>OX419715.1:50719002-53219002 GCA_948474765.1 Patella depressa | reverse complement strand
TATACATGAATCACTTCAATTATATCCCATATTAAACTTTATTTTTCATTGTTTTAAATATAATGAACAAAATGTATAACAGTGATATTGAGATACAATTTTAAATATAATTATATATTCTCTTTATCACCTCTTCACTTATTTTTATATAGAGCTTTATGATATAATTCATCTGATATCACTTATATTACTTATAAATTATTTATTATTGTATATACTATTTCGCAATCTTGTTTGTATCACATTTTGACTATTATTTGTATGTATGGAAAGGGCTTTTCTAAGTTTTTGAAACTTGTGCTCAATCCTTTTGATATTTGTCAATAAAATATGTTTAAAACAAGAATACTGGACAACCCCCCAAAAGGTTAGGCAAGCAACAAATATCCTAGTAACCTACATGTACATAATTATACAAGCATGGAATCAAAACCATGTTACAATCTAAAGACTATGTATTACACCACTCAGCTCTCACCCAAAATGTTAAAGGGACTATCCCGATTAAGAACAGTCTCAAAAATTGAAGTCTGAGTATTTTTGAAATTTATGGACCAAAATATAGAGGCATGGTGTATTTACCTTGTCTCAAAATTTCAACTCAAAATATTGAGTTGTTTGGACGTGAACGTCAACACTGCTTATCCGGACACGTAACCCTTTTGAGATTTCGGGTCAATTTTTTCATTGGGTGACCTGATAATCGATTCCTGTTTCTTGAGAGGTCTATACAGTGAATGATCCATGTACTGTACTTGATAACAAAAGGTAAATTTCACCTACATATTATTTTTATAGAAAAGTCTGGTTTGATCCAGAATGATACAATGATTCCAATCCCAGATGAAGATTGTCAGGTTTAAGTTATTTACAAGCGTATCACAAATATCGGGTTAGTTGGTCGGTCTTAGGTAATGGGTATTAAGGGAATTTAACACAAAATTAAGCAGTTTTATTCCCCCAAAAGTTATCGGGATTGGCCCTTTAACAATTAGAATGAGGTAGCTTACACAATATAGTACAAATAATTCCAAATGTCACAGTGAATAATGCTGTTATATCATCTTTGGAAAGCAGTATTTTATTCAAAATTCAAATGTAAAGATAATTTTAGTTTACTTCATTTTTAATTGTTCATTTTCTCAAAATCAGAAATATTGGATTTGGAAAAGCAGTGGACACATTAGCCGAATCTTTCCACCTTTCACGTCACATGATCAAAACATGGCGGCGTCAATGTTTTCAAACAATCACGTGACTTCTCGATATGAGTGACGATTGGCTAATGAATTCTACATTCGGCCGGATGCTTTGGCGAAGCGGACACACCAGGCGAATATCATTCGTCCGATTAAATATTCGGCCGAATATATCACACCTGTTTGATTCGGGCGAATCATTCGGCCGAATAACAGTGGACACACTAGGCGAATTTTGACGCCGATTGATTCGGCCGAAATCATTCGGCTAGTGTGTCCACCGCTTTACATATTTTTATGTGTACAAATATTATCTGGTGATTATAATAAGTAATAAAGATATGCTACGTGATTATTACAATATTGCATGTTATACCCACTATAAATAATAATAATAAAATATCATGTAACAACCATAATAAGATATTGTAAATCAATTGAAAATTACATTATAATTAGTTCTGATCCTACTGGCACATTTATGTTAGTCATGTGTAAAGTAGCGTAAAGACCTGCTAGATATATATACTAGCTGATTGGCTGTTTTTCTCATCAGAAGGTCAAATGGTAATAAGTATGATAATATAACACATCCCATCTGATGGTAGATCTATTCAGCATATTCTCATCATAAATTACTTCAGATTATCATTTCTATACATGTGTCTTTATATATATGAATCTAACTTTAATGATTTGCTGATAGAAAAATTGTTCATGTGGGTGGTCCGCGATTTCTTTATTACAATCAAAAACATTGAAATATGGAAATTTTACAGTTTCAAAGATAACTTTGTGACCTCAATATCTGTTGAAATGAATATAATCTAATATTTTTTGAGCATATTTATTGTTAATTCAATCAAAAGTAGGACTTTCAATGCCTGTTTAACTATATTATATGTAGTTGCTTGGATTATTTCCAATAGCTGGCAAAAAAAATAGTTCACATCTTTAACAGGACAGGGCATAAGTTGTGAAGTTCTAATTGATACATTTACTGATTGAAATTTGAGACCCTATGATTCAAACACCTTTGTTTTGATCATTTATATAATCATTTTCAAATAGATCAAAAAAGCAGACTTTCCCTTTAAATAAAAGATAACTTAATTCAACTCTAACTTGAGCACATCATCTACCTTGAAATATTGTTCACTAATTATAGTGTATCTATATCTATCTGCACTTTTTATACGCTAAATATATATAATATATAATATCTATATTATACAGAGATTATGATCATATATTTCAAATAACCTTCACAATAAAACACATATCTACTAGCTTTCCAAATAATTGACACGGGACAGGTTGCCAGGCAACGAAACATATGCCCACAGCAACTAAATCATCCGGGCAGTCAACAAGAGTTGTCGCATATTTTTTCTTTTTTCGGTAATGAAAGATTTATTATAATACACTAAAGTCTGGTTAAGAGTAACAACTCATTCAGTAATTATTAGAAAATCATTAGAATACTAGCGTTTAGTATACAAAACATTTAATATCATGGATTTAGCTGTTCAGTTATCAAAATTCATTGAAAATCAAGAGGCTTCTTCGTCTCATGACCTTCAACACTGTGTATAAATTTAAAATCAATCAGATATCAACTTTAGCCTCTTGAGCATCCACAAGCAATGGTGGACCCCAGACCGCCGGCCGGAGGCGACGACAATGTAGGACCACATGTCAATGTGGGCGTATAAAAACCAAGGAATTGACACTAAAAACAAAATAAGCTTACATCAAATAACAGAAACTTCTTTCCAAATAACCGACACAAAACCAAGGAATTGACATTAAAAAACCCCAACAAAATAAGCTTATATCAAATGCCAGAAACTATCAACATAGTGGTTGAATTGATCAGACAAATTAATCATATTATTTCAAATATAAAGAAGCCAGATACCAGAAGTCACATATATAGTTCTTCACATTTCTAAACACATTTTAACAGGAACATTTGAGATCAGTAGGATTTTATGTTCAAAATGATCGATCAGACAGGATTTCTCTTTATATTTTAAGTAATTTTTTTACAAACAGCCGTCACAACTATGGATGGCGACGGTCTTCGTTAGTCCAGTTGGTGCAGAAAAGTAGGATATTCAACCCGATTTCAATTCATTTCTTTAAAGATACATTGCACTATGAGGAAATGAAAGCTGAGCAGTAAATCGGACCTCAATTCAGTAAATATTGCAGAATAGCAATGACATCAAGAGTTGATTATGGTCTGCATAATTTATTTAATGTCTAAATAATTATTTAGATAACATTTCATACCTAAAGAAAGACCTGCAATAGGCATTTAGCTCTTTTATAATGTATGTTTAATTGAGATGAACTTCCTATAAAATTTCTACATTTTAACAATAGCTAACAGTGACAAACACTTTCAATACTTCTCCTTTTAAACACTATTCTACAAAATTATGTTTACTACACACAAAATTAACAAAAAGTTGACAATTTACTAAACAAAACCTCACCAATTTAAGTTTGGTGGCACCATATTGAAAGATCTGATAGCATAATGATGTTACTAATGGCAATGGCATTCTGTAAACAAGGATAGTACTTAGGATGGTTTATTTGAAGTTCTCTATAAATGTTGACCTACTGTAGTAACTTTCATCATTACCAGCATACCAGTATTGGATCATGCTTTTACTTTTAACTATCTGATAATTATTATGGGATGCATCATCAGAGAACCTGCCTTGGAATTGTGGATCTGATATCATCAGTTTAGCTTCCTTGGAATGGAGGAGGCCCCCTCACGGAGTATCATATATTAATTTAGATTCCTGGGAATGAAAGATGCAGGATCATCAGTTCTGGGAATGAAAGATGCAGCATCATCAGTTCTGGGAATGGAAGATGCAGCACTATGAGTTTGGCACCATAGTACAGTACACTAGTTAACTTGTCAATCTACCAATATGTCCAATTAATATCAAAATTGTAGGCCTTTATACAGTTCAATTATCATTTTGTAAAAATGCAGGTGTTTCCAAGAATGAACTAAATAACCTCTTTAAAAAAATAATAAATCTGAGAATATAAAACAAATTCTTTTGTAAGATAGTAAAAATAGACAATTCCCTTTAAAACTGTATTTTCTATGAAAATAGAACTTGCACTGATTGACTCTAATTGACAAGGTAGCTGATCAATCTGACAAACATCCTCCCCTGTAATTAATGTGATATTACCTAAAGTTAATAACACGCCACCCACAAACATATGATGCCATCACTCACATAGTCCAATCTTTTTTTTACAAATTACATCTTTTTGAAATTTAAAATCTACTCAAGGTCAACTATTAAGTAGATAAGAGAGAGTTAACATAATTATCTAGCAGTACATATGTATATGTGTTTCCCAATCATTGATTCTATTAACTAGTTCTGTACTATGAAAATGGTGTTGTATGCTGACATGTGAATTACTATTAACCATAAGATATCAATTAAACAACTATAATATTGTGTGAGGTGCATCATTTTTTTCTCATACACATTATTACAAACTGTACAATGAAGCACAGCTTCAGGAATTCTGTATAGGGCAGAACCAATAAAGAAAGGACACATTAGCTTTGACCAAGCCCTTACTGGTTCATCTAAACCTGGAAAAGGGTCATTAGCTGTGTGCATCAATTGACATATTTTGTTATTTTAGGGGTTAAGATACAAGTGGATATAAAAATTCCTCCCTTATTCCTTCCTCCCTTGCTTGTAGCTCAACTCTTGCAATGAATCAGTACTTAGATTAATAGGCAATTGTTTGTCAAGATATGTTTCGATCATCGACTTGCATATAATTATACTGCATTTATTCTAATTACTCCTTTGAGATAATCAGTTCTGAACAGAATCTAGTACTGTGGTGAATTTATCAGTTAGCAATTTGTTCTTGATGTAATATTAAACCTCAATAAATGCCAGCAAAAGTCCACAAAACTGACACTCTGTACACAATTAAGATGTACTCAACCAAGAATAATTCAAGATAAGACACTACTTTAACTTGTCTAAAACCATTTATTTGTTTAATCAGCAGTTTATTAAGCTCAATTATCTCCCCACAAGCCAAATGGTTCACTGCAAGTTCTTTCTGATATGTGACAAGAGAAAGATGCACTTTGTTTGAACTTTGAACAAAATAATTTCAAAAAATATGCGATGAAAAAATTCACTTACAAAATATTGGTACTGTAAAAGTGGGATAAGATAGAAGAAAATAGAAAAACACACCCTAGCCCATCATAGAAAATCATAAAACACGGTCAGGGTAGAATGTGTTCATTCATAAAATCAGTCCTCAATACGTCCATCTTGTCTGTACCCCGCTTGCAGTAATTTCATATCAATTTCAGATCAGGTTAAATTCCCATTTCCAAGCAATCAAAAGCCTGTTCCGTTTATAACTATTTCTACCTTGTCCCCAAATAGACCTGAAACTGGTTCTAACTAGTTTGTAACCCGACTACTCCCTTCAGATCCCTTCAGAGATAGTTCAACTCTTCCTAATCTCCTAACCTCACCCGAAGGCTTTAAAAACCCAGAAAATTCTTTCCATTCCTCATCCCTGTTTAAGCGCAGAATCGAAATATGGCAATTCCATTCATAAATTACCCATCTCATTTTGAATACGATGTCACTCCATCTAATTGCAGAATAGGGAAAATTTTCAACAGACTCAAAGTTCTAGAGTACTCTTCCCATTCAAGTGGGTCCATGAAGTTTTTAAGCTGATCGTAAATATACTATTCAAAAAAAGTAGGGGATATTTAATTTGTAAGTGTTATTAAAGTCACCTAATGAAACTGACGAAGAAACAAATGACAAAATGAAATGAAGTTCACATTCATCAATTTATTCCAAATGATCGTTAGACTAAGTAAGGCACAGACTGACCATCATAAGGGTAAAACGATACCCGGGGTCAAACAGCAAAGTTACCACAGCATCACAACAAAGTCAGTAACGAGTAAATCCTCCTCTGTTTGCCAAACAAGCATTGATCCGATGTGGCATACTCCTAATGAGATGTCTATGGTCATTTTGGTCCAGATTGTCCCATTCCTGTTGCAACGCAGCAGCAAGCTCTTGGACATTGGCAGGACATTGTTGACGTTGACGTAACCTCTGTCCATGCATGTCCCAGAAATACTCGATGGGGGAGAGGTCGGGACTCAGTGCTGGCCAAGGTAATGTGGTGATGTTCTGTTGTTGGAGGTAACCTGTAACGATCCTGGCCCTGTGACATCTTGCGTTGTCATCCTGGAAGATGAAACGACGGCCATGACGTCGTGCGAACGTCACAACATGGACTGCCAAGATGTTGTCCCGGTAGTACTGGCCTGCAACACGCCCTGCAACAACATGTAAAGCCGTTCTACCAGCAACAGTGATGCCTCCCCACACCATAACAGAACCACCCTAAAATCGATCATGTCTGATGACGTTAACGTCTTGGAAGCGCTCGTTTCGACGACGCCACACCCTCCTACGTCTGTCCAAAAAATCAACAGTGAACCTTGACTCATCTGAAAACATCACATTGCTCCAGCGTCGATTATCCCAGTGTTGACGATCCCTACACCAACGACGTCTTGCCTGAATGTGATGATCTCTCAAACAAGGGATCACGCGAGGACGTCGGGTGCGAAGGTGACCCCTATGCAGTCGATTTTGAATCGTCTGGCCACTCACTCTCACACCAGTGTCTGTTTGAAGACGAGCGCTGATCTGATTTGCTGTGATGACACGATTTCTCAAGGCCAAGGTGCGGATAAATCGATCCTGGGCTTGAGTTGTCGCCCTTGGTCGACCTGAGCGTGGTCTGTCCTGTACAGATTGTGTATCACGGTATCTGGACCATAGCCTGCTTATGACAGACTGAGAAACATTCATCGTCCGCGCCACAACCGCCTGTGTTGTGCCGATCTGTAGCATGCCAAGGGCACGTAACCTTTCATTTTGGGTAAGCCGACGCATATCAAAATTTGTTTTCTGGTCACTAAAACAATTAAACTGATGTTTCCACCCTGGAATTCAATGCCACAATGACTGTAACATTCAAAGTCAGAGTCGTGCAAATCTTGGGTTGGACCCCCATGATGATCCCAAGCATCACCTGCATTCCATGCGGTAGCTATTGGTGCGTTTGGGCGTCACATGTAACTGGAAATGTTTCTTCTGTTAGGTTCTATAGTGACTTTTTTCGTAGTCATTTGCATATTTTAGTATTATGCCCCCAAAATCAAATATCCCCTACTTTTTTTGAATAGTATAGTTGCTACATGTACTACGTACACATCAGTTCGCATACAGTCTGAGCCCGTTTGTCAACATATTCCAGAACGTAAAATGAAATGAAATTTGGTTTAACGTCCTACTATATTTCGAGAATGTAGTCTGCATATTAAGCAGATCATAATCAAATACGTACTTTAAATAACTTGCGTTAAATTCTTAATTAATGTTTAACATCATTTGCAAGTCTCGTATTCCATTCTCTTTGTAACGCTGAAATCAATGCTTTTTTTTTTGGGCCAAATAACAATTGGTTAATGTAGATAAATTGCTAATATTTGGGTCACAAGTCATATATATAATAATGTAATATGAAAGTATATAAACTGATTTACATTCAATCTTTTCTGTTTTTACAATAATTTCTAATCAGTTCTGTGTCGACGAAATACGCCAGAAGTTTTATTCAAATTCAATCTCTAGCTTCTAGTTATTCAAGTCTACACCAAATAAGAATAAGACGTCGCCGTTTGACATGACTTGTGAAATATGTATATACAAATAGCATCGCAACACATTATGGTACACGATTCGTGTACCAATGGTAAAATGTTTATTTTGTCTTAATATTGGATGTCAGAAGCACACCTTTTCCCAGTAAGATCCCAACATCAATGTTGATTTAAATTGACAAATAATTTGTGTTTTCTCTGTCAAAGACTTTGGATGATATCCAATCAATTACCATGTAACAAACTATATAGGGCCATAAATAAGTCACAGTATTTATTTATATGGAAAGTAAGCAGGAAATCCACCTGGTGTGAGCTATTGAACTTGCCAGTAGACTATACCTGTACAAGTTTAACAAAGATAGGTTGTCCCGCAACAAAACATACACCCACAGCAGCTAAATCGTCTGGGCAATCAACAAGAGTTGTAGCATATTCTTACTTTTTTCTGTAATGAAACATTTATAATACTCTGAAAATCATAAGAATTTGTTTGGTTTTATAAAGTTCTGCCCCATGCTAACATTAGTATACAAAACATTTAAAATGATGGATTTAGCTCAGTTATCAAAATTCATTGAAAATCATTATATACTTGTTCGTATGAAGAACTTTAACTCTGTGTATCAATCTGAAGTCAATTGGATGATAAGTTTCCCCTCTAGAGTGTTATAAAAGATTTTTCAAAGATTTTCTGAGGTGATCAAGAGCCATAACTGTGGCAGTAATTATCGGAAATTGCTAAAAATCAATAGGATTCTTCGTCTCATGACCTTAAACACTGTGTATATATTCAAAGTCAATTGGATATTAACTTTGGCCTCTAGAGTGTCCACAAGATTTTCTGAGATGATCAAGGGCCATAACTCAGGCAGTAATTATCGGAAATTGCTGAAAATCAATAGGATTCTTTGTTTCATGATCTTAAACACAGTGTATACATTTATGGTCAATCGGATATTAACTTTAGCCTCTAGAGCAATCACAAGATTTTTTGAAATGATCAAGGGCCATAACTCTGGCAGTAGTTATCAGAAATCACTGAAAATCAATAGGCTTCTTCGTCTTATGACCTTTAACACTGTGTATAAATTTAAAGTCAATCGGATATTAACTTTGGCCTCTAGAGCGTCCACAAGATTTTTTAAAGTGATCAAGGGCCATAACTCTGGCAGTAATTATCGGAAATCGCTAAAAATCAAAAGGCTTCTTCATCTCATGACCTTAGACACTGTGTATAAATTTAAAGTCAATCAGATAGTAACTTAGCCGGACGACGACAATATACGACCACATTTCAATGTGGGCGTACAAAAACTTATGCATTAATACAGCAATGTGATGTTTTCCTCATTCAGTGAAAAATAGTTGTGTACCTCAACATCATCATCTTGCAATGAAAAAAATATACATTTACTCTGTAACAAAATATATTACAGTCTAACTTTAAAGATCTCTACAACCAAAAATTTAGTGTTAAATGGACCATTTAAAAAACAATTCCTAACATGTCTAAGGAAAACAAAACGGTGTCAACATATAAAACTTTTGATACCCACAAAAGTTAAAATCAACATTTCTTGTACTTTCTGACACTAATTTGTATTTACCTTTTCAAGGAGTTTTAAATCTAATGAGCTACAATTTTTGGACATTTTTTTCATATAACCTGCTATTTAACAGTTTTTGTTCAGGGCCTTTGCAATTAAAATGAAATGGGGTTAAAAGATCATACTGTCCGGAACCAACCAGGTTAATGAAGATGACATATATGCCATGCAGTGTGCCATTAGGGCAATTTTGCTCGGATAGTGTTTCCGCCCACTCTTCATTGAACTCTAAAAAACAACACACCATGTATACAGGACCTTGGTTTTTCGTGCCATCCAAAGCCCTTTGTCCAGGATCACTGACAATGAGATTTGGTGATCATCTAGTCAACATAACAGACAAATCAGACTGTTCGGCATAGTCTGTCTAATTGCATGTCCCATTTAAGGTTGGGTTGGGTTTTTTTTCAAATCAGATACCCCAGTCCTTTCTATCAATGCACCTCGCCTGATGGCTGAATGGACAAAACTGTTGATAATTTCTTCTCAACAGTAATCCTCAAATACAAACTGAATCTTTTTCTACCATCACTTTAAGGGCTTTTGCTTTTCAACTTAAACTGAACATTTCAAATTACCAATTTACTTTTTTCTTCAGCAGCAAAGATATTGCTGCAAAATTATACAAAGATAGGTTGCCAGCAGCTAAATCGTCCGGGCAGTCAACAAGAGTTGTCTCATATTTTTACTTTTTCAGAAATGAAACATTAAGTAATAATACTAATAATCAGAAAATCATTAGAATCTGTTCGTTTTTTATAAAGTTCTGTCCCAATGCTTACGTTTAGTATATGAAACATTTAATATCATGGATTTTGGTGTTCAGTTATCAAAATTCATCGAAAATCACTATACATGTACTTGTTTGTCTCAAGTCCTTAGATCCTGTGTATCAATATGAAGTCAATCGAATCATAAGTTGGCCTCCAGAGTGTCACAAAATTTTTCAGTGATCAAGGGAGATAACTTTGGCAGTAATTATCGGAAATCGCTTCTTCTTCTCCTCACTACCTTAAACACTGTGTATAAATTCAAAGTCAATCGGATATTAACTTTGGCCTCGAGAGCGTCCACAAGATTTTTTGAAGTGATCAGCAAGGGCCATAACTTTGGAAGTAATTATCAGAAATCACTGAAAATAAATAGGCTTCTTTGTCTTACTTTGTATAAAATCGGAGTCAATCGGATATCAACTTTGGCCTCGAGAGCGTCCACAAGATTTTTTTAAGTGATCAAGGGCCATAACTCTGGCAGTAATTATCAGACCTTAAACACTGTGTATAAATTTGAAGTCAATCTGATATTAACTTTGGCCTAGAGCGTCTAAAGGATTATATTTTTAAGTGATCAACGGCCATAACTCTGATGTTGCTGAAAATCATGATCTTAAACACTGTGTATAAATTTAAAGTCAATCGGATATTAACTTTAGCCACTAGAGCATTCACAATAATTTTCAAAGTGATCAAGGGTCTTAACTCTGGCAGTAATTATCGGATATCGCTGAAAATCAATAGACTTCTTCGTCGCATGACTTTAAACGCTGTGTATAAACTTAAAATTCATTCAGACATTAAACTGAGCCTATAGAGAATTCACAAGAAATTGTGGACGACGGACGGACAGGGGCGACGGCAATATATGACCACATTTCCATGTGGGCGTATAAAAACCATTACATGAATTTAACAAATAAAAATTACAACAATGAACTCACCACAAATTTATCCATGACCTTTAAAATTTCCAGATTTTAAAATGAATGTCTTTCCTAATTTATACCAACTAACATTTAGTTCAGGGGCGTTTTAAGGTTTATCATGGCGGAGGCTATACTATTTTGAGGGCCCTCTTTCAAGAATCATTCTGACATACCTCCAGACCCCCCCCCCCCCCCAAGGCCGGTTTAATTTGAGGGCCTAATACAATACTCGTCTGAAGCTTGAGAATGGTGATTTCTTGATTGATGATTTTCATGTGAATGCAATGACTGCATTCTCATTCAGTAGTGGATTCGACAGTAACAGTGTATAGAAAACGATTGACTCAGACTCGGGGGGGGGGGGGGGCACTTCCCGTGGCTAGAGGTGCCCTTTTGTCAGACCTGGGGCCTTTTGTCTGCCTTTAGGGCCCCCTAACTAGAGTACATTTTCATTTTTCTCATTAGTTTTAGCATTTTTCTCCCGTTTTCTTTTGTTTAAACTTCTTTGATTTTTTTGTGAGGAGACTGGCGCCTCCAGCGCCTCAGCTATAAAACGCCTTTGATTTAGTTCATTTACTGACAAAAACACAAAATTGAAATTGGTAGAACACAAAATGCTTTGTGTGAAATGATGATTAAATGTCTGTCGGAAAAAAAATATTCCATTTCAAATGAGCAAAGATATTGTAGCAAAAAAAATATCATTTTAGTAAAAAGAAAGACTTTTTTTTAAGACTGTCAACAGATACCAGAATAAATCAGATCCTGTTCATGTCAGATATCTACTCTTTGTGATATTAGTCTTGGTTCAACTACAATTCAGAGGGTAAAATTGCAGTTTAAAAAATACAAATGAATCTTTTGTTGCATTTCAGAAATTCCTCAACGTGCAAGGCAATCTGTCCAATCCATTATGCAATCTCAAAATTGTTTTTCATCAAATTATTGTCAGCATTTGTCTATCTTTACAAGGTTTTGAATAGACTTCACTGAAATCTGGCAAGTAGGGAAAAAATAAATTTTGTGGATGTATTGTAATCCACAAATAGAAAAGTTTTCTATTTTAAATTTTTGTCTTCCAGCAAATCTTTTTTTTTGGAGGAGGGTTGGGGGGATGGATGAAATAAAGATCTACATACTTTGTGTAGGACCCAATTTCATTATAATTTAAAAAAAAAAAATAAATAAATGCCAAAATGTGACTATTTTGCTGATTCAAAATTGCTTTGACTGAAATTTTCAAATCAAAATATTGAGCTGTTTAAAAATGATCGCCAGATTACATGATCATTTAGCTTAATTGGTCTATGTAAATTTTAACTAATATTATTCTTCAATTGTATGAGTGACCTACACGAAATGATCATTATAGCTTGGGCCTGTACAAGTACATGTATATAGACTAGGTTATCAAGAATCTCAAATTTAAGGACTTCAGCAAATCATCATATGGAGTTCATCAAAATCGGATAAAAACTGTGACCTTGGTACGATATATTTGCGTGTGGAGCAGCGATTTTGTGGGGTAGTTTCGATCCAATTTTGCATGAAATTCAACTCAACCAACATTATTGTGTAACCGTGACGTATTTGAATAGTTTTTTTTCAAATTGGATAAAAATTGTGACCTCTAGAGGAAATGTATACAAGCTATAAACATGATTTTTCATACAATCAGGGACCATAATCTAGGAAGTTATGGATCAATGTGCGAGAATATCAAAAGGAACCAAGATCTTTGAGACGTAAACATTTATTTTAAGTTTCATCAAAATTGGATAAAAAGTGTGACCTTGAGAGGGTCCTCAAGCTAAAAACGCAATTTTTCGTATATAATCAGATCATAATCCAGAAAGATATGGTCCAGTACATGCCAAATTTGAAAGGAATCATGATCTTTGGGAGATAACCTATATTTCAAAATCTGATAAAAATTAGAACCTGTAGAGTGTCTACAAACAAATTGTGGAGACCGAGGGACAGGGCGACGTCAACCATATGCTTCCACATGAAAACTTGCTTACAGTATAGTACATGCAATGATTTTCCTTTTGTGTGTCAGTACTTTTCATCGACTTCATTTACATTTTAAATAAATCAAATTTAATTTATTTTAGTATCAATCAGCAATACTTTTCAGAACATTATGGGCAATCTCTCCAAGTGTGGAAGTAGACTTTCAATGTGAAAACAAAGCAGGTGGAGTGGGAAAAAATCTTGGTTTTTTCTACATTGCAGGTTACCCAGGAAATACAATAAACTGATACAATGTCAACCTTAATAGATACTTCTTAAGCCAGTTATAAACATCATACCGTCTTACATAACAGACTTAGGAACTCATTCTACATCACGATAAAATACTCCATAACCATCTAAAATTATCATCAACTTTATGTACTCACAGCTTTAACTGTGTCAACAAAAATATTAGTAAAATATCAGTTTTAATTTGAAGATATGATGTCGACACTAAACCAATTCATTTCAAAATAAAGACATAAAAAATGGTTAACATGAAACTTATGATTGCTTTAACAGAAAATGTACTCAAGACAAAATATAACCAAGAAAATCTGATTATCGTGAATTCCAGTACAATTATAAAGCGGCCAACCATTTCTTTTAGAATTACAAATGCAAAGTAGCAATATTGTCTAAAATAACATTAAATTTAATGCAAATAAGATGTTAGTTAAAATTAATTATGACAAGTCTTTTTTCAAAGAGGGGTAAAAACAACCAAGAAGAAATTGAGAAATTGAAGCAATAAACCTTGACAATCATTTAAGCATAAAATTGTTAAAACAGATCTCAGATAAAATTATCTTCTCCGTATAAATAAAAGGGTTTACATGCAACCCATTCTAAAAACTCTACCATCGTTGTTGGATAATAATATTGTGGGTTCACTGTAGAATTTTTTTAAAACAAATTTCCAAGAACTAGTCAGTCAATGAAAGGTTCTGAAATCAATGGTTGAGCAATTTATTTGCTTGAAGCAAAAATGAAGATATTTCAAGGACACCTTCCAAACCACCTTCATATTTGGCATTTTGTCTCTTTCTGATCAGTTACTCTAATGGTTAATTTAATGTTTTAATTAATAATGAAAACTATATCTAATTCAATAACAAGTTAGACAACTCCTTTTGCTGGGAAAGGTTGTATCAAAGATAAGTTCGAAACAGGTTTTTTAACCACTGTTCTCTCAGTGAACATGCATTATTTTCTCTGGATGCATGGTCGATGTTCATTTTTGAATATGCTTTATAACTGCAAGATTTGTATTCATCTTATTTTTTTATCCTATTATGAATAATTAGTATCAATCTCTACTTCATTAGTTGTCCTTTCTTGATTTTGACGAATTTGTCTGCTGAATTGTGTATTTGATTTCTGCCTGGGTAGGATCCAGCTAGATGAGTGAGATCCCAACTCTCTCTCGAGTATTGAAGTATTGATAAGTGATGCTTACAAAATTCTGGTCCAAGCCCAGCCTTATTCACGGACAAATTAATCTTCATACTAAAATTTCCCTTTAAATTTTAGATAAAATCTTTTGTACTGGCAGCATGTGTAAATAATCAGGGAAACTAAAAAGTATTTTTTATCTACCATTTTCTTTTTAAAATTCCAGAGGACACTGGAATAAAAGAGTAGATATCATGTAACAGAATGATTAGATCAGACAGTTAGAAAATTAACCTCATAGCCATGTTTAGAAGATTTAAAAAGTCATGAGGTTATCCGAGAGCATTTAAATCCTAACATATTATTAACAGATGTTGTACCAGTATATAAGTTTAGAATATGTGGAAGTTTGTACCACCATTGAAGATAAAACCACCTAAAATATGACATTTTTTTATCACATATTACATAAAAAGAGAATGAATAAATTTTCTGATCGGATTTAGTTATGATAATGAACTATTTCCAAGTGAGAGAGAATCCTCCAGTCTACCAAAAACTAACCGGGTTGGGCCCTGACTGTTTATTAACTACATGTAGGTTTTAACTTTTGTGATGTATATCTACCAAAAACCACATATGTTTTTGTTTTTAAAAAATTTCCTTTTCAGTATTTTCACTAATCATCTCTGGGAACATATATAAGTCTTGTCTATGTTGTTTACCTGTACGTACATATCATTTGTCATGTCCATGTTTTGTTAGGCAATTCAAAGTTACTTTGCATTATTTTAAAGAGGTATTTCGTTTTTAACAAGAAAATAAATATTCTTACTTTTGTTTAAAATGAATCATACTCAAAATAACCATATGCTGACTCCCAATTATCGAAAATCTAAGCACTAGCCCACTGGGACTAAAGCATTTTGCATGCACATCCACCAAACTACTTAGTTCACTGTGACATCCGTAGAGCACAAATAACTTGTATCTCAACATTGGTTTGCATAAAATATTCAATGAAAAGATTGTCATCCCACAAAACCATCAATATAACAAACTGTAAGAAATTAACAATTGTATATTTTACTCGTTCTGGCCATATCCTTTTTAAGGCTAGCTATATCTTTATATCTTTAATTTGCAAGTAGGACTCTAGCAGTGGTAGGACTAATGAAGACATAAATCAAAATCAGACAACCTTTTGTCCATCGTATACATGTATTATAATTGTGGGATAATCAACCAATGGCTTGCATACAAAACTGAAGGTTGAATGGAATGAGGTTTGAATTAGTTTTCTGTCAACATTTGATACAAACTCATTGTAAAGTGTATAATACAAGGGAGATGAATTTACTGCAATGGATTAGCCGATTTGTATAAAATTATGGAGTCAAATCACAGCAAATCAAAAATCAATACATTTTTTCCAAACTTGGAGGATTTCTAAAGCCCTAATATATAAGCCAATTCCATTCAACCTTTTGTCCATCGTATACATGTATTATAATTGTGGAATAATCAACCAATGGCTTGCATACAAGACTGAAGGTTGAATGGAATGGGGTTTGAATTAGTTTTCTGTCAACATTTGATACAAACTCATTGTAAAGTGTATAATACAAGGGAGATGAATTTACTGCAATGGATTAGCCGATTTGTATAAAATTATGGAGTCAAATCACAGCAAATCAAAAATCAATACATTTTTTCCAAACTTGGAAGATTTCTAAAGCCCTAATATAGAAGTTTTGATATACTTTTAATAGGAACTTTTGAATGGCACATAAAAATGCTATCAAGCAAGCTCCTACACATAGTCATATGTTTTCAAATTTATGGCTATCTTAGTTTCAGATCAGTTCAAGTATTTTATGAGCAGGGAGTGTAAACTATTGAGAGATTCAAATATTTCAAAATGATCCTATTGATACAAGAAAAATATGTCTGGCTTGCAAGAACAGACTTCATCCTTTCTATCTGATCAAAATAATGGCCACAAATTACAAATTTTACCATTTAAAAGATTTGATGATTGACTTGAAGGCAATAATTCAAGATGGCTTTCACTGATGGATTTTACAATGTGGGGGAGCGTTAAATAATTTCAAACACATACAATTACTAATATTCATGCTTGGAGGTTGAAGACAATGCGTGAGACATAAAAAAGTAACAATTTGTTTGAGCAAATGCACTTTTAAATGGCAATCATGTTTGTTACATCTGGTAAAATGAGAATTTTCTCGACTCTACGGTATTAGAAGGGTCATGAGACCACCCTAAACTTATTTACATATTGAGGCATCCTTAACATATGGTATGTTTACTATACATTTTGCCGTCTCCATGCATCAATCAAATACAGATTTAAATTCATTCATGCTCATTTGTAGCACAAATATGTTGAAACATCCTTAAATAACCCATGACCACGCATCTGTGACACTGGGATTCCAAAATTTGAAAAGGAAATAAAATGAAATAAATTGGATTAGTATGGTCTAGTGTTTTATTTTATGTTGAAATTTCTTACCATGAGTCATTAGATAACATTTCTATAAAATTAAGCATATATTCTTTTTCAGTCAATTTCATATTTCCAAGCAAATAAAATTAAAGCAATCAAGAAAGATTTTCCGATTCATCAAATTTCTTGAAATGATTTTTGGAAAAAACTAGACAAATGTCATCTGATAAAGTGAAAACTATTTTCAATCGTTTTTTTTTTCTATAATCAAGCTTGACGAAAAATCTGTTTGAAGTTGAAAGAAAATGACAGCAATTTTTAATTAAGACTGATTTTTGCTTCTTCAGGGGTGCCCAAATCAAGAGATATTAATTAACCAGATCCAACAATTATAAGAGTACTTCATGCGAGAGAATTCAACAAGTTAAATACCGTTGCATTGGAGTTGTTGATATTAGATTGTGAGATACCTTTGAGATCATTCTATTTTAAAGGATTCAGTGACCGAATATCATCATTTCAGGAGAAAATGCTATCTTATGCTGAAAACGATATGACTTGAAATTAAAATCCAAAATCCAATAGTTTTAATTATAACCGTTTTGTCTTCAAAGTAGGGTACAACACGATATGTAAACATTTTTAATCTGAACAGAACATAAATATAAAAAATAATAATGCTCCCAGATCATTGTTTCTCTGTATATTTTGTTCTAAATCCAACTCATGTCATGTAAACATTTTTAACACTCAAATCTGAACAGAACATATAAAAAATAGTAATGCACCCAGATCATAGTTTCTCTGCATATTTTGTTCTAAATCCAACTCATGTCATAACAAACTCTGATCTGCACTTCAATTTGCAAGCAAACAAAACAGTCGAACCTAAATCATTCAGTACACATAAGAACTCTTGGGGAATTTGGGGTTTTGTTTTAAGCAGCCAGACAAAATTTTCTATCAATTATTAATTTTAAATATCTCACTTTCTGTTGCCATTTTCACTGAGAATAATACACAAATATACTTCCAAGAATACTATGTGTATTAAAGCTTATACTCTTCTTAGGGAAATCCCTGAATATATCGTACTTCAGTGAATAAAACTCTTTAATATAAAGTAATGAGCAAATACATCCGGTCATCAGTACCACATGTAAATGGAGCTTTTAACTCATTTTTTATGCAGCGACAATTTTCCATTATTATAATTTCTTTTTCTTTTTTTTGTTGTTGTTAGCTAGCGAGAAATAGATTTTGCAAATTATTGAAAAGTTTTAATTTCAACAAAGTTTGTACGTAAGGGTATCCAATATACATTTGATGAAAATTTGGAGGTGAGCTATATGAATGACACATAACTCCAAACAGCTTAATGTATTTTGAGCTGATATACATGTAGAGGGGTTCTTTACACTTTGGTGTTTAATCTGCATACATAAATGACCCTGTGAAAACGATGTCTTCTCCCTTTAAAACTCCCGACAGAAAGCTAATGTTTTAAAATTTGACCATGCAGCTTTAGAAGTAGACATTGGGTAAAGAGAGTGAGTGGCGTTAATCAGAAAAAGAGAAAGTTGACGAGTGAAGATGGATGATATTGACAGGTATATGTCTAGCATGTCTACATAGTGTAAACAACATGGTGGATTGTTTATAGTTCTGGTAGATTTAACAAGTTGTTTATATTTCATGGTATATGCCATTCTCTCTCCCTCACTACTCATCTTTTAAGTCTGTTTTTATCATATAGTCAGTGTATGCATGTTAAAATCATTTAGATGTGGTAGAACACCTTACACCTTCCAAACATTCCATTACTTACAATTACTAACTATACCTTGCAACTATGTACATTACAATGCATCCAGAAGATTTTCAGATGATAGTTCCAAGGGAATATCATGAATGTTTAAATAATTCAGATCTTGGAGTATTAGTCCTCCTGCTTAGATAACACCTTCCCACTCTTCATTATACATGTATGTATAGAACCAACCACATCAGTACATGTACCCAGGTACACGTCCTGTAGAATAAGGCTTTGATAGATGGGCCATGAACCTCAGTATATACTGCTCTAAGTCAGGTGGTCATTGTAATCAAACCACATAACAACAGCCTTGTTTAGTATGTACAGTAGGGGTACCTGAAGCAATTTAGGACACAAGGTGCAATGGACAGCTTTCCGAAAGGGCTTTTCTTAAGGGCATATTAGCCTGGAGGTTGGTCTATTGAGTTCCCCACAGCAGGTCCAGGGCAGAGTACTAGTGGGAATTATGAGGATCCCCCCCCACCCACCAATCCAGACATGCCACAAATTTTTGATTTCTGAACAATTTTAGAGCTAGCTAGAAATTCCTAATATTTGATACTTTTTGCTAATGTAGTCATTAGAGTTCTGGTATCACTGAATATGATAAAAGTATAAGTATATCCAGGTAAATGGAAGTAGCACCTCTAAAGTTATAATATTCATCATTTCTTTTTATAGATGGGCTTTTCAGGAATAAAATTTTTTTCATTCAGGATACACTGTTTTCCTGTCCTTCGTCACCCCCTGTTGTTCACTTGAACAATCACATAAAATGGGGTTTAACATCCTACTTTTCTGCATCATCTGCCTAGAAGGTAATCTGACTCTGAGAAGACGACATCTGTCAATACTGGTTGCATTACGTCTTCATTGTAAATTATTTTTTTTTCATATTTGTTGTTTATTTCTTGCAATGTTTGTGTACTTTGTTTTGTCTTATTGGTTTTGTTTTGCATGTAGTGCGGTTCTCTGCACTTATTGTTAAACTGTTCATTATTATTATTTTGTCTTACCTGTTCATTAGTAAAAGAAAGATGGCGCCTGGTAATATCCATATTATCCAACTGAAGTTTTGTGACTGCTCGCTCTGAAAAATAAAAAAATATAAATTTAAAATTCTTTTTCCCAAAGCTAAATCATCATCCCTCCTTTATGATAAATGGACTTGCAATTTGTAAAGACGAGTGTTGAAATTGTGTGGGGCAGAGGCACCCCACAATATTTAAATAATAAAATAAACCCAACAGCAATTATGTCATGTTTAAGATTATTGTGGAATATTTCAATTACAGTGCTACTGAACAAAGTACATGTACAATATGGAAACCAAATTCTGCCAGGATAGCAGAGTTTATTGTACTTTTTCAAATTACAATTGCCCAAGGGTCATTTTACATTCTTGCATGTCGTATGTACACAATTCCCAATACACTTACAAAACAAATATGTCTGGCACAAACTATCTCTGATACAGAGAGGCAGCTGCTGTCAAGGCGTTTCTACAAATTAATTATAGTTCAATCAATTGCATTTTCTAATATCCTGCCAATTTACAGACTTTTATTCCCAAATTATCTATATTCTGATCACCAGGGGATGGAAGTAATATATAAGAATCTGTCACAGATCTTCCTTCATTTTTTGGGCTGAACCCAACAAAAAGGTCAATCAACTGACTGAATTCACCAATCTCTCGTACTTTTTCCAAGCATATCAATATTCTTTGAATTCAAAGAACCTCCTTTTCTCTGTCAGTCTAATTATTGTCAGACCAGATGAACATCAATTTCTATGAACCAGACTTCTATTCTCCTAAGGCAGCATTTAACAACGAAAAAAGATCTAATAGGACATAAAATTATTCCAAAAAAATAAAATAATCAATCTGATTGCCCTACATGTAGAAGAAATTGATGTGTGATTTAATGAATTGGGCAGACATATTGAAATATTAATCAATAATTTGGTGATAAAAACCGATTGGCTGATTATACGACAGCTCTAAAAAAAAAAGATTTCTTTAAACAAGACGACTTAAACCAGAACATTAAAACATAGATGCACTGAAAATATATAAAATGAATTTGAAATTGATTTCCAAGATTGTGCTAGCCTGAAGTCAACAAAACAAATAAATTCTATTTTTTGTGGTATTTTTGATTTTTTTCAATAATTTATTCTCAGAAAGGAATTCTAGAACATGTTAGGCCTATATTACGTCTCTCCTACTAGTCCTAGTCCTCTATAATAGAGAATATAGAAAGACTACATTGTACATAACCAAATAATGATAAAATCAGACTGAATAGTATAACAATAAAATAAACAATAAAGGGCTAGGTACATATTTACAATTTCATATCACATCTTATGAAATCACAACTTAGAAGTTTTTTTTAATTCTTCATTTTCGAAACATATTGCCAGTTCTAATGGGGGGATATTTGTCCACAGTAATAAAGTAAATGGAAATTTCATGCAGTATTCTATTCAGGTATCCACAAAAGAAATACTGAAGACTAGACTACATGTAAATACATGTAACATACTGTATCTTATTCAAAAATATTACACAATATAGAACTGAAGCTTTTTATTTTTCTACAAAGAATACTATTATTGATTCTAGTAATACTACATGTATGAATAAAATGATAAATACTTCTATTATCATGTTTTTGACTTATTTCAAAATGTAAAAATTTACAATTACAAGTATATTTTATCTTATAAATGAGTACTGACATATCTTCGAGTATGCTGATCACTTGTTCAATTTAAAATGTAATTGTAGAAACATCAAGTACTGAAGTAGGGTGAATCAATAAACATGGTTAAAGAGGGCACCTGTTTTGACTCGTATATTAATTACTTAACTCTTAATACAGTATATATTCAAACATGCCATTTCTAAATGGTGGCAATTCTTCACTTTAAAATATGATCAGTTCAAGCCTGGCACTTCTATTCCTGGCTACTTAACACTAATTACAAACTGAGATTTGTCCCAAGTGGAAAAAATCTGGTTAACTTGATACCAGCTCTCTTGCTTGGTCTTTCAACCTCATTAGGTGTTAATTTGTTTATGGTTAGAAAAAACAAGAGTCTACATGATCCATGACATGTTTCTAAACATTTTTTATTCCAAACTGATTTTTCAAACCTTATAGTCCAGGAGCTAATGACAAAATAATATGGTCATCAGTTACAAAAGGTTTGACCCCCCAAATTTGTACCAGGTGTCCACACGAGTAAAAATCAATTGGTCAGATCGTGCACTGCTGGGGCGTTTAGCCACAGCAGCACCTTAAAGTAGCGCCCAGGGGGCCTAAAATTAGGTCATAAGTTACATGGCTGAAACTTTCTAGGGACAATGGTATCCATAGTGGGAGTAAATATTTCACAAATCTAACCAAAATATCCGGGGCTTTCCCCAAGTCAGACCACGCCCAATATCGCCTCACAGGACCAATAATATGGTCATAAGTTACATGGCTGAAACTTACCAGAAACAAAGATCCATACTTGGTAATTATAATTTTCAAAAATCTAACCAAAAGTTTGGGGGCTTTCCCCCAGTCAGATCGCTCTAAAGTATGGCCGACCACGCCCTAAAAATGGGACTTTTTATATGGTCATAAGTTACATAGCTGAAACTTAACAGAAACAAAGAACCACACTTGGTAATTATAATTTTCAAAAATCTAACCAAAAGTTTGGGGGCTTTCCCCAAGTCAGATCGCTCTAAAGTATGGCCGACCACGCCCTAAAAATGGGACTTTTTATATGGTCATAAGTTACATAGCTGAAACTTAACAGAAACAAAGAACCACACTTGGTAATTATAATTTTCAAAAATCTAACCAAAAGTTTGGGGGCTTTCCCCAAGTCAGATCGCTCTAAAGTATGGCCGACCACGCCCTAAAAATGGGACTTTTTATATGGTCATAAGTTACATGGCTGAAACTTACCAGAAACAAAGATCTACACTTGATAAATACAATTTTCAAAAATCTAACCAAAAGTTTGGGGGCTTTCCCCAAGTCAGATCGCTCTAAAGTATGGCCGACCAAGCCCTAAAAATTAGGCTTTTTATATGGTCATAAGTTACATGGCTGAAACTTACCAGAAACAAAGATCCATACTTGGTAATTATAATTTTCAAAAATCTAACCAAAAGTTTGGGGGCTTTCCCCAAGTCAGATCGCTCTAAAGTATGGCCGACCACGCCCTAAAAATTAGGTTTTTTATATGGTCATCAGTTACATGGCTGAAACTTACCAGAAACAAAGATTCCAACTTGTTAAATACAATTTTCAAAAATCTAACCAAAAGTTTGGGAGCTTTCCCAAAGTCAGATCGCTCTAAAGTATGCCTGACCACACCCTAAAAATGGGACTTTTTCTATGGTCATCAGTTACATGGCTGAAACTTACCAAAAACAAAGATCCATACTTGGAAAACATATTTTTCAAAAATCTAACCTAAAATGTTGGGGCTTTTCTCGCGTCAGATTGTCCTAAAGTCCACCTGACCACGCCCTAACAATGGGACTTTTTATATCGTCATCAGTTACATGGCTGAAACTTATCAGAAATATTGCACCATGCGTAGAAAATGTATTTTTCGAAAATCTAAGCATAAATGTTGGGACTTTCCCCAAGTGAGATGGGCCTTAAAATTGCAGCCCCACCCACCACCGCAATACAAATTTATGATAATACATTGATGAAGCACAAAAATAGAAGAAATGTTTATTAGTTATAGGCACAAAAATAGAAATTTTTTTTATAAGCTATGTGAAGTCCTTAAATGAACAATGGAATCAAGTGCTATAGGAAGAATATATATAGAAAATATATAGAAAGGACTGGGCTGCTAACGTTCCATAATCCATCACAACTGCCCATTAAACAATGATTCAGAATGTTATTCAACATCTTATAACAAAGCGGAAAGTATTAATTGCATTAATAAGTTGCTTTGGTTTGAATTCGATAGTATTTGCTTTTTCTGATCTTCGTTAATGAATGACAATCTAATGGATTTTTTAGAAATGTAGGTCAACGATAAATTATGAAATCTTTTTATAGTTTTAATATACATAACTTAATAGTTAATCTGTCTCATTTACTCATCACTACAAGAAATGTTTGATTCGTAATCGGAGTCCTCACTTTCTTGGTCACTATCTTCTTCTCTGCAAATACTCTCAACTGACACAGGAGCAACATCACCATCACACCACATTAATTTCTACATCCCATCATCATGTAAAACCCTTTCACTATTCTCTGGGTGGAAACTGGGGGTATTATTCTTTGACGCATTCATTCAGACACTACAAATATGATTCGCTCTCTCGATTATCAAAGTTAATACCTGTGAGCATGGCGGAAAAGGACTTGCTTCTATACCTTTAATACCAGAAATGCATCCATCGCTTTTTTTCGGTTTGTATTTCTTTAAAAATATTTCTAGGCGAAGATTGTTAACTAAGGACATTGTAGGCATTCCATAGATATTAAAAAAATCTTTCAATGTCTGTATTTACTCAAGCAGGAATGGATTCACTTTTACCGAGAGAAAACAAGGCTTTCTGGAAATCAACCGCTGTTCGTTATAATTTTTAAGGTCGGACTTACCTTTTCCTACTAACTGATGCAGTATATTAATCACAGCCAGTGAGTGTATGGTATGCTGGTATAGACTTGGATAAGGTTGTGCCCAGATTTTGGATTAATTCATTCACATATCGAAGTGTGTTTTTGCTATAAAGACTACTTCCAGCCAAACATTAATCCCCGGAACAATAACATGCAAATTACCCAATAGGATTATCAGCACATCAGTATCAACTGTTTGGATGACAACATTACTAGGAGCTAAAAGGGAATTGAGGTGGAATATCATTCTTGAATCAGCCTCCTCGTGTTGACTTTCAAGCGCAGTTTTTTCTCTTTTTAAAACTTTTCCATTGAAGGCACATAAGGAAAATCATTTTTCTTGACAGGTCACAAATACTTCTTTATTGTTCAATATAATGGCTGAGCCATCCTACTGCCAGTTCATCACTAGAAAGGCAATCGACGCCTCTTTGAATTTGTCATTTCTTAAGGCCTGTGAAAAATCTGTAGGTCTTCTTTGCACGGGGCCAACAATATCATACTCTAATTCTCTATTGGTTGCACCGGCTCTTCTATTCTCTTTGACCTATATCAGTAGCATTTAATAGGAAATCTAATGTTTCTTGGGTAAAATGTTTGTACTCTTGTCAAAATCGTCTGCATTTCCATAGAAATGGCGCACTCATTAAAATATTCAGCAGATCGCATGGCTTTGATTTCAGTTTCAAGATTACATGACTCCTGCTTATCAATATCCTGACTGTAATAGAATGATCTAAAATGTAATGTTTCCATAGATAAAGAAAGCATCTGGTGTACCCTCTTATACTTGCTGTAATGGTTTCCACTAATAAATCCATTAAGTGAACCAGAAGCCAGTATTCCACATTCTGTTAAAAGATACGGTCCTCTGGTTTCAGCAATGAATTTCCCAACCGCTTTGAAAAAGGCCAATTCAGTGTGAAAAGTTGGTCAAATACAGAATCAAATGTTGTTGATTCTTCAGCTTGGATTTGTAGTGCAACCATTGCAATGGCTAAATCATATGTTACACAGATGCATGTTTTTCCACATTCATCAGCAATTTTAAGAGCCCTTCGAAGTTGATTCTTTAGCTTGGATTTGTAGTGCAACCATTGCAATGGCTAAATCATATGTTACACAGATGCATGTTTTTCCACATTCATCAGCAATTTTAAGAGCCCTTCGAAGTTGATTCTTTAGCTTGGATTTGTAGTGCAACCATTGCAATGGCTAAATCATATGTTACACAGATGCATGTTTTTCCACATTCATCAGCAATTTTAAGAGCCCTTCGAAGAAATGCAAATATATTTAGATGATATAGAAAAGGTAGGTGGGGTGGCAATTTTAAAGTCCATCTTTCTTGGGTAAGCCCCTACATTTATGGTTCGATTTTCAAAAAAATACATTTGCCATGCATGGAACAATATTTCTGGTAAGTTTTGGCCTTGTAACTGATGATCATATAAAAAGTCCCATTGTTGAGGCGTGGTCAGGTCGACTTTAGGACGATCTGACGCGAGGAAAGCCCCAACATTTTTGGTTAGATTTTTGGAAATTATGTTTTCGAAGTATGGATCTTTGTTTCTGGTAAGTTTCAGCCATGTAACTGATGACCATATAAAAAGTCCCATTTTTAGGGCGTGGTCGGCCATACTTTACAGCGATATAACATTGGGAAAGCCCCCCAAACCATTGGTTAGATTTTTGAAAATTGTATTTACCAAGTGGGAATCTTTGTTTCTGGTAAGTTTCAGGCATTTAACTGATGACCATATAAAAAGCCTAATTTTTAGGGCGTGGTCGGCCATACTTTAGAGCGATCTGACTTGGGGAAAGCCCCCAAACTTTTGGTTAGATTTTTGAAAATTGTATTTACCAAGTGTAGATCTTTGTTTCTGTTAAGTTTCAGCCATGTAACTTATGACCATATAAAAAGTCCCATTTTTAGGGCGTGGTCGGCCATACTTTAGAGCGATCTGACTTGGGGAAAGCCCCCAAACTTTTGGTTAGATTTTTGAAAATTATAATTACCAAGTATGGATCTTTGTTTCTGGTAAGTTTCAGCCATGTAACTTATGACCATATTATTGGTCCTGTGAGGCGATATTGGGCGTGGTCTGACTTGGGGAAAGCCCCGGAAATTTTGGTTAGATTTGTGAAATATTTACTCCGACTATGGATACCATTGTCTCTAGAACGTTTCAGCCATGTAACTTATGACCTAATTTTTGGCCCCCTGGGCCCTACTTTAAGGTGCTGCTGTGGCTAAACGCCCCAGCAGTGCCCGATCTGACCAATTGATTTTTACTCGTACGGACACCTGCTACAAATTTAGGGGGTCAAACCTTTTGTAACTGATGACCATATTATTTTGTCATTAGCTCCTGGACTATTATCTCAAGTTAAAAACTGTGTAGGCCCAGTTCAAGTTAAGACAGATTCATTTTTAAAATTAATGATGAAATCATGTGTTAGCTAGCACATAGTTACTTATAGCTACGAGAACGTAGCTAAAAACGTTGAGATATACTGATGTGTTTGTTTTTAGCTGTGATGGGGGGCCTTCAGTTTGACGTGGCAAACTCAATTTCTTTATCAATGCATGTAACATCTTTAAAATTATGTAAGTTTATACTATTATGACAAATTAAACTTATAGAGCCCAATATAGTGGCACACTATCGCCTTAATTTTCATGACAAATGTTTAAATTTGAATGCATTAAGCCTCCCACTGCAATGGTTCAACATTATCAGCAAATGTTAGGTATTGTCACATTTAGATATTAGCAATCATGGAAGATTGACATCCTTCCATTTGGAATATGATGAGTTATAGACAAATAACATGCAAGTGTGTACAAGTGATCCATGATATCCAACTTTTTTTAAAATCTGGTAAATAACAAGATTGGAAAATAATAACAAATTCATCAATGTACAAATTGTTTTGTGGTAGCATCCTCTCTTGAACAAAACTCTCTTTCTCCTACTTGATTCAGTATTAATCACCATCTGTCAACACCGAGGTTTGAATTCCATCTTTCTACCATTTACCAGTCTGGGTCTGGTAGAAGACCCGAAAATTACAATTTGATAAGTTTCCCTAACAGTATTATTACACAAATTTTAACAAGTTCTTCCATAATTATATATGAATCTGTCAAACAGTCTCAAAGAAATCTGTATTTCTAGTCCTACAAAGCCATAGAATTGTCAATGACTGCTGCAAGATTTCTGCATCGATTTACAAAACGAAATCCCACCAATTTCCAATTATTTTCAACTTTCATACATTTCATCCCTAATAAAAAAGAATATTCTGCACACAAATTAAATTAATTGCATATATTTGTTCATTTTTATTTTAATTTCATTTGGTCAAAATGAATCTAAAATGGAGGAAATGTATGAATAAAACAACAAGGACCCACATGGGGACATACAAGTGTTGTTGGGTTTGGTTTTTTTTTTAGGACTACCAAATGTATTCAATAATTTATATTATTGAAATGCATTCAAACAGATTTGAACAAATTTGAATAAGGATACCACCTATATATGAAGCTGCATTTTGTTCAATTCTTTGAAGTAGGTTTGGAGTAAACAGAAACTAAATAACCAAGAGACTAGAAACTATAGAAGAATGAATAAAAGATAATGCTTCTGGGCACAATATGAACAAATTAATTTTTACGATCTAGCCAACAAGGCCTCTTCTATAGGTGTACAACACTACAATCTACTTGTAAAATTGATATAAATCACAACCAGAATTACCTAATAACTTAATGATACATAATTGCAGTCAAATCATCTTATTCTGAGCAGAGTTACTAGTTTTTGTCAAGTACCATTGTTACGAAACAAAGTCTTGATTATCCATATTTAACTTAAATCATTAAATGATGATCATGTTTCAGTCTATTCAAAATCATGACCATCCAATTGTTTAAAGTGTTGAATATGGGCTTGTCATGTGAATAAATGTCTAATTAATAATTCATATGACATTTGAAGCCAAAAAAGTGTCATAATGTAAAAACTGTATGTTAACAATAGTTTTTTTTCCCAAATGATTAGATATATACATGTAGTTCCAGGTATGAGTTATAATCCATGTGTCTGAAAAGATAGTAATGATATAACCCTGATCTATAATATTGTTGTACCACCCATGAAGATGTAGATTTATACTAGAAATGAATATCACTTTTATAATAGATTCTTGGTTATAGATACAGCATGAAACTACAGGTGTGAAAAGGGATTTAAACAGGTTAAAGAGACAATATTATTTTCAACAAGAAATTAAAAACCTTTTCTTTCATATCAAATGACCTCTGTCACATTTCTTGAGTAGAAATTTTTTAATCTTCGGGGCAGCCTGTACCAGAGTTTAACAGCTTTGTCTACTAGAAATATCTGTATTCTGTGGACTATAACCACACATTATATGAACAAATGTAATCAAATACAATCAAAATGTCTAATCAAAGTGTCTATGTGAAATGATATTGAACTGAATATTCTCTTTTTTTACTGCCTGGATTTGGTCATTTGTGTTTTCAATCTCAACACTTTTCAGGTAATTGACAACATTGGTTAGAACAATACATCTTTCAACTGGACCCCTTGTTTTCCGAGATTCTATCCGGATTATCGCCCTTATTGTTGAAATTGTTTGACGTTCTAACATCTGACGTCAACTGGCAGACTATCGCCATTGAAGAGACGACCATTGTCACGATCGGTCGCATTATTTCTGTTACCTCTTTTTTTCAAATCATTTTTAGTGAAGCCTGTACCATAACAGGCTCGGGACTGTACAGCGCAGTGGACGCTTACGGCTGGCCCCCGGATCCATTCACTTGATTTGATTTTTTCCGCAGGTTATTTTATAGGTTTTTGTTTTTCGTGTAGTGCGGTCCTCCTGCACTTACTATTAGAGTAGAGTTTTAACCCTTCGTACTGTAGAATGTTCTCGTTGTCGGGTTTTGCTCCTGTTTGCTCACTACACTTATTATTTTAGCGTTTTCCGAGATTCTATCCGGATTATCGCCCTTATTGTTGAAATTGTTTGACGTTCTAACATCTGACGTCAACTGGCAGACTATCGCCATTGAAGAGACGACCATTGTCACGATCGGTCGCATTATTTCTGTTACCTCTTTTTTTCAAATCATTTTTAGTGAAGCCTGTACCATAACAGGCTCGGGACTGTACAGCGCAGTGGACGCTTACGGCTGGCCCCCGGATCCATTCACTTGATTTGATTTTTTCCGCAGGTTATTTTATAGGTTTTTGTTTTTCGTGTAGTGCGGTCCTCCTGCACTTACTATTAGAGTAGAGTTTTAACCCTTCGTACTGTAGAATGTTCTCGTTGTCGGGTTTTGCTCCTGTTTGCTCACTACACTTATTATTTTAGCGTTTTCCGAGATTCTATCCGGATTATCGCCCTTATTGTTGAAATTGTTTGACGTTCTAACATCTGACGTCAACTGGCAGACTATCGCCATTGAAGAGACGACCATTGTCACGATCGGTCGCATTATTTCTGTTACCTCTTTTTTTCAAATCATTTTTAGTGAAGCCTGTACCATAACAGGCTCGGGACTGTACAGCGCAGTGGACGCTTACGGCTGGCCCCCGGATCCATTCACTTGATTTGATTTTTTCCGCAGGTTATTTTATAGGTTTTTGTTTTTCGTGTAGTGCGGTCCTCCTGCACTTACTATTAGGAAATGTTCTGGCAATTAGATTAATGTCCTTAAATAATGATTACATACAAAGTCACACAGTACCTGATGTTTACCAGAAAAATGCAAACTTGTTAACAGAAAAAGAGGTCTAGCTCCACTAAGAATACATAAAACTTTGATGTTGTTGCGCACCAAGGCCATTTTAAGCTGACTCTCTGATTATGACTAATCGACCATTGCAACAAATCAGCCCCTTGGGATTTCTTTATTTTCTTCCTGTCATTAGATCGGGTGAAGCTACAGAACTATAACATCCTGAAATCATCTTACTGTATTCTACTAATGGCACATTATTCCTTAAATGGCTTTAAGAAAAACAAACAGTCTTGTAAGAATTGCCTTACAAAATGTGGAAAACTTGAAAAAAAAAACCAAACATATATTAAGTGAAGGAATTATTAACTTTGATATTCAACTAAGGGAAACCCATTACACTTGATGAAAAATACCATTATGTCATTATATAGCACCATCACGTATCTAACTCTTTCATTCAGGTCAAAAGTAAGTGTCTATAATTCAAAGAAAATCTACTGAAGCCTGGAAATAAGGTCCTGTCACTGACAATGTCAGGCACAGATTCAGGCTTTGTCAGGTACAAAACCTCTCTGGTGCCTGTCATTTTTTCTGGCACTGACTTGTCTTTTTTATTGATATTATTAATACATGACTGGCACTTGGTTGAAAATGTTAGGTACTATTTCATTAGGGCCTGATATTTGTCAGGTACATCTAAACCCGTTATTTTCAGGCCTGTCTATTTCATACAACTATAATTCCATTTCAAAACTATCAAGCAGAAGTAGCTTGTTTAATAATTCTAGTTCCGTTTTTGGCTTTTATGTTATTGACAATGGAACACTTTAAACTTCCAGATTGCAACCATAAAAGACAAACATTTCATTAATATCCCTTCAACTTATAAAATCATACATCATCATATCTAATAAAATCAATCCTTGGTGATCCTGCCGTAGTGGGCAAATAAAAAAAGAAAATTCATGAATTTTAATGACATTGGAAACATGTCATATAGCAAATACTGTAGCCTACATAACTGTACAATTGCAGACATTCAATCCTTAAAATCCTTAAAACAAATAAATGCAATGTTTTATTTCAACCCACTATCAAAATAAAAGCAAGGTTTATTTTCTTGGATTCCTTTTGGTGCCAACAGAAGAGACATTTGGTAAAAGATATGATTCCATTTAGATTAGTGGTGCCATTTTTCTAGCATTTTATTTCATTTAAGAACATTAAGTTGTCTATTAACTCCATAGAGAACATTTAGGTCAATAGATTAAAATATCTGGAAGTCAACATGCATTAAGGTTTTTATTACCCAAGACAATGACTTGAAATATTTGTCAATTATCTTGTATTATTATAAGTTTAATTTGGCTCCACCTTTTAATAATATAACTAATATATGCTGGAGATCTAGAAGGCCACACACAAAAATGCTTCTTTAAAGTTACAAACTAAGAAAAATGTAATAAAAGTTTTCAACATTTATTTTGCAATTATCAAAAAATGTCCTACAAAGTTAAAATTCTAGTGAGTATTCTAGTGACCAACCTTATCTTTCTCAAACTTCAATACAACAAATCATTATTTCAGTGAAGCCTTAAGCAATGCCAGTATATGTTTATTTACGTTCTTGGTTTAGATATATTACAGTATATACATGCCACTGGTGGAAACAGCATTTAAAACATTTTAATAAAATCTGGAAACTATTCTGATTTATTTTCTTTCATAAAAAACTTTTAATGCACTTACACAATTACTTCAGTATCCTAAATGTATGAGAAAGAAAGTAAAGTATTATATGTCTGTGACCGCGCCAAAAAGATTTATATACATAATTTTCATGCTGGATTTTTATTCAAAGAGTGACAACAATTTTATTGCCACAGACAGGTTCAATAAGTCCCCTACATGTTGTTACATAGAAAATATAATTAGTCAATGGATGATGAAATGATGTCATTACACTGACATAAATAGTCCTGAAGTACACACAAAAATTTATTAATAATAATAAATACTTTATTTCAAAAGTATTGAAAATTAGGTATTTCTTACATTTTGCCCTTTAAAATTAGCTCTGAGGTACAAACTGGGTGATTTGATGATATATTAGGACAAAAAATATATTCAAACTAATTAATTTATAATAATTTTGCTTCAAATCCTTCTCAAAACATTGTAATTACCAAGTACATGTATACACTGCTATAAAAAATCGATCAAAAGAGGCCATGTTTGCGTCGGGGGGTTATCCCTCTCCGTAAGGGCAGAGACGGGGGAGAATTCATTGCATACACAAGACGACATTGTCTGTAATCGCTGACTATTTATTACAAATATCGAATCCTAATTAAATTCTCTGATTTTCCACTGCCTGCGTCTTTTTCCGTGACTTTATCTCAGAAAGTGTTGTACATCCAACTCTTCATGAAGTTTATCAACATGTACAAAAAGTGCTCAATGTACTCGTGCAACACTCGACGTCAAGCGTGCAGAAAGTCCTTATCGTCGGGCTGTTGATTAGGGGAACCCTAACATTTTTGTCCTGAATATGCTCTATGAGTGTTTTCAGGGAATCCAGTATTTTTCAAATAAGATTGGATATCTCTACTTTCCATATATCATACTTTTATAGGCAATAACCACCTGATAAATACTTTCCTGGGAACCCATCTTTAAACAATAAGACCATATTTTACATTAGTAGGATAGACAAAGAGATAGAAATTTTTACATTAATAATAGAAAAATCAAGTTCAAAATATAATATACAGATGTAAATTTATGGCACAAGAGAAGATGCAATGCCTCTTAAAAAGGATTTACAGTGATCAAAGTCAATATAACCAATAAACAAAAAAAAGATAGGTTGCCAGGCAACGAAACATACGCCCACAGCAGCTAAATCGTCCGGGCAGTCAACAAGGGTTGTCGCATATTTTTACTTTTTTTGGTAATGAAACATTTGTAATACACTAACAACTCATTATGTAATTATCTGAAAATCATTAGAATTTGTTTGCTTTTCATAAAGTTTTGCCCCACGCTAACAATTAGTATAGGAAACATTTAACATCATGGATTTAGCTGTTCAGTTATCAAAATTCATTGAAAATCAAAATACTTGTTCGTTTTAACACCTTAAACTCTGTGTATCAATCTGAAGTCAATCGGATGATAAGTTTGGCATCTATAGCGTCACAAGGTTTTTTGAAGTGATCAAGGGAGATAACTCTGGAAGTAATTATTTGAAATCGCTGAAAATCAGTAGGCTTCTTCGTCTCATGACCTTAAACAGTGTGTGTAAATTTGAAGTCAATCGGATATTAACTTTTGCCTCTAGAGCATCCACAGGATTTTTTGATGTGATCAAGGGCGATAACTCTGGCAATAATTATCAGAGATCGCTGAAAATCAATAGGCTTCTTCGTCTCGTGACCTTAAACACTGTGTATAAATTTAAAGTCAATCAGACATTAACTTTGGCTTCTAGAGCATCCACAAGATTTTTTGAAGTGATCAAGGGCCACAACTCTGGCACTAATTATTAGAAATCGCTGAAAATCAATAGGCTTCTTCGTCTCATGACCTTAAACAGTGTGTATAAATTTGAAGTCAATCGGATATCAACTTTGGCCTCTAGAGCATCCACAAGATTTTGTGAAGTGATCAAGGGCCACAACTCTGGCACTAATTATCGTAAATCGCTGAAAATCAATAGGATTCTTCGTCTCATGACCTTAAACACTGTGTATAAATTTAAAGTCAATCGGATATTAACTTTAGCCTTTAGAGCGTCCACAAGCAATTGTGGACACGGGACCGAAGGACGGACGGACAGGGGCGACGACAATATACGACCACATTTCAATGTGGGCGTATAAAAACGCATGATAAATAATATATAGACTGTATGAAGGACATGCTATTCGAATAAGGTGAAAGATAGAATTAATTCTTATTTAAATATTTAATAAGCAGGACCCATAATTAGGTGTTGCCGGCTTTCAGGTATTTGAGAGTACCTGGTAGTGGGTTCCATGGGTGTGATCCACAGAATTTAATATAATTTTGTCTAAGAACATGTACATGTATTTCCTTAACAGTTGCCGTTTTCCCAGTCAAATCAATCAAACTGTAATGCTGCATTTCAATGAAAAGTGTTATCAGTCATTCTAAAAAGGTAACTATTCCTAGCCTTGCGAATAACATCTGTCAGCACTAATTCCATATGTGCAAAACTTGCCATTATCTATCAGACTTTTAAATTGAAAGCTTGAGTACTTGATGGTCATGCACCAGATGCTGGTTTAGTGTATATATCAGAACTATATGAAGAATAAAAGTTTTGATGTCAAATGTTATCACGGTTCCTGTAATGTTATTCCATAATGGCACTATCTCACGCTATGATTACACCATCTTTAATGAACTTTGATCAATCTCAGTAGTCTATCAACCTTTAAACTTTATTTTATCTTCATCTATTTCCTCGCTAGTGTTTATTTCTCTAGATTATCCAATATGGCTGAACACATAGCTAGTAGCAGACGATGTTCAAAGATTGCCAAAAGGCAAAAGTTGAGAGAAATTGCAGTTACAACATGTTTTGGGAAGAAGTAGAACACGCGATCAGGTTTCGGAATCTGATTGTTATATAAAAAACTTGATTCCCACTTCTGCTGGTTAAAGGTTATCTTTGTTGCAGGTTTGTGAAAAGTTGGTTCTACTTTGCCGCCATGTCTTCAAATATCTGTACAATATTTATATGTTAACATGGCATATTACGTATTGTGTTATAGACATGCTAAAAGTTAAAAGAATGCCTTGGTCGCAAAAAAACAGCATTCTAGAACAGGCGTTTGAAGTTACACGTACACCTTTACCCTCCTCTTTTTTTTTAAATACCTTCCAGATATACTAAATCTCCATCAAAATTACTGTATCATTGCTTCTGAAACATCAAATATGTTTTTAACATAACAAACAATCATTACCTAAACACACACAAAACTACTCATTTTCCCTCTACATCAGGAATAAAACAACATAACCACTTCCCTCTTTGCTAAAAACATTGCCAAGAGTTATTGTATTGTAATTTCAAATGCCTGTAAATGTATATTATTTATCCCAAGGTATACTTTTCTACGGGTGTCTTTAAAATCGAGGTAGGTCCCTTGATTGACCAACTGCACCTACTGCTTTGTACAACTGATAGAAGTTGAAATTTGACTACCACATATGATATGTACAGGAGTTAAATTAAGAATTCATTTTGATATTGATTGACAGATAAAATCCATCTATTTTAAGACCATAAATTTTTTAGAAAGGTTTACAGCTCTTCTCCCAAGTGAACCCTCTGTCTGACACAGCAATTACTATTAATTTACAACACTGTTTCTGATTTCAAAGAATAAATCTATCCCTTAGGTACATGTATGTAGTTCTCTAATTACCTTAATGTGGTAGTTCTACGTGAGTTTACATGTACCAAACCAAAATTCTGACTATTGTAGACTCTTTTTTTTATTATTCATATTATAAAAATTAATTACCAACCAGACAAGATGTTTCACCAAAAAAATCAAAAGATCCCATTTATTAAATTCCCTATCAGTTGTTCTTTCATCAATGTGTTTTTATCTGATAACCATGACAATTCTTTTGAAATACTACCACCTAGAGATGACTACATCCTCCAATCAGATAAGTTTTATTTCAAACTAAGCATTTTTTGTTTAAGATAACATTTCTCAAAAGAAATCCTGGTAACCAACTTAACAGGTTTTTTTCTCTCTCAAAAACAAGATAATTCAATGCAAAGTCTTTGAAAAATCATTTTTGGAAGACTATGACTACACTCTAGGTACAAATAATTTTCTAGATAACAACATGATAAAAGAAAGATAGCTTTCACTTTGAATCCACTAATTTATCTAAACTTGGTTTACAAAATATTGTAATTTTAACACTTCTGAGAATGTTTTCTGAAACCAGGTCCTGGTTATTTGGAAAAATTTTACATGTTAATTTTATCGACAGGAAACAATGTTGAATTATACAGAAATATTAAAATTTTTAACTAATCCACATAGCTAGGTATTGTAGTCATGCATGTTAGCTTTGAAGTGTATGATTAAAAGTTTATGAACTTATGTGATTGCCAAAATGAAATAAGGTGTATTGAATAAAACTGATGAACCACCGGCACATATTGATAGTAAATACACTAGATAAATCCACTACAAAATTACTATCTAAAGGACTAACAAGGAATAACTCTTGACAGAAATTTCTACCTTGATCAGATAAGATCTATTACAACACCCCTATAAGGAAATGTCTTAATACTAATTAAGATAAAGTCAATAAACGAAACATAAATAGAACTATATCTTGGTATGTAATTATAATTAAACTACTCCATGTTCTGTTATCACTGTACATTTACTCCTGCCTGTACCTAGACTAAATAAAACTGCTACATTAAAGTCTAAGTTTATTATCTTTAATCTACCATGGACAAGTTTATTACTTCCCCTGTTCTCTTACATAGTATTTATTTACATATTAGTTCAACAACAAACAAATCACTACCTAAGGACAAACTTATTACAAGAACTGCAAATTTTCGGGGAACATAATAATTTTACTAATTGCAAAGATCTAATGATGTCCCATAAAAGGGGCTTAAAATGGTGATTTAAATAACTTAAAAATATAATTTATTTACACTTCAAACAATACATAAATAAAAACTAAAGTAGGTGTCCCAAACATTAAACTGATGATTTTTATGTCTGACTGCTAACAATGTTAAATTCACATTTTGGTGTACAGTGTATTTGAATTATGTGATCAGATTTTCACTGGATAAGCTTATCGTATATAATTTGTTTTAGATATAAATTTCTGTGTAGGCTTATTGTATATAATTTGTTTTTGATATAAATCTCTGTGTAACTATACATTGAATCTGAAGGGTTTTTTTTTTATCAATAATAAAATGTTACAAACCATGATGATATCATGTAATCAATTTCACAGTTTAATTAATATATACTGTTTAACTTCGGCAATTTAGTTTTGAAACACCCAGTATGAAATATAGTTTACAAAAAATATCTTACAAATATTACAGATGCATTTGGTCACCATACATGTGAATCCTCAAAATTTATTTTTAACTGCAAATGTGATATTTGTTCAGGTTTAAAAATCTAGAGTTGGTCACACCTACATTGTAGCTTGTCGAATATGTCCTTATTGTCCATCTACATCCAGAAACCCCGCTAAAGCCCTTCTTCAGTTGTCGAATTGTGTTTCAGTGGCAATTTTATTACTATATTCAAATCAAAAATCTTTTATTTGTACTGACCTTCAAATCAGGGTTCTTAATTTTCAAACGAAATGGCCAGAGTTGGGCAAATGATAAGATCCAGGTAGGAAATAGTTTTGAAAATTATAATATTCCATTCCCTTTAAAGTTTAATATAAAGACTTCAACATAAACAATTCTTCATAGTTTGTTACGAGAAATATCGTATTCTATTGTCTAATGTATGTAATTTGTACCACAAAAATAACAACAAATTGGTTCAGAAAATTTTCCATATTTAATTCACGTACCGGTACTAGTTTAAAATTCATGTTCGTAATATTCCTGAATAAATTAGTGTCTTTGCTTTTTTTTTGCGATGGACATAACCTGATACGGCACCACGGCAGTGGACGACTCTCAGGTATTGATCTTCAGGTGGCTAAAGCCGACAAAAAACAGCTGATTAAGATCCCTGCTTTTAAAGGCTCAATACCACACTTGTTGTAAATGAATAATAATCTTTTTTACTCTGGTCAAGAAATTGTATTATTTTACAATATTTCAATTAACTGATGATACAAATTTCATCTTAACACATCTAATTAAAAAAATTAGAAAAATTCAACTAAATGATTTGAAAAGCCTAACGTAAACCTTTTCAAATGTGACATGGATTTTAAAATATTTTCGAATCCTCTGGACAAGTAAAATAGGATGTAATGGATAATTTACACAACAGGTAGGACACTTAACTTAAACATCTAGTACTTAGAATAAGGCTATTATTTATTTTCTGGAGCTGTCAGCAAGCCAGGAAGAGTGTTATTGTCCCTTTAAAGCATTAATGTCTCTTTAAAACAACCCTTGTGAAGTCAAGGCAAGAGGAAAAAAATTGCCCTAGTGTTCAAAACAGATTTTATTTTTATTTCAGATATCACTGGTAGATTCTTTGCGATGTGTCTAGATGTAATTACATACTTCCACTGTCATGTGACCAGATTAACCAGTCTTAAGTGTGATATGGACACCTCTATTTAAGATAAAATATCAGTGGCCTGTCAGAGATCAATGGATTACCTTCTAAGTTTTATCTAACATGTACTTGTAAAGACTGGTTGAGTGGTTACACACTTCATCTGGTCAAAAGTGTCATGTGTACAGCTCAAATCTATGTAAAAAATGATCTGGCCAGTGGCCTTTAAGCCCATCAGATGGACATTATTGAAAGTCAATTTATTTATAGACATAGAGAGTCAAGTTTATATTGTAACAAAACTGACAACACTAGGATTCCATTCAATGGTATATGTATGTACTCTTATAACAACAAAAAAAACAAATCCAAGTACAATCAATAAATAAAACATTTAACTAATATATTTTACAAATTATAATATTTAGATCTAAAAGGTGACATTAACCTGTATGAAATATGCATGTTCTGTTTTGAAGACCTGTCTTCACTAGTCAGGATTTGCACCGATTGGGCCAACATGGGAATTGTGCCTAGTCATTTAGATAGGAGGAAAAATGAGGTCCACTTAAGTGCACATCAGTGTATTATGAAAAAGAACCTTTGACAGTTAGAAACAAAGTTCAATCAATGTCACATAATTAGAATCAAAACAAACAGAAAATGCCCATCTCTAATTTAAATGTCACTAATTTAAATGGAAATTGCTGAACTTCAGTAGATATTTTTCATTTCACCAATTTATATGATTTATATAAATTTCATACAAATAGAATGATAAATTTTATTGTTAAGAGCTCAAAATTCAACAGGCTTCTTTGTTTCACTAATTTAAATAATATATAATTTCATACAGATCGAATAACAACTTTTGTCGTTGGAGCGTTCAAGAGGTTCTATAAAGTGAAACAAGGGTCATAACTCTAGAGTATATTAACAGAAATTGCTTAAATTAATTAGGCTTCTTCATTTCACTGTTCACAAGGGACTACAGATGACGGACAGGGAGATGGCAATATACGATCACATTTCCATGTGGGTGTATAGAAATTACAGAATTAACATAATGTACGAAAACATAACAATTGTGGCAGTATCAGATCAATTACTGTATTAATAAGTTCATTCAAGTTCTATCAATATCCCCATAAACAGGTTATATTTTAAAACTAAAGACTATTGACAAGTTGGCATTAGTCTAACAACTTAATTCACTTTTCTTTTCACCAAGACATTTACTTATAGGCCTTTTTCACTTTCAGTATTTCAACAAGACATTTACTTAAAGATACATTATTGGAAATTTGATAAAAAAAGCTGGCAGTTTTCACTATTATAGCAATAAACTAGGTAATGTAAAGGGAATTTGCTGAAAACTTCAGTCAAATTGATCCACTCTGAACCAAAACTTTAGCAATTGAATTGTCGGCCTAGCCTCGATCATCATTACTAAAGTCGGTATGATAAAAAAAACATGTCTCGATTATGTATTTTATGATTAAATCATGAATAAATGTTGAGCAGCAAATGGGACTCTAATCCAGTAAATATTGCAGGCTAGTGTTGAGGCAAGGAGAGTTGATATGGTCTGGATAAGTTAATTAATGTCTAATGAATAATTTAGATTACATTTCAGACTGAAAGAAAAACCTACAATGTTAAAAGGAAAAGTTACATATTTTTCAAGGAATAATCATTACTTTCCATGCCCAAAAAGTGACCAACTTCTGGCTTTGACTGGTCAAACCTATTCCAATAGTTCACTATGATTGTAAAAGTCACCAAAGCAGCCTTCTGAGATATCATAAGATAATAGCAAAAGTACTGTTAACAAGAAGCATATTTTTGCAGTATGTATTAAAGTTACATTCCCAGGTACAAACTGGGTGATTTGATGACATATTAGGACTAAAAACATATTCAAACTAATTAATTTATCATAATTTTGCTTCAAATCCTTCTCAAAACATTGTAATTGCCAAGTACATGTACATGTATACACTGCTATAAAATTGATCAAAAGAGGCCATGTTTGAGTCATTACCCCTCTCCATACCTTTAGCAACGGCGGGCTGAGACGGGGGAGAATTCATTGCATTCACGAGACAATGTTGTCTGTAATCACTGTCTATTTATTACAAATATCAAATTAAATTCTCGGATTATCCACTGCCCGCGTCTTTTTCCATCATTTTTATCTCAGACAGTGTTGTACGTTTAACTTTTCATAAAGTTTTTCAACATGTACACAAAGCGTTCAATGTACTTGTACTGCCTTCGACATCACACATGGAGAAAGTCCTAATCGTCTGGCTTAGGGGAACCCTTATATTTTTGTCCTGTATACGCTCCATGAGTGTTTTCAGGGAATCCAGTATTTTTCTTGTAAGATTGGATATCTCTACTTTCCCTATATACCAAAATTGTCATACTTTTATTATTGGCAATAACCACCGGATAAATACTTTCCTGGGAACCCATCTTTAATTAAGCAATGATTGAAATTAATAAATTGCCATTAAATTCATCGTCATACTTTCTTTGTGCCATGTTTGCAACCATGTTTGATCACGATTAGATAACAGTAGAGTATTTTAGTTTATTATCTAAATTTTGTTAAACTTTCTTTAATAAGGTGGTGGGACTGTTAAGGTTCTCAGTGGCAGAAATTGAAAAGAAGTACAATATTAATTAGTACCACGGCTAGGTTTAACCATTTGCTACATTACTTGACTACTTCACAAATTGTCTGCACCAATAAGGCATCTTCTCTGTAAGTAACATCCCTTACTGTATCTAGTGCAATAACCCTAAGCAACCAATTAAACTTGGATTCTTTGATGCAATAAATAATGCACTGTATAACCTGTAGATTACAATATGGGGATGTCTTGAAACTCCAGTACTAAAAACACTTTTATTTATCAACCATGTTAAATTTGGAGATTAGAATAATGTAATAGAATAGAAACGTAATGTAATCGAATAGAATAGAAATATGCAGTTTAACAGACTGAACACTAACAATCAATTCTTTTATTCACATTTTCTAATTTTACAGGATTTGCTGTGAAAATGCATCTATACATTGAGAGCAGTTCACCAAATAATCAGTACCATGTTCCTCTTTTAATTTATTAAATTTGTACTTTTCTATATTCACTGGAGCGCCTAAGATCGTTTAGGGAACTTACAAGAGATGCAAGGGTGTTCTTCTCGACGAGCTCGGCGGAATTCTTTTTGCCGTCTAATCTGTGGCCATCGAGCATTTAATCTCATTGCCATCATTGTTATTGAACTTGCACGATAATAAAGATTTCTCTGGGGGAATAAGGCATGCAATGTAATTTGAATCAGAGATGGAACCAAACCCGGCAATCAGATTTAAAATAGTCATCCGTATTTTATCGTTAATGTCCAACGGCCCGGAGGAGAGAGTATTTTGACCGAGCAATATGTTGGACTGATTCAATTACTCTTATTGATGTGATTTTGAATTTCATCGCATCCATACTACTGGAAACATTAGACATACACGCTAATTAAACTTCTACTGAAATTTTTCAATTTCTACTCTAATCTGACTCACATAATTTTATATTTAATTTCATCACAAGGTGACTGGTAATATAATGAATGCAGTTTCAATCTGTTACGATTATATATCTTATACTAGTGCTTAGGAATTAATAACTCCTGATTAGTTTTAAATTTCCTGTACTTGAAGAAAAATATCCTGAATAATATAAAATCTGTTCCATAAAAAAATCACTAGTTAAGTGAAGTTTGACTTGACCACATGCAAAAGATACCCATCTGACCAACTGTTTTGGGTAAAATGACCTATTTTTGGTTGACCAAGTAATCCTACATGCACAACCAAGTTCATTTCTTGATGAGACTGACATAGCTGAACACAAATGAAGGAAATGGAACTAAATGTCTAACAGTTCTTGATCAAAAAACTCAAGATGAATCCTTTGGATAGAGTATTCCTGTAACATTATACGAAAAATAGGCAGATTGGAAATTCTTATTGACAGGTTAAGAATCGATACTCATCTATGCAAAAGATACCCATCTGACCAACTGTTTTGGGTAAAATGACCTATTTTTGGTTGACCAAGTAATCCTACATGCACAACCAAGTTCATTTCTTGATGAGACTGACATAGCTGAACACAAATGAAGGAAATGGAACTAAATGTCTAACAGTTCTTGATCAAAAAACTCAAGATGAATCCTTTGGATAGAGTATTCCTGTAACATTATACGAAAAATAGGCAGATTGGAAATTCTTATTGACAGGTTAAGAATCGATACTCATCTATATTTTATAAAATAAATGTCAGATGCAACTTGTAACATTAAATTTCTGTTCAACATCAAATTTTTCTATTTTAAATCTTAGTAATATAACCTTATTGCACATTCAACTATAATCTAAAAATCAATGTTTCATTTCAAGAACCAGAGATCGATTGTCTTAATTTTAACACCCACTATTTTCCTGTCTTTTATCATCTCGCAAGGATGAGTTCATCTTTGGGCAGATTTTTTTAAAAAACAGTTTCATCAAACATTGTTATATCATTATTGAGATCAATGTTTTTGTGTAGGTGTTCTGTTTCTTAAAATTCTAACCTTTCCAACTCAGTCTGAATTGATTAAATACAAACGTTATATGCATCATGTTTAGCATGATAAACAAGCGGTTGCCATGCAAGATATGCCCACATTTTGCAAGAGATGGACAGAGAACGAGTGAAAAGAAAAATGTGACTTTTTGCACAATAAGGGGCCATAATCTAAGAAGAAGACAGCCTGATGTGCAGGAAAATCTAAAGGAACAGAGATCGTTTGCATATAAACATATACTTCTAGTTTCATCAAAATCCAATAAACATTGTGACTTCTCTAGATGGTAAACAACTTTGGTATTACATACTTTTACACTATTTGTCAGACAGTTTTGGTCCGATTTTCACAAAATTTGAACTCAGTCAGCATTAGGATTTAACAGTGACTTATTTAAATGTGTTTTTTAAATCTGATAAAAAAGAATTGTGACCTCTACAGGGATCACAAGCTAAAATTTGATTGTAGATTTCTAAGATATTCAATCTATGTTAGAAATGTCTGTCAGAAATCAGGTATTCAATATCAGGAGTCTATCAACCAATATATGTTTTGATGGTGTATTTTTAAAACAAAATTAAATCTCCAACACATCAGAAGACTGGTGGCTGGTAATTAATCTTACAAGAGCTTTAAGACCATACAAACTTTTAGTTCAGGTAATTTTGTCAAAAAACATTTTGGTCTAAAAATTCTTTCAAAAGGATCAATAAACTAATCGTCCAGCAAAATCACCTCTGAGAAATAGGCCAACATTTAAATTTATGTAAGACATGTGCAATTCTTTAAATTAGCTAATTCTTTCACTCTATATTATCCACAGACTCGATATTGAAAACACAAATTATTTGTCAATTTAAATCAACTTTGATGTTGTGATCTTTCTGGGAAAAGATGGGCTTTTGATATCCAATAGTTAAGATAAAACAAACATTTTACCATTGGTACACAATTATAGGTCCAAAATATAAGCGATTTAGCTCCTTGAAAATTAGATATATTTATTTACATTTTAGACGACCAACAACATACTGTATACTACATGCATTTGACTCCAGAGGTACATTCGTATGCATCACTTTATCTGTGTTTAATTCCCAAGATATAGCATCTTGTGCACACATTTGTCTACACATCTGCAACATCGATTCTAGTAAGGATTAGGCAAGCAGACCTTCCTATTGATGTTCAACAATCATGTAAAGGTACCTTCCAGAGAACCCAAAATCAGGTTTTTCACCATTAAAAACTTTTAAATGTACATGGGTAATGTTGCGAAAGCTCTATATGTTCATATGCAGAGATCACATAGACGCAGATAAGGCTTTTTACACATCCATCATAATGCACAACTCAAACATTTAATTGTGTAAAAGATAAAGATGTACATCACCTTCCTTAAATTTCAATATTAATTGAAATCATAATAGCTTTTAGGGATGTAAATAAGATTTTGATTAGCAGGGGGCTTTAATAATTTAAGATCAAGGTAATGCTAATAAAAAATTCTAAACATAGCCACGGATTTAAGTGATAAGCTTTTAGCCAATCATTTTTTACAATATATCGGATACTATCTACATCCTTATTATTAGGTCTACATGCTGATGTGCAGTGATCATATATCCCAGAAAACGAAACCAGAGATAAAGCTATTCATCATAAAGAGATATAAATGCTCTTCAAACATTTGTTATGAAGCAAAAGAATGTACAATAAGTATTGGTATCATGCTCAGAATTTCGGCTATAAGCCTCAGATACAAAGTATTGTTCGCTACTTGCAGCTATAAACCCCCTGTATTATTGGTTTGTCCAGGCATGGATTAAATTAGATTAGGTTTTTTATGATACTTCCCCCTGCTGATAACATCCCCAAGCATTTATTTAACCAGTTTGACATGGCAATAACAATAATAAGCCTATTTCTTACTAATTGTTCTTTTTCTACAGACCAGGCCACCCACCAACTTTCCTCTTCTTCTTAAATTGTACCCTTAATACAACATGTGTCACAATTCTAGAAATCCTCAGTTTTTTGTTTGATTAAAGTCAGCCCTAATCTCTTGTGGAAATTTCTTGTTGATTTTTCTCATTTCTGTTCTCGACCAGACAATCAACAACCTGTTTCCCCATCTTGTTTCGACATTTGGTGGCCCGTTTGTGTCAGATGTTCAATACTTAGTGTTGACAGGGAATAAGGTATGATTGATTTAGAGGGCGTGGCACAACAGACGAGAGTGTGTTAAAAGACCCTTTTCAACTCTCACTTAAGACTGAACAATCCTAGCAAAGATAAAGCACCCAACAGAATTGTTAGATTCTCGCTAAAATTAAACATCAAATCTTTTGTTGAAGTATTGAAATGAAAGAATGAAGAGGTTAACACCATTTCAAGGAACAGCAGTGATATCACCCCTCTTACAGTGCAAGCCAGATTTTGTACAGAACCCTTTGTGTAAGGATAATAATTTACAAGTAGGACATGGGTCCATGTTTTTACAAACAGTATGGATATCTTTTAATTCTTAGATATTGAAATAATTAAAACTAACCTGTCATATTTTAACATATTGCTATGTACAAGTTAAAATAGGTTTTGATTGCATTTGATAGTAAGTTTGCAGAAAAATGGAATTTCCAGCTCAGTTCTTCACTTTTGAATCCTTTAAAGGGTGTATGGCTCTATTTTCCTTAACATTAAATAGACGATAGACAAGAATAGTTCTAAAAGCACATATTAGCCCGTAATATGAATGTGTGTAAAGTAATTTACATTCAATTTTTGAAAAAAAATGTTCAATTCTAGTCCATTCTACACGTTTTTTGTTTTTTTTTACTATTTTGTTAATCATAATCAGCCTTTACTTATTACATGTACTCCCACATTGCCCAGTTGGATACCTTTTTATTTGTTAGTTACAAAATGGCAACCGAAACAATAGAATACACAACTTGTGTACTGATTATAAAATGTTAACTGTGTCCTAAATATTGAATATTAGGATCCTATATTTTCACAAGATAACATAAATATAGATTGAAATTGACTAATATTGAATTCTAATTCATGTTTTTAATTTTGAATATTATGGAAAATATTGAGTTATATATTTAGCTTCGAGGAGAAACGTCTTTTCAGTCAAAATATTTTTTTCCAATTTTTAAATACTGGAATAAAATGTCACAGCTTCCAGGAGATATTCTGGAATTGAATCAAACCATTTTTTTCGTTGGCTTCAAAAATGTGATTAAACCCAATTATATTAGTTAACATCATCCAATTTTTCCAAGCAACTATTATGGGTTGGCTGGAGAGTAACAAAATGGCAATTATCGCAAGACCTGCGTTTATCGTCACAATGATTTCATTATCCAACGCAAAAAACTAAAATTACGCTGCATAAAACTTCAAGTTAGGATATAAAATCAATACAGAGCATTAGCTACCTGCAGTTTTTGAAATTTCAAATTAGTTTAGGAAGTGAATATTTTGCTGAGGGTAATCTATCATTATCACAATTTAGCTTCCTGTTTGTATGAAACTTGAAACTCCTCCGAGTCTCCCGTCTCCTGTCTCAACATCATGACACACACACTTGCTGATTAATTCTACTTAAATTAAAGACAAACTCACACTTGCCATGATCACCAAAATCTAATTTCATGTTGAGATCTGTTTAACTCAAAACCAATCTGAGCTCTGTTCTACTTGAAGGAGATCTTATGATTTTGGTTTCATCCATCTCTTAATAGTTTTCTGTCATGTCCTTGCTTTGTCATGTTGCCCTGTGTGTTTGTGTTTGCTTTTTGTCCTGTATGGTGCAGCCCACTGGAACAACATGATACCAATATTGCAAGCTCCACCTGTGTACACATTTGTGTCAGCATCAGTCAAAAATTGAAGATGAATTATGAATGGTAGGAAACAATGCTGTCTGAGCAAAATTCTCCTACCTTGCACTTCACATGTAACCAAAGAATAAAACAAATTAGTCTCAAAATAACCAAAGCACTGGGTTGACAAAACATTAAATCCCATTCTGCTACCTTCTGTATAGGGAAAGGTGAGAATGCCTTTGAATAGTTTTTTTTGATTTTTGGGATTTTTGAGCATTACCTTTTTGGTATTATTTAATGGTGATCTTACATGTATGTTGCCCCTGGGCCATTTGCTAACCATAAATCGGCAGATCTTATGAATTGACTGTCAGACCGAAATTAAAACTGTATATATTGCACATAATGTACACATTTATAAACAAATATGAATTATGATATCTGATAATGCTTTGAAATGTCCAAAAACATAAATTTTGTTCTATGAAGAGAAAAGACAGGTTTGCCATGTAATGAAACATATGCCCACAGCAGCAAATTGTCTGAACAGCCCATAAATGAATGTTGTTCCCTTATTGTTGTTCTGTAGGTTACTTGAGCATGAGTCACTATTGGAAATCATGAAAGTTTTTTCCTAGTGTTAATAACATTATAATTTTAACAGTCACAGCACACACAAGATTTTAAAGAGATCAAGGGCAAAAACACTTAAAGTCATAATCAGAAATTGATAAAGATAGGTTGCCAGGCAACAAAACATACACCCACAGCAGCTATAAAAATAAACGACAATAGGCTACTTCATCTCATGAACATACACTACACTTCAAGTCAATCGGGCGATAACTTAAGCCTCAGGAGTGTCTACATACAACTACATATTTTAATGCAGGTGTACAAAAACCTTGTATTTTAAATGCTCTTAGTTGGTGAAAGATTTCCTTCAAATATGTCATAATGTGTAAATGATGCAGACAGAAGGCTGCTTCTTAATCAAAATCAGCACAAGAAATGTAGAAATAAATAGTCTCTATCATCCAAACAAATATTCTACGAGTATTAGTGTGGATGGGTCCTCAAAATTTGACGGAAAGTAGGTCATTGTCTGGATTATCCAGTCTTTTAAGTTATCACGTACTGAATCTATCAAAACATCTCGCTTGTCAACAATGACACAAATTTTGTTTGTAAAGGTTTTAATTTTCTCTCAGATGTATGGCTTCTCACAATCTTCTTAATTCTTCATCGTGATTCATGCTTATTCCTCGTCTCTATTTTGTTTCTAATAATAGTTGTGCCAAGTGAATTGTGGGATATATTTCATACTCGCTTTATAGAATCTAGCAAAATCGGCCTGGCTTTATAATATCTAGCACTTACCGAGACTTTAGCCAAAAGGTTCCATTGCCCATGCGTAATCGGGGGTTTGGTTTTCTAAGTGGTAGGTTATCTAGTAATTTTCATCAAAAATTGATAATGGACCCAGACCCTCCGTACATTGAGTAATAGCCCATTAAGTAATTATCAGAAATGATTAGAATAGTTTTGATTGTTTGTCTCAAGGCCTTCGTCCACAAGATATTTCAAAGTGATCAAGTGCCATAACTCTGGCAGAAATTATCAGATATCACTGAAAATCAAATAGGATTCTTCGTCTCATGACCCTAAACACGGTGTACAAATTTAAAGTCAATCGGATATTAACTTTAGCCTTTAAAGCATTCACATGGTTTTTCAAAGTGATCAAGGGTCATAACTCTGGCAGTAATTATCGGATATCGCCAAAAATAAATAGGCTTTTTTGTATCATGACCGTAAACAGTGTGTATAAATTTAAAGTCAATCGGATATTAACTTTAGATTTTTCAAAGTGATCAAGGGTCATAACTCTGGCAGTAATTATTGGATATTGCTGAAAATCAATAGGCTTCTTTGTATCACGACCTTAAACACCGTGTATAATTTAAAGTCAATCGGATATTAACTTTAGCCTCTAGAGCATTCACAAGATTTTTCAAAGTGATCAAGGGTGATCAAGGGTCATAACTCTGGTAGTAATTATCGGTTATCGCTGAAAATCAATAGGCTTCTTCGTCTCATGTCCTTAAACACTGTGTATAAATTTAAAGTCAATCGGATATTAACTTTAGCCTCTAGAGCGTTCACAAGAAATTGTGGACGACGGACCGACGGACGGACCGACGGACAGACAGACGGACGGAAAGGGCGACGACAATATACGACCACATTTCCATGTGGGCGTATAAAAATGGAGGAAGAACAAACACAAACAGTTCATGTGCAAAGTAGGATTCACGATGCAATTAGCATTCAAAGATTCAGTTTATTTCATGCGAGGAAATGTAATTAACACTTCTTCTTGTATCTGAAACCCAGATTCCGTCACTTTGATACTTTTATGATCACTTATTATCTTCTATAATGTTCACTTGTTGTCTCCCATGTTCATTTTTTTAATTATTAGGTTTTGATTTAAGTACTGTGTTCCAGCAATTATTAATTTACTTGACGAAATCATCATTAAATGGGCAGTTCTAGATTTCACAGAAAATCCTTTAATTACAGTCCAATTACCCTGTCTGAAAGTTTCAAATCAAAAAATGATTGCTCCATATGTTTCACCGAGTTACATAATTTCATTGCTCAATTTTTATGAACTGATAATTTTGAACTTCAAGAAAATTTCACAGAGCTTCAGATACAGGCACAACACATAAATTTAAAAAGTCTTTCACATAAAATTAGCTGGCCTTATTTACTAAAATATATGTTACATTGTTTGTTTAATGTAAATACAAAAAATGTATAAAACCAACCTGTGTAATTCAATCAATTAGGCCCATAATTAAATTTTCCACCCCTTAAGAAGCTTCACCTTTTTAATTATCTAATAATTGAAAAATCTGAGACCAATTAACCAAACGGAGTACTTTTTCCCTAGAATTTTTCATCATTTGTTTTATAAAGAATTTGATTTGAATAATTAGATTAGCCAAAAATTATAAAAGCTGGATGAATCAACAATATCCCTAGGTTAGTGTGAGTTAAATAGACAAGGGGATATAAAGAGTATAATCTATTCAAAACCCCCCTTGTGTCCTACTGTGCTTCTAAATTGGTATCAATGCAGCATATTACTGCGTTTGTATTCTACAGCGTACAGCTAGCTTAAAAACCCTATTAAAATATTTACATTAGGTCCCCCTCTACAACTCTGGCAGATGTCACAGCAAAAATAATTCATCAATTTCAGAATTTTCAGTTGAATCTTGAATTTTGACAAGAAATTAAAATATTGAACAGCTTACAATCGCTTATACCCAATCCGTGTGAATCATCTGCCTTTAATAAAGAAATTTGATCGTCTTTTTAATCAAAATTAATAATCATACACAGCGGTCCCTAATGGCAGGCTTGTAATACGATAAGAAGTGTCAGACTATTCCGAAGATAATATCTATTTCCTGATTTTGAAAGCTTAATGATCTGACAATGAAAAAGAACAATGTTAATTGTGTATATTAATGCTGTTTTTTTTCTGAAAACTATATTTGAATTTCATGTTTTTCCTTGTAACAGAGTTCATTTGCAAAGTAATGTACACCCCCTTCAGCCTTTGTTGAGGAAATGTCTTGAAAGTCTAATGATCTGATGACCAAAATGTTAATAATTATATTTATCAAATAAGATTTCTCTATCGATCTGAATTTAATGGGCGTTTTTTAATTGTGAAAAGGAGTTTATTCGCAAATATATACATCCACTTCAGTTTTTTTCAGTATATTTCAGATTTTTTGAGGAAAAATAAGGATACAGAATAGTTTATTCAAATGAATCCATTTCATCTTTTTTGCTTTATTTTCAAATTGTTTCAGGAAATATAATGTATACATCCACTTCAGATTTCTTGGTCGTAAATATTTCAACCATATTTTAGAATATATGAATGAAAGTATTGGGAATGTTCAAATGTTTTTTTTTCCAAAAAGGCGAGGTTGTGTTTGGGAGCTTATCACATTTAGAGATGACAACATATCATATATTATTTTTCACTTTTTAATTGTTTTGCACTCTCAGCCCACCATAAATTCAATATGTACAAAAAATACAAATCAGTCTTGTAGTGGTATCTATATGTGTCAGACTGAAATGCATACATGTAGATAAAGACGATGGCTTATAGTATGAGTGTACATGTGCTACATGGTAAAGAATATTATTTGATTAATAGATTCTTAAGTGTTTTTAATATTTTTCATATGCAGTCACTGACAACAGATCTGACAAAATTTTCACACCAACATGTACATGTACATGTACTATGCATAAATTACACATATGTACTATGCATAAATTACACCATAAACAAAATTTATGAAATCTATTTGCATAATTCATAATTTTCATGAATAATTCCATGTTTGTGCTACAAGCATGCAGAAATGAAAAAACCTAAAATTATTCATTCTTAAAGCCCCAATAACACTCTTGTTGTAACTGAATAATATGTCCCAATCTTCATTTTGGTTAACAAATCGTATTATTTTAGAATATTCCAATTAAATGATGATATAAATTTCATCTTAACACACCTATTTTAAAAAATTGGAAAAATTCAACCAATTGACATGAATTGATTTGAAAAGTCTAACGTAAACCTTTTCAACTTGGATTTTAAAATATTTTCGAACCCTCTGGACAAGTAAAATAGGTTGTAATGGATGATTTACACAACAGGTAGGACACTTAAACATATAGTACTTAGAATAAGGGTTTTATTTATTTTCTGGAGCTACCAAGCCAGCAAGAATGTTATTGTCCCTTTAAGCAAATTGTGTTTGGTTTTACAGAGTGTTTTCAACCTCATCATATCATTGTTTAGAGATTCTATGTGCTAGTAATGTTTACATTGTGACATCTGCACAATTCGTGGAACTGTTCATTTAACAGCAGAGCAAGCCAGATTATTCACATATACGTAAAGGTCAAAAATATGTAATATTTTGAGTTAAAAAAAAGACAACATGCTACTATATAAACCTTAACTGGTCTTCTTACACCAAGATTAAGAAGCAACTTTTGTTGACCTTTAATGTTTAACTTCACAAAAGAAAAGGAAAAAGGAACAAAACATGAATTAAAAGTTCAAAGGAATAAAATAATAATCATAGGTGGTAAAAACTCAGGTGGTTGACATAGGTTCAAATAAAATCTGTCAAATTGTGTTAATCTAAATTCCTGACTTTTAAATTTCACACACAAAAAAGCAATTTAATTTACTGTTCTGATCTGATTGTGACTTTATAAATGTCAAAAAGAGTTAAAGGCATCAATTTTCTTTAGTTATACAAGAGTGAATTCAGCCTATTGTAGATTTAATTACCCACCTCCATTGGTAAAAGCCTGCTATTTGATCATTTAAAACAAACATGATGGGACACCCCAACAAACAACCTGAATTTTAAAACCATTATTTTTGTTTGTAACATTACACCTCAACATGCTGACTACACATTTAGGTTTAAAGATACTATCTTATATTTTGACCAACAAATGTTCTGATATTTTAACTATAAAAGATGCTAAACATTTTCTATTTCGTTTGCAATAAATTGTAAAGCCTGAGTGTTAGATAAACTACCAGGGACATGTGAGGTCATATGTGACATATTTTAACAGTAATTTCAACACAAAACCTATCTTTAATTCAACAATCAGATTAAATTCACTTCAATTAAAAAGTCCTTAATTTGTTTTAGAAATAAAATTACAGGTTTGTTAGCTGTCTTGATTTGATCTCAAATTATCAATTCAAGTCACACTCTGCATTTTTTGTATTACAACTCATAAATTATCCAGGTCAGTGTGTTTTCTATTGAGCACGTGGTAATTACGTGTCACCCACTGGAATGGTTTTTCTACGGCCAATTCAGCTATTTCGATTAATTAAGTAGCCCAAAGGGCATATTTAATTACTAAATAATTATCATAAGTCTTACTAATATTTCATTTTTAAGTCCAATATATATTTTTTTGTGTACCCCATGCTGACAAAGTGGTGTAGACACGTGAATTCACAATACTCCACGATGAATAAAAAATATGAAATATGAATTTACTTTGCAAAGCTTTCGTGCGTTCTCAAAAATGACCGGTAGTGAAAATTTTGAAGTGGAAGCCCTGCTCTGCACCCATATAACCACTTGAAATCCTTGTTGAACACTTTAATCTGTGATTTATTAAACTTCATCTCTATAGTATTTCTCTTCACAAGTCAAAATCAAACAATTCAAATATTTAAAACTACAACAAATACTGTCAATATATATATTTTTCTTTGAAAAATCAAAACCAGTTGTTTATTGCAGTTATTTTCTTATTTAAACTTAAAACCAATGTTAAATTCAGACTCACCTTAAAGGGAAAATCACAGGCTTGACAGGACACCATAAATGAAAGCGGGTGTAAGCATGTACATATAAAATCAATGACCAAAATAAGTTCACATGCATTTAACATGGGTCCTACCCTCAAATCTTTAACTGATTCAAAAGAATATTTCTAGTCTATTTCATTGTCTAATATTCACTAGCAATAGCATTCAAAACAAGCCAACAGTTACGCTGATGTCCCCCACTGAAATCCAAAAATAATAGATGACATGTATATAAATTAATCACACATTTATTTTTTTCAAAGGTATCAAGCAATCAAATGGATTAACAACTATACACTAAGTTTCACCACTCTGTATCAGATAAAAGCAAAGTTATATGTATCTTGTCCCAACACATCGACCAATGAAATCGCTTAGTGCCCCTCTCTCCATGCCGCATACGCTCACACCAGGGCTCGAAATCACAGCCGCAAGCCAGAGGTGACCGGCTCGCTAGAGTTTGAAGCGTGGCACTCTAGACCACTAGGCCATCCCAACCCCCCACCTCAATTAGAAGGAGAGTTACCGTGTTCCAAAGTCACAACCATCAAATTGGTATCGATGTTATAAAACTATACACTTGGTATCCCCACCCTTAAGATAAATTATTATAATTATAGTGTCCAAAAGCATCAACCAATCAAATTGCTTACATGTATCTCAAGCAGAAAATGCTCATCTTCGAACTCAAACAAGGCAATGACCTAACAAACACCTACACCAAATTTAAACATTCTAGCTCAATGAGAAATTAAATGAAATGGGGTGTAACGTCCAGGGCTAGAAATCCGTCATTTCTTGCGAGAATCTAAATGGATTCTCATATATGCAATCTGCGCGAGTCTTCCAAATCTTAATTAATAATACTGTCTTAAAAATAAAATTGTATTTATTGTATAACTTTAAAACACCAAAATACAAAAATGATAAAAAAAAAATAATCATAATGGTAAATGCCATGGGTTCCATTTCGGCCGTATATGCCGGTCGGGACCTACGGCTTTGGAAAATGACCGAATCTGGATCAGACCCGTAGGTCATTTTGCACGCCGGAAAATAGCATATTTTGTGCTAAATCATAAAATCCGGAAGACGACGAAACTCCGTGCGTGGCGTGATGTAAACTATCGGGTATAATAAAATTAACAGTGTTCAGTAGCCCACGAATGGAAACCACTGCCAATCAATTATCCTTGTGTATATTGCTCTAATCACAATTAACAAAGGCGCTACATCAAACAGATTAAAAGCTCAACATTTAATCAATTTACTTAGTTTTGTTTTGTTTTATAATTAGTAATACTGTGAGCGTAATCATTCTTGAGTTATTGTTACAGCATATTTACCGACTTTCATCATTCGTGCGGCAATTCACTGTTTGAACATCAAACAATTTAAAAACTTTTCTTTGATGTCTTCACTTGATCAGAAGAGTTAATCATGTCAATCTTGCAAATGATATATATATATACAAGAATGTTAGCATTCTATATATCATTTCAAAATGTTGAAATTCCTCACCTTCCAGAATAACAAAAGAAAGCGAGATGATGATATTGCTGTCAATGAATCCGATTCCCCTTCTTCAACATCGAACCACGAGGCTGACAGTTCCGCCCCGAAAAACAAAGTCAGCCGTAAATTCTCTACTAAATGGTTACAAGTATTCTTGTGGTTAAGATATGATATTCCCACACAAAAATATGTATTCCCAGGTGTTTTTAATCCATTTATTCCGTTTATATAACAATCGGTAGACGTCATTTGGTTAAAACAATGAGCTTTTACGATCGCCGCCATATTGAAATATGTGCAAATATCTTTACATGTTATAGAGTTAAAATACGAGCAAGATATTATTTGAGCTCTTAAAATATCAATACGAGTTAATAAATTGATAAGTTTAAGAATTATGTTAATTATTGTACATGTGTATCACTTTGAATTATTTACGCGTGCTAATCATTCGGAACTACTTTTTCCCCCGTGTATGGAGAAAATAGTCAACCGCCGAATAATGTCACGTACGCCACTGAGAACCGGGATTCTAGCACCAAAACATAATTAAAACCAAGTTACGATGTTCCTTGAGCATGAAAAATCTTGACGAATTAATGAGAATTTCAACCGACACGTGCTTTACAGAAATGGAAATCCTGTAGAAACCGACGAGTATATACGGGTGATGTCGTAAACAAATAAAGAAAATACTGTACTTTCGATAAATGAATGCATCTTGTTATTGTTATACTTTATGAATGTATAAATAACTAAATGATAATAATTGATTACATGTGTTCTTTTATTTATTAGGGGGATAGGTGGGTGGGTATATAAATGTCGATGTGAGGTTGATTTTTTGTGTGACTGTCCTTGACCCAATTAAAGTCGATCGACATTCCGATAGCATGTAGTTTTTGGCTTCTTATTATGTGCTTAAAATAGCACCACTTTTTCCGTGAGAAAAATGACCGGTTGGGAAAATTTTGAAGTGGAAGCCCTGGTAAATGCTATTTTAAAACTGGTTTATTGACCTAATTCCAACCAATATGTCACATGTTTATCTTTCTGTGTATTCGGTGTTCTATCAGAGGATTATATTCAATGAAGATTTAAATTTACCTAACAACTGGTCAGGGAATCAATCAATGTATGATCCACTTTAATATCTACCGGTACCTGGATTTCACACGGGCGGACCGTGGAAGATGCACGATTCCCAAACCATGTCGAGATCGTTCTTATTCACCACATGGTTTAATTATTATATTACTGAACATATTATGAATAATCAGCAAGATTGTTTTGGGTTTTACCAGATTATCAAAATCAGGGTTAAATGTGCTAATAACTCGTACACAGATAATGAACCACATATGGTCGATTTTCATATTACTATGGTATGATTGTTGTTCATTGTTTTACCACATAAAGCCAATAAAATACAGGCTTTTAAGAACACTTACCCTCACTGACATCAATAGTCGGACCAATCTCGTTCCCAGAGGCAGCCGCGAAACCGAAGGCCTCTGGCACATTAGACCGTCCATTTTTTCCAATTTTTTTCAAACTTAAGCCCCGCCCATTCTGACCTCTGATTGGTCAATCTGTTTGGGTCGATTTCTTGAAAACTAGAGGTCGGATCGTCGTTTCGTTTGTTGTGAAATGATCCTTGAGTCAAAGTCAACTCGCTGACATAAAAAATTGGATGCTAAACGAACAAATTCAAGTTTTTGTAAAGATCTATTTCTCTACGCGTGGGTATATTTTTAAGTGATTCGGTCATCCAGGCACGTAAAATCAGGGGCGTACGACGCAAATAAACGAGAACTTTCGCGCGTAGGAATAACATATCATTTTCCGGGAAAATGGCTACCCCGATTCACCAGAGAAATTTCTTCAAAAATTTTTCTGGTTTCGAGATTGTAGTCGGACTTGATAATAATATTCTCCGACATTTTATTTTTTTCAGAAAAATTTTACATGAATCCTTACAACTTATAGATTCGCAGTGGAAACTCTTGCGAGAATCCTTGTGCAAATCAGATTCGGAGATTCGTGTGAATTTCTAGCCCTGACGTCCTACTGTTCTGCTTCTAACCAGGGCTAATGAAGACGGGCATATGCCATACAGTGTGCTATATGGGAAATTTTGTCGGAGCAGCGGCACTACGGTCTACTTTTATATTGAATCCCAACTGCCAAAGGATCTTTTACGTGCACGTGAATGTGTACACAGGACCTTTGTTGTTTTTTTTTGTCCCATTCAAATGACTAGACAGCTGTCATTGTCAGGGCCTCTGTCCTGCATCACTAAAAAAGGGAAATTACTCTGAAAAAATCTGGAGGAACTTTCTCGGCCAATGCAGGGATCGAACACCCGACCTCCAGGCTAGCAAGCCAGCGTCTTACCCACTTAGCTACTGGATCCCCCAGCTCAACCAGATAGAGTTACATGTATTGTGTTCCAAAGTCTCAGCCAATCAAATTGCTTATCGCTCTGCTTGCCCTGAGCAGAAGATGCTCATTATCGAACTTAGTCTAGGTATTGATATACACCAAGTTTCATCACTCACACTTAATTAAAATAAAGGTATCATGTCCCAAAGCATTAACCAATCAAACTGCTTATTGCATATTGTCCAATATAAACAAAGATGAATAAAGAAATGTATTATTGTTCAGTCTAGATATTTTCTATTCCTAACAAACAAAATATTTTAACTATCTCCGAAATCTAATATCAATTTTCCTCCAGTTCATAGAGGTGTCAAATTTCTCACAAGTATAATTTTATTCTACCAAGGATAGCTGTCAGATATTTTCAGTATAAATAACCTGGCATAGTGATAACATGGTAATCGCTAGAAAGAAATCAGACCCAGCGCTTCACTCCCTCTGGGGACATCCTCTCAACACTCTGCACTATTGTACCAGTCAATGGCACTACTTCATGCTAGATTAATCAAGACAAAAGCCCTTTATTTCCAGTCAACAATTAGTAATACATGATCTTACACTAGTCAATAATATTAGACGGCGATCAACTGAGCATGTCGGTTGTCTCGTCAAATTTTATAGAGATTAATCGGTTTTGGGAATCATGGATATTCCTCTATTTGTCATTACTAACGGCTCGACTGGTTAATAATTATAAGATCAATTGTCTACTGGATGGAAGTTACAAATTAAGGTGTTTTACTTCACTAATCATCTACAATATACCGTTATCCCCTGAATAAACAGGCAAAAAGCTTGCATCAACTCTTTACAATGTTAAAGGCCACCACCAACGCAAGATTTTTCATCACAATTAATAAACAATTCTGTTTAGTAAAGGAGTTAAACCACTTTGATATAGGTCACAATAAAGTATTGAAATGGTGTCGATCTGATGCATTACTTCGATTAGTAATGTGAAAATCTTTATACAATTAAATTCTTTATGTGAAAATCTTTATACAGTTAAATTCTTTTTTCAAAAGATTTAACTCAAATCATTTTGACTTACAGTTATAACATTCGGTTATATCTCAACATTGATGTTAATGTGCATATTAATCCAAATGCAAAATCTATCATTTGGATGATCACAGAATTTTTATCTTTTGTTACTCTTAACTCCATTCTGAATGTAGTCAGAATTTGTATAACAAAGTTTTCAAGTGACAATAAATTTTGACAAGCATAATTTACAAGCGGTTTCCATGCAATATTCACCTGCATTTTGCAAGAGATAGGCACAGAACAAGCTTAACAAGCCTACGGTGAGGCTGATATCAAATTGAAAAGATGTTATATGTATATATATATTAATTAAAAGTATTAGGCAATCAAACTAATTATACACTAAATTTCATCACTCTCTATCAGATAGAATCAAAGTTATCTTGTCCCATTGAACTCAGTCAAAACATTCACCTAATGAACATCTACATTAAGTTTAAACATTCTACCACAATTAAAAACATTAAGTTTAAACATTCTACCACAATTAAAAAGCAAAGTTGTTATGTTCCAGAGTCTTGACAAATTAAACTGCTTTTCGCTCCTTAGCCTAAGCAGAAAATTCTCATCATTGAACTTAGTCAAGGTAATGATATAGTTATTGTGCCCCAAAGCACCAACCAATCAGGCTGCTTATCTCTGCTTACCAAAAGCAGACAATGTTTATCATCCAACTCCATCAAGGCATTCACCTAAGGAATGCCTACACCAATTAGAAGGAGAGCCATTGTGTTCCAAAGTCTGACCAATCAAATTGCTTATCGCTCTGCTTAACCTGAGCAGAAAATGCTCATTATTGAACTTAGTCAAGGTATTGACATGATAAAACTATACACCAAGTGCCACTTAATAAGAACGAAAGTTAGCGTGTACCAAAGAATCAACCAATCAAATTGCTAATCTCTGCTTACCCTTAGCAGAAAATGCTCATCTTCGAACTCCATCAAGTCATTGACCTATAAAACACCTACACCAAGTGTTACAGCCAGATAAATGGACAGACAGACAAAACCATTTTAATAGTCCCCTGCTTTCTTTGAAAGGTGGGGGACAAAAAGTGATTTTTTGTACATGTACCATCAGCGGCCATAGTCCAACATGCAACAATATCAAAAGGAACAAAGATTTTTGGGATATAAAGATATATTTTGAAGTTAATCAAAATTGGATAAAAATTGTGATCTATGCGATATTTTGAACCAATCAGGAACCTTAATCAAAGAAATTATGGTCCAATTTCAGCGAATATCGAAAGGAACCAAGATCTTTGGGAAATAAACATATATTTTAAGTTACATACTTTTACACTATTTGCATTTGATTAGCAGCCATTTTGTTGGGCAGTTTTGGTCCTATTTTCAAAAAATTCAAACTCAACTACTGCAATTTGGGTGTTATGCAGATATATCGAATGTCGAAAGGAACTGAGATCTCTGTTTGTAAACATTCAAGTTTCATCAAAATCAATTAAAACTGTGAGTGTCCACAAGCTAAAAACGTGATTTTTCGAACAATCAAGGGCCATTATTACATATCCCATGCCAATATCAAAAAGAACCAAGACCTTTGGGAGATAAACCTATATTTTAAGTCTGGGCATACGTTCAGAAGGGCATGGGCGACAATAATATATGTCCACATGAAAATGTGAGCATATAAAAATACTGAAAAAAGAACACTTTTTGCAGCAGTACAATTTCCATGTCAATACGCATATTACATAGTTTACGGTATTTTGCTACAAGCATTGAAGCAGAACTGATAATATCCAGGTGTCATACTGAAATTATAATAAATGTTCCATTGTTAGCAACCGAGTCATGTAAAAATCCTATTACCAAACTCATTCAAATATCTAATAATCTGTTGGTAAATTAAAATTCATACTATTATCTCAAAATCATATCCTGAAATTGATAAATATTGATTTGCTTTTTGCACTCAATGAATTCTCCAATATGACAGGATTTCTTTTATCAAGAGAAACTATTTAAGGTGAATTGTACTTAATATATTTTTATATTGACAGTTTGCCGAGTACTGTCAGTCTACATGTGGTTTCTGTCGGGATATTTCCTGATTTCTATTATGCTCTGTATCTAGAAAGTCTATTGAAAGAGCTACATACACAAGACAAATGGTAATCAAAGGTACTTTTTTATTTTATCCTAGAAATTGATTCCTAATAATAACGACAGGTTGCCAGGCAACGAAACATACAACCACAGCAGTAAAATTTTCTGAGCAGTCAACTTGGGTTATATCATATTAATTCTTGTTTGAACATTCTAGCTCAGTGGAGAGTTATTGTGTTCCAAAATCTCCCACAATCAATTTGCTTATCGCTCTGCTTACCCTGAGCATAAAATGCTCATTATCGAACTCAGTCAAGGTATTTGTGTAATGAATCTATACACCAAGTTTCATCACTCTCATTTAATTAGAACTAAAGTTATCGTGTCCCAAAGCATCAACCAATCAAATCCTTTATCTCTGCTTAACCTAAGCAGAAAATGCACATCTTCGAACTCCATCAAGAAATTGACCTAAGAAACACCCAGATCAAGTTTTAACATTTTAGCTCAAGTAGAAAGAGAGTTATTGTGTCCCAAAAAGGTTCAACAAAGTGAAACAAGGGCCCTGATTCACAAAATCTTAACTAAAGATAAAATCCAAATTTTAGTAGATACTTCAGTTTTGATTGGCTAAGCACTGAAATCAATCTAATATTATCCAATTAGATAACCAAAACTTGGATTTTATCTTAAATAAAATTTCGTGAATAAGGCCCCTGGGCCATAACTCTAGAAGTCATTAATGGATATTGTTGAAATTCACCGAAGATCTCTGTTTGACTAATCTAAGTAACGCGTATAAATATTATATATTCCATGTTGATCGGATGATAACTTTTGTCAATAGAGTGATCACAAGATCCAACAACGTGAAACAAGCAATGCTCGCGAGTTTTACAACATCTAAGATAAGATGTACGTAGTTAAGGCGAGGTCAAGCCTTCTATTGAAGATGCAAGGACCACATCTCTAAAAGTTATGAACAGAAGTTGACATTCAATAGGATTCTTCATTTCACTAATTCAAATGATGCACACAAATTTAATGCAGATCAGGTGTTAACTAACTTCTATTGTTAGAGTGTTCAGAAGGTTCAACAAAGTGAAACAAGGGCAATAACTCTAGAAGTTATTACTGAAAAATATTGTTGACATTAAATAGACTTCTTTGTCTCACTTGTTTTACTAAATTGAATAATGCATAAAAACTTAATACAAATCGGATGATAACTTACATCAATCTTTCATAAGGACCCACGAAGTAAAACAAGGACCCTAAATCTAGAACTTATCAATTTCCATGTGGGTGTACAGAAACTGCTAAATGAATATTTCTGGTATTTTGACATTTTAACTTGTAGGCCTTTGTTCCCTGCTGATTGCAATTTACAATGAGGTTAACTTTTACTTGATAGTTTGGCTTCTGACATCCTGGTCCGCCTTGATATGCAATTTACTCAAAGTTATTTTGTCTTATTCACACCCTTATAGTGTAGATGAAAATTTGTTTTCACACTACTGAAGAGTTATTTAAGTGAATTTGCTTTAATTGTCATCAACCTTTCTCGAGACTTGTTTTGACTATTTCAACAAATTTCATTGTGTAATAATACAACAATGTTCAACTTTTTTTCATCAAGGACTCTTGGACCTTTCTGATATACTCCCCAAAGCTAAACATATAATACTTTACTCTCAACAGTACTGGAAAGAGTCCTACTCAATGAAGTAAACTTATATCTTTGCTTAATAGACATCCTGCTGATCACTCATCTTTGATTACCTGACAGCCTTGCCTATTTACAGATTAACCAGTAAATTAGGATGTCAATTATAGCAGGATATCTAGTCAGTCTAATGTCTTTTTGTTTTCTGTGACCTTAACCTTAAATAATAATAATAATAATGATATTTGTATCGCGCAACTATTTTAAATGGATCACAATACTAATTTAATCTTAGATAATACATGTATGTTACACATCACTGCTTCTTTAAACTATCCTGTTCTATACACTCTTCTTAAAGCTGAACTCCGATTACAAAACTACAGAAATGATCAAATAAAAAAAATTACTGCCAAACATAATCGCCATACTTGTTTTCAATTTGCAGAAGAAGTATGGCCGCTGTACGGTGTATGAAAACAGAGGCAGGCCACGCCCACATCCAGTATACACTTTGGCCACCACACTGTCCACATCCGGCTAGCAATATTTCAACTACCAATTACCTACTGAGTGAGCGTTTTTTTCTCTATAAGTTTACTGAAAATATTATTGCTACACAATTATTATGTCTGATCAGGTACATATTATTTTACTAATTATACGAAATAAGTAACCTACGGTATATTTTTGCTCTAAAAGTATGGGAAAAATTGTCTTACCCCAAACAATCAACAAATCTACCGACATCATCCAACCATGTTTATTCTTATTTCTTGAAAGGTTTTGCACAACATGTTAGAAACACCACATGATTTCTAGTATTATAAAGTTCAGTATTATCGTTCCAAAATATATCCAAAGCAGCAATAAAACAACTGTTCTCTCCATCGAAGAAGTATGTCTTCACTTCAAAATACTTTTCATCTTGTTGTTATTTATGACGATCAAGGGACATAGGTGGTTATGTCAACATGTTAGATGTTATGTCAACAACATAGATTTGTTGTTGTTTGGAGTAGTTTTCTTTCATTTTTAGAGCAAAGGTACACCGGACTTTACTTATTTCTTCTAATTAGTAAAATAATATGTACCTGATCAGACATAATAATTGTGTAGCAATAATATTTTCAGTCGATTTATAGAGAAAAACCGCCCAGTCAGTAGCTGGTAATTGGTAGTTGAAATATTGCTAGCCGGATGTGGACAGTGTGGTGGCCAAAGTGTATACTGGATGTGGGCGTGGCCTGCCTCTGTTTTCGTACACCGTACAGCGGCCATACTTCTTCTGCAAATTGGAAACAAGTATGGCGATTATGTTTGGCAGTAATTTTTTTTATTTGATCATTTCTGTAGTTTTGTAATCGGAGTTCAGCTTTAAAGGGGTTTCCAGTGAGTTCCAGTTCACTCAGCTCACTGGTAGTTTATTTTCACCTTTGACCCTAAGGTTTCTTGGATTTGTATTTCACATCTCCTTGGTCACTTACTTATAGAATCTTGTAGTGTAAGGTTGAATATTCCATTCAACCTTGGTAGTGATTTTATATTCAAAGTTTCAATATTTATAATAGTTGTTTCATTTATTCGCATCAATTGTGACGATTGTGTGTATTGGCGGAATTATTGTCAACAGATTTGCAGTTTAAGTTTAAAGGTATGTGTTGCTATTTGTTTTATCAGTTTTATATATATTTAATTTGTCTTTGTTAAAGTTGGCGGACATGTTGGTTTTAAGTAAAGTTGTCAAATAAGTTAAAGTTAATCTGGTTTTTATAAATTAATTTCTACAAATACATTGCATACAGCCAATAATAATAACGCCATTTAAAGCATTTAATATACAATATCCCATATTTTATTACAGAGAGCTATAAGGTCCAGTCTTCATGGGTAAGAACCTATTAGTTATTATTATTATTAGTAAGATTATTTAGATTATGCCTGTATATTTCATACTGGTTAACAGGAGGTAGTTTCCCTTTAAGGTACATTTGTATTTATATAGCTTAAGTATATATATAAGTAGTATTTAGAATAGAGATTTTAGTGTTGATATGTAATATATTATTTTAATGAATATGAATGAATTGGTTTTATATGTTCTGTGTGATTGCTTCATTTATATTGTAATTGTATACTTTCAGGGGTTTTATTCTAAAGTATTAAATTGCTGTTTTACTGAACCCTTGGTGTGGTTATTTTCCTCGTAATTTGCCCCCCTACAACACTAATATGAAAAGGAATAGAGATCTTTGGGATATGAGCCTATATTTAAAGTTATTTAAAGTTTCATCAAAATCTGATAAAAATGTAACACGCGCCCACATGAAAATGTGGGGGTATAAAAAATAATTGTGTCACATTATGCTAATAAAATTTCATATTTACTGAACTCAATAGGGTCTAACAATGTCAATTTGACACTGTCACAAAGAGTATATGAGGGATAGGAGTGTTTCCCTGTTAGGTGCCAGTCCTAAAAGTAATAAGTGAGAACTTGAGTTGAAAAATCCTGAAGATGTCTCATATAAAACACCAGGATTAAATGTTCTCTGTGTGTTCTGCTACCATTATTACTCTTGATCTCTAAACTAATTCATCATCACAATTTCTGGTAAACCTAATTAGCCATGTTCATCAACATGAATCTTTATCAAAATCTGTTATCTTTAAATTAAAGTTCATAATACATGTAAGTATAGACATAACTCCTTGTCAAATAATGTCAATTAGTTCATTTTAGATCAACAAATGTTCCATGTCTCCACATTACATTGAATGTATTATGTGAGAGAACAGAAATAGATTCCCTTCCAGACAGTGATGCATACTGGGAAATCATGTGTCAAACTTATCTTCAATTTATCTATTTTGGGTAATAAAACTGACCATTTAGTTGATTCATTTGTATCCAGACATGAATACATGGAAGAAGTTAAAAACAAATGTCTTTTTCGAAACTTCCTGATAACAACTTCCTCAATATGTCATCAGTCTCTGAAATTCCTGTGAATCTGTTCTTTATATCCGTTTCTAGTCTAGACATATTCGATTTAAACAAATTAATTGACAATCTCTACCAAAAAAACATGACTCTTGTTGATGCTCTATTTCTCATTGTCACATGGACAAGGCTTTCTCAGGGTTCGTGCACTAAAATGAGAATGAAATTCCATGACTTTTCCATGACTTTCCAGGACCAAAAAGGGCAGTTTCCAGGACCAATATTAGAGCATTGCACTGAAGTTTGTCTTTGAATTAAATCTGCACGAATAAGCTAATCTACACTCACATATGCAAAGAAATCAAAATTTTCCAAATTATGAAATTTTCCCTACTAAATTAACTTTTTGATTCAACAAACAATTGGCAAACATTGTTTTACTTCTTGCAATACATCAGCAACTATTTTGCAGGCTTCAAAAAAAAAAAAAAAAAAAAAAAAAAAATTCTCCGATTGCAAAAAGTCTGTATAGGAAATGGTTCCAAGTTTCAATAAAATCTGACCATAACTTTCAGAGATATAATTTGACTAAAACTGGAGAAAAAAAAATGATTTGGGATCTGTTAGTTAGGCAGATATGTTCCATTTATTTATTTTACTTTAATAAAATGATTTTTTATATATATGGATTTCTTATAAATTATACAATATTTCAATATTGACTTATTTTATTTCCTACTGTGTGTATATTTATTACATGCATGTAACTTTGACACATACGTATGTAAATGTAACTTTGACTGACATAAATGTTATTCAAAACAGAAATTAGTAATGGTATTACTATTATTTATTGAATTATGAGTGTCTGTCAAACTTGTCGAGTGATCTAAAAAAAAATTAAAGCCAGAATATCGACAAACAATGAAATATTTATCAAGAATATTAGTGATACACCGACGAGAAAGCATACCTGGGACATCAGCTCAGTGCGCATGCCTAATAACCTAACCTGGAGAATTGCTTGTTTCTGATTGGACACTTCAACCATTGACCTTAGCGACCGACCAATCAAATAACTTATTCTTAAAATAACCTCATTAGGTATGCAAAAACATGGTTTTCTTTCGTACAAGTTTTACAGATTGAATAAATGGGATCAAATTTCGGAGAAAGGGTGATTTACTCGACGGTGAATATTCCATGACTTTCCATGATAAAATACTCATATTCCAGGTTTTCCAGGCCTGGAATTTTCATACGTGGAATTCCATGACTTTCCAGGTTTTCCAGGTAGCGTACGAACCCTGCTTTCTTGTCATTTTTATTTTATATTGCCGGTATACACTTTACATCAGTGATGGAATTTCAAAATTTTTCTTGTTGGACATTTTTACCAAAAATAAAGGGACATAAATCTTACCGCTTTTAAAGAAAGCAGTTTTTAGTCCACACACAAAAATCATGTGTCAACAAAATATTCAAATTCGTACATAATAAAAACAATAGGTGCACTTCGTTATTTTTCATATTTAATTCCTGTACAGTATTCAAATTTATGCCAGTAATAATATTTCTAAAAAATTACGTGATGTTGTAATACAATAGAATGAAAGTCTGCCGACTACTGCTGATCTGTACTGTTTCAATTTTCGCGAAAAGTACTGTTTTTTCGGGTCATTTCAGTCAATGCATTTTTCAGCAGAAGTTTGGCATTTGTCATATTATCTGTTTCAACTTATATACGGAGGGTAAACAATGTTATCCCGAAATCAATTTGGCAGTAAACGTCGCTAGATGTGGTAGGATGAGCGAGTGACATCATCTGCTAAATAACCACATCGACTAAAGCACACCGTGCTCTATTGTCTTAAACTATTAAGTTTTTACTCTATTCCATTCAACATATTCGTCAACATTACCTACCGTACGTATTTCTTTATTTAAAAACATAAACCCAAAAATATGATCATAAATCCAAGAATATGCCATCAAAATAGAATCTTTTTTTCCACATTACATGCGTGAAATTAGTCACATATTCATTTCCTCGGCTGATTCCTGTGTAACAGTGATATATTCACACGTTTTTTTAAATCAGATAATAACTGTGACCTCTAAAGGGACCACAACTAAAATCAAGATTTTTCACACAGCCAAGTTCAGGAAGTTAGGATCCGATATGCGCAAATATCGTAACATGTATCTCGAGTTTCATAATCATCTGATCAAAATTGTGAGCTTTAGAGGGTCCACAACTTTGATATACCATATCTTTACACTATTTGTGTACAGGAGGCGACCATTTTGTCCGGCAGTTTTGGCCAGATTTTCACAAAATTCAAACTCAAACTTCGAAAGGAACCAAGATAAACCTATATTTCAATTTCAGTTGAAATCAGATAAAAATTGTAACCAACAATTGTGGACGGACGGACAGGGTGACGACAATGTATGTCCACATTAAAATGTTGGTGTATAAAAAATTAAAGAGTAATTCATATGTTGTCTTGCAAAGTAATACAAAGTATGGACATCCAATATTATCAACTTGAAATGCAGTACTTGTAGTATAATACCTAGCAATAACGCATAGAATAGCACTTCGCATACACTTAAAAAATAGGAGTGTTTGTCTCTTCAATGGAGGTCAAATTAGAGCTTTAAATAGTTGGTGGGTTTATTCATGCTCTTTCATTCATTGAATTTTTATGAAGGATTATTGAGAGAAGAAGATATCTTATCAAATATTATATTTCAGGGTTTTTTTTATCTTCTGTCTATATCAGATTAAAAATAATCTTTGATATCTCACCTATCTTTTATTAATAACATACATGATCTACACTACCACAACCAGGGTTAAATTAAAATACATATATGGTAGTATGACAACAACAAACAAACATGGGATGATCTCGAGTGCCTGATGCTTTAATAATGTTTTGCTTTAGCTTTTGATTTACCTATCATCTGCGATACATATCTAGTTTTATGTTGATTTTCTCTGAAATTGTTGTATTTCAAAGTACAAAATATCAGTCATTGGTACTAATAATAATAGACAGTGGATGATTTGCAAATCTACTTCAAACATTTCAAGAGGAATAAAATCTCACTAGGTGGTCTCACCTTGGCTGTAATTCTTAGTCCCATTCATTCAAATGTTTATGTAGACGATGCAGGTGTATTATAGGCTTCTGAGATGTAAGGCTAATATTTCAAATTTTAAAGAAATGGGTGCCAAGTTCTACATTATGACTTCTGCTTCTGAAACGGCATTTTGGTACAGGTGGAAATTATCATAAAACTGATACCTACATGTAGATGTGTGGAGTTTGGGGAAAAAGTTCAAAATGTACCATAAATTTCAGATCAAATATTATTAAATGGTCATTTGATTACAATCCTTTTGCTAATTAAAAAAAAATAATATTATGTAACAGATGGCGAATACAGTGATTTAAGATCAAATTTAGATATCAGACCCAGACTGTTTACAATCTCATTCATGATAGCATCACAAAAACTACCATCTACCGTGACAAGAACACACCATCATAAATTTAAATTTCTTGTGAAACAAGACACTGATAATATTGTCCTTAATTCTTTGTTCAATTTGCTCAAAATAGACAAAATGGCGATCATCTGATATTCTAAATCTGTGAAATGTTACACTGTGTACAATTTTCTTTAACAAATTCTTATTATTGTCCTTTGTTACAATGTGTCAATCATGTATAAAAACGAATGTAATAGTAGTAACTGGTCTGGTTAGGTGTAATTGCACGATTTTAGCTTGAATTCTATTCAAACAGTGAATAAATACAGACAGATATTTATTCAAAAACAGCATCCAGTTTATCATAATCTGATTTATAAATAAAATGTTATTGAATGTAAACAATACAGAATAAATACGACCACATTTCAATGTGTGCATATAAAAAGGCTAAAAAATTTTTTAATTGTCTGAATTTTTGAAATCACAATGATAAAAAGCACATGATTTGTTTTTGTATTACCAATAAATTCCATCCACACAAATCAATCTTGAACGCAGAAAGCATACAATGTGCTGTACAAAGTTTAAAGTGCATAATTTGTTAAGCGCAATTTCTAAAAATTTCATGTGAACCTTCTTCCAATGATATCTAAATTGTACTGGCCATAGCCTAGAGCAGTGATTCTCAACCACTGTGCCGCGGCACACCGTTTATAAGTGTGCCACAAAATTTTGAACGGCACACTAAATCAATTTCTCTCTAACGAGACCAGCTATTTGATTGTGCTTTTCTTTATTCATTTGATTCATACTACGTGTCTGACTAGTCAGTGTCTATGCCATGTTTTTTTTTGCAAACTTCAAATATTTTTGGTATATATTTAGCCAGGTGTGCCGACAATTTTCTCATGTGTTCCAATGTGTGCCTTTGGCAAAAAAAGGTTGAGAACCACTGGCCTAGAGTAATCTGTCTCCAATATCAAATTTGGTGATACATGAATCCTTACACTCAGAGCCTGTAAAAGCTCCAACCTAGCTTTTATCTAGTCTTAATTAAAGTTACATTATGGGAGATAAGATAAAGAGATGGCAGTTCTCACTATAATAGTTAAAAACTAGATAGTGTAAAGGTAATTTGCTGAAAATTTAAGTCAAATTGGTCCACTATTAGCCGAGAAAAAAGCGTTTGAAATATTCACATAGCCTCGGTCATCATTACTCAAATCATTAATAAAAAACAGCATAGTCTCGATTATCCACTTGATTGATTTAATTATCAACGGCCATTAAGCGGCATATAGGAATTCAATCCGCCAACATCGAAGGCTAGCCTTGAATTTATGAGTTTATTATGGTCTGGATATGTTAATTAATGTCTAATTGATTATTTAGATAACATCTCAGGCCTAAAGAAAGACCTGTAATAAGCAGATTTTGCTCTTGCATAATGCTATTTTAATGGTTTATTAGACATCTTGCTTATAAACGCTATACTTAGTTTGGGAACGATCTATATTTCAGCTGGAAGGCAAGTCATTCGGGTATTTATCAACAGCATTATTGTAATAAAATGCAACAATATAGCTCATATTTAATAACAGACAAATTACAATATGATGAGTGCAAATTGACATATATTAAATTTACCTTACATCATATAAATATCATCTTAAACTATACAAAATAATTTAAACATACAATTTTGAATTTATTGGTATTAAACAGGTCAGTTTTACTGCTGTAGAAATATTTCAGTCAAGTTGTTTGATATGTATTTGTTGAATAGAATTATTATGACATCTCATAGATTTTACATACAACACTTAGACCACATGGCAATCTAAAGCAAAAAATATGATGCAAAAATATTAACTATATTGTTCAATATACTGTTCAGACAGCTATGTTATAAGTTAGTTCTAAATGCTGGCTTTTTTCACGTCCAAAGATAGTGTAGCATTGACAGACTATCAGATATTTTTGGGAAACTACCATTTTTGGATATTCACATACATGCATGTACTTAATTAACAACTTCCAACCGCATTTCAATGTGGGATTGATGAACAATAAGGCTTAATTGGGACCACAATTTCAAGCTTGACCAACTACACGCATCACCAATGATTAGGAATACTTGGTTATTTTGGTCCACTTTATTGCCCCCCCCCTACACACACATATACATATTCGAAGAAAGCAGGGAGGGGAGAGAGAGAGAGAAATGGGGTTTAACGTCCACTCGACACAAACTAGGTCATTTTGGGACTAACACATAGTTTAATTTTATTGCATAGGGGTCTTTAGCAGTGGGAGGAAACCAGAGTGCCCGGAGGAAACCTACGAGGTTGAGAAGGCGCCCCTATCTCCATGCCACATACGCTCACACCATGAATCGAAACCACAGCCGCTAGCCAGAGGTGACCGGCCAGCTAGAGTTCGAAGCACGGCACTCTACACCACGAGGATGAGGCCATCCCAACCCCCCAGAAAGCAGGGAACTATTATTAAAATAGATCTATCTGTCCAACTTTTTGGGACACAATAACTCTCCTTCTCTAAGTGAGCTAGAATGTTCCAAATTAGTGTACATGTACTGCAGATGTTTATCAGGTGAGTGCCTTGATGGAGTTTGAAGATGAGCATTTTATACTTAGGCTCAGGAGAATAAGCATTTGTATTGGTTCATGGTTTGGGACACAATAACTTTGGTTCTTATTAAGTGAGAGTGATGAAACTTGGTGTATAGTTTCATTACATCAATACCTTTGCTAAGTTCGATATTGAACATTTTCTGCTCAGGGTAAGAAGAGCGATAAGCAATTTGATTGGCAGAGATTTTTGGAACACAGTAACTCTCATTCTAATTCAGGTAGACTGTTCCAAGTTGGTGTAGTTTTTTATTTAGTGAATAAAAATAAACACACTTACATGTATATGGATATACTACTTCTGAATTTTATTAACATGCTACGTTCCAACACAAATACAGGTATGTTTATTTTTAGTGAAATCTATTTCTATATGTCTTATAAGAACAATATTAGGTGAATGTCTTGATGGAGTTCTAATATGAGCATTTTCTGTTTAGGCTAAGTTGAGACTTCCATTTGATTGGTCAAGCCTTTGGAACACAATAAGTCTCTATCTCTGATGTAGAATGTTCGAACTAGGTATAGGTGTCTATTAGGTGAATGCCTTGACAGTGTTCCATCATGCGCAGTTTCCACTTAGGCTAAGCAGAGAGCAATTTGATTGGTTGAGACTTTGGAACACAATAACTTTATTATAACAATATCTTCACTAAGTTCGATGATGAGAATTTTCTGTTTAGGCTTAGTAGCGGTAAGCAATTTGATTGGTCAAGACTTTAGAACATAACAACTCTGTGCTTTTAATTTAGTTACAATGTTGTAACTTGGTGTAGATATTCATTAGGTAAGTGTCTAGAATAAGTTCAATGATTAACATTTTCCACTAAAGTTAAGCAGAGCTAAGCAATGTCATTGGAGGATGCTTTGGGACAAGATAACGATTCTAACGGAGAGTGATGAAACTTAGTAATGTAGAGTTTCACAACCAGATGAACATTTTCTGCTTAGACTAAGTATAATAATAATCTGTTTGATTGCTAAATACTTTTCAAAAAGATAAATGTGCAATTAATTCATATGTGTTATCAACTGGCGGTGGGGGATATCAGCCTCACTGTTCAATTTACAATGAATCACTCAACAGTAGCTAATTTGATTTACAATATAAAAAACTAACAGTAATCTAAATACACGAGACTCTTGTTTGACTCGGATCATTGTTCCTATTATTAATTTTTTTTTTGTTGCTTATCTTTCATAATACAAAGCATTTTTTTCAGAGGGTAATGGATTTCATATATTGTGTTATTCAACTGCCGGTCCTGACAGGAAGTTCACTATACAGATATTAACAATAATTGCCATAGCCTTTTATTATGTTTTTATTGCTGAATTTATGATCTCTGCCCTGAAGCTATGTCATTACCTCTTCAAACCAAACAAAATCGAATAATCAGTTTTTTTATGTCCCAAACTCAAGCATATTAATAATCGTTGACGATGGTACCCCTGAGATATGTGTAGCTTTAATTTTCATTGGATCAAAGGGCTGAATGAAACGTAAACCAAATTTCATGTCAATCAATACGTTTGATCTAAGCAAGGTAATTTAACGGACTTGTGCAATTATGTGTAAAAAAAAAAAAAACTTGATTGACATGAAAAAAAAGACAACACTACAAAGATCATTTTTAATGTTAATTTTTCCGATCGAATGTTGTGATTGATGTGGAACAATAAAACAGATTAAAGGGTTCAAAGAAATGAAGAACTGCATATACATGTAGTTGGCTGACCTTTCCCTGTCTGTTGTATTTCTTTAATAAAATCATTGATAATTAATCTTTCAAAGAATTATTTTTCTGTCTAATTTCTAATTCAAAATGTCAATAAAAATATTTTTCTGTCGTTTATCTGTACATACATGCAGATACATTCATGTAGATTACAATTTGAATGATGTATTTTCGAAGGGGTCATATTATAAATATTGGGAAGGGGGGGGGGGATTAATACATGTAAACTTATTGACGACTTGTAAGTGTAGAAGTCAATGGGTCAAGATAACCATAGGTTAAGTCTCAAAATTTTCTAGACTTCCAAGTTCGAAATGACTTAAACTCAATATGGCAGCCAATGCCTTCAACATGTGGCGTTATTACTGATAGACTACTACTATTGCAGATTGTTGTTGGTAATGTAAGGGATACTGAAAACTTTTCTAATTACATTTTAAGTTTAATTAAACAAATTCCTAATCAGAAATTATCTTGTTACAATTATCCATGAAATTTGCCGCAATATAATTACATGTGCATGTGTGAAACAACGAAATCCCTAAAACAAAAAAACCCATAAGACGAATGATTTTATGCAATCGTTAATCTTCCAGTGCATACAAATCTTTAATTTGCCGCAACAATAATGAGAATTTAGTTTTTAACATGTGAGAACAGAACTACCAGAAAAGAATATTACAAATTAGGGTTTTTCTCAGGAAATATTTAATTGCTTTTAGATTTTTGAATGCATTTTGAGTGAATTAGGAAGATTAGTTTTGTATAATTTCCATACTTTTTTGTACCTGAAGAAGCTGTTTTGTAAATTAACAGAATTAATCATGTATGAAGAAAGAAAAAAAAACATTAACTAGCTAGCAGACATTTGGTATTAGATATTTTATGAACTTTCGAAGTGATGCTGTGAATTCTCACTCTTAGATATCACAATTTGTTAAATATAACAAATGAAGAAATTCTAACTATAGAAACAAAGAATTTTCTACCCTCTCAATTAATTTCCCTTGTTCTCTTAATATCTATCCTGCAGAGAAGTAGGACAATAACCCATTTCATTTGAAAACTTCCCTAAATTAACAAAATTCATTTTCATTTCCACTGTATTTAAGAACTAGAATATTCAAATTCTATAAGTGTTTGTATGATATGCTTAGCTGTAAATGGTCATAACATAATATATGTTTTTACTTCATGTAAAAACTATCATGACAATATCAATATAACAATATTACCACTTTCATCAATTACTAGGGTAGGGGTTTGACTTTGACTAAGTTGCCACCATTCTGGGGAAAATACTGGAGGGTCTCCAGTGCAAACTACACAAACCAAAAGCTTATCTTACAATGTTTTGCTTTATTAGCATCTTATATAGCTAAGATCTTAATTACATCTGAGGTAATCATAATGTAGTTACCATAGTAACAAAATAGAAGCTAATTATTATTAATCACGCAGTTTATGTATCAGTTATGATTTCTAATGTCACAACAGTCGGATTATCATTATATCACTATTTATACCTGCACAAACCACGAATTCTTTGAAAAAAACGACTACAAAACTGAATACAAATTCATCGTTATTATTAAAAAATCGTTCATTAAATTTCACGAATGAGTTTTAGTATACTTTGTGTTTATGACACAGACTACATGTATAACACTATAAGATGTTTCTACTATTTAATTGCTGCATTCTATCATCCCCTTCCACAATTTACACTCACATCTTCCAGCTAAAATCACAGTAAAAGCCAATTAAATTGTTGTGTGTCAACACTTATAAAAGAACTAATATCAGTGCTGACCCCTGACAGAGAAAATAAAGGGACCATTATACGCTTCATTTGTGCCTCTTTCTTTAGAGGAAGTAGATAATTATAAGGACCATTGATAAATACTAAACATAGCCCTTGTTTGATCCAATTGACTGTTACGCCATGCACCATAAACTGTAATAATGACACAGTCTTTGTTGGCCTATTAGAACTTTTTATTACCAACTTTGTTTGCTAATAAAACAAGTTAAAAGACCCCTGGATCAGTCTTTAGAAACCTTCCAAAAACAATTTGTGTAACCATGACTCAAACCTAAAAACATGTTGGAAAATAATTGCCTTAATTGTTCTTGTAATAATAGATGTGTTGTTGTACATCTTGTTGAATAAATAAATTATTTTCCATAATTTCACAAAAAAAATCAATTTTCACTTTTACTATAAAGAAAAAGGTTTGCTCAATATGACAACATATGGTATAATAGCTGAAGGTGTGCCAGACTGTGCCATTAGGGAGTTGTAGAACTGCACTGGCACTTAATACTTTACCCTATGTTAATGTCAATATTTTTCATATTCTGCTGGGATCTCTTAAACAAATTACCAATTGGACACTATGGTAGTAAATCATTGAACGAGTGTCACTTCTTTTGTAATGACTAGGCTAATCAAATTTCTTTATTTCTTCAGCGTTTAACTTCAAAGATTCTTTTATGTATATCTATAACCTTTCCCTTCAAAAACGTCATTGAGAAACCTGGATAATAAATACTACAAAATAAAAGTGTTTTCTCTCTTTTATCCCCTGAACTGTTTATATATTCTTAACTTTGGGTACCCGTACTAGAAGAATGATTTCTTGAAAGTGAAATACTCACTACTGAAAAGTAACTGACAAAAAGCGTAACAAAAGAGAGGGAAGAATTGAAGGATATTGGAGAACTAAAGACTGAATGGAGATGAAGTAAGGAATATTAGCAGCAGCACCGAAGATTGAAAAGAACATGTTTAGTGTTTATTAGAAACTGGTTCCATAGAGTCTACAAGCAAATTACACATGACTACTTTGTATACACTCCCTGCAGCATTTTCTTCAAAAAGCCATAATTCAAATGCAAACTAAGACAATATTAAGTAGGATACATTAGTACAGTTAGCGTTATCGATGACACTAGGGTCATGTGGTATCATTTACAACAACAGTGACTCCCCCTTGTGAGATTTCTCCAGCTGCTAGTAAAAACAAACAGTTTATTAAATTTTTGTCTTCAAAAAAGACAGCTGTCTATCTTTTAATATAAACTCAAATTTTTACATCTTCCTCATCATCCTTTTTAACATTCAATTATACCTTCTTTTTTTTATCCTAACCTGATATCATTTTTCTATTTCATATGTTAAAATGATTGTACATGCATCTGGGGATTAAAATCTAGAAAAAGATTAAATCATATGTTAAGCTCTTAATTTCGGTTATATTTTGAGGTTGCATCTGGTATCCCTATTATTACACTAGCTCAGCAAGTCAAAAATTAAACTTCAATTGAAGTCTAGTTAGCATTTCACAATTTTCAATTATGTTTTAGTGTAAGCAGCAATTCTTGTATAAAACAGAGTCTGAATAAAGAATGGAATTCAATGTCAGACAAACACAGTACTCGGGTCATTTTGAGACCACATGTATCATATGGACCTTTTCATTTCTGTGCTTACATGTACAATGTGAAAGGATGAATTTTGTCCATATTGCAACATTTCTGCTTACATGTGTACACTTTCTTGAAAGCACACAAAACCTGTGAGCAGCAGGTGATAGTAAGTATAAAGTTACCATATAAAAGTAATACACATTTCAGAAAATTAGTGTAAAATGCACTTTAAGATAATGTTGCATTTCATCAACTCTTATGTGCATTTCATACATTAATTCTCACAAAATATTTTAATTTCAAAGAGAAACTGACTAATTTTCCACACAAATAATGAATAAACATCAAATAATGAATAAACATTTATAACTGATATTATTTCAACATGGTTCACAATTATTATTTATTTCACTTTTAAGAGAAACTGTTCATAAAGTACACACAACTTAACCCTTCCTTCCTATGAATCTAGAAGTTTACAAAGCAGTACTTTCATGTACTAATATTTCAGATTTGTTAGCCCATACATGTACATGTATGTGTGCAGTGTAACGGAAGTACCATTATTTAGGTATTTCCTTGAAATAATAGATTGAAATACAAAATAGACACTGATACATGTACATGTAGCGTTAGAAAAAAATACCGAAATATTGCGAAACAGTCGTCACCTATTAAAAAAACTATATTCGCAACTCAAAATTGCTGGCATAATTCAGAAATGAACAACATAAAATACACTGCATAGCTTCATTTTAAGCAAAACCAGCAGACTTAACTGAAGGAACTCCCTCTTCATTACATAATTACAAACCTACCATATGATTATGGCAGACTTCACAACAATGCTTTTGAACATTTAAAAGTGAGTGTAGGAGAGTCTTGCAAAAGATGTATGAAAAAGACAAGCTTCAATGAATTTCAAATAAGAAATGAAATACAAAGAAATGAAAAGAGATTTTAAAGCCTACTTTTGTGCTCCAACAGGGTTAATGAAGAGTGGGCATACACAAAGTGATATGACTCTTGAAATATTAAAAGACTATTATTCTTATTTTTATTTAATATCATGACAGTCATTACTTTCTCACATCTGTTTATTTCCATGCATGTAAAAAAAAATGACATTTGGAATAATACTGACATTCTCATAGCCATGATTTTGATGGATTAATAATTTGTGTTCCTAAATCACAAAACATGAAAATTTCTAAAATAAACTAACAGCAGTCATGGTAATTATTAATGTGTTAGCTTAGATTCCTAATCTGCATGATTTTGGTTGGGTTTTTTTTCAATATTTATATTTATGTCATTTTTCATCATCAGTCTCTGGTAACATAATCCATGACTCTTCATGTATAATTCTTAATCTGTAGGTGGTAAAATAACAAAAATTTATGTACATGTAATTGTTTCATTTTTTAATATTTATATAAACATCTTTACTTTTTTGAATATTCATAGCTTCTATGTTTTCTCCAAAAAAGTAGAGGCAAATCTACCCGTTTTTTTCTGTGCAATATTGAATTCTCCAATTTATGGTGTGCAGTGCCAATTTCTTGCATTGTGACATCTGTAAATATTATTTTATGATTAATCTTTCTATCTTTTTTTCAATTTCATGGACATAACAAAGTTCGTCCCTTCATTAATATTATAAAAGTTTAAGTCCTACTTGTGATAATGTAAAACAAAAAGTTAAACTTGTTCAATCATATGAATAATCCCAAATAATACTGCCAATAGCTCCATAAAGCACTTATAATAAGAAGATTGCCTCCAGGGGTTAGACATTATCTTCCTTTATCAGATAATGCAGGCCTATTATAGACAGGTGAAGACTGCAAGAAACAAATAAAGTTATGATACATGTATGTTGGTCAAGACCATTGTTTTCATTACCCTTGTCATCACACTCATATTGATGTATTTTTCCCTCCACTTTTTTTTTGAAGTTTTATGTCAAACATTTCCATCACACCTCTTATTAAAGGCTTCCTTGAAATTAAAAATAGTAAAAAACTGGTTCAGAGGACCATCTGGTAAACCAGTAATTTCTGAGCTACCCTTAGTTTTGGCATCAGTTTCATTCTCTATTAAAATAAATGAAATGGGTTATAATACAATCCCTTGCTAAATACTACACCAGAGCTAGATGTATTTCTTAATACAAGGAAGAAAACAGCTTTCTGTGGTCAAACATTGTATATGAGTACTATTATTTGCATAAGGCTTAGAGAATGTCAAAAGAAGACATCTTTCTAAATATCAGAAGTTTTGCTGTGAAACCAAAGGTAATGATTTGTTAGGTGATACCCACAGATCTTGTATCTAGCATCATTGTTTAATGAACAAACCACACATCTGATAATATTCAACCCTGTCATTCACAAATAGACATTGCAGTCATCTGATTGTCTGCTATAATTTCAAATTATTTCAGAGATAGTATTATGAACATTGTGTAAGATTGACTGACAGTAATTGTAGTGATCATTATAAAATGTAAGGGATACCACCCAACTGTTCTCAATACAAAACAGCTGCAAATATAATTGTCTCAAGTTGATTTATTTAACTTCTATTTTGTGCATGTTTTGGGGATTCTTAAAAAAAATGCAACATCATGCATCAAGAGAGAATTTGCTTAGCCACCCAAAGTATTCAACCATATGTTAGGCTTTCTTTGCAACTCTTCCAGATAAGAAGATGAAGAGATGAAGTAGTTTAGCCACCCAAATTACAAATACACAAAAGATTTAAAATATTTAGATTTATACAAAGTACCAATTCAATTTACCATTCATAAATCCATTAAAGAAGATTTGATTTTCAATTGAACAAAGGAATGGTTCCCATCATCTTTGACAACTTTCTAAATGACCTTCTATCCTCTACATGTATCACACATAAAAAAAATATTGTTTCAATAAATCTTTTCAACACTGTATATATATGTACATGTATGCATCACTTTGGGTTCTCAAGTTAAAACTATTCAAACTTCGTAAAATGAAGCTTAAGACTGAAAGCATTGTTCCTTTAAAAAGACTAAGATTAAAATGTTCGCAGACTAGACTAACAAGGTCCACTCACAGCCAGATACAGGTATATTGTACTGTGAGGTGTTAAACAGCTGTTCTGGGTATTTTTACTAGATTTATTTCTTCCAACACGCATCAACCAATTTGTCAAGTTTTTGCTATTTGTTGTATCAATGTTGGTTTCTTTTAAAGTTTTTTCTGTGTTCTTTGACAGGTAAATCTTGTAATTAATTGGAGGTAAAAACTATGAACATATATACTGAGATGCAATGAAAATACACAAGTTTAACTGGAATTGCTGGCAACCCATGGAGGCTATAATAAATTTTACTTACAGTAAATCAAACATGTAGCAATGTAAGAATAAGGGGTCAAAATGAACAGGCAGTAACAATGTTGAATCAGTAATGACGTCTGGCTTGCATTTCAGCAGAGGCAGTTGGTGGTAGCAGTGTCAACACTGATGACCCCTCGCTCCCACAATAGTAGCAGAACAGGAATTTGACAGCGAGCTCTTGTCCTGGACATGTATTATACATATTGCTAAAAAATTGGGAGGACTCACATTGCCTTCCATGCCTTGATCAATCTCTAGTGGACCCAGTTTGCTGGAAGTGATCTGCTAGTCTGGTCTGATAATGTTACACTTTAGTGTAATGGCATCCAAACCAACTGGTGCCTGCTCTGGTACTCATGCTCTCTTGAATGAAAACAATGCCATTATCAATGGTAAATGCTCTGGTATCAACCAAGGCAAAGCATCTGCCACAAAACTGTAGTACAAGTTTATACCACATCTTATAGCCCAGGTCTGCACCATAAATTCTGTGATTTTGAACATTCACATTTTATCGAATTCATCATTATGTTTTTGACAGCAGGCCTTAATATCTGAGGTTTGTTTATGTGCTCACGAAAACATCATTCTGACATGTTATAGAATTGTGTTTTCATTTTGTTACATTCAGAATTGAAAGATTAAAAGTGTATCTCTCCAAAAATATATACAATCATACATTTAATGCAATAGCAAAATCTGCCTATTGCAGGGCTTTCTTTAGGCCTGAAATGTTATCTTAATTATTAACTAGACATTAATTAACTTATCCAGGCTTCTTCATTTCACTAAATAATGCATATAAATGTCAAAAATATTGGGATGATAACTTTTGGTGTTAGCAGGTTCAACAAGGTGAAACAAGGGCCATAACTCTAGACATAATAAACGGAAATTGCTGAAATTCAATAGGATTCTTCTTTTTACTAATCTAAATGACGCATATAAATTATTATAAATTTCATACACATTGGCAGATAACATTGGATGTTAGAGTATTCACAAGGTGCAACAAAGTAAAACAAGGGACATAACTCTAGAAGTAATAAACTTCTTCATCTGACTAATGTTCACAACATAATTGGATGATAAGTTTAGGCATTAGAGCGCTCAAAAGAAATAGTGGATGGAGAACGGACGGGCAGTTTCGACGGCAATATACTGTTTAAATTAATTCATCTGGGCAAATTCACCAAATAATGGCATATTTTTAATTCACCAAATAATGGCATATTTTTAATTCACCAAATAATGGCATATTTTAAATTCAAAAAAAAAATGTCCATAGCAAGTTTTCTGTATAACAAAAGTAAATCATAATATTAATTTTGAAATTCATTTGATATTGCACCTTTTAAAAATCCAGGTCCACTAAAAGTTGTTTGATGGCACCCATACATGTACAATATACATACAATCTAGACACATATTATAAAGACAAACTGATGGACTGTTCAAAAAGAAGACTCTAAATTTCATTAAACTGGTTACATGTAAAGAAGCAGTACTAATTACAGGTAATGCAGAGATCTACATGTATACAAGCGATTATATCTTTCTTATCATACATGTACATTGTAAATCAGTAGAATTAATCAGGTGTACGATAAGATAACCATCTAATCTTATTACCTGTATAATACCTGTATTAAGCAGGAAGACGGGCAGGTAAAAATATAATCATAATAGCCTACAATTGGGTCTTTATGTCATCTGTAAGATGTCACTGGTCATACATGTACTACACACTAAGTAATACAAGATTTACATGTATGGCACTGTTTCACATAAATTGAAAGTTTGTGGGGATGTATTTAACAAACAAACTGTTTGTGCATCCTTTCAGATTATGGGAGATAAGATAAAGAGTTGGCAGTTCTCACTATAATAGTTAAAAACTAGATAGTTAAAGGTAATTTGCTGAAAATTTCAGTCAAATTGATCCACTATGAGCCGAGAACGAAGTGTGTGAAATTCTGCCTGGCCTCGGTCATCATTACTAAAATCATCAATATACATGTAAACAGCATAGTCTTGATTTATCCAGATCTTAAATTTAATTTCAATGGTCGTTCAGAGGCATATAGGAATCTAATCCAGCTAACATCGAAGGCTAGCCTTGACATCCAGAGTTTATTATGGTCTGGATACAATGTAAGTTAATTAATGTCCAATTGATAATTTAGATAACATTTCAGGCCTCAAGAAAGACTTGTAGTAGGCAGAATAGATTAAATCGTCGCTGCGCTTCCAAAATCTCGTATCTCGGATTTAGCCAAAAACTTTTTTGGGGCTTATTACATTCACATTTCATTGATACATGTCCTTTCAAAACCTCGGATCTCTAAACCAATTAGAAATGCTTATTTTAGCTTGTGACTAATTGTCGTATTTCGATTGGACAAAAAATATTTTCGTCAAAATCTCGTATCTCAAAACCACGTTGAAACGACGTCAATAGAAGCCTGCATTTGTTTAATACGGTAAGATTTTTATGATATTTAACCTCTATAAATCAACAACAAGAAATAATATTAATATTTTATATATAACTAAGTTACCTAGATGTGATTTAGTAGCAAATGGAGTTAATTTTAGGTATGTAATGTAGATATTTTGTCATCTCGGCTAATATTGCCTAGAAAATTACTGTAAAACATGAAATTATTGCGAACATGAAATTATTGCGACAATTGCGAGCAAGGCCCTCTCGCAATAATTTCATGTTCGCAATAATTTCGTGAAAATTTGTTAAAATGTCGGCCATATTGAATTATCCCTCCTTCATTACTCTTCACAAGAAAGAGTCCCAATAAGTTAAAATTTGTTAAAATGTCGGCCATATTGAATTATCCCCCGTTCGTCAGCTTGGAGTTAATAATCAAAGGATCAATTTAACGATAATTATTTAAAAATCTGTGTTTTATAGTCGTTCGTCAGCTTGGAGTTAATAATCAAGGGATTAAATTTAACAATAATTATTTAAAAATGGAGTTTGATAACAGGTATTTAATTTTCTTTGATCTGTTGAATACAGACTCGAAAGCCATAATCCTCAATTGTTGTTTATTTACTGTTACTAATGATCACCAATCAACCGATGTTTTGAAGAGCCGACTGTCACCTCAAAATCTACCACATTTTATAGACAAATTTAAATTCGCAATAATTTTTTCCCCACTTCAGAAATTCGCAATAATTACATTTCGCAATTATGTTTCACCACCCCAACTCGCAATAATTTCATGTCGCAATAATTTAGTGTTTTACAGTAGTCATTTTATTCCTACATTGACGAATAAACAACAACGTAGTACATTAAGGCCTTTTATATTTTAATTAAACTATTACAATGTCTATTATATTCGCCAACACTTCCAAATTTGAGATACAACATTTTGGAATAAAACATTTGGAAAAATATTATACGACATACGATATTTTGACGTAATTTAATATTTACATTTCAGAATGAAAAGAATATTTTAGAGATGTCTCAACGGCCTTTACTACCATTTTCTCGGGGGAAAATGATTCTTAAACTTGCTAATACCAATTTCCAACAACATAGGTTCGTCTTTAGAAAGACCACCAATAGCTAATAAATCACATGAAGGTAATATAAACAGAAATTGTAAACAACAGAACATAACCAACAACCACAACAAACCAGCCCATTTATTAAGTTCAAATTTAGATGAAAATTCTGGATCAAACATAATTGAAAATTCTGGATCAAACATTGTTGAAAATTCTGGATCAAACATTATTATTGAAAGTTCTGGATCAAACATTATTGAAAATTCTGGATCAAACATTATTGAAAATTCTTTCAAAACATCACCTCTGGTATCCGATGATAATGCTCAAACCATTGTTAGTTTAGAAGATATTGAGGTCGAAGAGGATATTGGTGAAATTAGTATATCTGATATAGGAGATATTGGTATAGACTCAATTATAACCAGCATAATTGAAGCACCGCCCGAAAACGTAACAGCAACCATAGCGAGGGATTATTCTGTAAATGATAAAGTTGTCTCCAAACCGAGTACTAGTACATGTAGTACACAAAATAATAAACAATGCCACGAGAGCAATCCTCCAACTGATCTTACAGATGTGTATATTGAGCCGGATATAATTATTAAACAACCAATGGTAAACAGGAGTGAACTAATAGAAGAAATGGATCTTGATGACTCCATGAAACATCCGGATTGGCAACCTAACTCTGGCACAGAAGAGGATGAAGATGGAAACAGTGATGATATACACGTAAGAACTGGCGAGAAGAGACGTACTTCAGATGATAAGAGTTTTTACTGGAAGAAAAAAGTTAACAAGCGTTTAAGAATGGAAGGAAAGAAGTATAAAGGATTAACTGAAGAAGATGGGCAGTATAAATTTAAAATTGACAGAGAAGAAAAAAAAACTGAGACCAAGGGAGTGTACAGACAGGTGCGAGAAACTTGGACGGAAATGTAATGAAATAACTGAAGAATCAAGAGAGGGGTTTTTCAAGGGGTTTTGGAATGATATGAATTGGGAAGAGAAAAGGGTATGTATGTGGATTGGTTGAAAGTGGAAAGGTAAAGGAAAGGACGACAGAGGGGGCGAGCCAACGACAAAGTTCATTTAAATATTATTTGAAATATAATAATCAACGATATCAAGTGTGCAAATCCATGTTTTTGAGCACACTCTGTCTTGGAGAAAAGACTGTTTACCAGTGGAAGGCGGACTGTAATGCGTATAGAATACCAGCCAAATTTCCAGACAACGCAATTTCAAAACCAGCACGTTCTACACTAAAGCCAAAGGGTGATACTGCCAGAGACTTTCTCAACAACATCCCTAAACTACCGTCCCATTACTGTAGATCAACAAGCACCAAACTTTATTTGGAACCCACATTTTCAACAAGAGCCGATATATATAAGGTGTATAGAACCTATTTCAGGTTTTTGACGAAATGAATTTGTCATTATATGTACCCAAGAAAGATCAGTGTGATACGTGTATTGCTTATCAAACCAAGAACATAAGCGAAGAGGAGTATAATTCGCACATTGAGAAGAAAGTAGCTGCCAGAGAGGAAAAGGGTCGAGATAAAGAAAGAGCCTTAGAAGATAAATCTTTATTAATGTTAACATTGGATTTACAGGCTTTACTCATGTGTCCTAAGTTAGAGGCTAGTGCACTCTACTATAAAACTAAGTTAAGGTGCCACAATTACACTATTTTCAATGTAGCCACTCGTCAAGTTTAATGTTACTTCTGGTTTGAGTCAGAGGGAGACCTTACTGCCAACTCATTCGCTTCCTGTTTGTCTGATTATCTAGAAGTGGCCATTGATGATTCAATCACGGAAGTTATTATATACACAGATGGCGCACATATCAAAACAGAAATCTAATTGTATCTCAGGCTCTTCTACTGCTTTCTCGAAAAAAAAATATTGTTATTACTCAGAAGATTCTTGAAAGGGGTCACACTCAAATGGAGTGTGACTCCATTCACAGTGTCATTGAAAGAGCAATAAAACGAAAGCCAATCTATTCACTCCAGAACTATGTGGATAAAATCCGCGAAGCTAGACCCAAACAGCCCTATGAAGTGGCATTCCTCACTCACGAGTTTTTCAAGGAGTATTCCAAGCTAAAATACTATAACTCAATAAGGCCAGGAACAAGGACAGGAGAACCAGTATTCACTGATTTACGAGTTATAAGATATAATCCAGATGGAGTTATTGAGTATAAATTAAATTATGGTGACGAGTTTTCCCCCTTACCAAGGAGAGCCAAGTTAGGTGAACCCTCACCACTTGATGAAGTACCTCAACTTCACGAAGATCCCCTACCAATCAAAAAGAAAAAGTATGGCCACTTGCAGGAACTAAAGGTTGTCATCCCTAAAGACTACCATACATTTTATGATAATTTACCACATGAAAACTGATTTGGTTTAATTACATGTTTAACAATAACAGAATTGTGTTACAAGTATAAATATATTAAACAACATACTTTCCATTTTTTTTTCTGTCTGAATTAAAAACCAATAGAGCCTGGGGAAACAATAAGGTTTGTGTTCTATTAATGGAAACGTAAATGTTGACTTAATACCCACTTTGATACCTCTCTACTTACCTAAAGCCTCGTATCCCTAAATATGCACTCATTGGCACTCATGTACATAATCATTCGCTGACCCACCGACATCCCAAATTACTTATAACCAACCTATATCAATAAACTCACCAATGAACTCACCCATCCGCTCAGAAACTCATCCATTCGCTTTGTAACTCACAAACCCAGTCATAAAGTCATAACATGCTTTGTAACTCCACCCACCCACGCAGAAACTGTGTAACTCATCCACCCACACACGCAGAAACTCACTAACCCACTTTGTAACTCACCCACCCACTCATAAACTCAATAACCCACTTTGTAACTCACCCACCCATCCACACACTTACTCAGTAACTAACTCACCGCGCAGTATTTGATCAATTTATCCAGTATCACGCCCATCAGTAACTCATCCACTCTCCCAGATTCGTGATTGTGCTTTATTAGAATAATCTTTTACTGGCCCAACAACTTTCAGAAACTCGTATCTCATTTTTTTTAATATAGTAGAGATACGAATATCGTATCTCATTCATTTTGGAGAAAAAATATTCTTTAAAACATCGTATCTCGTTTTTTTAATTTGGTGTTATAGCTTCATGCTACACTCATACACCCTTGAAGGTAGTCTTATTTAGCATGTATATTATCGAAAGGACCACTCAATCCGCCAGTTATTATTAGATCTGTAAAGTTTTTTGTGTCTCCTTAAAGGTAGCAAAATTCGAGATATGAGATTTTGGAAGCGCAGCGACGAAATGCTCTTGCATAATGTATGTTTAATGTTTAGTGCTTTCAGAAATTCTATCTGGATTATCGCCCTTATTTTTGATGATTTTTTTCACTTCTAACTCATGATGACATCTGGCAGACTATCACTATCTAGAACTGCCAGTCAATAGACATCCCCTATCCAAGGACAGTGGCATTACTTTGTTGTTCTTGTAAATCATGGCCTTGTTTTTCATTGTGTGGTACCCCTATATCATTACAGGCCCAGGACTGTACGGTGCAGTGGATGCTTATGACTGGATCCATTTACTTGATTTGATATCTAATGTTTATTGCTCGTAATATCTGTGACGTCTGCGTAGTTTGTATCTTGTGTTGGTTTGTCTTTTCTGTTTTGGCACTTACTATTACAATAAATTCAGTACGGTACTGGATGTGATCACCATTAGTATTAAGGTACACAGCAATATGTTAATTGAGTCTTGTGGGTCAACCTATTTAATAAAGTCTGGAGTTAATGAAATAAAGACAGAACAGCCCCAAGCTATATCTAACTCTATTAACAGGTACAAACAGTGCTTGATCTTTATTACTTGTATGTATTACATGTTACATAATACATGACATAATCTGAGATAAGTCTTACCAACAGTTTAAATACATGTTAATGCCATGTCCATCTGATTTGCTATAACAAGTTAATTGACCTACTATCCTACTATCCTGACTACGTAATGTATACTTAAAGAAGCTAAGTCTCTAACTCAATATCATCTAAAGTTTTGGACATTGAAAACACAAATTATTTGTCAATTTAAACCAACACCATGTTGTGATCTCACCGCGAAAAGATGGACTTCTGATATCCAATATTTAAGGCTCTCATGCTAAAGTTTCCTGCCCTCAGCCCTGGAAATAACAGTTAGTACCTAATAAAATGTCACACACTAATGAAATAGTACCTGACATTTTCAATTAAGTGCCAGACAATGATGTATTAATGTTATCAATAAAAAAAGACAAACGGGTGCCGGACAAAATTACAGGCACCAGAGGTTTTGTGCCAGACAGAGCCTGAATCTGTGCCTGACAATGTCTGTGACAGGTGCCTTATTTCCAGGCGTGCCTTCCCTCAAAGTTAATTATTGAAATAAAAATACCGTAGGTTAAACTCCATTTCTCACTCTCTTTTTCTCTTGGAAAATACCTAAGTGAATAATATATGAGAGACCTATTAATCCTCAATTACACAGTTAATGTACAGCATGTAATTATTTTGTTTCTACATGTATGAATGATTCAGTTTGTTTAACCAATATGGAATATTTCAACTTTTGAAAATTACTATCGCATAAAGGGGGGCCTATTCGACCTTGCAACTGAAAGCAACTGGCGTTTGGGAGCAACTGAAAGCAACTGAATGCAACTGAAAAAAGTTGACCTGAGCGTCTCTTACAACTAGTTGTAGTCAGTTACAATCAGTTGCAGTAAGTTGCACATGTTCAACTTTCTGCAACTCGTTGCAACTAGCGGCAACTAGTTGCAGTCGACATGAGCATTCTTGCAACTGGAGTCAACTCGTTTCCATGGAAATAACATCATGTGATATAAGACATGTGTCACCCACTTTTCAAATGTTGATGATGTCGACAATAATTTACTAATAGAATTGTAGTAAGATCGACCATGCCTTTGTGTTGCTTCTTTTAAGTTATTCGCCATTTTAATGATCATGTGATGAATAAATTAACAGTCATATGTTAAGTGGAATCGCTATCAGTCCCGAGTTGACATAAGCGCTCTGAATTCAGTTGCTCCCAGTTGTCCTCAGTTGCTGATATGATCGACATAAGCACTCTTGCAACTGACTGCAACTAGTTGATTTGGGTTTCAAAGTTGACATAAGCCCTGCTTAAGGCCCTCTCAACAATGTACAATGCCGGATTAATATGCTTGTTAATTGACGCTATTGAATAAAACTCTCAATCTTTCTTCTTTGCCAAATAAATTAATGATAATCATAGAATAAAAACACAATTTCCATCTTTGTCAGCGATAAGAACTGAATACATTTTACCCATGAATTCTACTGGTTGGGGGGAAGTTAGTTTTCATAAAGCACTATATTTTGTTCTGTTATAAAGTTAATAATATACATGTAGACCTACATGTAGTTATCCTGAGTGTCAGTGACTAGTTTTGTTCGTACAGAACTCTTCAGATTGATTTATATTCATACTATTCCGAAACCCCATTGGGGTTTCCATGGTTACTAATTGGCGGGGGTTACCGGGGTTGGCCCTCTTGGCAGGGCTTGCGAATTGTTACCGGGGTCGGCAACTCGCTTACCAGGGTTGTACAAAAACTTGAGAACTTGGTGGAGTTACCAGGGTTGCCTTCTTGGCGGGGTTTGCGAATTTCTTACCGGGGTTGGTAGCTCGCTTACCGGGGTTGTGCAGAGATTTGAACTGATCGTTTAGATTGAAGTGCTAGTGTCCACATTTTAAAACCTAACTACTTTATGGAATCAACGACAAATCTAGAATTGGGCACTCCTACCATTTTTATTTTTGTTTCCCACTGTTATATAGTTACTTTATTATGAAATCTTTGAGTATCCAGACACAACATTAGTAACCAGTGATTCAATGACAACACAGGATACAGTGTATATTACTTATTTGTATTACTAAATTACAGGCCTGTATCTAGACACCATTAAGCTGGGGGGCATAACCTTTCGGTAGGGGGGCGAACATTTTGAGGAAATTTTCGGAAAGGTCATTCTAACATACTGCTGTAATCATCATGCTATGTAGTTACCTAGGCGTCTAATAATAAGCATTTTAAAATAAGTATTCAAACAATTAAAATTTAGCTTTTTTAGGTTTTTAGGTTAATATAAGGAACTGTGTATACTTTAATGATTATTAGCAATTTCTGAGCGGGGGGGGGGGGGGGGGGGGTGCAAGCATTTCACGCGGGGAGGTCATGATGCCCCCCCGCACCCCCCTGTAGATACGGGCCTGCTAAATTATGGCTTACAATGTCAAACAGTGGCAAGGATTATGTAATGTAGTACATATATAAACTTCTACTGAAGTTTAAAATGATAATAACTACTCAAGTGTTTCTAATGCATCAAATAAACTGGGAGTGGGCCTACAGATAAAATAAAATTAAAACCAGGATTTAAATGAACAATTAATCCTCTAATTCATGAATAATATTTATACAGTTACTAATAAATGAACAATGAATCTAATTATATAAAAAAAAACAATACTTATACAGTTACTATTCATTTATAAATGCAAAATTTGTCCACACCATATAAGTTTAATATAAATATTCTATGATTTAGTATTACATGTGGCTTTATATTGCTATTAATAACTCTTTTTACATCCTCCAAGTGACATTAATAGCCATAATTTTTCTCTACACTCCATAGTTAAATAACATTGTAAGTAAGTTGGTATGTACACCAATATTAACACTAACAAATTTATTACTTACAAAAACACAATGCCTAATGAAATAAAATATATGTATCCATCTTAATTAGATTTTATACTGGAAGGAACCAGTTTTTGTTTGTATAGTATCAGGGTCGTGGCAATCTGGCAGCAGGACTGCCATGTGTGACTTTCTTTTCATATCCTGAAACTTCTGGCCTTCCAATTTGGGCCCTGTATTTTCCACTACCAGCCCTGGTTGTATTGTGTATCATTTGAAATATCTTTTCTAGCTTAAACAAATTTAAGATAAATTATCTTTGTTCTGATTACCATTTTCACAACATTCTGGTAAATAATTTTTAATATGCTTAAATCTAATGGTAGGTACACTATCTGAATGTCTGATTTTAGAAAATGACACTGCTGTGGCTGATTTAAAAATTACTACCACACAAGAATTTATACATGACAATGTCACTTACAGGATAGTACTGGTATTTACTTCGTATTGTAATACCCTGAGCAGTAGCTAATCAACATGAAACATTACATTATCTTGGCTACTTTATTCTTACTATAAACCGCATGGCCTACTGCCAAAGTCAAGCCATTAACAAAATAGTTTTATCTAGTACTTCATCTATCAATGTATTACAGTGTATTTAATGTACAGAGCAAAGGTATGGTTCCTATACAGACTGATACACTATGGTTAAATCTAATACTGGGATGTCAGAAGCTACAAACATGATGTACATCTTTCTATCTATCAGTGATAGTGTACACTGTACAGTATTGAAAACATATACTATGAAGACCGCTTTTTGGCAGTTTGACACAATGCCAGGCAAATGATGCATCAAATCAAAATAATTTGTAAATTCAATTCAATTAAAATCAAATGTTTTTCAATACATGTAGCTTTATGTTCTGTATGTTAAAGGAGCTAAACCCCCAACTAAATATTTTCCATAACATTTTAAATTAAAAACACAAATTGAAATTCAATATACGTTTATTGAATCAATATTATCTTGCCCTGAAAATATAGGATCCTAATATCCAATATTAATGATACAATAGACATGCTGAAATCAGTACCTGAGTCGTGTATTGAAGCCATTTGTAATGAAAAAACAAAAGTATCCTAGAAGACAAAGCAGAAGTAATTAGTAATGGCTATTTCACAAACAATAAAATAATAATTAAAAAAGCATGTTGAATGGACTAAGCAGGCGTAAACGAATGTTGTTAAATTTGGACAGTGCACATATTTCATTGTATCAAACATAATTGTATTAGAAATTATATGATACATGTTTGTTTCAAATCACTTTATACAAATGTACATTGTAAGCTTATACTTACATTAACACATGTATGCTTTTAGACCCATTTTCATCTATTTTAATTTCAGAAGAATAGCGCTATAGTATATGCCCTTTAATTGTTCTATTTTAACCAGATTGAATTTTACTAAATCTAATACAACCCTTATTATCATGTTGTGTTATTATTAGTTATCTACTAAAATGCTGCTGTTATTATGGATCTATGTATAAACCCACTAAAATCATGTGCAACATTCAGCCATCTTCAGCCGTAGGGACCACACCATAATACCCATACGATTACATCATGTGTACCTACTTCAAGAATACACATGATGGCAAATGGCCGCCATTTAAAATACTACGCCCGCCTCTTAGAGACGATAACTTAACTCGCTATAAATTGTAAAAAAATTTACTTCGACTAGAATTAAAAAACACCTAAGATTAACATTTGCTAAAAATTTCTAAAAAACAACCTAAATTTATGGAAATGGGGCCAAATCAAATCAGGCAAATTACATCAAATAGTCCATGTTAAACGTATAGCAAAAATTTTAAACTAACGCGAGCACGCGCGTTTCTAGACAACGCCATAGCGGGTCATAGCAACCAGTGAGTATAAATTGGAAATCCCCAATGACGTAGATATTATAAATTGGAAAGCCGAGTCTGTCTTAAAATAAGTAGTACCGTCAGTAAACAAGATGGAAGTCATCTGCTATCGTGTTTGATCATGGAGTAGGCAAGCACAGGTGTGTCGTATGCATAATACCATCATAGTGTTAGATCTTACATGTATGTAGGGTACATGTAGACAGAATCATTTGAGACAATGAAATAAAGATTATTACTTTAATTACACATGTAATTATATTGCATAAACAAGAGAGAGAGAGAAATGGGGCTTAACGTCCACTCAACACAAACTAGGTCATTTCGGGACTAATGTATGGTTTAATTTTATTTCAATAATTCGCTTGCGCGTAGGGGTCTTTAGCAGTGGGAGGAAACCGGAGTGCCAGGAGGAAACCCACAAGGTTGAGAAGGCGCCCCTATCTCCATGCCACATACGCTCACACCAGGGCTCGAAACCACAGCCGCTTGCATAAACAAGAAAGTAGAACAAAATTATTGGGAGCAGGTTGACTAAAATGCCACAATCTTCTAAAGATTAAAGTTTTAAGAGTTGTCTGTTATAAATGTATTTATTACAAGAATATAATATATTTAAGACCACAGAAAACTTGGTCTTATAAACTGATAAAGAACCCAGGCTTTGTTGTACATTTAGGTTGTAGGAAAGAATGTCACTTCAATGTTTTGGGATTGCAGCGAAACACTGAATAGACTTTACCATCCTAACAGTATACCCTGTATGGTATGAAGATTAAGTCATTTACCAAATACATGTAGCATATAATAACCAGGACAAGAGTTAGGCCAACAATCCCATGAAATGGTAGATACAGTATGTTATAAGCTTATAGACCAAAAAAGAGACAAACATTAAGATGACACACCATTACATGTACATGTACACTTACTGTTTAACATGTAACATTTCAAAGGTGTTCGAAAGAATATCAATCACTTTTATTGAGAAATAAAACACCTTCTAATTGCTCCTATATCCAAACTAATCTCTGATCATATTTCGTTTCATTTTTTATAGTTCACAATTTCCTTTTACTTGTTTATATGACAGCTTGGTTGAAGTGAGGGGTTAGGCAATGAAACAGTCGGTTACAGCGAGTTCTCGGCCTTTATGGTATGCAGTACGAAAAAAGAACTCTCAAAATGGTATTGGATTTTGACACTTTTAATCTTAAGATTAATAAGATACATATGCATTGTTTCTATCCAACAGTGTTCAAAATAAATTACTGTAAATTTAAATAGAAAGAATATAAAATGCATCAGGTTAAAAATTCATCATGTGTTCCACGCCGAGTCCCATCAGCTGTGAAACTTGGTGTTCTACTGAAGGCAGTTCTGATTTAATTTCTTAAGGTAAGTCAGCAGCGAGTTTCCCATAAATTATTAGTACTTATTGTTGCTGGGTATAGTCAAGTCAATTTACATGTAGCACACTGATCGATACTATCAATATCATTACAATTAGTATCAATAAGACACTGTGATCAATAAAGAGATAGATCAATGATAATTTGATCAAACTTTATTAATTTTATTGATTTAATGACTGGACCTACATTTATGCAATGAAAGAAAGAAACCACCTCTTATTTTTCTTTAATTTCAGAATGAGCAGACAGAAATCTGTGGAACTGGGGTCTATACTGACCTGAAAATTTCTTAATAAGCATCTACATCTTGATATTAAATGTACCACTAGTCCCAGTATCAATTACCCACAAAGATAGAGGCGAGGAGAGAGATACTGTATGGATGCCCTGTGCTACCATTATAATCAACAAGCTACAGTCCAGTTGAGTCATACTGTCTGCCAGCTTCAACTAATAAAAACAATTTACAGAGTCTGTACTCCTCTCATATCAGTCATCTGATGGTTTTAAATTAAAAAGAGCAGTTACATGATGATGAAGACAGTGTTATGATATAGTTACATGTACTGTCAACTGAAACTAGCTGCAAAGCTGAATGTTGTTTCATATACATGTAGCAATAGGACCATTTCAGATGTTAATGTACATGTAGTGAACTACATGTACATGTACGAACATATTACATTAGGACTGTACAATAATGAATGCTGATGTTTGATTTCAATGACTACACCAACTTCGACTCAGATTTCTTACATTGTGGCCAATCTTCAGTCTTCACAAGGTCTACAGTATAACCTGCATTCATCTCAGATCGCAGTATATATATAGCATCTTGTAACTTGGTGACAACTGATTTAAATATTACATACAGGCATATTGTACTGTATTGCATACCCTGATGTAGAGTTGATCCTATTACTAGTAATGTTGCAGGTATGAAATACCTCAAGTTTTTTGAAGCGCAATTGACAACAATTTTATTTCCTTTATAATAAAAATATATACATTGACAACAATTTTATTTCCTTTATAATAAAAATATATACATTTACATGTACCTGTACTAGGCTGTACCTGTACTGTTCAAAGTTAGGACAAGCTGGCAATGTATGGGTGTTGTTTTGGTCTATAAAAAGTATCATTATTGATAGTGATAGGAAAAGGTTTGCGTGCAACATCATGTGTTTACTGTCTCACTTTAAACAAGCAAGTTAATGCAGGGTTGTTGACTCTATCATGCAAACATATCACTACAAAACCCACCAGTTAAAAAACTGAAACTAGTGACTTTCAGATAGTACTGTACATCAAGTACATGTTGAGTTTGTGTAATTCATAATTTCTTTTGAAAATAGAAATTTAAAAATGCATTATAAATGTCGGAGCTAATTATGCTAATTGCACTAACTGGCTTACATATCTTATATAATAAAATTATTATTTAGACATTTTTCACATGACAAGTTGGTAATCAATTCTCTAGATCATCGAATGGCCAGAATTTAAATGGATTTGGACACTTGCGAAATTTAAAAATTTAATGATAAAATAGAAATTTGAGACTTAGTCTTGGTTGTCAAAAACTGTTGCTACAATAATTAAATACATGTACATGTATCTTTTCTACATCTTGAAACAGTCAACTTCATCCAGAATAAAGTAATTTGAAATGAAATGTTCAATATATATTTATTTTTCATTATCTTTTTTTGAACTAGTATAGCAGGAATGACAAGCTCTTTATGTAAATCTTACATCATGGATCTTTAAACCTTGCATAAGTCAGAGAAAATCGCTTGGAAACTTTGATCCGGCATGTTTTTCTTTTAAAATTTTCAGAGCAACTCAGATCTTTGCTCAACGAGGATAAAAGATAAATTTAAAGGCGCTAAATCGCTAACATTTGGAACCTAAAAATTTACACAAGTGGGTCGCAACGCATATAATACTGTAATATGAATGTATATAAACTGATTTACATTCAATGGTTTCTGTTTTTACTTTAATTTCAAATCAGTTATGTTCGGCGAAATAAGCCAGCAGTCTAAATCAAGCACAAATTTATAGTGTTTGGTTATTCCAGTCTACATACACCGTTTGATTTGGTGCAATGTGTTTAGCCTCGTCCCTCGAGTCTCTTGTTAAAAATGAGGCTGAAACGCATTATGGTACATGATTCGTGTACCAATGGTAAAATGCTTATTTTGTCTTAAATATTGGATATCAGAAGCCCATCTTTTTCCGGTAACATCACAGCACCAATGTTGATTTAAATTGACAAATAATTCCTGTTTTCAATGTTGAAGATTTTTGATGATATTGAGTTAGAGACTTAGCTACTTTAATGATACATGCAACACACAAGTTTATTTGTTCAAACTGCCTTTTCAGGATCATGTTAGTATCCCCAATTTTTGTGTGATTTGTGTTTTGATTTATATTGAAGACACAGAGTAAACCTTTATTTCAAAAGTATTATATTGCAGAAAAAAAAAGAGATTAAAAGATTACCGGTATATACATGTAGGCTAAAATATTATACCTGTACTCCTGTACATGTATGTAAATTATTACGACTAAGTCTAACTAAGAACTCATTTATAAGAAAATATTTTATTCACACAGTCTTAGTCTTAAGCTATAAATTGTTTATACTTTAAATGACCTGAAATATAGATACTCACCCAATTTAACCCTGGCATCATCCAGTCGTGTTACCTCAGTTATTAAATGCATGCATCCGAGAACTGCTACTAAACAAATTGTCACTAAAATTGTTGTTGCATTTCGTATTGGCATCACTCTAAGTGATCTTAAACACATTACACAATACGAATACATATAGGCAGGCCCTTACTAACAAATAAGCAATCAGACGTAATTTAAACGGCAATAAACAATAGAACAGAAGTTGTCATCATTTTATGCCACTCGTGAAATGGAAATGTAACTCTGGAAAACAACAACAAATGAGTTCAAACTGGGAATTGTTTTCTTACGAGTTCGCAGTGGAGCAACTCATTTGTAAACCAACACAACTTAATAAACTTGAGTTAGTTACTCCAATAACTTTCATATAATCCACGAATGTTATTCACACAATTAAGTAACGGTAAACTTTAGCATTAATTGTGCTGTTTACTGTTGACAACACATGACAAAGCTGCCAGAATCATTTCAGTCTGCTCGCTTTCTATTACAACCGCACGCATGCGCGAACGTGTGGTAGTATTCGGCCCAAGTCGTAAACTAGTGTGAGTCAGATACGATCAATTCTGTCCCTTGTCGTGAAGCCCCTATCTACATGTATGGGACACTCATCTCAATACATGTCATCTAAAATAATAAATCATAGCCATTTTTCCGTTGGTTCTATGGTGGAAACTGCTGATTGGTGAACATCGGCTAGCTTAAAGTTCCAATAGCATATTTTTAAGTTATATTTTTAAAATGTATTAAAATAAAGCCCTAAAATAGATTGTACCTATAAACAGTCCTACCTTGTTAAAGAATAATCCTATAATTCACTATTGCCAGTTGAGAAATTGGCAAAAATATCATTTTCAATTTCAAATTCAAACGTTTGAAGATGGACGTCCATGGAGAGGAATGGGAAAACAAGGGAGGTAATTGTGTTACTATTTCCTCAATCAGCCTGTGACAGCCATTTTAATGCCTGTGAAATTTTGCCCAAGATCGTATAATTGTGAGTTGGCAACCTTTTGAGCAAAAGACATAGAAATAATTATTTTTTGACTTTCTTAGAAAATATGAAATTGGAACTTTAACAATATCTTTAAATAGACTCGGCCCATAATATATACACATAAACCTACCAATACCATAATTGATATAGAAATGGCATTTTAATTTTATATATATTTATATACAAGGCCTATATATAAACTATTCATTTATTATCTTTGATAAAATACAGGTACCGCCTACCATTCCTTTTCCAAATTGTTTCTTTCAAGAAAGTTTGGACGCTGTAACCAAAAACCCTCCACACTCCTATCACAATAATAATTTATACCGATATTTGAAAATATAGGTTATTGTTCATTATGCTGTATTGTCATTTTTAATTTAAAATCATAACGTTTCTGTGTCAAGTTTGGAAGGTATATATCTAAGGACATAACTCTTAAAATCGCTTGGAAATTGCATTTTGAATTACATTTTTGATAGAAACACGTTACGATTTTAAATTTAAAAATGCCATGAAGGTACCGGTACGAACAACATAGAAAGGTACCGAGATATTACGGTTTCGTCAAAATTGTTTCGTCAAAAATGTTTTTTAATATTAATGTTGAATAATTGCATGAGCTTTTTAAGAGGCATAACTACAGTAGCCTAATAGGTCTATGTATGTACAAAATTTCACGAAGATATCCTGCATGGTTTATAAAATATGCCCCGGAAACAAAATTGTACATCAAATTTGTTTCCCAATCTGAATATACACCATCAGGCGCGGACCCAGAGGAGGCGCACCCGGCGCACGCCCCCTCTATTTTTTGAGATGGCGAACAGTTTTTAGCTCCATATATTCTCGCAGGAAAGGAGAACAAATAATTTAAGGTTGGCAATCGTAATATACAGTACTAGTATAAAACTAGTCCTTGTGTGCATTTTTTCCACTCAAAAATCACGGGCCGGGCTTCGCAATCCCCCCCCCCTTTCTGAAAATCCTGGATCCGCCCTGACCATTGTTCCTATGGGACATTCGTGTGTATAATATTTTTTTTTTATCTTTATCATTTGCAAACATTGTATTACATTGTATTGTTTATTGTTATCATTTATTATCCTGCGCCGGACGAAGTTAGAGAGGGATATTGAAATAGGGTTCGCCTGTCCGTCATTCCGTCTGCCTGTCCCGGATCATATCTCAAAAACCGTTCGAGATATCTGTCTGAAACTTTGTACACACATTAACTCAGTGACGAAGGCTCACACAAGCGCTCGAACGGGTCTGTGAGGGTTCTCACCCTGGAAAAATTTGAAAATTGCCAACCGCAAACACATTTTCCAAGCATTTCAGACCAAAGCTTCCTATCCTTTCTTTCTCCTGTCCTGCCCCCTCCTTCCTCCTTTCCTCCCCTCTCCTTTCTTTCTCTTTTTTCATTCTGTTTTTTTTTCTTTATAGGCTTAGGTGGACAGGTGGGCCCTGTCCGACACTGCATTGACCTATTACAGTAGTTGTGCCTTTAGTTATTTGGGAATTCTAGGATTTATATTTTTTGTGTTTCCATGGAAACAAATTTGACTTAGTTTTTGGTGTATAAATTTGTTTCCGGGGGCATATCTCATCAATCGCTCGAGATATATTTCTGAAAATTTGTACACACATCAACCTATTACAGTTGTTGTGCATTTTGCCATTTAGGAATTTCTGGGATTTATACCCCACCACTTTACTTCTGTTATACGTTGACCTGTATTTTAATAGTTTAGACTATTTTTGGTACTGTTTTTTTTTTAAAATTAGGCAGTGCACAGTGTCTCTAATACTGACTTTATATTTTTTTTCCTTTCGAGTCTATTCGTACTATTTTTGGTACAGTTTTTTTTTAAATTAGGCAGTGCCCAGTGTCTCTAATACTGACTTTATATTTTTTTTCCCTTCGAGTCTATTCGTAAGTACATCACAGTTTTTACTGGTTTTTCCCCTGATGTTCAGATGCATAGAATTAGGGTTGGAACAATAATGCACTTTTTCGTATGCTACTATTCAGTGGTGTTTTTAGGCCAAATTAACTGAAAAATACAAAAATAGAAGAATTTTTGTTATCCAACCATTTTTTCGATAGGTATTCGGCACATTTTCAAAATGGCCACCAAAATGGGAGCAAAATAAGCCAAAAATCATTCTTTGAAGCTATTACTTAGAATCAGTGCGATTTATTTTCCTGTAGAACAATAATGGGATTTTCAACGATATAAATATGATAAGACGTCACACAAAATCATCTGGAATCCAATATGGCGGCCAAAATCCAAGAAGGCGGCCATACCTTGCAGGGATTATCGGATATTTACAGGTTTTTGCTGATGCTCTTCCGATGTAAGTCAATATTATTTACTTTCCAGTAGACTTTACCCTTTATAATCAAAGATGGCGGCCACATATTGCAGGGATTACCGGATATTTACAGTGTAACGATAATCATATGTAATAATATATAATTTGGACGTTTTAGCTGCTGTTCTATCGATATAAGTCATTATTTTAACAACGCTTAGCAAGTGCTAATTTTAACAAGGTTTCATTGTCACAGACTAGACTATAGCTTATATTCTTATAAACAGTAGATTTTATTGAGTTTCTGAGTTCGTGGACAATGAAATTTTGAAATCGGAATCGCCCATTGTCAGATTTGACACATCGTCTTTGACGGATATCAGGTCATGTAGTTATCCTCAAATAGCCAATTTCAGATAGTAGCTGCCGTTCATTCAGTTTCTTCAACAAAGTTTTTGAAGAGACAGTGACTGGAAGTCCATGTAGTTTACACGTATCAAAAAGGATTTGCATTTTATTTTTTTAGCAAAACGAGGGGGCTATGGGGGAGGGGGGCGCAAAAAAAATCGAATTAGCCCCCCCAAATATTTCGCCAAAAATGATGATTTCTTAGGAGAGTTCTTCGTCGGCCACACCCTCAGCCCCTCCAAAACATTCTGTAGCCCCCCCCCCTCCAAAAAAACCATTCCGTAGCCCCCCCCACCCAAAAAAAAATTATAAGCTGGCTACGGGCCCGCGTCAGTACTCTTCGCCAATTTCAATTTCTTTTCTGTGCTCTGGCTGAAGTATTAATAACATTAGTATATAGATAGCCTAGAACATGGGGTAAGACGGGTACGGGGGTGGGGGGGGGGGGCTTCTTTCCCTGTAGAGGGGATCGTTTTACCCCATATAATGGGTAAAACGGACCCCTGACACATTATTCTTTCTTTATGCAAAACTTCAAAATTAATCATTATTTCGCAATAAAACCATCGTAGCTCGAAAAGTGCTCCTGGTGTTACAACATGACACACAATATTCATATATCCTATTTCGTTCGACCAAAGCGGCGAACATTTGAAGTTAAAGGGCCCCTTTTACCCCACTTTCCCCTATACTTCATTAACAAAATATCGGTAACCAACAAAACAATGATCATACGATCATACAAACAATTTGATTAACCTTTTTACAAAAACATCGTCAATACTAATCAAACAGTCGAAATTCATTAAAAAAAAACATCGGTGAACAACAAAACAATGATCATACGATCATACAAACAATTAACAGGGGCGGATCCAGAGGAAGGGTTGGGGGGTCCCCCCTCCCCTGCTCAGCTACATAAAAAAAAATAATGCCTTGCATCAATGAAATTACATCCCAAAGTGATCCTACATCAGTATAAAAACGATTTCTCTGTTTAAAAAGCTCAATTTGTATGTGTGCCTATGTAATTTAGAGACGGTGATGGCAGATTTACCTAACCGAAAGCTGGCAAACCCCCTCCTGCAAAAATTCCTGGATCCGCACCTGATTAAAACGATTAACTTTAATACAAATCATCGGTGATTCGTTCTGATATTAAATAACAAAATAATCAACGAGTACTCGCTATTTCTTCCGTACGATTAAATTGTGCACGAGTCTTATGTACGACTCTAATTCTTAGTGTGATCGACTCCACTGTGGACGACTTTGCTTGTGGACGACTTGACTGGTACCCGTCCAAGATATCTTTTTGAAACCTTGTACACACATCAACTTATTAAGTAGTTGTGTCTTTTGCTATTTTATAGGAATTTCTGGGATTTACATTTTTTGTGTTTCCATGGAAACAAGTTGGACTTAGTTTTTGGTGTATAATTTTGTTTCCGGACCCCATAAAGATATCTTTTTGAAACCTTTTACACACATCAACCTATTAGATCTACAGTAGTTGTGCCTTTTGCTATTTAGGAATTTCTAGGATTCATATATTTTGTGTTTCCATGGAAACAAATCGTACGTAACTGACGTACGAAAATTAATTGGTCCCTAACTTTTTTCCGCATATAAACAGTGAATGGCCATTTTGCTCAGTAATCCCATCCAGAATTTGGCTAGTTTAAAATATTTGTTTTAGATCTGAAATAAATTAACTATTAGTCAATCCCCACGCTAAAACATCAATAGAATTGATTGTGTGTATCTTGAATAGACACGACCGACGCGCAAAATAGTGCCAAGATGGTAGCCTCTATGAACAACCATTCGCAGATGCTGTCATTGATGACGGCGTCAATTCCATGAGTTGTAGGTGTTATTTTTGTGAAAAAAATCATTGGAAGAAGAGAGAACATGTTGGGACTGCAGGAGCGGATCCAGAGGGTTTTGGGGGGGGGAGGGGTCCACCCCCCCCCCTGCTCAGCTACATAAAAAAAAAATAATGCCTTGCATCAATAAAATTACATCAAAAAGTGATCCTACATCAGTATAAAAATGATTTCTCTGTTTAAAAAGCTCAATTTGTATGTACATGTATGCTTATGTATTTTAGAGACGATGACAGCAGATTTCCGTGACAGAAACCTGGCAAACCCCCTCCTGCAAAAATTCCTGGATCCGCCCCTGGACTGTACGAGTTATATAGTCCTATTGGTGCAAAGGAAACAATGCTGAAGATAAACCTACTGTTTACAATGTAACGTATTGTTGACCTCATGACCCATGTACCTCAATGTCATGATCTGTGATGTGTAGATCACGTGATATGGATATCATGGCTATTGACTGTATCTCAGATACTATTTCTCCACAGGTAGCGTGTCTCAGATGTTCAGAATGCTACACCCTGTGTGAGGGCCCTGAATTTAAATATGAACCACCTCGTGTACCATTATCATTTTACAACAAAGCGCAAATTACTGTCGGAAACGCTTGACTCCCCTTAGTCCCAAAATGACCGAGTTTGTGTCGAGTGGATGTTTGCCATCGGGAGAAAAATCCGCTTCGTCAATGGGCACCAAAGGCGCCCTTCCCATTGGACGCAAGACGAGGAAAACGACCGACGTCTCCTTATCAGTATGGGCGCCACATAATACGGAGTGACATTGGGTGGCCGCTAACGACGAGATTTTTTTTAATTGAATACCACGAATTTGTTCTGGATTGACTATGAATTAAAACAATTTGTTTGGAGCCACTATATTTGTGACACATTTTTGGGGCATCGATTATAATTTGTGAATGCAGCTGCAACAATCCGATTGGATGGTTGGAATTCAGGTCGCACATAGAGTGCGTTTTCGTTTAAAAAACGATTGGAAACATGGAAGTTGCTTTACTCATGGTTAGAATAGCAGAAAAACGCATATGCCGCGGTTGTTTGGGTTTCAGATAGGTGGGATTAATAGCTCTGTGAGGAGTAATTCACCCAAGGGTATAAAGCTAATGAGATAACGTTGCGAGGGTACATACTTCGAAATGTTGCCCAATTAATTGATAGATGTTTTCCATAGTATAGTTTATTACGGGTATTCTTAATTGTCTATTTGGAGCTGGTAATATGGTTACGAATTTGCTATAAATGCATTGACATAACAAATGTCACGAATATAAGCATACTGCGTTTTAAATCTAGGAAGTTTCTGTTTATATTTTTTATGGTCTATATGAAAATAAGTAAAAATGCAAAATAATTTTTAATGACCAAGATCCTTCTTTGTAGGCTAAATAAAGACATTCTCAGAACTTTTTTGTCAGGGCTTTTTTACAATTCGTCCCTATGATGTTGTTTTGATATCTGTTTTTTGGAAATACGCCCAGATATTTTTTATTGGTCATTTTTTCAATATAAACTGCTCTTTTTAATGTTGCTTTTTCTGAAAGAAAATCGACATTGAAAAGATTATCAAAACGTTTGTTTAGAGATAATATACTAACATTCTTTAGTCCAGGCGTGTGTATTTCTATTTTTTTAAATCTGGTTGTCCACTTGATCGACACAAAGTTATAGATAGGGATTATTATACAATTTTAAAATTTTAAGAAAATATTTCGTTTGTATTGGGGATCTTTAGAAGTGTGAGGAAACCAGGGGACTCGAATAGAACCTACATCTTTCTGATAGGGGTTCGAGGGGCGAATTCTCAAAAGGTTTTCAGGTTTTTGACAATTTAACGTTAGAAATGCTTAAAATTGAAATGGTATGAGCTATGGCGACATGTCCCTATAAGCATCTTGTACAATATTTTGTTATATAGACATGTATAAATTTTATACGCACACATTTTCATGTCAAGCCCCCCCCCCCCCCCCCCGGAAAATTTCGGCGCCCTTTGCCCATTGGAGAAAATCGGCCCCGTCAATGGACGCCAAAGGACGTAATACGAGGTAAACGGCCAACGTCTCCATATTAGCACCACATGTGAGGCGCCTCAAAATGACCTACAAGATTAACAATACAATTGATGGTGCGCCCAAAACGGCTTGATTTGTTGGGTGCCTTATCCCAGAGAGGCGCCCATAATGATATGATTGGTGGGGTACCTTATAATGTTGGCCTGCACATAGTGCATATTGTCGAATTGAATTGGTTGGGCGTCCACGACTTGATCAATGGGGCGCCCAAAACGGCATGATTTGTGGGGTGCCTCATTCCAGAGGGGCGCCCATAATATAATGCTAGTGAATTAATTTGGCGCACAAAACGGCGTGATAATTTTCTAAATTCAAAGAGCATCATGATCTGTGGGCTGCGGCTGCCTCATAACGGAGGGGCGCCCATAATGCCGAAATTATAGATGCCCATGATATGATGCTAGTTAGATTGGTTAGGCGCCCACGAATGGATTGGGCGCCCAAAACGGCGTGATAATCTTCAAAATTCAAACGGCATGATAATCTTCAAAATTCAAACGGCATGATTTATGAGGTGCCTCATCCCAGACGGGCGCCAAGAATGCCTAGATCATGGGCGCCCATAATATAATGCTAGAGAGATTTGTTAGGCGCCCACGATTGAATTGGGCGCCAAAACAGCGTGATAATTTTCAAAATTCCAGTGGCATGATTTGTGGGTTGCCACATTTCGGAGGGGCGCCCATGATAACGACATCATGAGCACCAATAATATAATGCTAGTGCGATTAGTTAGGTGCCCATGAATGAATTTTGATTGGTCAGTAGTCCGTCTACCAAACAATCACTGTTTAAAACGAGTGACATTATTGGACCAAATATGTTTACATAACGTTACGTCATGGCTCACGATTTTATTATGCCTAATTAACCCGTGCATAGCAGAATACCAGGGGCGGATCCAGGAATTTTTGCAGGAGGGGGTTTTCCAGGTTTCTGTTACGGAAATCTGCCACCATCGTCTCTAAATTACATAGGAATACATACAAATTGAGCTTTTTAAACAGAGAAATTTTTTTTTATACCGATGTAGGATCACTTTGTGATGTAATTTCATTGATGCAAGGCATTATTTTTTTTATGTAGCTGAGCAGGGTGGGGTGGTGGGGTTTGGACCCCCCCAAACCCCCCTCTGGATCGGCCCCTGAATACTGCAGTAAAACTAATTGCGTGACAAACGAGTCTATCAAATCGAATGAAATGTAAACAATACTGTTTGGAAACGAACATACTTTCACCGTTTTTAATACCTTAAATCACTGTCCAAAGTTTTAGGGAAGACCCAGATTAAACGAAGGACTGTCATGTTGCTGTACTTAAGTGATAGCTTTCATTGAACGGAAAAAATAGACACACTCCAGCATAAGTTCAAGAAACAGACGCTATTCCAGCAATAGCCAGAGAGGGATTTCTCGGGCCATTGCTTCAGGAATATGACCCAAGGTAGACTATATTTGACCACATTTCAGTTGCTGTATTCACGGGCTGAAATAGCAGGAAACACGTTTGCGGCAGTCAAAATTTGCTGCCGGCGGCCCCATCCCCGTGGAAGATAAACGATTGATTGGAATTCGACTCGGCCATCTTTCTAAGTTAGGCTACATCAGACCACCTACTATATTCGGGGACTAGAATATCAAGAAAACGCGTTTCAGGTCGTCAGAATTTTCCAATTTTCGCGCGCGCGTGTGTGTGTGTGGGGGCTCCCTAAACGTCTGAAATAATTAGTTTGGGCATTCCAGGTTCAGCCCCCACCCTCCAATACATGTAGATCCTTCCACGGTAGGTACATTGGCACCCACAGAAGGGCAGTGGCCCCATCGGCGCCCCCAGAAGCCTTTGACCCCCCCCCCCCTAACAATTTTGGGCTAGCTATGGGCCTGCATGTGGACGTATATTGTCGTCGCCCCTGTCCATCCACAATTGGTTTGAAGACACTTAGGTACAGGTCTCAATATATCCGATTTTGATGAAACTCGAAATATATAGGTTTATGGCAAATATCTCGGCTCCTTCCGATATTGGCATGTAGGCCTATCGGAGCGTAACGTGGATTATGGACCCTGATTTTATGAAGAATTGTCATTAGCTTGTGGTCACTCTATATAGGGGTCACAATTTTTATCTGATTTTGGTGGAACTTGAAATAAAATAGGTTTATGTCCCAAAGATCTCGTTTCCTTTCGTTATTGGCATGAATTATGGCCCCTGATTGCATGAAAAATTGTGCCATCAGCTTGTGGACACTCTAGTGGTCACAATTTTTATCTGATTATGGTGAAATTTAAAAAGTATGTTTATAATATCCCAAAGATCTCATTTCTATAGGTTCTTTATGATACTGACGCGTATCGGACCGTAACATCCTGAATGTATGCCCCCCCCCTTTTTTTTAGCTTGTTCTCTGTCAAACTCTTGCAAAATGTGGGCGCGCATGGCAACCGTTTGTTCTGGATAAAATCGCTTAAAACAGTTGATTAAAAGATGAAAGTATAAAAAGTGGAATATTGTCGGACTATTTTTAGCCAAACTATTGTGTCCATTGGCAACACTGAAATAGCATTTTAAAAATCGGTTCTAAATTGACCAAATATTTTCTTACAAATTTTACTATCCAACAGACCGATTAATTATATCCAGGGAATGGCGGAGTGTGTGTGTGTGTGTGTTGCGAGGGGGGGGGGGTATCCGCTCCGTCAATGCAGCTTTGGATCGGATGTAAAAACGACCAAATGAATATCTTTATTCAGCAAGTTTATCATTAAATAATGCACAAAATTAATCAGCTTAAATCATCGGTTGAGACGTGATCAGATGAATTATCTCGAGCGCTCGAGATATTTTTTTTTGCGAGTCCTAAATCAGCTACCATTGCCACTTGACCGTTTAATGAACATTTTTGTATATCAACCTCTAAATTAATCTTATTTGGGTGTTTATTTTATAAACCGGTTTTATTTTTTTTAAAACTTTGTTAACTTCTTGTAAAACTCTCTTTTATTTTATGTTATATAATATATTGATATGCATTTAACGTGTAATATTGTATGAATAAACCATAGCGGGAGTATCTATAATAACCTGTTTTCCGTATTTTAACTTCATCGTCTTTGAAACAAACTGTGTAAAGCTCAACAATATGATTAATCGGAGTAGCAGTCTAAACTCTATTTATCGGCTGTAAAGGGAGATAAATGCCTAAATATTTCAATTTCCTGCAAATTATCAAATATTGCAATTATTATACTGATTGACGATATTAGGTTTGTATATTATTATATTGGGTAGTATTTGATAAGTATTTGATAATATTGGGTTATTATTTGATATAGGAAGGCAAATGGAACAGCCAGACATCAGTAATCACATTTGAAGTACATTTCCCACAATAAATATCAATATTTTTGAAAAACAATCAAGTAATAACTGTAATATGCTCATTTGGAACCATTATGTTGTAGTATTGGGTAGTATGTGGCGATATTGGAGTGGTATTCGGGTGGTATTGGGTAAATCGTCCCGCAGCACTAAAAGAACACAAGTAAGTTATATAACACTAAAACACAACCTTAAAGGGCCAATCCCGATAACTTTTTTGGGAATAAAACTGCTTAATTTTGTGTTAAAATCCCTTATATCCCATTACCTAAGGCCGACCAACTAACTCGATATTTGTGATATGCTTGTAAATAACTTAAACCTGACAGTCTTCATCTGGAAATGGAGACCGTTGTATTATACAGTATCTGGATAAAACCAGACTTTTTTCTATAATAATGATATGTAGGTGAAATTTACCTTTTGTTATCAAGTACATTACATGGGTCATTCACTGTATAGACCTCTCAAGAAACGAGAATCGATTATTAGGTAACCAAATCGAAAAACTGACCCAAAATCTTAAAAGGGTTACGTGTCCGGATAAGCAGTGTTGATGTTAATACACCATGCCTCTATATTTTGGTCCATAAATTTCATAAAGGCTCGGATTTTAATTTTTGAGACTCTGTTCTTATCGGGATTGTCCCTTTAACACAAGTGTAACCTCGGACTTGAATTGACCCACTGGTATTCATGTTGTGTAAAAATACCCATGTTTAACACAACCTCAACACTGCAGACCTTAATAGCAGTTATTGCTTCAGGAACATGCCTTAACCCAGGACTTGAATTGACCCATTGAAATAAATATTTGTTTTGAGCATCCAGTGACCTAGTCACAAAGCCAAGTATTGCTCTAGCTATGGGTCCATTTCCTTAATATGTCAGTTATAAAAATAATACCTCAACCAGCTGTAAATGGCACAAAGGTAAAAAAATCAAAAAGCTAAATTAAGGACAAGATTTTTTTGCTACTTTTACCCTAGACATGTCTGGTAGCACTCAATACTACTTTTATTAAAGGGACAATAACATTCTTGCTGGCTTCGTAGCTCCAGAAAATAAATAATACCCTTATTCTAAGTACTAGATGTTTAAATGTCCTACCTGTTGTGTAAATGATCCATTACAACCTATTTTATTTGTCCAGAGGGTTCGAAAATATTTTAAAATCCAAGTCACATTTGAAAAGGTTTACGTTAGACTTTTCAAATCAATAAGTTGAATTTTTCCAATTTTTTAAATAAGGTGTGTTACAATGAAATTTATATCATCAATTAATTGGAATATTGTAAAATAATACAATTTGTTGACCAGAATGAAGATTGGGACATATTTTATTCAGTTGCAACAAGAGTGGTATTGGGGCTTTAAGATAAAAGAATACGACACAAGTCAGAATTTAAATATTTTACACATTGTTTTTTTAATTCATAAATCACATAGTACTGAGCAATGGCCAATGAGTATATTATTTATGAAATGATATGGGAGTGCATTATATAAACCTACACTTTGGCATACATATATCAGATCTTCAGTTCACATAGTTTAAAAGGTATTAAACACTTCTCAAGATAAACCTCTGGTTCATGTTTAACAAAATCAAGAGAAAAAACTTGACTTTGAAATGTAATTATTGTTGAAATACAAACCCCATGGCCAATTATAACAATTCATATATGTTGCAAAAATTTTCGTACAAATCCTAGCTAATCTTCATGCAAATCTAGCTTTATTATGCAATAAAAAAAACTAGTAAAAGCACACCTAACAAGTAGTAGGTATTGGTATATACACACATATTATGTATATTATAAAGAGAGACAATCTGCAATAAGAAATGATATATATACTGTCATACTTAAACACTGATCAGGTTAAATCTATAAATAAGCACCCATAAGGCATTCTTAGAAACAAGTGCTTGTCACCAAAAAAATAGTTAGTGGTTCATTTAATATATATGTGACATAACATTTAATTTGTACAACTTTAGTGTAGAACTAACTGCCTAACAAACACAGGTAACATCACAGACATTTTAAAATGTCACAGTAAATTGCCAACCCTTTATAACTATAGAAAATATGAATACAGAACTCTCACAGATAATGTGCAAGGTAGTACCAAATATTCTGGAAACAGTCAGCATACTTGCCCAGTAAACGACCCCAGCATGATATCTACGTAACTAACATATACAAATTAAATGGTAGCTGGCTTTTTTTCTCACATTTACAATGAATGGCCATTTTGCTCAGTAATCTCAGCCAGAATTTGGCTATTTTTTAAAAATTGTGTTAAGTTTTAAATTTTTGTTTTGAACTAAAATAAATTCACTATTAGTCAATTCCCATGCTAAAAACATAAACAGAATTGATTGTGTATATCTGAAATAGACACGACCGAAGCACAAAATAGTGGCCAATATGCCAATGTCAAATCTAGAGATGTAGATGTTATTTCTGTGAAAAATCATTGAAAGAAGCGATAAGACGATATGTGGCTGTATGGATTATACAGTCCTAAAGGCGGCAGGAAGGCTTGTTTACAATGTAACCCTGTGTCTTGTAATGTTGACATTTTGTTTGTTGATGTGACCTCATGACCTGTGACATTTAGATAACCTCATATGGATATCATGGCTATTCACTGTGTCAGAGTCACTTCCCTGAAGTAGGGAGAGTCAGTCGTTCAGATAGATTTCTCCTGGATGATGTTTAGCCTGGATTTTGTGGGTACCAAATTTATACATGATTAAAGATTTAGACTAGTGGTGCCATGTTTTATTTTTTTTTTACTAATCTTGGAGTGTTTATAGGAGTTCTGGGTATACACCAAAGTCCATTAGTTCATTGATTTCTAGAGGATACAACCTGATGGTTTCCAAGAATGCCCAAGGTGTTTTTGTCATAATCTTGTTTCAAATTCAATTTCCACCAAAATGAATAAGCAGAAAAAATGTCCCAAAACACTAACATTGCAATCTGATGGGTTGTTCAGATCGCTTAAATTCATAATATCCATTAAAATAACTGATAATAAATCATTTATGACTAATAAAAGACACCTTATATACACAGTATAATAATATACACAATTACTCATTCATGATCAACATGCACAAAATAATGCAAACATTTAAACAAAACACATACATATATATTTACTTATATAGAAATTAAAATTTTGATTTACATTCAAAAGCCATGTAATATAATATTGCATTGAGATAATAATAATATCATTAATTTCAGTAAAACACAAATAGAAATTAATATATATTTATATACACACAATCTGTTATATATTCTGTTTTTGGTTTGATCATGTCTTGAAATAAAACAGTTTGGTTTTAAAATTGTTCAGGAATTTCAATAACCATATTAATTGATTTTAATTCAAATGGTTAATTTATCAAAGCTATGTTATTAGATTATCCCAGGTAATGTAATATATTATTTGAGATAACCAGCTGAGTACATCTAAACCTTTCTCGCAGCCGGTTTCAGTTAACCACCTTCGTTAATAGGCCATCTATTTTTATTGTATGGCTGCAGAACTCAGGGGCCACATTCCACAGATCAGAAAATACCACTGGAGACTACTATACTGAGCGCCATAGAAAATGCTCACTTAGTTTTTCGTATAACAAAATGATCCTGTAAACATATCTTATTTATTTTGCTTCTTATTGTGAACAATATTCAAATGGGAACACATCAATAACAACACATTTGTACACTTATGAATGTTTAATCTGTAATCAACAGTACAAAGTCAGAGGGGTCAAAACCAAAAGTACGACACAGATGGTTAATTCCATTCAAGGTCGCCGCACAGCGTGCGTAAGAGCCTGTGGAGGACACACATGCTACTGACATCTGTGTCGTACTTTTGGTTTTGACCCCTCTGACTTTGTACCGTACTTTTGGTTTTGACCCCTCTGACTTTGTACCGTTGATTACAGATTAAACATCCATAAGTGTACAAATGTGTTGTTATTGATGTGTTCCCATTTGAATATTGTTCACAGTAAGAAGCAAAATAAATAAGATATGTTTACAGGATCATTTTGTTATACAAAAAACTAAGTGATGCGTTTTCTATGGCACTCAGTATATTAAGAAACTGTTGACATGGTGTTAAGTAGCAATCATACAGTAATATGATAATTATAGCCGACCTTTTACCAAGAGTAGCTAACTGTAGCAGACCATGGGCAAGGCCAAGGCGAATGATTAAGACTGTTGAGGTATATGAATATTTTTTCTTAGCCTGAAAACTTTGAAAAAGCATGACCCTTTCAATCTCTTCCCCGAAACACAACCTAACCTACATTCGATTTACCATTTTCTTAAACTTAAATAAAAGAGTACTAAACTATAAACTGTAAAGTCAACAAAGATAGGTTGCCAGCAGCTAGTCTGAGCAGTCAACAAGAGTTGTTGTATATTTTTTCTATCATTGGTTATGAAACATTTATAATACACTAAAATCAGATAGAAGTCATAATCCAAAAAACATTAGAAATGATTTGGCTTTTAGGTCTGCCCCATGCTAAGGTTTAGTATATGAAACAATTAATATAATGGATTTAGCTGTTCAAGTTATCAAAATTCATTGAAAATCAATATACTTGTTCATCTCATGACCTTAAACACTGTGCATAAATTTGAAGTCAATCGGATATTAACTTTAAACTCTAAAGTGCACAAGCACTTATGGACGCCGGTTGGACGGGGGCAACAACAATATATAACCACATTAAAAACTACTGTCGATAAAATTATATATAAATCAGTAACAACTTAGATCTGTAACAATCACAAAACAATAACTATGTAGCTATTTCATATAATTAATTTACAATGGATAATAAATGTGTCTGTTAAATAAAATTGATTTGTTAGACATTATTATTTCCAATTTCAAAGTCAAAGTCTCCCACCTCTCTCACATACATTCAATAACAGATGACCCATGAATGATTTGATATTTCTTATTCTTTGTTCATAGCAAATAATCTAGTCCTTACTATTCATAGCATCCTTCATAAAAAGCTATCATTGGGTATCTTAAGTCAAAAAAACATTTATAAACCCGAGATACAAGTATGGCTAGAAAATTTAGCTAAGTTTATATTCAATTTAATACAATTTTAGAAAAATTATAATACAGTTCAATAATAAAATATATAAATTCTAAAGAGTTAGTTATTATGAGATAAATTACATTGTTTTAAAACAATATAAATAAATATAAGCTAAATTTCTTAATCATCTTCCCAATAGAAATTCATTTACATGTAAACCTATCACCTTAAGCAAAGTAATCTAACTCCATTTGAATGACTAGAATGATTTTAAAAAAAGTTATAAATGTAAGTATCAAAAAAGATAGAATGACATTTTTCAAATGGATATGATAGACTACTTATTATAAGTATATAAATCAAATGAAAGGATTTAAAAAGATACACTGCAAGGCAATAAAAGACATGCTTACAGCAGTTAATTAGACTGAGCAGTCTACAAGGGTTGTCAAACAATTTTTTTCTATTTCCAGCCAATGGAAGCATTTCCAAGACACCAGAAACTGATCAAGAGTAACAACCCATTAAGTTACCAAAATTTCATTGGCTTCTAGTTCTTCAAGTTGCAGACATTTATCATACATTAGCATTTACCGGTAACCAGATAATAAATTTAGCTGTTCCAATTATTGGAAATCATTAAATCATTGAAAATACATAGATGTCTTGAACACTGTATGTAGTTAAAGTGAAATGGATGATAACTTTAGCCTTTAGAGCGTCCATAAGCAACTGGACCTACAGACGGGGGTGACGACAATATACAACCAAGACTTTAATGTTTGCATACAAAAACAAATTTGCACAGCACAATAACACAAATGCAAGAAATAGTCATGCCATGAAATTATTGAAAAAGGCCACTTTCATTGTGGCAAGAAATTAATGCAACCATACGCTTTTTACAGAATATTCTTTGTGGGCCTTTTAATAGTAACCTGCAAGCATTAATTTCTTGAATGGGAATAACTTGTGAAATATCTACTTTCAAATTTTTAAATAAATAGCCTATCAATTTAATTATTGTTTATAAAGGATAGAACGTAGTCTATATTAACACTAATAATAGCATATATATATATATTCATTTGAAATTAAAAGCATTCAATTCTGCCACATGATTTCAGTACATTTTCCTACCTTTTATTCCATTAAATAATTCAAATCACAGAAATGTTTTTTAATTTGTTTACGCTGTCAATTCCTAAAGCCAGTAACTTAAGACACTGTTCATCATTTGCATTCTTCAGACAATATTTTTCAGACAGTATCTAATTTTCAACAACTTAATCCATTCAAATTAATTATTTAAAAAGAGGACAATGAAAAGATTTCAGCAAGTCATTGTTGGCACTGGTTTATGTTGACTATCCTACAGTGGATGCTAATGTTGACAAATGTTAAATTCATAATATCTTTGTAAACACTGATATTTGGTTTGATATTCCTTTCATAATTTCATCAAAATCTCTTGTGTGACATCGACTGCTTCAATCTGTTCCAATTGTTGCATTGTTTAGTTGATCTTCTAACCCATTATACATGTTTTAGAATTTGTGCTTCAATAATAACAACCATATCCTTATTCTTTCTTAGATATATAAATATAAGGAATCTGATTGAGGGAGACTAAAATAATATCTATCTTGTAGAATTTGTGCTTTAATAAAAAAGTCTCTACCATATCAACCACTTCTTTCCAAATGAATTCTTAGATAATATAAAGAGTCTTCTTAAAAGAGACTAAAATAGTATCTGTAGGAATATCTTCTTACATACAAAGTAATATAACCCATTTTATGCTAAACACTTAACTACGCTCTAAAGACAACGGAATACTGCTTCAAGTAGGAAAATGTACACTTTAAAACAAACAGTATATACATACATATATATTTATATATAAACCAGGAGATATAGATACACAGATAACTGTCACTATATATAGCACTGATGTCACTGAACTCCTAATCAGCATAATGTCGCACTTGGTCGTGGCCTATTACATCCCTTAGTTGCCACGACTGGTGGACTTAGTCTCATTGTCAATGCCGATCCCAAACATAGTTTAGTAGGCGCATGAATATCCCCCGGTAACTGAAGTAAAATAGTTCCAACGGCTGCAATACCATCATCAGTGGGTTCTATAGCTATCGGAGCCGTACATAGCTGGGGTTCTTTCACATTAATAGGGGGGAGGTGAACAGGGCTAGGGTTGGGACAATGCATATTTTTAGGGACTAGTTTCAGGGGTCGCGATTTTCGTAAAACTAGAGCTACTGGTGTGGGTATTGTATAGTCATGTTTGATTAGTATAAGAACTTTAGCAAATGGTCGAGATGCCATGCATTCCATTTCTTGGGCACGCAGCTGACGGTTTCTGCGCGAATCGAAAGCTTGCTTCATCTTCCATAGCATAACACACATAGCTAAAAACAGGAAAAAACATGAGAAAAACACAGAGAAAAAAACAAATAGGTCAATGTGTGGCTGATCCTGCCGAAAATACAAACTACCAAATGTTACGTTATGTTTCACGTCACCTTTACTCCGCAAAACTAGAAAAAATCGCGATGTTCGCAGTTCGTGAATATCACGTGGTAAAGTTATCACAAGTCGAAACTGTACGTCTCGTACAACTAATATAGATGTCTGTTTTTTAATTGTAATAAATGTATTGAGATCATTGGCTTTAATTTCTCGCAGATATAATTGACCACTTGATGGAGTGACCACAGCTGAACGTTTGTCTAATCGTGTCACGTTGGTAAGGCTACGTTTATTTCTTGCCAGTTCTTTATATCCTTGAACAGCATCACGATAATCAATGTCTAATTTCTCATCGATATAAATATGATGAATTCCAGAAGTACCATCAACTTCTGTCACAAATGTTTTATCTTGATTTGAGAAATAAACATCCACACCTGAAACAAGACAGTAAAGATGGCCCAAGGCTCAATAAATAGAAATTGCAAGTAAATAATGTATAGGATCTTTTAAGAATTGCGGCCTGTTGGCGAAACACAAAAAACACACAAACATTGGGAGCGGCATGCACCAAAAATAATAGAGGTCAGCCTTAGAGTATAAGGAATGAGAATGAAAAGTTTTCAAGACAATCGATTGAGAATTGTGGCATGTGTATGACACACAAAAAGAAAATGAGCACGGCTGTTCCGCTGGGGGTTGGGCATTCACCACAAACAATAGGGATATTCCTTAGAATAGAAGGAATAGGTTTCAAGGTCATACATATAATACAAGAAATGGGCATGGCTCTGCCACTGGGGGTTGGGCATGCACCCAAAAAAATAAATGAAAAGGGGTTCAACGTCCTACTCTTCTGGTCCTAAACTGGGCCAATGAAGACGGACATACACCATACAGTGTGCTATGAGGAAAATTTTGCCCGGGCAGCGGTACTACAGCCTTATATCGAATTCCAACTGCCAAGGGATCTTTTACATGCCAGCCAATATGTACACAGGATCTCGGTTTTCCGCCCCATCAGAATGACTAGTCAGCTGTCCTTGTCAGGCCCTCTGTCCTGCATCACTGACAAGGAGGAACTATGCCGGAAAATCTAAATGAACTTTCTCTACCAATGCATGGATCGGACACCCGACCTCTAAGCTAGTGGGTACAAAGATTAAGTATGCAAAGTTTCAAGCTAATACAATATGAAATGCAACCTGTAGACAAAAAACAAATAAAAGAAAAGGGCGTGGTTCTGTCTTTCAGGGATCGAACATCCAATCTCCAGGCTAGCGAGCCAGCGCCTTACCCACTTGATTCCCCCCTTAGGGTATAACATGATCATTTAAGAATTGTGTCCTGAAGACAACACACACATACACATAGACAGGGATGACGCAATATAAGTCTACTTTATGAATGTGGACCAGAGTTGGGATTTCAAAATTTTTCGTGTCGGACATTTTACCGAAAATAAAGGGGCATAACTCTTATCGTTATTTAAGCAGACGAATTCATACCACAATTAAAAGTCACATGTCAAAATATTCAAATCACGTACATAACAAAATTAGGTGAACCTCACTATTTTTCATATTTAATTCCCGTACGGTATTCAATTCATACCACAATTAAAAATCACATGTCAACAAAATATTCAAATCCCGTACGTAATAAAAATTGGTGAACCTCGCTATTTTTCACACCTAATTCCCGTACGGCATTCAAATTCATGTCAGTAAATGTCGTACAAAATTAAGCATTTTCGTAATACATTGGATGAAAGCTTGCCGATCCTGCTTCGGCATAAAATTCACAACGGTAATATTCCTTTAGATTTACGTGGCAGCAAATGAATGCCGAACTTCCGAAATAAGAATAGTTTGTGATGTCAGAACATCGTTTTTTCTTTATAAGATAGGCTGGCACTGCCAGGCAGGATACGCCCACATTTTCGAGAGATGGACAGAGAACAAGCAATACCGAAAGTGATTTTTCCTTCATCTTTATTAAGTCCTGTATTTCATACTGTATTGGGAGCAGCCATTTAGTTGGTCAGTTCCAGTCTGATATTAATGAAATTCGAAACTGACAATGATTATGGTGTGACGGTACACAACCTAGAAATGTGACTTTTCATCAAAATCGGATAAGAATTGTGACCTGTAGAGAGTCCACAACCATGATATACCATATTTTTACACTATTCGCGTACAAACGGCGACCATTTCGTCCGGCAATTTTGGTACGATTTTCACGAAATTAGAACTCAACCATCCTCATCAAAATCGAATTAAAATTGTGACCTATACAGGATCCACAATCATGATATATCATTTTTTTTAACAGTATTCGCATACAAACGGCGGCCATTTTGTCTGTCAATTTTGGTCCGATTTTCCCGAAATTCAAACTCAACCTTCCTTACAGTGTAACGGTGATATAATCAAACGTTTTTTTAAATTGGATAATAATTGTGACCTCCAGAGGGACCACAAGCTAAAGAAAGGGGGATTTTGTGTATAACCAGGGGCCATAATTCAGGAAGTTACGATCCGATATGCGCAAATATCGAAAAGAACCAAGATCTTTGGGTTATAACCATGAATTTCAAGTTTCATCAAAATCGAATTAAAATTGTGACCTTTACAGCGTCCACAACCTTGATATACCATTTTTTAACAGTATTCGCGTACAAACGGCGGCCATTTTGTGTGGCAATTTTGGTCTGATTTTCCCGAAATTCAAACTCAACCTTCCTTACGGTGTAACGGTAATATAATCAAACGTTTTTTTAAATCGGATAATAATTGTGACCTCCAAGCTAAAGAAAGGGGGATTTTGCGTATAATCAGGGGCCATAATTCAGGAAGTTACGATCCGATATGCGCAAATATCGAAAGGAAGCAAGATCTTTGGGTTATAACCACGAATTTCAAGTTTCATCAAAATCGAATCAAAATTGTGACCTCCACAGGGTCCACAACCTTGACATACCATTTTTTAACAGTATTCGCGTACAAACGGCGTCCATTTTGTATGGCAATTTTCGTCCGATTTTCCCAAAATTCGAACTCAATCTTCCTTAGGGTGTAACGGTGATATAATCAAACGTTTTTTTAAATCGAATAATAATTGTGACCTCCAAGCTAAAAAAAAGGCGATTTTGCGTATAATCAGGGGCCATAATTCAGGAAGTTACGATCCGATATGCGCAAATATCGAAAGGAAGCAAGATCTTTGGGTTATAACCATGAATTTGAAGTTTCATCAAAATCGAATCAAAATTGTGACCTCCACAGGGTCCACAACCTTGATATACCATTTTTTAACAGTATTCGCGTACAAACGGCGGCCATTTTGTATGGCAATTTTCGTCCGATTTTCCCGAAATTTGAACTCAACCTTCCTTAGGGTGTAACGGTGATATAATCAAACGGTTTTTTAAATCGAATAATAATTGTGACCTCCAGAGGGACCACAAGCTAAAAAGGGTGATTTTTCGAAACAATCAGGGGCCATAATTCAGGAAATTACATTCCGATAGCCGCAAATATCGAAAGGAACCAAGATCTTTGGGTTACAAACATGCATGTCAAGTTTCATCAAAATCGGTTCAAAATTGTGACCTCTATAGGGTCCACAAGCTAAAAACGTGATTTTTCGTACAATCAGGGGCCATAATCCATGAAGTTTTGATCCAATACATGCCAATATCGAAAGGAACCGAGATCTTATGGGGATAAACCTATATTTCAAGTTTCGTCAAAATCGGATAAGAATTGTGACCTGTAGAGAGTCCACAAACAAATTGTGGACGGATGGACGTCCGGACGGACGGACGGACGTCCGGACGGACAGGGGCGACGACATAATACGTCCACATGAAAATGTGGGCGTATAAAAATGTCAACAAAATATTCAAATCCGTGCGTAATAGAAATAAGAACACGGCAGCAAATGAAAGAAAAGCGTTCGAAATAATACTTGCGGTGATGACAAAAGGCATAGCTGACTTCAGCGTCTTGCCGCTATGGCGTACGTGACCCACAGCTTCATACATTACTTGTGGTGATGAGAAAAGGCATAGATGACTTCAGCGTATTGCTGCTATGGCGTACGTGACTTACAGCACACAGCTGCATAGTAGGCACTGCCTAACATGTTAAGCAATATTCGTGCGGCGCTCGAGATCACGGGAAAGTGCTACTGTGGATGAGAATTTATATATGGATTCTTAAAAGACGTAAAAGATATCGTAGACAAAATGAATTAGGGTGTTATAAAATAATATACTCTTACGATATGTGACATCTATGATTAGTTGATAGATGCTGTCGGCTCACATCAATGCAATTAAAATGCCCGACAATTGAAGACCACGAGGTAAACAGGTGAATTAAAATTATAATCACTCTTATTGGATTGATGAATAGTCCGACAAAGGGAAAGCAATGACTTCTGTTTAAGATTAGATTGATGAATTGTCCGACAAAGGATTAAGTCAATCAATCAAGACAGATTAAGTAGTTAATCAAGGTAGGTTTATTGACGGTATAACACGATAAATACGTTGATCACTTAATTACCTAATCAATCCTGCCTATTGTCAACGATAATCGGGTTGAGTGGTAGTTATACTCTCAGTACACTATATTAATTTTGGAATTTTGAATATTATTCACTATGTCTTGATGTCCGATTGGGCATATTCCCGGTCGGACAACATTGTGCGTTTGGAAAAAAATTTCGGACAAGTCCGGAATATACGGGCGAAATCCCAACTCTGATGTGGACGTACAAAAATGGAGGAGCGAGACTTAGCTTCAAAAACCAGTATGGTGGATGAAATTATTGCACACGTCTTGTCAAACCTTCATAGGCTAATTTAATGTGGTTTTACTGTTTGCTTACTTTAATGCTATCTGTATGAGGTAGGTGAATTTTTGTCAATAATTATATATTTTTAACACTCACCTCCCATTGTGACATCAATTGTAATTCGGATATCTACATTAAGATATTTAGGAGGTACAGAAAAAAACACAGTTCGGCCTTGGTGCAATGGCTGTGGGTACTGGTTACAGTTTTTTTGTGTTTCTGGATCGAAACAATATTCCTTGTCTATAGTCATCTGACGATAACATTGATGACCTTCTGTTGGGCTACCAAAAAAATATTCTTTACACTGAGAACACTGAAATAAAATACAAAATAATCTGTGAATACTTGAAAAGGGATAATGACTAACGACACAACAGACTTTCAACTGTACCAGTAAAGGAAAAGTATCAGATATGTAATCTAGCCATCATTTCAGAATAGCTCAATATTCTGAATTGAAATTTTGGAGTAAAGTAAAGTGTTTAGGGTAATTAACATTAACAGGACAAGAAGAAGTAGATTTATTTGTATATTATTACTATACAAAAGAGAAACCATATCATATTGTCCATCATAAAAATCAAAATCAAACAACACAATCTTTGAAACAGGAACTGAGTTACTGACTGGTCTCAAGTTTCAGGAATATTTCAAATAACTCTTGTGGCAAATTCAAATTGATTCAACCAAAATAAAAATGTAATTAAATTTACAGATATCTAAAAAAAAGAAAGAAAAAAAGTATGCTTTGGATGGTCTCCAGATCGACTGGATGACAATTATTTATATTAAACTTTAAATATCCTGCATAAACCCTTGACTAAACAGATCATTTGACAGGCAACAAAACATACAGCCACTGTAGATAATTCTTCCAACCACTTCACAAAGGTTGTCACATCTTTAACCTTTTGTAGGTAACAAGTAATGAAACGATCCATGTTATAATCAGATTGATTAAATGTTATATATATTGAAAATAACCAACAATTTGGTCAACTATCAAAAAAACACAAGATTTACCTGTAATTTCCAGCAAGGTATTGTATCATCTTTGGATTCACATTTACTCTCTGTGTTATTATTACATTTACAACTCTCTCCAGTATGTTTATTACATACATCACTATGTCCATTACACTGACATCTATAATAACAATAAATATAACACATATAATATACTATAATCACTGACAAGATCATGATTCAAGTTTTTAATAGAACCATAACTTGTGAAAAGATAGGTTGCCAGGCAACGAAACATACGCCCACAGCAGCTAAATCGTCCGCGCAGTCAACAAGGGTTGTCGCATATTTTTACTTTTTTCGCTAATGAAACATTTGTAATACACTAAAAACTGATTAAGAGTAACAGCTCATTATGTAATTATCAGAAAATCATTAGAATTTGATTGCTTTTTATAAAGTGTTACCCCACGCTAACAATTAGTATATACATGAAATATTTAATATCATGGATTTAGCTGTTCAGTTATCAAAATTCATTGAAAATCAAAATACTTGTTCGTTTCAACACCTTAAACTCTGTGTATCAATCTAAAGTCAATCGGATGATAAGTTTGGCCTCTATAGCGTAACAAGATTTTTTGAAGTTATCAAGGGAGATAACTCTGGCAATAACTATTTGAAATCTCTGAAAATCCATAGGCTTCTTCGTCTCATGACCCTAAACACTGTGTGTTAATTTAAAGTCGATCGGATATTAACTTTGGCCTCTAGTTTTTTCGAAGTGATCAAGGGCAATAACTTTGGCACCAATTATTGAAAATCACTGAAAATCGATTGATGACTTAGTCTCATGACTGTAAACACTATGTATAAATTTGAAGTCAATCGGATATTAACTTTGGCCTCTAGACCATCCACAAGATTTTTTGAAGTGATCAAGTGTCATAACTCTGGCAGTAATTATCAGAAATCGCTGAAAATCAAAAGGCTTCTTCGTCTCATGACCTTAGACACTGTGTATAAATTTAAAGTCAATCGGATATTAACTTTGGCCTCCAGAGCGTCCGCAGGATTTTTCAAGTGATCAAGGGCCATAACTCTGGCACTAATTATCGGAAATCGCTAAAAATCAATAGGATTCTTCGTCTCATGACCTTAAACACTGTGTATAAATTTAAAGTAAATCGGATATTATCTTTGGCCTCTAGAGCGTCCACAAGATTTTTTTGAAGTGATCAAGGGCCATAACTCTGGCACTAATTATCGGAAATCGCTGAAAATCAATAGGCTTCTTTGTCTCATGACCTTAAACGCTGTGTATAAATTTAAAGTCAATCGGATATTAACTTTGGCCTCTAGAGCGTCCACAAGATTTTTTGAAGTGATCAAGGGCCATAACTCTGGTAGTTATTATCGGAAATCGCTGAAAAACAATAGGCTTCTTCATCTCATGACCTTAAACACTGTGTATAAATTTAAAGTCGATCGGATATTAACTCTAGCCTGTAGAGCGTCCACAAGCAATTGTGGACGCCGGACCGACGGACGGACGGGGGCGACCACAATATACGACCACATTTCAATGTGGGCGTATAAAAAATGGTACATGCATTCTAATAATAGTTTCATTCTCTTCTTCTTTAAATATTCTGTTTATTACATATATATTTAAGACGAACAAGCCAATAGTGAGGCTGATGTCCCCAGTGGAAATCCCAAAATAAATAGACGAGACATATTAATTAATAGCACATTTATTTTTTTTCAAAAGTATCAAGCAATCAAACTGATTATCAACTATACATTACATTTCATCACTCTTTATCAGATAGAATCAAAGTTATCTTGTCCCAAAGTATTGACAAATTACATTCATCTCTACATCAAGTTTAAACATTCTACCTCAATTAAAAGCCGAGTTGTTATGTTCCAAAGTCTTGACCAATCAAATTGCTTATCTCTCCTTAGCATAAACAAAACATTCTTATCATCGAACTTAGTTAAGGTAATGATCTAATGAATCTATACTCGAAGTTTCATCACTCTCACTTAATTAAAACCGAGTTATTGTGTCCAAGACAGATTGATGGACAGGCAGACAAATCAGTTTTAATAAACAAAAATAGGTTGCCAGGCAACGAAACATACGCCCACCAGCCAGGGGTTGAAATGTTTGTAAAATTTTACTTGTCTCAGGTGACAAGTAGAAATATTTTTTACTTGTCACTTGGTCATTTCAAGTTGTCTTCATTGATTTTCGTTTTTTAATTTTAATAAAATAAAAATATAAATAAACTTATTGTAGGCCTATTTCAATTTCATTTGTAAGAGATGCTTACAATCAGAATCCGCGTTCACCTTAGCACATTTTGGCGGAAGTAATGAAACAAATGACGACCGTTTTCTCAATCGAGAATCTTCGCTATTCCGACTCGTTCGTTGTCCGCACAGCCGACCCATGCCATGGCATAATATAATTTGAAATAATACAGTATCCAATCAGGCATGCTTGTATATTTTACATTCCAAATGAACCATAGTAAACGGAATTCAACAATCAAAATATTTAATTCTCTTCGGAAAGAATTGTCAGATATATTTTACTTTATTTTTTAAGACAAAACGAAACATCAAATTCAAATGACAGGCATTTTAATGCCGCCGCCTGTTCGCCACGTGGTTGTGATTGGCATTCAAATTTCAATGTAATTAAATTAGGCGTCAAGCAAGGACACATATATATATACAATTAGAATTTTAAGATTTTTTTAACATCATGTACCCCAAAACATTATCGCCAAAATTATATTTTAATCACAACTTCCATTTTATTACTGCAAATTTGACGACCTCCAGCTGAGCCCTGATTGCCATACAGTTATGCAATATTGACTGTGATTGGGGGATTTAAAAGGAATAGCCAATGGCATTACGGCTTTCACAGTATCGGTAGTGTTACTATTTTAATGCAAAGAAACCTTTTCCAGACGTATAGGACGAAATTAAAAGGACCATATAAGTTTCAGTCTTGTTAATCGGGGAGAAATTAACCACCACGCTACTATGGAGACAAACGGACAGCTTGTCGTGTGCTGTTAAATAACGTCTAATTTGTTTTAAAATGAAAGGTTCCCCTCTTCCAATTTTATTGGAATGGATAAATTAGACAGAGACATTATTAGCCTGAATATTTATCGATATTAATCTAGTTGTCGCCGGCCATGTCTACTTGACCATTAAAAATGTTACTTGGATTCGACAAGTAGACAAGCGTTATTTCGACCCCTGCCACCAGCAGCGAAATCGTCCGGGCAGTCAACAAGAGTTGTCGCATATTAAGTAATTATCAAAAATCATTAGAATTTGTTTGGTTTTTTATAAAGTTCTGGCCCATGCTATTGTCTAGTATACGAAAAATTTAATATTATGGATTTAGCTATACAATTATCAAAGATAGGTTGCCAGGCAACGAAACATACGCCCACAGCAGCTAAATCGTCCGGGCAGTCAACAAGGGTTGTCGCATATTTTTACTTTTTTGGGGAATGAAACATTTGTTATACACTAAAATCTGATTAAGAGTAACAACTCATTTTGTAATTATCTGAAAATCATTAGAATTTGTTTGCTTTTTATAAAGTTTTGCCCCACGCTAACAATTAGTATAGGAAACATTTAACATCAAGGATTTAGCTGTTCAGTTATCAAAATTCATTGAAAATCAAAATACTTGTTCTTTTCAACACCTTAAACTCTGTGTATCAATCTGAAGTCAATCGGATGATAAGTTTGGCATCTATAGCATCACAAGGTTTTTTGAAGTGATCAAGGGAGATAACTCTGGAAGTAATTATTTGAAATCGCCTAAAATCAGTAGGCTTCTTTGTCTCATGACCTTAAACAGTGTGTGTAAATTTAAAGTCAATCAGATATTAACTTTGGCCTCTAGAGCATCCACAAGAATTTTTGAAGTGATCAAGGGACACAACTCTGGCACTAATTATCAGAAATCGCTGAAAATCAATAGGCTTCTTCGTCTCATGACCTTAAACACTGTGTATAAATTTGAAGTCAATCGGACATCATCTTTGTCCTCTAGAGCATCCACAAGATTTTTTGAAGTGATCAAGGGCCATAACTCTGGCACTAATTATCGGAAATCCGTGAAAATCAATAGGCTTCTTCGTCTTATGACCTTAAACACTGTGTATAAATTTAAAGTCAATCGGATATTAACTTTAGCCTCTCGAGCATTCACAAGATTTTTCAAAGTGATCAAGAGTCATAACTCTGGCAGTAATTATCGGATATTGCTGAAAATCAATAGGCTTCTTCGTATTACGACCTTGAACACTGTGTATAAATTTAAAGTCAATCCAATATTAACTTTAGCCTCTAGAGCGTTCACAAGATTTTTCAAAGTGATCAAGGGTCATAACTCTGGCAGTAATTATCGGATATCGCTGAAAATCAATAGGCTTCTTCGTCTCATGACCTTAAACACTGTGTATAAATTTAAGGTCAATCGGATATTAACTTTAGCCTTTAGAGCGTTCACAAGATTTTTCAAAGTGATCAAGGGTCATAACTCTGGCAGTAATTATCGGATATTGCTGAAAATCAATAGGCTTCTTCGTCGCATGACCTTAAACACTGTGTATAAATTTAAGGTCAATCGGATATTAACTTTAGCCTCTAGAGTGTTCACAAGATTTTTCAAAGTGATCAAGGGTCATAACTCTGGCAGTAATTATCGGATATTGCTGAAAATCAATAGGCTTCTTCGTCTCATGACCTTAAACACTGTGTATAAATTTAAAGTCAATCGGATATTAACCCTGGCCTCTAGTGCGTTCACAAGAAATTGTGGACGGACGGACGGACGGACGGACCGACAGACGGACGGACGGGGGTGACGGCAATATACGTCCACATTTCTATGTGGGCGTATAAAAATTCATTGAAAATCAATATATTTGTTGGTCTCAAGACCTTAAACTCTGTTTCAAGTTTCATCAAAATAAAATTAAAATTGTGACCTCTACAGGTCCACTTGATATACAATATTGTTACACTATTCGCGTACAAGCAGCAGTGTAACAGTGATATAATCAAATGTTTTTTTTTAAATTGGATAATAATTGCGACCTCCAGGGGGACCACAAGCAATAAAAGGCGATTTTTCGGACAATCAGGGGCCATAATTCAGGAAGTTACAATCCGATATGCGCAAATATGTAACCAAGACCTTTAGGTTATAAACATGTATTTTAAGTTTGATCAAAATCAAATTAAAATTGTGACCTCTATAGGGTCCATAAGCTTGATAAACATATCTTTACAAACGACGGCCATTTTGTCTGTCAATTTTAGTCTGATTTTCATGAAATTCGAACTCAACCTTCATTACCAAGCAACGGTGATATCATCAAACGTTTTTTAAATCGGATAATAATTTTGACCTTCAGAAGGACCACAATCTATAAAGGGTGATTTTTCGGACAAACAGGGGCCATAATTCAGGAAGTTAAGATCCGATGGGCGCAAATATCAAAAGAACTAAGATCTTTGGGTTATAAACATACATGTCAAGTTTCATCAAAATCGGTTCAAAGTTGTGACCTCTATAATATCCACAAGCTAAAAGCGTGATTTTTCGTACAATCAGGGGCCATAATTCAGGAAGTTATGATCCGATATGCGCAAATATCAAAAGGAACCAAGATCTTTGAGTTATAAACATGCATTTCAAGTTTCATCAAAATCGGTTCAATATTGTGACCTTTACAGTGTTCACAACCTTGACATACCATATTTTTACACTTTTCGCGTACAAACGACGGCCATTTTGTCCGTCAATTTTGGTCCGATTTTCAAAAAATTCGAACACAACCTTCTTTACGGTGTAACGGTGATATAATCAGACGGTTTTTCAAATCGGATAATAATTTTGGCCTCAAGAAGTACCACAAGCTAAAAAGGGCGATTTTTCGCACAATCAGGGGCCATAATTCAGGAAGTTATGATCCGATATGCGCAAATATCAAAAGGAACCAAGATCTTTGAGTTATAAACATGCATTTCAAGTTTCATCAAAATCGGTTCAATATTGTGACCTCTACATGGTTCACAAGCTAAAAACGTGATTTTTCGTACAATCAGGGGGCATAATCTTGGGGTGATAAACCTATATTTCAAGTTTCATTGAAATCGGATAAAAATTGTGACCTGTAGACTGTTCACAAACAATTGTGGACGGACGGACGGACAGGGGCGACAACAATATACGTCCACATAAAAATGTGGGCGTATAAAAACATTCTATAAATACTGGAGATCTATCTTTAAGTTAAGAGTAAGAAGACTTACTTTATGCATCCTTCTGTTTTAGGTTTATCTTGAAGTCTAAAATATCCATCAACACACAGCTCACATTTCTCTCCTGTTGTGTTATGTCTACAATCTACACATCTAGCATTTCCTTCTTTAGGCCCATGAGCGGACTGATAAAATATAAATCAAGAAATTAATGTGATCAAGAAATTCAGGTATAATATAAATTGAACCTACCTTCAGTGACATTAATTTCAATAATATTTCTATTTTTCAACAAAATCAAATATAGGTAAATCAGCAGTGTCATCAAACAAATAAGTGTCAATAGTGTCATTAAAAAATAATATTGCTTCTATACGGAGATTTTTTTTTATATATTTGAATGTACTTAATTACATAAAAGTAACATTAATAACAATCTTAACATTAAAATATATATTTTTTACTTTGGTGACATCATATATAGGGGCCTATCTAAACCGCAGTTGTCTGTGATAAACATAGACATTGTTTTGTCAAATCAGTATGAAATGTTGTCATGGAAGATGGAAATTCTCAATCTGTGAGAAATGTTGAGACCTCCATGAGAAATGATATAAATATGAATTCTTTTTAAAACACAATTCCTCATTTTTACATATAAAACAAAATATATCAATACCTTTCCATACAGATCTTTTCCTAGGATTGATAGGTCATGGCTATTACTTGGATCAATCTGTGATCCAAGATATTCTTCACGAGTTAAGCACTTCGATGAATGGTTATAGCAAAATGAGAGACAGGGTATACAACGACCGCCATCTTTAGGGTCCCCAACAAAGTTCTCTCGACATTCCTGACATTGTGGGCCCTAAAATATCAGATTAAAAGGTGTTAAGATACTTGCGGAATATTATTGCATGTGAATCATGTAAAGATCATAATAATTAAATAGCTCTTTTATTCCATAGCTTTCTTGATCAGAAATTTCAAAAAAAAAAGAAAAAAAAAAGAAAAAAGATATTGTGGTATTGTCTGTGTTATAATTTCATTGTGAACTGCATGTAAGAAAGCCATGATTTACCTGTGTGTTGTTCTGACAGGAAAGACATATCCTAGGTTCCTCTCTACTTCGACAGTTACTGTGTTTATTACATAAACATTCAGTACTACAATTATCACCAACCCAACCAAAATGGCACATACAACGATCAGGTCGTATACATACACCCTGAACACATCCTTGATGGCAGACTGGCTCACAACTTTTACTATAAAATATAATATATTTACAATTCCACATAAATTTTAAACTACACTAGTTTCCTGTTGCCTGAACATTGACAAAGATTAACAAATTAAATACCCACGCTCATAAAATAAACCCATACTCAGTTTACAAGAGTATTCTGTCTTAATTCATATTCTTAATCTTAGACTGTTTTAACATTGATATTACCTGAACCTAGTAGGTTTGAATCAATTTGTATTAACACAGACAGGATTGTAATTTGTGATAGCAGACGAAAATGGGTTAGTTTCATCAGCAGTGATACAACAATAAATTACGAATCAAGTGTTGTGATTCTCCTTTCCAATATGTGATATATTATGAAAATCTGCACTCAGTGTGAGTAATACGGGTTGAAGTAAGATGTTCACACTTAGTCTCCGCCAGATTAACTACTTACTTGACAGAAAGAAATGGGGTTTAACGTCCATTTGACACAAACTAGATCATTTCGGGACTAACATATGGTTTAATTTTATTTCAATAATGCGCTTGCACATCAGGGTCTTTAGCAGTGGGAGGAAACCGGAGTACCCGGAGAAAACCGACGAGGTTGGTCAGGCGACCCTACTCCTTGCCACGTATATTTCGAAACCACGACAGGTGACTCAATGGCAGGCCGTATGATACAGCCTGCGCACACTAACCATTCGGCCACCCAACCAACCCTACTTACTTGAAGAAAGTATGCATGGTATCGTAGTTAATGTTGCATACATCGAGACACACAACCTAAGCGGTTAATGCCAGGGTTAAATTGTCAAATGCCAGTCTTGGAATCAAAAATAATAAACAAAAAGCCAACAGGGAGGCTGATGCCAAGCGCCGGAATCCCAAAATAAACCGATGACACATATTAATCAATCGCACATTTATTTTTTTTTTCAAAAGTATCGAGCAATCGAACTATATACTAAGTTTCATCACTCTCTATCAGATAGAATCAAGTAGGGCTGTACGATATCCTCGATATAGTCATTTATCTTGATATAGTCATTTATTGCGATATGGTATTTTCAGACCCAACTACGATATCGTGTGGCCAAAAATCGTTGATATAGTGGTTTATCGAATATCGTCGAAAACTTTAAATATCGAAAAAAATTATCATAAAAAAAGATAATAAACACACTATACAGCAGTGGAAATTACCCGACGGCAATAAACTATAATAACACTAGTGCTTTGAAAATCGTTAAATGTTGAAAACACTTGCGCAATGTCCGCAGCCGATTTTCACTGCATCATGTATGCATTACTTTCACGTTATTTTTAGTCAACAATAAATTGTCAGTTGTTACTACATGTAAAGCTTAGGCCTACAAAACGCCTGAAATTTCCCACTACCGCGGCTAATTACCAGGCTATAAATAGGTTGTCATATTTAAAAAGAAAACAAATGTTTTTAGAAAACTCTACGAAAATTAATTTTTGAAAACAAGAATAAAACAATCTATAAATAGATTACTGCTGTCACTGTTGGGCCAATCGAATGCTTGAATGGAAGATAGTTCGGGTCATTTAATATTTGTTAAACTGTTGGAACTTACAATATAAGACTTGAAGACCACATCCACTTACTTCCGCTGCATGTGATATTTGAGAATTTTCTTACACAGGGTTACAAGCAGACGCTTAATAAACCTCAGCGGTTGTATTTAATCTAATTATGGAAAACTTAGCTAGTACTAGCAGTACTAGAAGTAGTAGAGGGCCTAGTTGAAAAAGAGAAATTAGTACCAAAACGAAAATGCACAAGTCATATTTGGTGAAACGTTTTTATCCAAAAAGGATGTGTTTTGTTCAATTCTAATAAATCTATATTTTAAAAAAGCAAAGTTTAAAATGTATAAATAAAGAAATTCTTACCCACAATTCTTACTCAAACTGTAGTCAGCTTTAATGCATTTATATTTAATTTATCTAATAGCAAAGTGACATTATTATTAAATATCGCGATATTTAACTATATACAACTGGTAGTAGTTTTTTTCTTTGATGTCCATAGCAGTTATATCTTATAACAACCTCTCGTGACGTCATCAGAGGTTGATATATTCGGTTCATATCAACCGCTGATGACGTCCTGAGAGGTTGATATTTCATATCAACCGCTGATGACGTCATTACAGGTCTATATATTCGACCCATATCAACCACTCTTGACGTAGATGATCGAAATAATACAAAGAACACAGAAACAAAATTTTATTCTTTTGACAATAAAAAAAAAATTGTTTTGGTACAGTTTGTAGCATTCAGGACCTAAATAGACGGCGTACTTATCGGCTTATTTAAATCGTTTATCCACACTCCAGTCCATGTCTAAGATATCTTTCAGAATTTTCTTTCTGCCCAAATCATTTCTCCACACATCCCAAGACGTGAAAGTATTTATCACCCAAGAGTTACGGCTACAATCCACTCAAAACAGTCGGTCAAATCTTTCTCTGAACATACCGAAAAGTAACCTTCAGTCACGGTTCATTGTCAGAATTATCGGAAAAGATTGCCTTTTGATCCAAATTTTCTTCAGGCTTTGTATAGATCCTCATCATAGTTGCATTCACATCTATTCTATCGTCAATATGATGACTAAAAAGGATTGATTATTCGTCTGACTTCGTTTTAATATCCATTTTGTTTTAGCTTTCTTCAGTTCAATTACTACAAAATGGCGTCGTATAAACAAACACGTCACGTGCTGTCGAGCAATTAACCAATCACTGTTGCCTTTTTTTAGAAGAGTCCATTAAATTTAAGGGTGAACGTTGTATATGTCAGATATAAACCTACTCTCCCTCGGATTGATATGATAGAGAACACTTGGGCTGCGCCCGCGTGTTCTCTATCATATCAACCTCGGGTAGGTTAATATCCTATACATATCGTTGAAAAAAATGCCAATATCGATATCGTACAACCCTAGAATCAAGGTTATCTTGTCCCAAAGCCTCGACCAATGAAATTGCTTAGCTTTAGCTCGATATGTTAATCATCACACTCAGTCAAGACATTCACCTAATAAACATCTACATCAAGTTCAAACATTCTACCTCAATTAAAAGCAGAGTTGTTATGTTCCAAACTCTTGACCAATCAAATTGCTTGTCGCTTGTTATTGTGCTCCAAAGTCTAGGAAAATCAAATTGCTTACCACTCTGCTTTCCTTGAGCAGAAAATGCTCATTATTGAACTTAGTCGAGGTATTAAGGTAATGAAACCATACAAAGTTTCATCATTGTCATTTAATTTGAACAAAAGTTATCGTGTCCCAAAGCAGCAACCAATCAAATTGCTTATCTCTGCTCTTACCCTAAGCAGACAATGCTCAACTTCGAACTCCATCAAGGCATAGACCTAAGTAATAAACACCTACACCAAGTTTGAACATTCTAGCTCATTAAGAAAGAGAGGTATTGTGTCCCAAAAGGGGTGTCAGATAGACAGACGAACGAACCCATTACTTACCCATTCTGTATATAACCCTTCTTACATTCACATCTAAAATATGTGGGTGTGTCTATACATGTTTGAGTTTCTGAATCGCACGTATGATGATTATTAAAACATTCATTCTCTGGTGGACACTGACCAAAGGACCAGGAAACCGAGTTTGCTTCTGTTAAATTAAAACAAATATAAAACATAGCATTGTTGAGCAACAACCATACTCCCAACACCAATAAATAAAAAAAAATAGGTTGCCAGGCAACGAACCATACGCCCACACAGCAGCTAAATCATCCGGGCAGTCAACAAGAGTTGTCGCATATTAAGTTATTATCAGAAAATCATTAGAATTTGTTTGGTTTTTATTAAAATAGCATTACGCAAGAGCAAAATCTGCTTATTACAGGTCTTTCTTTAGGCCTGAGATGTTATCTAAATAATCAATTAGACATTAATTAACATATCCAGACCATAATAAACTCTTAAAGTCAAGGCTAGCCTTCGATGTTGGCGTATTGAATACCTATATGCAGCTTAATGGCCGTTAAATCAATTAAGTGGATAATCGAGACTATGCTGTTTATATTAATGATTTGAGTAATGATGACCGAGGCTATGTGAATATTTCAAGCGCTTTTTTCTCGGCTAATAGTGGACCAAGTTGACTGAAATTTTCAACAAATTACCTTTACACTATCTTCACACTATCTAGTTTTTAACTATTATAGTGAGAACTGCCATCTCTTTATCTTATCTCCCATAATGTAACTTTAAGTTCTGCCCCATGCTAAATTACCATGTAATGGTGATATAATCAAACAGTTTTTTAAATCGGATAATAATTTTGACGTCCAGAGGGACCACAAGCTAAAAAGGGTGATTTTTCGGACAATCAGGGGCCATAATTCAGGAAGTTACGATCTGATGGATGCAAATATCCAGAGGAACCAAGATCTTTGGATTATCAACATGTCAAGTTTGAACTCAACTCAACCTTCATTACCATGTAACAGTGATATAATCAAACGTTTTTTTAAATCGGATAATAATTTTGACCTGCAGAGGGACCACGAGCTAAAAAGGGCGATTTTTCGGAAATCAGGGGCCATAATTCAGGAAGTTACAATCCGATGGGTTCAAATATCGAAAGGAACCAAGATCTTTAGGTTATAAACATGCATGTCAAGTTTGATCAAAATCGGTTCAAAATTGTGACCTCTATAGGGTCCACAAACTAAAAACATGATTTTTCGTACAATCCGTGAAGTTTCGATCCGATACATTCCAATATCGAAAGCAGCTGAGATCTTATGGGGATTAACCTATATTTCAAGTTTTGTCAAAATCGGATAAGAACATATTTTCACACTATTCGCATACAAACGGCGGCCATTTTGTCTGTCAATTTTTGTCCGATTTTCACGAAATTCGAACCCAACCTTCATTACCATGTAACGGTGATATAATCAAACATGATTTTTCGTACAATCAGGGGCCATAATCCATGAAGTTTCGATCTGATACATGCCAATATCGAAAGCAGCCGAGATTTTATGGAGATAAACCTATATTTGAAATTTCGTCAAAATCGGATAAGAATTGTGGACGGATGTCAGGACGGACAGGGGCGACGACAATATACGTCCACATGAAAATGTGGGCGTATAAAAATATTGATCCTTAGAAACCACTTATTCTAGTTCTATCAATGGGCAGGGGCGGTTCCCCCTTGGCTCAGTTACATAAAAAAAATAAAATGGCAAAACAAAACTTTTTATTTGAAAAGTGTAACGATCGTGTGCTTTATTTGTTACCATCAGATGGTGGGATGATGAGATGGGCATTCAAAGTGCTAGATAATGATATAGGCATGTGTGATAATATCACAATTAATGCTTTGCATCAATGTGGTCCTATTAAAAATTATAAAACTGAAATCAAACGGTGTGTTGGATTTATCTTTTTAAACAGCTCAGTGGGTATGTATGCCTACGTAGTTTGGAGACGGTGGCATCATGTATTGTCAACTGTCAAATTTCCTTAACAGGAACATGGTAAACCCCCTCCTGCAAAAATTCTTGGATCTGCACCTGAAACTGAAGGTTCTTCATAACTAATTGATTTACTTGTGTTCTTACCTATTCCGGGTATGGTTGTGGTATCTATGGTGATATTTTCAACACTACACTGTCCTGATGTTGGTCTATGTAGGCCACCAGCTAGACAAGCTCCTAACCCATTCTGACCATCTACAGCACACCAACCACATCCTGGCATTGTAACACAATCAGCACATTTCTTTCCTTCTGAACATGATCGGGGACAATGATTCTGCCCTTTTTCTTGTATCACAAATCCACATTCTCCAAATGAACAATGTAGTGGGAGATAAGCTGGTGCCATACACTGAAATATTTACATTCAAATATAAATTCCTTGACAACTGAATAATGAAATCCTAAATACATAACCATTTGACAAAATATTCATAATGCAAACTACCAAATAAATGTATTCATTGCTAAAAACATGATATTAGCAAACATTGTAGCAAACTGGTTTTGTTATAAAGTCTTACAAGAATAGAGCATCAATCAGCAAAGTATTCAAGGAGTTAAAACAAAAGAAGAAAATAGGTTGCCAGGCAACGAAACATACGCCCACACAGCAGCCAAATCGTCCGGGCAGTCAACAAGAGTTGTCGCATATTAAGGAATTATCAGAAAATCATTAGAATTTGTTTGGTTTTTATAATCAAACATTTTTTTTATAAATCAGATAATAATTGTGACCTCCAGAGGCACAACAAGCTGAAAAGGGCGATTTTTTTGGACAATCGGGGGCCATAATTGAGGAAGTTACGATCCGATGGGCGCAAATATCGAAAGGAACCAAGATCTTTGGGTTATAAACATACATGTCAAATTTCATCAAAATTGGTTCAAAATTGTGACCTCTATAAGGTCCACAACCTTGATATAACATATTTTCACACTATTCGCGTACAAACAGCGGCCATTTTGTCCGTCAATTTTGGTCCGATTTTCACGAAATTCGAATTCAACCTTCATAACCATGGAGCGGTGATATAATCAAACGTTTTTTTTAAATCGGATAACAATTTTGACCTCCAGAGGGGATTTTTTGGATAATCAGGGGCCATAATTCAGGAAGTTATGATCCGATGGGCGCAAATATCGAAAGGAACCAAGATCTTTGGGTTATAAACATACATGTCAAGTCTCATCAAAATTGTGACCTCTATAAGGTCCACAACATTGATATAACATATTTTCACACTATTCGCGTACAAACGGCGGCCATTTTGTCCGTCAATTTTGGTCCGATTTTCACGAAATTCGAATTCAACCTTCATAACCATGGAACGGTAATATAATCAAACGTTTTTTTAAATCGGATAACAATTTTGACCTCCTGAGGGACCACAAGCTAAAAAGGGCGATTTTTCGGACAATCAGGGGCCATAATTCAGGAAGTTACGAACCGATGGGCGCAAATATCGAAAGGAACCAAGATCTTTCGGTTATAAACATACATGTCAAGTTTCATCCAAATCGGTTCAAAATTGTGACCTCTATAAGGTCCACAACCTTGATATAACATATTTTCACACTATTTGCGTACAAATGGCGGCCATTTTGTCCGTCAATTTTGGTCCGATTTTCACGAAATTCGAACTCAACCTTCATAACCATAGAACGGTGATATAATCAAATGTTTTTTTAAATCGGATAACAATTTTGACCTCCAGAGGTACCACAAGCTAAAAAGGGCGATTTTTCGGACAATCAGGGGCCATAATTCAGGAAGTTACGATACGATTGGCGCAAATATCAAAAGGAACCAAGATCTTTGGGTTATAAACATGCATTTCAAGTTTCATCCAAATCGGTTCAAAATTATGACCTCTACACTGTTCACAACCTTGATATAACATATTTTCACACTATTCGCGTACAAATGGCGGCCATTTTGTCCGTCAATTTTGGTTCGATTTTCACGAAATTCGAACTCAACCTTCATAACCATGGAACGGTGATATAATCAAACGTTTTTTTAAATCGGATAACAATTTTGACCTCCAGAAGGACCACAAGCTAAAAAGGGCGATTTTTCGGACAATCAGGGGCCATAATTCAGGAAGTTACGATCCAATTTGCGAAAATATCGAAAGGAACCAAGATCTTTGGTTTATGGACATGCATTTCAAGTTTCATCCAAATCGGTTCAAAATTGTTACCTCTACACTGTTCACAAGCTAAAAAACATGATTTTTCGTACAATCAGGGGCCATAACCCATGAAGTTACGGTCCGATACATGCCAATATCGAAAGGAACCGAGATCTTAGGGTGATAAACCTATATTTTAAGTTTCATTGAAATCGGATAAAAATTGTGACCTGTAGACTGTTCACAAACAATTGTGGACGGACGGACGTCCGGACGGACGGACGGACGAACAGGGGCGACGACAATATACGTCCACATGAAAATGTGGGCGTATAAAAAAACCCACCACCTATTGAATCAGAACAAACACCCTTCAAGATACTGATTTTTTTGCGTAGAATTTGAAACAAATGTTTGTAGTGTGTTTGATAATGTATGATTGTTAATCAGAATATAAAAATGCCATTGAGCCTCAAACTGTTTCTGATGTCAGGCACCCTATACAAATGCATTATATAACATCACATTACAGTTTAAAGAGGCTTTAACAGGTGGAGATCTTCGGCAGTCGGTAAATTTTCAATTTGATAAGATTTGACTATGATCTTACATTGGTGGTGCTTCAATTAGATTAAATACCAATTTACTACTAATACTAGTCATACACATTTTGTTTAGGGCTCTTTAAGGAGTTTAACAAACACCCAAACAATATATCTGACTCTATGGCAGTGTTTGGTATTTCCATAGCTAGTTAAGTCTAAAATTATATTAAATATGATAGAAAGTGATAATTCCTCAGTTCAGAGACATGAAACAGCATATTATTATGTATTAATTCAATGAAGAAACCCACCTCTTGTAAAGTCTGGCTCCAAATGCACTTTTGAGATCCACCTTCTGATCCATTTGAACCAAGACAACTGGTACAATTTTTATATCGGAAACATCGTACAGGACATTGATCTGTCAACGGACTATCGCTATCACGCATTAATGGACTGAGAGATGAAGACACACACGTCCAGTTGTGAATAGCTGGTTGAGTATACCGAAATACAATTTCACCTGGTAAATAGAAATATATGGTAAAATGTAATTAGCATTCTTAGCATACATTTGGTAATATCTTGTGCTTCTGAATTTATATTGTTCCTTTTACATACAAGAATCAAAGTAGACTAAAATTTAACTTACTTGATATTTTAAAGTTCCGTGACCACATACAGATATCATTTCCTAGAGCTTTACATGTTTCACAATCGGCAGCTGGACAGACGTATTCCATACAACTTCTAGCTTTAACAATACTTGTCTGTGCTATCTGACATTTATTCTCCTTACTACAGTCAGCATCGTGTGGTATACACATGCCTTTCTTACAGTTAGTGCACCACTTACAGATCTGTACATATAGATTGGAATGGAGAGAGAGAAACAGGGGTTTAAAGTCCAATAAGGTCATTTCAGGACTAACGATAATAGAATGTTATTGAACAAGGTTTAACATCTCGTCAACACAATACCTTCAACAATTTAAGACGAATATGGTTAATTTGATTGCGCGTGTAATTTTAAAGAACACATTACTGCCTGGACCTACTTTGTATTGATTTTAAACTCGGAAATGTTCTTTCACATACATGCAAACATTTATACAATAGACTTCAGTTTTTTGTACCACTGAAACAATTGTGCATATCTTCATTATTAGCCCTGCATCGACCACCGTGACATTTTGCACACAAAGCTCGACTATCAAGGACCCCATGTAAATATAAAATATTAAATGATGTAGCTTAGGTCTATTCCATTTAAAATTCCCGGCTGGGCTGAATAGGCCTAACCCTTGAATATATTCAAACTCTCAAATAGATATAAGTGGTGATTGGGGTTGTCAACGCGACAGACATTATTCAAAAGACCTGGCACCATTTACTTATGAAGCTGACATTGCTAACAATATCAGTTGTTTTCAAATGCACTAAGGTAGGTTGCCAAGCAATGAAAAATACGCCCACAGCAACTAAATCCTCCAGGCAGTCTACAGGAGTTGTCGCATATTTTTACTTGTCGTTAATGAAACATGTATAATACACTAAAATCCTATTAAGAGTAACAACTCATTAAAGTAGCTAAGTCACTAACTCAATATCATCTAAAGTCTTACATGTTGAAAACTCGATTAATTAGTCAAATTCAAATCAACATTGATGATCTTCTTTGATTGGCATTTAGTAATTGAACATATTAACACAAGGTACAATTTTATGGATACACAATTACTGAGTTTGATACTAAGCGACGTTTCGACGAGGATGCTCTCGTCTTTATTACGCATGAGTTTTCTGTTGTGTAGGATTAATGAACCAGATTGTGAAATCAGAGGGCAAGTATATTAGATTATGCAACAATTTGACATTTTTAATGCGATGTAGAGATAGTGCCATTATTCCCAATGGATTACTCCCCAAAACACCAGTCCAGAATCCCCGTATGAGTTTTCTGTTGTGTAGGATTAGTCCTTAATGAATGGCCCCCCAATCAAAGGTGTTAAACTTTAATTGTATTTGATTTTATCTTTGTTGCATATTCTGTATATATTTGCCTACACTATTCACAAATTTGTATCATTGCTTGATAAAGACGAGAGCATCCTCGTCGAAACGTCGCTTAGTATCAAACTCAGTAATTGTGTATCCATAAAATTGTACCTTGTGTTAACATTGATGATGTTATCTTACCTTGGAAAGGTAGGCTTCTGATATCCAATATTTAAGACAAAATAAACATTTTACCATTGGTACATGAATCGTGTACCATAGTGGGTTTCAGCGTCATTTGTTACAAGTGACCAAAAAGAACGAGGCTAGACATATTCCACAACTCATGTAAAATGCTTAGTATCAAACTCAGTAATTGTGTATCCATAAAATTGTACCTTGTGTTAACATTGATGATGTTATCTTACCTTGGAAAGGTAGGCTTCTGTTATCCAATATTTAAGACAAAATAAACATTTTACCATTGGTACATGAATCGTGTACCATAGTGGGTTTCAGCGTCATTTGTTACAAGTGACCAAAAAGAACGAGGCTAGACATATTCCACAACTCATGTAAAATGCCATAACTTATCTGGAGAGCATGCACAATATAGGACCACATTCCAATGTGGGTGTATAAAAATAATACGTACCAAGTTTAAACTGGGATCACCAGGGTAACGAGCCAAACATTGACTACAAGTAGGATAACGATAACAATGTTTAGTTAAGTATTCTTCATCACGACAACCACGTCTACGAGATTCATGAAGGATGAGTTGTTGACACCTATAATGATATGTTTTATTACATGAACACTGGGTACATCTAACTATATGCTACAGCAACTAATTTGATTTTGAAGTAGCAGTCAGCATAATTGCTTTGGTATTTGCTGCGGTTAATTTTATGGAATATACTTGCCATTTTTAAATTAGAGGATCTACACATTTCAAACTCATGCCATTTGCCACTATCTATTTTCGGATATATTCTTTACTTGAATGCAACTGAATCCCCCACCCTATCTATCAAATCTGACGTCTTTTCTCTTTGCTTTACAGCGTGACATTTTAAACCATTGTTTTAATATTTTCTAATACCAAATATTCTACTTGATATTTTGAGAAGCACACGCCAGGAACATCTTTTTCATTGAAAGAAGACCTAAATTAACTTCATGGGTGTTTAGTTTTTATTGGTCTGACTTACACTCTTATCAGGCATTGCCTACATCATCTGAATAAAGCTTTAATGAAAGCAAACTTTAAAGGTACGTTCCCAGAAAATAATTTATCGGTTGGTTATTTCCAATAAAAGTATGGCAATTTTGGCATATATGGAAAGTAGAAATATCTAAAAATACTGGATTCCCTGAAAAACACTCATGGAGCGCATACAGGACAAAATTGTAATGGTGTGTTGTCAAACGTTACACTCAGAGATAAAAAATACATTATGCAAGAGCTACATCTACCTATTGTTGGTCTTTCTTTAAGCCTGAAATGTTATTTAAACTATTAATTAGACATTATTTAACTTATCAAGACCATAATCAACTCTCGATGTCAATGCTAGCCTGTGATATTAGTTGGATTATGATTTGATTTGCTGCATAACTTTCCATAACGATTTAATGGATAATGGAGTCTATGATCACTGTTGTACCAACATTAGTAATGGTGTCGAAGCTAGGCAGAACTTTCATTCGCTTAATTCTCGGTTCATAGTGGATCAATTTGACTGATATTTTCAACAAGTAGCCTTTACATTATTTAGTTTTTAACTATTATAGTGAGTACTGCCAACTCGTTATCTAATCTCCCATAATGTATCTTTAAGCGCTCTATGTACATGTTGATAAACATTATGAAGAGTTACTGTAGTATGTGTGTATATACACACTGTCAATGTGTAAATATGTAAGGAAAGACTTACCCAGGCGGGCGTAACTGTGTATTAACTGCATTTTCATAACATATCTGGGTACCAGTTATGTTTGATGTACAAATTGAACAACTGGACAGATTCTGACATAGGGTTAGATTCTTGATAAACCTACACATGTCATTAGGCATTATTAGTCTTGTGAGTGAGCCATGGGCCATACCAGAGAAACCTCCCATAATGAAATTTGATCCCTCTGCTCTTACTGCTTGTAAGCCTGCTACTGTAGTTAATCCATAAACAGTTTCCAGATCTGGAATAATGAGGTTTTTACAATTAAAAGAGAAGCCCCAGACAGATTTAGTGAATAAACAAGTTAATCTGGAGGCAAAACACTCTTAAATTTTCCTAATCCTGCTCAACAATATGAAGCTCTCTGATACTTTTTTGAAGGAAAATAGACTTATGCTACTCAGTTTCTATTAATAGTACTGCAGAAGGACCACACTACATGCTAACAAATTAGGCAATACTTACCAGCTAATGGTATGGTTATAATAGAATTACAATAAGTATTGTACACTAAAATATCTGAGGCGTAACTTCCATCTTCAGTTTGTCCACCAACAGTTATCATAGTATCATTGTATAATACAGATGTATGAAATACACGACTCTTCCACTGAAACAATTTCATAGAATTATCAAGTTTCATACACATATTTACTGACGTTTTCATTAACACTTATAAGATTCAGGATTAAATTCACATAATCCACAATCAGTGATAAACTAGTGAACAAGAATATTTTGGATCTGATTATCTTTCAAAATATCAACCACCTATAACAGCTATGGGTATTGAATATGTCACAATTCTACTCTAACAAATCAATAACATGACTAAATTCTGCATCACTCCATTGCGATTCTGAACTTTCCAGATTGAGCAAACCCTTTAGGGACAAAGGCTCAAATCTTGTAATTTTTATTGGAACCCAAATTAATGTGAAATCTTCCCAACAGAGATGAAATTGATCAATCTTGATTCCACCAGCAAAGACCAGCATGTAATTAAAGGCTTAAGTAAAAGTTTTACCTACCTCTGTTCCATTCTTGAGAGTTAGTAAATTCCATTCTTTCATACGAACATCCACAGCGTAAATAACATGGGAGATAATCCACTTATTGAAGCGATATAGATAACCACCAAAAGTGTAAATAGTAGATGTTTTAGGATCATATACTGCTGTGTGACCATATATCCCTGAAATATAGAAAATTTGCAGTCAAAAGCTTCCCATGTTCACTCTCCATTAAACAATTAAAATGCATGATTATAGTTCCTGTAATAACAAGCTGCTCACACATCAGACTGACCCTTCGGACAGTTTCCTTTCCTCTGATAAGATATATTTGACAGTGGTTGACAAGTTATGGCCAGAAACATAAGTCTGCATTTCCTATAAGCTGAATACCTACTCTGGTACTATTCTAGTTCATATCCAGATGGACTCAATCCTCAGACATAATTCTATTCCCATATCTAAGTCGATCAGATAAACCATAAGGTTTTACTTGCCCAAATAACCAATTATTTCAGTGATCATGTGGATAAAACTGACCAGTGTTATTTCTTGTGATATTTAATTTCATTTGATACTTGTCAGTCTGTAGTATTGAACAAAATGTGAAATTGAAAAGCTTTAATGCCTTTAATTAAAGTTTAATAGAGTCCATTCGAGAATCAAAACTGTTATTTCTACATTTTTCTTACACTGATAAATATGAAACAAATATTAACAACATACCAATAGGAAATGTTCCTTTGAATTTATTTTGTTCGTATTCTGTCCACGCAAAATACTGAGCTGCATCATACACAAATACTTTGTTAGAGAAATAATCATTGGATGAAAATCCTCCAATCAGAACAATCTGTGTATTTTCCATATGGGTAAAGGTATGTCCAGCTAGTGGTGGTATCCATTGTGGAGCTTGCTTTAATGTAAAAACATAACAAGATTATGTTGAGAGTAATTAGAACAAAGGTAACTGATCTTCCATGAACATTCTTAGATACCGACTGTAGCTTGATATAAACAAAATGATTTTTATTTGTGTAGAATTTATATCAGGCCAGCAATTTTAAAGGAGCTAATTTGCTGATATTTGTGACCCAGACATTGACCCAACAAGGTTCGGAACGCATATGATATAAACTGATTTACATTCAATCATTTTTCAACTTCAAATTCAAACGTTTGAAGATAGCTATTCAGTGGGGGAATAGAAAAACAAGGGAGGTAATTGTGTTAATATTCAGCATGTGGATGAAATAATGCCTATGATCGTATAATAGTGAGTTGACTATTGAGCTTAAGACATAACAGGACTTTTTGTTTTACACTAATTTCAACAAAGCAGACATATTTCAACAAAGCAGATTGGACAATGACATTCATTGCTAAAATGTTCACTAGACTTTAAATTGACCATCTTGATTTATTTTTCTAACTTAAAGCCTGATTTAAGGAATTTATAGGCTGTGTTTTTGTGTCCCAAAATATGTTATGTGCAGACAGATGGACAAACAAACAGATGAACTCATTTAAATAGTCCTGTTGTTTCTTCAGAACGTCGGAGACAAAAATAAACTTACAGTCATATTTGACCAAACTTGAGATTCAATATTAAATTTCCACAGTTGATTTGTTGTTATATAAGATTTCCTTGTTGATGACTCCACAAAACCACCAAATATAAAAAGAACTTTTAAAATGGGTACACATGCTGCAGCGTGGTAATATCTACAAAGATAAACAATTAATAAACAAATGATTAACAATTACATTCTAACATTATACCGGTTAACAAAACATAAACAAGACTATTCGAATTTTTCTAAAATTTACAACAAATTACAAAAAATTATTTTTAGTATCATAAAAAGAGATTTACCAAATAAATATTTTACAATAACATTAACATTGATTTCAAATTGAATCGTAGGGTTCTTGAGGTAAATTAGATATTTTGTCAATTTATCACCTAGTTTATTTCTCAAAACATATGATATATCTGCCCGAATTTCCTGAAATAAATAATCCATCCAAAATATATCAATGCACACCTTAAAAGTATGATGTTATACTGCTTTGAGGAAATTTACTTACTTTAATTAAAGTCTAATTCGGGGTTTGTAATGTTTTAGACAACTTTACTTTTACTCTTTTTTGTTATGCCGCCAAGAATCACGAAATATCATTAGACTGGAGGATCAGTGGGTGGGGGGTGTCATCAAATGGGCACAATACCAGACCTGACTTTTCTAGAGTAAAATTTTGCGTAATATATGATGGCTGTTGGTAATCGGTCCGCCGTAGCCTTTCAAGCATCCACAAGCAATTGGTGAAGCCAGACCAAATGCCAGACTGACGCAACGACAATATACGACCACATTTCAATGTGGGCATATAAAAACTAAAGCAAAACCTTTAGTTGGTCTTAGCACCATACGTTTACCTTAGAACGTCAAAAACGATGTTGTATAAAAGAACAAACACATTTCGAAACCGGTTTCAAAAATACATAAATTCTGTCAAATCAAAATCTCCCCGATTTAGTTTAACAACGATTGTTATACATAATGATACTAGTAGTCAGAAAAACAATTGAACAGTTTCATGGTTGGACTCAAGCCTGCAGGCTGCATGGATTTCTGTGAATCTAAATCTGGGAAAACAAATGTTAATCTGTGACTGGAAAACACGCATCTGATTAAAAGTTGTTTTGAATTTTGCCAGAACATGGACACAGATAAAACTGACGGATGCATTGTACATTAATAGCACACAGAATTAAATCTTACAACTAGATTAAAAGTTTGCAAACCTTTTTATGTGTTGTTTTGAATTTTGCCGGAACATGGACAACAATAAAACTGACGGATGCATTGTACATAATAGCTCAAAGAATTAAATCTTACGACTAGATTAGACAGATGCATTGTACATAATAGCTCATAGGATATAAATGTTGTATTGTTAAGTGTTACTGGAAAAAGGCTTCATGACACAATCCAGTCATAAAAATATTCAATTGTTTTTTTTTAGACAAGTAGTATGATAATGCATAGAATTCGTTGTAAAACTAATTCGGAGAGATTTTGATTTGACAGTTTTTACATATTTTTGAAACAGGTTTCGAAGTGTTTTGGTTCTGTTATGCAAGATTATTTTTCGACATTCCCAAGTAAAAGTTTTGTGCCGAGATCACCTATTATTAATAAAAAGAAGTTTTCGCTTTAGTTTTTATAATTTACCCTGACATTCATTGGTTTATATTTTCCTTGCTCTAAAACAGAAAATTTGATTTTTGACCTCTGGGGTCACAAAGTACCTTGGTGAATTTAACAAGTTTACATTTTTATTGAAAGAATGATTACTTTCAATCATTTTCATCTTATTTTATTCTAGAAAAGTTGGGTCTGGATTTGTGTCCATTTGATGGACAGTTGGACATCCCCTGCACTGAGCCTCAAGACTACATGCAGTTCAGCCAGTAAACAGAACGACTAAATTTTGCCTTATCTTATTTCAGTTCAAATGACAAATGCTTCACTTATAGTTCCTACCTTCCACTGGGTTTAATATCTGTAGCTGGGATAATCCTCTTCCACTTCCTGATAGAAATATCATACCACCATATATCTGACTGTAACCCTGAACTCGGTGACATACCCCCAAATAAATACAACTTGTCTTCTCCACAACTGGTTAATGTATGTCCCATCATAGCTGGGGGTAGGTTGTCTCTGTCTTTCATTCTGTTTGGATCGATGAGCAATTCTAGACGAGGTAGATGATTGTCTACTGGTATATTACACGCAGCTCCTACGAAACCATACGTACACTCACACATTCCATATTCCTAAATAAATTATGGGAGAAAAAAATGACATTGTCTGTTATTAATGACTTTACTTACAAGTAGGAAGATAGGTTGCCAGGCAACGAAACATACGCCCACAACAGCTAAGTCGTCCGGGCAGTCAACAAGGATTGTCGCATATTGTTTCTTTTGTCAGTAAGGAGAACATTTACAAAACATGATAATCTTATTACGAGTAATAGCCCATTAAGTAAGTAATTTGATTGTTTGTCTCAAGGCCTTCATCCACAACATATTTCAAAGTGATCAAGTGCCATAACTCTGGCAGAAATTATCAGATATCACTGAAAATCAAATAGGGTTCTTCGTCTCATGACCCTAAACACTGTGTACAAATTTAAAGTCAATCGGATATTAACTTTAGCCATTAAAGCGTTCACAGGGTTTTTCAAAGTGATCAAGGCTCATAACTCTGGCAGTAATTATCGGATATCGCTGAAAATAAATAGGCTATTTTGTATCATGACCGTAAATAGTGTGTATAAATTTAAAGTCAATCGGATATTAACTTTAGATTTTTCAAAGTGATCAAGGGCCATAACTCTGGCAGTAATTATCGGATATTGCTGAAAATCAATTGGCTTCTTCGTATCATGACCTTAAACACTGTGTATAAATTTAAAGTCAATCGGATATTAACTTTGGCCTCTAGAGCGTCCACAAGATTTTTCAAAGTGATCAAGGATCATAACCCTGGCAGTAATTATCGGATATCACTGAAAATCAATAGGCTTCTTCGTCTCACGACCTTAAACACTGTGTGTACATTTAAAGTCAATCGGATATTATTTTTAGCCTCTAGAGCGTAATTATCGGATATTGCTGAAAATCAATTGGCTTCTTTGTATCATGACCTTAAACACTGTGTATAAATTTAAAGTCAATCGGATATTAACTTTAGCCTCTAGAGCTTTCACAAGATTTTTCAAAGTGATCAAGGGTCATAACTCGGGCAGTAATTATCGGATATTGCTGAAAATCAACAGGCTTCTTCGTATCATGACCTTAAACACTGTGTGTACATTTAGAGTCAATCGGATATTATTTTTAGCCTCTAGAGAGTTCACAAGATTTTTTAAAGTGATCAAGGGTCATAACTCTGGTAGTAATTATCGGATATCACTGAATATCAATAGGCTTCTTCGTCTCATGACCTCAAACACCGTGTTTAAATTTAAAGTCAATAGGATATTAACTTGAGCCTCTAGAGCGTTCACAAGAAATTGTGGACGACGGACCAACGGACGGACGGAAAAGGCGACGACAATATACGACCACATTTCCATGTGGGCGTATAAAAAGGATGGGGTTAAACTGTCAGTTAACATAATACTATTTGAGACTAACATTTAGTACTTTTCTATTCAATGGTTATGTGTGAAAAGTAAGAGGGTTCCTCCTGATGACTACATTAAATTTTAAATTCTGAAAATATGTAGGCTTATAAAATGGCTGAAGGGAATACCTGGATATTTAAGTTTGGTTGGATAAAAAAAAAAAAAGATGTCACTAACCATCATATTTTGTATCATGTTGCTTATTCAAATTCTGATCAGGTTATCTGACTTACCAAATTACATTCTCCTTGTGTTAAATTATAAGAACAGTTTCTAGGACAAAGTTCAATCTCGCAGTTGACACCACCAAACCCCTGCTGACAGACACATTCATTATCCTTACATTCACGATGTCCATGACATTCCTCCGGACACTGGTTAATTTGGAAACTTGCATTGAACCCTCGAGATGACGAGGCTGTAATTATAAAACATTATAATGCTAAAAATATTTCCTCAAGAAAAACCAATATGAGCGTCTTTACACAAGATCAAACAAACTAAGAATATCAAATTTGAGGATAAAATAACTTTTGAAAGTTTTTACAATGTATATTTACCTCTCATGTCTGCTTCAAAATAAACTGTAATAACACCTGAACTTGCTACCACTACAAAATCTCTACCAGGTTTCATACCACAGAATGCTCCTAACAACATGGCTGAATCATTGGTACCACTTATAAAAGTTGGTATACCATCGTAGATATACAGTAAATCCTGCAAAACAACAATTCAACAAATAAATCGCACAATTTTTCTTATACATAACAATCTGTATTTCATGCCACCGAATACTCTATATAATTGTTATCTTGATGTCTGAATCAACATAGTTTGCTAGTCTGACACATGTCCGGCATATGAGGATGAGACTGGCTCAATGATCTGCGTGTAGATATGACCCAACGATTATATAATGTGCAATTAGAAAATTAACAACACACATTGTTTGCACTGTTTTTCCACTCTTAAACCAAAACACTCTTATAATATACCTATTGTTTAACTTTATTATAGTAAAATAAAGAAATACCAACCCTTCCACATTCAACTTCCATATCTCCTTCCACAGCTAATTTAATCTGTGGTGGGGGAGTTTTTTGAGTGAATGATGATGTAGAGTAAGGTGTAGAAGAAATCTCTGAATAAACTGTCATCAACCACAGACAATAGGCATGTGACCTATGTACGACACCACTACCTTCATGTGTACCAAGTGCACCTTTAGTTATATTGGTTAAAATAGTCCGATCATCACATCGTAAATAACATTTCTCTCGATTCCTTCAAAAAATCAAAGAGCAAACATAAAACATGTTTAGATTCTGAACAGACTAATTAATCATTCAACACTGCCCTAGAAACAACACACTTATAAAACCCAACACTCATTATCTAATCTAGACAGACCCACTGAACTACAGAACAGTAGAAACTCCATGGTTTTCTATGATTTTCAACAGATTACAACAATGGTTTGAAACTAACCATTAATTATATAAAAACTCCTGATGAAACAACACAATTAAGTGACACCTAAGTTGTAGTGATATTAAATTCGAGATATAAAGGACATGTGCCATTTTTCTTTGGTGATCCTGAGTTTTAAAGAAGTTATCAATCTGTATAACTCAAATCATGTTGAATTTTAGAGGACCCACTTATTGAATTAGTTGACAGCCAGAACAACATTTGTGACCTGTGGGGGCTAAATCAGTCGGAATGTGCAAATTCTAATATTGAACTAATATTGATTTTAGTCAGAATTGAGATTTTCACAAAATGAGTCTATAAATATACTATCTAACAACCTAAAATATCAATATTGCAATAAAACATTTGGAAGTTTTGTGAAAGTACCATATTCCTATATTTTTTACTTTTTTCTTAAAATTCTCAGCGAATTAGTTATTTTTCTTTGTGTGCTGTGGGACGATAAGGCAATCCCATTGCGTAATACTCGGCATCGTTGTGAAGCATTACATCTTTAGTTTATAAATATGACTGAAGTATTACCGATGATATCAAGCATTTAAAAACATTAACAACTTTAGCCTGTTTCAAGTCAGCGCAGCTGATTGGACCCGACATTCTATGTGGCATATCATTAATTAATCAACTAAGTTAAACTTGAAACAGGAAATAATGAGTCACTGATTGACAATTGTCAATTAAATATATGTGGATCCTTTCACAAGTCGTTATTTACCCCGAATAATTAATCCAAACAATGATTATTTGACATTTCATTTTGTTTTAAAAAAAAATCCTAAATATACTGTGGCTTCATAATCATACAGAATGATATTATTGGATATTATTGTCTAAAATTTATTATCAGCAAGATTCAGAAACATTAGAACAACAAACAAGTTGAAAAGTGATGAATGTCGAGTGAGAAAATTCTCTGTTGATTGTTTCACCATATCGAAAGGCCCTAAAGTGAACGATAGCATCTCTAACAAATGGAATTGCAATTTCTATCATTCTATCAGTGATTCAGATTCTGATAACCTTACAGTGCGATGAAGCTAACTGAACATACATATAGATGTGGCAGCTTCTTTGATGGTCAAGAAATTAAACTATTACCCAATAAACTTAACTTGATTGCTCAATAAACATAGGCAATATTTTTATAAAACGACTAATAGCAAATAAATGGGATGGCTGCTATATGATTTTGTTTTGGAACATACCAACATCTTTAACCTTGCGAAAGCTTCAATGGACACAGCTCAGTCAATTTTGCACAAACCAACAATAACTCATTTTCAAAAATTCTTCATTGCGACTCATTATGCCCGCATGGGTCATATTTGTTTACATTTAATGACGTTAACAAGGGATAAAAACAGGATATATTTAGTGTATATATGTAAATGGAAACCAAATTGTTCATGATTTTTCAGTAATGTCTTTGAACTATTCACCCTCGAACATTGGATAAAAATAATGTTCAATAAATACCATCAGACAACTAGGTAGACCCAACCATATATCTCACCTTGGATCACCATAATATCCCTCTTCACATTGATCACAGAATTCACCTTTAGTATTATGTGTGCAATAACATTCTCTGGTTATATTATTACATATACCACGATTTATATCACCATGTCCATTACATCCACATACACTACATCCTGCAGAAATAGAATTCATTCAAATATTTTTCTTTCTATAATCATTTGTTCATTATAGGTTGGTTTAAAAAGCATGACAGAATATCCTATCCTCCCACTCCATCTTTAAATTTAATTTTACAAACCTCCACATGATATAATTGTGTACATACACGACCGTCATACAACAAAGGCCTGAGTACTCGCACCAACCCACACTACATGTACCTCTAGACGACCTCCTTTATTCACCTTGGCTTCATGCAAGCTATACAGGTGTATTAAGTTCTATCAAATTTTTTTTATTATCACAGCATGGTGTATGCACAAATAGATGAAGTAAAGCTGAAGCCTTCTGACAATAAGTCAGGATATGGCCAACTTTTACCCCCTAGAAGAAAGGCTTCAGTCATCTAAAAAATCAACAACTTCGTCTACGTGCGTTTTGGTTGGTGACATCCATGGCAACCATGACATGGGAGCAAATAAAGTGACCCACGTTTGTAGGGTCAGGTGTATAAATATGATAGGGAAGAATTCAACTTCTGTAAGGAAGTTAGCAGAAATTGACATCCTCACTACAGGCAATAATAGCCCCTGCCCCTCTTCAATATTGACAACCTTCGTATTACTTACTTTTACACAATTTGTGTACAAAGATGTTCCATTTCAATATCAATTTTCCCGAAATTTGAATTCAATCTTCATTATACTATAGTGGAATGGTGATATATTTAAATGGCTTTTAAAATTGGAAAAAAATTGTGACCTCTAGAGAATCGGCAAGCTAAACATAAGATTTTTCGAACAATCAGGGGGCATAATCCAGTGCGTAAAGGTGATATATTCACATAGTTTGTTTTTTTAAATCGGATAAAAATTGTGACCTCTAAGTCAGAGGGCACAAGCTAAAAACGTGATTTTTGTACAATCAATGGTTGGATACATGCAAATATCAAAAGGAACCAAGATCTTTGGGAAATAGACCTATATTTCAAGTTTCGTCCAAATTGGATAAAAATTGTGACCTATAGTGTCCACCAACAAATTGTGGAAGGTCAGGTGGACTTCCGGACAGACAGTATAATACATCCACATGAAAATGTGGGCGTATAAAAACATGTGTATTTATAAAGAGAGGCTGGCACTGCCAGGCAGGATACGCCCACATTTTCGAGAGATGGATAGAGAACAAGCAATACCGAAAGTGATTTTTCCTACATCATTAAGTCCTGTATTTCATACTGTATTGGGAGCAGCCATTTAGTTGGTCAGTTCCAGTCTGATATTCATGAAATTAGAAGCCGACAATGATTATGGTGTGACGGTACACAACCTAGAAATGTGACTTTTCATCAAAATCGGATAAGAATTGTGACCTGTAGAGAGTCCACAACCATGATATACCATATTTTTACACTATTCGCGTACAAACGGCGACCATTTCGTCCGACAATTTTAGTACGATTTTCACGAAATTAGAACTCAACCTTCCTCATCAAAATCGAATTAAAATTGTGACCTATACAGGGTCCACAACCATGATATGCCATTTTTTTAACAGTATTCGCGTACAAACGGCGGCCATTTTGTCTGTCAATTTTGGTCCGATTTTCCCGAAATTCAAACTCAACCTTCCTTACGGTGTAACGGTGATATAATCAAACGTTTTTTTAAATCGGATAATAATTGTGACCTCCAGAGGGACCACAAGCTAAAGAAAGGGGGATTTTGCGTATAACCAGGGGCCAAAATTCAGGAAGTTACGATCCGATATGCGCAAATATCGAAAAGAACCAAGATCTTTGGGTTATAACCATGAATTTCAAGTTTCATCAAAATCGAATTAAAATTGTGACCTTTACAGGGTCCACAACCTTGATATACCATTTTTTAACAGTATTCGCGTACAAACGACGGCCATTTTGTATGGCAATTTTGGTCCGATTTTCCCGAAATTCGAACTCAACCTTCCTTACGGTATAACGGTAATATAATCAAACGTTTTTTTAAATCGGATAATAATTGTGACCTCCAGAGGGACCACAAGCTAAAATTAAGGCGATTTTGCGTATAATCAGGGGCCATAATTCAGGAAGTTACGATCCGATATGCGCAAATATCGAAAGGAACCAAGATCTTTGGGTTATAACCATGAATTTCAAGTTTCATCAAAATCAAATTAAAATTGTGACCTCCACAGGGTCCACAACCTTGATATACCATTTTTTTAACAGGCGGCCATGTCAATTTTGGTCCGATTTTCACGAAATTCGAACTCGACCTTCCTTAGGGTGTAACGGTGATATAATCAAACGGTTTTTTAAATCGGATAATAATTGTGACCTCCAGAGGTACCACAAGCTAAAAAGGGTGATTTTTCGGACAATCAGGGGCCATAATTCAGGAAATTACATTCCGATAGCCGCAAATATCGAAAGGAACCAAGATCTTTGGGTTACAAACATGCATGTCAAGTTTCATCAAAATCGGTTCAAAATTGTGACCTCTATAGGGTCCACAAGCTAAAGATAGGCTGGCACTGCCAGGCAGGATACGCCCACATTTTCGAGAGATGGATAGAGAACAAACAATACGGAAAGTGATTTTTCCTACATCATTAAGTCCTGTATTTCATACTGTATTGGGAGCAGCCATTTTGTTGGTCAGTTCCAGTCTGATATTCATGAAATTCGAAGTCGACAATGATTATGGTGTGACGGTACACAACCTAGAAATGTGACTTTTCGTCAAAATCGGATAAGAATTGTGACCTGTACAGAGTCAACAACCATGATATACCATATCTTTACACTATTCGCGTACAAACGGCGACCATTTCGTCCGGCAATTTTGGTACCATTTTCACGAAATTCGAATAATTCAGGAAGTTACGATCCGATATGCGCAAATACCGAAAGGAACCAAGATCTTTGGGTTATAACCATGCATTTCAAGTTTCATCAAAATCGAATTAAAATTGTGACCTTTACAGGGTCCACAACCTTGATATACCATTTTTTAACAGTATTCACGTACAAACGGTGGCCATTTTGTATGGCAATTTTGGTCTGATTTTCCCGAAATTCGAACTCAACCTTCCTTACGGTGTAACGGTAATATAATCAAACGTTTTTTTAAATCGGATAATAATTGTGACCTCCAAGCTAAAAAAAAAGGCGATTTTGCGTATAATCAGGGGCCATAATTCAGGAAGTTACGATCCGATATGCGCAAATATCGAAAAGAAGCAAGATCTTTGGGTTATAACCTTGAATTTCAAGTTTCATCACAATCGAATCAAAATTGTGACCTCCACAGGGTCCACAACCTTGATATACCATTTTTTAACAGTATTCGCGTACAAACGGCGGCCATTTTGTATGGCAATTTTCGTCCGATTTTCCCGAAATTCGAACTCAACCTTCCTTAGGGTGTAACGGTGATATAATCAAACGTTTTTTTAAATCGAATAATAATTGTGACCTCCAAGCTAAAAAAAAAGGCGATTTTGCGTATAATCAGGGGCCATAATTCAGGAAGTTACGATCCGATATGCGCAAATATCGAAAGGAAGCGAGATCTTTGGGTTATAACCATGAATTTCAAGTTTCATCAAAATCGAATCAAAATTGTGACCTCCACAGGGTCCACAACCTTGATATACCATTTTTTAACAGTATTCGCGTACTAACGGCGGCCATTTTGTATGGCAATTTTCGTCCGATTTTCCCGAAATTCGAACTCAACCTTCCTTAGGGTGTAACGGTGATATAATCAAACGTTTTTTTAAATCGAATAATAATTGTGACCTCCAGAGGGACCACAAGCTAAAAAGGGTGATTTTTCGGACAATCAGGGGCCATAATTCAGGAAATTACATTCCGATAGCAGCAAATATCGAAAGGAACCAGGATCTTTGAGTTACAAACATGCATGTCAAGTTTCATCAAAATCGGTTCAAAATTGTGACCTCTATAGGGTCCACAAGCTAAAAACGTGATTTTTCGTACAATCAGGGGCCATAATCCATGAAGTTTTGATCCGATACATGCCAATATCGAAAGGAACCGAGATCTTTTGGGGATAAACCTATATTTCAAGTTTCGTCAAAATCGGATAAGAATTGTGACCTGTAGAGAGTCCACAAACAAATTGTGGACGGACGGACGGACGGACGGACAGGGGCGACGACATAATACGTCCACATGAAAATGTGGGCGTATAAAAACGTGATTTTTCGTACAATCAGGGGCCATAATTGCCCATAATCCATGAAGTTTTGATCCGATACATGCCAATATCGAAAGCAGCCGAGATCTTTTGGAGATAAACCTATATTTCAAGTTTCGTCAAAATCGGATAAGAATTGTGACCTGTAGAGAGTCCACAAACAAATTGTGGACGGACGGACAGGGGCGACGACATAATACGTCCACATGAAAATGTGGGCGTATAAAAACAAGTGTATTCTATCAGATAAGCTTGGATCTCTTTGCCTGTCGCAACAATGCGCAACAACAATTAAATGAGTTGGGCATTTAGTATTTACTGACAGCATCTTTTAATTCTAGACCTCCACAGCCACAGTAAGTTGTGACTTGGGTTGTTGACCAGATTTTGTCTTCTCTTAAAGATACGCCCACAGCAGCTAAATCGTCTCGGCAGTCAACAAGAGTTGTCGCATATTCTTACTTTTTTCAGTAATGTAACATTTATAATAGTCTGAAATCTGTATAACTGGAAGACCAACAATGTATGCACACAACTTTGACTCCTGGGCTCCCATTTTAGTTAGCTATAGAAAAAGTGCACAATTGTGTCGGAATGAAAAGCTGAAACCATTCAATGTGTGAGACAGCAGGAATAAAACCAAATGTCATGTCAAATTTTTTTTTAGATGTAGTGCTGAAATCATAAAAGAAAGTGAAACTGTACCTTTTGATTCAAGAGGATTACCATAATATCCCATTTCACATGATTCACAATGTAGACCTGTAGTACCATGTTTACAGTCATCACATACGCCAACTTCTGTATGACACGTACTGTGATTATTACACTCACAGTCGGTATTACAATCTGGTCCTGTCCATCCTAATATACATAAACACACATGATCTGGTGGGCCTGAACAGTTACCATGGATGCACTCATGTAAACATCTACAACAGAAGGTAAAATAGAACATAGTTTTAATTCATAAAGTTAGATATCTCTTCAATACCAGAACAAAGTGCCTTCAGATATTTTCTGTGTTTTTTCTTAAAATTTCAATCTGCAAAATCAATCTTTTTTACTTTTTGTTTATTTATCAACTTCAGCTGACACATTTTATTGCCATTTGATGGATTTGGAATCTGTGAAAATGGAATCTTAAAAAGGAATATCAGTCCAAGAATGATTTAATTATGGTCAGTATTTTCAAAGATATGATGAACTGGAAATGTGTCAACATTCAGTATCTTCTGTTGACAACATAACAATGATATAGTCAATTATATTCTACATCAAAATATCTCAATGGGTCTATGCGTACTTTTAATCTGAATAAATCCAAACCAGGATAATTTGAATTTGTTATTGAATCCAAACCAGGATAATTTGAATTTGTTATCTAATACATTGTACTGATGATGAGCAGAGGTGACAGCAACATTGCATTTTTTGAAAAGCTCAACATAATACTTACGCCTTATCACATATACTTCTACCATTGCCTTTAAAACCTCGATTACATTCACAATGGAAGGAATCAAAACTATTCTCACACGTAGCATTAGGATGGCAGTCATGTAAACCTAGACTACATTCATCGATATCAGGACATGTGTCATATGCCCAGCTTGAGTTTCTGGTGAGAGAATCTGAGACATTGTGTATCTGTGATATCATACCAGAACATGTGGCATCACTTGTCGGACCTTTATAAAAAAAAATTAATGTTAATATATACCAACCATTGACAAAAGAACATTTGCAATTGTTTCGAAATGATTAATTTCAACCAGAAAGTATTCTGGAGCATAAATAATTTCTGAAATCTGAATTTTAACAAGCCAACAGAGAGGCTGATGTCCCCCATCGAATTCCCAAAATAAATAGATGACACATATTAATTAATCTCACATTTATTTTTTTTCAAAAGTATGGAGCAATCAAACTATACACTAAGTTTCATTACTCTCTGTCAGATAGAATCAAGTTTATCTTGTCCCAAAGCATAAATCGATGAAATTGATTAGCTCTGCTTAGCTTTAGCTTCACCTAAATGATCGCCTACACCAAGTTTGAACATTCTAGCTCAGTTAAAAGGAGAGTAATTGTGTTCCAAAGTCTTGGCAAATCAAATTGCTTATCACTCTGCTTACCCTGAGCAGAAAATGATCATTATCAAACTTAGTCAAGGTATTGATGTAATGAAACTATACACAAAGTTTCATCACTCTCACTTCATTAAAACTAAAGTTATTGTGTCCCAAAGCATCAACTAATCAAAAATTCCTATGTAACAAATAATGATATTCAATTGTTAACAACACTTCACCCAGGGGTCATTCCATGCTAATTCACCCAGATCTTTGGGGTGAATTGACATGGAATAACCCTTAGGTGAACATAATATTTCTTAATAAAAGATCACAAGTGAGCCATAAAACTAGACATTAATCTAGATATTTCAAAGGATTTAAAAGTTAGCTTAATTTATACCTTCTAAGTGCAAAAGTTTTAAAATTTGATTTATAAATTGACATAATGCCTTAAATTGTCATAAATTTTAAAACGATTCCTGTTTAAGAATAGAGAAAATTTCTTACCAACAAAATCGCCATCAACACATCTACCGATTGTAGGATTCTCATCATTATAACACCAACCACAACTGAATTCAGCCTGGCATTCCTTACAATTGGTAAACATATTACAATCATGGCAGACATTTTTATCAATATTATCTATCCAACCAGTACATTGTCCATACAAATAACGCGGAACATAATCTGTGAACGGTAGACATGTTTTTGTATTTTCACACCAAGCACATTCATCCTTCTGTTGTAAACATTCATAGCATGTCGGTCTCCTGAAAAAAAAAGAAACTTTTGAGGAGATCAATGTCGTTCGAAAAATGTATGCCATAGCAAAAGTGCAACATATTAAAATAACGATCCAATTTCAAATGAACTGATCACAACTGGGTCACCAGATTTTTACAAAGAAAGGCTTTCTTAATTGTGTATCATTATGTACTTTGAATATCTATGATAATGTCCACAAAGCCCCAAGCCAACAGTAAGGCTGATGTAAGGCCTGCCGAAATCCCAAAATAAATCGATGACACATAAGCATCGAGCAATCAAACTATACACTAAGTTTCATTACAATATGTCGGATTACACACAGCGCCGGAATACACAGTTTCCTCACAACCGGAAGTATTATTTTAACTTCGAAAATCTTTGTTTCCAGCACCAAGGGCTCCATGAGTCTAGCAAGTGGTATATTGTTCTCGCGAGATGTGTGGTTGACAGCTCATTTGACGCTTGAGTTGTTCGAGGAAATCAGAATAAATACCGCTTATCATCCAAGCCTTACGACTGGTCGATCAATTGACTGGTGGATTGTAATAAAAAAATAGGCTGCCAGGCAACAAAGCATACGCCCAAACAGCAGCTAAATCGTCCGGGAAGTCAACATGAGTCGTCGCATATTAAGTAACTTTAGCCTCTAGAGCGTCCACAATTGCTTGTGGACGCCGGACCGCTGGACGGACGGACCGGGGCGACGACAATATACGACCACATTTCAATGTGGGCGTATAAAAAGTCAATTTTGCGTACAATCCGATATTATCCGTTGAATATCAAAAGGAACCAAGATCTTTGGGTTATAAACATGCATTTCAAGTTTCATCAACATCAGATTAAAATTGTGACCTCTACAAGGTTCACAACCTTGATATAACATATTTTTATAGTATTCGTGTACAAGCGGTAGCCATTTTGTCTGTCAGTTTTGGTCTGATTTTCACGAAATTTGAACTCAACATTCATTACATTGTAACGGTGATATAATCAAATAGTTTTTTTATATCGGGTAATAATTACCACAAAGGCGTTTTTTTGTATACAATCAGGGGCAATTCAGGAAGCTATGATTTCGATATGCGCAAATATTGAAAGGAACCAAGATCTTTAGGTTATATGTATTTCAAATTTTATCAAAATTGATTTAAAATTGTGACCTCTACAGGTTCCACAACCTATATACCATATTTTTACACTTTTCGGGTACAAGCGGTGGCCATTTTGTCTGTCAATTTTGGTCTGATTTTCACGAAATTTGAACTCAACCTCCATAGCCATATAACGGTGATATAATCAAACGGGTTTTAAAATCGGATAATAATTTTGACCTCCAGTGGGACCACAAGCTAAAAAGGGTAATTTTTCGTACAATCAGGGGCCATAATTCAGAAAGTTACAAATCAATGGGCGCAAATATCAAAAGGAAGCAAGATCTTTGGGTTATAAACATGCATGTTAAGTTTCATCAAAATCGGTTCAAAATTGTGACCTCTATAGGGTCAACAACCTTGATATAACATATTTTCACACTAATCGCGTACAAACGGTGGCCATTTTGTCTGTCAATTTTGGTCCGATTTTCACGAAATTTGAACTCAATCTTCATTACCATGTAACGGTGATATAATCAAACAGGTTTTTTAAATCGGATAATAATTTTGACCTCCAGTGGGACCACAAGCTAAAAAGGGCGATATTTCTGACAATCATTGAATCAGGGACTATAATTCAAGAAGTTACGATCCGATGGGTGCAAACATCGAAAGGAACCAAGATCTTTGGGTTATAACCATACATGTCAAGTTTCATCAAAATTGGTTCAAAATTGTGACCTCTATAGGGTCCACAACCTTGATATAACATAATTTCACACTATTCGCATACAAACGGCGTCCATTTTGTCTGTCAATTTTGGTCCGATTTTCACGAAATTTGAACTCCGCCTTCATTACCATGAAATGATGATATAATCAAACGTTTTTTTAAATCGGATAATAATTTTGACCTCCAGAGGGACCACAAGCTAAAAAGGGCGATTTTTTGGACAATCAGGGGCCATAATTCAGGAAGTTACGATCCGATGGGCGCAAATATCGAAAGGAACCAATATTTTGGGGTTATAAACATGCAGGTCAAGTTTCATCACAATCGGTCCAATATTGTGACCTCTATAGGGTCCACAAGCTAAAAACATGATATTTCGTACAATCAGGGGCCATAATCCATGAAGTTTCGATTCGATACATGCCAATATCGAAAGGAAGCGAGATCTTATGGGGATAAACCTATATTTCAAGTTTCGTCAAAATCGGATAAGAATTGTGACCTGTAGAGAGTCCACAAATAAATTGTGGACGGACGGACAGGGGCGACAACATAAAACGTCCACATTGAAAATGTGGGCGTATAATTACCTTTCACATGGTGCTCGGCAATGATCAGGATCTAAAACAGCACCTGGTATACGATGTCTTCTGGTACAATGGCCATTTGGTGATATCCATTCACACAAATTATCCTATTATAATTCATAGAAAATAAACAATCAATCATCATTGTTTTTAACAAGTCAATTTCCAGAGACCACAAACCATGTTTCAGATTCAGGAAAAAGTGTTTTTAAATTGTTTTAAATTTAAATACGAATTCACTTAAATTTGCCATAATTGTATATAACAATCAAGGCCCCGTTTCTCGAAATCATAACTAAAGACAAAATCTATTTTTTAGTAGATACTTCAATTTTGATTGGTTAAGCCCTAAAATCAATCTAATATTATCCAGTCAAACTACTAAAAGTTGGATTTCATCTTGGTTAAAATTTCGTGAAACAGGAACCAGGTCTTTAAACTTATTTAACGAGTGAAATACATGAAAAAAACGGTTGCCATGCAAGAAACGCCCACATTTTGCAAGAGATAGACAGAGAAAGAGCTAAAAACTAAAAGATAGGTTGCCAGGCAACGAAACATACGCCCACAACAGCTAAGTCGTCCGGGCAGTCAACAAGGATTGTCGCATATTGTTTCTTTTGTCAGTAAGGAGAACATTTACAACATAGGATAATCTTATTACGAGTAATAGCCTATTAAGTAATTATCAGAAATGATTAGAATAGTTTTGATGGTTTGTCTCAAGGCCTTCGTCCACAAGATATTTCAAGGCGATCAAGTGCCATAACTCTGGCAGAAATTATCAGATATCACTGAAAATCAAATAGGATTTTTTGTCTCATGACCCTAAACACTGTGTACAAATTTAAAGTCAATCGGATATCAACATTAGCCTTTAGAGCGTTCACAGGGTTTTTCAAAGTGATCAAGGCTCGTAACTCTGGCAGTAATTATCGGGTATCGCTGAAAATAAATAGGCTATTTTGTATCATGACCGTAAATAGTGTGTATAAATTTAAAGTCAATTGGATATTAACTTTAGATTTTTCAAAGTGATCAAGGGCCATAACTCTGGCAGTAATTATCAGATATTGCTGAAAATCAATAGGATTCTTCATATCATGACCTTAAAAAGCGTGTATAAATTTAAAGTCAATCGGTTTTAACTTTAGCCTCTAGAGCGTTCACAAGATTTTCAAAGTGATCAAGGGTCATAACTCTGGCAGTAATTATCAGATATTACTGAAAATCTATAGGCTTCTTCTTCTCATGACCTTAAACATCGTGTATAAATTTAAAGTCAATCGGATATTAACTTTAGCCTCTAGAGCATTCACAAGATTTTTCAAAGTGATCAAGGGTCATAACTCTGGTAGTAATTATCGGATATCGCTGAAAATCAATAGGCTTCTTTGTCTCATGCCCTTTAACACTGTGTATAAATTTCAAGTCAATCGGATATTAACTTTAGCCTCTAAAGCGTTCACATGATTTTTCAAAGTGATCAAGGGTCATAACTCTGGCAGTAATTATCAGATATTACTGAAAATCTATAGGCTTCTTCTTCTCATGACCTTAAACATCGTGTATAAATTTAAAGTCAATCGGATATTAACTTTAGCCTCTAGAGCGTTCACAAGATTTTTCAAAGTGATCAAGGGTCATAACTCTGGTAGTAATTATCGGATATCGCTGAAAATCAATAGGCTTCTTCATCTCAAGACCTTCAACACCGTGTATAAATTTAAAGTCAATCGGATATTAACTTTAGCCTCTAGAGCGTTCACAAGATTTTTCAAAGTGATCAAGGGTCATAACTCTGGTAGTAATTATCGGATATCGCTGAAAATCATAAGGCTTCTTCATCTCAAGACCTTAAACACCGTGTATAAATTTAAAGTCAATCGGATATTAACTTTAGCCTCTAGAGCGTTCACAAGAAATTGTGGACGACGGACGGACGGACGGGGGCGTAGAGCTGGGCAATATACCTAGAAACAGATATTTTTTGAAAATATCGTGATATAATCACTATATCGCGTTATTTTATAAAAGGTCAATACGTTCAGTTTATCACTTTTTAAATGTATATAAACATGCATAAAAAGTTGGAAATTCCCCTCAATATTATATTTTATAAAAAGCCAATATTTTCAGTTTATAACTTTTTAAATGTAAATATACATGCATAAAAAGTTGGAAATACCCCTGAATATCATTGTTTCTAATCAATATTATTTTTAGCATACAATACCAATTTCAAATTAACAAAACATTAATTCGAGCTGGTTCAAACACAGATCTAGATAGCCATGAAAACTTGCTAAAGTTGTTGTTTATTACAATTTTGATATTCAAAATATCAATTATATTTTATTAAAATTAAAAATATTTCGAATGAAGGAGGCCCAAACAACATAAAACAAAGTTTGTGTTCTTTCGGCCGTGCATATTTTTATAGTTGTTACGGGTACGATTGGACTTTGTTTACCCGTACAAACTCTTTCTTTCCCATTCAAGAGTATACCTTCTTGAAAATGCATAATTAAACAATACAAGGATACTAAATTAAACTATAAAAACATACTATGCCAAAAAGTGACCATTGATTTCGTCAAATATTTTTTCCCGGATCACGACCTCCATTGGCATGACACTGAATGATAATCAGTCTACCGGAACTCTCAATGTAATTGGCATTATTTATATTTCTGCTTTATTAAAATTTAATTCAATCTTAAAATCAGTGATCTCTTTCGAAAATCAAAGTATCGGTCTACACAATTCGTCAAGGTGTATAGAAATTGATCAGAAACGGGGATAATTCTAACGGGTGGAAAGGTGAGCGAGAAGTCACGTGACGTAAACAAGCTCCGTATCGGCATTTGCAAACTTTGTGGAATGAATACTCGGGAGTATATAGCAGTATTTTTTCATGATTAAGCAATAAAATATAGCAAATAACATAAAAAAGAAAACATTTTGTTCAATATTTATGTTAAATATTATCCAGGGAAATCAAAACCGCGATATATCGCGGTATGTTCGGTTTTTCGATATTTTTCTGAAGACGGTATTTTTCACGGTTTTTATTTCTGTGACGGTTTTATATCGAAATACCGAAATATCGCCCAGCTCTACGGGGGCGACGGCAATATACGACCACATTTCCATGTGGGCTTATAAAAAGTAATGTGATTTTTTGTACAATCAGGGGCCATAATCCAGGAAGTTATGGTCCATTTAGAAACAAATAATTAAATGTACGTGACATGGATGTGAGTGTTGTGGTCAGTTTACTGAACATCAAGTAAAATTTAGTCCACCTATCTTATTAGTTTTATTTACTACCCGTCAAGACAAAAAAAATCACCTGTCGGCGACAAGGTTATGAACATGTATTTCAAGTTTCATCAAAATCGGATCAAAATTGGGACCTTTAGAGGGTCCACAACCTTGATATATCAGAAGTTTATACAATTTATGTACGAGGGGCTGCCATTTTGTCTGATAGTTTTGGTCCGATTTTCACGAAATTCAAACTTAACCAACATTACCATGTAACGGTGATCTATTCGAACGTTTGTCTAAATCAGATAATAATTGTGACCTATTGAGGGACCACAAGCTAAAAACATGATTTTTCATACAATCAGGGGCCATAATTCAGAAAGTTATGATCCCATATGCGTGAATATCAAAAGCAACCAAAATCTTTTGGTTATAAACATGCATTTCAAGTTTCATCAAAATTGGATCAAAATTGTGATCTCCAGATAAGCTTATACCAGATGTTAACACTACACTGTATTTTCTAAAAAAAACCAAAAAAAAACGCGATTTTTGTTGGTAATATCAGGGGCCATAATTCAGGAAGTTACCATCCGATATCCAGGTATATTGAAAGGAACCATGATTTTGGGATTATAAACAAGCATTTAAAATTTCATCAAAATCGGTTGAAAATTGTGACCTCTAGGGAGTCCATAACCTTGATATACAGTCGTGGCCAAAAGAATAGGACCACGCTTGAAAATGGTTAGATTTCTTCTGTCTAAATTCATGTGATCATATATCTGCCACCTGAAGGCCGATTTTCACAAATGAGGTTTCGATGGATAGGTTATGTGAAGTATGTTCATCATACATGCACATGCATGTTTGAACAATGACAACATCACGACTATGACGTCATGACAGTGTACTGAAGATTTAGAATCTAGCAACATCGGGATGGTGGCAGAAATTATTACCAAACTGAGATAAAATTCGATCAAGGACCACTTATTTCATTTCTAAATGATTAGTTAGTTAACATGCAAACTAACATCGGTGATGATCAGTAGTCAATACTTCGTGTGTCCCCCACCGTTGGCTTTAAAAGGTGCTTGCTTCCACTCTGATTTATGGCGTCATTGATGACGTCATAGCCGTGATGACGTCATCATTCAAACATGCATGTGCATGCGTAATGAGCATACTTCACATAACCTATCCATCGATACCTCATTTGTGCAAATCGGCCTTCATGTGGCTGATATATGATCAAATGAATTTACAAACCAAGTAAGAAATCCAACCATTTTCAAGCGTGGTCCTATTCTTTTGGCCACGACTGTACAATATTTTTACACTATTAGCCTACGAGGTGCAGCCATTTCGAATTCAATCATCATTAAGATGTAACGGTGATATTTTAAAGTTTATGTTTTCTTAAATTAGACAAAAATTGGGACCTCAAGAGGAACTACAAGCTTAAAACATGACTTTTCATACAATCAATTCATCAAGGGCCATAACCCATATCTTAACACTATTAGAGAGAGAGAGAAATGGGGTTTAACGTCCACTCAACACAAACTAGGTCATTTCGGGACTAACATATGGTTTAATTTTATTTCAATAATTCGCTTGCGCGTAGGGGTCTTTAGCAGTGGGAGGAAATAACACTATTAGGGGCGGCCATTGTGTCCGGCAGCTTTGGTCTGATTTTCACGAAATTCTAACTCATCATCATTAAGGTGTAATGGTGATATAATCAAACGTTTTTTAAAATTAGACAAAAATTGTGACCTCAAGAGGGACCACAAGCTTAAAACACGATTTTTCATACAATCAAGGGCCATAATTTACAATATTTTTACACTTTATTAGCATACGAGGGGCGGCCATAGTGCCCGGCAGCTTTGGTCCAATTTTTCACGAAATTCAAACTCAATCATCATTATGGTTGGTGTAACGGTGATATAATCAAACGTTTTTTAAAATTAGACAAAAATTGTGACCTCAAGAGGAACCACAAGCTTAAAACATGACTTTTCATACAATCAAGGGCCATAATTCAGGAAGTTGGAATCTGATATATGCTTGAATATCTAAAGGAACCAAGTTCTCTGGGTTATCAACATGCATTATAAGTTTCATCTAATTTAGATGATTTTGGGGTTATAAACAAGCATTTAAAATTTCATCAAATGTCGATCGACTGACATGAAAAACAAACTAAATGACTTTTGTGTTCTTGATATCATGGTCTCTTATGATGTTTGATCTTGTGTCCTTTTAATTGCTGAGTGCCGGTTTATCAAAATATTGAAATCTGTTTAAATAATAATGCTTGTAGATGATTACATTTCAATTAATCATCACATTTGTAGAAAATATGCTTACCCTGGCACATGCCTTACATTCCACATAATCATCACATTTGGGACACTGACTGGGTGTTGTTATTAGAAATTGTATGGAACTTAGATTAGCACAGACAGCTGTAACAGTTAAATCATCTCTATTTATACATGTACGTAAGGCATTACACCATCCACATGATGTATCAGTTAAACACGCCACACAGTTATAATGTATTGAACAACTTTCTCCGCTATATGGCTGTAGAAACTCAGACGTCAGAGATTGCTGAGTGAGTGATTTTAACGCACCATTCCATTCTAGTTTGATGTTGCTCTGTGGGTAATTGTCGTTCTTTCCCTGTTCCTTTTTAACATGATGTTTCAAGACGACTTCAACAAAATATTTATTGCCTCGTGCAATGTTCGGAAATAATGCACTTCCATCAAGTCTTCTGGCCTCACTTTCATTATATTTCATTTGTGACGATAAAGATAACACTAATTCCTGGAAAAAAAGGATATAGCAGTTTATTAGCAAACAAATAATTATTCAACTGCTTTGAAATACGAACAAAAATTTTATAATAAAGAAATTTTCCATAAAATAAAATTGTAAAATACAATTACGGCACATCATTTTTATAAGCAACTTTGATTCTGTTCTATCAGACTGATTCAATCTAGTTAGCTGTCATCTGCAGTGAATATCACTGAAGAATCCCACGAACATCAAAACCAATAATTGCTTGTAAGTATCAATGTACCGTACACATTATTTTCGAACAAGAAGCGTGAAAGAGCCCTCCAAAAATTCAATCCCTGTGAAACCCACCCAAACCATCTTTTGTGCCAAAAGTCATATCAATTTTCAAACAAATTAAACATATTTCTATATCCACCGGGTATAAATTTATTGGTTTCTGTAAGATAAATTAGAACATTAATGTATTTTGACCTGGAAAGATCGATCGATTGTGACAGTGATCATACCTAGAATCAACAAGCCAACAGTGATCCTGATGTCCCCCGCCAAAATCCCGAAATAAATAGATGACACATATTAATTAATCGCACAATTATTTTTTTCAAACGTATCGAGCAATCAAACTGTACACGAAGTGTCATCCAAAACTGTTTTATAAAGAAAGATAGGCTGGCACTGCCAGGCAGGATACGCCCACATTTTCGAGAGATGGACAGAGAACAAGCAATACCGAAAGCGATTTTTCCTACATCTTTACGTCCTGTATTTCATACTGTATTGGGAGCAGCCATTTAGTTGGTCAGTTCCAGTCTGATATTAATGAAACTCGAAACCGACAATGATTATGGTGTGACGGTACACAACCTAGAAATGTGACTTTTCATCAAAATCGGATAAGAATTGTGACCTGTAGCGAGTCCACAACCATGATATACCATATTTTTACACTATTCGCGTACAAACGGCGACCATTTCGTCCGGCAATTTTGGTACAATTTTCACGAAATTAGAACTCAACCTTCCTCATCAAAATCAAATTAAAATTGTGACCTATACAGGGTCCACAACCATGATATATCATTTTTTTAACAGTATTCGCGTACAAACGGCGGCCATTTTGTCTGTCAATTTTGGTCCGATTTTCCTGAAATTCAAACTCAACCTTCCTTACAGTGCAACGGTGATATAATCAAACGTTTTTTTAAATTGGATAATAATTGTGACCTCCAGAGGGACCACAAGCTAAAGAAAGGGGGATTTTGCGTATAACCAGGGGCCATAATTCAGGAAGTTACAATCCGATATGCGCAAATATTGAAAAGAACCAAGATCTTTGGGTTATAACCATGAATTTCAAGTTTCATCAAAATCGAATTAAAATTGTGACCTTTACAGGGTCCACAACCTTGATATACCATTTTTTAACAGTATTCGTGTACAAACGGCAGCCATTTTGTATGACAATTTTGGTCTGATTTTCCCGAAATTCGAACTCAACCTTCCTTACGGTGTAACGGTAATATAATCAAACGTTTTTTTAAATCGGATAATAATTGTGACCTCCAAGCTAAAAAAAAGGCGATTTTGCGTATAATCAGGGGCCATAATTCAGGAAGTTACGATCCGATATGCGCAAATATCGAAAGGAAGCAAGATCTTTGGGTTATAACCATGAATTTCAAATTTCATCAAAATCGAATCAAAATTGTGACCTCCACAGGGTCCACAACCTTGATATACCATTTTTTAACAGTATTCGCGTACAAACGGCGGCCATTTTGTATGGCAATTTTCGTCCGATTTTCCCTAAATTCGAACTCAACCTTCTTTAGGGTGTGACGGTAATATAATCAAACGGTTTTTTAAATCGAATAATAATTGTGACCTCCAAGCTAAAAAAAAGGCGATTTTGCGTATAATCAGGGGCCATAATTCAGGAAGTTACGATCCGATATGCGCAAATATCGAAAGGAAGCAAGATCTTTGGGTTATATCCATGAATTTCAAGTTTCATCAAAATCGAATCAAAATTGTGACCTCCACAGGGTCCACAACCTTAATATACCATTTTTTAACAGTATTCGCGTACAAACGGCGGCCATTTTGTATGGCAATTTTCGTCCGATTTTCCCGAAATTCGAAGTCAACCTTCCTTAGGGTGTAACGGTGATATAAACAAACGGTTTTTTAAATCGAATAATAATTGTGACCTCCAGAGGGACTACAAGCTAAAAAGGGTGATTTTTCGGACAATCAGGGGCCATAATTCAGGAAATTACATTCCGTAAGCCGCAAATATCGAAAGGAACCAAGATCTTTGGGTTACAAACATGCATGTCAAGTTTCATCAAAATCGGTTCAAAATTGTGACCTCTATAGGGTCCACAAGCTAAAAACGTGATTTTTCGTACAATCAGGGGCCATAATCCATGAAGTTTTGATCCGATACATGCCAATATCGAAAGCAGCCGAGAACTTTTGGGGATAAACCTATATTTCAAGTTTCGTCAAAATCGGATAAGAATTGTGACCTGTAGAGAGTCCACAAACAAATTGTGGACGGACGGACGGACGGACGTCCGGACGGACAGGGGCGACGACATAATACGTCCACATGAAAATGTGGGCGTATAAAAATGCTAAAACCGACGAGAAAAATGAAAATGTACCCTAGTTAGTGGGACCCTAATGGCAGACAAAAGGGCCCACACGCTTGACAAAAGGGCTCCTTTGGCCAAGGGAAAGGGCCCTCGTGTCCGAGTCAATCGTTTCTATACACTGTTACTGTCGAATTCATTACTGAATGAGAATGCAGTCACTGTAGTGGCATAAAAATCATCAATCAAGATGAACCTAAGTTATCTTGTCCCAAAGTATCAACCAATCAAGTTGCTTATATCTGCCTACCCTCGGAAGAAAATGCTCATCTTCGAATTCCATCAAGGCATTGACCTAATAAGCATACACACCAATTTTGAACATTTTAACTCAATTCGAAGGAGAGTTATTGTGTTCCAAAGTCTCGGCAAATCAAATTGCTTATCGCTTTGCTTACCCTGAGCAGAAAATTCTCATTATCGACCTTAGTCAAGGTATTACTGTAATGAAACTATACACCAAGTTTCATCACTCTCACTTAATTAGAACTAAAGTTATCGTGTCCCAGTGCATCAGCCAATCAAATTGCTTATCTCTGCTTACCCTAAGCGGAAAATGCTCATCTTCGAACTCCATCAAGGCATTGACCTAATAAGCATATATACACCACATTTGAACATTTTAACTCAATTAGAAGAAGAGTTATTGTGTTCCAAAGTCTCGACCAATCAAATTGTGTATCACTCTGCTTACCCTGAGCAGAAAATGCTCATTATCGACCTTAGTCAAGGTATTACTGTAATGAAACTATACACCAAGTTTCATCACTCTCACTTAATTAGAACTAAAGTTATCGTGTCCCAAAGCATCAGCCAATCAAATTGCTTATCTCTGCTTACCCTTAGCGGAAAATGCTCATTTTCGAACTCCATCAAGGCATTGACCTAATAAGCATATACACCAAGTTTGAACATTTTAACTCAATTAGAAGGAGAGTTATTGTGTTCCAAAGTCTCGACCAATCAAATTGCATATAGCTCTGCTTACCCTGAGCAGAAAATGCTCATTATCGAACTTAGTTAAGGTATTACTGTAATGAAACTATACACCAAGTTTCATCAATCTCACTTAACTAGAACTAAAGTTATCGGGTCCCAAAGCATCAACCAATCAAATTGCTTATCTCTGCTTACCCTATGCGGAAAATGCTCATCTTCGAACTCCATCAAGGCATTGACCTAATAAGCACATACACCAAGTTTGAACATTTTAACTCAATTAGAAGGAGAGTTATTGTGTTTCAAAGTCTCGATCAATCAAATTGCGTATCGCTCTGCTTACCCTGAGCAGAAAATGCTCATTATCGAACTTAGTCAAGGTATTACAGTTATGAAGCAATACACCAAGTTTCATCAATCTCACTTAATTAGAACTAAAGTTATCGTGTCCCAAAGCATCAACCAATCAAATTGCTTATCTCTGCTTACCTAGACTGGCCCAGTCTCTTCTATTTATTTTACATTTCGATTTATATAAAAGTAGTAATTTTTAGTAAACCAACACTTTCGTTTCCATTTGTATAAAAAAAAAAATTTGAGTAAACCTGTAACCAGCACCAGAGACTGGACAATTTGCGAGCTTCACAATAAAATGGGCGTTTCTTGTCCTGTTTTACGTTGTTCCTTATTTGGAATGATTGACAGTTGTCAAGCAAGCCCTGAGTCACGTGACACGAATTTGTAAATGTGATGTCTAAGATAAATTAAGTTCGATATTTACCTTCATGAATCATGCGTCTCGAATGGAGTGCAAAGCAGTCATGCTGAAACCGTCTGCGGGCTGATGTCACGTTTTTGTTTCCATTCGCCATTCGGCTTCGTCCCGCTACGCATGAACTGGCTTCGTTAAGTTGTTATAATGATGTCGTGTGTAATTATTTATGTTCATTCACCTCATCCCATACGTTGTATCCGTTCATTCGACAGATATTGTCCGTCAACAAAATTCTTAGATCGTTAAAGTATCACTAAATAACAATAACTGTTATCCACAACAAACATCTCGCACCTACACCAGTTTGCCAGTGCAAATGCAGTAATCCCATGCACGACGTCACACGACCTACATAATGCAGATTGACCTACTAGATGAGAATGAAGCTCTATTTGCCCAGTCTCTAGAGATTACGTTTTTTTTTTGAGAGGACTGGCTAATTTTTGGTGTGTGGAGAAGACTGGCCACCAGTCTACTGCTTACCCTAAGCGGAAAATGCTCATCTTCGAACTCCATCAAGGCATTGACCTAATAAACACATACACCAAGTCTCAATTAGGAAGAGAGTTATTGTGTCCCAAAAAGTGTGACGGACAGACGGACAGACAGACAGACTGACAGACAGATGAACCCATTTTAATAGTCCCCCAACTTTCTTCGAAAGGCGGGGGACAATTATTGGGGAAACATTCCAAACCTTCTAATTTTAAGAAATAGATAAAATAATATCTTACTGGTTTAACTGTGACATTGGTTCGACTAAGATATAAGGATGTCTGTCCTCCTCGCATCTTCATGTGTAGACGTAAGTGAGATTTTCCTGGTGGTGGAGGGGCATTTAATGGATGTATAAAACCAATCATTCTACCAGTATAAGTAAAATCATTCTCTATCTCACTCATAAAATTATAGCGAAACTTTAATGTTTGTTCTGTCTGACGGACAATACTCAACTGAAAAAACAATCAATACAAATTTTAATAAAATAAATCAAAGTTTGTGGCAATGAAATTCGTGAAATAACATTTCCAATGCATGTATGAATGTGTCTTGAGCAAGATAATTTATACTATCTGATGCTCCAGGGTTTGAAAGGAATAAAATCATGGAGAGCTCTAAAAGCTGCACCTAAAATTACAAATTCAGAAAATTGCTCTCCTAAAAACCTGCACCTCAGATATTCTATTCTAGGAGAGTGTTTTTCAAAAGCAGAGTTTGCTTATATTAAGTGTCCAAAATATGTAATATTATGTGATAAATCTGTTTATTTTACATCTTTTTTTCTCAGTCAAACGGTTGTTATGGGCATGACTATCACAACCCGTTCAATATATCAAAAATAATGCATTCTTCGTGTGTGCGTATAGGATTTGACTCAATGTTTTCTATGACTTAATCCTTCGTATAATAATACAATAGCCTACATCGGTCACTTTATATTTACTTCAAAAAGTCTCAATCTCAATGTAGCCTTTTTTCCCCCAAACAATGTTGAAATTAGAAGCAATAATCGCCATATCATAGAATTCGTTAAATTGGATATACCCGGATGTGTAAATAACCCGGAGTTTTCCCCTAAACTTTCAGAATTCGTCTGCTCATTATAAATGACTGATAGATGACAAAAACGTTTGTATTTTTTATTCGGAATCAAGGCTACATTATTTTAATAATTATAAACAATTTACGAATTCGTGAGTTATTTAGGCTATTAAACTTTCTTTTATTTTTGCACGTGAATTGACAACGAATTGTCGGCCATGTTGGTATTGGTTGCTCTCACTTACGCAATGTTTTGAATCAACTCATGCTCATTTTATTTTGGTTCCTCCACATACATCGGCCTATCAACGGTATTTCGTCATTCAGAACCTAAGGCTACATTTTTTAAAAATTAAGTACAATTTATACGTAATATGAAACGTTTTATTATTAATTAGACAAACAAAAAACATCTATCGCAACATTGTGTGGTTTTGACTTTATACGTAATCCATTCTTGGTTACGACCGTGAAAATAAGATTGTTTCGATACTATCAATTGACATTTCAATGCCGATTATTGATAGTAAAAATACCCAACACAAATCGGTGACCATACATGGCCGTGGATAGTTAAAGATAGGCTGGCACTGCCAGGCAGGATACGCCAACATTTTCGAGAGATGGATAGAGAACAAGCAATACCGAAAGTGATTTTTCCTACATCATTAAGTTAGAATTTGATATGTGCAAATATCGAAATGAATTAAGATCTTTGGGTTATAAAGGTGCATTTCAGTAGGCTTCAAATTCGAGTGGGGATCATGTTGCTAAGTGTGAAAGAAATTCGAACTCAACCTTCCGTAGGGTGTAACGGTGATAGAGTCAAACGTTTTTTTTAAATTGGATAATAATTGTGACATCCAGAGGGACCATAGGCGATTTTTCGGACAATCAGGGGCCATAATTCAGGAAGTTACGATCCAATATGCACAAATAACGAAAGGAACCAAGATCTTTGGGTTATAACCATGCATTTCAAGTTTCATCAAAATCGAATTAAAATTGTGACCTATACACGGTCCACAACCATGATATACCATTTTTTAACAGTATTCGCGTACAAACGGCGGCCATTTTGTCTGTCAATTTTGATCCGATTTTCCCGAAATTCGAACTTAAACCTTAAGGTGTAACGGTGATATAATCAAACGTTTTTTTAAATATTTGTGACCTCCTGAGAGACCAGAAGCTAAAAAGATAGGCTGGCACTGCCAGGCAGGATACACCCACATTTTCGAGAGATGGATAGAGAACAAGCAATACCGAAAGTGATTTTTCCTACATCATTAAGTCCTGTATTTCATACTGTATTGGGAGCAGCCATTTTGTTGGTCAGTTCCAGTCTGATATTCATGAAATTCGAAGCCGACAATGATTATGGTGTGACGGTACACAACCTAGAAATGTGACTTTTCGGCAAAATCGGATAAGAATTTTGACCTGTAGAGGGTCCACAACCATGATATATCATATCTTTACACTATTCGCGTACAAACGGCGACCATTTCGTCCTGCAATTTTGGTACGATTTTCACGAAATTCGAATAATTCAGGAAGTTATGATCCGATATGCGCAAATACCGAAAGGAACCAAGATCTTTGGGTTATAACCATGCATTTCAAGTTTAATCAAAATCAAATTAAAATTGTGACCTATACAGGGTCCACAACCATGATATACCATTTTTTAACAGTATTCGCGTACAAACGGCGGCCATTTTGTATGGCAATTTTGGTCCGATTTTCCCGAAATTCGAACTCGATGATATAACGGTGATATAATCAAACGTTTTTTTAAATCGGATAATAATTGTGACCTCCAGAGGGACCACAAGCTAAAAAGGGTGATTTTTCGGACAATCAGGGGCCATAATTCAGGAAAGTACATTCCGATAGCTGCAAATATCGAAAGGAACCAAGATCTTTGGGTTACAAACATGCATGTCAAGTTTCATCAAAATCGGTTCAAAATTGTGACCTCTATAGGGTCCACAAGCTAAAAACGTGATTTTTCGTACAATCAGGGGCCATAATCCATGAAGTTTTGATCCGATGCATGCCAATATCAAAAGCAGCCGAGATCTTTTGTGGATAAACCTATATTTCAAGTTTCGTCAAAATTGGATAAGAATTGTGACCTGTAGAGAGTCCACAAACAAATTGTGGACGGACGGACGGACGTCCGGACGGACAGGGGCGACGACATAATACGTCCACATGAAAATGTGGGCGTATAAAAATAGGTTGCCAGGCAACGAAACATACGCCCACACAGCAGCCAAATCGTCCTGGCAGTCAACAAGAGTTGTCGCATATTAAGGAATTATCAGAAAATCATTAGAATTTGTTTGGTTTTTATAATCAAACGTTTTTTTTAAATCAGATAATAATTGTGACCTCCAGAGGCACCACAAGCTAAAAAGGGTGATTTTTCGTACAATCAGGGGACATAATTCAGGAAGTAATGACCCGATGGGCGCAAATATCGAAAGGAACCAAGATCTTTGGGTGATAAACATACATGTACCTGTCAAGTTTCATCAAAATCGATTCAAAATTGTGACCTCTATAGGGTCCACAACCTTGATATAACATATTTTCACAATATTCGTGTACAAACGGCGGCCATTGTGTCCGTCAATTTTGGTCCGATTTTCACAAAATTCATACTCAACCTTCATAACCATGGAATGGTGTTATAAACATGCATTTCAAGTTTCATCCAAATCGGTTCAAAATTGTGTCCTCTACACTGTTCACAACCTTGATATAACATATTTTCACACTATTCGCGTACAAATGGCGGCCATTTTGTCCGTCAATTTTGGTCCGATTTTCACGAAATTCGAACTCATCCTTCATAACCATGGAACGGTGATATAATCAAACGTTTTTTTAAATCGGATAACAATTTTGACCTCCAGAGGGACCACAAGCTAAAAAGGGCGATTTTTTGGACAATCAGGGACCATCATTCAGGAAGTTACGATCCGATGGTCGCAAATATCGAAAGGAACCAAGATCTTTGGGTTATAAACATACATGTCAAGTTTCATCAAAATTGATTCAAAATTGTGACCTCTATAAGGTCCACAACCTTGATATAACATATTTTTACACTAAAAATAAACACACTTGTATGGATATACTACTTCTGAATTTTATTGACATGCTACGTTTCAATACACATACAGGTATCGTTATCAAGCAAATAATGATTATATTATAACTTTCTTATTTTTCCTGCTAATTAGTTTCTCCTTGTTATTTCTACTTGTTATCTTTGATCTGGTTAATTAATTGTTGTTATTGGTTATTGGCTTTAATGTTATTGTCTTTTCTGCTTTAATGATTTCTACTGGTTGTCTATATATTACATCTTTCATCTTGGTTAATTAAATTGTTATTGTTTTATCTGCTAAATGGCTTCTAAAGCGTCCATCTATATATTGCACCACATTTATGTTAACTAATCATTATTTGCTTGATAACGATACCTGTATGTGTATTGAAACGTAGCATGTCAATAAAATTCAAAAGTAGTATATCCATACAAGTGTGTTTATTTTTAGTGAGATCTATTTCTATATGTCTTATAAGGATTATTTTCACACTATTCGCGTACAAACGACGGCCATTTTGTCCGTCAATTTTGGTCCAATTTTCACGAAATTCAAACTCAACCTTCATAACCATGGAACAGTGATATAATCAAACGTTTTTTTAAATCGGATAACAATTTTGACATCCAGAGGGACCACAAGCTAAAAAGGGCAATTTTTCGGACAATCAGGGGCCATCATTCAGGAAGTTACGATCCGATGGTCGCAAATATCGAAAGGAACCAAGATCTTTGGGTTATAAACATACATGTCAAGTTTCATCAAAATTGATTCAAAATTGTGACCTCTATAAGGTCCACAACCTTGATATAACATATTTTCACACTAAAAATAAACACACTTGTATGGATATACTACTTCTGAATTTTATTGACATGCTACGTTTCAATACACATACAGGTATCGTTATCAAGCAAATAATGATTATATTATAACTTTCTTATTTTTCCTGCTAATTGGTTTCTCCTTGTTATTTCTACTTGTTATCTTTGATCTGGTTAATTAATTGTTGTTATTGGTTATTGGCTTTAATGTTATTGTCTTTTCTGCTTTAATGGTTTCTACTGGTTGTCTATATATTACATCTTTCATCTTGGTTAATTAAGTTGTTATTGTTTTATCTGCTAAATGGCTTCTAAAGCGTCCATCTATATATTGCACCACATTTATGTTAACTAATCATTATTTGCTTGATAATGATACCTGTATGTGTATTGAAACGTAGCATGTCAATAAAATTCAGAAGTAGTATATCCATACAAGTGTGTTTATTTTTAGTGAGATCTATTTCTATGTCTTATAAGGATTATTTTCACACTATTCGCGTACAAACGACGGCCATTTTGTCCGTCAATTTTGGTCCGATTTTCACGAAATTCAAACTTCATAACCATGGAACAGTGATATAATCAAACGTTTTTTTAAATCGGATAACAATTTTGACATCCAGAGGGACCACAAGCTAAAAAGGGCAATTTTTCGGACAATCAGGGGCCATAATTCAGGAAGTTACGATCCGATTGGCGCAAATATCGAAAGGAACCAAGATCTTTGGATTATTATAAACATGCATGTCAAGTTTCATCCAAATCGGTTCAAAATTGTGCCCTCTACACTGTTCACAACCTTGATATAACATATTTTCACATTATTCGCGCACAAATGGCGGCCATTTTGTTCGTCAATTTTGGTCCGATTTTTGGTCCGAAATTTGATCTCAACCTTCACTACCATGTAACGGTGATATAATCAAACGTTTTTTTAAATCGGATAATAATTTTGACCTCCAGAGGGACCACAAGCTAAAAAGGGTGATTTTTCGGACAATCAGGGGCCATAATTCAGGAAATTACATTCCGTTAGCCGCAAATATCGAAAGGAACCAAGATCTTCAGGTTACAAACATGCATGTCAAGTTTCATCAAAATCGGTTCAAAATTGTGACCTCTATAGGGTCTACAAGCTAAAAACATGATATTTCGTACAATCAGGGGCCATAATCCATGAAGTTCTGATCCGATACATGCCAATATCGAAAGGAACCAAGATCTTATGGGGATAAACCTATATTTCAAGTTTCGTCAAAATCGGATAAGAATTGTGACCTGTAGAGAGTCCACAAACAAACTGTGGACGGGTGGACGGACGGGGGCGACGACATAATACGTCCACATGAAAATGTGGGCTTATAAAAATCACCACGAATCTGCGGCCAAATTCTGAAATTCGGAGGCCATTGCTGCGGAGGCCGACAGCGTGTCGAGCTTTGCTTGAGACCGTTAAATAAAAATAGATTATTTTTACGAGAATTTTATTACAAGCAAAAGAGTTCGCGTTAATTAATTTAAAAGGTCGGGTGATATTTTAAAAAGAGAACCGTGGGTTAACCTTCGGAGCAAGGAGCGTTGTTTAAAATATTCGGGTGCGTTTAAAAATATGTACCTGGGTTTCACTTTAGGTGCGCGGAAGGTGCCGAGCGCTTTCGCGCATCTTTCGTTTCGAGCCCTGATGCTCACACTGACACCAAATACTCAATTACAATTACACCCTACAAGCCAAGAAAGTATCTGATACTAATATACTTATAATATTAAGCCTTCTGCACAGCCAAGAAAAACATGTGCAAGTAGATCCTTATTCTGTGCAGAAGTACTCCAGTTATCTGTTAGTCTCAGCAAGTTAAATATTGCTACTCAAAGCTTTAAATATTCCCCTTTTATTTGTACTGGAACATTAGATTATTCAACTGATTTAATAACAGTAAAAATTTCACAAAAGACAAAGGGCTGATCAACTTCCATCCATTTTAATTGACACAACTATTCAAATGAACTTACGTGATCTGGATAAGTTTTGTTCATTGGGAATCTATATTCAATCCAATGTAAACCTGCTGGGTAATCCTCTAGTTGACACTGTTGATGAGTTGTTAAGCTAGCACTTAAACCTTCCCACCATCCCTGTATACCAGACGATGTATTCTCTGCTGCTAAACATGTACCTTGTGGCACTAAAATAAAAGAATATGATAAAATAACACATGTACCTTTAAATTCAGCTCCAATACATAAGCAATAAATACACTGTTCCACTCCCAACATGCCAGATTTAATGTTAAATATAGAGTTTAAGATCATACACAATTAAGAGTACTCGTATCAAAAAACTAAAAAATTTATGGCCATTTCAATTTTACATTCTGAGAGGTGCTAGCCAGATCATTCTACCTTTCAAATACAATTTTTTGACATATCAGGAAATATCATTTATAAGTCTCTATCTGGTTATTTCATTGTGTCTTAACTGGATATCACTCGGCATGCCTCGACAGATTCCGAAACCTACATCTAGACTAGGCTGTATGACGAATTCCGCCATATTGGAACTACTTTAAAGGTCCCGGATGAAACATGGTTGCGCCCATACTGAACACAAATTAGCGACCTATTCGGCTTACATATCACTTACTGTCATACAGCTGAGATTAGATGTATGTTCCGGAACCGGAATCTGTTGAGCCATTGATTTGTGTCACTCTCGGTGTTCAGCGGCACTAATCAAAATCTGCACGTCAATTGACATTGGGTTATTAAAATCTGTATCCCAGTATATCGATGTCGCATTATCACATCAAAAAATTGGAAATGTAAAGAAATGAACTGTTAATGTTAAACGGTTATCATAAATTGTAAAATCTATCTACCCTTGCTGTTGCCCACCTTTTTAAAGTGTTTTGTTAAAATTGTACTTAGGTCTATGACCTTATTACTGAAATAAACATATTATTATTATACTATTCAAAAAAAGTAGGGGATATTTGATTTTGGGGGCATAATACTAAAATATGCAAATGACTATGAAAAAAGTCACTATAGAACCTAACAGAAGAAACATTTCCAGTTACATGTGACGCCCAAACGCACAATAGCTACCGCATGGCGCGGACAATGAATGTTTCTCAGTCTGTCATAAGCAGGCTATGGTCCAGATACCGTGATACACAATCTGTACAGGACAGACCACGCTCAGGTTGACCAAGGGCAACAACTCAAGCCCAGGATCGATTTATCCGTACCTTGGCCTTGAGAAATCGTGTCATCACAGCAAATCAGATCAGCGCTCGCCTTCAAACAGACACTGGTGTGAGAGTGAGTGGCCAGACGGTTTGGAATCGACTGCATAGGGGTCACCTTCGCGCCCGACGTCCTTGCGTGATCCCTTGTTTGAGAGATCATCACATTCAGGAAAGACGTCGTTGGTGTAGGGATCGTCAACACTGGGATAATCGACGCTGGACCAATGTGATGTTTTCAGATGAGTCAAGGTTCACTGTTGATTTTTTTGGACAGACGTAGGAGGGTGTGGCGTCGTCGAAACGAGCGCTTCCAAGACGTTAACGTCATCAGACATGATCCATTTGGGGGTGGTTCTGTTATGGTGTGGGGAGGCATCACTGTTGCTGGAAGAACGGCTTTACATGTTGTTGCAGGGCGTGTTACAGGCCAGTACTACCGGGACAACATCTTGGCAGTCCATGTTGTGCCGTTCGCAGTCCATGGCCGCCGTTTCATCTTCCAGGATGACAACGCAAGATGTCACAGGGCCAGGATCGTTACAGGTTACCTCCAACAACAGAACATCACCACATTACCTTGGCCAGTCCCGACCTCTCCCCCATCGAGCATGTCTGGGACATGCTTGGACAGAGGTTACATCAACGTCAACAACGTCCTGCCAATGTCCAAGAACTTGCTGCTGCGTTGCAAACAGAGGAGGATTTACCCGTTACTGACTTTGTTGTGATGCTGTGGTAACTTTGCTGTTTGACCCCGGGTATCATTTTACCCTTATAATGGTCAGTCTGTGCCTTACTTAGTCTAACGATCATTTGGAATAAATCGATGAATGTGAACTTCATTTCATTTTGTCATTTGTTTCTTCGTCAGTTTCATTAGGTGACTTTAATAACACTTAAAAATCAAATATCCCCTACTTTTTTTGAATAGTATATATTTGTGTCACCTATTTCTATTGATTGGTAGTTTCTCACATTTCCATATGGTGGGAGTATACATATATAGTTCCAATATCAGTACAGATCAGAATTTGGAACCAGTAACCTTTATCTCAACTATATATTGTTATTGGTCAGCTGTCATATTTCAAATATAGTTAGCTTATCTTTACATTTATGTAGGCCTGGTCTTCACAAATCTTTACATGTATGTAATTTTGAGTAACATATACTTTTATCAAAAGTTACATGGTTTTATACACTAAAAATAACAAATTAACATAAGTATTTGACTTATATCAGACAGTAATTAGCCCTACTATAACCTGGCAGAATATTTCATTGACACATAAGCAATTTTAAGAAAGTAAGTTTTGTTACTATTTTAGTGTAGGAGAAAAACTAACCATGTTTCTTTGCAAGCCAATTTTTCATCTATACTTATTTCCTGTTTAATAATAAACTGGTGTCATTAACTACCATATAAGTAAGCCACAGAGAAGTTACCACCAGCGCTCACGCTGTCAATCGCCAAATTCACCAATTGCGATTCAAATATAATTTTGGCTAAAGAATATTCAATTTGGCGAAATTTTTGGCGATATTTTTTTCCAGTATGGCGATTCTTTTTTTACCTTTTTTAAAAAATTATCGGCACAAAGCTTTGATTTCCGCGCGTACATACTAAACAGTGTACCGTCGATCGCGCTTCGTTGAGTCAATCAACAATCAATTAGGTATCAATAATAGCCCTATCTTTTGTCTCTTGATCAATCTGGGATTAGTGTTGATAAGTATTTACAATCAGAGTAGTAATAAACTAATTAAGAGACAAAAGATTTAATTGTGTGTTTTCAAATACGAATCGGTTGCTTTGTTGATGGTTTCGATATATTCAAAATGGCGGACACTGTAAACAATACTCACTCGATTTGTTCGGGATTATTGGATTATGACTGCTGTTTGATCTATTTCATACCGAAATTTACGATATCGTTAATAAATGAAGTTAGGTATGTTGTTACAGTTTATAAATGCGTATATAAACTTGGGTCTGTCGAAAGCCATGTATTATCAAATCATATGCCATGGGTCATAAGCGAAAAATTGAACAGCCTTCTTTAACGTCTGACAGAAGAATGTCAGATTTTTTTTTATATTCCACCACCAAAATGCCCGAAGACTACAGATGATACTGACATGATGATATTACAGCCCTAGATATTGAACTGATACCCCAAAAGACCAAATTTCGAAAAACGTAAAATAATAAGTGCATTTGGAAAAGGTAGATCTTTCACTTTCAGGGATGAATGGAAATTTTCAAATTCTTGGTTAAGGTATGATGCAGCTAACAAAACAATGTTTTATTCAACATGTGAATCAGTCTTCAAAAAATGGGAGTCTGCAAAGCAGAGAAGAATTTTGTAAATTTTAAGATATATATTGTATGTATTTATGTAAATAAAATTCCAGAAAAAAATTTTTAATAGTTATTTTATTTTGGCGGAAAAAATATCTGGCTGATCAATTAAAATGAAAAATTGACGGAAAAAAAATGGAACCCAGAGTGAGCACTGGTTACCACTGACAAGTAGGAACCAGTCAGGTTTCAAGGCCTGTGAAAATTCAATCATGCTAAAATGAAATTTCATGTACCTGCTCTTGTCTGACAGACTGCTTGTTTGACACACCAGCTACAAGGATTGTTATAGACACGACGGCGTGGCTGAGATGCTGTTAGATTTACCCCTTTTCCCTGGCTAACACATGCTGAACATGTAGATAATACAGCACATATTCCAGGACATCTCTGACTCTTTAGATCTTGTATATTACCATCAGAACACATCTAAATAATAAATATACATGTGATAATAAATTATCAAAGGGCTTCATGTCCTTTGTTTTGTTCTGTTCTGCAGTTTTCCTGCATTGTCTTCTTTTAAAAGCAAATTTAATTCCTCAGATAAGGATCAGATTACAGATTACTAACAGTCTGACAAACAGAATGAACTGTGTGGTAATAAAATGAATAAAACTTATTTTCATTCCATAAATAAATCAAGGCATCATCAGCAGAAAGTGATTACTAACTTTTCACATTTTTACAATGGGCACATAGACTCCATGCAATAATGTTTTCATTGCAAAATTAATTTATTTATCTTTGTTGATATTGTTGATACTTACATCTGTTCTAGTACGATGAACACAACCAGGTTTGCCTGAATCTAAGCGAGCTGTTTTACAATATACACAGTCTGGATCTTTCAAACACGTTTCATCTTTAGAATAATCTAAACAATGATCCATGTCTTCTAAGACTACTGACTGAAATTTAAAGACAGATTACATACATAGAATTTTAAATTCTCGCTGCAACATTTTAACGCAATAAGAAACTTTGCAAACTACAATATTGTGAACCAGCAGTTGCCAGGCAAGATATGCCCACATTTTGCAAGAGACAATTTTTCGTAAATTTGTACAATCTTTGGGCCATAATCCAAGAAGTTATGGTCTGAAAAGCGTGAATATCGAAATAGACTGAGATATTTGGAATATAAAGATTATTTAATGTTTCATCAAAATCAGACCAAAATTGTGTTCTCTAGGTTTAGAGGTTCCAAAACATTGATATACCAAATATTTAGACGCGATAAATGGAAATTGCTGAAATTCGAAATGAAATGGGGTTTAACTTTCTACTGTTCTGCTCCTAAACTTGGCTAATGAAGATGGGCATACGCCATACAGTGTGCTATGAGGGAAATTTTGCCCAGACAGCGGCGCTAACAGCCTACCAGAGTTGGGATTTCGCCCGTATATTCCGGACTTGTCCGAATATTTTTTCCAAACGCACAATGTTGTCCGACCGGGAATATGCCCAATCGGACATCAAGACATAGTGAATAATATTCAAAATTCCAAAATTAATATAGTGTACTGAGAGTATAACTACCACTCAACCCGATTATCGTTGACAATAGGCAGGATTGATTAGGTAATTAAGTGATCAACGTATTTATCGTGTTATACCGTTAATAAACCTACCTTGATTAACTACTTAATCTGTTTTGATTGATTGACTTAATCCTTTGTCGGACAATTCATCAATCTAATCTTAAACAGAAGTCATTGCTTTCCCTTTGTCGGACTATTCATCAATCCAATAAGAGTGATTATAATTTTAATTCACCTGTTTACCTCGTGGTCTTCAATTGTCGGGCATTTTAATCGCATTGGTGTGAGCCGACAGCATCTATCAACTAATCATAGATGTCACATATCGTAAGAGTATATTATTTTATAACACCCTAATTCATTTTGTCTACGATATGTTTTACGTCTTTTAAGAATCCATATATAAATTCTCATCCACAGTGGCACTTTCCCGTGATCTCGAGCGCCGCACGAATATTGCTTAACATGTTAGGCAGTGCTTACTATGAAGCTGTGTGCTGTAAGTCACGTACGCCATATAGCGGCAATACGCTGAAGTCAGCTATGCCTTTTCTCATCACCACAGGTAATGTATGAAGCTGTGGGTCACGTACGCCATAGCGGCAATACGCTGAAGTCAGCTATGCCTTTTGTCATCACCACAAGTATTATTTCGAACGCTTTTCTTTCATTTGCTGTCGTGTTCTTATTTCTATTACGCACGGATTTAAATATTTTGTTGACATTTTATAAAGAAAAAACGATGTTCTGACATCACAAACTATTCTTATTTCGGAAGTTCGGCATTCATTTGCTGCCACGTAAATCTAAAGGAATATTACCGTTGTGAATTTTATGCCGAAGCAGGATCGACAAGCTTTCATTCAATGTATTACGAAAATGCTTAATTTTGTACGACATTTACTGACATAAATTTGAATTCCATACGGGAATTAGGTGTGAAAAATAGCGAGGTTCACCAATTTTTATTACGTACGGGATTTGAATATTTTGTTGACATGTGATTTTTAATTGTGGTATGAATTGAATACCGTACGGGAATTAAATATGAAAAATAGCGAGGTTCACCTAATTTTGTTATGTACCTGATTTGAATATTTTGACATATGACTTTTAATTGTGGTATGATTTCGTCTGCTTAAATAACGATAAGAGTTATGCCCCTTTATTTTCGGTAAAATGTCCGACACGCAAAATTTTGAAATCCCAACTCTGCAGCCTACTCCTATATCGAATTCCAACTGCCAAGGAATCTTTTATGTGCACATCAATGTGTACATGGGACATCCACGCTGTCTTTGTCAGGCCAACTGTCCTGCATCATTGACAAGGGGAAACCACTCCAGAAAATCTGGATGAACTTTCTTGCCCAATGCAGAGATCGAACACCTGACCACCATGCACGCTAGCGAGCCAGCGTCTTACCCACTTAGCCATGTGATCCCCTGCTGAAATTCATTAGGATTCTTTTTTACTACCGGTAATTTAAATGATACATATATATTTCATACAGATAGGCAGATGACTTTTGATATTAGAGGATTCACAAGGTGAAGTAATTAACGGAAATTCACAAGAAATTGTGGACGCCAGACAGACAGACAGACAGCAATATACGTCCACACTTCCATGTGGGCATATAAAAATTCTGACCTGTAGAGTGTCCACGGATGGACTGGGGTGACGACATCCAGACAGACGGATGCACAGGGGTGACGACATGTGTACACATGAAAATGTTGGCTAATAAAAATCAGCCCAAAATGTAACTGATACATACACTGTATACATGTACACGACAATGTTTCCATATATTTTGAGTTGTTTAGTTTGATTCCGTGTGACGTCCCATCATAATGTTTACCAACAATATGAAATAGGGCCTACTTGTCGCTAATTTTCTGACAAGAATTAAGCAAAAGTAAAACAACTTCAACCAATCCTAGCTAACAAGATTCGTAGATCTACATGTACATTTAGTTCTACATGTTTGTTCAAGACTCAGTTGTTTTGAAACGGGAAAAATTTGGATTCTCTGCGGTATCTTGTATCTTTTCGGTTGAAAAACCAGTCGCTTAAGTTTAAAGATAGGTTGCCAGGCAACGAAACATACACTCACAGCAGCTAAATCGTCCGGGCAGTCAACAAGAGTTGTCGCATATTTTTACTTTTATCGGTAATGAAACATTTATAATACACTAAAATCTGATTAAGAGTAACAACTCATTATGTAATTATCAGAAAATCATTAGAATTTGTTTGCTTTTTATAAAGTTTTGCCCCACACTAACAATTAGTATAGGAAACATTTAATATGATGGATTTAGCTGCTCAGTTATCAAAATTAATTGAAAATCAAAATATTTGTTCGTTTCAACACCTTAAACGCTGTGTATCAATCTGAAGTCAATTGCATATTAAGTTTGGCCTCTAGAGTAGTGATGTGCGGTTTTTCGGTTTAACCGTATGGTATCGGTTTTTACAAATAAACCGAAAACCGAACCGTTAAAAAAAAAATAACCGTGCGTTTCGTTTTTTTTTCCAAATTCCTAAGTTTTATGTAGCCGTATTTCGTTTACTTAATAATTCCAAAATTTTAATGTAGCCACCACTTCTGTTTTTATTTTCGATCAACCAGAGCCCGTATGTCTAGAGTGATAGAGTGTTTAATCAGTCTGGTTGGCCTAGACTATTTATTTTCTCAATTCGGTTCGGTTTACAATCCAAAATTTTATGCAACCCGAAGCCGATTGTCAATATCGAACGATGGCTTCCTCTAAAAAGTAAAATGTCTCCATGGCTTGCTCAATAACTATGAAAGATTAGATGACACAAAATGTAGATTTAATCTTTGTAAAAAACATATTTCTGCTGCATAAATTATAAGAATATAATTTAACAATTTTGAGTCAGCTGTTTAGAACAACAATTGAACAACACCCGAAAACGGCAATGCGTAAGTTTTGTTTTTAAGTTTATAAACGAGAAATGAAAGACCACATGTTTCGATTTGTTGGATTGGTATTATTTTGTTATGCAAATTTATTTTGGGTTTTTTTTTTCTCAGTAGAATCTAACTTTATTGTTACTAATATTATTATTATGCCTATGGCGTTGTGTGTGTCAGATCTTTTTTTTTACAGTAACTTTGTTATTACTACCAGTACCAGTCATAATTAAAGTCATATAACAGTAAAAAAAAAAACTTGTTGTTTACTATTTACATCAATATTTTTAATATTTTTTCTGGCTTTCAAGTATTCCTATAAAATAACCATAAATCAGTACATACATTACACAGTGTTTAAATGAATAAAAAAACCGAAAACCGAAACCGAAACCGAGGTTTTTTGCCTCAGAAAAACCGAAAACCGAAACCGAAAGAAAATTTAAAAACCGCACATCACTACTCTAGAGCATCCACAAGATTTTTAAAGTGATCAAGGACTACAACTCTGGCATTAATTATCAGAAATCACTGAAAATCAATAGACTTCTTCGTCTTATCACCACACTGTGTATAAATTTAAAGTCAATCGGATATTAACTTTGGCCTCTAGAGCACCCACAAGAATTTTTGAAGTGATCAAGGGCCATAACTCTGGCACTAATTATCGGAAATCGCTGAAAATCAATAGGCTTTTCCTTCCTATGACCTTAAACACTGTGTATGAATTTGAAGTCAATCGGATATTAACTTTGGTCTCTAGAGCATCCACAAGATTTTTTGAAGTGATCAAGGGCCATAACTCTGGCACTAATTGTCGGGAATCACTGAAAATCAATAGGTTTCATCGTCTTATGACCTTAAACACTGTGTATAAATTGAAAGTCAATCGGAAATTTGGCCTCTAGAGCATCCACAAGATTTTTTTAAGTGATCAAGGGCCATAACTCTGGCATTAATTATCGGAAATCGCTGAAAATCAATAGGCTTCTTTGTCTTAAGACCTTAAACACTGTGTATAAATTTAAAGTCAATCAGATATTAACTTTGGTCTCTAGAGCGTCCACAGGATTTTTAGAAGTGATCAAGGGCCATAACTCTGGCACTAATTATCGGAAATCGCTGAAAATCAAGAGGCTTCTTCGTCTTATGACCTAGAGCATCCACAGGATTTTTAGAAGTGATCAAGGGCTACAACTATGGCACTTACTATCGGAAATCGCTGAAAATCAATAGGCTTCTTCGTCTCATGACCTTAAACACTGTGTATAAATTTAAAGTCAATCGGATATTAACTTTGGCCTCTAGAGCGTCCACAAGATTTTTTGAAGTGATCAAGGGCCATAACTCACGTAGTTATTATCGGAAATCGCTGAAAAACAATAGGCTTCTTCGTCTCATGACCTTAAACACTGTGTATAAATTTAAAGTCAATCGGTTATTAACTTTTGCCTCTAGAGCGTCCACAAGCAATTGTGGACACTGGACCGACGGACCGGGGCGACAACAATATACGACCACATTTCAATGTGTGAATCCTAATGATAAAGTGAGAAGAACCCAAAAACATTTAAATAACATAAACATAGACGGGATTAAAGTCATAATAAACTTGATACAGTGACGCCAGTAGTAGGAGTGGTTAAAAGCAAAGTCAAAACAATCTTTTAAAGTATCTAATAGTAAGTGCAGGAGGGTTGCAACACACACAATTTTACACAAAAACAAATATATGGACAAGACATCATACTCAAAGACCACAAACATAAACAAATCAAAGAGAGTGAATGGATCCGGGGGCTAGCCGTAAGCGTCCACTGCGCTGTACAGTACCCGGCCTGTGGTGACACAGACTTCACTCATATTTGAAAACAACTGGGAATGCAACCCAAAGAAATAATTATATAGTGTCAGCATGAGTCATGATCTATTATATGTTGCAAGAATTACGAATGCAAGCATATTGTTGTATAAATTCCGCTACACAAGTAACCACATAGTTAAATGTATCAGAAGTAGGCCTAGTTCAAAACCAAATCAATAAAAGGATTGAAGTATATAAATGCATTTAGGACAAACATTGCAACCGTCACAGAAACAAAAACACAACTGAATACAAACGTTTGAATTTGAAGTTGAAAATGATATTTTTGCCAATTTCTCAACTGGCAATAGTGAATTATAGGATTAATAGGATTATTCTTTAACAAGGTAGGACTGTTTATAGGTTCAATCTATTTTGGGGCTTTATTTTAATAAAATTTAAAAATATAACTTAAAAAAATGCTATTGGAACTTTAAATCGGATAACAATTTTGACCTCCAGAGGAACCACAAGCTAAAAAGGGTGATTTTTCGGACAATCAGGGGCCATAATTCAGGAAGTTACGATCCGATTGGCGCAAATATCGAAAGGAACCAAGATCTTTGGGTTATAAACATGCATTTCAAGTTTCATCCAAATCGATTCAAAATTGTGATCTCTACACTGTTCACAAGCTAAAAAACGTGATTTTTCGTACAATCAGGGGCCATAACCCATGAAGTTACAGTCCGATACATGCCAATATCGAAAGGAACCAAGATCTTAGGGTGATAAACCTATATGTTAAGTTTCATTGAAATCGGATAAAAATTGTGACCTGTAGACTGTTCACAAACAATTGTGGACGGACGGACGAACAGGGGCGACGGCAATATACGTCCACATGAAAATGTGGGCGTATAAAAATCAATGACAACATTTAAGAATGTCCAAAAAAGAGGCTAACAGCACAAAGAACAATTGGTTACACTTGGATGTAAGCATACAAATGGTGCTCTAGGCCTACCTCATGTCTAGCAATAGCTGGTGAAACTTTATAGATTAGTAAATCCGATCGAACTTGACCAGAGTAACCACCCATTACAATCAATTGATTACCATTAGCGACTGCCGATATATGACCAAAACGACCTTTTGTTGGTTTCAAATAACCTGAAATCAAAATAAGAATACATGCTTTAAAATATACAAAATTGTAGAACTATAATATTATTATGATGTCAGCATAAAAATTTTTTTCACTCAAAAGTAAACAGCACATTTGACTCAATTCAAATACAATTCTGTTGTGGACAAGAGTGTAATAAACATGTAAATAAACACAGATTGATAATTGATATGAACCCCAAAAAATGTGTTGAGATCACTCAATGAATACAATTTAATTTGTACATTACTGAAGTTCAGACCTGGGTAAAGATAGGTTGCCAGGCAACGAAACATACGCCCACAACAGCTAAGTCGTCCAGCCATCAACAAGGATTGTTGCATATTGTTTCTTTTGTCAGTAAGGGGAACATTTACAACACATGATAATCTTATTACGAGTAATAGCCCATTAAGTAATTATCAGAAATGATTAGAATTGTTTTGATTGTTTGTCTCAAGGCCTTCGTACACAAGATATTTCAAAGTGATCAAGTGCCATAACTCTGGCAGAAATTATCAGATATCACTGAAAATCAAATAGGATTCTTCGTCTCATGACCCTAAACACTGTGTGCAAATTTAAAGTCAATCGGATATTAACTTTAGCCTTTAGAGCATTCACAAGGTTTTTCAAAGTGATCAAGGGTCATAACTCTGGCAGTAATTATCGGATATCGCTGAAAATAAATAGGCGTTTTTGTATCATGACCGTAAACAGTGTGTATAAATCTAAAGTCAATCAGATATTAACTTTAGCCTCTAGAGCGTTCAAAAGATTTTTCAAAGTGATCAAGAGTCATAACTCTGGCAGTAATTATCGGATATTGCTGAAAATCAATAGGCTTCTTCGTATCATGACCTTAAACACTGTGTATAAATTTAAAGTCTTTGGCCTCTAGAGCGTTCACAAGATTCTTCAAAGTGATCAAGGGTCATAACTCTGGCAGCAATTATCGGATATCGCTGAAAATCAATAGGCTTCTTCTTCTCATGACCTTAAACACTGTGTATAACTTTAAAGTCAATCGGATATTAACTTTAGCCTCTGGAGCGTTCACAAGATTTTTCAAAGTGATCAAGGGATCCGATATTGCTGAAAATCAATAGGCTTCTTCATATCATGACCTTAAACACTGTGTATAAATTTCAACTCAATTGGATATTAACTTTGGCCTCTAGAGCGTTCACAAGATTTTTCAAAGTTATTAACGGTCATAACTCTGGCAGTAATTATCGGATATTGTTGAAAATCAATAGGCTTTTTCGTATCACGACCTTAAACACTGTGTATAAATTTAAAGTCAATCGGATATTAACTCTAGCCTCTAGAGCATTCACAAGATTTTTCAAAGTGATCAAGGGTCATAACTCTGGTAGTAATTATCAGATATCATTGAAAATCAATAGGCTTCTTCGTCACATGACCTTTAACACCGTGTATAAATTCAAAGTCGTGTTTAATTTTTAAGTCAATCGGATATATATTAACTTTAGCCTCTAGAGTGTTCACAAGATTTATCAAAGTGATCAAGGGTCATAACTTAGGGCAGTAATTATCGGCTATTGCTGAAAATCAATAGGCTTCTTCGTATCATGACCTTAAACACTGTGTATAAATTTAAAGTCAATCGAATATTAACTTTAGCCTCTAGAGCGTTCACAAGAAATTGTGGACAACGGAGCGACCGACAGACAGACGGACGGGACGGAAAGGGCGACGACAATATACGACCACATTTCCATGTGGGCATATAAAAACTGTAAAGAGTACATTTATATGCCAAATCTAGTGTGTTCAAAGACAATGTTAATCCAGTCACAATGTAATACTAATATCTATTGCCTGACTTCTGATCGATCAGACCGAATAATACTATTTCTGGTTTACACTGTATTTCAAGAGCCTCGTGAATATAAAACTGAAGGTCGCAGTTTCGCTCCCGGTGTTGGCTGAGAAAGTTCACCAGGATTTTTTTCCTGCATGGTTTCTCCATGTCAGCGGTATAGGACAGAAGCCCGAAAAGGACTAATTTAAATGATGTATATGAATTTCATTCAGATAGGCAGATAACTTTTGATATTAGAGTGTTCACAAGGTGCAAAAAAAGTGACACAAGGGCTTCTTTGTTCAATAACTTAAATATTACATATAAATTTCACATATTTTGGATAACTAGTGGCATTCATACGGTTCAAAAAAGTGAAACAAGAGCCATAACTCTTGATGTCGTTGACGGAAATTGCTGAAATTCAATAGGGTTCTTCTTTTTACTAATTCAAATAACACACATTAATTTCATACTGATCAGAAAATAACTTTTGATGTAAGAGCGTTCACAAAATGCAACAAAGTCAATCAAGGGACATAACTCCGGAAGTAATTAATGGAAATTACTGAAATACGTTAGACTTCTTCATCTCACTGATGGAAACAATATACATTGATTTTGTAATAATTAGATGATAACTTTTGATTGACCATATGGGTGTAAAAAGCTTCTGGAAGACTGGTAGCAAGTTGGCAAAAATGCAATTGCTGCATTGACCTTTAAAACAACCCAAGCATTTCAAAATGAGAATAGCCTAGTACATGTATCTTTTACTCACCCATTGTGTCATTTTGCCACACATGACATCCCAGATGATATAGATACAGATCACTATTATAACAAATTTCCAGATGGTGATGCTTGTGTGTATTACCTCCATAGACTACCATATAATTACCCATTATCACAGCTGTATGAAAAGCGCGAGGAAAAGGCAACCCTGAATCGTCCAAATTTTTATTATGGATTTTCGACCAGAAACCATCATCTATATTAAACATATTTAACTCATTTGTCCTTGTACTCACTAAACGGCTTATTTGTGAATAGCCCCCAAACACTATTAATGACCGAGATTCTCTATGATATACGGTTGAATGACCTATAAGTCTACGTAGTGGAAAGTTACCTCCCCTTATTTTTACTATTTCCCACTGTGTGGCAGCAGGTATTTTCAATCTATACATAACATCTGATGCAGTAACCTCTGCAGTTTTCCCCCCAAACAGGTATAGCCATTCATCATCGACGTTTGACAGTGTATGTCCTGTTAGCGCTCGTGGTCTCACAGTACTATTTATAGCCATCATTTCCCACAAACCATGTGATGTGTTGTAAAACCACAGTTCATCATTTAGTGTATCATTTAATGACGATCCCCCAAAGACGAAGAACCCATCCATGACCCCTGCAGCTGCATGACCCTTACGCGGGGATGGCCATGGGTCAACTTGTGCAATACTAGACCACTTGTTATCCTTAAAACAAAACTTTATCAAGTCATTTAATACATTGTTGAGATTAAATCCTCCAAATATCCAGAGACAGTTTGTTGATGGCTGGTAAACACCGGTATGAGCTGTGCGGGGCAGGGCTTCATCATCCGCTGTGACTCTATTCCAAAGTTGAGAACCATTTTCCGTATCTGTGGAAACACCACAATCTGGCCCAATAAACCCTTCCTCGCACACACAAGTTTTCCCTTTTGGGGACGTTGCTGTACAGTTGCCATGGTTACTACAGTTGTCCGGACAACGTAATTTATCACAAGCCTCACCATAGTAATCAACACAATGACACGTATGGTTTATACATTTTCCATTGTTACTACAGTTTTTGGGACAATCTAGAACAGTATATCTTGCTTCAAACCCATCTTTCATGTAATTTCTATCACTGAATAGATACAACAACATCTGAAAAAGAAATAAATAAATTGTACAAGAGAGAGATACCTTCCATAAGTCATTTCAACGCATGTATCATAAAATCATGAACGCCCTATGACATCATCCACTATATTACTTAACTGCTACATCTGCTTGCGATTGTATCTCAAATGCTACATTTAATTTTATTTGGATTGGTGATGAATTAGGAGATAAATTTAGAGGGGGTTTATTGTCCATTTAACCATGTTTGAATAATTAGAACATAAGATGCAGATGAATTATGAAAGAAAAGAAAATATTGCCAATAAAATATTTTTAACATTTGATGAATTTGATTATATCTAAAAGAATAGGAAATTAATCTCATTGTGGTGTTTTGGCAAGCAATGTCAGTGCTGATTGAAATATATGCTGTCTGCTAACCGAAAATAAAGAGGGTAAAGATGATTTCGCTTGCAAAGTTTGTGTACTGTGGTGAGTTTTTCACATATATTATATTATTCGTACAATTTTGTAGCTGAATCTTGTTAAGACAAAATATATTTCAAGTATCATCAAAATCAGATCTTAATTGTGACTTGATATACCTGATGTTTACATAATTTGTGCACGCCAGGCGGCGGAAAGTTTTAGTACGATTTTGACGAAATTCAAACTCAACCAACCTTACGGTGTAACGGGGAAATACAGTTTCATTTACTACCTGTCAGACGAAAAGAATTACCTGTCGGCAACAAAGTTATGAACATGTATTTCAAGTTTCATCAAAATCGGATCAAAATTGGGACCTTTAGAGGGTCCACAACCTTGATATATCAGAAGTTTACACTATTCGTGTACGAGGGGCTGCCATTTTGTCTGACAGTTTTGGTTTGATTTTCACGAAATTCAAACTTAACCAACATTACTGTGTAACGGTGATCTTTTTGAACGTTTTTTTTAAATTGGATAATAATTATGACCTCTAGAGGGATCACAAGCTAAAACATGATTTTTCGTTCAATCAGGGGTCATAACTCAGGAGTTACAATTTGATATATCAAAAGCAACCAAGATCTTTGGGGTTTTTTACACGTTTCATCAAAATCAGATTAAAATTGTGACCTCTGCAGGGTCGTAAAACCTTGATATACATATTTTTACAGTATTTTACACTATTCGCATACAATAGTCATGGCAAGGTTTGGGGGCGTTTTGAAAAGTGGACCATGAAAAATTTGCTTGAACAATAATAACTTATCCTATTATCTTGTAAAATGTGGGGAAAATATATTTTACAAAATTTTATTCTGTTGTGTCCTTTCAAAAATTTCATCTCAGACCCCCTGAGATCCAAAGGTATTAATTAGACTTAGAAAAAAATTAAAAAAAATTCATTAATTTCTAAGTCCAATATCTTGTGGAACTCTTGTGGTAAAAAACACCACAGACCCATAACACTATCAAAATTTTCTTTGATTGGCATTTAGTAATTGAACATATTAACACAAGGTACAATTTTATGGATACACAATTACTGAGTTTGATACTAAGCGACGTTTCGACGAGGATGCTCTCGTCTTTATCAAGCAATGATACAAATTTGTGAATAGTGTAGGCAAATATATACAGAATATGCAACAAAGATAAAATCAAATACAATTAAAGTTTAACACCTTTGATTGGGGGGCCATTAAGGACTAATCCTACACAACAGAAAACTCATACGGGGATCCTGGACTGGTGTTTTGGGGAGTATTCCATTGGGAATAATGGCACTATCTCTACATCGCATTAAAAATGTCAAATTGTTGCATAATCTAATATACTTGCCCTCTGATTTCACAATCTGGTTCATTAATCCTACACAACAGAAAACTCATGCGATGTAGAGATAGTGCCATTATTCCCAATGGATTACTCCCCAAAACACCAGTCCAGAATCCCCGTATGAGTTTTCTGTTGTGTAGGATTAGTCCTTAATGGCCCCCCAATCAAAGGTGTTAAACTTTAATTTGGGTTTCACACTACGTAGCTTGTGTGAAACACTATTGTTTTTGTTAAAATCATTATTCTTCTTCTTATTATTATTATTATTCAGATTCCAATTTGAATAGATCTCAGCAACTGCTTGTCGCATCGTTACGATTTCTTCGGTTTTACTGGGAAAGTGGGTGTGACTTAGAGGATAAAGCTATTTTGAACGTTCTGCGACTATGTGAAATGTCCGAAATCCCCGAAGTTATCGTTTTTAAAAATATTGCAGTAATTTTAACAATAATCATGGGATTTTAACTTTCGATACATTTTGGCATAGCCGGAGACAGGGCACATAGCTACGCTACTTTCGATTTTTGATTTTCGGTAAAGCTTCGAAGATATTAGGCGCCAAATTTTGAAAATTTAAAATTTTAGAAAAAACTTTTTTATTTATGAATATTTTTTAGTCGTATTGTACACAGAATTAAAGAGTCATCAGTCTTGCGCAAAAATGCTAAAAAATTTTGTCTTAGTAATTTTCCTTGGCTGCCATTTTAGTCCTAGATTATTTTTTTATTGTTCGATTTGTATAAAACAAAGTTCATATGCTTCGTTGTCTCAATTGTCATTTTTTTGTTACCGATAGTGTTATCTGTCGGCACCGGAAGTGGCATAATTTTACCAAAAACTACAATTTTGACAGTTAGTTTCCTTCTTCTAAAACAAATATTATTTTTTGGAAAAATTATATGACTCAAAGAGTGTGTCCTTTCAAGGCGCAAAAAATGGCGGAAGCAGTATTTATACGCCCACATTTTTATGTGGACGTATATTGTCGTCGCCCCTGTCCGTCCGGACGTGCACAATTTGTTTGTGGACTCTCTACAGGTCACAATTCTTATCCGATTTTGACGAAACTTGAAATATAGGTTTATCCCCAAAAGATCTCGGCTGCTTTCGATATTGACATGTATCGGATGAAAACTTTATGGATTATGGCCCCTGATTGTACGAAAAATCACGTTTTTAGCTTGTGGACCCTATAGAGGTCACAATTTTGAACCGATTTTGATGAAACTTGACATGCATGTTTATAACCCAAACATCTTGGTTCCTTTCGATATTTGCGCCTATCGGAATGTAATTTCCTGAATTATGGTCCCTGTTTGTCCGAAAAATCACCCTTTTTAGCTTGTGGTTCCTCTGGAGGTCACAATTATTATCCGATTTAAAAAACCATTTGATTATATCACCGTTACACCCTAAGGAAGGTTGAGTTCGAATTTCGGGAAAATCGTACGAAAATTGCCATGTAAAATGGCCGCCGTTTGTACGCGAATACTGTTAAAAGATAGGCTGGCACTGCCAGGCAGGATACGCCCACATTTTCGAGAGATGGACAGAACAAGCAATACCGAAAGTGATTTTTCCTACATCTTTAAGTCCTGTATTTCATACTGTATTGGGAGCAGCCATTTAGTTGGTCAGTTCCAGTCTGATATTAATGAAATTCGAAACCGACAATGATTATGGTGTGACGGTACACAACCTAGAAATGTGACCATTTCGTCCGTCAATTTTGGTACGATTTTCACGAAATTAGAACTCAACCTTCCTCATCAAAATCGAATTAAAATTGTGACCTATACAGGGTCCACAACCATGATATATCATTTTTTTAACAGTATTCGCGTACAAACGGCGGCCATTTTGGCTGTCAATTTTGGTCCGATTTTCCCGAAACTCAAACTCAACCTTCCTTACAGTGTAACGGTGATCTAATCAAATGTTTTTTTAATTGGATAATAATTGTGACCTCCAGAGGGACCACAAGCTAAAGAAAGGGGGATTTTGCGTATAACCAGGGGCCATAATTCAGGAAGTTACGATCCGATAAGCGCAAATATCGAAAAGAACCAAGATCTTTGGGTTTTAAAGATGAATTTCAAGTTTCATCAAAATCGAATTAAAATTGTGACCTTTACAGGGTCCACAACCTTGATATACCATTTTTTAACAGTATTCGCGTACAAACGGTGGCCATTTTGTATGGCAATTTTGGTCTGATTTTCCCGAAATTCGAACTCAACCTTCCTTACGGTGTAACGGTAATATAATCAAACGTTTTTTTAAATCGGATAATAATTGTGACCTCCAAGCTAAAAAAAAGGCGATTTTGCGTATAATCAGGGGCCATAATTCAGAAAGTTACGATCCGATATGCGCAAATATCGAAAGGAAGCAAGATCTTTGGGTTATAACCATGAATTTCAAGTTTCATCAAAATCGAATCAAAATTGTGACCTCCACGGCACAGGGTCCACAACCTTGATATACCATTTTTTAACAGTATTCGCGTACAAACGGCGGACATTTTGTATGGCAATTTTCGTCCTATTTTCCCGAAATTCAAACTCAACCTTCCTTAGGGTATAACGGTGATATAATCAAACGTTTTTTTAAATCGAAAATAATAATTGTGACCTCCAAGCTAAAAAAAAGGCGATTTTGCGTATAATCAGGGGCCATAATTCAGGAAGTTACGATATGCGCAAATATCGAAAGGAAGCAAGATCTTTGGGTTATAACCATGAATTTCAAGATTCATCAAAATCGAATCAAAATTGTGACCTCCACAGGGTCCACAACCTTGATATACCATTTTTTAACAGTATTCGCGTACAAACGGCGGCCATTTTGTATGGCAATTTTCGTCCTATTTTCCCGAAATTCGAACTCAACCTTCCTTAGGGTGTAACGGTGATATCATCAAACGGTTTTTTAAATCGAATAATAATTGTGACCTCCAGAGGGACCACAAGCTAAAAAGGGTGATTTTTCGGACAATCATGGGCCATAATTCAGGAAATTACATTCTGATAGGCGCAAATATCGAAAGGAAGTAACGTCATTTTGGCAATAACTGTATTTTTAGCCTTCAAAACAGATATTTTATTCAAATGAGTCTGTTTTGAAATCTTTTTCAAATTATGGTATTTGATGCCAATCAACAAATAGAATGAAGCCATACGATCATACAGATACCACAAAATGGTTTCTAACTTGTACGGTTGCCGAGAAATAGCCAATTTTCTACAAGTCACTTTTCAAGATTTTTGGTCTTTAAAAGTGGCAATTATTATTCGATTTACATAAAATTTTCACTATATGATATTGTATGCCATTTCTGATTTCATAAGACTAATTGAACATTTTCATTAACACCGGGAGTAATTTAATTTTGTCAAGTAACAAATGTATAAAATGAATTGATATTGCTGGATTTGGTTGATTCTGCGTCCATTTTATTTGTGTGCAATGTTAATTTGGAAACCTGTTTAGTGGTTTCGTTGGTACCAGAAGCGACATATGTTCAAGGGTAACTTGGCACCCGAAGTGATATGTTTAAGGGTAACTTGGCACCAGTGAAAGCCGTCATTCCTGCATGCAGGTCTAGTTGTATTTGATTTTATCTTTGTTGCATATTCTGTATATATTTGCCTACACTATTCACAAATTTGTATCATTGCTTGATAAAGACGAGAGCATCCTCGTCGAAACGTCGCTTAGTATCAAACTCAGTAATTGTGTATCCATAAAATTGTACCTTGTGTTAATATATTCAATTACTAAATGCCAATCAAAGAAGATATACGTCATCTGTATGGAGATGTGGCTACCAGACTAATGAACCAGATTGTGAAATCAGAGGGCAAGTATATTAGATTATGCAACAATTTGACATTTTTAATGCGATGTAGAGATAGTGCCATTATTCCCAATGGATTACTCCCCAAAACACCAGTCCAGAATCCCCGTATGAGTTTTCTGTTGTGTAGGATTAGTCCTTAATGGCCCCCCAATCAAAGGTGTTAAACTTTAATTGTATTTGATTTTATCTTTGTTGCATATTCTGTATATATTTGCCTACACTATTCACAAATTTGTATCATTGCTTGATAAAGACGAGAGCATCCTCGTCGAAACGTCGCTTAGTATCAAACTCAGTAATTGAGTATCCATAAAATTGTACCTTGTGTTAATATGTTCAATTACTAAATGCCAATCAAAGAAGATATACGTCATCTGTATGGAGATGTGGCTACCAGACTAATGAACCAGATTGTGAAATCAGAGGGCAAGTATATTAGATTATGCAACAATTTGACATTTTTAATGCGATGTAGAGATAGTGCCATTATTCCCAATGGATTACTCCCCAAAACACCAGTCCAGAATCCCCGTATGAGTTTTCTGTTGTGTAGGATTAGTCCTTAATGGCCCCCCAATCAAAGGTGTTAAACTTTAATTGTATTTGATTTTATCTTTGTTGCATATTCTGTATATATTTGCCTACACTATTCACAAATTTGTATCATTGCTTGATAAATACGAGAGCATCCTCGTCGAAACATCGCTTAGTATCAAACTCAGTAATTGTGTATCCATAAAATTGTACCTTGTGTTAATATGTTCAATTACTAAATGCCAATCAAAGAAGATATATGTCATCTGTATGGAGATGTGGCTACCAGACTAATGAACCAGATTGTGAAATCAGAGGGCAAGTATATTAGATTATGCAACAATTTGACATTTTTAATGCGATGTAGAGATAGTGCCATTATTCCCAGTGGATTACTTCCCAAAACACCAGTCCAGAATCCCCGTATGAGTTTTCTGTTGTGTAGGATTGGTCCTTAATGGCCCCCCAATCAAAGGTGTTAAACTTTAATTGTATTTGATTTTATCTTTGTTACATATTCTGTATATATTTGCCTACACTATTCACAAATTTGTATCATTGCTTGATAAAGACGAGAGCATCCTCGTCGAAACGTCGCTTAGTATCAAACTCAGTAATTGTGTATCCATAAATTGTACCTTGTGTTACTATCAAAATTATTCTAAGTCGAAAAACTTGTGGAATGTGGTACCACACAGACATATAGAGGGTCTGATATCTTGTGGAACTCTTGTGGTAAAAAACACCACAGACCCAAAACACTATCAAAATTATTCTAAGTCGAAAATCTTGTGGAATGTGGTACCACACAGGAATATAGTGGGTCTGAGAAAATTCTGGGAAAAAAATGATTTTTTTCTAAGTCCAATATCTTGTGGAACTCTTGTGGTAAAAAACACCACAGACCCAAAACACTATCAAAATTATTCTAAGTCGAAAATCTTGTGGAATGTAGTACCACACAGGCATATAGAGGGTCCCCAAACCTTGCCATAGATTAGATGGCATACAAGCGACGGCCATTTTGTCTGGCAGTTTTGGTCTGATTTTCACGAAATTCGAACTCAACTTTCTTAACGGTGTAACAGGGATGTAATCAGACATTTTTTTTAAAATATACCTCCAGAGGGACCACAAGCTAAAAAATAGGTTGCCAGGCAATGACACATACGCCCACCAGCAGCTAAATCGTCCGGGCACTCAACAAGAGTTGGTGCATATTAAGTAATTATCAAAAATCATTAGAATTTGTTTGTGTTTTTATAAAGTTCTGCCCCATGCTAACGTTTAGTATACGAAACATTTAATATTATGGATTTAGCTGTAAAATCATCAAAATTCATCGAAAATTAATATAAAGTTTTATCAAAATCGAATTAAAATTGTGACTTCTATAGGATAGGGACCACAACTTTGATATAACATATTTTTCACAATATTCGTGTACAAACAACTGCCATTTTGTCCGTCAATTTTGGTCCGATTTTCACAACATTCAAACTCAACCTTCATTACTAAGCAACGGTGATATAATGAAACGGTCTTTTAAATCGGGTAATAATTTTGACCTTCAGAAGGACCACAATCTAAAAAGGGTGATTTTTCGGACAATCAGTGGCCATAATTCAGGAAGTTACAATCTGATGGGTGCAAATATCGAAGAATGGAACTAAGATCTTTGGGTTATAAACATACATATCAAGTTTCATCAAAATCGGTTCAAAATTGTGACCTCTATAGGGTCCACAAGCTAAAAGCATAATTTTTATTACAATCAGGGGCCATAATTCTGTATGTTACGATCCGATATGCGCAAATATTGAAAGGCACCAAGATCTTTGAGTTATAGACATGCATTTCAAGTTTCATCAAATTCGGTTCAAAATTGTGACCTCTACAGTGTTCACAACCTTGACATACCATATTTTTACACTTTTCGCGTACAAACAACGGCCACTTTGTTCGTCAATTTTGGTCCGATTTTCACGAAATTCGAACTTAACCTTCATTACCAGGCAACGGTAATATAATCAAACGTTTTTTTTAAATCGGATAATAATTTTGACCTTCAGAAGGACCACAGGGGACATAATTCAGGAAGTTTCGATCCGATGGGCGAAAATATCGAAGAATGGAACTAAGATCTTTGAGTTGTCGCATATTAAGTAATTATCAGAAAATCATTAGAATTTGTTTGTTTTTTATAAAGTTCTGCCCCATGCTAACGTTAAGTATACGAATCATTTAACATTATGGAATTAGCTGTCACCTCCACTGGATACGAAACATTTAATATTATGGAGATTTTTCGTACAATCAGGGGCCATAATTCAGGAAGTTACATCACATATGTCCAAATATCGACAGGAACCAAGATATTTGAGTTATGAACATGCATTTCAAGTTTGACCAAAATCGAATTAAAATTGTGACCTCTACAGGGTCTACAACCTTGATGTACAATATTTTTACACTATTCGTGTAAAAGTGGCGGCCATTTTGTTCAGCAATTTTGGTCCGATTTTCACGAAATTTGACCTCAACCTTCATTACGATGTAACGGTGATATAATCAAACGGTTTTTTAAATGGGATAATAATTCTGAGCTCCAGAGGGACCACAAGCTAAAAGATAGGCTGGCACTGCCAGGCAGGATACGCCCACATTTTCGAGAGATGGACAGAGAACAAGCAATACCGAAAGTGATTTTTCCTACATCTTTAAGTCCTGTATTTCATACTGTATTGGGAATAACTCTGGCACTAATTATCGGAAATCGCTGAAAATCTATAGGCTTCTTCGTCTTATGACCTTAAACACTGTGTATAAATTTAAAGTCAATCGGATATTAACTTTGGCTTTTAGAGCGTCCACAAGATTTTTTGAAGTGATCAAGGGCCATAACTCTGTCACTAATTATCGGAAATTGCTGAAAATCAATAAGCTTCTTCGTCTTGTGACCTTAAACACTGTGTATAAATTTAAAGTCAATCGGATATTAACTTTGACTTTTAGAGCGTCCACTAGATTTTTTGAAGTGATCAAGGGCCATAACTCTGGCACTAATTATCGGAAATCGCTGAAAATCAATAGGCTTCTTCGTCTTATGAAATTAAACACTGTGTATAAGTCAATCGGATATTAACTTTGGCCTCTAGAGCGTCCAAAAGATTTTTTGAAGTCGTCAAGGGCCATAACTCTGGTAGTTATTATCGGAAATCACTGAAAAACGATAGGCTTCTTCGTCTCATGACCTTAAACTTAAACACTGTGTATAAATTTAAAGTGAATCGAATATTAACTTTAGCCTCTAGAGCTTGTGGACGCCGGACTGACGGCCGGACCGACGGCCGGACAGACGGACGGGGGCGACGACAATATACGACCACATTTCAATGTGGGCGTATAAAAAAGGCGATTTTGTGTATAATCAGGGGCCATAATTCAGGAAGTTACGATCCGATATGCGCAAATATCGAAAGGAAGCGAGATCTTTGGGTTATAACATTGAATTTCAAGTTTCATCAAAATCCAATCAAAATTGTGACCTCCACAGGGTCCACAACCTTGATATACCATTTTGTAACAGTATTCGCCTACAAACGGCGGCCATTTTGTATGGCAATTTTTGTCCGATTTTCCCGAAATTCGAACTCAACCTTCCTTAGGGTGTAACGGTGATATAATCAAACGTTTTTTTAAATCGAATAATAATTGTGACCTCCAGAGGGACCACAAGCTAAAAAAGGTGATTTTTCGGACAATCAGGGGCCATAATTCAGGAAATTACATTCTGATAGCCGCAAATATCGAAAGGAACCAAGATCTTTGGGTTACAAACATGCATGTCAAGTTTCATCAAAATTGGTTCAAAATTGTAACCTCTATAGGGTCCACAAGCTAAAAAAGTGATTTTTCGTACAATCAGGGGCCAAAATCCATGAAGTTTTGATCCGATACATGCCAATATCGAAAGCAGCCGAGATCTTTTGGGGATAAACCTATATTTCAAGTTTCGTCAAAATCGGATAAGAATTGTGACCTGTAGAGAGTCCACAAACAAATTGTGGACGGACGGACAGGGGCGACAACATAATACGTCCACATGAAAATGTGGGCGTATAAAAAGGTCATTTTTCGGACATTCAGGGGCTATAATTCAGGAAGTTACGATCCAATGGGCGCAAATATCGAAAAGAACCAAGAATGCAAGATCTTTGTGTTATAAACATGCATGTCAAGTTTCATCAAAATTGGTTCAAAATTGTGATCTCTATAGGGTCCACAACCTTGATATAACATATTTTCACACTAATCACGTACAAACGGCGACCTTTTTGTCTGTCAATTTTGGTCCTATTTTCATGAAATTTTACCTCCATCTTCATTACCATGTAACAGTGATATAATCAAACGTTTTTTTAAATCGGATAATAATTTTGACCTCCAATGGGACCACAAGCTAAAAAGGGTGGTTTTTCGTACAATCAGGGGTCATAATTCAGAAACTTACGAATCAATGAGCGCAAATATCGAAAGGAACCAAGTTCTTTGGGTTATAAACATGCATGTTAAGTTTCATCAAAATCGGTTCAAAATTGTGACCTCTATAGGGTCCACAACCTTGATATAACATATTTTCACACTATTCGAGTACAAACGGCGGCCATTTTGTCCGTCAATTTGGTTTGATTTTCACGAAATTCAAACTCAACCTTCATTACCATGTAATGGTGATATAATCAAACGTTTTTTTTAAATCGGATAATAATTTTGACCTCCAGAGGGACCAAAAGCTAAAAAGGCAATTTTTCGGACAATCAGGGGCCATAATTCAGGAAGTTACAAACATGTTATAAACATGTATTTCAAGTTTCATCAAAATCGGTTCAAAATTGTGACCTCTGTAGGGTCCACAACCTTGATATAACATACTTTAACACTATTCCCGTACAAACAGTGGCCATTTTGTCCGTCAATTTTGGTCCAATTTTCACGAAATTCAACATCATCCTTATTAACATGTAACGGTGATATAATCTAACGTTTTTTTAAATCGAATATAATTTTGACCTCCAGAGGGGCCACAAGCTAAAAAAAAAAAAGCAATTTTTCGACCAATCACAGGACATAATTCAGGAAGTTACGATCAGATGAGCGCAAATATAGAAAGGACCCAAGATCTTTGGGTTATCAACATACATGTCAAGTTTCATCGAAATGGGTTCAAAATTGTGACCTCTATAGGGTCCACAAGCTTGATATAACATATTTTCACACTATTCGCGTACAAACGGCAGCAATTTTGTCTGTCAATTTTGGTCCGATTTTCACGAAATTCGAACTCAACCTCCATAACCATGTAACGATGATATAATCAAACGGTTTTTAAAATTGCATTACAATTTTGACCTCAAGAGAGACTACAAGCTAAAAAGATAGGCTGGCACTGCCAGGCAGGATACGCCCACATTTTCGAAAGATGGATAGAGAACAAGCAATACCAAAAGTGATTTTTCCTACATCATTAAGTCTTGTATTTCATACTGTATTGGGAGCAGCCATTTTGTTGGTCTGTTCCAGTCTGATATTCATGAAATTCGAAGCCGACAATGATTATGGTGTGACGGTACACAACCTAGAAATTTGACTTTTCGTCAAAATCGGATAAGAATTGTGACCTGTAGAGAGTCCACAACCATGATATACCATATTTCTACACTATTCGCGTACAAACAGCAACCATTTCGTCCGGCAATTTTGGTACGATTTTCACGAAATTAGAACTCAACCTTCCTCATCAAAATCGAATTAAAATTGTGACCTATACAGGGTCCACAACCATGATATACCATTTTTTTAACAGTATTCGTGTACAAACGGTGGCCATTTTGTCTGTCAAAATCGAAAAGAATAAAGATCTTTAGGTTATAAACAAGCATGTCACGTTTCATCAAAATCGAATTAAAATTGTGACCTCTACAGGGTCCACAACTTGACATATACATGTATACCATATTTTTACACTGTTCGCGTACAAACGGCAGCCATTTTTTCTGGCAATTATGGTCCGATTTTCTCGAAATTCGAACTCATCCTTCCGTAGGGTGTAACGATGATAGAGTCAAACGTTTTTTTAAATTGGATAATAATTGTGACCTCCAGTGGGACCATAGGCGATTTTTCGGACAATCAGGGGCCATAATTCAGGAAGTTACGATCCGATATGCGCAAATATCGAAAGGAAACAAGATCTTTGGGTTATAACCATGCATTTCAAATTTCACCAAAATCGAATTAAAATTGTGACCTCTACAGGGTCCACAACCATGATATACAATTTTTTAACAGTATTCGCGTACAAACGGCGGCCATTTTGTATGGCAATTTTTGTTCGATTTTCCCAAAATTCGAACTCAACCTTCCTTACGGTGTAACGGTAATATAATCAACCGTTTTTTTCAATCGGATAATAATTGTGACCTCCAGAGGGGCCACAAGCTACAAAAAAGGCGATTTTGCGTATAATCAGGGGCCATAATTCAGGAAGTTACGATCCGATATGCGCAAATATCGAAAGGAACCAAGATCTTTGGGTTATAACCATCAATTTCAAATCAAAATCGAATTAAAATTGTGACCTCTACAGGGTCCACAACCTTGATATACCATTTTTTAACAGTATTTGCGTATACACGGCGGCCATTTTGTATGGCAATTTCGGTCAAATTTTCCCGAAATTCGAACTCAATCTTCCTTAAGGTGTAACGGTGATATAATCATACAGTTTTTTAAATCGGATAATAATTGTGACCTCCAGAGGGACCACAAGCTAAAAAGATAGGCTGGCACTGCCAGGCAGGATACGCCCACATTTTTGAGAGATGGATAGAGAACAAGCAATACTGAAAGTGATTTTTCCTACATCATTAAGTCCTGTGTTTCATACTGTATTGGGAGCAGCCATTTTGTTGGTCAGTTCCAGTCTGATATTCACAACCTAGAAATGTGACTTTTTGTCAAAATCGGATAAGAATTGTGACCTGTAGAGAGTCCACAACCATGATATACCATATTTTTACACTATTCGCGTACAAACGGCGACAATTTCGTCTGGCAATTTTGGTACGATTTTCACGAAATTCGAACTCAACCTTCCTTACGGTGTAACGGTAATATAATCAAACGTTATTTTAAATCCGATATTAATTGTGACCTCCAGAGGAACCACAAGCTAAAAAGATAGGCTGGCACTGCCAGGCAGGATACGCCCACATTTTCGAGAGATGGACAGAGAACAAGCAATACCGAAAGTGATTTTTCCTACTTCTTTATTAAGTCCTGTATTTCATACTGTATTGGGAGCAGCCATTTAGTTGGTCAGTTCCAGTCTGATATTAATGAAATTCGAAACCGACAATGATTATGGTGTGACGGTACACAACCTAGAAATGTGACTTTTCATCAAAATCGGATAAGAATTGTGACCTGTAGAGAGTCCACAACCATGATATACCATATTTTTACACTATTCGCGTACAAACGGCGACCATTTCGTCCGGCAATTTTGGTACGATTTTCACGAAATTAGAACTCAACCATCCTCATCAAAATCGAATTAAAATTGTGACCTATACAGGATCCACAATCATGATATATCATTTTTTTTAACAGTATTCGCGTACAAACGGCGGCCATTTTGTCTGTCAATTTTGGTCCGATTTTCCCGAAATTCAAACTCAACCTTCTTTACAGTGTAACGGTGATATAATCAAACGTTTTTTTAAATTGGATAATAATTGTGACCTCCAGAGGGACCACAAGCTAAAGAAAGGGGGATTTTGCGTATAACCAGGGGCCATAATTCAGGAAGTTACGATCCGATATGCGCAAATATCGGAAAGAACCAAGATCTTTGGGTTATAACCATGAATTTCAAGTTTCATCAAAATCGAATTAAAATTGTGACCTTTACAGCGTCCACAACCTTGATATACCATTTTTTAACAGTATTCGCGTACAAACGGCGGCCATTTTGTGTGGCAATTTTGGTCTGATTTTCCCGAAATTCAAATTTAAACTTCCTTACGGTGTAACGGTAATATAATCAAACGTTTTTTTAAATCGGATAATAATTGTGACCTCCAAGCTAAAAAAAAAGGCAATTTTGCGTATAATCAGGGGCCATAATTCAGGAAGTTACGATCCGATATGCGCAAATATCAAAAGGAACCAAGATCTTTGGGTTATAACCATGAATTTCAAGTTTCATCAAAATCGAATCAAAATTGTGACCTCCACAGGGTCCACAACCTTGATATACCATTTTTTAACAGTATTCGCGTACAAACGGCGGCCATTTTGTATGGCAATTTTAGTCCGATTTTCCCGAAATTCGAACTCAACCTTCCTTAGGGTGTAACGGTGATATAATCAAACGGTTTTTTAAATCGAATAATAATTGTGACCTCCAAGCTAAAAAAAAGGCGATTTTGCGTATAATCAGGGGCCATAATTCAGGAAGTTACGATCCGATATGCGCAAATATCGAAAGGAAGCAAGATCTTTGGGTTATAACCATGAATTTGAAGTTTCATCAAAATCGAATCAAAATTGTGACCTCCACAGGGTCCACAACCTTGATATACCATTTTTTAACAGTATTCGCGTACAAACGGCGGCCATTTTGTATGGCAATTTTCGTCCGATTTTCCCGAAATTTGAACTCAACCTTCCTTAGGGTGTAACGGTGATATAATCAAACGGTTTTTTAAATCGAATAATAATTGTGACCTCCAGAGGGACCACAAGCTAAAAAGGGTGATTTTTCGGACAATAAGGGGCCATAATTCAGGAAATTACATTCCGAAAGCCGCAAATATCGAAAGGAACCAAGATCTTTGGGTTACAAACATGCATGTCAAGTTTCATCAAAATCGGTTCAAAATTGTGACCTCTATAGGGTCCACAAGCTAAAAACGTGATTTTTCGTACAATCAGGGGCCATAATCCATGAAGTTTTGATCCGATACATGCCAATATCGAAAGGAACTGAGATCTTATGGGGATAAGCCTATATTTCAAGTTTCGTCAAAATCGGATAAGAATTGTGACCTGTAGAGAGTCCACAAACAAATTGTGGACGGACGGACGTCCGGACGGACAGGGGCGACGACATAATACGTCCACATGAAAATGTGGGCGTATAAAAAAGGTCATTTTGCGTATAATCAGGGGCCATAATTCAGGAAGTTACGATCCGATATGCGCAAATATCGAAAGGAACCAAGATCTTTGGGTTATAACCATGAATTTCAAGTTTCATCAAAATCGAATTAAAATTGTGACCTTACAGGTTCCAGAACCTTGATATACCATTTTTTTAACAGTATTCGCATACAAACGGCGGCCATTTTGTATGGCAATTTTGGGTCCGATTTTCCCGACAATCAAACATAGCCTTCCTTTGGGTGTAACGGTGATATAATCAAACGTTTTTTTAATTCGGATAATAATTGTGACCTCCAAGAGGGACCACAAGCCAAAAGATAGGCTGGCACTGCCAGGCAGGATACGCCCACATTTTTGAGAGATGGATAGAGAACAAGCAATACCGAAAGTGATTTTTCCTACATCATTAAGTCCTGTATTTCATACTGTATTGGGAGAAGCCATTTTGTTGGTCAGTTCCAGTCTGATATTCATGAAATTCGAAGCCGACAATGATTATGGTGTGACGGTACACAACCTAGAAATGTTACTTTTCGTCAAAATCAGATAAGAATTGTGACCTGTAGAGAGTCCACAACCATGATATACCATATTTTTACACTATTCGCGTACAAACGGTGAGCATTTCGTCCGGCAACAGTAATATAATCAGAGGTTTTTTTTAAATCAGATAATAATTGTTCGAGAGATAGACAGAGAACAAGCAATACCGAAAGTGATTTTTCCTACAATCAAAGGCCATAATTCATTAAGTTACAATTTGATATGCGCAAATATCGAAAAGAATAAAGATCTTTAGGTTATAAACAAGCATTTCAGGTTTCATCAAAATCGAAAATGTGACCTCTACAGGGTCCACAACTTTGACATACCATATTTTTACACTGTTCACGTACAAACAGCGGCCATTTTTTCTGGCAATTAGAGTCCAATTTTCTCGAAATTCAAACTCAACCTTCCGTAGGGTGTAACGGTGATAGAGTCAAACGTTTTTTCAAATCAGATAATAATTGTGACCTTCAGAGGGACCATAGGCGATTTTTCGGACAATCAGGGGCCATAATTCAGGAAGTTACGATCCGATATGCGCAAATAACGAAAGGAACCAAGATCTTTGGGTTATAACCATGCATTTCAAGTTTCATCAAAATCCAATTAAAATTGTGAACTCTACAGGGTCCACAACCATGATATACAATTTTTTAACAGTATTCGCGTACAGTATTCGCGGCCATTTTGTATGGCAATTTTTGTCCGATTTCCCCGAAATTCGAACTCAACCTTCCTTACAGTGTAACGGTAATATAATCAACCGTTTTAGTAAATCGGATAATAATTGTGACCACCAGAGGGACCACAAGCTAAAATAAGGCGATTTTGCGTATAATCAGGGGCCATAATTCAGGAAGTTACGTTTCGATATGTGCAAATATCGAAAGGAACCAAGATTTTTGGGTTATATTTATGAATTAAAAGTTTCATCAAAATCGAATAAAAAATGTGACTTCTACAGGGTCCACAACCTTGATATACCATTTTTTAACAGTATTCGCGTACAAACGGCGGGCATTTTGTATGGCAATTTTCGTCCGATTTTCCCGAAATTCAAACTCAACCTGGCTTAGGGTGTAACGGTGATATAATCAAACGATTTTTTAAATCGGATAATAATTGTGACCTCCAGAGGAACCACAAGCTAAAAAGGGTGATTTTTCGGACAATCAGGGGCCATAATTCAGGAAATTACATTCCGATAGTCGCAAATATCGAAAGGAACCAAGATCTTTGGGTTATAAACATGCATGTCAAGTTTCATCAAAATCGGTTCAAAATTGTGGCCTCTATAGGGTCCACAAGCTAAAAACGTGATTTTTCGTACAATCAGGGGCTATAATCCATGAAGTTTTCATCCGATACATGCCAATATCGAAAGCAGCCGAGATCTTTTGGGGATAAACCTATATTTCAAGTTTCGTCAAAATCGGATAAGAATTGTGACCTGTAGAGGGTCCACAAACAAATTGTGGACGGACAGGGGCGACGACAATATACGTCCACATAAAAATGTGGGCGTATAAAAAGGTGATTTTTCAGGTTGAATTTCTTGAAAATCGGACCAAAATTGACGGACAAAATGGTCACCGTTTGTGCGCGAATAATGTGAAAAGATGCTATATCACGGTTGTGGACCCTATAGAGGTCACAATTTTGAACCGATTTTGATGAAACTTGAAATACATGTTTATAACCTAAAGATCTTGGTTCCATTGCATATTTGCACTTATAAACCTGTAACGGTAAATCCCTTTGATCTTTGGGGTAAATTCTAAGCTCGGAATAACTTGTGATCTTAAAGTCGGGGGCGGCTTTGAATATATATAGGGGAATTTGGGGTTATTCTTCTGAGGTTTTTCTTTTAACCCGTACCAGGTTATTCTTTCACAGCAGGTTTTTATTTCCCCATAAGAAAACATGGAATAGGGTTTTTCTTGTCGGAATTCTGGGATATACTCATGATCAATATAGCGGGTAAAATTTTGAGTTTTTAACAAACTGTTGACGTGCTCGCCAAAATAACACTTCCGTGTATGACATTAAAGGTACCCTACTTTCAATTAGAAATTAAATGGGGGTTTAACTTCTTACTAGCGCTGTTCTGTCCTACAGTGTGGGGGAGATAGGGTTTAATGCCCAATCGACACATCCAGGGCATTTCGGGACTTACACGTCATTCAATTTTATTTCAATAATTCCCTAGCGCGTAGGGTCTTAGGACGTTGGAGGAATCGAGAGAAAACCCACGAGTTTTGACAGGCGATCCCAAGTCCTGCAACGTACATCTGGGGAATCGAAACAATCCAGTTGCAACAAGGGGAAATAAACAACACAAATTATATGCTTTATTTCATATTTATATTGAAGGTTATAGTATTTCTTGCATTTTTGACTTCCAGGGGTTGGTCAAGTTTCACTTGAAGTCGGTCGTTGAGTGAGGCCTTCTGCGGCGAGTCGTCGAATATGCATCTTTGTGGTTGGTCGTTTATTTAGGCCGACAAGTTGACTATTTTGGTCGATAACGGTTGGTCCGCTAGTTCCTTTACTTCCCCATACAAATAATTAGAAACATCGGATCTGTATATTTGAGGTTCATTTGTAAATACGAATAGCTTCACTTTTATGACCTGTAAAAAAAATGGACATAAAAAAATTTACATGTATATTACACAAGTATTTGAATATTCTATTACATATACTTTCAAAATAAGAATAAAGCTATTAACGGGGGTGGGGGTGGGGGTGGGCTGTGAAGAGTACGATTTCGATACTACGATCTCCTGAATTCGAGCCCGGGTCCTCCAGCACGATAGGCAACAATCTAAATTATGATTGAAGTCACCACAGCCCCTGAGTAAACCCGACTGGATTATATTTCATATGATATGATACAGGTTGTGCTCACATAAATTAATGTTTGTATTACTAGTCAATATTTTATATACATGTATATAAATAAATTAAAAATAATTTACCTGTTTGTTCACATATCTGCTGTTTGTCTACTCCTACTTGCCAACTTGGTAAAATCTCGTGAACAGTGTCCACACCAGCCAAACTAATGAAAAGGTCGACCGTGATTTGCACGTGCAACTTTGAACCAATCAACAACTTGTTTCTTGATCTATATTCAACATCAGTCACTGCTGACGATATGACACAGGGAATATTCTATTTAGATTTATTATTGGTGTTATTATTGCCCTTCTACACTTACATGTAACAAAATGTTTATTACTTTTCATAAACAAAACAAAAAATATAATTTATACCACCAACATATTTACACCAATAAAATATTGGTGTTGAAGTATAACCGAACATATGCATTTTCATTTTCCACATTATATTCGTATTTTACTTATATTTTCATTTTACATGTAAACATAAACGGTTTATAAGCAAGATAAAGTCCTCGACTTCGGTTATGCTGGGGAAGAAAGACTTCAGAAAAAAACCCTCAAAAGAAAAACCTTGGCCTATCGGCCTCGATTTTTCTTTTTCTCGGGTTGTTTTCTTCAGTCTCGTGCTTTATCCTACACATATCTGATCGTAACTTCCTGAATTATGGCTCCTGATTGTACGAAAATCGCCCCATTTTTTAGCTTGTGGTTCCTTTGGAGGTCACAATTATTAACGGATTTAAAATAATGTTTGATCATATCACTGTTTCACCATAATGAAGGGTGAGTTCGAATTTCGTAAAAATCGGACCAAAACTTCCTGACAAAATGGCTGCCGCTAATACGCGAATAGTGTAAAAATATGACAGATCAAGATTGTGGACCCTGTAGAGGTCACAATTTTAATCCGATTTTGATGAAATTTGATATGTAAGTTTATAACCCATTGGACCATAACTTCCTGAATTTATGGCCCCTGAGTGTACAAAAAATCATGTTTTTTAACTTGTGGACCCTATGGAGGTCACAATTTTATTCTGTGTGGGCGTATGTTTCGTTGCCTGGAAACCTATTTTTTGAAGTGATCAAGGGCCATAACTTTGGCACTAATTATCGGAAATCGCTGAAAATCAATAGGCTTCTTCGTCTCATGACCTTAAACACTGTGTATAAATTTGAAGTCAATCGGATATTAACTTTGGCCTCTAGAGCACCCACAAGATTTTTTGAAGTGATCAAGGGCCATAACTCTGGCACTGATTATCGGAAATCGCTGAAAATCAATAGGCTTCTCCGTCTTATGACCTTAAACACTGTGTATGAATTTGAAGTCAATTAGATATTAACTTTGGCCTCTAGAGCACCCACAAGATTTTTTGAAGTGATCAAAGGCCATAACTCTGGCACTAATTATCAGAAATCGCTGAAAAACAATAGACTTCTTCGTCTCATGACCTTAAACACTGTGTATAAATCTAAAGTCAATCGGATATTAACTTTAGCCTCTAGAGCGTCCACAAGCAATTGTGGACGCCGGACCGACGGACAATATACGACCACATTTCAATGTGGGCGTATAAAAAGGGCATTTTTCGTACAATCCGGGGCCATAATTCAGGAAGTTACGATCCGATATGCGCAAATATCGAGAGGAACCAAGATCTTTGGGTTATAATCATGTATTTCACATTTCATCAAAATGGGTTCAAAATTGTGACCTCTGCAGGGTCCAAACTATTCGCATACATGCGGCGGCCATTTTGTCTGGCAGTTTTGGTCTTATTTTCACGAAATTCAAACTGAACTTTTCTTTACGGTGTTACGGTGATATAATCAAACGGTTTTTAAAAACAGATAATAAGTTTGACCTCCAGAGGTACCACAAGCTAAAAGGGGCAATTTTTCGTACAATCAGGGGCCATAATTCAAGATATGTGCAAATATCGAAATGAACCAAGATCTTTGGGTTATAAATGTGCATTTCAAGTTTCATCATAAATCGGTTCAAAATTGTGACCTCTATAGGGTCCACAAGCTAAAAATGTAATTTTTCGTCCAATCAGGGGCCATAACCCATGAAGTTACAGACCGATACATGCCAATATCAAAGGACCCGAGATCTTTTGTCGTATAAAAATGGGCGTGCAAAAAGGGAGAAAAGAGACAGAGAGAGATTTGCTATAAATAGACAAACTACAATTTGTGGGTACCGGCATGGTGAAATTTAATGGTGGTCTGCCTCCACATGCCAATACACAAAGCAGGCGAGATCTTATGGGGATAAACCTATATTTCAAGTTTCGTCAAAATCTGACCTGTAGAGAGTCCACAAATAAATTGTGGACGGACATGGGGCGACGGCAAAAAATCGAAAGGGTTATAAACATGCATGTCAAGTTTCATCAAAATAGGTTCAAAATTGTGACCTCTATAGGGTCCACAAGCCAAAAATGTAATTTTTTGTACAATCAGGGGCCATAATCCATAAAGCTTCGATCTGATACATGCCAATATCTAAAGCAGCCGAGACATTATGGGGATAAACCTATATTTAAAGTTTCGTCAAAATCAGATAAGTATTTTGATCTGTAGAGAGTCCACAAAGAATTGTGGATGGACAATCTAATTAAAATTCAGATCTATATTTCGTTTCGGATTCTATAATTTTCGATGGCCTACACTACATGTAGATCTAACAAATTATAGCGGGAGGTCACGTTCAGCCAGTTCAGATGTCAAGCACGCGACATTTGACCCTATAACCTCAGTCATTCGATTTGTTTTGATTTCTATCGCTGATAATGCCTACCCACAATTCCACGGAAAAAAGGTCAAACCCTCGATTCGACAGACAATTTGATTGGCTGACCCCTCACTTCAAGCAGAACACAAGTTAAATAGCAAGTCTTTCAGATACTAATGTAGTAAAGACGAATAAAACCAAATTTTGAACAATAAAAACGAAACCAAATAGGATCTGTATTTTAATCAGATTGGTGGATGGACAGACGAATGGATGGACAGAAGTCCAGACGGACAGGGACGACGGCATAATTCGTCCACCTGAGGTCACAATTTTAAATTTTAATCTGATTTTGATGAAACTTGAAATGCATGTTTATAAACCCAATGATCTTTGTTCCTTTCGATATTTGCGCATATCAAATATCAACTTCATGAATTATGGCCCTTGATTGTAGGAAAAATCACTTTCATTTTAGCATGTTCTCTATCCATCTCTTGAAAATGTGGGCGTTTCCTGTCTGGCAGCCGCTGGTTTATTTACAATTGAATGCCTGTGTGATCCCTGATGTAAACTGTACCTCCATCAACAGCAGACTTTTTGTGTTTCAAAAGGTGTGACAGACACACACTTCTACAGTACATACATGATTACATGTATATATATATACTTACATATCCCGACTTTGCTATGAGTGTATTAGGTGGACTATCACCACTCAAACTGGCTAATAAATGGCTGCTATAGGAATTTCCATCATATACAAATAGAAAATCAAAGGAACATTCTGTTGACATACTCTTAAAATCCAGATGAATAAATTTATTTGGACCACCTGCTGAAAAATAAACAAATAATAGATAAAGATATATACACTTTTACTTCTATCAAAAACAAGTGGTTTTAATGGTGTCTTTGCTAAAGGCTCTTAAAATGCTTAATTCCAACAGTCCTAATTAAATTCATGTACATGTGGGCCTATCTGAAATTCTGTGATACGTTTTCAAAATAAAAAAGGGTTTGCAAAGTTTCAAAAGATTCTGTTAAGAATTGCGGCCTGTAGACAAAACGCATGGCATGCAAACATTTGGCGTGGCTCTGTCCAAAGGGATCGGGAAAGCACCAAAAAAATATAGAGGTTACTCAGGTCAGCCTTAGGGTATAATAAGTTTTCAAGAATAATCGATTACGAATTGTGATGTCTGTAGACGACACACAAAAATGAAAATGGGCTAGCACTGTCCCTGGCATGTTCCTTAAGCAACGTCCGCGAGTTTTACAAACATCTAACCGTTGCTTCAATACTCAGCAATTCTCGAACATTTACGCCCGTTGTGTTTACACGTGACTAATTAGCATTGTTCAATCAGAGGTCGTGGCGGCCTCCTTAGATTGAAGATGTGTCCCTGGGGGTTGGGCATGCACCCCCAACGATAGAGATGTTCCTTAGGGTACAAAGAATGAGTATGCAAAGTTTCAAATGCAGGCTGTAGACAACGAAGAAACAAATACAAGTTATAGGCATGGCTCTGTTCCAGGGAGTAGGGCATGCAACCAAAACAATAGGGATCAACTTTAGGTTACATGTATAAAGATTAAGTATGTAAAGTTCCAAGATGGCCGATTAAGAATTGTGGCCTGTAGGCAACACACAGACACACAAAAAGAAAATGGGCGTGCTCTGCCCCTGTGGGTTGGGCATGCACCCATAACAATAAGATCTTCCTTAGGGTACAAAGAAAATAAGTATGCAAAGTTTCAAAATGATACGTTAAGAAATGTGGCTTGTAGACGAACAACAAACAAATACAAGAAGTGAAGAAGTAGGCGTAGCTATGCCCCTAGAGGTTGGGCATGCTCCAAGGAATAAGTATACAAAGTTTGAAGAAAGTCCATTAAGAATTGCGCCCTGTAGGCGATCCACATACATACACACACACACACACACACACACAAACAGGGGCGATGGCATATGTCCACATTATGAATGTGGAAGTATAAAAAGGGGTAACTGTTAGTCAACTCCGGAATGGAAGGGCACAGAATGCCAATAGGGTTCATCCTTTCAATAAAATTGAATAACCCCCTATTTGAAATAAATTCATCAAAAACTGTAGCTTCTATCACATTCACAAGCCAATTGTTGACAGACCAGGTAGCAACATAATACACCTATAAAAATGTTACAGAAGTTTTTACAAAGATAGGTTGCCTGGCAACGAACAATATGCCCACAGCAGATAAGTCGTCCAAGCAGTCAACAAGAGTTGTCAGATATTTTTTTCTATTGTCGGTAATGAAACATTTATAATACACTAAAATCTGATTAAGAGTAACAACAAATTTAAGTAATTATCAGAAAATCATTAGAATATGTTTGGCTTTCAGTTTTGCCCTATGCAAACATTTAATATACAAAACATTTACTATCATCGATTTAGCTGTTCAAGTTATCAAAATTCATTGAAATCAATATACTTGTTCGTCTCAAGATCTTAAACTCTGTTTATCAATCTAAAGTCATCGGATGATACAGGTACATGTATCTAGTGATCAAGTGCCATAACTCTGGTAGTAATTAGTGTAAATCATTGAGAATCACCGGGCTTTTATATCTCACGACCTTAAACACTGTGTCTATTAGAATTAGATATTGAATTTACCCCTTAAAACGCCCACAAAGATTTTTCAAAGAGATCAAGAGCCATAACTCTGGCAGTAAATATAAGAAAAATGTTGAAAATCAATATCGGTGCCGACCATGTGACTAATTGTCAAAAATATTTGCTGTATGGTAAGACGTAAATAAAGGCATAAGTGGATGTTAAAACTCCAGAAAAGAACCAACCAGGCCAAGAGATTGTGTTGGGGTACGTGTAATTCGGACAGTAGATACCCCGACTTTTTGTATTTTTCAGGGAGTCAACTATGCGGTCACTCATCGGAAATACGCGCATGGGGGGGGGGTAATCCATCCAAAGAGGGTAATCTGCGCTCAACATTTACATTTAAAAAGAGATGTTAGTAGCCTGCCAGATGCAAATATATAAATATGACCTGATTGGCCTTGTATTGAAATATTTTAAAAATCCCTACATAATTAGTGTGTGTGCTTAGAAAGTAAGATTTTAAACTCTACTCTGGTCAGCAGAATCTCATAGTCGGTGCTGACCATGTGACTATACTATATGTCAAAAATATTTGCTGTATGATAAGATGTAATTTAAGTTCCTCCCCGCTGGAAGTGGACGTTAAACACCAGAAATGAACGAACCACCAACCAGGCATAATGGTCAAGAGATGTGCCTTGGGGTACATGAAATTCGCACACAATAGTTTTCCTATTTTTCAGGTAATCAACTATGCGGTCATTTCTTTCTGTGTCGCCTTGCTCATACTGCTCGGCCAGTAAACTGAGTGTCGCAAAATTCATTAAAATGACTAATTCTACTACGGCAGTGATCCATCATGGTAAATACCGATTTTATATTAGGCGGATTATCATCGCAGTAAGCCATTAAATTGCCTGAGTGAACAAAGTTCACTTCGCAAGGGCTCAACATAGATTCAGACCATGGAATTCAATGAGTTGAGAGTTATTAATTTGCAAAATTCTTCGAAAGTTGAAAGGAACGGAAATCCTGCTTTTTTGCCACCTTTAAGTAATTAGTAATAATCTGCATCACATGGTCAATTATTTTTCTGTTACAAAACCAACAATCTCAAATTTTAATACCTTGATCATGTCTATTTTTTTAATCAAACGAGACCAATTAATCGATAAATAGCACCTATCAAAATTGGATTTGAAAAATGTGAGAATCAGTCCTGACATCAATTCAATGATGACAATTCTTGTCGGTACATCTGATTAGCCTATATATTCTGTACTATTGTGGTGCAGAAATTACATTTATAACTGTCTCTGCAAAGAAAATCAATACATTTTCTGTTGAATTATCTGATAACTTTTTATTATACCTACCTTCTATCAACCATTCACACTGAGCAAAATGTGGGTACTCTGTGGGTCCGTCTGAGATTATTCCTTTTTGACCATTCAGTACCTTTCTTCCACTGCACCCCTCTGTAAGTCGGCAGGCTAAAACAATGGCTGTAACAACAGCAAGTGTTACCTTGAGAGTCAACTGTCTCATTTTGACTTAATAATAACTTGTCGATTGAAACCATGTGAGTTGCAGACGGAATTAAAACGTCATGTTTTGTAAACTATGTGGAATAAATAATATTTTTGTAGAACAGTCAACAATAAAAACGATACTAAACACACTTCTCAACAGACAATCGTGCATTATTTCATCGCCTGGTATGTAACCCTATACCTGTTCTTATCGCCAAATCATTTTACTGTTATGAAATCATGTCCGTTGGGCAAAAGCTAACCGAATATGCGACGCAGTGGTCGTAATATTTACTCACAACCACTTTGAGTTTGACAAGTGAGCCTCCATTGTTTCAGGAACGAACAGTACGGAACGAATACTTCCCTAGCTTCTGATTGGCTAATAAACGCTACGCTTCTCTCTCTCAGCTGCTTAGATCAGCAAAAGGTTACAGAGGTCAATTCGCTCAGACAAGATTTTCTAAAAATATTCCAGACCTGTAAGCTTGCAGTTGAATAGCTTTTTAACAAGTGGTTCTGCATTTTGGCTCAGTGCCGAGCAATTCTTAAATGAGGATGTATTCTAATTTGCTGTAAACCGTGGGAATAAAATAAAGGTTATAAAACATTTGAGGCTACATTTGGAACCAACAGATTCAGAAAAAAATATGTTTCAGACAGAGATGAGAGAAAGGGAAATTCGATAAACTCCAAAATAGAATATTATATGTACGGCGTCTACTTTATTAAAAATTATTATATGTAGCAATACAAGGCCAAGAGTGGATACCCGATTGTTGAACATGGCACTATAATCTGACCTTCTATCCGTATATGCATACACATACCGAACCAGGGGCGGATCCAGGGGGTGGGGCGCTGTCTGCACTTGGGAGTGCTACAGACGGACAATCAACCAAGTCACCAACCAGCTCGTTTCGGAGTAAATTACGTTTTCCCCACCTAAATAGATTATTAATTCGTTTAATAATAATAATAATTATAATAACTTATTTATAGTGCGCCTATTACAATATGAAATACTGTTCAATGGCACACTTAACATTTTGTGGGCGTCACACATAGAAAAATAAAATAGAATTAAATTAAATTGATGATAAAATAAATGAAAATGCCATACGATAACAATCAAAATATAGTAATAAAGATTATGTGTGGTGTAATGGACGAGAGCGAGACATTAAAGGAGCTAAATCGCTAACATTTTGGGACCTAGAAATTGACACAAGTGGGTCGCAACGCATGTAATATGAATGTATATAAACTGATTTACATTCAATGATCTTCGTTTTTACTCTAATTTCAAATCAGTTATGTTCGGCGAAATAAGCCAGCACTCTCAATAGAATGCAAATTTCTAGCGTCTGGTTTTTCCAGTCGACACACACCGTTGGATTTGGGGCAATGTTTCTGGCCTCGTTCCTCGAGTCGCTTGCTAGAACTGGGAATGAAACGCATAATGGTGCACGATTCGTGTACCAATGGTAAAATGTTTATTTTGTCTTAAATATTGGATATCAGAAGCCCATCTTTTTCCGGTAAGATCACAGCATCAATGTTGATTTGAATTGACAAATAGAGAGAGAGAGAAATGGGGTTTAACGTCCACTCAACACAAACTAGGTCATTTCGGGACTAACATATGGTTTAATTTTATTTCAATAATTCGCTTGCGCGTAGCGGTCTTTAGCAGTGGGAGGAAACCGGTGTGCCCGGAGGAAACCCACGAGGTTGAGAAGGCGCCCCTATCTCCATCTCACACCAGGGCTCGAAACCACAGCCGCAAGCCAGAGGTGACCGGCCAGCTAGAGGTCGAAGCGCGGCACTCTAGTCCACTAGGCCATCCCAACCCCCCGAATTGACAAATAATTCGTGTTTTTAATGTTGAAGATTTTGGATGATATTGAGTTAGAGACTTGGCTATTTTAAGTAATATATTGTGGTGGAACGATATGACGACTTAAACCGCAAAGCCGAGTTCGTGCGCTCAATACTCGCACTTGTGGCTGAATAAGTGTGGACAATTCTGAGTATTGTCGCGATATTTTCGTACAGCATTTCACACTCTTCATCCAATAACAGGTCTAACGTCTTTGAGGGTCTTTGGGAGTTCGTCCCGGTTTGAACAGTAGAGGTTGGAAGGGGAAAGGTAGAGGGCTTTTGAAAAGATCTAGTTGGAACACAACATTATCCACAAAAGGGATGAAAACAGATCTTTTTATTTCTTGTACTGGATCAGATGGCACATTACTCCGCAGTTTGCGAATATTTTGCAGTTCGCTGATGACAAAATCCACTTTATCGAAGGCAGTGATAATGTCTATGTCTATCGCTGTATCTTGAAACTGGCGAGCAAGACCCTTGGAGTTAGGCATTTACCCCTGTCGCCTATGTAATTGTATTCGGATCCCACCTATTTTTCTCATTCGTTTAGATGACATCTAAACATTCCAGCAATGGCACATACACTCCACTAGGTTGTCGAATGCCGTATGCCTCTCGACCCATCGGGTATCGCACAAGAGCCGTGTTTGGATTCTGACCGATCCTTCTGCAGAAATCTACAATCGACGACCCACATAGTCCGCTGTCGTTTCGGGGAGAATTTGAAGAACAATCCGATTGTTTGCATATTGAACTTTAGATGACTTCGACAAAGCGAGGTTCAACTGATGAGAAGCGCATGGGAAATAGGAGCCCTTCCGCATTCTCAGTTTTCACGTTTACAGCTCCCTCCCGTTTCCCGGCTATATTACCGGCACCATCGTAAATTTGTCACCTGCTCTTTTTTTATGTGTAGTTCAACCCTCGAAATGGCAGCAATACTTTCATCTGCAATCGCCTCGCCTGTAATTTCCTTGCATTTCAGGTATTCGCTAGGAGCTTTTCTACCGGAGTGATGCCCTTACAGTTACGAGAGAGAGAGAGAAATGGGGTTTAACGTCCACTCAACACAAACTAGGTCATTTCGGGACTAACATATGGTTCAATTTTTATTTCAATAATTCGCTTGCGCGTAGGGGTCTTTAGCAGTGGGAGGAAACCGGAGTGCCCGGAGGAAACCCACGAGGTTGAGAAGGCGCCCCTATCACCATGCCACATACGCTCACACCAGGGCTCGAAACCGCAGCCGCAAGCCAGAGGTGACCGGCCAGCTAGAGGTCGAAGCGCGGCACTCTAGACCACTAGGCCATCCCAACCCCCCTTACAGTTACGAAGCACTATCCCAAGTTGTTCCCAGTTACTGCAATCAGTAACTTCGTCTGCTATTACACAAACAGAAGTCTACCTTTTCACCTCGCCAATTATCTGCTGCTGTACGTATTCCAGAACAAACTGTAACACATCGTTCTGAGTGTTTTTCGATATGTACAAGGCGTTCTTTCGACCCTTTTCGAGATGTTCTCAGAGTTCAGTGTCAGTTCTGCTGACCATTGTCACCACCGCTTTGAAATTTCCCACGTTTCTCCGATGATCATCGTCTACCTCTAAGTCTAAAGGATTACCATCGTCTCTATGTCCCCAAAGACCGGTGCTTTGGCTACCGCAGTGGTCCAAACATCTTATTATAGACCCCAGAAATTTATTGTTGTGTTCTATATTATCTTCTCGGGGTCGGGATCAAAGGAAGTCTTGCATTTTATCATAGGAATCTCGGTGGTACTTAAGCGCATAGTGTTTTTTTTTTAAGCTCAAATATAGCATCTTTCCAATTTCTGTATGGTGTCGTTATGAACATAATTTGATGGCGCGCCTTGGTGAGCTGGCACGGGAAACATAGAGCATGCTAAACAATATAGACCATCCTCAATAATAACCGAAAAACCCATGAAATCATTGTCATCAAGCCATTGTCGCTGGCAGTGACGATTCATAGTCTCAGAGCCGCTTCCTCTGCGTTTATCACAGTTTCCCATAACCGCAGCCGCCTCTTCGTTGGTATCATGCCTTTGATCCTGAAAAAAAAAGTAAAATGAAACCAACACTTGATAATATTGACAGGATGAAAGCATCTATACCACCCTGTTTGGCGTAAAATTCGAAGACAAAAAAATAATTCAATGAATAATGTAAGTTAGTGACACATGAGGCACACGTCGAGTTCTACATGAAGTTATATACTATAGATTAATTCCGGGAGATCCCAGACGCACATTTTCCCCAGTTGCCAGAATTCGAGGGGCCGTGGTCATGTCCATGGCCTCTTCATCCTGTTCTTTTGCCTCTGGAATGTAGACTGGAAGATTTAATTTCAAGTGAATTTCGCAGTTCTGCTAGAATCTGCAGCTGGCTTGTGGTGCAAACAAAAGATATCCGATTACGTAAATGATAAAATTACCCCAAATAACAACTTTTCTATTAAATGTATTACTACCACCGAGGTATTAAAACATTTATTGAGTGTAAATAGTAACAAAGCCGTTGGGTGTGATGGTATTGGACCCGAAATTTTAAAATTGTCTGGGTATACAATTTGTATTCCTTATTCCACTCAATACTTAAACAAATCAGACATATTTATTTGATGATTGCAGTGCCCTGCATTGTTCACGTAGAGATATTTTATCCATCGCTAATAATTTCCAAAATGATCTCTATTTGGTTACTAAATTGTGTGAAAACAATGGGATGGTTATCAATCAGTCGAAAATAAAATCAATGCTGATTTCATCAAAAGATAAAAGAAATCAGAAAGATAGGCTGGCACTGCCAGGCAGGATACGCCCACATTTTCGAGAGATGGATAGTGAACAAGCAATACCGAAAGTGATTTTTCCTACATCATTAAGTCCTGTATTTCATACTGTATTGGGAGCAGCCATTTTGTTGGTCAGTCCCAGTCTGATATTTATGAAATTCGAAGCCGACAATGATTATGGTGTGACGGTACACAACGTAAAAATGTGACTTTTCGTCAAAATCGGATAAGAATTGTGACCTGTAGAGAGTTCACAACCATGATATACCATATTTTTACTCTATTCGCGTACAAACGGCGACCATTTCATCCGGCAATTTTGGTACGATTTTCACGAAATTCGAACTCAACCTTCCTTACGGTGCAACAGTAATATAATCAGAGTTTTTTTTTAAATAGGTTAATAATTGTTCGAGAGATAGATAGAGAACAAGCAATACCGAAAGTGATTTTTCCTACAATCAAAGGCCATAATTCATTAAGTTACAATTTGATATGCGCAAATATCGAAAAGAATAAAGATCTTTAGGTTATAAATATGCATTTCAAGTTTCATCAAAATCGAATTAAAATTGTGACCTCTACAGGGTCCACAACTTTGATATACCATATTTTTTACACTATTCGCGTACAAACGGCGGCCATTTTGTCTGGCAATTATGGTCCGATTTTCTCGAAATTCGAACTCAACCTTCCGTGGGGTGTAACAGTGATAGAGTCAAATACCGAAAGGAACCAAAATCTTTGGGTTATAACCATGAATTTTAAGTTTCATCAAAATCGAATTAAAATTGTGACCTCTACAGGGTCCACAACCTTGATATACCTTTTTTTAACAGTATTTGCGTACAAACGGCGGCCATTTTGTATGGCAATTTTGGTCCGATTTTCCCGAAATTCGAACTCAACCTTCTTTAGGGTGTAACGGTGATATAATCAAACATGCCAAGCAGCCGAGATCTTTTGGGGATAAACCTATATTTCAAATTTCGTCAAAATCAGATAAGAATTGTGACCTGTAGAGAGTCCACAAACAAACTGAGGACGGACGGACGTCCGGACAGGGGCGACGACATGAAAATGTGGACGTATAAAAAGGCGATTTGCGTATAATCAGGGGCCACAATTCAGGAAGTTACGATCCGATATGCGCAAATATCGAAATGAACCAAGATCTTTGGGTTATAACCATGAATTTTAAGTTTCATCAAAATCGAATTAAAATTGTGACCTATACAGGGTCTACAACCTTGATATACCTTTTTTTTAACAGTATTCACGTACAAACGGCGGCCATTTTGTATGGCAATTTTGGTCCGATTTTCCCGAAATTCGAACTCAACCTCCCTTAGGGTGTAACGGTGATATAATCAAACGGTTTATTAAATCGTATAATAATTGTGACCTCCAGAGGGACCACAAGCTAAAAAGGTGATTTTTCGGACAATCAGGGGCCATAATTCAGGACACTACGTTCCGATAGGCGCAAATATCGAAAGGAACCGAGATCTTTCGGTTATAAACATGCATGTCAAGTTCATCAAAATCGGTTCAAAATTGTGACCGCTATAGGGTCCACAAGCTAAAAACGTGATTTTTCGTACAATCAGGGGCCATAATCCACGAAGTTTTGATCCGATACATGCCAATATCGAAAGTAGCCGAGATCTTTTGAGGATAAACCTATATTTCAAGTTTCGTCAAAATCAGATAAGAATTGTGACCTGTGGAGAGTCCACAAACAAATTATGGACGGACGGACGCCCGGACGGACAGGGGCGACGACATAATACGTCCCCCCCTTGATTGAGACGGTTACTACCGCAAAATTTCATGGAATTCAAATTGACCAATACCTTAATTGGGAAGCACAGATAGCAGATATGTCTAAAAAAAAACTTGCACCAAAAAAAAGATAAAAGATCATTTAGCTTACGAAACATTAATTTTGTTCTATAATAGTTACATACTGCCAATATTTGATTATTGCTCTATTGGTGGTATGCTGCCAAATGTAGATTAGACATTCTTTTAAAATTACAGAAGAGGGCAGCAAGAATTATTCTTGATGCACCAATTGAAACTCCGTCCACCTCTTTATTTACTAAACTCGGTTGGCTTACTCTTACGCAGAGGATTCCTCATAATAAAATAGTTTTATCATTCAAAATTATTACATTATATTATACTCCACTTTATCTAAACTCCTATTTCATTGAAAAATCCTCCTGTTTCCAAAACAGATATCTTCCTCCATTCACACACCAGTAAATCTATTTTCCTTCAAAAACAAAAGACGGAATCCATGAAACGCACTTTTCATTATTCTGCGTGTCTTTTGCGGAAAAATCTGCCTTTTGATATTAAGATGTGTAAAAATGTTGAAAATTTTAAGATTAAACTGAAAACTCATTTTTAATGCGCACTGAAGAAACCATAATATTCAACTGATGACATACTTATTATTTTTCTATCTTATTTTGTGTGTAATTATAGTTTTCTTCCTATATTCTACTTGTATAATGTATATGTTTTGTAGTTTAGAAGTGACTTCCCAAAGTTTTCACTTTAAAATGCTATTTCATTTCAAATGATGTTGAAGTTATCCTGATATTACATGTATATATGTCTATGTAGCTTAGAAAGGATTTATGGAAGGAGGATGGAATCACAATGTCCAGCCGTTCGAATATCGGTTCTCCCCGAAACAGTACTCAGTAGGCTATTTCTACTAACATATCTGTAAACCTTTAGTTCAGATTAGATTTGGGGCTAAATTGCCAACAAATATTTGAATTGAAACAAAACATGTATAGATATGTAATTTTCCGATCTGATTAAAATACAAATCTATATTTCGTTTCCTTTTAAAACTTTCGATGGCCTACACTACATGAAGATATGACCAGTTGTACCTAGCGATAGGCCATACGAACGACTTTTGGTCCTATGACGTCAGACATATGTTTAACCAATCATCATTGATGTTACCAGTAGATTACCCACAATTCCGTACAAAATGCCTAACGCTCGCCTTAACAGACCGTTTCATTGGCTAATCTGTCACATCATTTAGAACACGTCAATGATAACAACTCTTCCAGATCCTAGTGTAGTAAAGACAAGTAAAACTATTTTTTTAACTACAGAAACGAAACGAAATAGGATCTGTGTTTTAATCGGATTGGTAATTTTCTGACTAAAATAGATATACTGTCTGGCAAAACCTAAATAATACTTTAAGGGAGTAGCAATTGTATTGCTGAACTGTTCGATATCAACGGGAATCAACGTGTGCGCGGGACCTCAGTTTTATATCCCACCCGAATAACTAGACGCTGTTCACCACAGTCCCGCCCCGTCCTGTACTGATAAGGGGAAACAACCCTGGAAAGATTTTGGGAAACTGTCTAGGTCAACACGGGGATCAGACCCCGGACCTCCTGATTAGTGAGCCACGGATACGCGGAAACCAGGCCGGACTATGACCAAACCCTGGACAGTCAGGTAAGTGAGCCAGTCCCTAATAAACAAAATACTATCATCAATATTAATTGACAGTTTCCATAAAGGGAGATAACTCCTTTTACCATAAATGGATTTCCAAAATTCCGTATATTCCCTTGTCTAATATGTTTTATGCATTTCGGTTGAAATCAAAATTGAACCAATAGACCTACCATCTTCTTTGCCGAGGATGAAGCCACAGGGTGTTTTCGCCAATATTTACTTTTATGTCAAGTTCACAATTGTTAAATATCATTTAGGCCAAGTTGATAATTATCGCAATTTTCATCTGGCCCTAAAAATCGAGTTTTTTCAGACATTGAGCTTGGAACTCTCTGGATCTGTGTTCCGGAAGTTATAAGCTTTCCAAAAATGTATAGTTTGTTCATATGGGAAGACCATGTAGCGGAACTTCACGATAGAAATTAATGCTACAGGCTTAATATTGAATATGTTAGCCCCCAGGCGCGGATCCAGAGAGGGGTGGGGTCCAGGGGATATCCAGAAGCCCATCTACTCCCGGTAAGATAACAACATCAATGTTATTTTGAATTGACAAATAATTCTTGTTTTCATTGTCGAAGATTTTGGATGATATTGAGTTACGGACTTAGCTCCTTTAAAGTGAAGGTCCCAAAAACATTTTGGAAGATAAATCTCTTTAATTTTGTGTGAAAATTCCTTGTAAACCTCTACATTTATGATTTAGCCTGTGCCAACTATTGCAAGCTATATTATTCATTTTTATGCGGTGAAAATAAACAGTAAACCAAGTCTATAAACTTTTCGTCTGTGAAAGTTTGTGCTCTGGAAAACCCCGACCAATTTTCCTATACTTAAATGGACTGGTTACTCTAATAGTAAATTAAAACTGCCAATAAAGCTTGTTAAAGAACAATCCTAATATGGTATCTGAAGATATTTTGTTCCTCACCTGTGAAGGGAGCATTCCCCATCAACATTTTAAGGACATTTTATGCGATTTTATTGGCGATTTTTAGACCTGTAATTTTGGAATTTACCTTCCGGAAATACGTCAGAATGCACCAAATTGAATCTAATTTACCAAATTTTTCTGGGGAGAGGGGGGAGATCCTACATCAGTATAAAAATGATTTCTCTGTTTAAAAAGCTCAATTTGTATGTATGCCTATGTATTTTAGAGACGATGACAGCAGATTTCCGTGACAGAAACCTGGCAAACCCCCTCCTGCAAAAAATCCTGGATCCGCCCCTGCCGCGCCGTGTCAGGAACCGTTCCCGGCACGCTTAAAATTTGTAATGTAAACGGGGTTATACTGTTATAAACACGACACCAATATTCACTGTGAAAATTATATGTATAAAAACATGAAATTACTGTAAAATTTTACAAACTGTCCTGTTAGAAAACTATCAGATGTAAAATTACGTAAAAACTGCGTCTATAAACATTTATATAAAAATTTAGCTTTTGACTTCCGAGATTGTGTATTTTAACAACATATTAAAGTTAAATTAGCAAATAGGTATGCAACCTAACAGATTGTGCATTTTAACAGAATATTCAAGTTAATTTACAAATTGATACACAATCTAGCAAATACTCTGTCGATTGTTTGAGCAATTTCAACGTAAATTCTTTTTTAATAAATATTATTTTTAATTTGTCACTTTGTTTGTCCTAGCGGAGACCCCGGCTTCTTTCCGAACGCCCCTAAACGTTTGCAGTGTTCTGGTCGCTCTTGTCCATTCCTATTAACAAGTATCAATTTTGGTTTTGGTTTTGTTTTTTTTTTTGTATTTGTATTTTATTTGGAATTCCATGCTTGATCAGCTCCTTACTTTGAAAGTATCACTACTATCCTACTAAGACATGAAAATATTTGTTTCAATTTTATCAAAATCTGTAGTTCATTTTATATTCTCTTTTATTGAGACTTGACTGGCTTTAGACCGATATCAGAAAAGCTGGGGGTGTTTCAGATCAAGGCTTCGCTCAATTGTGTTTATGAAATATCTGTGATTTTAGTTGCATTTCTGTAATATTACAGAATAAGACGTGAAGGTAAGTCTTCCTAACAATAATGTATGTGAGAAGGCAAATATATAGCATAAGAAGATAATGAGTATAATCTTTAAGTGGCATTTAGCGATCGGGGAAAACACATTAACAGAACACAGTTTTTATGGGATACAATCACTAGTTTTATTCTAAAAGCACAACCTTTCGACAAGTATCCTCTTATCGTTATCAAGTACAAATGACAATTTAGATCGTTCGTTCGTTCGTGGGGTTTAACTTGAGGTCAATATATATGAAATTAATAAGAAACCATTTACATGGATTAAAATAACAATAATAGAAATAATACTAGACCTGCATGCAGGAATGACGGGTTTCACTGGTGCCACGTTACCCTTGAACATGTCACTTCCGGTGCCAAGTTACCCTTGAACATATGTCACTTCCGGTACCAACGAAACCACTAAACAGTTTTCCAAATAAACATTGCTCACATCAAATAAAATGGACGCAGAACCAACCAAATCCAGCAATATCAATTCATTTTATACATTTGTTACTTGTAAATGATCTTGTCAAAATTACATTACTTCCGGTGCTAATGAAAATGTTCAATTAGTTTTATGAAATCAGAAATGGCATAAATATGATATAGTGAAAATTTTATGTAAATCGAATAATAATTGCCACTTTTATAGACCAAAAACCTTGAAAAGTGACGTGTAGAAAATCGTCTATTTCTCGACAACCGTACAAGTTAGAAACCATTTTTTGGTATTTATATGAATGTATGGGTTTAATCTATTTGTTGATTGGAATCAAATATCATAATTGTATAAACATTACAAATCAGACTCATTTGAATAAAATATCGGCTTTGAAGGCTTAAAATACAGTTTTTACCAAAATGACGTTACTTCCGGTAATAATGAAAACTTTAAATTAGTTTTTTAACAACGTCTATGAAATCAGGCTTCAAAGGGTGAAAATTTTATGAAAATCGAATAATAATTGACACTTTTATGGGCCAAAAACCTTCAAAAGTGACTTTTAGAAAATCGCCTATATCTCGGCAACCGAACAAGTCAGAAACAATTTTATGATATCTTTTTGACCGTATGAGTTTTGTTAATATGTGAATTTAAACCAAAAATTAATTTTATTATTATATGTGACATAATTCTTGGTTGAATAAAATATCGATTTTGAAAGTTAAAAATTGAGTTTTTGACTAAATGACGTCACTTCCGGTGTCAATTTTAAATTGTAATCAACTTGATATGACGCTACATGCTTTTTGAATCAAATGATGTCACTTTTATAAAAATCCAATAATAATTGACTATTTTACAGGCAAAATAACGAAAACAGTGACTTATGCAGAACTGCCCATTTCTTGGCAACTGCTTATATTACAAACTAATTTTAACATACATTTTCTTCGTATGGATTATAGCTACATGTTTATAAAAGTTACGAAGAGATATTTTAAAATCTGAAAAGCCTGAATTGGTTGTAAATAGGTCAATTTGACACCATTTTTAGCCTCTTAATCCAATTTGCTCGAAAATGAAATCGAAATTAAAAAAACTGCTTCCGACATTTTTTGCGCCTTTAAAGGACACACTTTTTGAGTCATATAATTTTTCAAAAAAATAATATTTGTTTTCGAAAAATGGTACCTAACTGTCAAAATTGTAGTTTTTGGTAAAATTATGCCACTTCCGGTGCCGACAGATAACACTTTCGGTAATAAAAAAAATGACAATTAAGACAACGAAGCATATGAACTTTGTTTTATACAAATCGAACAATAAAAAATTAATCTAGGACTGAAAAACTGAATTAGCCAATGGCGGCCAAGGAAAATTACTGAGACAAATTTTTTTAATATTTTTGCGCTAGTCAGATGACTCTTTATTTCTGTGCACAACACGATTAAAAAATATTCATAAATAAAAAAGTTTTTTGTAAAATTTTAAATTTTCGAAATTTGGCGCCTAATATCTTCAAAGATTTGTCGAAAATCAAAAATCGAAAGTATCGTAGCTATGTGCCCTGTCTCCGGCTATGTCAAAATGTATCGACAGTTAAAATCCAATGATTATTGTTAAAATTACTGCAATATTTTTAAAAACGATAACTTCGGTGATTTCGGACATTTCGCATTGTCGCAGAACGTTCAAAATAGCTTTATCCTCTAAGTCACACCCACTTTCCCAGTAAAACCGAAGAAATCGTAACGATGCGACAAGCAGTTGCTGAGATCTACTCAAAACAAAAGAAGAATAATAATAATAAGAACTAGACCTGCATGCAGGAATGACGGGTTTCACTGGTGCCACGTCACTTTCGGTGCCACGTTACCCTTAAACATATGTCACTTCCGATACCAATGAAACCATCAAACAGGTTTCCACATAAGCATTGTAAACATCAAATAAAATGGACGAAGAATCAACCAAATCCAGCAATATCAATTCATTTTATATATATGTTACTTGTAAGTGATCCTGGCAAAATTTCATTACTTCCGGTGATAATGAAAATGTTCAATTAGTTTTATGAAATCAGAAATGGCATAAGGCAGCATAATGGCGAAAATTGTATGTAAATCGAATGAGAATTGCCACTTTTATAGACCAAAAACCTTGAAAAGTGACTTGTAGAAAATCGTCTATTTCTCGGCAACCGTACACGATAAAAACTATCTTTTGGTATCTATATGATCGTATGGGTTCAATCCATTTGTTGATTGGAATCAAATATCATAATTTGAAATATATTACAAATCAGACTCATTTGAAAAAAATGTCTGTTTTGAAGGCTAAAAGTACAGTTTTTGCCAAAATGACATTACTTCCGGTGATACTGAAAATGTTAAATTAGTTCTATGAAATTATAAATGACACAAGATATCATATGGTGAAAATTTTATGAAAATCGAATAATAACTGACACTTTTATAGACCAAAAACCTTGAAAAGTGACTTAAGGAAAATCGCCCATTTCTCTGCAACCGTACAAGTTAGAAACCATTTTGTGGTATCTGTATGATCGTATGGGTTCAATCTATTTGATCAATAGAATCAAATATCACAATTTGAAAAAAATAACAAATACGACTCATTTGAATAAAATATTGTTTTTTGGAGGCTAAAATTTAAGTTTTGAGCAAATGACGTCATTTCCGGTGGCAGCGCAAGGGGTAAAATGGTTTGACATAGTCCACTATGGCATTAGGCATCCAATGGCGAAAGTAAATTGAAAATCGAATAATAATTGATTCTTTTACAGCCAAAATTACGTGAAAAGTGACTCATGCAAAATTGCCTATTTCTCGGCAACTGCTTATATTACAAACTAATTTTCACATACATTCTCTTCGTATGGATTATAGCTACAAGTTTATAAAAGTTACGTAAAAATATTTTAAAATCTGAAAAGCCTGAATGAGTTGTAAATAGGTCAATTTTACCCCTTTTTCACCTCTTAATCCAATTTGCTAGAAAATGAAAAAGAAATTAAAAAAACTGCTTCCGACATTTTTTGCGCCTTTAAAGGACACACTCTTTGAGTCATATAATTTTTCAAAAAAATAATATTTGTTTTCAAAAAATGTACCTAACTGTCAAAATTGTAGTTTTTGGTAAAATTATGCCACTTCCGGTGCCGACAGATAACACTTTTGGTAATAAAAAAAATGACAATTGAGACAACGAAGCATATGAACTTTGTTTTATACAAATCGAACAATAAAAAATTAATCTAGGACTGAAAAACTGAATTAGCCAATGGAGGCCAAGGAAAATTACTGAGACAAAATTTTTTAACATTTTTGCGCAAGTCAGATGACTCTTTAATTCTGTGCACAACACGACTAAAAAATATTCATAAATAAAAAAGTTTTTTGTAAAATTTTAAATTTCCGAAATTTGGCGCCTAATATCTTCGAAGATTTGCCGAAAATCAAAAATCGAAAGTAGCGCAGCTATGTGCCCTGTCTCCAGCTATGCCAAAATGTATCGAAAGTTAAAATCCCATGATTATTGTTAAAATTACCGCAATATTTGTAAAAACGATAACTTCGGTGATTTCGGACATTTCGCATTGTCGCAGAACGTTCAAAATAGCTTTATCCTCTAAGTCACACCCACTTTCCCAGTAAAACCGAAGAAATCGTAACGATGCGACACGTAGTTGCTGAGATCTACTCAACACAAAAGAAGAATAATAATAATAATAACTAGACCTGCATGCAGGAATGACGGGTTTCACTGGTGCCACGTCACTTTCGGTGCCACGTTACCCTTAAACATATGTCACTTCCGATACCAATGAAACCATCAAACAGGTTTCCACATAAGCATTGTAAACATCAAATAAAATGGACGAAGAATCAACCAAATCCAGCAATATCAATTCATTTTATATATATGTTACTTGTAAGTGATCCTGGCAAAATTTCATTACTTCCGGTGAAAATGTTCAATTAGTTTTATGAAATCAGAAATGGCATAAGGCATCATAATGGCGAAAATTTTATGTAAATCGAATGAGAATTGCCACTTTTATAGACCAAAAACCTTGAAAAGTGACTTGTAGAAAATCGTCTATTTCTCGGCAACCGTACACGATAAAAACTATCTTTTGGTATCTATATGATCGTATGGGTTCAATCCATTTGTTGATTGGAATCAAATATCATAATTTGAAATATATTACAAATCAGACTCATTTGAAAAAAATGTCTGTTTTGAAGGCTAAAAATACAGTTTTTGCCAAAATGACATTACTTCCGGTGATACTGAAAATGTTAAATTAGTTCTATGAAATCATAAATGACACAAGATATCATATGGTGAAAATTTTATGAAAATCGAATAATAACTGACACTTTTATAGACCAAAAACCTTGAAAAGTGACTTAAGGAAAATCGCCCATTTCTCTGCAACCGTACAAGTTAGAAACCATTTTGTGGTATCTGTATGATCGTATGGATTCAATCTATTTGATCAATAGAATGAAATATCATAATTTGAAAAAAATAACAAATACGACTCATTTGAATAAAATATTGTTTTTTGAAGGCTAAAATTTAAGTTTTGAGCAAATGACGTCATTTCCGGTGGCAGCACAAGGGGTAAAATGGTTTGACATAGTCCACTATGGCATTAGGCATCCAATGGCGAAAGAAAATTGAAAATCGAATAATAATTGATTCTTTTACAGCCAAAATTACGTGAAAAGTGACTCGTGCAAAATTGCCTATTTCTCGCCAACTGCTTATATTACAAACTAATTTTCACATACATTCTCTTCGTATGGATTATAGCTACAAGTTTATAAAAGTTACGTAAAAATATTTTAAAATCTGAAAAGCCTGAATGAGTTGTAAATAGGTCAATTTTACGCCTTTTTTCACCTCTTAATCCAATTTGCTAGAAAATGAAAAAGAAATTAAAAAAACTGCTTCCGACATTTTTTGCGCCTTTAAAGGACACACTCTTTGAGTCATATAATTTTTCAAAAAAATAATATTTGTTTTCAAAAAATGTACCTAACTGTCAAAATTGTAGTTTTTGGTAAAATTATGCCACTTCCGGTGCCGACAGATAACACTTTTGGTAATAAAAAAAATGACAGTTGAGACAACGAAGCATATGAACTTTGTTTTATACAAATCGAACAATAAAAAATTAATCTAGGACGGAAAAACTGAATTAGCCAATTGAGGCCAAGGAAAATTACTGAGACAAAATTTTTTAACATTTTTGCGCAAGTCAGATGACTCTTTAATTCTGTGCACAACACGACTAAAAAATATTCATAAATAAAAAAGTTTTTTGTAAAATTTTAAATTTCCGAAATTTGGCGCCTAATATCTTCGAAGATTTGCCGAAAATCAAAAATCGAAAGTAGCGCAGCTATGTGCCCTGTCTCCAGCTATGCCAAAATGTATCGAAAGTTAAAATCCCATGATTATTGTTAAAATTACCGCAATATTTGTAAAAACGATAACTTCGGTGATTTCGGACATTTCGCATTGTCGCAGAACGTTCAAAATAGCTTTATCCTCTAAGTCACACCCACTTTCCCAGTAAAACCGAAGAAATCGTAACGATGCGACACGTAGTTGCTGAGATCTACTCAAAACAAAAGAAGAATAATAATAATAATAATAAGAATAATAATTTTAACAAAAACAATAGTGTTTCACACAAGCTTCGCAGTGTGAAACCCTAATAAGAATAATAATTTTAACAAAAACAATAGTGTTTCACACAAGCTTCGCAGTGTGAAACCCTAACTAGACCTGCATGCAGGAATGACGGGTTTCACTGGTGCCATGTTACCTTTGAACTTGAACTTGTGTCACTTTCGGTGCCACGTTACCCTTGAACATATGTCACTTCCGGTACCAATGAAACCAATATACAGGTTTCCACATAAGCATTGCACACATCAAATAAAATGGAAACAGAAACAAACAAACCCAGCAATATCATTTCATTTTATACATTTGTTACATGTAATTGATCCTGACAAAATTACAGTACTTCCGGTGATAATGTAAATGTTCCATTAGTTTTATGAAATCAGAAATGGCATAAGGCATCTCATGGTGAAAATTTTATGTAAATCGAATAATGATTGCCACTTTTATAGACCAAAAACCTTGAAAAGTGACGTGTAGAAAATCGTCTATTTCTCGGCAACCGTACAAGTTAGAAACCATTTTTTGGTATTTATATGACCGTATGGGTTTAATCTATTTGTTGATTGGAATCAAATATCATAATTGTATAAACATTACAAATCAGACTCATTTGAATAAAATATCTGTTTTGAAGGCTTAAAATACAGTTTTTGCAAAAATGACGTTACTTCCGGTGATAATGAAAACGTTAAATTAGTTTTATAACATCGTCTATGACATTAGGCTTCAAAGGGTGAAAATTTTATGAAAATCGAATAATAATTAACACTTTTATGGGCCAAAAACCTTCAAAAGTGACTTTTAGAAAATCGCCTATATCTCGGCAACCGAACAAGTTAGAAACAATCTTATGATATCTTTTTGACCGTATGAGTTTTGTTAATATGTGAATTTAAACCAAAAGTTGATTTTATTATTATATGTGACATAATTCTTGGTTGAATAAAATATCGATTTTGAAAGTTAAAAATTGAGTTTTTGACTAAATGACGTCACTTCCGGTGTCAATTTTAAATAGTAATCAACTTGATATGACGCTACATGCTTTTTGAATCAAATGATGTCACTTTTATAAAAATCCAATAATAATTGACTATTTTACAGGCAAAATAACGAAAACAGTGACTTATGCAGAACTGCCCATTTCTTGGCAACTGCTTATATTACAAACTAATTTTTACATACATTCTCTTCGTATGGATTATAGCTACAAGTTTATAAAAGTTATGTAAAAATATTTTAAAATCTGAAAAGCCTGAATGGGTTGTAAATAGGTCAATTTTACGCCTTTTTTCACCCCTTAATCCAATTTGCTAGAAAATGAAATAGAAATTAAAAAAACTGCTTCCGCCATTTTTTGCGCCTTGAAAGGACACACTCTTTGAGTCATATAATTTTTCAAAAAAATAATATTTGTTTTTGAAGATCGTAAAAAACTGTCAAAATTGTAGTTTTTGGTAAAATTATGCCACTTCCGGTGCCGACAGATAACACTTTCGGTAATAAAAAAAATGACAATTGAGACAACGAAGCATATGAACTTTGTTTTATACAAATCGAACAATAAAAAATTAATCTAGGACTGAAAAACTGAATTAGCCAATGGCGGCCAAGGAAAATTACTGAGACAAAAAATTTTAACATTTTTGCGCTAGTCAGATGACTCTTTAATTCTGTGCACAATACGACTAAAAAATATTCATAAATAAAAAAGTTTTTTGTAAAATTTTAAATTTTCGAAATTTGGCGCCTAATATCTTCGAAGATTTGCCGAAAATCAAAAATCGAAAGTAGCGTAGCTATGTGCCCTGTCTCAGACTATGCCAAAATGTATCGAAAGTTAAAATCCAATGATTATTGTTAAAATTACTGCAATATTTTCAAAAACGATAACTTCGGTGATTTCGGACATTTCGCATTGTCGCAGAACGTTCAAAATAGCTTTATCCTCTAAGTCACACCCACTTTCCCAGTAAAACCGAAGAAATCGTAACGATGCGACACGTAGTTGCTGAGATCTACTCAAATTGGAATCTGAATAATAATAATAATAATAAGAATAACTAGACCTGCATGCAGGAATGACGGGTTTCACTTTTGCCATGTTACCTTTGAACTTGAACTTGTGTCACTTTTGGTGCTACGTTACCCTTGAACATATGTCCTTTCCGGTACCAATGAAACCAATATACAGGTTTCCACATAAGCATTGCACACATCAAATAAAATGGAAACAGAATCAAACAAATCCAGCAATTTTATTTTATACATTTGTTACATGTAATTGATCCTGACAAAATAACAGTACTTCCGGTGATAATGTAAATGTTCCCTTAATCTTATGAAATCAGAAATGGCATAAGGCATCATATGGTGAAAATTTTATGTAAATCGAATAATAATTTCCACTTTTATAGACCAAAAACCTTGAAAAGTGACGTGTAGAAAATCGTCTATTTCTCGGCAACCGTACAAGTTAGAAACCATTTTTTGGTATTTATATGACCGTATGGGTTTAATCTATTTGTTGATTGGAATCAAATATCATAATTGTATAAACATTACAAATCAGACTCATTTGAATAAAATATCGGTTTTGAAGGCTTAAAATACAGTTTTTGCCAAAATGACGCTACTTCCGGTGATAATGAAAACGTTAAATTAGTTTTATAACATCGTCTATGACATTAGGCTTCAAAGGGTGAAAATTTTATGAAAATCAAATAATAATTGACACTTTTATGGGCCAAAAACCTTCAAAAGTGACTTTCAGAAAATCGCCTATATCTCGACAACCGAACAAGTTAGAAACAATTTTATGATATCTATTTGACCGTATGAGTTTTGTTAATATGTGAATTTAAACCAAAAGTTAATTTTATTATTACATGTGACATAATTCTTGGTTGAAAAAAAGATCGATTTTAAAAGTTAAAAATTGAGTTTTTGACTAAATGACGTCACTTCCGGTGTCAATTTTAAATAGTAATCAACATGATATGACGCACACTTGCTTTTTGAATCAAATGATGTCACTTTTGTGAATATCCATTAATAATTGACTATTTTACAGGCAACATTACGAAAACAGTGACTTATGCAAAACTGCCCATTTCTCGGCAACTGCTTATATTAGAAACTAATTTTAACATACATTCTCTTCGTATGGATTATAGTGACAGGTTTATAAAAGTTAAGTAAAAAAATTTTAAAATCTGAAAAGCCTGAATGGGTTGTAAATAGGTCAATTTTACGCCTTTTTTCACCCCTTAATCCAATTTGCTAGATAACACTTTTGGTAATAAAAGAAATAACAATTGGGACAACGAAGCATATGAACTTTGTTTTATACAAATCGAACAATAAAAAATTAATCTAGGACTGAAAAACTGAATTAGCTAATGGCGGCCAAGGAAAATTACTGAGACAAATTTTTTTTAACATTTTTGCGCTAGTCAGATGACTCTTTAATTCTGTGCACAACACGACTAAATAATATTTATAAATAAAAACGTTAAATCGAATAATAATTGCCACTTTTAAAGACCAAAAAACTTGAAAAGTGACTTGTAGAAAATCGGCTATTTCTCGGCAACCGTACAAGTTAGAAACCATTTTGTGGTATCTGTATGATCGTATGGGTTCATTCTATTTGTTGATTGGCATCAAATACCATAATTTGAAAAAGATTTCAAAACAGACTCATTTGAATAAAATATCTGTTTTGGAGGCTAAAAATACAGTTTTTGCCAAAATGACGTTACTTCCGGTGATAATGAAAATCTTAAATTACTTGTATGAAATCCCAAATGGCATTAGGTATAACATGGTGTGACGTTTATGAAAATCGAATAATAATTGACCCTTTTATGGCCCCGAAACCTTCAAAAGTGACCTGTAGAAAACCGTCTATTTCTCGGCAACCGAACAAGTTAGAAACCATTTTATGATATCTATATGACCATATGAGTTTTGTTTATATGTGAATTTAAACCAAAAGTTAAAATTATTAATACATATTAAGTTATTCTTGGTTGAATAAAACATTGATTTAAAAAAGTGTAAAATGCATTTTTTGACCAAATGATGTCACTTCCGGTGTCAATTTTAAATTGTAATCAACTTGATATGACGCTACGTGCTTTTTGAATCAAATGATGTCACTTTTATAAAAATCCAATAATAATTGACTATTTTACAGGCAAAATAACGAAAACAGTGACTTATGCAGAACTGCCCATTTCTTGGCAACTGCTTATATTACAAACGAATTTTAACATACATTTTCTTCGTATGGATTATAGCTACAAGTTTATAAAAGTTACGAAGAAATATTTTAAAATCTGAAAAGCCTGAATAGGTTGTAAATAGGCCAATTTTACACCATTTTTAGCCTCTTAATCGAATTTGCTCGAAAATGAAATCGAAATTAAAAAAACTGCTTCCTACATTTTTTGCGCCTTGAAAGGGCACACTCTTTGAGTCATATAATTTTTCAAAAAAATAATATTTGTTTATGAAGATCGTAAATAACTGTCAAAATTGTAGTTTTTGGTAAAATTATGCCACTTCCGGTGCCGACAGATAACACTTTCGGTAATAAAAAAAACGACAATTGATACAACGAAGCATATGAACTTTGTTTTATACAAATCGAACAATAAAAAATTAATCTAGGACTGAAAAACTGAATTAGCCAATGGCGGCCAAGGTAAATTACTGAGACAAAATTTTTTAACATTTTTGCACTAGTCAGATGACCCTTTAATTCTGTGCACAATACGACTAAAAAATATTCATAAATAAAAAAGTTTTTTGTAAAATTTTAAATTTTCGAAATTTGGCGCCTAATATCTTCGAAGATTTGCCGAAAATCAAAAATCGAAAGTAGCGTAGCTATGTGCCCTGTCTCAGGCTATGCCAAAATGTATCGAAAGTTAAAATCCAATGATTATTGTTAAAATTACTGCAATATTTTTAAAAACGATAACTTCGGTGATTTCGGACATTTCGCATTGTCGCAGAACGTTCAAAATAGCTTTATCCTCTAAGTCACACCCACTTTCCCAGTAAAACCGAAGAAATCGTAACGATGCGACACGTAGTTGCTGAGATCTATTCAAATTGGAATCTGAATAATAATAATAATAATAATAATAAGAATAATAATTTTAACAAAAACAATAGTGTTTCACACAAGCTACGCAGTGTGAAACCCTAACTAGACCTGCATGCAGGAATGACGGGTTTCACTGGTGCCATGTTACCTTTGAACTTGAACTTGTGTCAATTTCGGTGCCACGTTACTCTTGAACATATGTCACTTCCGGTACCAATGAAACCAATATACAGGTTTCCACATAAGAATTGCACACATCAAATAAAATGGAAACAGAATCAAACAAATCCAGCAATATCATTTCATTTTATACATTTGTTACATGTAATTGATCCTGACAAAATTACAGTACTTCCGGTGATAATGTAAATGTTCCATTAGTTTTATGAAATCAGAAATGGCATAAGGCATCACATGGTGAAAATTTTATGTAAATCGAATAATAATTGCCACTTTTATAGACCAAAAACCTTGAAAAGTGACGTGTAGAAAATCGTCTATTTCTCGGCAACCGTACAAGTTAGAAACCATTTTTTGGTATTTATATGACCGTATGGGTTTAATCTATTTGTTGATTGGAATCAAATATCATAATTGTATAAACATTACAAATCAGACTCATTTGAATAAAATATCGGCTTTGAAGGCTTAAAATAAAGTTTTTGCCAAAATGACGTTACTTCCGGTGATAATGAAAACTTTAAATTAGTTTTTTAACATCGTCTATGACATTAGGCTTCAAAGGGTGAAAATTTTATGAAAATCGAATAATAATTGACACTTTTATGGGCCAAAAACCTTCAAAAGTGACTTTTAGAAAATCGCCTATATCTCGGCAACCGAACAAGTTAGAAACAATTTTATGATATCTTTTTGACCGTATGATTTTTGTTAATATGTGAATTTAAACCAAAAATTAATTTTATTATTATATGTGACATAATTCTTGGTTGAAAAAAATATCGATTTTAAAAGTTAAAAATTGAGTTTTTGACTAAATGACGTCACTTCCGGTGTCAATTTTAAATAGTAATCAACATGATATGACGCAGACTTGCTTTTTGAATCAAATGATGTCACTTTTGTGAATATCCATTAATAATTGACTATTTTACAGGCAAAATTACGAAAACAGTGACTTATGCAAAACTGCCCATTTCTCGGCAACTGCTTATTTTAGAAACTAATTTTAACATACATTCTCTTCGTATGGATTATAGTTACAGGTTTATAAAAGTTAAGTAAAAATATTTTAAAATCTGAAAAGCCTGAATGGGTTGTAAATAGGTCAATTTTACGCCCTTTTTCACCTCTTAATCCAATTTGCTAGAAAATGAAATAGAAATTAAAAAAACTGCTTCCGCCATTTTTTGCGCCTTGAAAGGACACACTCTTTGAGTCATATAATTTTTCCAAAAAATAATATTTGTTTAAGAAGAAGGAAACTAACCGTCAAAATTGTAGTTTTTGGTAAAATTATGCCACTTCCGGTGCCGACAGATAACACTTTTGGTAATAAAAAAAATGACAATTGAGACAACGAAGCATATGAACTTTGTTTTATACAAATCGAACAATAAAAATTTAATCTAGGACTGAAAAAGTGAATTAGCCAATGGCGGCCAAGGAAAATTACTGCGACAAATTTTTTTAACATTTTTGCGCTAGTCAGACGACTCTTTAATTCTGTGCACAACACGACTAAAAAATATTTATAAATAAAAAAGTTTTTTGTAAAATTTTAAATTTTCGAAATTTGGCGCCTAATATCTTCGAAGATTTGCCGAAAATCAAAAATCGAAAGTAGCGTAGCTATGTGCCCTGTCTCCGGCTATGCCAAAATGTATCGAAAGTTAAAATCCAATGATTATTGTTAAAATTACTGCAATATTTTCAAAAACGATAACTTCGGTGATTTCGGACATTTCGCATTGTCGCAGAACGTTCAAAATAGCTTTATCCTCTAAGTCACACCCACTTTCCCAGTAAAACCGAAGAAATCGTAACGATGCGACACGTAGTTGCTGAGATCTATTCAAATTGGAATCTGAATAATAATAATAATAATAATAATAAGAATAATAATTTTAACAAAAACAATAGTGTTTCACACAAGCTACGCAGTGTGAAACCCTAACTAGACCTGCATGCAGGAATGACGGGTTTCACTTTTGCCATGTTACCTTTGAACTTGAACTTGTGTCACTTTTGGTGCTACGTTACCCTTGAACATATGTCCTTTCCGGTACCAATGAAACCAATATACAGGTTTCCACATAAGCATTGCACACATCAAATAAAATGGAAACAGAATCAAACAAATCCAGCAATTTTATTTTATACATTTGTTACATGTAATTGATCCTGACAAAATAACAGTACTTCCGGTGATAATGTAAATGTTCCCTTAGTCTTATGAAATCAGAAATGGCATAAGGCATCATATGGTGAAAATTTTATGTAAATCGAATAATAATTTCCACTTTTATAGACCAAAAACCTTGAAAAGTGACGTGTAGAAAATCGTCTATTTCTCGGCAACCGTACAAGTTAGAAACCATTTTTTGGTATTTATATGACCGTATGGGTTTAATCTATTTGTTGATTGGAATCAAATATCATAATTGTATAAACATTACAAATCAGACTCATTTGAATAAAATATCGGTTTTGAAGGCTTAAAATACAGTTTTTGCCAAAATGACGCTACTTCTGGTGATAATGAAAACGTTAAATTAGTTTTATAACATCGTCTATGACATTAGGCTTCAAAGGGTGAAAATTTTATGAAAATCAAATAATAATTGACACTTTTATGGGCCAAAAACCTTCAAAAGTGACTTTCAGAAAATCGCCTATATCTCGACAACCGAACAAGTTAGAAACAATTTTATGATATCTATTTGACCGTATGAGTTTTGTTAATATGTGAATTTAAACCAAAAGTTAATTTTATTATTACATGTGACATAATTCTTGGTTGAAAAAAAGATCGATTTTAAAAGTTAAAAATTGAGTTTTTGACTAAATGACGTCACTTCCGGTGTCAATTTTAAATAGTAATCAACATGATATGACGCACACTTGCTTTTTGAATCAAATGATGTCACTTTTGTGAATATCCATTAATAATTGACTATTTTACAGGCAACATTACGAAAACAGTGACTTATGCAAAACTGCCCATTTCTCGGCAACTGCTTATATTAGAAACTAATTTTAACATACATTCTCTTCGTATGGATTATAGTGACAGGTTTATAAAAGTTAAGTAAAAAAAATTTAAAATCTGAAAAGCCTGAATGGGTTGTAAATAGGTCAATTTTACGCCTTTTTTCACCCCTTAATCCAATTTGCTAGATAACACTTTTGGTAATAAAAAAAATAACAATTGGGACAACGAAGCATATGAACTTTGTTTTATACAAATCGAACAATAAAAAATTAATCTAGGACTGAAAAACTGAATTAGCTAATGGCGGCCAAGGAAAATTACTGAGACAAATTTTTTTAACATTTTTGCGCTAGTCAGATGACTCTTTAATTCTGTGCACAACACGACTAAATAATATTTATAAATAAAAACGTTAAATCGAATAATAATTGCCACTTTTAAAGACCAAAAAACTTGAAAAGTGACTTGTAGAAAATCGGCTATTTCTCGGCAACCGTACAAGTTAGAAACCATTTTGTGGTATCTGTATGATCGTATGGGTTCATTCTATTTGTTGATTGGCATCAAATACCATAATTTGAAAAAGATTTCAAAACAGACTCATTTGAATAAAATATCTGTTTTGGAGGCTAAAAATACAGTTTTTGCCAAAATGACGTTACTTCCGGTGATAATGAAAATCTTAAATTACTTGTATGAAATCCCAAATGGCATTAGGTATAACATGGTGTGACGTTTATGAAAATCGAATAATAATTGACCCTTTTATGGCCCCGAAACCTTCAAAAGTGACCTGTAGAAAACCGTCTATTTCTCGGCAACCGAACAAGTTAGAAACCATTTTATGATATCTATATGACCATATGAGTTTTGTTTATATGTGAATTTAAACCAAAAGTTAAAATTATTAATACATATTAAGTTATTCTTGGTTGAATAAAACATTGATTTAAAAAAGTGTAAAATGCATTTTTTGACCAAATGATGTCACTTCCGGTGTCAATTTTAAATTGTAATCAACTTGATATGACGCTACGTGCTTTTTGAATCAAATGATGTCACTTTTATAAAAATCCAATAATAATTGACTATTTTACAGGCAAAATAACGAAAACAGTGACTTATGCAGAACTGCCCATTTCTTGGCAACTGCTTATATTACAAACGAATTTTAACATACATTTTCTTTGTATGGATTATAGCTACAAGTTTATAAAAGTTACGAAGAAATATTTTAAAATCTGAAAAGCCTGAATAGGTTGTAAATAGGCCAATTTTACACCATTTTTAGCCTCTTAATCGAATTTGCTCGAAAATGAAATCGAAATTAAAAAAACTGCTTCCTACATTTTTTGCGCCTTGAAAGGGCACACTCTTTGAGTCATATAATTTTTCAAAAAAATAATATTTGTTTATGAAGATCGTAAATAACTGTCAAAATTGTAGTTTTTGGTAAAATTATGCCACTTCCGGTGCCGACAGATAACACTTTCGGTAATAAAAAAAACGACAATTGATACAACGAAGCATATGAACTTTGTTTTATACAAATCGAACAATAAAAAATTAATCTAGGACTGAAAAACTGAATTAGCCAATGGCGGCCAAGGTAAATTACTGAGACAAAATTTTTTAACATTTTTGCACTAGTCAGATGACCCTATAATTCTGTGCACAATACGACTAAAAAATATTCATAAATAAAAAAGTTTTTTGTAAAATTTTAAATTTTCGAAATTTGGCGCCTAATATCTTCGAAGATTTGCCGAAAATCAAAAATCGAAAGTAGCGTAGCTATGTGCCCTGTCTCAGGCTATGCCAAAATGTATCGAAAGTTAAAATCCAATGATTATTGTTAAAATTACTGCAATATTTTTAAAAACGATAACTTCGGTGATTTCGGACATTTCGCATTGTCGCAGAACGTTCAAAATAGCTTTATCCTCTAAGTCACACCCACTTTCCCAGTAAAACCGAAGAAATCGTAACGATGCGACACGTAGTTGCTGAGATCTATTCAAATTGGAATCTGAATAATAATAATAATAATAATAACTAGACCTGCAAGCAGCACTGAACCGGCTTTCAGGAATCATACAGAAAGTTTATTATACCATAGCCGATCCATTGAGCTACCATACTATACTTTAGTTGTTTTGCTTCAGTGACACCCTCTACCATATGTTAAAGTAATATTTGCTGGCGAAAAGACCGGTCAAAATTGTAAATTATGGCAAAATTACATCACTTCCGGTGCCGAAAGAAATTTTTATAGGTGAAAAATAGGTCGAAAATTCGCGACATACAATATACAAACTTTGTTTTATCATATCGGGCAATAAATAATTAAGGTAAAAAACTTAAAAGTGACCCTGGGAAAATTGGCTATTATTCAACAAGGGAACATGCTAGAAGCCTTTTCTTGATATCAGTATGATGGTATTGATTTAATCTTACTGCCCATTAGAGTTAGACGTTATAAAGTTAAACGAATGATAAATATAAATCCCTTCAAAAAAATGTTTGTTTTGAAGGCTAAAAATGTTTTTTTTTGCAAAAATTACAAGACTTCCGGTTATATTGAAAATGTTAATTTAGTTCACAGAAGTCATAAATGGCATAAGGCATCAAATGGTAAAAAAAATATTAAAGTCGTATAATTATTGACACTTTTATGGACGAAAACCCTTGAAAAGTAACTTATAGAAGATCGCCTATTTCTCTGTAACCGTACAAGTTAGAAACCATTTTGTGGTATCTGTATGGCCGTATGGCTTCATTCTATTCGTTGATGGGAATCAAATATCATAATTCTAAAAATATTATAAGGCAGACTCATTTTAATAAAATATTTGTTTTTTAGGTTAAAAATACAGTTTTTGCCCAAATGACGTCATTTCCGGTCACAGTGAAATTGTAAAATTGGCTTGACCTTGTCCAAATTGGCATTAAGCATCAAATGGAAAAAAAAAATTGCAAATCGAATAATAATTCCCTCCTTTATAGACAAAATAACGTGAAAAGTGATGCATGCAAAATTGCATATTTCTCGGCAACTGCTCATATTACAAACTAATTTTCCCATACATTCTCTTCGTCTGGATTAATGCTACGAGTTTATGAAAATAACAAATAAATATTTCAAAATATGAAGACGCTGAATGATTTGTAAATAACTGAATTTTACACTTTATTTTACATTTTATTCGAAATTGCCCGAAAATGAAATTGGAATTAAAAAATCTGAGCTAAAGATTTTGTGCACCTTGGCAGGGTGCATCCTTTTAGTTATATCAGTTTTGAAAAAAATAACATTTGCTTTCAAAAAGTGGTACAGAACTGTCCAAATTGTAGTTTTTGTTAATATTACGTCACTTCCGTTGCCGACAGAAAAATTTCACCGTAGCAAAAAATATTACAATTGGGACCACGGAGCATATGAACTTTGTTTCATACAAATCGAACAATAAATAATTGTTCTGGGTACGAAAAACTAAATTAGCCGATGGCGGCTAACGCAAATTACCGAGACAATTTTTTTTCTCATTTCTGTTCAAGTAGGATGATATTTTAACCCTGTGTAAAATACCATCAAACAATATTCATAAATGAAAAAGGTTTTCGTAAAAAAATTTTTTTTTTTCAAAATATCGGACATTTTTTCGACTACTTCCTGTTTTACGATCATTGTCGTGATAGCTTTACGAAGTTCTTTGGATACTTAACTTTCTGTACCAGAAGTGTCAGAAACATCCATTGAGTAGTTTTGGAAAAAGAGATAAATTAAAGAGCGTTTCCAAAAATTTAACGATTTTTCAATTTTTTTCAAAGTTTGAGGCCATTTTTGGACCACCTATATTATTTCAATGCTTTTCATTTTGGATTCACTATATAGACAACCGATAGGACTTTGAGTAAGAAAAGTTTAAGAAAAATCGTAGGCGTCGTTTTCGAGAGAAGGGCGTCTCGGAATGTTAAAAAAGTGGAAAATACTTGATTTTTGGCATACAATAATTTATTTCCTTACCATTGAAATCGTATTATTTAGATACCATATGATGGTCCATTAATAGGGCTATCCAACGACACTTTAGTTATTTTGGTCCCCTATTACCTAAGGGAGAAATCATGTTATTCGCAAGTGCGACAATTTTTTTAACCTTTTTTTTCATTTTTTGAATACTTCCGGTGTGGTTATTATTGTCGGAATAGTTTTAATAGCCGGTTTGGGCACTAAAATAGCCACAGGGCTCTGTAATGATGTATTACATTATCTGATCAGATAAAGTGCCCCTGGGAAATCTGGTGTTCAAAAGTGCCAAAAATGCAAAAAAATTAAAATATCGAAAATTAAATTTCAATAACCACATACATATTATACATCGTTAGAATCGTAATTAGGTCAGCTATCTGAATATACAACCTTTTTTTGAAAATCTCTTAAAATAAAAAAATGGTGGAGCATTTTCCAAAATTTCACGATTTTTCGACTTTTTTCGATTTTCAGTCCCTTATTTCACCTATTCCAGATATTTCAAAGTGGTAATGGAATAATTCGTACGCAAGACCACCACGAGGTCTCTCGATAGAGAAAGTTTCATAAAAATAACTGGCGTAGTTTTCGAGATACAGGCGTCCAAAAATGCTAAAAATCAGAAAATACTTGATTTTCAGCGTGCCATATTTTGCTGCCTGATCATAGTATCTGTATGAATTGGGTATCATACGATAGTACAATCCTAGTGCAGTCCAATGATACCCTAATTCGTTTAATCCATTGATATCGGACGGAGAAATCGCGTTTTCCCCAAAACTATCCATTTTTTTGCATTTTTTCAAAATATTGCACATTATTTCGACTACTTCCGGTCTACGGATCATTGTTGAAATTGCTTTATTCCTTGCAATGGTCATTTGGCTTCATGCCTTAGAAGTTTCAGATTCGCCAATTCGGCCATATAACGAAACCCGAGCTCACAAAATAGGTAGAAAATTCGAAAAAAATCGAAAAATAAAGGGCGATAACTCTGAATGAAACTTATATTACTGGAATCGGATGGACTTAAGGTATCCAAAAATATAAGTCAAATTTGAAAATTTTGAAAAATGAAAAAAATTGTCTCTTAAACAAAATTTTTCAATTTTCGAACGCTAGAAGTCAGCGACGAAGTTTCGAAATTACAAAATCTCAGATTGCTATTGGCTTGAAAAAAATTCAGGGTTTCCGAAAATGTCATTTGTTTGAAAATGGGTAAATAATTGACGAAACTATGGCCAATTTGCCATTTTTTGACAACGTACAAAGATCTGCCACTTCCGGTATGCGCAGAATTTTCGAAAATACTTTATCAAGTAGCCACCACATGGTTTCCCGAAAGAAAAGTTGATTTCAGATCGATATCTGCTTTCGATCATGGAGAACTTGGCCCCCGCGGTAAATAATAATAATAATAATAATTTTAGTAATCTCAATAGGCTTTCAGACGAAAGTCTGAAAGCCTAATAATAAGAATAATAATTTTAACAAAAACAATAGTGTTTCACACAAGCTACGCAGTGTGAAACCCTAATAATTTTAACAAAAACAATAGTGTTTCACACAAGCTACGCAGTGTGAAACCCTAATAATAATTTTAACAAAAACAATAGTGTTTCACACAAGCTTCGCAGTGTGAAACCCTAATAAGGAGTAAAGGATATTTAACAAAAACAACAAACATAACAAGGTAATTAGCCACAAATAAACACTAATACTGCATGAGTAGGGGTTATTAACAGTTAGAGGTCCTTTAAACGGTGCCATGTATGAACAAGGAGTGAGGCCATTTCCATATATTGAGGCCCTTCAAAGGGTGACTTGTATAAACAAGGAGTAAGGCCATTCCATAAAGCTAAATTGGGTATGCATTATCTTAATATAACTACATGTATAACAATACACAATATAACTGTGAAAATAAGTAAAAGAGAAAGGAATGTGGGGACAGGTTAGGGAGAATGTATAATACATGTAACTTATTGCTGGGGTGGGGTGGGGGGGGGAATTTCATTATTACAATAAAAGTGCTTATATTATTATATTAAGTTGTATTATGCATCTTAATAACGTCATCATATGCCCTGGAGATGTGAAGCCCTAAGTCCCTATTAAGTTCAGGTGAAAATCTTCTGATATTTATGGCCTCTAGGATCTGCCTGGTTTTCTTGTTATGTTGGTTGGCTGTTAGTATCTGGACCTCACTCCATTTAACTCTGTGTTGTGGGTGATTCTGGAGATGTTCGGCTATTGCTGAATTATTAGTGAGAGCTTTGGACTTATGTTCCTTTATCCTTTTGTCAATGGGACGTTTCGTATGTCCAATGTATGAGACATTGCAGGAGCAAACCACTTGATATAGGCGACTCCTTTGGGTTGAGTGGGGAGAATCGGTTGCAGCTTGCCGTTGGCTTTCAAAATCGGGACAGAAAATGTGGTCGGGACAGAAAATGTAGTATCAATGTTAGATTTCTTAAGCAGATTGCTAACCCTGTATGTTAACTTCCCATAAAATGGCAAGGTTATTCTGATGGGGGATTTTTCAGGTTTTTGATAATCTGTCCTGGTGGTTTTTATTGTTTCATTGATCTTATTTACTAGTAAGGGGGATAATTATTGAGGTTACAAAACACGTGGCGTAAATGGTCCAATTCTTCCTGCAGGAATTCGGGTTCACAAATGGTGATTGCTCTGCGCGCTAGGGTGGATATAAGGGCTCTTTTGATGTAATGAGGATGGCTGGAGTTGTAATTAATATATTGATCTGTATGGGTTGGTTTGCGGTATATTAATAGGACTTAGGGCTTCACATCTCCAGGGCATATGATGACGTTATTAAGATGCATAATGCAACTTAATATAATAATATAAGCACTTTTATTGTAATAATGAAATTCCCCCCCCCCAGCAATTATATTGTGTATTGTTATACATGTAGTTATATTAAGATAATGCATACCCAATTTAGCTTTATGGAATGGCCTCACTCCTTGTTTATACAAGTCACCCTTTGAAGGGCCTCAATATATGGAAATGGCCTCACTCCTTGTTCATACATGGCACCCTTTAAAGGACCTCTAACTGTTAATAACCCCTACTCATGCAGTATTAGTGTTTATTTGTGGCTAATTACCTTGTTGTGTTTGTTGTTTTTGTTAAATATCCTTTACTCCTTATATTATTTCTATTATTGTTATTTTAATCCATGTAAATGGTTTCTTATTAATTTCATATATACATTGACCTCAAGTTTACTAAATTGTCGCTCGTGTGGATGTAGTTATATTAAGATAATGCATACCCAATTTAGCTTTATGGAATGGCCTCACTCCTTGTTTATACAAGTCACCCTTTGAAGGGCCTCAATATATGGAAATGGCCTCACTCCTTGTTCATACATGGCACCCTTTAAAGGACCTCTAACTGTTAATAACCCCTACTCATGCAGTATTAGTGTTTATTTGTGGCTAATTACCTTGTTATGTTTGTTGTTTTTGTTCAATATCCTTTACTCCTTATATTATTTCTATTATTGTTATTTTAATCCATGTAAATGGTTTCTTATTAATTTCATATATATATTGACCTCAAGTTTACTAAATTGTCGCTCGTGTGGATTCCATCACATGTGAACATTAGAGGAAACGAAGAGGCAGGTCGACTCGCCAACGAAGGTCTCAAGGACACAGCACCATTCCGCACCATAGAATACAGCACCACGGAAATCTACAGTATGGTAAAAAGACAGGTCAATTCACTCTGGGAATTAAAGATCGTTGAACTCGACACATACAGATTCCGGCTGGATGACAAGATCTACACGAAGACAGCTATCAATCAACCCAGAAGAGATATATGCAAACTTATATCGCAACTAAGGGTGAAAGAGCGGCTGCGAGACTACAAACACCAAGTCATCGTCTGTGAGTGCGGAGAAGAATGTACCACCAACCATGTCCTGGTAGACTGCGAGGTATACAAGGAAGAGAGAACGGAACTAGTGGAGATGATGGAGAGCAACTACATACCGCTCAACACTAACAACCTACTCTTTCCAAGACCCGATCTGAAGCTGCAAATCTTCGAACTAATTCACGATGTAATGAACACCGTTGGATTAAGTAGAATAGTGAAGTAAGAGGGGGCTACGATAAGACGAGCTCGGCATCTAAACACTAAACTACATAGGGGATATACACCAAAGTAGCAGGATAGTGGAGTAAGGGAGGGTCACTGTAAGACGGGCTCGGCATCTAAACACTAATCCACTACAAAGACACCAAACCTGCAAAGTGGAGTAAGGGGAGGCCACGATAAGACGGGCCTGGCACCTAAACACTAAACCCCAAAAGATGACTTCTACCAATCCAGAGACGATAAATGCTGTCTCTACAGATCAACTACCAAACAATAATATTATGTTTTTTATTAAATAAAGGGAAGAACGTCTCACTAATACTCCATGGCTCAAGGCCGCAAATGGAAAGATTGCAAAACCATATTCTAAAAACAGGAAGAAGCCTTGGCTCTCCTATGTCTTGTCTGCGATATCACTTCTGTGGAAGTAGTAGTAGTAGTACTAAATTGTGCTTGATAAAGATAAGAGGATACTTGTCGAAACGTCGTGCTTTTAGAATAAAACTGTATAGTGATCGTATCCCATAAAAACTGTGTTCTGTTAAGATACTGAGTATGTTATTGGATTTAAAGACACAGCTTCTGCACTGTCTATTAAGTTTGTTGCTTTTTTATGTTTAGAATCTATGATCTATAATAGGGCCAACACATAGTGACCATGATATATTAGAGTGTAAGAAACGCGATGGTTCAGAGAATATGATGCTGGATTATTAACCATTAGCAAAGAAAGCTTGTTTTGTAACTTGGCCTTCGTGTCAATGGTGCAAGTTCAAATTTGTACAGCTGGCACTAACAACTGGGGCCATGTGCGCTATTGGCCGTACATGTTAAAGAACCTTCAGCCCTAAACAGCTATCTCCGCCGCCCTTTTGATTTCATTCCTGTATGTGCATTATCATTTTGTTTCAGGTTTACCAGATTTTTTCTGTCAAAGAATAAACAGATTAAAAATAACAGAGAAAAAAATTCTGGTTAACCAACTGCCAGAACTTTTTCTGGTTTCAAACAGAATTATTTCTAACGGTGCAGTTAAATTACCAACAACCTGTTTAAATACAAGTCCACTTTATACAACGTATGTTAAATTACAGCGTATATGTTACTAACCTGCAACTGTAAGGGAAGCATACAACGGTTAAATCACCAACTTCAAGTCTAAATACAAATCTTTTGTTATTTGACAATGTGATATGTTATATCATTTTACACAGCGTATGTAAAATTACAGGTATATATTTTTTAACCCACAATTGTAAAAAACGCTTAACATTGCATTGTTAAAATACATACTAATGTAAAATTACGAGAAAAAATGGCAGCTTTTCTGCCATGATTTTCCTGTTAAGATACATTCACGGCCACGGGTACTAACTGTGATTTAATGATATATTTGGACTGAAAACATATTCAAAGTAATGCGCTTCAATTCCCCGTCAAATTTTGGTATTCGCTTGCCATGGGATACCGATAAAATTAAGTTGTTGTAATATGTAATATCAACTTAGCTTCAGTGTGGGGAGAGTCCATTTTTCAGAATTATTTTACTTACTGTGCATTTACCATACATACGGAGACCCAAGTAAATTGTTAACTATTTATGTCAACTTTTTCCGCCGTTTACTTGCAGTCTTTTGTACGATGACACCCATCAATGTCCCTCAACCCATCATATTCCTGAAGCAATGGTCCGAGTAATCCCACTCTGCCCATTGCTAGATTGGCTTCTGATACTTTCAAGAGCTTTTGGGGGAGTGTGTATTCTTCCCGTTCAATCAAATCTATCCAAATGTACAGGAACTGACAACCCTTCTAATCAAACGGAACACTGCGAGGAGTATGCCCAACCATTTGATGAAGAAACAAGACAACAGTGCGGCTGATGTCTCCCACCGAAATCCTATAGACGACACATCAATTAATCGCATTTATTCTTTTCAAAAGTAGGCCCATCAAACTATACTGTAAGTTTCATCACTGTCTATGCGATACATTCTACCTAAATTAAAAGCAGAGAATTCTCACCATCAAAATTAGTCAAGGTAATGACATAATGAATCTATATTTGTTGTTTTGTCGCTCTCAATTTTAATTAAATTTGTGGTGCCCCAAAGCATCAACCAATCGGATTGCTTATCTCTGCTTACCATAAGCAAATAACTTTAATAATTTTGGGAAATCGATCGACAGTGTTACATATAAAAATGAAATTATATCCAATCACAGATCTGTACTCACTTCATTTGGTACTCCATGTGGAGATACCTTACAGATTTGCCCTTGTTATATTGGATACCTAAACTACATAAAAATTCATACAAGCAACGTTTTATATCAGGTTCATACCGTTGTTCCACACAACCACTTTCAAAAATATTGACATCTATACTAACGGAGGGTATTCAAAAATATTGTGACAAAATATACTCTCGTAGTGGTATTTATCAAATGTGGATATTAAAAAATCTCCAAAGAATTACTTGATGGTTTGCAATCCAGATCCCTTACTTCAGTTTCTTCTATTCAAACCTTTTTGACTTTTCTACCATGTACACACAGGCACTTGAAGGGATTAAAATAAATTAAAATAAAACTTCTTACCACTGCTTAATACAAGAAGTTAAGTCGGACGCCATCTTTGTTTTGACTGATTTACCATGAATCGTCTGATATCATCTCACAATACTCACTAGTTCTAACATTTCATGTCATTTTTATTGCTAACGAGACTTTATTTGATTATTATTCACCTTCCGATGTAATTAAATTGGTCATTTAACACTGTTATTGATAACAAATCAAACTTGAACCGCTATCATTTATCGACAATCAACTTCCCGAGACCGGAAGTAATCCGAAAATAGGTCAAAAGAAGTCTGTATCACCCAGTTCCTTTATAAACCTATCATTACTCTATATGTGCATAGGAACTGGGTGATCGAGTCTCGCTCAACAGCGGCCTCGCTTCGTAGGCTTTATCACGTGATAGAACTTGAGAAGCGAGTCCGCTGATGAGCGAGACTCGATCACCCAGTTCCTATGCACATATAGAGTAATGTTATAACCATGTATTTCAAGTTTCATCAAAATTAAATTAAAATTGTGACCTATACAGGGTCCACAATCATGATGTACCATTTTTTAACAGTATTCGCGTACAAACGGCGGCCATTTTGTATGGCAATTTTGGTCCGATTTTCCCGAAAATGAATGCTTGATTGTTCAACATTTTTTTGTTTCTTTGATTGTTATTTATTGTTTACAATGATTTCTACATTCCAATTTGAAAGTCTGAATTCCAGGAACAAAAAAAAGATGTATATCAAGTTTCATCAAAATCGGTCCAAAATTGTGACCTATATAGGGTCCACAACCTTGATATAACATAGTTTCACACTATTCGCGTACAAACGGCGGCCATTTTGTCCGTCAATTTTCACGAAATTCGAAGTCAGCCTTCATAACAATGTAACGGTGATATAATCAAACGTTTTTTTTTAAATCGGATAATAATTTTGACCTCCAGTGGGACCACAAGCTAAAAAGGGCAATTTTTCTGACAATCAGGGGCCATAATTCAGGAAGTTACAATCCGATGGGTGCAAATATCGAAAGGAACCAAGATCTTTGGGTTATAAACATACATGTCAAGTTTCATCAAAATCGGTTCAAAATCAGGGGCCATAATTCAGGAAGTTACAATCCGATGGGTGCAAATATCGAAAGGAACCAAGATCTTTGGGTTATAAACATACATGTCAAGTTTCATCAAAATCGGTTCAAAATTGTGACCTCTCTAAGGTCCACAACCTTGATATAACATATTTTCACACTATTCGCGTACAAACGGCGGCCATTTTGTTTGTCAATTTTGGTCCGATTTTCACGACATTTGAACTCAACCTTCATTACCATGTAACGGTGATATAATCAAACGTTTTTTTTAAAATCAAATAATAATTTTGACATCCAGAGAGACCACAAGCTAAAAAGGGCGATTTTTCGGACAATCAGGGGCCATACTTCAGGTTACGATCCGATGGGCGCAAATATCGGAAGGAACCAAGATTTTGGGGTTATATACATGCATGTCAAGTTTCATCAAAATCGGTTCAAAATTGTGACCTCTATAGGGTCCACAACCTTGATATAACATATTTAACACTATTCGCGTACAAACGGCGGCCATTTTGTTTGTCAATTTTGGTCCGATTTTCACGAAATTTGAACTCAACCTTCATTACCATGTAACGGTGATATAATCAAACGTTTTTTTTTAATCGTATAATAATTGTGACCTCCAGAGGGACCACAAGCTAAAAAGGGCGATTTTTCGGACAATCAGGGGCCATAATTCAGGAAGTTACGATCCGATGGGCGCGTCAAGTTTCATCACAATCGGTTCAAAATTGTGACCTCTATAGTGTCCACAAGCAAAAAAACATGATATTTCGTACAATCAGGGGCCATAATCCACGAAGTTCCGATCCGATACATGCCAATATCGAAAGGAACCGAGATCTTATGGGGATAAACCTATATTTCAAGTTTCGTCAAAATCGGATAGGAATTGTGACCTGTAGAGAGACCACAAACAAATTGTGGACGGACGGACAGGGGCGACGACATAATACGTCCACATGAAAATGTGGGCGTATAAAAATAAATTCACCGCCATCAAGACAATTCAAATGTTGGATTTTTTAATTGATAACATCACGATAACATATTTATTGAATTTGGAGGAGACATATCAGCAAGTGGTAGGTATCCTCATGGGCACCAACTGTGCACATTTGCTTGCTGATTTGTTTCCCTATTCGTACGAAGCCGATTACATCCAAGCGCTCGTAAAATCAAATAAACGATAAGTCAGACATTTTAATTTCACATATCGATGATGTTCTATCACTGAATAATCCTAAATTTATGTCGAATTCATATATCCTGATGAGCTCGAAATTAAAAGCACCACTGACAGTGACAATTACACTTCCTACTTGCATTTGCGTCTCGATTTTGACAATTGCCATAAACCGAGTGTTAAATTGTACATTAAAATAAAACGTGGTGACTGACTTTCCGATTGTTAACTTTCCATTTATTAGTAGTAATATTCCAATATCACCAACTTATGGAGTGTGTGTAACAGTTTAATCTTTACGCGAGAGCTTGTTCCTTTTATTCCGATTTTTTAAAAGTAGATAGAGGTATTTGTCATCCAAGCTTCAACTACATATAACGTGTCTCACTCTAGACTATTATTCTAGATGTATTTAATTGACACGTATACTATTACTATCTCCCTGATTAAGTAGACTACATCATTAAGACTTATTCCTCGCGTGCATTTTGCATACCGACAGTCCATTGGCCAATCACGCTATTTTACCGACATTTCGTACAGTAGTTTGGATGCAGATATGGCGAGTGTGTGGCGCCAGGCAGGGTAAGCTTTCTCTTCCGGACACCCGTTACCACTTTTTGTCGTTTATTTTGTACACGATGAAAGGGACGAACCCATTTCTTCGAATGACGTGGGACAATAACAATCGCAACCTCATTGTTGACTTTTTTGCCCAGTCCTTACCTCCTGGCATGGGTGTTTTTCGGGTATTCCAGTATTTTCCATTAGAGCAAGATTTGGTGTCTATACTTTCCATATGTACCAAATTTGGCATACTTTTATTGTAAACAAGCCAACAGTGAGGCCGATGTCCCCCGCCGAAATCTCAAAATAAATAGATGATGACACATTAATCGCACATTTATTTTTTTCAAAAGTATTAAGCAATCAAACGGTACACGAAGTGCCATCACTTACTATCAGATAAAATGAAGATTATCTTGTCCCAAAGCATCGACCAATGGAAGTGATTAGCCCTACTTAGCTTCAGCTCGAAATGTTAATCATTGAACTCAGTCAACTCAAGACACTCACCTAATGAACATCAACATCAAGTTTCTTGACAAATCAAATTGTTTATCAATTCTTAGCCTAAGCAGAAAATTCTTTGGGTAATGATATAATGAACCCATATTCTGAGTTTCATTGCCCTCACTTGTTATAACCAAAGTTATTGTGCCCCAAAGCATCAGCCAATCAGATTGCTTACCTCTGCTCACTGTAAGCAGAAAATGTTCATCATCGCACTCCACCAAGGCATTCACCTAATGGACGCCTTCACCAAGTTTGAACATTCTAGCTCAGTAAGAAAGAGAGTTATTGTGTTCCAAAGTCTTGACCAATCAAATTCTTATCGCTCTGCTTACCCTCAGCAGAAAATGCTCATTATCGAACTTAGTCAAAGTATCGCTGTAATAAAACTATACACCAAGTTTCATCACTCTCACTTAATTAGAACTAAAGTTATCGTGTCCCAAAGCATCAACCAATCAAATTGCTTATCTCTGCTTACCCTAAGCGGAAAATGCTCATCTTCGAACTCCATCAAGGCATTGACCTAATAAACACATACACCAAGTTTGAACATTCAAGCTCAATTAGGAAGAGAGTTGTGTCCCAAAAAGTGTGACGGACAGACGAACCCAGGTGGGTGACAATAACCAACCGATAAATTATTTTCTGGAAATGTATCTTTACGCCATTGAGACCCAAGTTTTTAACTTGTACCCTCTATTTACGTTTTATATATTCACATTTTTAACTTGACGCTCTCCAGTTTTATCGATCGATAGTTACCTCTTATTTTATGGTACTAACGCCTGTAAGTAGTCAATCTATCTATATTATCCTTATATCTTTTATATTTAGCTTGAACAAATGTTACAATCTATATTTATGCCACTCATTTGGGTCAATTTAGCTCCTTAACAAACCAATAGCTGCAGCGCATGATACACCTACATTTTCGCGAGATGGATAGAGAACAAGCTAAAAAGAAAGTTTTCCTACAATCATAACCTCCAGAGGGACCATAAGCTAAAAAGGTGATTTTTCGTACAATAAGGTGCCATAGTTCAGAAGTTACGATTCGAAACAATATCGAAACAAAGATCTTTTGGTTATAAACATGTCAAGTTTTATCAAACTCGGATTAAAATTGTGATCTATACAGGCTCCACAGCTTTGATATTCCACATTTAACGAAATTCAAACTCAATCTTCATTACGGCGTAACAGTGATTTAATCAAACAGTTTTTAAAATCGGATAATAATAAATTCATTGAAAATCAATATACTAGTTCCTGGGAGTATACAAATTATGTCTAATTTGAAGGTTATAATTAGGATCCTGAAAAGACAAACCCCATCGAAATCGTTCTAAGACCTGCTCCACAGTTACTCCCCGCCTCCTTTCCAAACTCTTACAATAAGATTTTATTGTATCATTGCATCAACCAATGACAGCATTTTAAGCTGGCAATTTTGAACAAGATCTTCTGAAAATTTGGGTGTGGAGCATTGAACCCTATTGTTACATTATTCTGTGTTCTACAGTTCCTGTCTTCCATTAGCCCAGGTTAGGTGCAAAAGAGTAGGACGTTAAACCCCATTTCATTTCATTTCATTTCTACAGTTAGTTACACCTTCCATCCCTTTTGCCCAAAGCAGGCTAGTTCTTAACAGATGATTTTCAAATTCAACGTTAAGTTTCAAGGTCTCTCTCGAGAGAGATGGGGTTAAAGTCCACTCAACACAAACTAGGTCATTTCGGGACTAACAATAATATGGTTTCATTTTATTTCAATAATTTGCTTGCGCGTAGGGGTCTTTAGCAGTGGGAGGAAACCGGAGTGCCCGGAGGAAACCCACGAGGTTGAGAAGGCGCCCCCGTCTCCATGCCACATACGCTCACACCAGGGCTCGAAACCACAGCCGCAAGCCAGAGGTGACCGGCCAGCTAGAGGTCGAAGCGCGGCACTCTAGTCCACTAGGCCATCCCCCCCCCCCCCCCCGGGCTCGAGACGACGATGATATATATACTTTTCAGCATTTCGCAACACTCCGTTCTGGAGTGAACACAACCTATTATTTTTTATTAAATGGTGTTTAGCATTGGTTAAACAACGACAATAACCAGTTCTGTGCAACTATCCATTATAGAGTAACCTAAAAACATTTCTGTAAACCTTGTAAATGAAAAATAGGCTATGTTTTTCAAATATAGCATGAAGCATTGGACGAGTGGTTGAACGATATCGATATTCACCATTCCTTGTTCCTCGACTCTTGGCAGTTGCCCTTGCCCCCTTCTGAAAGCAGCAAATAGTCACTGCTGTTTCTAATGTTTAGGATAAGCCTTTTGATATTACAATTTCAGAAAAGTTTGTGAATATTCATACTCCGCGCAGTGTTGCGTCTGATTAGAGGTAATCCAACTACACACTGCTATTATGAGTGGATGTTGTTGTTTTAAATTTTGATTGATCAGTAGTCCGTCTACCAACCAATCACGAGCTGCCAATACTGGACCAAATATGTTTACATAACGTATACGTCATGACTCACGATTTCATTATGCCTAATTAACCCGTGCATAGCAGAATACTGCAGTAAAACTAATTCCGTGACAAACGAGGCTATCAAGTCGAATGAAATGTAAACAATACTGTTTGGAAACGAACATAATTTCACCGTTTTAATACCTTAAATCACTGTCCAAAGTTTTAGGAAAGACCCAGATGAAACGAAGGACTCATGTTGCTGTACTTAAGTGATAGATTTCATTGAAAGGAAAGAATAGACACACTCCCGCATAAGTTCAAGAAACAGACGCTATTCCAGCAATGGTCAGAGGGATTTCTCGGGCCATTGCTTCAGGAATATGGTGAATATTATGAAGACATAGCCTATCAAATTTTGTAACCAACCAAGTGTTTTGGCCATCTTTTATACACGTGATAGAATTTATACCATGTAGGCTATACACAGTGGCCCATGCTCCTTCCCATATGATCCAAACAATTCTTTAAATATTTAAATGTTGAAGGGAAATCAATTTCAATACAATGACGTAAATAACTGTTTGAACAATACAAGAAACATTCTTTTTTTTTTTAATTTGCGTTAGTGAACATAGTTTATCCCATTCTCTGGGCCAATTCTTTAGCTTTAATTCTTTCAATTCTAGCTTGTTTGGCTTGAGATCTCTTACTGAGTACACCACCACCCCATTGTCGACGGATCTGAAATGAAAATAGATTGAAATATTAATACAGAATTGTATCTTTTTTTTTTTTTACCAACATATATTACCCCACATACCTTATCAAATTCATAACATTTTAGTAGATAAAATGGCTCAGTGTTAAAAAGCTCTAAAAACCCTCATCAGATTCAGGGTTCTAAAACATTGTCATCATTGTCATTGTATCTACACTACAGTAATTCGTGTTTCAACAACATTAATAAATTTAATTATATTGAGACTATGTACAACAGGTAATAAAATTTGCCCTTGTGGAAGAAGAGCGACAAAATATTCCTTCTTTGATGCATAGAGTAATTAAAGATCGACTCAAGGTGATGATATAATGAATCTATATTCCGAGTTTCATCGCTCTCCTTCATTATAACCAAAGTTATCGTGTCCCAAAGCATCAACCAATCAAATTGCTTATCTCTGCTTACTGTAAGCAGAAAATGTTCATCATCGAACTCCATCAAAACATACTTGCTCACTTAGAAGTAGAGTTAATGTGTTCCAAAGTCTAGGCCAATAAAATTGCTTATCGCTCTGCTTAGCCCGAGCAAAAAATGCTCATCTTCGACTCCGTCACGACATTGACCTAATATACACCTACACCAAGTTTGAACTTTCAACTAAATTAGAAAGTGTTATCGTTTCAAAAAGTCAGATGAACCCATTTTAATAGTGCTTTATCTGCTTAAAGGGGAAGACCAACGATTTTCAACAAGGATTCCATAAATCTTAAATATATATTCAGAAAGAATTCCCTCTGTAATACAAGTAAAAAAGTTTTTGTAAAAGAGAAATTAATTTTTATTAAAACCGGAAGTTCAACACTCCCACTGGACTCTATAGAAAGCATACACAGATTTGGCATAAGTTTACTGCTGTATTATGTTCACGCCTCATCCTTGGGCCAAACATCTTATGAAATGGACTGTTTGTTAGGATATTATAAACAGGAATTTATGGTGTTTTAACGTTGAGTACACAAAGCCGTCGCGTAAATTCACTCACACTGAACAGTACGCTGTGGTCCAATTCACCCCGCAATTCACGTGGTTTGATTGACAGCTTACATGTGACATGTATGTCGTCTGCTTCGGTGTTTTTATGCGTGCTGACAGTGTTTGTATTTATTTTAACGGAATTGTGACACATGCATATTCAAATAAATATAATTTCCAAAGTTTGTCAACGTCTGGCACCAACTATTTAGCCATGAGGGGTGAATTGGGCCACAGCGTACTGTTCAGTGTGAGTGAATTTACGCGACGGCTTTGTGTACTGAATGTTAAAACACCATAAATTCGTGTTTATAATATCCTAACAAACAGTACATTTCATAAGATTTTTGGCCCAAGGATGAGGCATGAACACAAAACAGCAGTAAACTTATGCCAAATCTGTATGCTTTCTATAGAGCCCAGTGAGCGTGTTGAACCAACTATGTCACTTCCTGTTTTAATAAAAATTAATTTCTCGTTTACAAAAACTTATTTACTTTTGTTACAGAGGGAATTCTTTCTGAATATATATTTAAGATTTATGGAAACCTTGTTGAAAATCGTTGGTCTTCCCCTTTAAGAAATTCAAAGATAGGTTGCCATTCAACGAAACATACGCCCACAGCAGCTAAATCGTCCGGGCAGTCAACAAGGGTTGTCGCATATTTTTACTTTTTTCGGTAATCAAACATTTGTAATACACTAAAAACTGATTAAGAGTAACAACTCATTATGTAATTATCAGAAAATAATTAGAATTTGATTTTTATAAAGTTTTACCCCACGCTAACAAATAGTATAAATGAAACATTTAATATCATGGATTTAGCTGTTCAGTTATCTAAATTCATTGAAAATCAAAATACTTGTTCGTTTCAACACCTTAAACTCTGTATCAATCTGAAGTCAATCAGATGATAAGTTTGGCCTCTATAGTGTCACAAAATTTTTTGAAGTTATCAAGGGAGATAACTCTGGCAGTAATTATTTGAAATCGATGAAAATCCATAGATGTCTTCGTCTCATGACTGTAAACATTGTGAATAAATTTGAAGTCAATCGGATATTAACTTTGTCCTCTAGACCCTCCACAAGTTTTTTTGAGGTGATCAAGGGCCATAACTCGAGCACTAATAATCGGAAATCGCTGAAAATCAAAAGGCTTCTTCGTCTTAGGACCTTAAACACTGTGTATAAATTTAAAGTCAATTGGATATTAACTTTGACCTCTAAACTTCTTTAAATAAATTTGTTTTCATAAAACCCAAATTAACCCAGCTTTGGTAGGGTGCCCCACCCTAAATGAATATCTCCAAATATCTCGACAATTACACCACAATACTAATATATTTAGAAAGCCTTAAATCTGTTTCACACATTTATAGTCACTAAATAAACGACCATGCTGTACTTCATAAGCTATGATCATTTAAATGGTTTGGAGTGTCGTCCATAACATCCAGACACTTTTGAGTAAAAGATAGGTTACGTGCCCTTGTTTTGAAATTAGTCTCGCTTAACTAGTCTACCGATCATTCTACGTCTAATTGACGGGTCGGGATAATCAAGACTACTTTTTTTTTTACGAAACATGGAACAAGAAATTGAATTTAGAAGCACCAACATCAGGCGTCTCAACAATATTTTTAAGAACCTTGTAAAAGTAAAATGAAACTACTGCTTTGATCATTATTCTTCCATACGGACAAGGAGTCAGAGATATTATTTGTACTTAACCAAAATATGCAGCTTCTAATGGTACAGCTAATTATAAGGCAATTTAAAAAATAAAACGAGCGTAATTTCTAAAGATGCCGTAATAACCAAAAAGTTAAATATTATTGCTATTCAGAATCGTCAACAATAGATTTTTTACGGCTGTAGTAGTGTTTGGTGTTTTGAACATTTCCGCATGCTGTTGCTATTTATAGCCTCAACGAGTGTGCGAGACTGTTATAAATCAGTAGTAAGTCATTGAACTAAAACGTGCAGGATCAACGTGTCAAGAACAACTTTTCAGTTGGCACGTGGGGCACCCTAGCTTTGGATGGCATTTCTGCAAAAAAAAACCCCCAAAAAACAAACAATTTGGATAAAATGGCTCAGGGTTAAAAAGCTCAAAAACCCTTCATCAGATTCAGGTTTATAAAGAATTCATCACTGCCATTTTATCCAGAAAGAACTAAATTGTAATAATAGCAACAACTAATTTGGAAGAAATTTGTATCACAGATGTGTGAAGAAAACACAAATACCTCATCATATCTCTCATTATAGTTGGATCGAACGGCTTCTACCAATTTACTTAATGATGATTTATCTTCACTGAAATAAAAGATTAAAATGTAAGTTGTTGGCTTTCCACTGGAAAGAACAAAATAGGTTGCCAGGCAACAAAACATAGGCCCACCAGCAGCTAAATCGTCCGGACAGTCAACAAGAGTTGTCGCGTATTAATTATCAGAAAATCATTAGAATTGTTTGGTTTTTATGCTAACGTTTAGTATACGAAACATTTAATATTATGGATTTAGCTGTTCAATTATCAAAATTCATTGAAAATCAATACACTTGTTTGTCTCAAGACATCAAACTGTCCACAAGGGCCATAACTCTGGCAGTAATTATCAGAAAACACAGGTGTCTTCATCTCACAACCTTTAACATCGTATAAATATAAAGTCAATCTCATTAACTTTGGCCTATAGAACATCAATAAAAGTTTTGAAGTGATCAAGGGCCATAACTCGGGAGGTAATTATCGGATATTGCTGAAAACCAATACGACTTCATCTCATGACCTGAAACACTGTGTATAAATTTAAAGGAGCTAAATTGCTAATATTTGGGGCCTAGAAATTGACACAAATGGGTCGCAAGCCATATAATAATGTAAATGAATGTATATAAACTGATTTACATTCAATCATTTCCGTTTTTACTCTAACATCAAATCAGTTATGTTTGGCAAAGTACACCAGAAGTGTCAATTGAATCACAATATATATAGCGTTGGTTATTCCAGTCTACATAGTACCGTATTTTTCGGTGTATAAGGCGCATGCGTAGGTAAGGCGCAGGGCGACTTTAGCAGAGGTGTTTCAGGAAAAAAAAAATATGCGTGGTTTAGGCGCACCCCTTTCTCAACGCCTCGTGAAACTCATGCCATACTATACGTGACTCAAATCTACCTGCGATCTCCAGTAATTTAACCAAACTCTATTGTTTACAGTTATAATAATTACCGATATTTAGCCGTATATCTAGGTATATATATATTTCTTTATGAAATAAATTGCTTTTGTTACATTTGTTTCTATTAATTATAACATACAATTGATTATTTTAGCGGTACTTTTATTACTCGTACGGTAGTGAAATTGACATTTAAGTCCCGTCCACAACAAACATGGCCGTCTATTACATCGTGTTAAATTCGGGAGTAATTGGCTTTGATAAATGTTTTGATGATAAACAAATTAAATATTAACTGTAGAAATAATTTCTCATGATCAGCTACTCACGACTTAAATTTTGACTACCGGTAAAAGAGAAACAACAATTCCAGGTTTACTCTAAGCCATGCAAACAACTGACAAACAATCGATAGCGTCCGTTGTCCCGCCCACTACACGCGTCATGACAATACCTAGATTGTAGCCATTTAGATCTATCAGTAAAATAATACAATAGCACGACTTAAATTTTGACTACCGGTAAAAGAGAAACAACAATTCCAGGTTTACTCGAAGTCATGCAAACAACTGACAAACAATCGATAGCGTCCGTTGTTCCGCCCACTACACGCGTCATGACAATACCTAGATTGTAGCCATTTAGATCTATCAGTAAAATAATACAATAGCATTTTTTTTTATACCAATCAAAGAAACAATGATTTTGTTAACTACAAACAATCTTGTTAACTTGCAAACAACTGACAAACAATCGATAGCGTCCGTTGCCCCGTCCACACACGCGTGATGACAATACCCAGATTGCAGCCATTTAGATCTATCAGTGGAATAATACAATAGCATTTTAATACCAATCAAGGAAACAATGATTTCGTTAACTACAAACAACTTCATAAAGAAAACGGTAACAACTCACTGGTTGATAATTAACTATACCGGTAATTTATAACAATGGGTCAATCACTGAATCCATGTTGAATGAAAACTGTCGGTAACTTAAAACGGTTATATGTTTAAATTGTAAGACAGTATTGCTCAAAGAAAACACCTATGGTACCGGTATACTGAGCGTGTGCTCAATGGATGTTATCTTTCTAAAAGCCAATGAAATGTCTTGTTTGTCGTAAGCCCCGGCTTTTCGTCAACTGACTGACATCACCGCCATTGACGAGACGTTTGGATTGCCGGTAATGGATAACAGTGAAGGATTAGCCGAAATATATATGTCACCAAATACGTAGGAATGATAGTAATATTAACAATTTGCAGAAATATATATGTCACCAAATACGTAGAATAATAGTAATAGTAACGATTTGCAGATATTTTTAGCACTGTCGTTTATGAGTAACGGTATACGGAATAGCGGTGTTTGAAATGGCCGTCATAGCACGACAAATGTCGACATCTGAATTTCGGAATAGTTGAAATATACATGTTGTCATGAAATATGTGGAAAAAGCAGAAACATTTACGATAATTTAAACTAAACAGCTATCGGCCCATATTGTTAGCACTGTCGTTTATGACTAACGGTATACTGAATTCCCGTGTTTGAAATGGCCGTCATCGCACGACAAATGTCGACATCTGAATTTCGGAATAGTTGAAATATACGTCATGAAATACGTGAAAAAAGCAGAAATATTTACGATAATTTAAACTAAACAGCTATCGGCCCATATTGTTAGCACTGTCGTTTATGACTAACGGTATACTGAATTGCCGTCTGTAAAATGGCCGCCACCTTTATTGCGTGGGAAAGGCCGACATCATCAACTTCAGACGCCAATGTTGACAGAGGGAAAAGCCAAGATTTGCTTATTACTATGTATAAGGCGCACCCCTTCTGTAAAAAAAAATATCTGGTAAAAAAAGTGCGCCTTATACACCGAAAAATACGGTATTTGTTGCACATGCTCACCATTTGAGATGTAATGTGGAGTATACCTAGTTGAAGTGATCAAGGGCCATAACTCTGGCAGTAACTATCGGAAATCGCTGAAAATCAATAGATAGAAGAGAGAGAGATGGGGTTTAACGTCCACTCAACACAAACTAGGTCATTTCGGGACTAACATATGGTTTAATTTAATTTCAATAATTCGCTTGCGCGTAGGGGTCTTTGGCAGTGGGAGGAAACCAGAGTGCCCGGAGGAAACCCACGAGGTTGAGAAGGCACCCCTATCTCCATGCCACATACGCTCACAGCAGGGATCGAAACCACAGCCGCAAGCCAGAGGTCGAAGCGCGGCACTATATAAACCGCACGTATAAATTTAAAAGTCAATCGGGTATTAACAAAAATCTTTGATGTGAACAATCATTTTCACTATGACTCGGGTCGTTGATATTTTTGAGTCAGGATTTTGAGCCGATTCTATAAAAAATAGTAATATTTTTACTAGGACCCGGGTCGTTGATATAACCAGCGTAAAAAAGCCTATTCTAAAAATTATTGATTGTTTTATCTGCACGCGGACTAGATATAAATAGTAACATTTTCGCTATGACTCGGGTAGTTGATATTTTTGTGCCTGGATTTTCGAGTCTAGTAATAATTAGCGATTGACTCGAGTTCGCGAATGAAATTACTATTTTTGGCTTACTGTTTTACTCAAACCCGGACGGACAATTTTGTCTGGACAAAAGGCAATTTGGCCCGTCAAAGGGGGTCAATTCGAACGGACATTGTTCGTGTCCGGCCACTTATTTCAGCGCTTGGTCACACCGTGTTTTCAACACCGAGGCAGTGCTATCATGTCCCTCGATATTCATTTGGTAAATCATGGAATTCCACGATAGAAAACAGTAATATCGTGTTTGGTCAACCCTTCACGATCCTTGTACTGTAGGTTCTGAAATCTGTCGAGATTTGCCAAGTGCGACAATATATGTCCACATGACAATGTGGGTGTATACAGAGCACATAAGACTAATCTAATTTTACATAAAGATCTGTTCTAACTTTATCCTACAAGTAATTTACAAGCCTTATAATTACCAGCAAGACAACTTGTCCAAGCGCTGAAATAAGCGGCTGGACGCGGACAATGTCCGGGCGAATTGACCCCCTTTGACAGGCCAAATTGCCTTTCGTCCGGACTTAATTGTCCAACCGAGTTTGGGTAAAACAGTAAGCCAAAAATTCGCGAATTCGAGTCGATCGCTAATTATTACTAGACTCGAAAATCCAGCCACAAAAGTATCAACGACCCGAGTCATAGTGAAAATGTTACTATTTATATCTAGGCTGCGTGCAGATAAAATAAAATCAATAATTTTTAGAATCGGCCTTTTGACGCTGGTTGTATCAACGACCCGAGTCCTAGTGAAAATATAACTATTTTTTAAAGAATCGGCTCAAAATCCAGCCACAAAAGTATCAACGACCCGAGTCATAGTGAAAATGTTACTATTTATATCTCGGCCGCGTGCAGATAAAATAATCAATAATTTTTAGAATCGGCTTTTTTATGCTGATTATATGAACGAACCAAGTCATAGTAAATATATTACTATTTTCTTTGGAATCGGCTCTTTCACGCTAGTTATATCAACGACCCGAGTCATAGTAAAAATATCACTATAGTGCATCTCGGCCGCGTGAAGATAAAATAATGAATAATATTGAGAATTGGCTCTTTTACGCTGGTTATTCGAGTCTACGTGTAGTAGCTAGCTTTGCGTTACTTTCGTATATGATTAGCTCTAAATCACACCGAACATGGCATGTAATTATACAAATTATTAGTAATAATATTTAAAATGTTACAAGTTGACTATGGATGTAATTAGGGAGAGACTTTTTATATGAAAATTAAAATATCTCACTTTATTGGACACTTCCTATGTGAATGTAAATAGAAGAGCCTTGAAAACATGTCGAATAAAATAACTTCTTATTATCCCGGCTAGTAGGACCGTTTCAGAAAATTTTAAGACTGGTACTGTGTCTAATGTCTCTCAAAATGACACTTCACTAGTTCGAAAATTACATACAATAAGAACCGTAGAAAATACGAAGAAGACGATGGTTTTGTGACAACACTAAAATGTGAACTCTGTAAGGTATTTTAAAATATCAAATATATGAGGGAATTTTCTATAGTATGGAATAATGGTATTTGTCAGGCTGAAAATCTGAAATGTCCGGCCGAAAATCAGTTCAGCCTGACATCACTTTGAAAAATAAACAAAAAACAAACTTGTTACTATCAGATTGATGACTTGACAAAACTACTTTCAATTATACCTTAATTTTACTGAAATACTTACAAATTCACTGAAGGAATAGCCAAGCATGTAGCTGTTTTTTTGTGTACAACTCGTCCCAGTCGGGATTTGCCCTTTACAATACAGTACGGAACATTCATTTTACGGCACAAAGCAGGCATAAATAACACCAACTGAAATACAAACAAATTTAATATTAACAAGCCAACAGTGAGGCTGATGTCCCCTGCCGAACACCCAAAATAAACAGTTGACACATTAATTAATCGCATTCATTTTTTTTTTCTCCACAGCCACTTTATTTTATGACATACAATACATGGGTTACTTTACAGTTCATACTTCCATTGACAAAAATAAATGATTTACCTTCAATAAAATATCTACACTTGCTGCAATTATCCCGTCCACATTTTATAACTTCTGGATTGTAATTAGGATTGTGAGGGTTAAAGGTGATGACAAATGCGATTATATTATGATTTGTATCTTTTGTCTTTACCTGCCTTAATTCCGTTATCGATATTCTACTAGCTCTTTGAATTCCGTCATTAATTAATGTGGAGGGATATTTGCAGGCTAACAGAAATTGTCTCAATTTCCCTAGTCTTTGAAATTTAGTTGCTTTATTAGACACAATGGTACAGATACGCCTGACCATGTTATAAGGTACAGTATCTCGAATTGAATTCGAGATACTGTTTAGTATCAGTTTCTTATAAATATCGGATTCAATAATGTTCCAGTTTTTGATTACCATTATGTCTAAAGATAGGTTGTCAGGCAACGAAACATACGCCCACAGCAGCTAAATCGTCTGGGCAGACAACAAGAGTTGTCGCATATTTTTACTTTTAAGAGTAACAACTCAGAAAATCATTAGAATTTGTTTGGTTTTTATAAAGTTCTGGCCCATGCTAAAATATAGTATGGTATACAAAACATTTAATATCATGTATTTAGCTGTTCAGTTATCAAAATTCATTGAAAATTAATATAGTTCTTCTCAACACTGTGTATCACTTTGAAGTCAATCGGATATTAAGTTTGGCCCCTAAAGCTTCACAAGATTTTTCAAAGTGATCAAGGGAGATAACTTTGGAAGTAATTATGGGAAATCGTTGAAAATCAATAGGATTCTCTGCCTCATGAGTCATGACCTATAACACTATCAATTTTAAGTCAATTGGATATCATCTTTGCCTCTAGAGTGTCCACAAGATTTTTTGAAGTGATCAAGGGCCATAACTCTGGCAGTAGTTATCGGAAATCTCTGAAAATCAATAGGATTCTATGTCTCATGACCTTATATACTGTGTATAAATTTAAAGTCAATCACAAGGTTTTTCAATGTGATCAAGGGCCATAACTCTGGCAGTAATTATAGGAAATCACCGAAAATCATTGGGCTTCTATGTCTCATGCCCTTAAACACTGTGTATAAATTTAAAGTCAATCGGATATTAACTTTAGCCTCTAGAGCGTCCACAAGATTTTTTGAAGTGATCAAGGGCCATAACTCTGGCAGTAATTACCGGAAATTGCTGAAAATCAATAGGTGTCTTCGTCTCATGACCTTAAACACTGTGTATAAATTTAAAGTCTATCTAATATTAACTTTGGCCTTTACAGCGTTCACAAGATTTTTCAAAGTGATCAAGGCTCATAACTCTGGCAGTAATTATCGGAAATGCTGAAAATCAATAGGCTTCTTTGTCTCACGAACTTAAACAATGTGTATAAATTTAAAGTCGATCGGATATCAACTTTAGCCTCTAGTGTGTTCACAAGAAATTGTGGACGGACGGGGGCGACGGCAATATACGTCCACATTTCCATGTGGGCGTATAAAAATGGTATTCTATCAGTACTAGTTTCCATTGTAAATTGTATATTCAGATGAATATTATTGATTGATAATGTTACGGTTTTAACGTCATACATCTATTGATATATATATATATAAGTAAGTAGATAGAAAATGCGACCAAAAAAGAAAAGTACAGAAGAAAATTATAACGAAGAAATGTTAAAAATAGGTTGCCAGGCAACGAAACAGCAGCTTAATCGTCCGGGCAGTCAACAAGAGTTGTTGCATTTTAAGTAATCATCAGAAAATCATTAGAATTTGTTTGGTTTTTATAAAGTTCTGCCCGCTGCTAACGTTTAGTATACGAAACATTTTATATTATTTTTAAAATCGGAAAATAATTGAGACCTCTAGATGGACAACAAGCTAAAGAAGTCGATTTTGCGTACAATCAGGGGCTATAATTCAGGAGGTTACAATCCGATATCAAAAAGATCTTTGGGTTATAAACATGCATTTCAAGTTTCATCAACATCAGATTAAAATTTTGACCTCTACAGGGTCCACAACCCTTGATATACCATTTTTTTTATAGTATTCGTGTACAAGCGGCTGCCATTTTGTCAGTTTTGGTCCGATTTTCACTGAATTCGAACTCAACATTCATTACATTGTAACGATGAAATAATCAAACATGTTCTTTAATCGGGTAATAATTTTGACTTCCAGAAGGACCACAATCTAATAAAGGAGATTTTTTGTACAATCATGGGCCATAATTCCGGAAGTTATGATCCGATATGCGCAAATAACAAAAGGAACCAAGATCTTTGGGTTATAAACATGTATTTCAAGTTTCATCAAAATTGATTTAAAATTGTGACCTCTACAGGTTCCACAACCTTGATATACCATATTTTTACAATTTTTGGGTACAAGCGGCGGCCATTTTGTCTGTCAATTTTGCTCCGATTTTCACGAAATTAGATCTCACCCATCACTACGGTGTAACTGTGATATAATGAAACGTTTTTTTGAATCGGATAATAATTGTGACCTCCAGAGGGACCACAAGCTAAAAAGGGTGATTTTTCGTACAATCAGGAGCCATAATTCAGGAAGTTACGATCCGATATGTGCAAATATGCAATGGAACCAAGATCTTTGGGTTATAATCATGCATATCAAGTTTCATCAAAATCGGTCCAAAATTGTGACCTCTATAGGGTCCACAACCTTGATATAACATATTTTCACATTATTCGCGTTCAAACAGCGGCCATTTTATCCTTCAAATCTAGTCTGATTTTCACGAAATTCACCCTCTTTCTTCAATACCATCTAATTGTGATATAATCAAACGGTTTTTTTAAATCGGATAACAATCTTGACCTCCAGAGGGACCACAAGCTATAAAGGGCAATTTTCCGCACAATCAGTGGCCATAATTCAGGAAGTTACGATCCGATTGGCGCAAATATTGAAAGGAACCAAGATCTTTGGGTTATAAGCATGCATTTCAAGTTTCATCCAAATCGGTTCAAAATTGTGACCTCTACACTGTTCACAAGCTAAAAATGGATTTTTCGTACATTCAGGGGCCATAACCCATGAAGTTACAGTCCGATACATGCCAATATCGAAAGGAACAGAGATCTTAGGGTGATAAACCTATATTTTAAGTTTCATTGAAATTGGATAAAAATTGTAACCCGTAGACTGTTCAAACAATTGTGGACGGACGGACGAACAGGCTCGACAACAATATACGTCCACATGAAAATGTGGGCGTATAAAAATAGGTTGCCAGGCAACGAAACATACGCCCACAGTCCACAGAGCAGCTAAATCGTCCGGGCAGTCTACAATAGTTGTTGCATATTAAGTAATTATCAGAAAATCATTAGGATTTGTTTGGTTTTTATAAAGTTCTGCCCCATGCTAATGTTAAGTATACGAAACATTTAATATTATGGATTTGGCTGTTCAATGATCGATTTTCAAGAAATTCACACTCAACCATCATTAATGTGTAACGGGGATATAGTCAAACATTTTTTTAATTCGGAATAAAATTGTGACCTCCGTAGGGTTCACAAGGTAAAAAAAAACATGATTTTTCGTACAATCAGGGGCCATAATTCAGGTAGTTATGGTCCAATGTGCGCGATCTTTGGGTTACAAACTTACATTTCAAATTTCATCAAAATCGGATTAAAATTGTGACCTCTACAGGATCCACAACCTTGATATATCTTATTTTTACACTATTCGCGTATTAGCAGCATGCAATTTTGTCCGGAAGTTTTGGTCTGATTTTTACGAAATTCGACCTCAACCTTCATTACAGTGAAATGGTGATATAATAAAACATTTTTGAAAATCAGATAATGGTTGTGACCTCCAGAGGGACCACAAGCTAAAAAGGCGATTTTTAGTACAATCAGGGGCCATAATACAGGAAGTTACAATTAGATATGCGCAAATATCGAAAGGAACCAAGATCTAAGGATTATAAACATGCATTGAAAGGTTCATCAAAATCCGATTAAAATTGTGACCTCCACAGGGTCTACAACCTTGATACACCATATTCTTATAGCTTCCGTCATTTTGTCCAGTTTTGGTCCGATTTCAACGAAATTCAAACTCACCCTTCATTACGGTGAAACCGTGATATTATCAAACTTTATTTTAAATCCATTAATAATTGTGACCTCCAAATAGTGCTGGGCGATATACCTAGAAACGGATATCACGATACTTTCACTTATTAAATGTATATAAACATGCATAAAATGTTGGAAATACCCCTCAATATTATATTTTGTAAAAAGCCAATACTTTCAGTTTATCACTTTTTAAATGTAAATAAACATGCATAAAAAGTTGGAAATACCCCGCAATATTATTGTTTCTAATCAATATTATTTTAGTAGCCCATACACTACCAATTTCAAATTAACGGAACATTAATTCGAGCTGGTTCAAACACAGATCTATAACCATGAAAACTTGCTAAAGTTGTTGTTTATTACAATTTTAATATTCAAAATATTTCGAATGAAGGAGGCCCAAACAACATAAAACAAAGTTTGTGTTCTTTCGGCCGTGCATATTTTTATAGTTGTTGGGTACGATTGGACTTTGTTTACCCTTACAAACTTTCTTTCCCATTCATACCTTCTTGAAAATGCATAATTATACAATACAAGGATACTAAATTATTCTATAAAACACAAGTACTATGCCAAAAAGTGTCCATTGATTTCGTCAAATATTTTTTCCCGGATCTCGACCTCCAAGAGTATACCTTCTTAAAAATGCATAATTATACAATACAAGGATACTAAATTATACTATAAAACACAAGTAATATGCCAAAAAGTGTCCATTGATTTCGTCAAATATTTTTTCCCGGATCACGACATCCATTGGCATGGCATGACACGTCCGACGCTGAATGTTAATCAGTCTACCGGAACTCTCAATGTAATTGGCATTATTTATATTTCTGCTTTATTAAAACTTAATTCAATCATAAAATCAGTCATCTCTTTCGAAAATCAAAGTATCGGTCTACACAATTCGTCAAGATTAGAAATTGATCAGAATCAGGGGTAATTCTACTAACGGGTGGAAAGGTGAGAGAGAAGTCATGTGACGTAAACAAGCTCCGTATCAGCATTTGCAAACTTGTGAAATGAATACTCGGGAGTTTATAGCAGTATTTTTTCATGATTAAGCAATAAAATATAGTAAATAACATAAAAAAGAAAACACTTTGTTCAATATTTATGTTATATATCATCCAGGAAAATCAAAACCGTGATGTTATGTTCGGTTTTTCGATATTTTTCTGAAGACGGTATTTTTCACGGTTTTTATTTCTGTGACGGTTTTATATTGAAATACCGAAATATCGCCCAGCTCTACCTCCAAAGGAACCACAAGCTAAAAAAAATATGTTGCCAGGCAACAAAACATACACCCACACAGCAGTTAAATCGTCCGGGCAGTCAACAAGAGTTGTCGCATATTAAGTAATTATCAGAAAATCATTAGAATTGGTTTGGTTTTTATAAAATTCTGCCCCGTGCTAACGTTTAGTATACGAAACATTTAATATTATTTCTAAAATTGGATAACAAGCCAACAGTGAGGCTGATGTCCCCCGCCGAAATCCCAAAATAAATAGATGACACATTAATTAATCGCACAATTATTTTTTTCAAACGTATCGAGCAATCAAACTGTACACGAAGTGTCATCTACATGTAAAAGTGTTTTATAAAGAAAAATGCTAAAGCCGACGAGAAAAATGAAAATGTACCCTAGTTAGGGGGACCCTAAATGCAGACAAAAGGGCCCCCAGACTTGACAAAAGGGCCCCTCTGGCCAAGGGAAAGGGCCCTTGTGTCCGATTCAATCGTTTCTATATACTGTTACTGTCGAATCCATTACTGAATGAGAATGCAGTCATTGTATTGGCATAAAAATCATCAATCAAGATGAACCTAAGTTATCTTGTCCCAAAGTATCAACCAATCAAATTGCTTATCTCTGCTTACCCTAAGAAGAAAATGCTCATCTTCGAACTAAATCAAGGCATTTTGACCTAATAAGCATACACACAAATTTTGAACATTTTAACTCAATTCGAAGGAGAGTTATTGTGTTCCAAAGTCTTGGCAAATCAAACTGCTTATTGCTCTGCTTACCCCAGACAGAAAATGCTCATTATCGATCTTAGTCAAGGTATTACTGTAATGAAACTAAACACCAAGTTTCATAACTCTCACTTAATTAGAACTAAAGTTATCGTGTCACAAAGCATCAACCAATCAAATTGCTTATCTCTGCTTACCCTAAGCGGAAAATGCTCAGCTTTGAACTCCATCAAGGCATTGACCTAATAAGCATATACACCAAGTTTGAACATTTTAACTAAATTAGAAGGAAAGTTATTGTGTTCCAAAGTCTCAACCAATCAAATTGCGTATCGCTCTGCTTACCCTGAGCAGAAAATGCTCATTATCGAACTTAGTCGAGGTATTACTGTAATGAAACTATATACCAAGTTTCATCACTCTCACTTAATTAGAACTAAAGTTATTGTGTCCCAAAGCATCAACCAATCAAATAGCTTATCTCTGCTTACCCTAAGCCAGGGATGTAGCCACGCTGGGCAGCACCGGGCGCTTGCGCCCAGCACTATTTCTTGCCGCCCAGCACAAAGAAAAAAATCCAGGAAACCCGCCCAGTCGTATTTAAACCCATTCATGATTCATCCTTCTCTCACTCTGTACAAAAACTTATCGCTCGAAATTTATGAAATTTACTGTGTTTACCACAGTAAACGGCAAAGCCACAGTCATAGTAAAAGCCGACGCAAACCATGTCTGCCACAGCATAATTTAATTTTGTGTGCCGTAGTAAACCTTTTCATCCTAAATTATTTTTTAAAGATAGGTTGCCAGGCAACGAAACATACGCCCACAACAGCTAAGTCGTCGGGGCAGTCAACAAGGGTTGTCCAGTCAACAAGGGTTGTCGCATATTGTTTCTTTTGTCAGTAAGGAGAACATTTACAACACATGATAATCTTAGTACGAGTAATAGCCCATTAAATAATTATCAGAAATGATTAGAATAGTTTTGATGGTTTGTCTCAAGGCCTTTGTCCACAAGATATTTCAAATTGATAAAGTGCCAGAAATTATCAGATATCACTGAAAATCAAATAGGATTCTTCGTCTCATGACCCTAAACACTGTGTACAAATTTAAAGTCAATCGGATATTAACTTTAGCCTCTAAAGCGTTCACAAGATTTTTCAAAGTGATCAAGGGTCATAACTCTGGCAGGAATGATCAGATATTGCTGAAAATCAACAGGCTTCTTCGTCTCATGCCCTTAAACACTGTGTATATATTTAAAGTCAATCGAATATTAACTATAGCCTCTAGAGCGTTCACAAGATTTTTCAAAGTGATCAAAGGTCATAACTCTGGTAGTAATTATCGGATATCGCTGAAAATCATTAGGCTTCTTCGTCTCACGACCTTAAACACCGTGTATAAATTTCAAGTCAATCGGATATTAACTTTAGCCTCTAGAGTGTTCACAAAAGATTGTGGACGATGGACGGGCGGACCGACAGACGGGGGCGACGGCAATATACGGCCACAATTCCATGTGGGCGTATAAAAAGGAGTATTCAATTTATAATTCCGATTCTACGGTCTTGGTCTTTGAATTTGTACATTTGCCGTAAATAGGTCGCCCAGACCAATTTACGGCATTTCAATGTTAAAGTGTTGAATGTCGTAAATGGTGTCGTACGTTCGGTTTTACGACCAATTTTTAATGTACTCATTCTAGCGTTAATACTACCGAATCTAAATTAAATCCGAGAGACAGTTGGGCTACCGTATATTTTATTTACACTTGCCACAAAACAAATATAAATAAGACGGCAAGGCGAGTGTACTGTTTACTTATTATTCACTAGCCTATATATGACAGTATTTATTTAGTAATAATGTAAGAATGTAAGTACGACTACCACTACGAGAGGCTTTTGACTTAGAATTTTTGAAACTGATCTTTTTTTTTTTAGTAAATAAATTTGCAATGGTATATGTAATACCAATTACCATTTACATAATTTTTTTTTAGCTCGCTGGAAAAGCGGGTGACAATAATTGAGACCTCTAGAGGGACCAAGCTAAAAGATAGGTTGCCAGGCAACGAAACATACACCCACAGCAGCTAAATCGTCCGGGCAGTCAATAAGAGTGGTCGTATATTTTTACTTTTTTTCGGTAATCAAACATTTATAATACACTAAAATCGGATTAAGAGTAACAACTCATTATGTAATTATCAGAAAATCATTAGAATTTGTTTGCTTTTTAAAAAGTTTTGCCCCACACTAACAATTAGTATAGGAAACATTTAATATGATGGATTTAGCTGTTCAGTTATCAAAATTCATTGAAAATTAAAATATTTGTTCGTTTCAACACCTTAAACTGTGTATCAATCTGAAGTCAATCGCATATTAAGTTTGGCCTTTAGGGCATCCACAAGATTTTTTGAAGTGATCAAGGACTACAACTCTGGCACTAATTATCAGAAATTGCTGAAAATCAATAGGTTTCGACTCATGACCTTAAGCACTGTATAAATTTAAAGTCAATCGGATATTAACTTTGGCCACTAGAGCACCCACAAGATTTTTTGAAGTGATCAAGGACCATAACTCTTGTAGTTATTATCGGAAATCGCTGAAAATCAATAGGCTTCTTCATCTTATGACCTTAAACACTGTGTATAAATTTGAAGTCAATCGGATATTAACTTTGGCCTCTAGAGCATCCGCAAGATTTTTTGAAGTGATCAAGGGTCATAACTCTGGCACTAATTATCGGAAATAGCTGAAAATCAATAGACTTCTTCATCTGACCTTAAGGGGATCGTTCACACTTGGTATGGCTGTTTATCAAAAATTTTGTTTACATGAAATCTTGTTAGGAAAAAGTGTTCTAAACTTGTTTTCAGTCTTTATTTCACCCGAAAATGATTATTTTCTACATATAATGCCTTTTGCATATCCTATAATTAATTTTTATCCGTACTTAATCTTTTGTCTTTGAAATTTTTCCTAAAATTCACCCCCTCGTAACTTCTATACAAATCAACGGATCGTCGCCATTTCGTTATCTACTTATAGCCTTGGAAAAATACTATAAATAAACCGGACGTATTATGTGTTGGCAATGGCAATGTACAGGAATTCATGCGTTACCCTCGAGTCTTTGATAGTAAAAACAAGCCAACAGTGAGGCTGATGTCCCCCGCCGAAATCCCAAAATAAATAGATGACACATTAATTAATCGCACATTTATTTTTTTCAAACGTATCGACCAATCAAACTGCTTATCTCTGCCTACCGTAAGAAGAAAATGCTCATCTTCGAACTCCATCAAGGTATTGACCTAATAAGCATACACACCAATTTTGAACATTTTAACTCAATTCGAAGGAGAGTTATTGTGTTCCAAAGTCTCAGCAAATCAAATTGCTTATCGCTCTGCTTACCCGGAGCAGAAAATGCTCATTATCGATCATAGTCAAGGTATTACTGTAATGAAACTATACACCAAGTTTCATCACTCTCACTTAATTAGAACTAAAGTTATCGTGTCTCAAAGCATCAACCAATCAAATTGCTTATCTCTGCCTACCCTAAGCGGAAAATGCTCATCTTCTAACTCCATCAAGGCATTGACCTAATAAGCATATACAACAAGTTTGAACATTTTAACTCAATTAGAAGGAGAGTTATTGTGTTCCAAATTCTCGACCAATCAAATTGCGTATGGCTCTGCTTACCCTGAGCAGAAAATGCTCATTATCGAACTTAGTCAAGGTATTACTATAATGAAACTATACACCAAGTTTCATCAATCTCACTTAATTAGAACTAAAGTTATCGTGTCCCAAAGCATCAACCAATCAAATTGCTTATCTCTGCTTACCCTAAGCGGAAAATGCTCATCTTCAAACTCCATCAAGGCATTGACCTAATAAACACATACACCAAGTTTGAACATTCTAGCTCAATTAGGAAGAGAGTTATTGTGTCCCAAAAAGTGTGACGGACAGACGGACAGACAGACAGACGGACGAACCCATTTTAATAGTCCCCCAACTTTCTTCGAAAGGCGGGGGACAACAAGCTTTTCCATTGGTCTATTAGATCACGTGGAATTATTAGCCAATGAAAATGCGCAGTTCATGAGTACATACAGGTATTTTGTAACCTTTGACTCGTTTGCACATGTGCACCACTATTCTTACCGAACTCCCGGAAGTGTGAAGAATGATTAAACTAAAGCCGATTTTTACTGATTTTGTAACCTTTGTCTCGTTTGCACATGTGCACCACTATTCTTACCGAACTTCCGGAAGTGTGAAGAATGATGAAACTAAAGCCGATTTTTACTGATTTTTGAGCCGAAAATGACTATTAAAAATTGAGAAGTGCAAATAAATTCAAAGGAATGTATATTCGACGTTGAGCTACTAGTCGTCCCTCAACATTTGGCTGAGAAAAACAGATTTGTGCCGATAAAGCGGGTGAGTCGAGCGACATTGATGACCTAGTTTTACTTTTACTTTAGAAAATAATAACAATGATTACGAAGATTTTGAAGTACATTTTGACAGTTCGAAAAGCAATAATGAATTATTACATGAATCTGACGACGAAGTAGATTTCCCCCCAAAATTTACAGTTAGCCACTTCTAAAAAAGTTTTACAAATTTGATATTATTCCATCCACTGAAGAGCCGTCTAGAAGTAATGACCCATCAGGCTACAGACTAGGTCTAGTCTAAGTGAAATTTCTAAAATCAATAATATCAAAATTAAATAGTTCAAAATGTCAGAATAAATTTGATCAACAGTTTTGTTTGACTGATGTGAACTTTCTAATGTCAACAAGCCAACAGTGAGGCTGATGTCCCCCGCCGAAATCCCAAAATAAATAGAAGACACATATTAATTAATCGCACATTTATTTCTTTCAATGTATCGAGCAATCAAACTGTACACGAAGTGCCATCCAAAAGTGTTTTATAAAGAAAAATGCTAAAACCGACGAGAACAAGCCAACAGTGAGGCTGATGTCCCCCGCCGAAATCCCAAAATAAATAGAAGACACATATTAATTAATCGCACATTTATTTTTTTCAATGTATCGAGCAATCAAACTGTACACGAAGTGTCATCCAAAAGTGTTTTATAAAGAAAAATGCTAAAACCGACGAGAAAAATGAAAATGTACCCTAGTTAGGGGGACCCTAAAGGCAGACAAAAGGGCCCCTCTGGCCAAGGGAAAGGGCCCTCGTGTCCAAGTCAATCGTTTCTATACACTGTTACTGTCGAATCGATTACTAAATGAGAATGCAGTCATTGTATTGGCATAAAAATCATCAATCAAGATGAACCTAAGTTATCTTGTCCCAAAGTATCAACCAATCAAATTGCTTATCTCTGCTTACCCTAAGCGGAAAATGCTCATCTTCGAACTCCATCAAGGCATTGACCTAATAAGCATATACACCAAGTTTGAACATTTTAACTCAATTAGAAGGAGAGTTATTGTGTTCCAAAGTCTCGACTACTCTCGACCAATCAAATTGCATATCGCTCTGCTTACCTTGAGCAGAAAATGCTCATTATCGAACTTAGTCAAGGTATTACTGTAATGAAACTATACACCAAGTTTCATCACTCTCACTTAATTAGAACTAAAGTTATCGTGTCCCAAAGCATCAACCAATCAAATTGCTTATCTCTGCTTACCCTAAGTGGAAAATGCTCATCTTCAAACTCCATCAAGGCATTGACCTTATAAGCATATACACCAAGTTTGAACATTTTTACTCAATTAGAAGAAGAGTTATTGTGTTCCAAAGTCTCGACCAATCAAATTGCTTACCCTAAGCGGAAAATGCTCATCTCCGAACTCCATCAAGGCATTGACCTAATAAGCATATACACCAAGTTTGAACATTTTAACTCAATTAGAAGGAAAGTTATTGTGTTCCAAAGTCTCGACCAATCAAATTGCTCTGCTTACCCTGAGCGGAAAATGCTCATTATCGAACTTAATCAAGGTATTACTGTAATGAAACTATACACCAAGTTTCATCACTCTCACTTAATTAGAACTAAAGTTATCGTGTCCCAAAGCAATCAACCAATCAAATTGCTTATCTCTGCTTACCCTAAGCGGAAAATCCTCATCTTTGAACTCCATCAAGGCATTGACATAATCAACACATACACCAAGTTTGAACATTCTAGCTCAATTAGGAAGAGAGTTATTGTGTCCCAAAAAGTGTGACGGACGGACGGACAGACAGACAGACAGACAGACAGACAGACAGACAGACAGACAGACAGACAGACAGACAGACAGACAGAGAGACGGACAGACGGACGAACCCATTTTAATAGTCCCCCAACTTTCTTCGAAAGGCGGGGGACAAAAATGAAAATGTACCCTAGTTAGGGGGACCCTAAAGGCAGACAAAAGGGCCCCTCTGGCCAAGGGAAAGGGCCCTTGTGTCCAAGTCAATTGTTTCTATACACTGTTACTGTCGAATCGATTACTAAATGAGAATGCAGTCATTGTATTGGCATAAAAATCATCAATCAAGATGAACCTAAGTTATCTTGTCCCAAAGTATCAAACAATCAAATTGCTTATCTCTGCTTACCCTAAGCGGAAAATGCTCATCTCCGAACTCCATCAAGGCATTGACCTAATAAGCATATTTATACACCAAGTTTGAACATTTTAACTCAATTAGAAGGGAGTTATTGTGTTCCAAAGTCTCGACTACTCTCGACCAATCAAATTGCGTATCGCTCTGCTTACCTTGAGCAGAAAATGCTCATTATCGAAGTTAGTCAAGGTATTACTGTAATGAAACTATACACAAAGTTTCATCACTCTCACTTAATTAAAACTAAAGTTATCGTGTCCCAAAGCATCAACCAATCAAATTGCTTATCTCTGCTTACCCTAAGTGGAAAATGCTCATCTTTGAACTCCATCAAGGCATTGACCTTATAAGCATATACACCAAGTTTGAACATTTTTACTCAATTAGAAGGAGAGTTATTGTGTTCTAAAGTCTCGACCAATCAAATTGCGTATCGCTCTGCTTACCCTAAGCGGAAAATGCTCATCTCCGAACTCCATCAAGGCATTGACCTAATAAGCATATACACCAAGTTTGAACATTTTAACTCAATTAGAAGGAGAGTTATTGTGTTCTAAAGTCTCGACCAATCAAATTGCTCTGCTTACCCTGAGCGGAAAATGCTCATAATCGAACTTAGTCAAAGTATTACTGTAATGAAACAATACACTAAGTTTCATCACTCTCACTTAATTAGAACTTAAGTTATCGTGTCCCAAAGCATCAACCAATCAAATTGCTTATCTCTGCTTACTCTAAGCGGAAAATGCTCATCTTTGAACTCCATCAAGGCATTGACCTAATAAACACATACACCAAGTTTGAACATTCTAGCTCAATTAGGAAGAGAGTTATTGTGTCCCAAAAAGTGTGACAGACAGACGGACGGACCCATTTTAATAGTCCCCCAACTTTCTTCGAAAGGCGGGGGACAATAATATCAAAATTGAATCGTACAAAATGTCAGAATAAATTTTTAAATTTTATCAACAGTTTTGACTAAAAATAATTTCTTTGGGATTTCAAGTTCAATTACGGTGTACCGCTATTGTTATTTTTTGTCAGGAAAATGTTTCTACTACCAATAAAGTAGGATGAATGCTATTGCTACGGGAAGTTTTATTAGTGATATTGCACAAAAAGAAACCAACATAGAAGATAATATACAAAATTCAGAGAGATATTTAAAAAAATTATAGTAAAGTTAAAGAATTTGGAAAATTAAAAAAACAAGCCAACAGTGAGGCTGATGTCCCCCGCCGAAATCCCAAAATAAATAGATGACACATATTAATTAATCGCACAATTATTTTTTTCAAACGTATCGACCAATCAAACTGCTTATCTCTGCCTACCGTAAGAAGAAAATGCTCATCTTCGAACTCCATCAAGGCATTGACCTAATAAGCATATACACCAAGTTTGAACATTTTAACTCAATTAGAAGGAGAGTTATTGTGTTCCAAAGTCTCGACCAATCAAATTGCGTATCGCTCTGCTTACCCTAAGCGGAAAATGCTCATCTCCGAACTCCATCAAGGCATTGACCTAATAAGCATATACACCAAGTTTGAACATTTTAACTCAATTAGAAGGAGAGTTATTGTGTTCCAAAGTCTCGACCAATCAAATTGCGTATCGCTCTGCTTACCCTGAGCAGAAAATGCTCATTATCGAACTTAGTCAAGGTATTACTGTAATGAAACTATACACCAAGTTTCATCACTCTCACTTAATTAGAACTAAAGTTATCGTGTCCCAAAGCATCAACCAATCAAATTGCTTATCTCTGCTTACCCTAAGCGGAAAATGCTCATCTTCAAACTCCATCAGGGCATTGACCTAATAAGCATATACACCAAGTTTGAACATTTTAACTAAATTAGAAGGAGAGTTATTGTGTTCCAAAGTCTCGACCAATCAAATTGTGTATCGCTCTGCTTACCCTGAGCAGAAAATGCTCATTATCGAAGTTAGTCAAGGTATTACTATAATGAAACTATACACCAAGTTTCATCACTCTCACTTAATTAGAACTAAAGTTATCGTTTCCCAAAGCATCAACCAATCAAATTGCTTATCTCTGCTTACCCTAAGCGGAAAATGCTCATCTTTGAACTCCATCAAGGCATTGACCTAATAAGCATATACACCAAGTTTGAACATTTTAACTCAATTAGAGAGTTATTGTGTTCCAAATTCTCAACCAATCAAATTGCGTATAGCTCTGCTTACCCTGAGCAGAAAATGCTCATTATCGAACTTAGTCAAGGTATTACTATAATGAAACTATACACCAAGTTTCATCAATCTCACTTAATTATAACTAAAGTTATCGTGTCCCAAAGCATCAACCAATCAAATTGCTTATCTCTGCTTACCCTAAGCGGAAAATGCTCATCTTCGAACTCCATCAAGGGATTGACCTAATAAACACATACACCAAGTTTGAACATTCTAGCTCAATTAGGAAGAGAGTTATTGTGTCCCAAAAAGTGTGACGGACAGACAGACAGACAGACAGACAGACGGACGAACCCATTTTGATAGTCCCCCAACTTTCTTCGAAGGGCGGGGGACAAAAAAAATGTAACAAGAAGTAGAAAAGAGTGAGCAGTTTATATCACCAAAGGGTTTTAATTTTAGTACTGGTACATAAAAATAAACCATCAATGTTCAATTACGGTGTACCGCTATTGTCATTTTTTGTCAGGAAAATGTTTCTACTACCAATAAAGTAGGATGAATGCTACTGCTAAGGGAAGTTTTATTAGTGATATTGCACAAAAAGAAACCAACATAGAAGATAATATACAAAATTCAGAAAGATATTTAAAAAAAATGGTAAAATTAAAGAATTTGGAAAATTAAAAAAAAAGATAGGTTGCCAGGCAACGAAACATACGCCCACAACAGCTAAGTCGTCCGGGCAGTCAACAAGGGTTGTCGCATATTGTTTCTTTTATCAGTAAGGAGAACATTTACAACACATGATAATCTTATTACGAGTAATAGCCCATTAAATAATTATCAGAAATGATTAGAATAGTTTTGATGGTTTGTCTCAAGGCCTTCGTCCACAAGATATTTCAAAGTGATCAACTGCCAGAAATTATCAGATATCACTGAAAATCAAATAGGATTCTTCGTATCATGACCCTAAACACTGTGTACAAATTTAAAGTCAATCGGATATTAACTTTAGCCTTTAGAGCATTCACAGGGTTTTTCAAAGTGATCAAGGGTCATAACTCTGGCAGTAATTATCGGATATCGCTGAAAATAAATAGGATTCTTTGTATCATGACTTTAAACACCGTGTATAAATTTAAATTCAATCGGATATTAACTTTAGCCTCTAGAGCGTTCACAAGATTTTTCAAAGTGATCAAGGGTCATAACTCTGGCAGTAATTATCAGATATCACCGAAAATCTATAGGCTTCTTTGTCTCATGACCTTAAACACTGTGTATAAATTTAAAGTCAATCGGATATTAACTATAGCCTCTAGAGTGTTCACAAGATTTTTCAAAGTGATCAAGGGTCATAACTCTGGCAGTAATTATCAGATATCACCGAAAATCTATAGGCTTCTTTGTCTCATGACCTTAAACACTGTGTATAAATTTAAAGTCAATCGGATATTAACTATAGCCTCTAGAGTGTTCACAAGATTTTTCAAAGTGATCAAGGGTCATAACTCTGGTAGTAATTATCGGATATCACCGAAAATCAATAGGCTTCTTCGTCTCATGACCTTAAACACTGTGTATAAATTTAAAGTCAATCGGATATTAACTTTAGCCTCTAAAGCGTTCACAAGATTTTTCAAAGTGATCAAGGGTCATAACTCTGGCAGGAATTATCGGATATTGCTGAAAATCAACAGGCTTCTTCTTATCATGACCTTACACACTGTGTATAAATTTAAAGTCAATCGGATATTAACTTTAGCCTCTAGAGCGTTCACAAGATTTTTCAAAGTGATCAAGGGTCATAACTCTGGTAGTAATTATCGGATATCACTGAAAATCAATAGGCTTCTTCGTCTCATGACCTTAAACACTGTGTATAAATTTAAGTCAATCCGATATTAACTTTAGCCTCTAAAGCGTTCACAAGATTTTTCAAAGTGATCAAGGGTCATAACTCTGGCAGTAATTATCAGATATCACCGAAAATCTATAGGCTTCTTTGTCTCATGACCTTAAACACTGTGTATAAATTTAAAGTCAATCGGATATTAACTATAGCCTCTAGAGTGTTCACAAGATTTTTCAAAGTGATCAAGGGTCATAACTCTGGTAGTAATTATCGGATATCACCGAAAATCAATAGGCTTCTTCGTCTCATGACCTTAAACACTGTGTATAAATTTAAAGTCAATCGGATATTAACTTTAGCCTCTAAAGCGTTCACAAGATTTTTCAAAGTGATCAAGGGTCATAACTCTGGCAGGAATTATCAGAGGTCACCGAAAATCAATAGGATTCTTCGTCTCATGACCTTAAACACTGTGTATAAATTTAAAGTCAATCGGATATTAACTATAGCCTCTAGAGCGTTCACAAGATTTTTCAAAGTGATCAAGGGTCATAACTCTGGTAGTAATTATCGGATATCGCTGAAAATCAATAGGCTTCTTCGTCTCACGACCTTAACAACTGTGTATAAATTTAAAGTCAATTGGATATTAACTTTAGCCTCTAAAGCGTTCACAAGATTTTTCAAAGTGATCAAGGGTCATAACTCTGGCAATAATTATCAGATATCACCGAAAATCAATAGGCTTCTTCGTCTCCTGACCTTAAACACTGTGTATAAATTTAAAGTCAATCTGATATTAACTATAGCCTCTAGAGCGTTCACAAGATTTTTCAAAGTGATCAAGGGTCATAACTCTGGTAGTAATTATCGGATATCGCTGAAAATCAATAGGCTTCTTCGTCTCACGACCTTAAACACCGTGTATAAATTTCAAGTCAATCGGATATTAACTTTAGCCTCTAGAGCGTTCACAAGAAATTGTGGACGATGGACCGACGGACGGACGGACCGACAGACGGACGGACGGGGGCGACGGCAATATACGACCACATTTCCATGTGGGCGTATAAAAATGCAACTAGCAGTAGAAAAGAGTGAGCAGTTTATATTACCAAAGGGTTTTAATTTTAAAACTGGTATGATATAAAAATGAGAAAACTTAATACACTAACGTTTATCCCATCAAAAAGACAACAAGCCAACAGTGAGGCTGATGTCCCCCGTCGAAATCCCAAAATAAATAGATGACACATTAATTAATAGCACATTTATTTTTTTCAAACGTATCGCCCAATCAAACTGAACACGAAGTGTCGTCCAAAAATTGCTTATCTCTGTCTACCGTAAGAAGAAAATGCTCATCTTCGAACTCCATCAAGGCATTGACCTAATAAGCATACACACCAATTTTGAACATTTTAACTCAATTCGAAGGAGAGTTATTGTGTTCCAAAGTCTCGGCAAATCAAATTGCTTATCGCTCTGCTTACCCTGAGCAGAAAATGCTCATTATCGATCTTAGTCAAGGTATTACTGTAATGAAACTATACACCAAGTTTCATCACTCTCACTTAATTAGAACTAAAGTTATCGTGTCCCAAAGCATCAACCAATCAAATTGCTTATCTCTGCTTACCCTAAGCGGAAAATGCTCATCTTCGAACTCCATCAAGGCATTGACCTAATAAGCATATCCACCAAGTTTGAACATTTTAACTCAATTAGAAGGAGAGTTATTGTGTTCCAAATTCTCGACCAATCAAATTGCGTATAGCTCTGCTTACCGTGAGCAGAAAATGCTCATTATCGAACTTAGTCAAGGTATTACTATAATGAAACTATACACCAAGTTTCATCACTTTCACTTAATTAGAACTAAAGTTATTGTGTCCCAAAGCATCAACCAATCAAATTGCTTATCTCTGCTTACCCTAAGCGGAAAATGCTCATCTTCGAACTCCATCAAGGCATTGACCTAATAAACACATACACCAAGTTTGAACATTCTAGCTCAATTAGGAAGAGAGTTATTGTGTCCCAAAAAGTGTGACGGACAGACGGACAGACAGACAGACGGATGAACCCATTTTAATAGTCCCCAAACTTTCTTCGAAAGGCGGGGGACAACAAAAAACTCTAAATCACTATTAACTTCCAATTAAGGAAGATGTAAAATGTGGACGGGATAATTGCAGCAAGTGTAGATATTTAATTGAAGGTAAATCATTTATTTTTGTCAGTGGAAGTATGAACTGTAAAGTAACCCATGTATTGTATGTCATAAAATAAAGTGGCTGTGCCAAACTGTAGATTTGTTGCACTAACAAGTTACAAAAGAGAGTAAGGGTTCATAGACAATATATCAGGGAACCAAATTTAAAGGACAATATTGGTGCCAGTCATTATCACATATGTGATAGAACTGATTAAACACTTCCCAAGTATAATATTAACACAGAGATCATCGCTACCATAGAGGAGTAATAAAGGATTCGTGAATCGGAAGTGACGAACGCCAAAGGAAAACACGAGTTATTCCTCTATATAACTAACGGAAGTGACTAGTGATAACAGATACATGGGCGAATATCTGCTCACTAATAATTCCCTCGAAGACCTACAGTTGCTGTATGACACTGTGAGAGAATATCTTACAATTCATAAAAAGAATTGACTGCCACTAGATAAGAGAACAGGAAAGAAAAACAGATTAAAAGTCCGTGCATTACCATGTTTTTATAAGGTAGGGGAGACCGGGGCACATTGAACCACCATGGATATATCCTTTATAAATAATACTATACAACCCAACGCTGTACAGAAGTGAGATAACTTCTTAGACCCATTTCTCCATCAAAAAGCCACATGCTGTCAATTATTTTCTTAGGCAGTGAATTTTTCAAAAAAGCGCTTAAAAGAGAAAATTTTTCCATACATGTTAACTACTTAGCTTAGGAAATTCTTGTACTTAAGTTCATATATGTCTAATCTATACAATCCAGATAAACCGGGGTTTGATCCATATAAGGGGGCATATTGATTTTTTTTTTTTTTTAAATTTTGATCATGAAATAAAGAGATCTTCTAATAAAAACATTTGATATGAAATGAGGACAAACATGTATGTGAACAAAGTGGTTCAATGTGCCACAGTCTCCCCTATAGAATGAATAAAAACAAGGGGCTGTACGGAGCATTTCTATTTTACCCGTGTTTTCTTATCTTATGACACTTAATTACTTTATTGTATCGTCCGAAAACCTCTTGCGGTCCCATATAACAACTTTTTGTCTTCGAAGGAATTATTAGTGAGCAGAAATTCGGCCGTTTATCTGTCATCACTCGTCACTTCAGTCATTCACCTAGAGAGATAACTCGTGTTTTCCTTTGGCGTTCGTCACTTCCGATTTATGAATCCTTTATTACTCCTCTATGGTAGCGATGATCTCTGTGTTAATATTATATTTGGAAAGTGTTTAATCAGTTCTATCACATATGTGATAATGACTGGCACCAATATTGTCCTTTAAGGAAAATCCCTTAAAGTGAGCACTTTGATATCTGTGGTAAAGTTGAATACAAAATATACCTATTTTTAAAGATGCTGTATTCAGACCCCATGAAAATGAAATTGAAAGAACAATATTTCATTGACAAATTTAAACCCCCAAATTAAAGATATCAAAATAATTACAATATTATGCTAATCTATTTCATTATGATTATATTGTTGTATGTTTATTCTTCCGCTACGTCACGTCAAGGTTATTGTATGTCTTGACAAGCTCAGGCGAAACATGTAGACAATTAAACAATAGTACTTTTTAAAGGCATTTTTAACCTTTATTTTTTTTTTTATATTAAAACTACTACGGTTTCAACTTCATTCATCTATTGATATATATAAAATAGACATGGATTTTTCACTTTGACAGCTCAGGCTCCAGAATAGTAAATATTTTTATCTTCACTTTCTAATCAGGTGAAGGAATTGTTCAACATCATTGCTGATCAAAATGAAAAGTCGATTTAACAAAAATTACAAATTGTACGTTTGTAATTGTACGTTCATTAACCAAGTCGGTGTAGAAAGTATGACCTTAAAAAGGATTCCGGTTGGGTCTCTCTGTTCAAAAACTCGGTATTTATAATAGAAATTGACCATATGCCTCTTCACTTTTGTCAGTTAACTACTTTGATAGCTCAGGCTCGAGAATAGTTAATTTTTTATCTTCACTTTTATTCAGGTGAAGGAATTGTTTAACATCATTGCCAATCAAAGTAGATATATTTATCGCAGTTAATTAACTCATTGACCCCTAGAGCTAATTATGTTAATTAATGCTTAATCTCCTAAGCCAATTAACCAGACTATGGCTTCTATCCCTAGTGTTAATTAAAAGATTATCCACTAATCTCACCTATTGCAGATATCCCAAAACAAAACAAAAACTATTACTCCAATCAAAAAATATTTATATTACCAAATGTAGAATTAAAAATAGGTTGCCAGGCAACGAAACATACGCCCACACAGCAGCCAAATCGTCCGGGCAGTCAACAAGAATTGTCGCATATTAAGGAATTATCAAAAAATCATTAGAATTTGTTTGGTTTTTATAATCAAACGTTTTTTTTTAAATCATATAATAATTGTGACCTCCAGAGGCACCACAAGCTAAAAAGGGTGATTTTTCGTACAATCAGGGGACATAATTCAGGAAGTAATGACCCGATGGGCGCAAATATTGAAAGGAACCAAGATCTTTGGGTTTAAAACATACCTGTCAAGTTTCATCAAAATCGACTCAAAATTGTGACCTCTATAGGGTCCACAACCTTGATATAACATATTTTCACACTATTCGTGTACAAACGGCGGCCATTTTGTCCGTCAATTCTAGTCCGGTTTTCATGTAATTCAAACTCTCTCTTCTTTACCATGTAACGGTGATATAGTCAAACGTTTTTTTAAATCGGATAATAATTTTGACCTCCAGAGGGACCAAAAGCGAACAAAAGCGATTTTTCGGACAATCCGGGGACATAATTCAGGAAGTTATGATCCAATGGGCGCAAATATCGAAAGGAACCAAGATCTTTGGGTTATAAACTACATGTCAAGTTTCATCAAAATCGGTTCAAAATTGTGACCTCTATAAGGTCCACAACCTTTATATAACATATTTTCACAATATTCGTGTACAAACGGCGGCCATTTTGTCCGTCAATTTTGGTCCGATTTTCACAAAATTCATACTCAACCTTCATAACCATGGAACGGTGATATAATCAAACGTTTTTTTTAAATCGGATAACAATTTTGACCTCCAGAGGGACCACAAGCTAAAAAGGGCAATTTTTCGGACAATCAGGGGCCATAATTCAGGAAGTTACGATCCGATTGGCGCAAATATCAAAAGGAATCAAGATCTTTGGGTTATAAACATGCATTTCAAGTTTCATCCAAATCGGTTCAAAATTGTGTCCTCTACACTGTTCACAACCTTGATTTAACATATTTTCACACTATTCGCGTACAAATGGCGGCCATTTTGTCCGTCAATTTTGGTCCGATTTTCACGAAATTCAAACTCGACCTTCATAACCATGGAACGGTGATATAATCAAACGATTTTTTAAATCGGATAACAATTTTGACCTCCAGAGGCACCACAAGCTAAAAAGGGCGATTTTTCGGACAATCAGGGGCCATAATTCAGCAAGTTACGATCCGATTGGCGCAAATATCGAAAGGAATCAAGATCTTTGGGTTATAAACATGCATTTCAAGTTTCATCCAAATCGGTTCAAAATTGTGTCCTCTACACTGTTCACAACCTTGATATAACATATTTTCACACTATTCGCGTACAAATGGCGGCCATTTTGTCCGTCAATTTTGGTCCGATTTTCACGAAATTCAACCTCGACCTTCATAACCATGGAACAATGATATAAGAAAACGTTTTTTTAAATCGGATAACAATTTTGACCTCCATAGGGATCACACGCTAAAAAGGGCAATTTTTCGGACAATCAGGGGCCATAATTCAGGAAGTTACGATCCGATTGGTGCAAATATCGAAAGGAACCAAGATCTTTGGGTTATAAACATGCATTTTAAGTTTCATCCAAATCGGTTCAAAATTGTGTCCTCTACACTGTTCACAACCTTGATTTAACATATTTTCACACTATTCGCGTACAAATGGCGGCCATTTTGTCCGTCAATTTTGGTCCGATTTTCACGAAATTCGAACTCGACCTTCATAACCATGGAACGGTGATATAATCACACGGTTTTTTAAATCGGATAACAATTTTGACCTCCAGAGGGACCACGAGCTAAAAAGGGCAATTTTTCGGACAATCAGGGGCCATAATTCAGGAAGTTACGATCCGATTGGCGCAAATATCGAAAGGAACCAAGATCTTTGGGTTATAAACACACATGTCAAGTTTCATCCAAATCGGTTCAAAATTGTGACCTCTACGCTGTTCACAAGCTAAAAAACGTGATTTTTCGTACAATCAGGGGCCATAACCCATGAAGTTACAGTCCGATACATGCCAATATCGAAAGGAACCGAGATCTTATGGTGATAAACCTATATTTTAAGTTTAATTGAAATCGGATAAAAATTGTGACCTGTAGACTGTTCACAAAAAAATGTGGACGGACGGACGGACGGACGGACGGACAGGGGCGACGACAATATACGTCCACATAAAAATGTGGGCGTATAAAAACAAGCTTTACAAGGGTGTTTTTTTGAAACAAAAATACCAAATAATAACAAAGTTATTCCTTATCATAAAAAGAACTATGAATGTAAAATAACATTACCGGGTACGTTTAATTTAATAATTATGAAGTATGAAGTTACACTTTACTGATCCATGCATCACACAGTAAGCACAATTGATTAATTTAGTCCATAACCAGTTTTTAGGATTGGCACTGTAAATAATGTTGGCAATCACAAATTTCGTCAACCGTTATGTTCCTGCATTTTTTTTTTCGAACCCCATTGAATTTCTCAATGTGATATCTATTGCCCATTGGTTTCGTCAAGCAAGTTTGGTCAAAAAGTTATACTAAAAAAAAATTAAATTTGTTTTTCTCGCGTTCAAATATGTATTATGGGCCTAGCCATCTCCTAAAAATGATGGGCATTTAACGGAATTCAGTGCATCATTCCAAATAAAATCCTTGTTGAAAGTTGAATCTCGAAGATTGGCCGCCATTTTGGTTCGCTTCGTCACTAGCTATTTCGGAGCCTTCGTGTTCCTCACTCGAATTGTCAGTCAATTCGCTGTCCAGGATATTATTATTGCTAATTTCTGCGTCTAATATATCTTCCAGTAAAAATCCTTCGGAGTCTGAGTCGGAATCATTGTCCATACCGACGAAATTATTAACAATCTAGGCGTACAAAACTGACATTCATTTAACAAAATGGCGACCCCTGAAAATATTTTTCCTTTAGAGTTCGCGACCTTATGACCCCTAAAACCTGTGTTGTGACGTGTAGTTTACGACTTCAATCAAGTTCAATCATTAGTTAAAACTATATATTTATTGGCTAATTACGTCTGGAAAGTGAATCGACGTTTTTTAAAAACTTTATTGATCAATCAAACGTACATATGAAAGAGACCGACAGCAGTCGTTGCCGGGAAAGTTTTTTTGTGAGTTTACGACCTTATAACACCTAACACCTTGTTGTGACCTAGACATTTTATGATACCAATCATTAGTTGAAGCCATTGTTTTAGGGAATTACAACTTTTGGAATGTCAAGCGTTTTTTTTTATAACTTTATTGGTCAATTAAACAGTACATCAAAGCGGTCGACCGTCCAAAATGGCGACCGATATGAACAGAATATTCTCGTGAGCTCACGACCTTATAACCCCTGAAGTTTTGTTGTGACGTATGCATTTTTTATGATCATTCGTTAGTTAAAACTATATTTGATTAGATTAACTACTTTTAGTTAGTCAATTGGCTTTAATTTAACAATTTATGGTTCCAGGAAACAATGTAAAAAATAGACCGCGAATTTAAGTCGCTCGGGGATGCCACTAATAATCAGTGGACCGTATATTCAAGCTATCGGTATAGGAGAGGGGTTTAATTGGCCCGTATATCCAAGCTATCGGACCCGATGAGTTAATGCATGGCGCATGTTATTTACAAAATAAAAGACTGCCAGACAACAAGGGTTGCATTAAATTTTTTTCTTTGTCAGTAAAGAACACACTAAAACCTGATTATGAGTAACAACCTATTAAGTAAATCAGAAATTATAATTTATTTTGATGGATTGTCTCCTGACTAAACACTGTATCAAGGGCCACATTTTTGCAGTTATTTGTTTCGATGGTTTGTCCGACTAAACACTGTATAAGCCTTTACAATACACAAGATTTCTCAATTCCTGTGTTATTCAAAACAAAATTCAGCATTCAATTTTCGTGTATGTAAGATTGAAAGTAATTAGCAGAATCATGTTCGTTACATAGATAGCATTAGTAACACATAAATTCATGGGGTTGGGTCTCAAGTTTTTCCGCAAGAACATTTTTCGTGACTACGAGCTTCGTAGAATTTACAATACCTAAGTCAGAGTGACCCGTAAGTTATAAAGCGTTTGATTGGACAGCTGGAATACACATGGCCAATGAAATATCACGTTTTTTACACTTTGCAAAGTCCGCCAAATATGGCTATGAAAAAGCGTGAAACTGTGCATCAGAAAACTTTCAATAAGTGACCTTTCAAAGGCGAATTCACAATTTTACAACTGGATAATGATGGTAATATAACCAAACATCAGTGCAAAATATGTTCGTGTCATCCGTCGGTGATACATGTTGTAGCCAGTCGGAGAATGTAATTATGTTCATTACATTAATTTTGTTATCAATAAATGCTGTTTTTAACCCTTCAAATTAGATGATCATTTTAGGAGATCAATTGTGTCTTGAGGCGATCATTAACCCTTCCTGAGCTAACCACTTCATACCCATAGAGGGCTATGCAAATATTGAGTACAAGTCACGTTTTAGACCTTGTGTAAAAACATTAACTTGAATATGAATGCGACCATAACTGTAAAATGGCAGATGTATGCATTGAATATGACTTGTGGTTTTTGCATATTTTCGGTTTAGCTTTTATGGTTACGATGGTTATAACTATGTTTCAAAATGGCTGCCATATTATTGTCATAAATGAAATATTTGATATTTTCTTGCCATTAAAAAAATCAAGAAATGCAGAATAAAGCTACATGGATTATTAGCATGACAAATATCTGTTTTGTAAGAATAGTATAGTTTTTTTGGGGGGAAAGGCACTAAATTGTGATAATGGTTTTTTTTATTCAAAATAATAAAATCAAAACGAGCAGTATTTACATTTTGTTTTGTAGATAACACAAATATAACAAGCCAACAGTGAGGCTGATATCCCCCGCCGAAATCCCAAAATAAATAGATGACACATATTAAATTAATCGCACATTTTTTTTTTTCAAACGTATCGAGCAATCAAACTGTACACGAAGTGTCATCCAAAAGTGTTTTATAAAGAAAAATTATGTACCCTAGTTAGGGGGACCCAAAAGGCAGACAAAAGGGCCCCCACCCTTGACAAAAGGTCCCCTCTGGCCAAGGGAAAGGGTCCTCTTGTCCGAGTCAATCGTTTCTATACACTGTTACTGTCGAAACCATTACTGAATAAGAATGCAGTCATTGTATTGGCATAAAAATCATCAATCAAGATGAACCTAAGTTATCTTGTCCCAAAGTATCAACCAATCAAATTGCTTATCTCTGCCTATCCTAAGAAGAAAATGCTCATCTTCGAACTCCATCAAGGCATTGACCTAATAAGCATACACACCAATTTTGAACGTTTTAACTCAATTCGAAGAAGAGTTATTGTGTTTCAAAGTCTCGACCAATCACGAAATAGAGACCAAACAAAGGAAGACTTCTCAAGGGGAAATTATTCGTCTGCTTTTATGCCGACGCGCACGTAAATCGCTGCCAACATAAACGTATACATGAAAGGGTCATATTGGTTACTATGGAAACCGTAAGGTGCATATTTTGGTAAATATTATTCTCCAAAAAATTATTTTTACTTAATAAAATTCGTGTACTGATGATTTTTGTCCCCCGCCTTTCGAAGAAAATTGGGTGACTATTAAAATGGGTTCGTCCGTCTGTCTGTCCGTCACACTTTTTGGGACACAATAACTCTCTTCCTAATTGAGCTAGAATGTTCAAACTTGGTGTATGTGTTTATTAGGTCAATGCCTTGATGGAGTTCGAAGATTAGCATTTTCCGCTTAGGGTAAGCAGAGATAAGCAATTTGATTGGTTGAAGCTTTGGGACACGATAACTGTAGTTCTAATTAAGTGAGAGTGATGAAACTTGGTGTATAGTTTCATTACATTAATACCTTGACTAAGTTCGATGATGAGCATTTTCTGCTCAGGGTAAGCAGAGCGATACGCAATTTGTGACAAACATCTGAATTTTCATCAAAAGACGGGCCCCAATGCGTCGGAACTCGCGGCTAAATTCAGCCGAAATCTTTTTGAGAAGGACGCCATTACTCAGCTGTTCTGACTGTTGATGGTTGTTCCGTCAATATAGGAACCCCCTCGTAATACAAACACGTGTTAAACACCATCTAAGGATAAAGCCACACTTTTACAGGGGAGTAAATCGGGTCATAATCTTCCCGACTATAGTCGGGAGCCGCTCTGACGGACTACAAAATTATCCCGACTATAGTCGGGATTAGCGCAGGAAGGGTTAAACTGATCACATTGAAAAACCAGGAGAACGATTTGTTGATCCCCTTATTTAACCTTATGTCAAGGCCCATAACTTTGGTAGTAATTACGGGAATTCATCGAAAAGCAACACGTGTCTCCAGCTCATAACCTTAGAACATTGTATAATTAACTTAAAGAGAACATCAAATGGCCTCAATTTTTTTTCTATATGTATAGTCCATGGATATTTTATCCACTTTACAGCAAATTCACATCAATCCGACTAAAATTAATTTAGCTATCTTCATTCAAAGTCGTATTCCTTAAAAACGACTTTGCCAGTTGTTCTTGGTGTTTAACGTCCACTTCCACTGAAGGTGATATCGCAGACAAGTCTTATTTTTGATTTTCATTATCTTAGCGCACGCGCAGGGGTCTTTGATGTGGGAGGAAACCGGAGTGCCCGGAGGAAACCCACGAGGTTGAGAAGGAGCCCCTATCTCCATGCCACATACGCTCACACCAGGGCTCGAAACCACAGCCGCAAGCCAGAGGTGACCGGCCAGCTAGAGGTCGAAGCGCGGCACTCTAGACCACTAGGCCATCCCAACCCCCCGACTTTGCCAGTTATTGAAAACACCTATATACACCCGGTGTGTGTATTGATTAACGCCTGACTGATTCCTTAATCCCCCTAATTAAATAAAATTGACTACAGAATAATTTGTTTTGTAATTTATTTTAATTCAAGCTCCAATTTAAAATTTGTTTCATAATGTACGGTCGTTCTGTTTTCCCACGGCAACGATTTTAATACACACTAATATCGTGTGCAGCCCAAACGATTCGAGATACATTTTCGTCAGAAGAGTATTGTGGTAATTATATGATATTGAGGGTGAAATAGAATCAGATTTTATGATTTACTGCCAGACATATTGTGGAATATGATAATGTCGAAGAAATAAACTATTTATTACTTTTTTTGACGTTATGATGCGAAGAGTGCGTATACTCGAGCCGAGATCAAGCGTGTCGCCGCCATCTTGGATACGCTCGCTCAAACAGATGACAACATAAAACTTATGGCTAATAATTTTAGACTTTGGAAAGCTAAATTGAATCAAAACTTTTAGGATTTAATACAAGCTAAATAGAGAAATATTACACTGTTGAAGATTTCAACTATATATTTTTATTTTCGACGCAATGAAGCAAAGAAAACGGCAATTCCCGTCATATATCCAAAGAAAGGCAGAAATGTTAAATGCTGTAGGCGATGAAGTGACCGTTATTTGGGGTGATTCTTTTTAAAAGTTATATTTATATTTACTTTCAACACGAGGGACTATATTTTTGTTTTATTTTTCAAATATCGTAAGGGATACCTTTTCACGTTATTTTACCAATACGATAGAGAAAAGTCATAATTTTAGTGGAACTGGCTTTTCAATATTATTTATAGTAATATAAATGCTACTTTGTACAATTGAATTTTACATCATTGGAAAGAACACCACAATGTGTACATTTTTGTAACAGTATTTTTATGTATAGAAATTTTTTTAATTATTTGCAATTTTGCAGAAGGTATTAGGATTAACAATAATCCTCTAATTGGCTTAGGGAGATGGGCTCTGCTGATTTAATGAGCTTAGGGGTAAGGTAGCTAATCTTTTAATTGGCTCAGGGTTAACTGGGTTAAGAGTGTTTTCGATAATTGGCAAAGCTGTTTTTACAGGAGGTCTATTTTTACTACTTTGAGTGAAAATTTGCAAACAATTGTGAACGGAGGGACGCCCAGTCGGACAGGGCGATGAAAATATATGTCCACATGAAAAACTTTTATTGTTAATCTTGAATAGAATATGCAAATCCATCAAAAACTATTTTGGAATTACTATTTAAATATTTAGGTGAACTAGATTACTCAGAATAGTCACAGGGTTTACCTCAAGGATAAGTTCAGTTGAAGAAATTAAAATCATCATTGTAATCATTGTCACCTCTCTGATCAGTTAATCTATTTAACAGCTACCTATAGGCAGAACATTTGTCTATTTCAGACATTAAACTCATCAATTTTATCATTTTACTCACTCCACTCAGTCTTAACTTACTTCAATAGGGTCAACATCATGGGCAATAACAACCAATTGAGCTTTTTTTGATTCAATCATTCTTGTTACTGTGTTCACACCAGAACGTACAACTACTGGGCGTTTAGTTGGGGCATCAGCTCCCTTAGCCACTTTCTGTTCAGCTCTTTGCTTCAATCGCCGCTTCTTTGCCAGAGCAGTCTCAGGTCGGTATTTGTCCATTAAACGAAATAACTGTTGTGCTGCAAGATAAATTCAAAATTGCAAGTGAAGCATACATTTAGAGTCTTGGGCTCCCATCTCACAAAAACTTAAGCTAAACTCAAAAATAGATTTTATCTAAAATCAAAATGAAATTTAAAATTTTATGAGTTTCACTTACAATACGCTGCTGGAGTTTTGGACTAGAATCGCCGAACACGGTGGAAAAACACCCTATTCCACGGAGGAATCTTGGAGAATCGCTAGCGAAACGCCAGATAGCCAAATCACCGCGAAATAAGGTGTTTCACGGTGGAACACGGTGAAATGCTTCAGTGCCGATATCATCACGATTTCATCAGGATTTAAGCATGTTGAAGAAAAGGGTAATTTATTTCAGCTATGTTAACCGTTGGCGAGGAAATTAGGGTCAGATATTTTCTTCAAACGCACTGTATACATGCATAACGTCGATCAAAATGTATGCAACAATGAACAACTTACAATTTTTTAAACGTACCATTACATCTTCGTCTATAACTTAGATGTAATCCATCAATTATTGGCTGCTATCAAATCCAAACTTTAAATTATATACGATGAGATCTTACACATTACTTCATTACTCGCAGCTTCAGATAATCTAAATCATTTTACCATACAGCACAGTGCAGTAAATCACTCCACGATAAGTCACGTGGTCAGAAACGCGGCAAAATATTGGGACTATATTATTATTACGTTGTGTTATTCGGTGAAATTTCTTTTAGCAGATCTTGACTTTTACTGTATATGATAATAATGCATTATGACGCATTTAAACGATATCAATGGGAGAGGATACACTGTGAGGGTCACTTAAGTCACAGCACAATGTTTTTGTTATTTTACAAACAATGTACATTTTCATGCACACAATCAAGGGATATTGTGCAGCCGTAGAATAATCTCCGCCGTGACAGTATACATCTACTTCATGTCGCCCAATCTATTTCGGTGGAAGCAGATATTGAATAAAGCCATTTCACACACACATACATGTACATGCCAAGCGCATGTCATATAGTTATACAATGTCAACGAGTATGTTAACTCTCGTCTTCACTCAAGTTATGGTTTTCTTATTTTGAGTACACTTTCTGAATGATTCCACTCTTTTGTACGCATGCATGACCAATCGGACGAAACAAAAAGACTACTTGGACTGTACAAAAAGAACGCTCCGACCAAAAATAAAGTGTTTTAAAAATTGCATTTGTATTAATATGACGACTCAAATAATACAATATTTTAATTGTTCGATAATTGTGTTTATCTTAATATGCATCTGTTTTCGTTGAAATAATAAAGTGTTATGTACTTACCCGTGGCATTTTTTCATTATGAAGCACAAAGAAAATCAGTTAAAACAACGATAACTGAGTAGTGATTAATTCGTATGTATCGGTACTGGACTACTCGAACCAATAATAATTGTTGTTTTAATAATTGATAATTGTGTTTGTTTTAATATGCATCGGTTTCCTTTGAAAAAATAAAGCCTTATGCATTTACCCATGGTATTGTTTCATCAAAGAATATCAAAGAAAAACAATTAAATTGTTGATGTAATAAAGATAGATATTTGGTAATATGTACTTACCGGCAGCGGACATTCTTAATTATAAGTTACAATCTGTTTCACAGAGAATTACCGGTACTTACGAATTATCTCTGTAACGGATGCCTGTCCAAAACACGTGCGTTGACTGCACGCCTCATAGTCATTGGCTCAACGGCTCGTGCAATGTTTACTTAACACCTAACTGCTTCGGGCAAAATGATGCATTTTACTCATTTTAATACCCATTTACACTAAATAGGAAATATTTTTTAACTACAAATACTTCAAACGTCTTTATTTTTCTTTTACCTCAAAAAAATGTTTGAGAATTTAATTTGTCGGAGTAAAAAAGTTAATATGCCGTACTCATTTAGCCTCGTCGATGTCATGCTTATCAGTGATTGTAGCGGCCAAGCGAATATTCACTGCGGGATCAGTTTGCTTAAGTTATGTATATACTCACCTATAAATTATTCGCCTCTTTGTATTGTGATTTAATCATAAATAACATTATCTGTATTATATTTTTAAAATGAATAAGTCGAGCTTTATAATGTTATTTAATTGGTCCGAACAGTCCTTTCGGTTGTTCTGAGTAGAAAAGATAAATATGGGTCCGATATTATGCAATATCTATGCAGGTTCAATCACGAGATCCGCGTGCTCACCATCTAGTATAACTTTCAAGCTTCTGATATCAAGATTTTAAATGTAAACATAAACATGTATGTATAATCTTATAGATTGCAATATGCAGTAGGAAATCGGGAAGTTGGACGTACAAAAGAATGGAATCATTCAGAAAGTGTGCTAAAAATAAGTAAATTATAACGGCGTGAAGACGAGAATTAACATACTCGTGGACATTGCATAAATATATGGCATGTGCATGTAATGTACATGTATGTGTGTGTGAAATGACTTTATTCAATATCCGCTTCCACAGAAATGAATTGGGCGACATAAAGTAGATGTATATTGTCACAGCGGAGATTTTCCGCATAGTAACATAGTGTAAAAAAATATAGTCCCATTCGGAGTGATTTATGGCGCTATGCTGTATGAATGATTGTTTTAGATTCACTGAAGCTGCGAGTAATGAAGTACAATAATGTGTAAAAGCTCATCTATATAATTTAAAGTTTGGATTCGATAGCAGCCAATAATTGATGGATTACATCTAAGTTACAGACGAAGATGTAATTGTACGTTTAAAACATTATAAGTTGTTCATTGTTGCATACATTTTGGCGACGTTATGCATGTACGCGCCTTAGAATAAAAATCCTAACCGATACAGAATGACGGTAAATGTTTTCCCGGAGATTACCTAACTCATTTTGTTGTTCTTCAAACCAGCCGACGTTATACACGTACAGGTTTTCACGGTAGCATTACTATATTACAACTCCAATTTATTACATACAATATTATTAGACCCTAGCTTAAGGTAGAGCTGCGAATTCCTTGCGGGAAGCATGTTAAAACACAGTGAATTCCTAGAGAAACGCAGTGAATTCCTAGAGAAACACAGTGTATTCCAACTCCAAGCGAATCTTAGAGACAAATCATCGCGAAATCTAAGATTTTAGAGCGGTTTTTTTTTGGCGATGTCGCAGAGATTTTAGTCCAAAAAATTTGAGAGGAACTGTAGGGTGCATGGTTTCCACCAGAAAAATCTTGAAGTGGATAAAATTTATTTGGTTGCAGAATTACTGGGGGATCTATCTATCTTACTTAATTACAAGCCAACAATGAGGTCGATTCCTCCACCAAAATCCCAAAACAAGCCAACAGTGAGGCTGATGTCCCCCACTGAAATCCCAAAATAAATAGATGACACATTAATTAATCGCACATTTATTTTTTTCAAACGTATCGAGCAATCAAACTGTAGACGAAGTGTCAACCAGTGTTTTATAAAGAAAAATGCTAAAACCGACGAGAAAAATGAAAATGTACCCTAGTTAGGCAGACAAAAGGGCCCCCACGCTTGACAAAAGGGCCCCTCTGGCCAAGGGAAAGGGCCCTCGTGTCCGAGTCAATCGTTTCTATACACTGTTACTGTCGAATCCATTACTGAATGAGAATACAGTCATTGTATTGGCATAAAGATAGGCTGGCACTGCCAGGCAGGATACGCCCACATTTTAGAGAGATGGACAGAACAAGCAATACCGAGAGTGATTTTTCCTACATCTTTAAGTCCTGTATTTCATACTGTATTGGGAGCAGCCATTTAGTTGGTCAGTTCCAGTCTGATATTAATGAAATTCGAAATCGACAATGATTATGGTGCGACGGTACACAAGCTAGAAATGTGACTTTTCATCAAAATCGGATATACCATATTTTTTTACACTATTCACGTACAAACGGCGACCATTTCGTCCGGCAATTTTGGTACGATTTTCACGAAATTAGAACTCAACCTTCCTCATCAAAATCAAATTAAAATTGTGACCTATACAGGGTCCACAACCATGATATATCATTTTTTTAACAGTATTCGCGTACAACCGTGGCCATTTTGTCTGTCAATTTTGGTCTGATTTTCCCGAAATTCAAACTCAACCTTCCTTACAGTGTAACGGTGATATAATCAAACGTTTTTTTAAATGGGATAATAATTGTGACCTCCAGAGGGACCACAAGCTAAAAAGGGTGATTTTTCGGACAATCAGGGGCCATAATTCAGGAAATTACATTCCGATAGCCGCAAATATCTAAAGGAACCAAGATCTTTGGGTTACAAACATGCATGTCAAGTTTCATCAAAATCGGTTCAAAATTGTGACCTCTATAGTCTCGACCAATCAAATTGCGTATAGCTCTGCTTACCCTGAGCAGAAAATGCTCATTATCGAACTTAGTCAAGGCATTACTGTAATGAAACTATACACCAAGTTTCATCAATCTTACTTAAAGTTCCAATTTCACTTTTTCTAAGAAAGTCAAAAATAATTATTTCTATGTTTTTTGCTCAAAATGTTGTCAACTCACTATTATACGATCATGGATAAAATTTTGGGGGGGTTAGAAAGGGTGACACTGGTTGATTGAGGAAATAGTTACTCAATTACCTCCCTTGTTTTCCCATTCTTCTCCATGGACGGCCATCTTCAAACGTTTGAATTTGAAGTTGAAAATGATATTTTTGCCAATTTTTCAACTGGCAATAGTGAATTATAGGATTAATAGGATTATTCTTTAACAAGGTAGGACTGTTTATAGGTTCAATCTATTTTGGGGCTTTATTTTAATAAATTTTAAAAATATAACTTAAAAAAATGCTATTGGAACTTTAATTAGAACTAAAGTTATCGTGTCCCAAAGCATCAACCAATCAAATTGCTTATCTCTGCTTACCCTAAGCGGAAAATGCTCATCTTCGAACTCCATCAAGGCATTGACCTAATAAACACATACACCAAGTTTGAACATTCTAGCTCATTTAGGAAGAGAGTTATTGTGTCCCAAAAAGTATGACGGACAGACGGACAGACAGACGGACGAACCCATTTTAATAGTCCCCCAACTTTCTTCGAAAGGCGGGGGACAATTACAAACTTTAAACAGCTTTGTCATTATTAATTTAACAAAAGTATCCAGGCAACAAATTGATTTTAAATTGAAACAATTTTACAAAATATGTGTGCTCACGCAAGGGACATTTTATGTGAGCAATTTTTATTGCTCGTCCAAACCTAAATTTGCGAGAGCAGTCATCTGCTCGCCATCAATTTAATCGTGGCCAGCCCTGATAATCCATGAAGTTTTGATCCGATACATGTCAATATTGAAAGCAGCCGAGATCTTTTGGGGATAAACCTACATTTCAAGTTTCGTCAAAATCGGATAAGAATTGTGACCTGAAGAGAGTCCACAAACAAATTGTGGACGGACGTCTTGACGGACAGGGGCAACGACATAATACGTCCACATGAAAATGTGGGCGTATAAAAATCTAAATATTACTGCTTTTCAGAATCTTCAATAGATTTTTTATGGCTGTAATAGTTGATATTGTGTTGAGAATTTCCCGTGCTATGGCTTTTTATAGACTCACCGAGCGTGCGTGACTGTCAGAAATTAGTTCAAGTTAACCAAATGAAGCGTGCTCATTCAACGTGTCTTGTACAACTGTTCAGTAGGCACATTGGGCACCCTTCCTTTTAAGTTTGCAACGAATGATGACTTAAATTCATGTATGATCTTGAAAATCTTTGCAAATAACCCAATATTTCATTAAAATCTTATGGTTAGGGTGCCCCACTTGCCAACTGAAAAGTTGTTCTTGACACGTTGATCCTGCACGTTTTAGTTCAATGACTTACTACTGATTTATAACAGTCTCGCACACTCGTTGAGGCTATAAATAGCAACAGCATGCGGAAATGTTCAAAACACCAAACACTACTACAGCCGTAAAAAATCTATTGTTGACGATTCTGAATAGCAATAATATTTAACTTTTTGGTTATTACGGCATCTTTAGAAATTACGCTCGTTTTATTTTTTAAATTGCCTTATAATTAGCTGTACCATTAGAAGCTGCATATTTTGGTTAAGTACAAATAATATCTCTGACTCCTTGTCCGTATGGAAGAATAATGATCAAAGCAGTAGTTTCATTTTACTTTTACAAGGTTCTTAAAAATATTGTTGAGACGCCTGATGTTGGTGCTTCTAAATTCAATTTCTTGTTCCATGTTTCGTAAAAAAAAAAGTAGTCTTGATTATCCCGACCCGTCAATTAGACGTAGAATGATCGGTAGACTAGTTAAGCGAGACTAATTTCAAAACAAGGGCACGTAACCTATCTTTTACTCAAAAGTGTCTGGATGTTATGGACGCCACTCCAAACCATTTTTCAGTATTATTTATGTATGGTTTAATGATCATAGCTTATGAAGTACAGCATGGTCGTTTATTTAGTGACTATAAACGTGTGAAACAGATTTAAGGCTTTCTAAATATATTAGTATTGTGGTGTAATTGTCGAGATATTTGGAGATATTCATTTAGGGTGGGGCACCCTATCATGGTATGAAAAATGTCTCAGAGATCTTGGTGATAGAATTAAACTTCTTCATTAATTCAGATCTTTAGATTCATCATCTACATTTTTCAAACATGACCGATTTAAAGTAAGACGCGAGTATTATGATCATTAATTACGGAGATGCACGATCATACAACTCGCCATTTAGCTGCTATAACTTATAAATGACAATCGCGACCTGCTTTTACTCATTTTTATATCGTAGTAAAAGTTTACGGATATTTTACAGGGTTTTCTATTACATATTTATGGACTTTATCGCTGCCAGGAACATTTCTAAGAAAAAATAAAGATTTTAAAAAAAAAAGAAAAAAAAAGCAATTTATATCATTTTAGTAGCGAGGCAAAAAAAAATAAAAAATAAAACTCCATTAGATTACTATCAACACTTCTAATATAAATAAGACAATTTTTACAGATATTATGCATGGCTGCCTGCAAAAGTTCTACAAAAAAATATAGACCCAATTTTATTTAATTTCTTATACCGGTATTAATTCTGTTTTTAGTTATGTGGATCTAACTAAATCACACCATAATAGATGTTCTGTATCTTGGCTTGGTGTTATTTTATTTTTAACTGAACAAAAGCAGAAATAAATAATTTTAAAAAGAATTTGACCCAAAATGTTTGTTTGAATATATCAGTAAAGATACGTTTGTTTCCAAAGTAATGGCCGTATAAAAAGGAATCCAAGAAGTGTGTGAAATGTTATTCAAATAATCAATTATATCAAAACTGTAGAAGAAATTCAGACAAATTAGGCTGCACAAAAAACCCAGACAAAGCATCAACAATTTTAACAAGCCAACAGTGAGGCTGATGTCCCCGGCCGAAATCCCAAAATAAATAGATGACACATATTAATCGCACATTTATTTTTTTCAAACGTATCGACCCAATCAAACTGAACACGAAGTGTCATCCAAAAATTGCTTATCTCTGCCTACCGTAAGAAGAAAATGCTCATCTTCGAACTCCATCAAGGCATTGACCTAATAAGCATACACACCAATTTTGAACATTTTAACTCAATTCGAAGGAGAGTTATTGTGTTCCAAAGTCTCGGCAAATCAAATTGCTTATCGCTCTGCTTACCCTGAGCAGAAAATGCTCATTATCGATCATAGTCAAGGTATTACAGTAATGAAACTATACACCAAGTTTCATCACTCTCACTTAATTAGAACTAAAGTTATCGTGTCTCAAAGCATCAACCAATCAAATTGCTTATCTCTGCCTACCCTAAGCGGAAAATGCTCATCTTCAAACTCCATCAAGGCATTGACCTAATAAGTATATACACTAAGTTTGAACATTTTAACTCAATTAGAAGGAGAGTTATTGTGTTCCAAAGTCTTGACCAATCAAATTGCGTATTGCTCTACTTACCCTGAGCAGAAAATGCTAATTATCAAACTTAGTCAAGGTATTACTGTACACCAAGTTTCATCACTCTCACTTAATTAGAACTCAAGTTATCGTGTCCCAAAGCATCAACCAATCAAATTGCTTATCTCTGCTAACCCCCTAAGCGGAAATGCTCATCTTCGAACTCCATCAAGGCATTGACCTAATAAGCATATACACCAAGTTTGAACATTTTAACTAAATTAGGAGAGTTATTGTATTCCAAAGTCTCGACCAATCAAATTGCGTATCGCTCTGCTTACCCTGAGCAGAAAATGCTCATTATCGAACTTAGTCAAGGTATTACTATAATGAAACTATACACCAAGTTTCATCACTCTCACTTAATTAGAACTAAAGTTATCGTGTCCCAAAGCATCAACCAATCAAATTGCTTATCTCTGCTTACCCTAAGCGGAAAATGCTCATCTTCGAACTCCATCAAGGCATTGACCTAATAAGCATATACAGTAGAATCTGCATTAAGCAGCCACCCACGGGAAATTTTAGGATTGACCGCTTAACGGGAGTGGCCTCTTAATAAAATCTCGAATTTTTTGTGCCGACATCAATTAATATTACGCTTGGGTGCACTTGCATCGGTAAATTTGGCCGTCGCTGAATCTCGGACATAACTTCCGTAAACATGTCATTTTGTCCCAACCTTCAATACTACTGTCTATCATTGTCATGCATTCGATAATATTTATCCATTTTTGTAAAATCTCATGGGTTTTTTTGTGCTGACATCAATTAATATTACGCTTGAATGCATTGGAAGCAAACACCAATGCAATACTTCACTTGCATCGGTAAATGTGGCCATCGCTGAATCGCCGACATAACTTCTGTAAACTTGTCATTTTGTACCAACCTTCAATACTACTGTCTATCATAGTGATGTATTCGATAATATTTATCCATTTTTGTGAAGAAAATCAATGAATTAATTTTATTTTATCAAAGAAGCACACGAACCAAAAAACATCGCTGATTTAGCTACCGAATCACAGGGGGTGTAACTCTGTATGTAATATTGCAGGTGGCGCTTAAAACGTCTATTTAACAACATAGCGGCTTTGAGTCGGTACTTTCAGTTTATTCAGTCAGTATCAAATAATGTCCCGTTACGTGTGATCAGGTTTGTCGTTTAATAAAACAAAAGAATAATTAACAGATAATCCTGGTTAATTGGTATTTTCACATTTCTTTTTATCTGATTTGCGGGAGTCCAGTTAATTGATTACTACTCACGGGATTAGCGGGGGTGTTACGAAGAACGACAAGATGGTATCATTCAACAATGGCCGTTGAATGGGCGATGTTTTGTTAAATTCATTTGCAAAATAGTGACCGCTGGCCGCGTTAGAGGAGTGACCGTTGAATAAGGAGATGAAACAATAGAATTTTTACGGGGGGAATTTATCGTGACCGCTTACAAGGAGATGTCGCTGAATAGGAGTGGCTGCTCATACGGATTCTACTGTACACCAAGTTTGAACATTTTAACTCAATTAGAAGGAGAGTTATTGTGTTCCAAATTCTCGACCAATCAAATTGCGTATAGCTCTGCTTACCCTGAGCAGAAAATGCTCATTATCGAACTTAGTCAAGGTATTACTATAATGAAACTATACACCAAGTTTCATCAATCTCACTTAATTAGAACTAAAGTTATCGTGTCCCAAAGCATCAACCAATCAAATTGCTTATCTCTGCGGAAAATGCTCATCTTCGAACTCCATCAAGGCATTGACCTAATAAACACATACACCAAGTTTGAACATTCTAGCTCAATTAGGAAGAGAGTTATTGTGTCCCAAAAAGTGTGACGGACGGACAGACAGACAGACAGACAGACGGACGAACCCATTTTAATAGTCCCCCAACTTTCTTCGAAAGGCGGGGGACAACTAAAATGGAAGACAGTTTCTGTCAATTTCCAAGATTGCTGATTAGGATGTGTCGTGGTTGCACGAGCGGGTGGGTGACTATATTATGATACAGACAGACAACATCAACCCTATAAAATATCAGAATAAAGCCTACAATTATTACTAATAGGTTTTTATATGATCCTGTAAGTGTTCAGCAGTATCTAGGCCGGTCGTCTACAGATCGCATGTGTTTGTGTTTTTTTTAATTGAAGATCATGACAAATTCAGCTTTTTCTCAGAACGCATATTTTGCACCTTAGGAAAGCCATAAAATGAAAATTATAACTAGAACAATGAAATTTGGCATGTTTTTAGCCCTATACTTACTGTACAAGATTATCTATAAATCATTAAGCCATTTAATCCTCAGGCAATTAAAAGATTAGCTACCCTACTCCTAAGCTCATTAAATCAGCAGGGCCCCATCTCCCTAAGCCAATTAGAGGATTATTGCTAATCCTAACACCCTCTACAAAATTGCAAATAATTAAAAAAAATATTTTCTAAACATAAAAATACTCTTACAAAAATGTACACATTGCTGTGTTCTTTCCAATGATATAAATTTCAATTGTACAAAGTAGTATTTTTATATTACTATAAATAATATTGAAAATAGGTTGCCAGGCAACGAAACATACGCCCACACAGCAGCTAAATCGTACGGGCAGTCAACAAGAGTTGTCACATATTAAGTAATTATCAGAAAACATACATACATGTCAAGTTTCATCAAAATCGGTTAAAAATTGTGACCCCCATAGGGTCCACAAGCTAAAAACGTGATTTTTCGTACAATCAACGGCCATAATCGATGAAGTTACGGTCCGCTACATGCCTATATCGAAAGAAACTGAGATATTATGGAGATAAACCTATATTTCAAGTTTCGTTGAAATTGGATAAAAATTGTGACCTGTAGAGTGTCCACAAGCAAATTGTGGACGGACGGACGGACAAACATGGGCGACGGCATAATACGTCCACATGAAAATGTGAATCCGAATGATAAAGTGAGAGGAATCCAAAACCATTAAAATAACATAAACATAGACGGGATCAAAGTCATAATAAACTTGATACAGTGACGCCAGTAGTAGGAGTGGTTAAAAGCAAAGTCAAAACCATCTTTTAAAGTATCTAACGTTTCACAAGTAAAAAGGGGTGATCATTTGGCCTACATACTGTTTTTTTTACAAAATTGACAAGTTATACAGTATATTACATAAGAACTGCATATTCCTGAAGCAATGGCCCGAGAAATCCCTCTCTGGAATAGCGTCTGTTTCTTGAACTTATGCGGGAGTGTCTATTCTTTTCGTTCAATGAAAGCTATCACTTAAGTACAGCAACATGACAGCCCTTCATTTAATCTGGGTCTTCCCTAAAACTTTGGACAGTGATTTAAGGTATTAAAGATAGGCTGGCACTGCCAGGCAGGATACGCCCACATTTTCGAGAGATGGATAGAGAACAAGCAATACCGAAAGTGATTTTTTCTACATCATTCAGTTAGAATATGATGTGCAAATATCGAAATGAATTAAGATCTTTGGGTTATAAAGGTGCATTTCAGTAGGCTTCAAATTCGACTGGGAATCATGTTGCTAAGTGGGTAAGATGCTGGCTCGGCAGCCTTGAGGTTGGGTGTTTGATCCCTGCATTGGGTGACAAAGTTCATCTAGATTTTCTGGCATGGTTTCCCCTTGTTAGTGATGAAGGATGGATGGCCTGACAAGACAGCTGTCAATTTTGGTTCAATTTTCACAAAATTTGAGCTCAATCTGCATTACCATGTAATGGTGATATAATCAAACGTTTTTTTAAATCGGATAATAATTTTGACCTCCGAGGGACCACAAGCTAAAAAGGGTGATTTTTCGTACAATCAGGGGCCATAATTCAGGAAGTTACGAACCAATGGGTGCAAATATCGAAAGGAACCAAGATCTTCGGGTTATAAACATGTATTTCAAGTTTCATCAAAATCAGTTCAAAATTGTGACCTCTATAGGTCCACAACCTTGATATAACATATTTTCACACTGATCGCGTACAAACAGGGGCCATTTTGTCTGTCCATTTGGGTCCAATTTTCACGAAATTCGAACTCAACCTTCATTACCATGCAACGGTGATATTATCAAACGGTTTTTTAAATTGGATAATAATTTTGACCTCCAGAGGGACCTCAAGCTAAAAAGGGGAGATTTTTCGGACAATCTGGGGCCATAATTCAGGAAGTTAGGATCCGATGGGCACAAATATCAAAAGCAACCAAGACCTTGGGGTTATAAACATGCATGTCAAGTTTCATCAAAATCGGTTCAAAATTGTGACCTCTATAGGGTCCACAACCTTGAAATAACATATTTTCACACTATTCGCGTACAAACGGCGGCCATTTTGTAGGTCAAACTCAAACTTCATTACCATGTAACGGTGATATAATCAGACGTTTTTTTTAATCGGATAATAATTTTGGCCTCAAGAAGGACCACAAGCTAAAAAATAGGTTGCCAGGCAACGAAACATACGCCCACACAGCAGCCAAATCGTCCGGGCAGTCAACAAGAGTTGTCGCATATTAAGAAATTATCAGAAAATCATTAGAATTTGTTTGGTTTTTATAATCAAACATTTTTTTTATAAATCAGATAATAATTGTGACCTCCAGAGGCACAACAAGCTGAAAAGGGCGATTTTTTTGGACAATCAGGGGCCATAATTCAGGAAGTTACGATCCGATGGGCGCAAATATCGAAAGGAACCAAGATCTTTGGGTTATAAACATACATGTCAAGTTTCATCAAAATTGGTTCAAAATTGTGACCTCTATAAGGTCCACAACCTTGATATAACATATTTTCACACTATTCGCGTACAAACGCGGCCATTTTGTCCGTCAATTTCGGTCCGATTTTCACAAAATTCGAATTCAACCTTCATAACCATGGAACAGTGATATAATCAAACATTTTTTTAAATCGGATAACAATTTTGACCTCCAGAGGGACCACAAGCTAAAAAGGGCGATTTTTTGGACAATCAGGGGCCATAATTCAGGAAGTTACAATCCGATGGGCGCAAATATCGACAGGAACCAAGATCTTTGGGTTATAAACATACATGTCAAGTTTCATCAAAATTGTGACCTCTATAAGGTCCACAACATTGATATAACATATTTTCACACTATTCGCGTACAAACGGTGGCCATTTTGTCCGTCAATTTTGGTCCGATTTTCACGAAATTCGAATTCAACCTTCATAACCATGGAACGGTAATATAATCAAACGTTTTTTTAAATCGGATAACAATTTTGACCTCCAGAGGGACCACAAGCTAAAAAGGGCGATTTTTTGGACAATCAGGGGCCATAATTCAGGAAGTTACGAACCGATGGGCGCAAATATTGAAGGGAACCAAGATCTTTCGGTTATAAACATACATGTCAAGTTTCATCAAAATTGTGACCTCTATAAGGTCCACAACATTGATATAACATATTTTCACACTATTCGCGTACAAACGGTGGCCATTTTGTCCGTCAATTTTGGTCCAATTTTCACGAAATTCGAATTCAACCTTCATAACCATGGAACGGTAATATAATCAAACGTTTTTTTAAATCGGATAACAATTTTGACCTCCAGAGGGACCACAAGCTAAAAAGGGCGATTTTTTGGACAATCAGGGGAAATAATTCAGGAAGTTACGAACCGATGGGCGCAAATATTGAAGGGAACCAAGATCTTTCGGTTATAAACATACATGTCAAGTTTCATCCTAATCGGTTCAAAATTGTGACCTCTATAAGGTCCACAACCTTGATATAACATATTTTCACACTATTCACGTACAAATGGCGGCCATTTTGTCCGTCAATTTTGGTCCGATTTTTTACGAAATTCGAATTCAACCTTCATAACCATAGAACGGTGATATAATCAAACGTTTTTTTTAAATCGGATAACAATTTTGACCTCCAGAGGTACCACAAGCTAAAAAGGGCGATTTTTCGGACAATCAGGGGCCATAATTCCGGAAGTTACGATCCGATTGGCGCAAATATCGAAAGGAACCAAGATCTTTGGGTTATAAACATACATGTCAAGTTTCATCAAAATTGTGACCTCTATAAGGTCCACAACATTGATATAACATATTTTCACACTATTCGCGTACAAACGGCGGCCATTTTGTCCGTCAATTTTGGTCCGATTTTCACGAAATTCGAATTCAACCTTCATAACCATGGAACAGTGATATAATCAAACGTTTTTTTAAATCGGATAACAATTTTGACCTCCAGAGGGACCACAAGCTAAAAAGGGCAATTTTTTGGACAATCAGGGGCCATAATTCCGGAAGTTACGATCCGATTGGCGCAAATATCGAAAGGAACCAAGATCTTTGGGTTATAAACATACATGTCAAGTTTCATCAAAATTGTGACCTCTATAAGGTCCACAACATTGATATAACATATTTTCACACTATTCGCGTACAAATGGCGGCCATTTTGTCCGTCAATTTTGGTCCGATTTTCACGAAATTCGAATTCAACCTTCATAACCATAGAACGGTGATATAATCAAACGTTTTTTTAAATCGGATAACAATTTTGACCTCCAGAGGGACCACAAGCTAAAAAGGGCGATTTTTCGGACAATCAGGGGCCATAATTCAGGAAGTTACGATCCAATTGGCGCAAATATCGAAAGGAACCAAGATCTTTGGTTTATGGACATGCATTTCAAGTTTCATCCAAATCAGTTCAAAATTGTGACCTCTACACTGTTCACAAGCTAAAAAACGTGATTTTTCGTACAATCAGGGGCCATAACCCATGAAGTTACGGTCCGATACATGCCAATATCGAAAGGAACCGAGATCTTAGGGTGATAAACCTATATTTTAAGTTTCATTGAAATCGGATAAAAATTCTGACCTGTAGACTGTTCACAAACAATTGTGGACGGACGGACGTCCGGACGTCCGGACGGACGGACAGGGGCGACGACAATATACGTCCACATGAAAATGTGGGCGTATAAAAAGGCGATTTTTCGTACAATCAGGGGCCATAATTCAGGAAGTTATGATCCGATATGCGCAAATATCGAAAGGAACCAAGATCTTTGCGTTATAAACATGCATGTCAAGTTTCATCAAAATAGGTTCAATATTGTGACCTTTACAGTGTTCACAAGCTAAAAACGTGATTTTTCGTACAATCAGGGGGCATAATCCATGAAGTTACAGTCCGATACATGCCGATATCAAAAGGAACCAAGATCTTGGGGTGATAAACCTATATTTCAAGTTTCATTGAAATCGGATAAAAATTGTGACCTGTAGACTGTTCACAAACAATTGTGGACGGACAGACACACGGACGGGGGCGACGACAATATACGTCCACATAAAAATGTGGGCGTATAAAAATATATAGTTGAAATCTTCGACAGTGTATTATTCCTCTATTTAGCTTGTATTAAATCCTAAAAGTTTTGTTTCAATTTAGCTTTCCAAAGTCTAGAATTATTAGCCCTAAGTTTCATGTTATCATCGTTTGAGTGAGCGTGTACTTGTTATATGCCCGTATTCCATTAGCCCAGGTTAGGCGCAGAAGAGTAGGACGTTAAACCCCATTTCATTTATCTAAAATGTTTCAGAGATCTTGGTGATAGATTTAATTTCTTCATGAGAATCTGACCATAAAGACTCATCATAAACATTTGATGACAATTTATTTGAAAATATATTTTTTTGACAGTTAATTACTAGTGATAATTAAAAGTTTACCCACTAATCTCACCTATTGCAGATAGCACAAAAAGAAAAAAGATAGGTTCCCAGGCAACAAAACATACGACCACAGCAGCTAAATCGTCCGGGCAGTGAACAAGAGTTGTCGCATATTTTTACTTATTTCGATAATAAAACATTTATATTACACTTATATCTGATTAAAAGTCTCTTCTCTATATCTGCTCCCAGCTATACGAAACAGATGTTTACACTGTATAGTGATGTACAGTCATACGCCACAACCTCAGATCCTCGAACGATAACACATTACTATCTGTGCCGAAACATAATAAGCTACGTGGAAAATATTCCTTCACTGTTAATGGCGCAATTCTCTGGAATGATCTTCCAAAAACAATGCGGGAACTATCTACATTTACAGAATTTAAATCTGCTTTAATAAAGTGTACTAGTGGTGTGATCATAAATATACTCCAGAGATACTTTCCACATGATATACAGTGTGGCTGAACAGCGCTTAGAAATGACCATTGGACATAATGTAGCGCTATACAAGACAATTATTATTATTATTTTATTATTAAGAGTAACAACTCAGAAAATCATTAGAATTTGTTTGGTTTTTATAAAGTTCTGGCCCATGCTAACATATAGTAATTATGGGAAATCGTTGAAAATCAATAGGACTCTCTGCCTCATGACCTTTAACACTGTGTATAAATTTGAAGTCAATCGGATATCAACTTTGGCCTCAAGAGCGTCCACAAGATTTTTTGAAGTGACCAAGGGCCATAACTCTGGCAGTAATTATCGGAGATCTCTGAAAATCAATAGGATTCTACATCTCATGACCTTAATGTATAAATTTAAAGTCAATCGGTTATTAACTTGGGCCTCTAGCCCACCCACAAGGTTTTTCAAAGTGATCAAGGGCCATAACTCTGGTAGTAATTATAGGAAATCACCGAAAATCATTGGGCTTCTTCGTCTCATGCCCTTAAACACTGTGTATAAATTTAAAGTCAATCGGATATTAACTTTAGCCTCTAGAGCGTCCACAAGATTTTTTGAAGTGATCAAGGGCCACAACTCCGGAACTAATTATCGGAGATCTCTGAAAATCAATAGGATTCTACATCTCATGACCTTAATGTATAAATTTAAAGTCAATCGGTTATTAACTTGGGCCTCTAGCCCACCCACAAGGTTTTTCAAAGTGATCAAGGGCCATAACTCTGGTAGTAATTATAGGAAATCACCGAAAATCATTGGGCTTCTTCGTCTCATGCCCTTAAACACTGTGTATAAATTTAAAGTCAATCGGATATTAACTTTAGCCTCTAGAGCGTCCACAAGATTTTTTGAAGTGATCAAGGGCCACAACTCCGGAACTAATTATCAGAAATTGCTGAAAATCAAAAGGCTTCTTTGTCTTATGACCTTAAACACTGTATAAATTTAAAGTCAATCGGATATTAACTGTGGCCTCTAGAGCATCCACAAGATTTTTTTGAAGTGATCAAGGGCCACAACTCTGGAACTAATTATCAGAAATTGCTGAAAATCAAAAGGCTTCTTCGACTTATGACCTTAAACACTGTGTACAAATTTAAAGTCAATCGGATATTAACTGTAGCCTCTAGAGCGTCCACAATATTTTTTGAAGTGATCAAGGGCCATAACTCTGGTAGTTATTATCAGAAATCGCTGTAAAACAATAGGCTTCTTCGCCTCATGACCTTAAACACTGTATAAATTTATAGTCAATCGGATATTAACTTTAGCCTCTAGAGACGCCGACGGACGGGCGGGGCGACGAAAATATCTTACCACATTTCAATGTGGGCGTATAAAAAATTGGAAAATACCCCCACATTTTAATACACTTGGTCATGAATCTTATGTTTGTACTGTACTGGATAAAATCCCTCATAATGATAGAGCTAAACTTAATATTGCTGAATCACTTTGGATCCACAAATTAAATACTGTATGGCGCATGGTTTAAATGAATTGCCTGTAAATTAATTCCAACATTTTTTAACTTTACACCCTTTATAATTATTATGTCATCAATATTATGACGTCATATTTACATAATGACATCACTTGTTACATGACTAACCTTGTATTTCAACTGCATCATTTTTGTAGCTTATTCTCTGAAGTAGGTTTTTACTTACAAAACGTTAGATACTTATTTCAACATTTAGAAATTGCATCAGTGCTGCTCTAGTCTACAAGCCATACTGAGACTAGTATGAATGACTAGGTACAGTGGAATGATCTTTTTAGCATAAGATTACTAACCAGTTTGCCTGTCCAAAGTTTGCGAGAACTGATTAACCGGTGGAGGAACTCTTATACGTTTGTAAAGGACAACTCTCTGTCGCTGCAGTTGAACATATTTTGGCCATCTTACAAACCTAGTTAGATCTCTTTTTGGTTGTATATCCTGGCCTGTATAAGATAAAACCAGATTTATTACATGTTATTAATTATACAAATCCTGCAGAGTAAATAATCAAGATTATGTCAGAAATCAAAAGAATACAAATTTTCGGGTGATCAGGTGATATAGATCATACAAATAACTTTTAACAGCTGGATGAGAAGTTTGCATCGCAATTTTTATTTATAATCCATCAATTTGTTATCCATGTGGCAGAAACATTTTGCGGACAATAAAAATAGGTTGCCAGGCAACAAAACATATGACCACAGCAGCTAAACCATGTTTTCTTTTTTTCGTTAATGAAACATTTATAATATACAAATCTGATTAAGGGTAACAACTCATTAAGTAATTATCAGAAAATGAAAATTTGTTATGTTTTTATAAATTTCTGTCCCATAATAACATTTAATAAGAAATTAGCTGTTCAGTTATCAAAATTCATTGAAAATCAATATACTTGTTCGTATCAAGACCTTAAACTTGTGTGTCAATCTGAAGTCAATCAGATAAGTTTGGCCTCCAGAGCATCAAAAGATTTTCCAAAGTGATCAAGGGAGATAACTTTGGAATTAATTATCGGAAATCACTGAAAATCAATTTAGGCTTTATCGTCTCATGACCTTAAAGAGTGTATAAATTTAAACTCATTCAGATATTACGTGCAACTTTGGCCACTAAGAGCATGCACAAGATTTTTTTAAGTGATCAAGGGCTATAACTCTTGCCATAATTATCTGAAAACACTGAAAAAAATAGGTTGCCAGGCAACGAAACATACGCCCACACAGCAGCCAAATCGTCCGGGCAGTCAAGAGTTGTCGCATATTAAGGAATCAGAAAATCATTAGAATTTGTTTGGTTTTTATAATCAAGCTAAACAGGGTGATGTTTCGTACAATCAGGGGAATAATTCAGGAAGTAATGACCCGATGGGCGCAAATATCGAAAGGAACCAAGATCTTTGGGTTATAAACATACATGTCAAGTTTCATGAAAATCGATTCAAAATTGTGACCTCTATAGGATCCACAACCTTCATATAACATATTTTCACACTATTTGTGTACAAACGGCGGCCATTTTGTCCGTCAATTTTGGTCCGATTTTCACAAAATTCAAACTCAGCCTTCATAACCATGGGACGGTGATATAATCAAACGTTTTTTGAATCGGATAATAATTGTGACCTCCAGAGGGACCACAAGGTAAAAAGGGCGATTTTTCGGACAATCAGGGGCCATGATTCAGGAAGTTACGATCCGATTGGCGCAAATATCGAAAGGAACCAAGATCTTTGGGTTATAAACATACATGTCAAGTTTCATCAAAATCGGTTCAAAATTGTGACCTCTATAAGGTCCACAACCTTGATTTAACATTTTCACACTATTCGCGTACAAACGACAGCCATTTTGTCCGTCAATTTTGTTCCGATTTTCACGAAATTCGAACACAACCTTCATAACCATGGAATGGTGATATAATCAAACGGCCTTTTAAAACGGATAACAATTTTGACCTCCAGGGGGACCACAAGCTAAAAGATAGGCTGGCACTGCCAGGCAGGATACGCCCACATTTTCGAGAGATGGACAGAACAAGCAATACCGAAAGTGATTTTTCCTACATCTCCTCTTTTTTTTTTTATCAAATCATTTTTAGTGAAGCCTGTACCATAACAGGCCCGGGACTGTACAGCGCAGTGGACGCTTACGGCTGGCCCCCGGATCCATTCACTTGATTTGATGTTTTCCACAGGTTAATCTTATAGGTTTTTTGTTTTTCGTGTAGTGCGGTCCCCCTGCACTTACTATTTAAGTCCTGTATTTCATACTGTATTGGGAGCAGTCATTTAGTTGGTCAGTTCCAGTCTGATATTAATGAAATTCGAAACCGACAATGATTATGGTGTGACGGTACACAACCTAGAAATGTGACCATTTCGTCCGTCAATTTTGGTACGATTTTCACGAAATTAGAACTCAACCTTCCTCATCAAAATCGAATTAAAATTGTGACCTATACAGGGTCCACAACCATGATATACCATTTTTTAACAGTATTCGCGTACAAACGACGGCCATTTTGTCTGTCAATTTTGGACCGATTTTCCCGAAATTCAAACTCAACCTTCCTTACGGTGTAACGGTGATGTAATCAAACTTTTTTTTAATCGGATAATAATTGTGACCTCCAGAGGGACCACAAGCTAAAGAAAGGGGGATTTTGCGTATAACCAGGGGCCATAATTCAGGAAGTTACGATCCGATATGCGCAAATATCGAAAAGAACAAAGATCTTTGGGTTATAACCATGAATTTCAAGTTTCATCAAAATCGAATTAAAATTGTGACCTTTACAGGGTCCACAACCTTGATATACCATTATTTAACAGTATTCGCATACAAACGGCGGCCATTTTGTATGGCAATTTTGGTCCGATTTTACCGAAATTCGAATTCAACCTTCCTCATGGTGTAACGGTAATATAATCAAACGTTTTTTAAAATCGGATAATAATTGTGACCTCCAGAGGGACCACAAGCAGCAAAAAAAGGAGATTTTGCGTATCAACAGGGGCCATAATTCAGGAAGTTACGATCCGATATGCGCAAATATTGAAAGGAACCAAGATCTTTGGGTTATAACCATTAATTTCAAGTTTCATCAAAATCGAATTAAAATTGTGACCTCCACAGGGTCCACAACCTTGATATACCATTTTTTAACAGTATTCGCGTACAAACGGCGGCCATTTTGTCTGTCAATTTTGGTCCGATTTTACCGAAATTCGAATTCAACCTTCCTCATGGTGTAACGGTAATATAATCAAGCGTTTTTTAAAATCGGATAATAATTGTGACCTCCAGAGGGAGCACAAGCTAAAAAGGGTGATTTTTCGGACAATCAGGGGCCATAATTCAGGAAATTACATTCCGATAGCCGCAAATATCGAAAGGAACCAAGATCTTCGGGTTACAAACATGCATGTCAAGTTTCATCAAAATCGGTTCAAAATTGTGACTTCTATAGGGTCCACAAGCTAAAAACGTGATTTTTCGTACAATCAGGGGCCATAATCCATGAAGTTTTGATCCGATACATGCCAATATCGAAAGCAGCCGAGATCTTTTGGGGATAAACCTATATTTCAAGTTTCGTCAAAATCAGATAAGAATTGTGACCTGTAGAGAGTCCACAAACAAATTGTGGACGGACGGTCAGACGGACGGACAGGGGCGACGACATAATACGTCCACATGAAAATGTGGGCGTATAAAAACGTGATTTTTCGTACAATCAGGGGCCATAACCCATGAAGTTACAGTCCGATACATGCCAATATCGAAAGGAACCGAGATCTTAGGGTGAAAAACCTATATTTTAAGTTTCATTGAAATCTGATAAAAATTGTGACCTGTAGACTGTTCACAAACAATTGTGGACGGACGGACGGACGAACAGGGGCGACAACAATATACGTCCACATGAAAATGTGGGCGTATAAAAATAGGCTTGTCTTAAGACCTTAAACAGTGGATATTAACTTTAGCCTCTACAGCGTCCACAAGCAATTGACGCTAATGAGTGTCACATACATTAATAAAATCTGATATACATACCAATACGGAAATCCTTTCGTCTCTTGATGAACAATGGGTTATTTCTGACCTTCTTTGAGTCTATCTTTTTCTTCGATAAGGGGGCATCAGCTATCTTCTTCTTGCCTCCCTTTTTCACAGTTTTCCCAGATTTAGTTTTCTGCTTGGGAGGCTGATAAATATATGAAATTAATTACACCATTTCTACATAATTATGAAGTATAATTTTGTCTAGTATATCACCTACCAGTGGAAGTGGGCATTAAACTTCAGAAAAGATCTTGCTTGTGCACAAGGGTTCCTGAACTGCGGTTTAACGTCCTACCTTTCTGCACTAACAGAGCTAATGAAAACGGACATACGCAATCCATTGTTTTTTGTGCCATCTGAACAACTAGACACCGTCCTCATCAGGCCCTCCAATGTGCACCACTAACATTGTGGGGACACCCCTAGACAATACTGCTGGTCCTAAACTATAATCTGATATGCTGGAACAAGACAATTAACAAGTAGATTTGAGATATCCAAAACCAAGGTTAGGTGGGTAACACACTGAATTATTCTTTTCACTTACAATGATTTACCCATTTCTTAGCTACGAGAGCTTACCTAAAAACATTGACTGGGTGCCTTCAGTTTCACCTGGCAAACTCATTTTATTTAATACATGTACAGTACACTTCAGGGCTAAGTATGAAAATCCTCCGTGGTCCGACCTGGGCGGAATTGAAAAATCGCGGACTACAGGCTATTAATCCGCTCAGGTCCCGCTGTAAAATCCGCGCTAAATTTCCTCCGCGAATTTGAGTAAACCGCCGACCACCGCGGATTTGTTAAACCACCAACTGCCGCGGAATTGTTAAACCACCGACCCCAGCGCAAAATTTAATTTTATGAAATTATTGTTACACGTATGCTTTACATTGTATTCGTATAAATAATTCAGTAGTCCAATCCCGAAAACAGCATTATCGGCATGCTTTTTAAACTTTGAAATAAAATATATGCATATATTATCGATGTATAATTTACAACATCGCATACTCGTTTGTTACATGTACGGCATATATAACAAACTTTACAAATAATCATATGGACGAACATTCGTAAAAAGGTAATATTCAGCTTTATTTAACGTCCGCTTGACTGCCCATTTATGACTTATACATTTACACATGTACGTTCACATGTAGTCTGTATTCTGTTACTATGTTTTTGTTTTGGATTTTTAAAACAACAATGTGCTACGAAGCCGTTTACCTTTTATGTATGTCGGCAAAGAATAAAGAAAAGTGAGTAATCTCATTGTTACAAAGCCGTGGTTTCAATCCGAAACGCGTTGAGCATGTTATTACAAGTGGTTCTAGAGCCTCTATTCAAATAATTAAAGATAGGTTGCCAGGCAACGAAACATACGCCCACAGCAGCTAAATCGTCCGGGCAGTCAACAAGGGTTGTCGCATATTTTTACTTTTTTTTGGTAATGAAACATTTGTAATACACTAAAATCTGAGTAACAACTCATTATGTAATTATCAGAAAATCATTACAATTTGTTTGCTTTTTATAAAGTTTTGCCCCACGCTAACAATTAGTATAGGAAACATTTAATATCATGGATTTAGCTGTTCAGTTATCAAAATTCATTGAAAATCAAAATACTTGTTCGTTTCAACACCTTAAACTCTGTGTATCAATCTGAAGTCAATCGGATGATAAGTTTGGCATCTACAGCGCAACAAGGTTTTTTGAAGTGATCAAGGGAGATAACTCTGGAGGTAATTATATGAAATTGATGAAAATAAGTAGGCTTCTTCCTCTCAGGACCATAAACAGTGTGTGTAAATTTAAAGTCAATCGGATATTAACTTTGGCCTCTAGAGCGTCCACAGGATTTTTTGATGTGATCAAGGGCCATAACTCTGGCATTAATTATCGGAAATTGATGCAAATCAATAGGCTTCTTTGTCTTATGACCTTAAACACTGTGTATAAATTTAAAGTCAATCGGATATTAACTTTGGCTTTTAGAGCGTCAACAAGATTTTTTGAAGTGATCAAGGTAGATAACTCAGGCACTAATTATCGAAAATCGCTGAAAATCAATAGGCTTCTTCATCTTATGACCTTAAACACTGTGTATAAATTTAAAGTCAATCGGATATTAACTTTGGCTTTTGGAGCGTCCACAAGATTTTTTGAAGTGATCAAGGGCCATAACTCTGGTACTAATTATCGGAAATTGCTGAAAATCAATAAGCTTCTTCATCTTATGACCTTAAACACTGTGTATAAATCTAAAGTCAATCGGATATAAACTTTGGCTTTTAGGGCGTTCACAAGATTTTTTGAAGTGATCAAGGGCCATAACTCTGGCACTAATTATTGGAAATCGCTGAAAATCAATAGGCTTCTTCGTCTTATGACCTTAAACACTGTGTATAAATTTAAACTCAATCCGATATTAACTTTGGCTTTTAGAGCGTCCACAAGATTTTTTGAAGTGATCAAGGGCCATAACTCTGGCACTAATTATTGGAAATCGCTGAAAATCAATAGGCTTCTTCGTCTTATGACCTTAAACACTGTGTATAAATTTAAAGTCAATCGGATATTAACTTTGGCTTTTAGAGCGTCCACAAGATTTTTTGAAGTGATCAAGGGCCATAACTCTGGCACTAATTATCGGAAATCGCTGAAAATCAATAGGCTTCTTCGTCTTATGACCTTAAACACTGTGTCTAAATTTAAAGCCAATCGGATATTAACTTTGGCCACTAGAGCGTCCACAAGATTTTTTGAAGTCGTCAAGGGCCATAACTCTGGTAGTTATTATCGGAAATCGCTGAAAAACAATAGGCTTCTTCGTCTCATGACCTTAAACACTGTGTATAAATTTAAAGTCAATCGGATATTAACTTTAGCCTCTAGAGCGTCCACAAGCAATTGTGGACGCCGGACCGACGGACGGACGGACCGACGGACGGACGGACGGACGGGGGCGACGACAATATACGACCACATTTCAATGTGGGCGTATAAAAAGATAGGTTGCCAGGCAACGAAACATACGCCCACAGCAGCTAAATCGTCCGGGCAGTCAACAAGGGTTGTCGCATATTTTTACTTTTTTCGGTAATGAAACATTTGTAATACACTAAAAACTGATTAAGAGTAACAACTCATTATGTAATTATTAGAAAATCATTAGAATTTGATTGCTTTTTATAAAGTTTTACCCCACGCTAACAATTAGTATATACATGAAACATTTAATATCATGGATTTAGCTGTTCAGTTATCTAAATTCATTGAAAATCAAAATACTTGTTCGTTTCAACACCTTAAACTCCATGTATCAATCTGAAGTCAATCGGATGGTAACTTTGGCCTCTATAGCGTCACAAGAATTTTTGAAGGGAGATAAATCTGGCAGTAATTATTTGAAATCGCAGAAAATCAATAGGATTCTTCGTCTCATGAACTTAAACACTGTGTGTAAATCTAAAGTCAATCGGATATTAACTTTGGCCTCCAGAGCGTCCACAAGATTTTTTGAGGTGATCAAGGGCCATAACTCTGGCACTAATTAACGGAAATTGCTGAAAATCAATAGGCGTCTTTGTTTTATGACCTTAAACACTGTGTATAAATTTGAAGTCAATCGGATATTAACTTTGGCCTCTAGAGCGTCCACAAGATTTTTTGAAGTGATCAAGGGCCATAACTCTGGCACTAATTATCGGAAATCGCTGAAAATCAATAGGCTTCTTCGTCTTATGACCTTAAACACTGTATAAATTTAAAGTCAATCGGATATTAACTGTGACCTCTAGAGCATCCACAAGATTTTTTTGAAGTGATCAAGGGCCATAACTCGGGTAGTTATTATCGGAAATCGCTGAAAAACAATAGGCTTCTTCGTCTCATGACCTTAAACACTGTGTATAAATTTAAAGTCAATCGAATATTAACTTTAGCCTGTAGAGCGTCCACAAGCAATTGTGGACGCCGGACCGACGGACGGACGGACGGACGGGGGCGACGACAATATACGACCACATTTCAATGTGGGCGTATAAAAAGTGAGCACACTCATAGTTTTAAAGCCGTGGTTTCAATCCGCAACGCGTTGGCATGGTAATTGTAAGTGTTTATACTATTAAAGTATTGTTTTATTAGACTTTACAATAAATCACAAAGATAGGCTGGCACTGCCAGGCAGGATACGCCCACATTTTCGAGAGATGGATAGAGAACAAACAATACGGAAAGTGATTTTTCCTACATCATTAAGTCCTGTATTTCATACTGTATTGGGAGCAGCCATTTTGTTGGTCAGTTCCAGTCTGATATTCATGAAATTCGAAGTCGACAATGATTATGGTGTGACGGTACACAACCTAGAAATGTGACTTTTCGTCAAAATCGGATAAGAATTGTGACCTGTACAGAGTCAACAACCATGATATACCATATCTTTACACTATTCGCGTACAAACGGCGACCATTTCGTCCGGCAATTTTGGTACCATTTTCACGAAATTTGAATAATTCAGGAAGTTACGATCCGATATGCGCAAATACCGAAAGGAACCAAGATCTTTGGGTTATAACCATGCATTTCAAGTTTCATCAAAATCGAATTAAAATTGTGACCTTTACAGGGTCCACAACCTTGATATATACCATTTTTTAACAGTATTCACGTACAAACGGTGGCCATTTTGTATGGCAATTTTGGTCTGATTTTCCCGAAATTCTAACTCAACCTTCCTTACGGTGTAACGGTAATATAATCAAACGTTTTTTTAAATCGGATAATAATTGTGACCTCCAAGCTAAAAAAAAGGCGATTTTGCGTATAATCAGGGGCCATAATTCAGGAAGTTACGATCCGATATGCGCAAATATCGAAAAGAAGCAAGATCTTTGGGTTATAACCTTGAATTTCAAGTTTCATCACAATCGAATCAAAATTGTGACCTCCACAGGGTCCACAACCTTGATATACCATTTTTTAACAGTATTCGCGTACAAACGGCGGCCATTTTGTATGGCAATTTTCGTCCGATTTTCCCGAAATTCGAACTCAACCTTTCTTAGGCTGTAACGGTGATATAATCAAACGTTTTTTTAAATCGAATAATAATTGTGACCTCCAAGCTAAAAAAAAGGCGATTTTGCGTATAATCAGGGGCCATAATTCAGGAAGTTACGATCCGATATGCGCAAATATCGAAAGGAAGCGAGATCTTTGGGTTATAACCATGAATTTCAAGTTTCATCAAAATCGAATCAAAATTGTGACCTCCACAGGGTCCACAACCTTGATATACCATTTTTTAACAGTATTCGCGTACTAACGGCGGCCATTTTGTATGGCAATTTTCATCCGATTTTCCCGAAATTCGAACTAACCTTCCTTAGGGTGTAACGGTGATATAATCAAACGGTTTTTTAAATCGAATAATAATTGTGACCTCCAGAGGGACCACAAGCTAAAAAGGGTGATTTTTCGGACAATCAGGGGCCATAATTCAGGAAATTACATTCGGATAGCCGCAAATATCGAAAGGAACCAAGATCTTTGAGTTACAAACATGCATGTCAAGTTTCATCAAAATCGGTTCAAAATTGTGACCTCTATAGGGTCCACAAGCTAAAAACGTGATTTTTCGTACAATCAGGGGCCATAATCCATGAAGTTTTGATCCGATACATGCCAATATCGATATTTTTAAAACTTGAATCGTTCGACTATTTCAAACTCATTCAAATTAGGAAAATTTCAAAATTTACACACATAAATGCTGGCCTTACCTTGGGCGAAAGTGTTGTACATTAAAATAGCCATTTCCATTCTGACAAATACACTACTGGTCAGGTGGAGGTATTAAAATAGTCCTTGGTCCGAGTTTTTTCCGCTCAAGAATCGCGGTGTTTTCTCATTTGCAGTCCGCGAAAATATCGGCATTCTGAGCGGAAAAAACGCGGCGGAAATATATAAACCGCGGCGGATTATAGTCCGCGAAAATATATAAACCGCGGCGGATTATAGTCTGCGAAAGTATAAAAACCGCGGCGGATTGTCGTCCCAAATAAATATAGTCGGCCCGCAAAAACTTCATGTAGCGGAATTGGAATATGATTAGCCTCCTTTTCCCAATAAGTTGAAAGATAATTAAACAATTTGATCAAATCAAATACTGCGCTAAATTTATAAAAATGGCTGACAAACGAGAACTAGCTATGATGATTTAATAACAAATTACATGAATAAGTCTGTTAAAATATTAAAAACGCGTCACGATGCAAATCCATAAGATAGAAATTTCCATATTGATAATACAACAGTCTGTCCAATAGTAATATTTTACACACAAAGGTTATATTTAAACTATAATTGCTTCAGCATTTCACTAAATGTATAGGATATCGGTTACAAATGAAAACCATCTCGCCAAACAGAATTATCCCGTGATATAACCGTATATAACAGATCAAAGAAACGCATACACCCATATTCACACGTAGGCATAATCCAACCATCTCAGAAAGCATGCAGTTTTACCCGTGTTCAATTGATTTAAGGTTATTCCGTAATGTTTAGTACATTACGTATCGAAATCTACAATTTATGTAGCTATTTTAGATGTCAACTCTTAATTTTACACAAGGCAACGAAACCATGTTTCGTGAATTCGGTAAGCACTGCCGACAGCTTGTCTACAAATATATTTAGAAGGGACCATACTCTGCCCAATAAACATCGGTATTACAGTTGTGAATAATATCACAAAGAACATACGTGTATGTGTACAGTAGCTCATGTTGATGGCAACGCTTAATCCGACAATGAAACCATGTTTCGTGAATTCTGGTTCATGTTAGAGGGGTCTGAAAAATTATTCAGGAAGTAGCAATTCGCACCCTTAGCTTTAAGTACGAAGAGTAATTTAAGTGTTTTGTATATATTCATTTTTATCCTTTAACTTATAAATGCAACACACAAACTGCTTACCGTATTTATATAATTGTCTGGCGATAAATTTCCTAAAAAATAATCCGGTTCTCTTTTTTTCCTAATAATTATCACAGAAACAAATATTAAATTTCATTTTTCCAGTGAACATATCGATGAAGTTTTCAATAAAACACTTAAGAACCAGATCTTATGAATCGAGTCTTGTCCGGACGGAACTGAGATTAATAGTAATTAATTCTCGCATCAGAGAGTATAGATCAAAGAGTACAAAGGAAAATGTCTCACAACAAAAGCATGTATTAGTTAAAGGGGCTTGGTGCGATATGAGTGATGATTTTTGTGCCAAATTAAAAATACACTGAGAGCGTCTCACTCGTCCGCGGGTGCACTAGTCTGCCGCTATAATAAATACTATAAATGTGGGTATCAATAAACTTGAATAAACCCTTACCCAACCCTAACCCTAATAATAGATATCGGTGAACCCTAACCCTAGCCTAACCCTAATATTGTTTACAAGACCATGACATGGTAAAAATTTGTAAAAGGGGGAATCTATTATAGTCAATTATCAATTCCTTTTGATGGCACGTGTGAATTCACCTAATTTGGAAACTTGATTGACAGTATGCATTGACTCAGACTCCTTGGTGCCTAAATGAAAAGGTCCTCACGGTATTATCCGACTGATAGTTTTAATGTACATATGTGTTCAGCAAGGTTGACTGTGACTTTTGGCGATATGTGCTTAAAAACAGGAGATTAAGGCATTTCATTCATTTTGGAATTAAATCCGAAGGTATAACTTGGGGTGTGATTTAAAATGGATTTTGTAACTTATTTGTTAGAATGGAAATGGCTTTTTTAATAAACAACACTTTCGTCCAAGGTAAGGCCAGCATTTATGTGTGTAAATAGTTGAACGATGCAAGTTTTAAAAATATCGAACGTATTAATGAAGTAATGTATCTATAGAGGCATACTTAGCTAAAAGTGTTGTATCAGGGAGCAGGTCGTTTCATTCCACGACCGTTTAAATAAATATGACACTACCGTTCAAGAAATATGTATAATTAGGATTCTATAATATCGGTATAAAATTGAATATCAAACACGGCGTCTAACGTGAACTTGACACTATTCTAATCACTGCAGATTTCAGCTGATCACGCCCCAAGGAATTCCCTTTTCACATTCCGACTAATTTACGCTAAAAAATTATGTGTGTAAAATACATTTTTTGACCAAATTTTCGGACATTGTTCTGAATTTTTTTCAATGTTTATAACGGAAACACCGACTTGTTACGGTGGCGGCTTTGTGCCCAAATTGTTAATGTATCTGTCTTCTTACAAATGGGTAAATACAACTCAACCCCCGCCGCATGTTTTTATTACTAATCCATAATAATTACTTAGGGATTAGTAATAAAAACATGCGGCGGGGGCTGAGTTGTCTTTACACATTTGTAAGAAGATAGATACATTAACAATAAATAATAAAGTTATGTTTATTTAACAATAAGTAAGTGTTTAACAGTTTATTTAACAATAAGTATAACTCCGTTAACTGCTATTCTAATAACAAGGGGGTGAAACAGACCTGGATGAAACAAAACAATATTTTAATAGAATAAACACTTAGCCTACCATACCAACACGTTTCGGATTGAAACCACGGCTTTAAAACTGAGAGTGTGCTCACTTTTTTTTAATTATTTGAATGAAAGCTCTAGAATCACTTGTAATAGCAATGTCAACACGTTTCGGATTGAAACCACGGCTTTGTAACAATGAGTGTACTCACTTTGCTTTAATCTTCGCCGACATTCATAAAAGGCAAACGGCTTCGTTGCACATTGTTTTAAAACAAAATCAAAAACAAAAACATAGTAACAGAATACTTAGATGTGTGTAAATGTATAAGGCATAAATGGACAGCCAAACGGACGTTAAATAAAGTCGAATAATACCTATTTACGAATGTTCGTCCAGATGATTAATATTATTTGAAAGGTTTGTTATATGCCGTAGATGTAAAACAAAAACAAAACAAACTCACACGAGTCGGCGATGTTGTTTATTATACATCGATGCTGACACCGATAATATATCAATATTTTTTAATTCAGACTTTTACAAGCATGCCGATAATGTTGTTTTCGGAATTGGACTTCTAAATTAATGGATACGAATACAATGTAAGCATACGTGTAACAATAATTTCATAATATTAAAACTCGCGCTTGGTTCGGTGGTTTAACAAATCCGCGGGCGTCCGTGGTTTAACAAAACCGCCGTGGTCGGCGGTTTACTCAAATTCGCGGCGGAAATTTAGAGCGGAATTCAGAGCGGGACCTGAGCGGAATTATAAGCTGTACTCCGCGATTTTTCATTTCCGCCCAGGTCGGACCACGGGGGAATTTCGTACCTCCGCCTGACCAGTACTGTAAGTTACAAAATTCACACCTCAAGTAATATATTCTGATTTAATTCCCAAATGAATGAAATGCCTTCATCTCCTGTTTTTAAGAACACATCGCCAAAATTCACCGTCAACCTTACTGAACACATGTACATTAAAACTATCAGTCGGAAAATACCGTGATGACCTTTTCATTTAGGCACCAAGGAGTCTGAGTCAATGCATACTGTCAATCAACTTTCCAAATTAGGTGAATTCACACGTGCCATCAAAAGGAATTGATAACTGACTAAAATACAAACCCCTTTAACACAGACATGGCTAAATGACGAACGGGCTACGATGAATAGCACCTCCCCACCTCCTACAATTTACATCACGTATAACCAGTAGGTTGCATAAGATTCTATTAATTTTATTAACGATAACATAAAACTCGGGCTTTAAAAATTATGGATATTAAAATAAGAGATAATTTAATTTTTGAATCGGTACAGACTTGAAGGTTGGCGCATGCAAGTTATGAAATCAATACTTAATTCGCAGTTGACATATTCTGTCAATAGAATTATTCCTTTAACCGGTGGTAATAACGGGAATGCTCACTAGCCCGCGGATTCTATAATATATTATTAGGGTTAGGGTTTATTAGTCCACCGATATCTGTTATTAGGGTTACGGTTGTGTTAGGGTTCATTGGTCCACCGATATCTGTTATTAGGGTTAGGGTAGGGTTAGGCTTTATTGATACCCACATTTAAAGTACATGTATTTCTTACAGCGACAGACTAGAGAGTAGAGCACCCGCGGACTAGTGAGCCCCTTTCAGTGTATTTTTAATTTGGCACAAAATTCATCCCTTATATCACGCCAAGCCGCTTTAACTAATGCATGCTTTTGTTGTTAAGCATTTTCCTTTGTACTCTTTGGTGCGACAATTAAATCCTATAAATCTAAGTTCCGTCCGCACAAGATTCGATTCATATGGCCTGGTTGTTAGGTGTTTTATTGAAAGCTTCATCGATATGTTCACTGGAAAAATGAAATTTAATATTTGTTTCTGTGATAATTATTGGAAAGAAACCGAACCGGATTATTATCTAGGATATTTATCGTCAACTGTATAAATACGGTAAGCAGTTTGTGTGTTGCATTTATAAGTTAAAGCATAAAATAATATATCTATGAAGCGACCATTTGAGACATGATACTTTTAAGTACTATAGCGCTATCTGAAACGATTTGACGTGTTGATCTGTATTGAAATGTGGGGAATAGGGACTCTGTATCTTAAAGTCAAATACGAAACTGAAATAAGTAAAGAATCTTTCAGCTTCTATACATTACATGATATTTGATTCTCGGACATAAAGTATTATTTGAACGTTGGGAGCCCAATCGTCATTTTAATTGAATTACCGTTAAATTAAATATCGGGGAGAAAATATACCTTCCAAGAATTAATGCTAATTTGTTTATTTCTACGATTGTCATTAAATTCTTCTTCATATTTAAAATCGATAATAAATCAGTATATAAAAAATCGACTGCATATTTTAAGACGCCCACGTGCAAATCGCTAGATATTATGTTTATTGTCATCCATTTGCAGACAATGTTATCAGAATTCACGAAACATGGTTTCATTGTCTGCTTGTCGGATGAACTAATGACATAGAAAATTGATATGTGTATGCACTTTGTGGTGCGATTTACGAATTGAATACCGATGTACATGTACATTATAAATGAATCGAGCATAACAGATATTTTTGGATACGAATAAAATAATACTTTGGTACAATTTAGTTAATTTTCAAAAAACAATTTGAAAATAGTATTATGAATATATAAATTACAGGTTAACTAAAACGACTAATATACTCGTGATATTATTCCATTAACTATTAAATAGCGCTGTGACAATATTGACTAAATTACTCAGACTATTTTGAATCACTGTGGAACATAATCCTCCGCGAATTTTATGTTTCCACCGACAATTATCCGCCGCGAATTTTATCTTTTCGCGGACTTTTTTCCGCCCAGAACGTCGCTAATTCCGCGGAGTGGACATGAAAAAAACACCGCGATTTTTGAGTGGAAAAAACATCCACAGGGAGGAATTTCATACTTAGCCCTGAAGTGTACTGTAACATCTTACGAATAAAATAATTTCATACTACTATAACTAATTAAACTTAAGACTCTGGTACCCTACATCTACCCTCGGCTGTATAACATTAAGTGTTACGGTCCATAGCAACATGTAGAGATATAAAACCGTCACAGAAACGAAAACCGTGAAAAATACCGCCTTCAGAAAAATATCGAAAAACCGAACATACCTCGATATATCGAGGTTTTGATTTTTCTGGGTGATATTTAATACGTCACAATACATTGTTATCATATACCGGTGACAGTCAAGATTTGCTAAAAAAAAATATAGTCCCTGTGTCGAACCCAACAGCTCATGTCTTCGCGCGTTTCTGACCATGTGACTAACGCATTGCGGAAGTGATTTATGGCGCTGTGCTTTATGGAGCTGCGAGTAATCAAGTAGTGTGTAAAATCTCATCGTATATAATTTAAAGTTTGGATTTGATAGCAGCCAATAATTGGTGGGTTACATCTAAGTTATAGACGAAGATGTAATGATACGCTTAAAAAATTGTAAATTGTTTATTTTGGCATACATTTGTCGGCGTTATGTATGTACATGTATACAGTGCGTTGGGGAAAAAAATCGTAACCGATACAGAATGCTGGTAAATGTCTTCGCGAGATTACCTAACTCATTTGTTATTCAAACCGGCCTGTACTTTATACATATATATGTACACGTTTTCCCGGGAGCATTACTATATTACAACTCCTTCAATTTACAAATGTATTATAGACAATATTAGTTCGGCCCTAGCTTAAGGTAGACTCGTGAATTCCTTGCGGGAAACACGATGTACTTTTATCGAAACACGGTGAATTCCTAGAGAAACATGGTGAATTCCTAGAGGAACACGACGAATTTTAGAGAATAATCGCCGCGGAATGAAGCGAAATTTCACGGTGAAATCTAAGAGAATTCGGAGTGGTTTTTTTCGTCGTGTCGGCGTGATTCCGGTCTCAAAAATTTGGGAGGAACTGTACTCTTCTGCACCTGACCTGGGCTAATGGAAGACGGGCATATACCATACAGTATGCTATGAGGGAAATTTTGAATACATGACCACTCGGACCAAAGAACACTCGGACCAAAACGAAGAACACTCGGACCAAACAAATAGACCACTCGGACCAAACAAAAAGACTACTCGGACCACAATAAAAAGAATACTCGGACCAAGTATTTTTATAGATAAATAATTGTTAATATGACTACTCGGATCGCTAATAAATAAAGTACTCGGACCAAACAAAAAGACTACTCGGACCAAGTGTTTTAATAGGATTACATGTCATTTCGGACAATTTAAAACACGAAAGAAAATATTTATTAACATGAAACATGTGGTTAGTAAAAGGCTCCACCAAACGATAAAACATTAGTTGCACTTACGCTTCTTTGATAATCATCGTTTCCCGTAAAAGTAATGTATTTGTTTAAATCCAATAATATGCTGATCAATTTATTTGAAAATGACCTACACAAAAACAAAAATTTACACGACATGCACTCTTTTTACAAGTCCCTAGAAATTGTTAACGATAACCCGGTGAGCTGCACGTTGACATGCATTCCTCCCGCTTGGCAATACCAATCGATAAATTAGTGCGTACCTAAAAAGCAAAGTGTTTCTGAGGAAAATATTAGAAATAGCAACGATCAAAGAGGGATAATTAAAGCTGATTAAGCGATAATCCCGATGTAATTGTAGTATGTGCAAAGAAATCTTGCGGTTCTTTGGTAGATGATAAAAACGCGAGTTGTCAATCATCGATAATGGCGGCCGTGTGTTGATTGCAATTATTCCGTTTCACAAAAAAAAAACCATTAGCAGTGATTGATCAATCAAGCTCGTTTAATTTTTGACAAAAGAAAAACAATGAAGTATTTCTAAATATACACAAATTTTCAACAATATTTTGGTCCGAGTGGTCTTCCAACGTAAATTAAACGGTCCGAGAGGCAACAAATATTGTTTTTTTGGGTTGGTCCGAGTGGTCTTTTGGGTTGGTCCGAGTAGTCTCCGTTTTGGTCCGAGTGGTCTTTTTTTTGGTCCGAGTGGACTTGGTTTATTCCGTTTCACAAAAAAAAACCATTAGCAGTGATCGATCAATCAAGCTCGTTTTGGTCCGAGTGGTCTTTTTTTGGTCCGAGTGGTCTTTGGTCCGAGTGGTCCGGATACCGAAATTTTGCCGGTGCAATGGCGCTACAGTATACTCATATCGAATGCCAACTGCCAAGGGATCTTTTACGTGCATGCCAACGTGAACACGAGACCCTTGGTTTTTCATCCCATCCAAACGACTAGGTAGCTGTCCTTCTGCATCACTGACAAGGGAAAACGACACCAGAAAATCGAGATGAAGAAATTAAGTTTGCCAAGTGAAATTATGGGCACCCAATCTTGACTAAAAACAAGCACATCAGTACTATAATCAAAATCAACATTTTTAGCGACGTAACGACAACGTGCGAGGTGAGGTTTAATATCAACAGACTGCCTATTTCTCACCTCCAACTTCAGGAAACGTTCGTCTTATTGAAATAACTAGTGAAAAAAAAACCCACTAAAACTCGTATTAATGCAAGTATCGTTCACCACTCGTAAAATGCAGTCTATAACTGTAATTGTAACCATGTTCACGGGACTGAATTGAAAACAACATGTACTGCGGATGACTAAATTGGCATATTCCCCGTGAATCATTCGAAAAAATTAACATAAGAAGAAAGATTGATTACTTTAGGCATATCCTATGTCTCTGAATTCCTATTAGCAGGATAGTGTGCGACGATCAGGATGGATTAACTTTCAATGACTTAAAATGTTCAACCCACCATGTTGGCTATTGCCGGAAAAGGCCAACCGGAACTGCTACAATTGTCACGTGATAATTGTATAAAGAACTTCCGGGTGAATTTGGAATAGTTTGTTTTTCACTTTTTGTGTTAAGTTTCTGTACTTCTTTTCCCACTGGCACTTACGAGATTTGAATAATTATTTATAGTTGTCCGTTTATACTGGAGGTATAGCTATCGATAAAGCCTCGGACCAAAGACCACTCGGCCTAAGACCATTCGGACCAAAATAAAGACCACTCGGACCATACGAAAAGACCACTCGGACCAAGTAATTCATAGTGTAAGTTCTAAGTAGCATGTACCAACCAAATTTTATTTTTTGAGCAATTGCTTTGAAACTTTGCAGAAATGACTGCTCAAACATTGGAATTTCAAAACCGTTTAAATTTTTTTTAGAATCAGACTTATACTTTTTAAAATATTCAATTTTTATTAATTTTATTTTTTTCGGTCCGAAATCGAAATCTGGTCCAAAAAGTGGTAATTTGACTTCAGTGCAATGTAAAAAATTTATTTTTCAATGAATTAACACGAAACTTGGTAGAAAAACAGTTTGGTTACTCCTTATTAAAATCACAATCATTCAGATAACAAATAAGATCCCCTTTTTGCAGAAAAAGTGGTTATCAATGAACAGGGTTAGTCTTAAATTTGATGATTATTTGGTATTTCTTCTTTTAAACATTTGCTCCCATCACACAAATCCTAAAATATGCATTTCAACCAGGGGAAAGGGTAGATATATGGAGAAATAGAAGAATAATGTGAAGAGAGGGTTTTAACTCCACTTGACTCAGACTAGGTCATTTTCGGACTAACATACACCACAGTTTTAATCAATAATTTGCTTGTCAGTAAGGGGTCTTTAGCAGTAAGGATGCGGTAGAGACAACCAAGTTGATCCTACTCCTTGGAAACTGAATCTAAACACGTAATACTTTCAATATGATTTATTAAGTTCACTGAAAAAAACGAAAGAACAAAAAATGTACATTTATGAAACATGGAATCGTAAGAAAGTAAAATTTGTTTCTAATGCAACTGATTTGTTTACCAGTAGCTGAAAATAAATATAAAATTGTAAAATTACAACAAGGCTTTTTAAGATTTCATCCTAGTAATATTCAATTTAATTCTCGATTTGATTCTTAATAAATAAATAGATAAATAGATATTGGTGATTTAAAAAAAAAATAATAACAATATCAAACAATAATTGTTTTTGCTAGCTGTTTCTTTTTGTTTATCTTCTAGTTGGGGTAACAATTTAAATTTGATATGACAGATAAACAGCTTTTGTGGAAAAAAATAAATGAAATGAAAATGGAAAAACCAGTACAAAGGATTAGTTTTCATACCCACAATCTGATTATTACTACTATATTGACAAAAATATTAGTTTTACAATTCAAAATAGACAGCCTACTCGCAATATCGCATGACATTAAATTGGCCTAACATTTCACTTTAACTTCTACGTGAATTATTCTTCATTCATACAATGTATATAATTCTGCTTTTAAAAAACGTGTGTTAATACTGCAATGTTTTATTTATGTCTGTCAATAACAATAATGCTGTTTCTTCGGCTCGGTTTCGGTCCATTTTCTACAGATGGAATCATATCGGCTAAAATTGAATCATTCTTATATTATAAACATGGGTGGTTATATTTTCTAAGGCATGTTGTAACCGATCTATGTAAAAAAAAAAAAAACGAAAAAGTACATTTTTACGGAATGAAAACAAATAGCTACAGCAGTACAGCGCTCATCAAGGCATCCATGATGGATATTTAACCGTTATTTGCTGTATTTTTTTACTTAATTCCCAATTTAACGCATGATTACGTCCACAACAATTCGTTTTTTAATTTTTTATGAATAGAATTTTCTCTAAGGTGTCATAAAATTAAGTTGGAACATTCCTCCGTAAAGAAATGGAAAATATTTGAATTTTTTAAAATTCTAGAAAAAATTGTTACACTCACCTGATATGGGTCAAATTGTTATGTTCTACAGGCCCAACATTCCCCCGAACATCTCCCGCCAAGTTACACCATCCGCCAATAAAAATAAAGGTATGGTCGAACGTAATTCGATACCTACTTTTCCGCTTAAATTCATGACGTGTTTTTGGACCAAATATTAAAGCCCCAATAACACTCTTGTTGTAACTGAAAAATATGTCCCAATCTTCATTCTGGTCAACAAATCGTATTATTTTAGAATATTCCAATTAAATGATGATATAAATTTCAACTTAACACACCTACATGTAATCTAAAAAATTGGAAAAATTCAACCAATTGATTTGAAAAGTCTAACGTAAACCTTTTCAAATGTAACTTGGATTTTAAAATATTTTTGAACCCTCTGGACAAATAAAATAGGTTGTAATGGATAATTTACACAACAGGTAGGACATTTAAACATCTAGTACTTAGAATAAGGGTATTATTTATTTTCTCGAGCTACCAAGCCAGCAAGAATGTTATTGTCCCTTTAAGCCAAACAAAGTTAACTGCCCTTGAGCTTGGTACACGCTAGTGTAAGATCATTTGGACCAAAATTTATCTTTGCTACTCGGACCAATCTAAAGGATCAATTAAATTATATTATAAGGGTTGACTTATTCACTTAAAGGAGCTAAATCACTAATATTTGGGGCCTAGAAATTGACACAAATGGGTCGCAAGCCATATAATGATTTAATATGAATGTATATAAACTGATTTACATTCAGTCGTTTCCGTTTTTAGTCTAATATCGAATCAGTTATGTTTGGCGAAGTACACCAGATTCTCAATGAATCACAATATATATAGCGTCTGGTTATTCCAGTATATATAGTATTTATTGCGCATACACCAAATACGTTTTAAAGTAGCTAAGTCTCTAACTCAATATCATCCCAAATCTTCAACATTGAAAGCACAAATTATTTGTCAATTTAAATCAACATTGATGCTTTGATCTAATCGGAAAAAGATGGGCTTCTGATATCCAATATTTAAAGCAAAATAAGCATTTTTACTATTGGTACTCGAATCGTGTACCATTATGCGTTTCAGCCCCACTTTTAACAAAAGACTCTAGGGACGAGGCTAAACACATTGCACCAAATCAAACAGTGTATGTAGACTGGAATAACCAGATGCTAGAAATTTGCGTTCAATTTAGCTGCTGGCTTATTTCGCCGAACATTACTGATTTGAAATTAGAGTAAAAACGGAAACCATTGAATGTAAATCAGTTTATATACATTCATATTGCAGTATTATATGTGATGCGACCCACTTGTGTCAATTTCTAGGTCCTAAATGTTAGCAATTTAGCTTATTTCAACTGAGAATGGCCATTACGAGACCCGGACATGCGCAAACCGCATGTTTATTTCATCGCTAAATTCTACTTGAAGTTGAATTATTATAAATTTGTGTCAAATATAGTGAGAAATGATTCCTTTTGGCAGAAAATAAAGAATTGTGGTGAAAAATTGACGGTAAGGGTTCTAAAACAGTCTGAGAACAGAGGTCGGGAATAGCGGTATTTTAACGTATTTTCATACTGCAGCTATATAAGGCCGGATAGGAACTGTCAGCAGATATCGTTCGCTCAATGACAATTCCAAAAGGTAATACTGTCTGACCAATCTTAAATTTTAAACAGATTTTCTCGATTATGAACAAACTAGTTAACTTTGGTTATTATAAACTTACCTATGTGTTTGAAGTCAACTTCCTTTGAATAAAATCCATTGCACAACTAAATATCCCAACAAATAAAAACAGTTTTCTTTTGAAAAATTGAAATCCCACAAATTTTCGGCTAAGAAAAATATCAATATATATGGAAGCTGGTTACGTCACGCTTCAGGAGATATCATTTCCTATTAGAGGTGACAGCATACCAAATTTGAACGCTTTTTGGCACTTTTACGACAATTCAAATTTTGTGTAAGCACGTCTCGACTCGGCATTGAGTTTGAGCGTTCGCACACATAACAACTTGTATATTTTTTTTATTTTCTTAATAACGTCATCATTATTTGATTAGAGAGAGAGAGAGAAAGAAATGGGGTTTAACGTCCACTCGACACAAACTAGGTCATTTCGGGACTAACATATGGGTTAATTTTATTTCAATAATTCGCTTGCGCGTAGGGGTCTTTAGCAGTGGAAGGAAACCGGAGTGCCCGAAGGAAACCTACGAGGTTGAGAAGGTGCCCCTATCTCCATGCCACGTAGGCTCACATCAGGGATCGAAACCACAGCCGCAAGCCAGTGGTGACCGGCCAGCTAGAGGTCAAAGTGTGGCATTCTAGACCAATAGGCCATCCCAACCTCCCGTTTAGCGAATCAGGTCGGATAATTTTCTTTTTAACACACATGAGGCACAAAAATAACTACATTCGTTTTACATTCCTTAAATATTACCTATCTTTAATATGACATAATATGTATATATTATTATTTAACATATGTTCCGCTTCTTACAGGGTCTTACAGGCTTATTGGCATTGTATACCCACCCAATAGGCACTTTGAGGGCTACCGCAACACGCTTAAAAATGTTACTGAAACAGTTATTATTTGATTGAAAGAATGCAATCAAATTGCAATACACTCGAGAGACTTCGGAGGTGTGCTTCATGTTCCTTGTTAAATTATTTATAACATAAAGGAGATAGCATATTTGTAGTTTATATATTTTACGAGTATCCGTGCAATCAGTGATATTTTCATTGTGAATAAAATTTGATAGACTGGCGATAATATAAATCTCCCATGTAATTGCTTTCAATTGATATTTTTGTCGCCCAAACTCAAACGATCGTAATGGTCGGGCTTTGTTTTGATGACAACAGTGGTTGTTGCCAAACTATGGGTCAAAATTAAACCAACCTCACTACAGCTGTGTTGGATTTGTCCAATACGTGACGAAATCATTGTTGTTTTCCACTCTTGTCGAAATTACAAGTGAATAGTCAAATTTTTCAAGAGAGAACTGTTTTTATTCGTTGGGATATTTTGTTGTACAATGGATTTTATTTAACGGGAGTTGATTTCAAACAAATAGGTAAGTTTATAATAATTAAACCAAAGTTAACTAGTTTGTTCATAATCGAAGAAATCCGTTTAAAATTTACGATGGCTTAGACAGTAATACTAATACTAATGGTCACAATGTTTGTAGCACGACAGGGATGTAGACATAACGGTCAAACAGTTTGGTCATAACGGTCAAACATTTTAATTTAATGAAACACAGTATGCATTACCATTAGATATAATTGGTCAGGTCAATTTAATTAAATTATTTACACTTAAAGGGACAATAACATTCTTGCTGGCTTGGTAGCTCCAGAAAATAAATAATACCCTTATTCTAAGTACTAGATGTTTAAGTGTCCTGCCTGTTGTGTAAATTATTCATTACAACCTATTTTACTTGTCCAGAGAGTTCGAAAATATTTTAAAATCTAAGTCACATTTGAAAAGGTTTACGTTAGACTTTTCAAATCAATTGGTTGAATTTTTCCAATTTTTTAAAATAGGTGTGTTAAGATGAAATTTATATCATCATTTAATTGAAATATTCTAAAATAATACGATTTGTTGACCAGAATGAAGATTGGGACATATTATTCAGTTACAACAAGAGTGTTATTGGGGCTTTAATGGGTTGAAAATTGGTAAAAACATACATGATTATGATACAATAGAAACAAACGTCCATGATGATCAAAAGTCTTCTTAAAAGTGGTTAAAGTCCTTGTAAATTAAAATGTCAATTTAAAGCACACTTATAAAATCGCTGTTGTGAGAAGAGAAAGTTGGTCATCGTCTCCCTATGTCATAATAAAAGAAGGACGACAGTTAGAATCTACTGGCGACGGATGAATAATTTAAAGATGGTTGAAAATATATGTGATATATAGTAACAGCTGTTTGTTTTTTCATTTTATGTGAGACTGATAGTTAGTTCTAGTGGCTAAACTTAATATCCGATTGACTTCAAATTTCATTTTATGCGAGACTGATAGTTGTCAATTGTTATACATCCACATGGAAATGTGGTCGTATATTGCCATAGCCCCTGTCCATTATCCCTCCGTCGTCCTCAAATTCTTGCGAACGCTCTAGAAGCCAAAGTTAATATCCGATTGACTTTAAATTTATACACAGTGTTTAAGATCATGAGACGAACATTCAACTTATTCCCGAGTCCGAAGAGTCACCTATCAAAGTCCAAAATGTCACCTACCTGAGTCCGAAATGCTGAGGCTATAGTTTTTGGAGTCCGAAATGTCGTTAGTCCGAAATGACAAATGAAATGACCTGTAATCACAATGTTGGGTGCTTTCTTGACTCCATGCAATTTGTGCTACCTTGTTGCTCTCTGTCCGCTCCATTGCACAATCTGCAAGTAACAAACTGATGCGCAGATTGTCAACTTTGCGCTGATTACTCCACAATGCTTTTAAACATGAAAGTAGTATGTAAGTGTGTCGGATGTCCCATGTAGAATTATTTGTCATCGACATTGTACTGTATTATGTATAATAATAATTTTTCAAATAAATTTCAATATCACTGCATTATTAGCGTGTGTGCATAAAAAAGATTTATACCTGAGTCCGCAGTATCTCATAATCTTCGCTATAATATATGTCAATTGATCAAGTTACTGAATTTTTTTATCATAGTGCAATGTAGTGTACGTGTTTCTGAATTCTGGTTAAGTGGACATAATTCCTCAGACATGAATATATATGTTTTAAAGATTTTCATTATGGTGATTTACAGTTTTCAATTATTTGTAGATGATGTACTGCTCGTACCTGTACCAGTAAATACTAGCACAGTGATTCATCGTGAATACTGAGTAGAATTAAGAGGATTATCACCACGTTAATCCATTAAATACCTTGGACAGAGTTAACTCTGCGAGCACAGATTCGTCAATGCAAATGCATTGTCCGCGAGGGCCATCTGCGCTTAACAACTATACTTTTGTCAATAGACTGAATAGTCACATAATGGGGCCAATGAAAACAGAAATGGTCAATGCAATGAAGAACGGCCTCCCTGAATCTATTTACTCTTTCGTCTTTCTTTTTGCCATTAGTTTTTTTCATCAAGTCCCAGAAATGGGAATAGACATTTTCTACTGTGTAATTTTAAGGATTAAGCAAAAATCGTATACTTTTGTAGAAAGATTGATTGTCTCTATTTCCGTATACCAGTTACCTTTATTATTAGAATGTAACTTTAACTCCAACGATTATTTTTTTTTTTTAGGAATACTGGTTTTTCAAGTGATTTAATCTAATATGGCTCAACCAACGCCAAGAACTCTACCTCAAAATAAAGATGCTCTTCTTAAATCTTACAAAAAACACCTGACAGATGACATTCAGTCCATGTTAAGCAACTTTACAGAGATCATGAAATTAGCAAGGGTAACATTCTTATATGTATTCTTATATTAAATATGAAATACTTTTCAAAATTAAGTACATCTCAGAACCATGTCCAAGAATATCAGTCAAAAGATGGACAGATATACCGAGCTGTAATGAAAAATCTCCTCTGAATTGACTGGAAGTGCTTGCGAGATAAAAATTGTAACTGAAATGTGATTTTTGGGCATCATTGTAGGCTGAACATTCCCTGATACAAGAAAATCAACAGTAATTTACCAATACCACCTCAATATCACCACATACCAATGGCTGCTTCCCTATACCACCCAAAAAAAGGCAATAATAACCCAATACCACCAAATATTCATCAAATATTACCTAATATTGTTGAATAACAGCACATCAGTATAATTGCTGCAACGAATATTCAATATTTTGCAGACAATTGAAATGTTTACACAGTTATCTCCTTTACAATGTCAATAGATTTTAGTTTGCTAATCAGTTTAATCATCTTCTTTGGCTTTGCAGTTGGTTTCCCAGACAACAAACTTAAAATAAGAAAAACAAGTATGACCATATACCATATTTTATTCTCAAAATGAAAATGATTTATCTCTCTTACTGCTTATCATCGATTAAGTTATTGCATTTTTACTTAATGCACGATGTTTTATTTTAAAATTAATGAAATGGCACATGTTTCATTTCAAGTGTGTAATTCTCAAAATGACACTTTTCAGTTCATCAAAACTATCATTTGCGGCCTGTTACAGCTCTGTCGGTTGCTTTGGTCTTAGAAATAAACCTGAACTTGATTACCCAATCAACAATCTTAAAGATACATTATGGCATATTAGATAACAAGTTGGCAGTTCTCGCTGCAATAGTTAAAAACTAGCTGAAGTAAAGGCAATTTACTGAAAATCTCAGTCAAATTCATCCACTATGAACTTAGAACTAAGTGAATGAAAGTTCCGCTGTGCCTCACTCATCATTACTGAAGTCGGTAAGACAAAACTAGTTGTCTCGGTTATCCACTTATTTGGTCTCAAAATGACACTTTTCAGTTCATCAAAACTATCATTTGCGGCCTGTTACAGCTCTGTCGGTTGCTTTGGTCTTAGAAATAAACCTGAACTTGATTACCCAATCAACAATCTTAAAGATACATTATGGCATATTAGATAACGAGTTGGCAGTTCTCGCTGCAATAGTTAAAAACTAGCTGAAGTAAAGGCAATTTACTGAAAATCTCAGTCAAATTCATCCACTATGAACTTAGAACTAAGTGAATGAAAGTTCCGCTGAGCCTCACTCATCATTACTGAAGTCGGAAAACAAAACTAGTAGTCTCGGTTATCCACTTATTTGGTAAATCACGAAGCAAAATTTTATAGCAAATCGAACTACAATCCAACGAAAATCTCATGCTAGCCTCGACATCGAGAGTTGATTATGGTCTGGATAAGTTAATTAATGTCTAATTAATAGTTTTTATAACATTTCAGGCCTAAAGAAAGACTTACAATAGGCAGATTTTGCTCTTGCATAATGTATGTTAAACCCAGTTGATTTATTGTTAAGTCAGGTGGAATGTATATACGAGTAGAGCATTACACATTGTAATAAATGTGTGCATTATTTGTAATAAACATGTGCAATTGCGTTAATTTTGAAATAAAACATTGTCCATTATTTTATATGCAATAACTTAATCGTTGATATGAAAAAATAAATATAAAGTGGGAGGAAACTGGAGACTGTGTCTATTCATTCAGGTGGTAAAGATATCGATGCAACATCTTCACCTGTGGATATATACCGAAGAATAGTTAGAATTTGTTCAATAGTGACAATTTTCAAAGAATCAGTGAAATTTTAACAAGAGGGCATTTTTCAATGGCGCCTGGTTTGGAACTAGAATCATTTAAAAGACAAATAAAACGTATTAATAAGTCATTAAAAGACAGATGTAAATATGAATTTGTGTGCTTTCCTGGCATGTTACACCCAAATTGTTTTATTACAGGACCGTGTGCACATGTAGACAGAATGTTTATCATATTAAAATCACCAGGATGAAGAAATATAATGCAATTTTAAATCTTTGTTAACTTCTTTTAAAACTCTTTTTATTGTCCCCTGTCTTTCGAAGAAAGTGGGGGACAATTAAAATGTGTCTGATTGGTTGATGCTTTTGTGCTCGGTAACTTTGGTTATAATGAAGTGAGAGCGCTGAAACTCAGAATATAGATTCATTATATCATTACCTTGACAAAGTTTAATAGTGAGAATTTTCTGCTTAGGCTAAGGAGCGACAAGCAATTTGATTGGTTAAGACTTTGGAACCTAACAACTCTGGTTTCATAGCTCAAACGTTTTTCCAAATTACTGAAAAACTGCTAATGTTGTCCCAGTATATAAAAAGGGTGACCCTCACTTATGTTCAAACTACCGGCCTATATCGCTCCTATCCTCATAAGGCAAAGTTTTTGAACGGCTTGTATACCATCACATATACAATTTTTTATTAACTCGAAAAGCATATAACTCCGTATCAGGCTGATTTCCAGAGAGGTAACGGTGCTACTTACCAACTTATTGAAATGTACGACTATATTTGCAATAGTCTTGATAGTGGAAACGAGATAAAGGTTATATTTTTTGATATAAGCAAAGCGTTTGACTAGGTCTGGCACGACGGTCTAATAAACAAATAAAACGCGGCTGGAATTCATGGAAACATTCTTGAACTTTTAAAGAACTATCTGTCTGATCGACAACAGAAAGTCATTGTTGGTGGTGCTCTTCCACTGAAAAAAATATTATTTCTGGCTTTCCACAGGGTTCAATTTTAGGACTCCTTTTTTTTTAAATTTTTATTAACGATATTACCACTGACCTAGAAAGTAATGTTCGATTATTTGCGGATGATACCTCTGTCGTTATGATTATTGACAGTCCTACAACTACCCAAAATATTTTAAATAATGATATAGCTAGGATTTTTAATTGGTCATTAAAATGGAAGGTACTTTTTAATCTGGCAAAGAAAATCAGTTTAAAGATGGGTTCCCAGCAAAGTATTTATTGGGTGGTTATTGCCAATAAAAGTATGGCAATTTTGGTATATATGGAAAGTAGAGATATCCAATCTTACTAGAAAAATATTGGATTCCCTGAAAAACACTCATTGAGCGTATACAGAACAAAAATGTAAGGGTCCTCCTAATCGACACTCCGACGATTAGGGCTATCCCCACGCGTGACGTCGAAGGCTGCACAAGTACATTAAGCACCTTGTGCACATGTTGATCGACTCTTTTTAAAAGTTAGACCTATAACACTTTCTGAGATAAAAGTCACAGAAAAAGATGCAGGCAGTGGGTAATCTGAGAATTTAATTAGGATTCGATATTTGTAATGAATAGTCAGCGATTACAGACAACATCGTCTTGTGTATGCAATAAATTCTCACCCGTCTCCGCCTGCGGTTGCCATAGGGACCGAGAGGGGTAAATCCCCTGACGCAAACATGACCTCTTTTGATCGATTTTCATAGCGGGGTATACTTGGCAATTACAGTGTTTTGAGAAGGATTTGAAGCAAAATTATGATAAATTAATTAGTTTGAATATGTTTTTAGTCCTACTATATCATCATATCACCCAGTTTGTATCCGGGAAAGCAACTTTAACAGTTTTCAGGAAAAAAAATCTGACATGTTTTAACCTTGATTTTAATAGCACAACGATTTTAGATTCTGAAACACATAAACACCTTGGTGTCATTTTTATACGCCCACATTTTTATGTGGACGTATATTGTCGTCGCCCCTGTCCGTCCACATTTTTTTGTGAACAGTCTACAGGTCACAATTTTTATACGCCCACATTTTCATGTGGACGTATTATGTCGTCGACCCTGTCCGTCCAGACGTCCGTCCGTCCGGACATCCGTCCGTCCACAATTTGTTTGTGGACTCTCTACAGGTCACAATTCTTATCCGATTTTGACGAAACTTGAAATATAGGCTTATCCCCAAAAGATCTCAGCTGCTTTCGATATTGGCATGTATCGGATCAAAACTTCATGGATTATGGCCCCTGATTGTACGAAAAATCACGTTTTTAGCTTGTGGACCCTATAGAGGTCACAATTTTGAACCGATTTTGATGAAACTTGACATGAATGTTTGTAACCCAAAGATCTTGGTTCCTTTTGATATTTGCGGCTATCGGAATGTAATTTCTTGAATTATGGCCCCTGATTGTCCGAAAAATCACCCTTTTTAGCTTTTGGTCCCTCTGGAGGTCACAATTATTATTCGATTTAAAAAACCGTTTGATTAAATCACCGTTACACCCTAAGGAAGGTCGAGTTCGAATTTCGGGAAAATCAGACGAAAATTGCCATACAAAATGGCCGCCGTTTGTACGCGAATGCTGTTAAAAAATGGTAAATCAAGGTTGTGGACCCTGTGGAGGTCACAATTTTGATTCGATTTTGATGAAACTTTAAATTTATGGTTATAACCCAAAGATCTTGCTTCCTTTCGATATTTGCGCATATCGGATCGTAACTTCCTGAATTATGGCCCCTGATTATACGCAAAATCGCCTATTTTTTAGCTTGGAGGTCACAATTATTATCTGATTTAAAAAAACGTTTGATTATATTACCGTTACACCGTAAGGAAGGTTGAGTTCGAATTTCGGGAAAATCAGACCAAAATTGCCATACAAAATGGCCGCCGTTTGTACGCGAATACTGTTAAAAAATGGTATATCAAGGTTTTGGACCCTGTAAAAGTCACAATTTTAATTTGATTTTGATGAAACTTGAAATTCATGGTTATAACCCAAAGATCTTGGTTCTTTTCGATATTTGCGCATATCGGATCGTAACTTCCTGAATTATGGCCCCTGGTTATACGCAAAATCCCCCTTTCTTTAGCTTGTGGTCCCTCTGGAGGTCACAATTATTATCCAATTTAAGAAAACGTTTGATTATATCACCGTTACACTGTAAGGAAGGTTGAGTTTGAATTTCGGGAAAATCGGACCAAAATTGGACCAAAATGGCCGCCGTTTGTACGCGAATACTGTTAAAAAAAATGATATATCATGGTTGTGGACCCTGTATAGGTCACAATTTTAATTCGATTTTGATGAGGAAGGTTGAGTTCTAATTTCGTGAAAATCATACCAAAATTGTCGGACGAAATGGTCGCCGTTTGTACGCGAATAGTGTAAAAATATGGTATATCATGGTTGTGGACTCTCTACAGGTCACAATTCTTATCCGATTTTGATGAAAAGTCACATTTCTAGGTTGTGTACCGTCACACCATAATCATTGTCGGTTTCGAATTTCATTAATATCAGACTGGAACTGACCAACAAAATAGCTGCTCCGAATACAGTATGAAATACAGGACTTAAAGATGTAGGAAAAATCACTTTCGGTATTGCTTTTTCTCTGTCCATCTCTCGAAAATGTGGGCGTATCCTGCCTGGCAGTGCCAGCCTATCTTTATCCGATTTCAATTAAACTTAAAATATAGGTTTATCACCATAAGATCTCGGTTCCTTTCGATATTGGCATGTATCGGACTGTAACTTCATGGGTTATGGCCCCTGATTGTACGAAAAATCACGTTTTTTAGCTTGTGAACAGCGTAGAGGTCACAATTTTGAACCGATTTGGATGAAACTTGACATGTATGTTTATAACCCAAAGATCTTGGTTCCTTTCGATATTTGCGCCAATCGGATCGTAACTTCCTGAATTATGGCCCCTGATTGTCCGAAAAATTGCCCTTTTTAGCTTGTGGTCCCTCTGGAGGTCAAAATTGTTATCGGATTTAAAAAACCGTTTGATTATATCACCGTTCCATGGTTATGAAGGTTGTGTTCGAATTTCATGAAAATCGGACCAAAATTGACGGACAAAATGGCCGCCATTTGTACGCGAATAGTTTGAAAATATGTTATATCAAGGTTGTGGACCTTATAGGGGTCACAATTTTGAACCAATTTTGATGAAACTTGACATGTATGTTTATAACCCAAAGATCTTGGTTCCTTTCGATATTTGCGCCCATCGGATCGTAACTTCTTCAATTATGGCCCCTGATTGTCCAAAAAATCGCCCTTTTTAGCTTGTGGTCCCTCTGGAGGTCAAAATTGTTATCCGATTTAAAAAAAACGTTTGATTATATCACGATTCCATGGTTATGAAGGTTGAGTTTGAATTTGGGAAAATCGGACCAAAATTGACGGACAAAATGGCCGCCATTTGTATGCGAATAGTGTGAAAATATGTTATATAAAGGTTGTGGACCTTATAGAGGTCACAATTTTGAACCGATTTTGATGAAACTTGACATGTATGTTTATAACCCAAAGATCTTGGTTCCTTTCGATATTTGCACCCATTGGATCATAACTTCCTGAATTATGTCCCCGGATTGTCCAAAAAATCGCTTTTGTTAGCTTTTGGTCCCTCTTGAGGTCAAAATTATTATCCGATTTAAAAAAACGTTTGACTATATCACCGTTACATGGTAATGAAGAGAGAGTTTGAATTACGTGAAAATCGGACTAGAATTGACAGACAAAATGGCTGTCGTTTGTACACGAATAGTGTGAAAACATGTTATATCAAGGTTGTGGACCCTATAGAGGTCACAATTTTGAACCGATTTTGATGAAACTGGACATGTATGTTTATAACCCAAAGATCTTGGTTCCTTTCGATATTTGTGCCCATCGGGTCATTACTTCCTGAATTATGTCCCCTGATTGTACGAAAAATCACCCTTTTTAGCTTGTGGTCCCTCTGGAGGTCACAATTATTATCTGATTTAAAAAAAAAACGTTTGATTATAAAAACCAAACAAATTCTAATGATTTTCTGATAATTCCTTAATATGTGACAACTCTTGTTGACTGCCCGGACGATTTGGCTGCTGTGTGGGCGTATGTTTCGTTGCCTGGCAACCTATTTTTATACGCCCACATTGAAATGTGGTCGTATATTGTCGTCGCCCCTGTCCGGCTGGCCGGCCGGCCAGCGTCCACAAGCAATTGTGGCTAAAGTTAATATCCGATTGACTTTAAATTTATACACAGTGTTTAAGGTCATGAGACGAAGAAGTTTATTGTTTTTCAGCGATTTCTGATAATAACTACCAGAGTTATGGCCCTTGATCACTTTGAAAAACCTTGTAGGTGGTCTAGAGGCCCAAGTTGACTTTAAATTTATACACTTTGTTTAAGGTCATGAGACGTAGAATCCTATTGATTTTCAGAGATTTCCGATAATTAGTGCCAGAGTTATGGCCCTTGATCACTTAAACAAATCTTGTGGACGCTCTAGAGGCCAAAGTTAATATCCGATTGACTTTAAATTTATACACAGTGTTTAAGGTCATAAGACGAAGAAGCCTATTGATTTTCAGCGATTTCCGATAATTAGTGCCAGAGTTATCTCCCTTGATAACTTCAAAAAATCTTGTGTCGCTATAGAGGCCAAACTTATCATCCGATTGACTTTAGATTGATACACAGAGTTTAAGGTGTTGAAACGAACAAGTATTTGATTTTCAATGAATTTTGTTAACTGAACAGCTAAATCCATGATATTAAATGTTTCATGTATATACTAATTGTTAGCGTGGGGTAAAACTTTATAAAAAGCAATCAAATTCTAATGATTTTCTTATAATTACACAATGAGTTGTTACTCTTAATCAGTTTTTAGTGTATTACAAATGTTTCATTACCGAAAAAAGTAAAAATATGTGACAACCCTTGTTGACTGCCCGGATGAATTAGCTGCTGTGGGCGTATGTTTCGTTGCCTGGCAACTTATCTTTAATCCAAGAAGAACTTGGGATGCACGTATAGATTATATCATCTCCAAAACCCTAGAAATTATATATAAATCATTTATCCTTTCAATATTTGATTACGCTGACATTATTTGGGATAGTTGCACATCAGAACAAGCTAGTAGACTTGAATATTTGCACCTTGACGCCTTGTGATCTTCCAAGAGGCACGGTACATGCGATTCTGCATAGCGAAACAGGAATTTGTTCATTACAATTACTCCGCACTCAGCATAAGCTGAATAACTTTTACAAAATTATTAGAATTGAAGCCCCTAAATTTCTTACTGATTTAAAACCACTGCAAGTTTCAACTGACCAACCCTACCATCTTCACAACTCAATCTCCTTTATTGGTATTAGATGTAGAACAAACCTATATCAAAGATCTTTTCTACCTTCAACCATCCAACTTTAGAATAAACTAGAACCTGACATTATTTGGGATAGTTGCACCTCAGAACAAGCTAGTAGACTTGAATATTTGCACTTTGACGCCTTGTGATCTTCCAAGAGGCACGGTACATGCGATTCTGCATAGTGAAACAGGAATTTGTTCATTACAATTACTCCGCACTCAGCATAAGCTGAATAACTTTTACAAAATTATTAGAAATGAAGCCCCTAAATCTCTTACTGATTTAAAACCACTGCAAGTTTCAACTGACCAACCCTACCATCTTCGCAACTCAATCTCCTTTATTGGTGTTAGATGTAGAACAAACCTATATCAAAGATCTTTTCTACCTTCAACCATCCAACTTTGGAATAAACTAGAACCTGAAATAAAAAAATCGCCAATGCTTTCTATCTTTAGGTCAGAACTAAAAACAAAATTCAGTACAAAATGTAATGAATTATATTATCTCGGTAATAGAAATCTCCAAATAATTTGTTGCAAACTCTGCAATGGAAAAAGTGACCTTAACCATCACAAATTATTAATGCACATTAGTGATGACCCAACTTACAGCTGTGGCAACTCTTTTGAAAATGTTGATCACTTCTTCTTTTATTGCCCCCACTATAAATCTCAAAGATCAAGTACAATTGACCTATTAGATACAAGATACAAAACATCTTACACATTACTTTTCGGATTAAACGATGATATTCCAAATTCTACTAATATCTTCCAAACAGTGCAATCATATATAATAGCTAATAAACGTTTTAAATCTCATGTATAATAATCCAACGTACACTTTTAAGATACTAAAATGATAGTAGCAAATAATTCATCAGTACTCTGATGATGATCATCAGTTTTATTCTTACCTATCTTGGTAATTAAATATTTATCTATGCTTATCATAGATCTAAAATCAATTTAGTCTTTGGAACTCACAGAATAAGCCAATACCTCTCAATATCTTGCAGTGATCTAGTATAAAACAAACTTGAATCCTAAATGTTAGCCTATTAAACTTTTTCAAACGCTATATTGCCTTTGCTAATCTAAATAAAATGTTTATTCTAACTAGTAACTCTATCTTTCAGTTATGTTATGTTTTCAGTATTGATGACTCACCTTGTATATACCAACCACGTACTTTACATACTCTTACACTATCCCTTAAGGAAGCAGTGTTTATAAGCTTAGCTTGTTACCGTATCCTTTTATTCTTTGTATACTTACCTATTGTACTTTACAATTAATAAAATATTGTTTAAATGAATCAATTTCATTGGTCGATGCTTTGGAACAAGATAATCTTGATTGTATCTGATAGAGAGTGATGAAACTTAGCGTGTATTTTGATTGCTCCATACTTTTGAAAAAAATAAATGTGCGATTAAATAATATGTGTCATCTATTTATTTTGGGATTTCGGCGGGGGACATCAGCCTCGACACTGTTGGCTTGTTTTATATTATGTTATGTTAAATATTGATAATCTTTTAACATGTAATATTGCATGAATACACTATGGCAGGGGCCATCTATGATTACTTGTTTTCCTTATTTTAATTTTGTCATCTCGAAAGAAAACTACAAAGCCCAACAAGATTATTTTTCTGAGTAGCAACGGGAGATAACTGCGTAAATATTTCAATTTTCAGCAAATTATTAAATATTCGTTGCAATTAGTATACTGATGTGCTGCTAATTGTTTTGTTTTTTTTATAATATTTGGTAGTATTGGGTTATCATTTGCTTGATTTGGTTGGCAAATGGAACAGCCAGACGATATATATCACTATTTTTGAAAAAAAATAAATCAAGTAATATGCTCATTTGACATCATTATGTTGCAGTATTGAGTAGTATGTGGTGATATTGGAGTGTTACTGGGTTGCATTTGGTAGTATTGGGTAAATCGTATGTGTTGTGCATGCTCAAGCATTAGTATGTTGAAACCTGTGCAGAAATTGATGATGTCTGAAAAGTGGCACAATGTCAAGTCTGGACATTGTGCGTGTAGCACTGGGTATTCCTTCTGCCTCTTATTCTGTAATAGTAGCTCTTCCTTCACACCCAACGCTCATTTGTAAAGTCATTGTTGTAATGTTCACCATGTCCATGCCACAGTAACACTTTCTTGTTAGTCTTTCTCATCTGGAATCTGGATTTATGCCATTGTTGTAATCACCACTGTTGGTGATGTTGCCCTGTCTAACTAAGCAGTGATGTTAATGGCAGAACTGCTCCAGCGTATGGTACCCAGTCTGGCACAGCATAGTCGAGGACAAACAGTGTTACCAGTAACTTACCACTGATGAACCCATGTGGGCAGGCTGGTAGGTTGTGATACTGGATAATGTGCAGGTCTCGTCGAGGTGTTGTCATGCTTTGTCACCCAAGAATCGGCAACAGATCTGGTAGTCATGCTCGCTTGCATTGACTCAATTCAGAAGCATGTTCTTTGTGTTCAGGTGTCAGCTTTGGCATATTGTTGCATGGCACAGAATTTTATGTGATTTTAAAATGGATTTGTATTTTATAATTATATACACAATTGTGAAAACATCATTTTCATATGTTGGCATGTTCTGATGTTATATACAGATTTGCTAGATTAAAGTGTACTGCTAAAACAGGATTTACAATCATCCATTACAGATTACCACTCTTCCAATATTTTACATTTATGGCGTATTGCCATCCATTTTTATACGCCCACATTGAAATGTGGTCGTATATTGTCGTCGCCCCCGTCCGTCCGTCCGTCGGTCCGGCGTCCACAATTGCTTGTGGACGCTCTACAGGCTAAAGTTAATATTCGATTGACTTTAAATTTATACACAGTGTTTAAGGTCATGAGACGAAGAAGCCTATTGTTTTTCAGCGATTTCCGATAATAACTACCAGAGTTATGGCCCTTGATCACCTCAAAAAATCGTGTGGACGCTCTAGAGGCCAAAGTTAAGATCCGATTGACTTTAGATTTATACACAGTGTTTAAGGTCATGAGACGAAGAAGCCTATTGATTTTCAGCGATTTCCGATAATTAGTGCCAGAGTTATGGCCCTTGATCACTTCAAAAAATCTTGTGGACGCTCTAGAGGCCAAAGTTAATATCCGATTGACTTTAAATTTATACACAGTGTTTAAGGTCATAAGACGAAGAAGCCTATTGATTTTCCGCGATTTCCGATAATTAGTGCCAGAGTTATGGCCCTTGATCACTTCAAAAAATCTTGTGGACGCTCTAGAGGCCAAAGTTAATATCCGATTGACTTCAAATTTATACACAGTGTTTAAGGTCATAAAACAAAGACGCCTATTGATTTTCAGCGATTTCCGTTAATTAGTGCCAGAGTTATGGCCCTTGATCACCTCAAAAAATCTTGTGGACGCTCTGGAAGCCAAAGTTAATATCCGATTGACTTTATATTTATACACAGTGTTTAAGGTCATGAGACGAAGAAGCCTATTGATTTTCTGCGATTTCAAATAATTACTGCCAGAGTTATCTCCCTTGATAACTTCAAAAATTCTTGTGACGCTATAGAGGCCAAAGTTACCATCCGATTGACTTCAGATTGATACATAGTTTAAGGTGTTGAAACGAACAAGTATTTTGATTTTCAATGAATTTAGATAACTGAACAACTAAATCCATGATATTAAATGTTTCATGTATATACTAATTGTTAGCGTGGGGTAAAACTTTATAAAAAGCAATCAAATTCTAATGATTTTCTAATAATTACATAATGAGTTGTTACTCTTAATCAGTTTTTAGTGTATTACAAATGTTTCATTACCGAAAAAAGTAAAAATATGCGACAACCCTTGTTGACTGCCCGGACGATTTAGCTGCTGTGGGCGTATGTTTCGTTGCCTGGCAACCTATCTTTACATAGTTACATAATAATATCAATAACATGACAAAGTTATGCTGGCTGATAAACTTGGTGTATAGATAGTAAGTTTGTTTATTAAATCACAATTTTTCTAATTTATGCAGCCTTATTATTGGCTTGTGTATACTAAATTTATTTCACCTATCAAGCCTATGTGACTAAATGTTACCCTAAATACTTTACAAATATAGCCCTTTTATGTGATTTTGATTTAAGGAAGGTACACCATCTTCAACTTTTTCTGTGGTAAGTTTAGCTCAAAGGTCAAAGGTTATAACGTATAACTTCATTATTTGAAAAAATATCAGACCCCTCTTTCACATCAGATGGATTTAGAAATGTTTTTTTAAAAAAAGGTGACAAAAAACTTGTGACTTTAAATCCTTTAAAGTTTAAAGGATTTAAAGATTATCAACACCCATAACCTCTGATCAACTAGATCTAAGATTCTATCATATTGAAAAGGGAGATCTTATATTTATATAAGATTATATCTTGATAACCTGAAATCTTGTTCAGATAATTCACTGTAAAGGAGGGAGTTGATGTTGATGGAAGTTAAAAATCATTTGGTGAAAGGCTAAATTTTATTAAAAAGGAAATTTTATAGAAGAAAATATTAAATGATGCCTCTCATTATCTAAATTTTAGTTTCATTGAAGTTCAATATTCAGTGCTTATTCTCAAAGAAATGAACAATTTGAAATTCAATTCACATCAAACGTACATTAATTTGATATTTTCTTGGTCTAAATTTCTTTTTGAATCTCCCTAATCACTTATATGTAACTACTAAATCAGCATCATTATCATTTATTTCAGTTTCCTACCTTATACTCTTATGTTGTTGTCATCTTCATCAATTTTATTTTGTTGCTCCTCTCTCTCACTCCTTTGCTCATGAACATAATGATTGAAAGAGTTCTTATGTTTTAAAGGAGAAGTCCCGGTTTTCACTATTTCTTCAAAAACTTTAGTGCCAAAATTTGAAGAAATAGCATATTTAAAAATTAAACTATTTGGAAATGATTGTAAGAATAGTTTATAATGAGTAGATAATTCAATATTTTTAGTAAACTTTCCCAAGAGGTAATTAAAACACAGAGAAAACCTACAAAATTGTAGCGTTTGCCAGAAAATATAACAGAAAATTGTCACTATGCACACATGAGTTATATACAGAAATATTCAGGCACATGGTAATTGGTAGATGCGAATGAAGAAACATTCCTCATAGAATTCACTTTTATGTAGGATTACTCCTTTAATAATCTACTATTGTGTTGCATGTTGGAAGGGATTAATCTGTGATTCATTTATTTATATAAGTCATTGTAAACCATGTCATTGTGTGTCATGTATGTGCTGAACATAGAAATTTACAACAAAAAAAAAACTAATCAATTAATAATTGGTGGACTGAATCCTAATAATTGGAAAATGGATTTTATAGATAAATTTTATTATGTGTCTTTTTGAAATAAAATTAACATTTTTAAAAATAAGTCATTAAAATCCAAATATTTGTGCAAGCATTTCATGAAAGAAAGGCTTTGTACTTATAAAGTAGGATTCACACAGCCAAATTTGTATACTAACATAATTGAGGAGTTTGTTTGCAATTTCTGAAATTTTTTAACATTTAAAGACTGTATGATGTTACAGTTAATAAATAGCACCTCCCCCATGTAATTTTAACTGGAATGACCATACATTTGCATAAACTTGACCTTTGTTAATAGTTTAGCTAGGGCCATATTATTTTTCAAATGGAAAGCTTCTAAATGGCATAGGTATACTTTTTCACATTTTATATCTGCTCAGGGCTTGAACAGCAATAATGTTACCTTAAAAATTTAAGTTAGAAACATGGTTATTGTTTTCAACATTTCAGTCTCTCTGGTTCGATTATTTATAGATCAGAAAGCCATCATTTTTGAGCTGTCTTGCAGTAACAGACAATTTATGTTTGCTATGCTAGCGTGATTACCGCACCAGTACTTTTGAACAGGAGTCATAGTTTTAGATCTAAAAATTCGACCTTAAAAAGTTTCTTTTTGAAAAAAAGAGGTCCATTTTTATACACCCACATTGAAATCTTGAATATTGCCGTCGCTGCCATCCATTGTATACAATGTCTTGTAAATCCTCTACAGACAACTGTTATCATCCAATCTTCGTAAATTGTATAAGCCATGTTGTTTACAATAATAAGATGAGGGAGTCTATGAAATTTCAACAATTTCCATTTCACCTAGAGTTATGGCCCTTGTCTCACTTTGTAGAATTCTGTGAAAGCTCTAATGATGAAAGTTATAATCTGATTTTTATACGCCCACATTTTCATGTGGAGGTATTATGCCGTCGACCCTGTCCGTCCGTACTTGTGGATTCTCTACAGGTCACAATTCTTATCCGATTTTGACGAAACTTGAAATATAGGTTAATCCCCATAAGATCTCGGCTGCAGCACTCACGCTGTCGATCGCCATTTCTGCCAATTGCGATAAAAATATAATTTTGGCGATAAAATATTCAATCTGGCGAAATTTTTGGCGATATTTTTTAACCCTGTATGGCGATTCTTTTTTAACCCTGGCTATAAAAATTTTCTTGCCAAAAAGCTTTGATTTGATTTCCACCCGTGCAGACTGACACGTTACAGTCTGTCGCGCTTGGCTGAGTCAGTCATCAATCAATTAGGCACCAATTCCTTGTCTCTTGATCAATCTTGGATTAGTGTTGATTAGTATTTACAGTAAGAGTAGTAATAAACTAATTAAGAGATAAAAGATTTTAATTATTTGTCTCCATATACGAATTGGTGACTTTTTTGACGGTGTCTAAATACGGTATTCAAAATGGCGGCCACTAGAATAATACTCGTACGATTTGTTTGGGATTATTGGATTATGACGTCTGGTTTATCTTTTTCTTACTTCTGTTGCCCGTATCGTTATAAATGAAGCCAGGTTTGAGTTTGTTGTTACAGTTTATGTGGAAGTTGGCGTTAAACTCCAGAAACGAACGAACGAAAGTCAGTTATCATCATATTGCATGCCAGGGGTCGTAAGCGAAAGAGTGAAAAGCCTTTGTCAACGTCCAATATGTTCCACGTCTACAGATGATACTAACATGATCGGCTAAAGAACTGACTATAATAGTTAAAAGAAAATATAACGTAAATTTCAGTCAAATTGCTCCACTCTGAACCGAGATATTATCTTTTCAATTTTAGGGCTCACAATTCCCGTGACAACTAAAGACTGTGAAAGAGTGTTTAGTTGACAAAATATTAATTATAAAAAAAAAACCAAATATTCATTAAAAACAAATACACTGTGTAATTTAATGTTACTAAAAGTGGTTACCACAGATGTTGAAAAAGCTTTCAAAAAATGGGCTTCTGCAAAGCAGTGACAAAGTTTGTAAATTGTGATGTTATTGCGTGTACTTATGTAAATAAAAATTACTGATACAATCTAAAAGATATTTATTCTTTGTTTTTGGCGGTAAAAATATATGGCTCATAAATTAATATGAAAAATTGGCGGAAGAAAAATGAAACCCAGAGTGAGCACTGCTCGGCTGCTTTCGATATTGGCATGTATTGGATTATGGCCCCCGACTGTACGAAAAATCATGGTTTTAGCTTGTGGACCCTATAGAGATAACAATTTTGAACCAATTTTGATGAAACTTGACATGTATGTTTATAACCCAAATATCTTGGTTCCTTTCGATATTTGCGCCCTTTCGATCTTAACTTCCTGAATTATGGTCCCTGATTGTCCAAAAAATTGCCCTTTTTAGCTTGTGGTCCCTATGGAGGTCAAAATTATTATCCGATTTAAAAGAACGTTTGATTATATCAAATATGTTATATCAAAGTTGTGGACCCAATAGAGGTCACAATTTTAATTCGATTTTGATGAAACTTGAAATACATGTTTATAACCTAAAGATCTTGGTTCCATTCCATATTTGTGCATATCGGATCGTAACTTCCTAAATGATGGTCCCTGATTGTACGAAAAATCACCTTTTTTTTTAGCTTGTAGTCCTTCTGGAGGTCAAAATTATTATCCAATTTAAAATACTGTTGATTATATCACCGTTACATGGTTAAGATGGTTGAGTTAGAATTTCCTGAAAATCGTACCAAAATTGACAAACAAAATGGACACCGTTTGTACGCGAATAGTGTAAAAATATGGTATATCAAGGTTGTGGACCCTATAGATGTCACAATTTTAATTCGATTTTGATAAAACTTTAAATACATGTTTATAACCTAAAGATCTTGGTTCCTTTCAATATTTGCGCACATCGGATTGTAACTTCCTGAATTATGGCCTCTGATTTTACGAAAAATCGCCTTTATTACACTGTAATGAATGTTTGGTTCAAATTTCATGAACATCGGACCAAAATTGCTGAACAAAATGGACCCCACTTTTACGCGAATGGTGTAAAAATATGGTATATCAAGGTTGTGGACCCTGTGGAGGTCACAATTTGAATCCGATTTTGATGAAATTTGAAATGTAAGTTTATAACCCAAAGACTGGGGTTCCTTTCGATATGTGGGCACATTGGACCTTAACCTCCTGAATTATGGCCCCTGATTGTACCCAAAATCATGTTTTTTACCTTGTGGATCCTATGGAGGTCACAATTTTCTCGAATTAAAAAAGGGTTTGACTATATCGCCGTTACACATTAATTATGGTTGAGTTTGAATTTCTTGAAAATCTATAATTGAACAGCTAAATCCATAATATTAAATGTTTCGTATACTAAACGTTAGCATGGAGCAGAAATTTATAAAAACCAAACAAATTGTAATGATTTTCTGGTAATCACTTAATATGCGACAACTCTTGTTGATTGCCCGGACAATTTAGCTGCTGCCGTGGGCATATGTTTCGTTGCCTGGCAACCTATTATTTAGCTTGTGGTCCCTCTGGAGTTCACCATTATTATCCAATTATCCGTAATGAAGGTTGAGTTCGAATTTTGTAAAAATTGGATCACAATTGCTGGACAACATGGCCGTCGCTTGTACACGAATAGTATAAAAATATGGTACCTATATTAAGGTTAGTCGTAATGAAGGTTGATTTCGAATTTTGTAAAAAGCGGATCAAAATTGCTGGACAACATGGCTATCGCTTGTACGCGAATAGTATAAAAATATGGTACCTATATCAAGGTTGTGGACCCTGTATATGTCACAATTTTAATCTGATTTGGATGAAACTTGACATGTATGTTTAAAACCCAAAGATCTTGGTTCCTTTCGATATACTGAATCATAACTTCCTGAATTATGGACCCTGATTGTATGAAAGATCATCTTTTTAGCTTGTGATCCGTCTGGAGGTCACAATTATTATCTGATTTTAAAAAACATTTGATTATATCACTGTTACACAGTATTGAAGGTTGGGTTCGAATTTCCTGAAAATCAAACCAATTATGGCCCTTGATTGTAGGCAGGGGCGTTTTAAGGTTTAATTTGGCAGAGGCTATACTATTTTGAGAGCCCTCTTTCGTGGAGGTCGATAAATTTTCCAAAATAGAAAACATTTTTGTGCATTCTAACATATCCTCCATGCCAGTTTAATCTTATGCGAAACAAATTTCAAAGATGTTACATTTTCCACGATATGCTCCTTTCTTACTTAGCGGCTCGCGAAAGTTTTGATGATGTCATCCAAATTAATTGAGTCCTGGGTCCGTATTCAAAGGATAACTTAAGTCTAAGATAGCCACTTAACTACTAGATTTCACTTAAATATACGTAACTTCCTGTGAGTTAAGGGTAAGTGTTATTCAAAGGCAATGTTAAGCATCAAATTTTACCTTAAAGTTAAGCTGCCTTAACTTTTAAGTATCTATCCTTTTAGCGGGATTCAAAGGCTAATTTAAGTGAGAAAAATCCACTTAACTTTAAGTGACCTACGGGAGGTACCTTAAAGTTAAGCGAGATTATAATGACTTCTTTTAATCACAGTACACAGTGTAGTAGCAGGCCGGTTATGGCGATTTTAAAAGTTAGCGGATTGAGATCGAAACACAGACAATGTCGCCGAGCGTAGTTGGCCTCAAACATTTTTTTTATCATCAGCTTTGATATGGTGGCTGATTGTTATCACGTCGTGATGTCAAGATGTTGCCATTCAGGATTCCTCTTTGACAGGGGTGTAGGATAGAGGGCCCGACAAGGGGTGACATCTAGTCCTTCGGATAGGACAAAAACCTTACTCATAATGAACATATTGGTGTGCATGTAAAAGACCCCTGACAGAACAGTAGGACATTAAACCCCATTTCAATTAATTTTCCTAATTTTATGCACCAATTGGACTATTTAGGCTGTAGTGCCATAATAGTGTATAAAGTTACTACCACCAACATGGTCATGGATTTTTTTCTGGTTATTTATCATGAGGATTGCTCACCCAAGCTTGCCACCAATAATTTACATATTTAATTTTAATCAGTAATATTTATTCGTGTAGAAATATGGACAATGTACCGTCAACGCCGGGCCCGTCGAATTATAAAGTGTAGGAACTGACACAATTTCTATGAATTTCCCAAATTTAATGATAGATTTCATTGATCAACACTGAAATGATTTGTACAGTTCAACTAAAAAGCAAACGGTCTTTGCGTATTACTAATATGTTGTTTCTATCGTTATACATATTTAAAATAATACAGTTTACAATATCCATCATAACATTACCACTTTTCAAAAACTGCAATTGAAATCTATTGAAATTGATTTTTGTAATAACATCTACGAAAACAACTGTTCCAGCAGCGAATGCGTACTATCATAATTTATCATACATTATTGTCATATTATTCTGATGCTTTACAATATGATATTGACATTTCATAGTAATGACAACTAAAATTTTAATAGAGTATAGTGATGCTCTTAAGGGGGCATAACTTGCGTGCAACGTGAGTATTTCGTGATTTTTGGCAGTAGAGGGTATTCCATAGTTAAAAATTCATACTTTTTGGCTGATGTGTGTATTCCATATTTTAAGTGAGTAGTTAAGTTTTTCACATAGCCAAGTATATGTAAATTAGAGCCTTTGAATACCGATTTAAGGAAAGACACTTGGCTAAGTGGAAAAATTAAGTATTTTTACTTAACTTAGAGAAAACCTTTGAATTCGGACCTAGAAGATTAGCTTCAATGCACAATAAGGGTAATGCACCCACGCGATCTGCCACATAGTTGAACCCAAGTGATTTTTTATCTGCGTCAACTGAGCAATTGGTAACCATGATCGACCGCAAATAAATGAAATTTAATGAAATGGGGTTTAACGTCCAACTGTTCTGCTCCTAACCTGGGTGGGGGGTTGGGATGGCTTAGTGGTCTAGAGTGCCGCGCATCGACCTCTAGCTGGCCGGTCACCTCTGGCTTGCGGCGGTGGTTTCGGGCCCTGGTGTGAGCGTGTGTGACATGGAGATAGGGGCGCCTTCTCAACCTCGTGGGTTTCCTCCGGGCACTCCGGTTTCCTCCCACTGCTAAAGACCCCTACGTGCAGGCGATTTATTGAAATAAAATTGAACCATATGTTAGTCCCAAAATGACCTAGTTTGTGTCGAATGGACGTTAAACCCCATTTCTCTCTCTCTCTCTCCTAACCTGGGTTAATGAAGACGGACATATGCCATATAGTTTTCCCGGGCAGCGGCGCTACGGTCTACTCTTATATCGAATTCCAACTGCCAAGGGATCTTTTACGTGTAAGCCATTGTGTACACGAGACCTCGGTTTTTCGTACAATCTGAACGACTAGACAGCTGTCGGAAAACCTGGATAAACTTTCTCGGCCAATGCAGCGACTTACAATACCCACTTGGGCATGTGATCACAGATCGACAAATAAATACGCAATGTCGTATATATGTTGGGAAATGTCGATATTGACGCTGTTCCAGCATTTGTCTCTGAAATTAACATTTTTCTAGAATCATCATGGATTTGACAGTAACGGTGTATATAGAAAACGATTGACTCGGACCCAGGGGCCTTTCCCTTGGCCAGAGGGCCCCTTTGTCTGCCTTTAGGGCCTTCCCTAACTAGGGTATTTTCATTTGCTCATCGATTTTAGCATTTTTCTTCCGTTTAATTTTTCAACTTTGATTTTGTTCACGAGAGGCTGGCGCCTCAGCTATAAAATGCCTTTGATTGTAGGAAAAATCACTTTCTTTTTAGCTTGTTTTCTATCCAACTCTCGAAAATGTGGGCATATCCTGCCTGGCATCCACTGGTTATAAAATATATATACATTATTTAAATTTGTGAAATTAGGAAGCCTATGAAATATTAACAATTGCTGTCAATTACTTGTAGAGTTATGGCCCTTATCGAACTTTGTAGGTTCTTGGGAACGCTTTATCAACAAAAGTTCTCATCCAATCTGTTTTGAGAGTTATTTGCATTATTCAAATTGCAAAAATTTCTCTTAATTATGTTAAAAGCTATTGCCTCTTTTTATGTTGTAAAATCCATTGAAAATTAGGGGTTTGGATGGCCGAATGGTTAGCATGTGCTTGCTGTATCATAAAGCCTGTCATTGAGTCAACTGGCGTTGTTTCGAATCCCTGGATGTACGTGGCAAGGTGTAGGGTGGCCTGTCCAACCTTGTGGGCTTTCTCCGGCCCCTCTGGTTTCCTCCCACTGCTAAAGACCCTTACGTGCAAGCGAATTATTGAAATAAAATTAAACCACATGTTAGTCCCAAAATGATCTAGTTTGTGTCGAGTTGAGGTTAAACCCCATTTCTCTCTCTCTCTCTCTCCATTGAAAATTATCATGTACATTAGTCAATAAAATGATGTTACAATTATTGCTCTTGATTATTTCATAGAATCTTGTCAAAGCACCAATGATATTATACAGTGTAAAGATTTTACTGTTTATTGTCCCATACCTTTCGAAGCAGGGGACTATTAAAATGAGTCTGTTCGTCTGTCGGTCTAATTGAGCTAGAATGTTCAAACTTGGTGTATGTAGGTGTTTATTAGATCTATGCCTTGATGGATTTCAAAGGTGAACATTTTCAGCTCAGGCTAAGCAGAATTGAGCATTGGTTGATGCTTTGGGACATGATAACTTTGGTTCTAATTATGTGAGAGTGATGAAACTTGGTATATAATGAGCATTTGGAGCTTAAAGGGGAAGACCAACGATTTTCAGCAAGGTTTTCATAAATCTTAAATGTATATTCAGAAATAATCCCCTCTGTAACACAAGCCAAAAAGTTTTTGTAAACGAGAAATTAATTTGGGCTCTATAGAAAGCATACCGATTTGGCATAAGTTTACTGCTGTATTGTGTTCATACCTCGTCCTTGGGCAAACAATCTTATGAAATAGGGTTATTATAAAAACTAATTTATGTTTTTTTAATGTTTAGTATACAAAGCCATAGGGTAAATTCACTCATACTGTGGCCCATTTCACTCACTAATTGTTTACATCACATGGTTTGAACCAACAATGTCACTTCCCGTTTTAATAAAAAATTTATTTCTCGTTTACAAAAACTTTTTTACTTGTGTTACAGAGGTGATTATTTCTAAATATAAGATTTATGGAAATCGTTAGTCTTCCCCTTTAATAACTTGATACTAATTGAGTGAGAGTGGTGAAACTTTGTGCATAGTTTCATTACATCAATACTTTGACTTAGTTGGATGATGAACATTTTCTGCTTGGCCTAAGTAGAGACTTAAATCTAATTGAGGTAGAATGTTCAAACTTGGTGTAGGTGTTTATTAGGTGAATGTCTTGACAGTGTTTAGTCATGCACATTTTCAACTAAGGCTAAGCAAAGATAAGCAATTTGATTGGTTGAGACTTTTATCACCGAATAGTGATACTAAATTTTACTTCTTTTTCAAATTTTATTTTTAAGAATATACAGAATTTATCTATTAAGCATTTAGACAATATAGCCAATATTAAGGTTATCAGTTGGTCTTTCCTTACATTTAATGTCAATATTTTGATTTAAAGTAATTGCCTAAAAGCATGATTGGTGTTGACTGTTTTATAATCTTTGAATGCCAATAGGCTTATTAAGAGAAACCTTGAGCAAAGATTTATACAGTTAACAATGCAGGCAGATCAAGTGTCAACGCCTATACTTTCTTTATGGCTTAAAGCTTATTAAATAATTCCATTAACTTTATCATGAAACTTCAACCAATGAAATGTATATATTAATTTAACTTTCATTTGATTTGTTTATCCCTAATTTTATCTTTAATTTGATTTGGTGAAATTGTTCCTTTGTGTAGATATTGGTGTCTTTAAAAGACCCCTACACAGACAGAGAGAGAGACAGACAGGGAGATCAGATGCCTTTGATGTGATCTTGTAAATAATGTATTTTTAAACTGTATATAAAGTAATATTGAAATGGATTTGGAATTCGACTTATAATGAACAGTGACCCCCTTCACTAGAATACTTCTCCCGGAATGAGCTATACACCCCCAATCTTAGCTCATCCATATGTATGAAATATTACATAAATACATATGTATCACCTGGGTGCATATTCGAACTAAAAGAATAGCCCCGAAACGTAGGTGATATAATGGTGGGAGATGAATTCAAGACTCGGAACCTCTAACATGCCAGGACAACTGAAGATTTAATGGTTTGAACAAAGTCAGTCAAAAACAGATTGGAGATACAAGTGGATTCCTAGACTTGGTTCATATGAGATCAGAGAAGTGGTTTGGTAAGTTAAATCAACTATTTCTTGTACCATTCTCGAAAATTTACATTTAGTGTGTGACAATAATTATCATTCTTTTTGAAAATAGACTTATTTACTAGTTGATTTCAACCTAAGTCAGAATCATTAAGATGGGGTATTCTCACTCAAAAGACCTAAATTGTAATACCAGGTCTTTGAAAACCGATAAAAATGCTATTGTCTTTCCTGAACAAAGATTTTGTGACTGTCACTGTAGGTAATAATACATGTATTGTTAAAAGCCTTTTTGACAAAGGAACAAGCATATCTTTTATCTCTGAGACACTGTTAGATCAAATCAGACCAACTACAGAAATCTTGCCATCTGACATAACCCCTGGTGTTAGTATTAGTTGTGAAGGTCAAGCTGTCAAAATTTTAGGATCTGTTTTATTTGATTTAGAAGTTTCAGACACAATCATATTACATAAATTTTATATCATAAGGTCAATTTCAAGTAATTATGATATAGTAATTGGTAATGATTTGTTGTCAATAAAGAAAGTCAGTCAATTAAAGTGTATTGAGCAATACTCAGTACCGGTAGTTTCTAAAAACGTCTCGAAAGTCAGAAATCCTAAAAATCCAACTGTAAATAATAACTTAATAATTAATGATGTAAGATATAGGGAGTTTTTAAACTCATTTTGTATGCCAATTTGTTTTAATGTTAATACTATAAATAATAATATGTATATAAATAATAATTTAAAGGCTTCTGTAAGTCAATTATTAACCACTGATCAAAAATATGTAAATATTTTAACACTGCTATTTTCCTCCATGTTTCAAATCAGGAAATTCAGATTGATATTCTTTGCACTATATTTTAAGTTTGTCAAAAACAAGACAGTTGTATATAGGTTCATGAACAGAAACTTTAAAAAGAGAAAAAAAAAAGAATGAATGTTAGCATATAGAAAACTCATGTAATTACGACAGATATAGTGACTTTGTTCCCCTGTGGGACCGGAGACAAGAGTAGGCCCACCGTTTAGTTAAATTGCGTGTCGTAAAAAGCGACTAAAATTTGACACCCTTTAAATTTCCACAAATTATTTAAATTACCTTACTTTCAAAAAAAAAAAAGAGAAGAAAAAAGAAAATGGTCTGTGTTCTGTGTGTAAGTTATTTTTAAAATTATTGTTATATAGCTACAATCAGGTTTGTCAGGCAAGGTGGACTGGCCATCCATTTTTGACTGACGCGCCAGCGCTGTGCCATATTGGTGATGATCAGTATGCATAGCATTTTACTGAGTTTGATTAGACCACATAGACCTAGTTCTTTTAATTTGAAAAAGCAACACTACAATGTTTTTCATGTAATAAAATAGAAGTTCTCAATATGATTATTAATAAATTGAATAATTTGTATATATATATATATAAATATACATTGTTTTCTTTTTTTTACATTTCGTGAAATATACCCCCAATTTTATTTTGTTTAATAATTATAACATGCAAATAAATAAGCGAATAAATGACATGACAATACATTAAATCATAAATAATATATGAGAATAAATAAAATAATGAATTAGATCATAATAAGAAATGATCATATACATATAAGAATAAGAAACGATCATAATATAAGAATAAGAAATGATCATAATATTAGAATAAGACATGATCATATGTAAGAATAAGAAATGATCATGGTAATAACTAAAATATTGAATAATACTATATGAGAATAAAAGAATAGAGTATCTTCTGAGCCTTTGCACAGTCTTGACAATTTGACAGTGTTGAAGACATACATGATTATAACATTTAGAACGGAAAATGGGAATGGTATTACATTTTAGTCAGGTTGAGTACAGGGAATGACCACATTCTTTTGATTAAAAATTATTTAACATAATTGATTTATTGTCACACATTGAATGTTATTATATGAGATGGTCAAGAGATATTTCAGGTTTCATCTTGCTGAACAACATCTCTGATAACAGACAGGACCAAAGAAGTTTGAAGCTGATATCTTCAATTCTGGGCAAGGTTGACTTTGTCAAACCAAGTGAGATTTCTCAATGTCAAGAAGAAGTACCATCGCATGGTTCATAACCAGACAGACTGCAAGGTAACCAGATAACAAAATGTGCTAGACCAATAAGATGAATGTGGTGGACCTTACAATCATAATCCCTGATCCAGTAAATTCTAACATTCCAGAAACTGCCAAAGATGAAAAGTGTGTACCTGATGAAATTTGTTTATAAGTGCGGCGGAATCATTATAATTGTGTGTTACAGCAGAAATTACGTTCAAACTTTCTTCATTATAGTGCTAATATTTTATTATGTGACTATTAATTATCATTGACTTTTCATATTTTATTATCTTTATTCAGTTCAATAACTGACCGAAAAACATTTAATTGGAATTTTGCATTCCTTTAAAAAAAAAAAAACATTTCTTCTCATAATTATTGCAAGTGATATTTATATATGTGACAAGGATGCATTATACATAGGCGACAACAAAGGATTACCTTATTGACTTTAGCCTGTATAATCATATAACAACATAATCCACTCAATATATTGTGATACAAAATTTTATACAAATATTTAATTATAAGCATATGTTTTTCTTTTATATAATTATTAATAATTTCATCAAGTATATTGTATATATATATCATGCGAGGACGCATGAATTTTTCAGGACGGGGGCATTTATCACCGAATAGTGATACTAAATTTTACTTCTTTTTCAAATTTTATTTTTAAGAATATACAGAATTTATCTATTAAGCATTTAGACAATATAGCCAATATTAAGGTTATCAGTTGGTCTTTCCTTACATTTAATGTCAATATTTTGATTTAAAGTAATTGCCTAAAAGCATGATTGGTGTTGACTGTTTTATAATCTTTGAATGCCAATAGGCTTATTAAGAGAAACCTTGAGCAAAGATTTATACAGTTAACAATGCAGGCAGATCAAGTGTCAACGCCTATACTTTCTTTATGGCTTAAAGCTTATTAAATAATTCCATTAACTTTATTATGAAACTCCAACCAATGAAACATATATATTAATTTAACTTTCATTTGATTTGTTTATCCCTAATTTTATCTTTAATTTGATTTGGTGAAATTGTTCCTTTGTGTAGATATTGGTGTCTTTAAAAGACCCCTACACAGACAGAGAGAGAGACAGACAGGGAGATCAGATGCCTTTATGTGATCTTGTAAATAATGTATTTTTAAACTGTATATAAAGTAATATTGAAATGGATTTGGAATTCGACTTATAATGAACAGTGACCCCCTTCACTAGAATACTTCTCCAGGAATGAGCTATACACCCCCAATCCTAGCTCATCCATATGTATGAAATATTACATAAATACATATGTATCACCTGGGTGCATATTCGAACTAAAAGAATAGCCCCGAAACGTCGGTGATACTTTGAAACACAATTACTTTGTTCTTATTGGGTGAGACTGATAAAACTTATAGTAAAGATTCATTATATCAATACCTTGACTAAATTTGATGATGAGAATTTTCTGCCTAGGCTAAGCAACATAACAACTCTGCCCTTACTTGGTGTAGATGCAACACAGTTCATTATGTGAATGTCTTGACTGAGTTTAATGGATTAGCAGTTTCTGCTAAAGCCAAGCAGAGCTAACTAATTTCATTCGTTGAGTCTTTATACAAGATAAATTTGATTCTAACTGACGTAGAGTGATGAAACTTAGTGTATAGTTTCAACACCACCTTGACTGTGAACATTTACTGCTTAGACTAAGTATAGATAATCAGTTTGATTGCTCAATACTTTTTAAAAAGATAAATAAATGTGCAATTAATTAATGTGTCATCTACATGTGTTTGCGGTAGGTGACATCAGCCTCACTGTTAACCTAAATATTCACAGTGCAACAACTTTTGTGTCCTGTTTGGACAACTTAGCTGCTGTAAGTGTATGTTTTTTGTTTCCTAGCAATTTATCTTTCCCATCTGCTGGTAAAAATAGTAACACAAAAGTGACCCAAAAGTGACCCAAAATATAGCACACATTTAGGGACAGAAGATGTTTACTGTTAACATTATCCTACAGGAGCTGAAAGCCTGGAACAAAATGTGTATTTCTTAGTCATTTTTTGTGTATATGCTGCAGTGTAGTTCTGGTGCCTTGTATTATCTATAATTAATTTCCAACAGGTTGAAGAAGAGACTCAAATTAGTCGACCAACACAGTGTGAACAAAATCAGTATGAGATGCAAGTACGTGCAGCTAATATTGTAAGTTAAAGATACATTATGGGAGATTAGATAACGAGTAGGCTGTTTTCACTATAATATAACAGTTAAAAATTTGATAATGTAAAGCCAATTTACTGAAAATTTCAGTCAAATTGATCCACTTTGAACTAAGAATTAAAGTTACATTATGGGAGATAAGATAAGGAGATGGCAGTTCTCACTATAATAGTTAAAAACTAGATAGTGTAAAGGTGATTTGCTGAAAATTTCAGTCAAATTGATCCACTATTAGCTGAAATATTCACATAGCCTGGGTCATCATTACTCAAATCATTAATGTAAACAGCATAGTCTCGATTATCCACTTGATTGATTTAATTATCAACGGCCATTAAGCGGCATATAGGATTTTAATCCGCCAACATCGAAGGCTAGCCTTGACATCAAGAATTTATTATGGTCTGGATATGTTAATTAATGTCTAATTGATTATTTAGATAACATTTCAGGCCTAAAGAAAGACCTGTAATAAGCAGATTTTGCTCTTGCATAATGCTATTTTAAGCGATTGAAATTTTTGCCTAGCCTTGAACATCATTACTAAAGTCAGTACGATAAAAAGCATAGTCTTGATTAACCATTTAATGATTTAATCGTAAAGGGAAGTCAGGCAGCAAATCTGGTCATAATCCACAAAAGATCGCAGGCTAACGATGCTATCGCGAGTTGATTAATGTGTAATTGATAATTAAGATAACATTTCAGGTCTAAAGAAAGACCTGCAATATTCAGATTTAGCTCTTGCATAATGTATGTTTATATAGTAGCTAATTCTCCAACTCCATTTAATCGTAAAGGGAAGTTATGCAGTAAATCTGGTCATAATCCACAAAAGATCGCAGGCTAGCGATGCCATTGAGAGTTGGTTAATGTCTAATGATAATTAAGATAACTTCAGGTCTAAATAAAGATCTGCAATATTCAGATTTAGCTCTTGCATAATGTATGTTTAAAGTAGCTAAGTCTCTAACTCATCCAAAGTATTTGTAACAAGTTACTGGAAGAACGAGGCTTGACATATCCCACAAGTCATGGCCTCATATTCTAATCTAGAGATCATGCGCAATAAATACTATTGGTGTAGAATGGAATAACCGAACGCTAGAGACTGCCATTTGATTGAGATTTCTGGCATATTTAACCGAACATAACTGATTAGTTTATATACATTCATATAACATTATTATATGTGTTGCGACCCATTAGTGTCAATTTCTAGGTCCCAAATGATAGCGATTTAGCTCCTTTAAGTGTATCTTTTCTGTATCCAAGAATTTACCCTTTCATGGTATAGTCTGTCATACTTCAGACCCAATATTCTATTTGAATTGTGAGTTACATGTAGATGACCCAGTCTACTCTTATATTTACATTACTTATGTGAACGATACACTTAAAACATTCATCTATTTGAATTAGCATTTTATTTTTGTAAAAAAAAAGAAATCCATTCAATGCCGATGATTCGATTTGTATAGATGAGATCAACAGATCTTGACTGTAAGAGAAAAATAACTCTGTAAGTCATCAATAGCCTTCAGTTAGTTTCATGGGCTGATCCAGGAATTTTTGCAAGAGCCAGTTTGCCCGGTTCCTGAGACAGTGTATCTTCATCATTATCTCATGCCTTGAATGCCCATCCCATCCGAGTTTACAAAAAGAAATCATTCATGCAGTAAATTTATTCAAAGAACTTTACATAGAAAGGCTGTTTTGATCTGTCTATAGAGCATCTAATACCCCTTTTCATTCTCTTATAACGGTCAAATTTTTAATGAATTTTTTGTAATTTTAGAGGGTTTTTCAACACAAGGATTCAAGAAACCCTTTTCTCTCATCTCAGTCACGTATTATAAATCAATAACAATAAAAAGATTTCAATCACTCTTTCTTTGGACATTATTCTTGTCTATCTTACATGTTAACATTGACAGTGGTGTATTTTTGGGCCATCCTCAAACAGAGTTTTAACATAATAGAACTTTTATTGTTTACTGCCTCAGTATGGCGGTATATTAGTGCCAAAATTCTAACATGCTTTCGTCTAATTTCTTACTTCTATTCATGTAATTTCTAACCTCCATTCATGTAACTTCTAACTTCTATTCATGTAATTTCTAAATTAAGACAATGTATAATTCAACTTCTTTATTTGTTCAGTTTAAATATCAATTCTATTTCATCTTATTTCTAATATTGGGGCGAAAAATGTCTACTTCATTGTGGTGTTACATGTTAAGCATGAACGGCAAACAAATTTAGAATTTTGATACATCTACCTAGCAACCATCATTATGACATCGTTTGGTGTCGCCACCGTGTGCTCAGTTTGGGAATTGAACACCTGATCGGGACCATTCTATTGATACAAACGACTCCCTCTTTGTCAGATTGAGTGGCTTGCCTGAGTGTTAAAATTGAAAACAACATCGGGAGAGAGAGATGGGGACATGGGGTTTAACATCAACTCGACACCAACCAGGTCATTTCGGTATTAACACCGTTCAATTGTATTTCAATAATTCGCTTGCGCGTAGGAGTGTTTAGCAGTGGGAGGAAACCGGAGGACCCGGAGAAAACCCACGAGGTTGGAAAGGCGGCTCTGCTCCATGTCACGTAAAAACGGGAAATCGAAACCACGCCAGTTTATTCAATGACAGACCTTATGTTACAGCGTGCACGTGCTAACCATTCGGCCATCCTACCCTCTAAACAACATTGAACGTGATATAAATGTATGGTTTGCAAATATTGTTTCGAATACCGTGGCTAAGTGGGTAAGACGCAGGCTCGCTAGGCTGTGGGTCGGGAGTTCGATCCCTGCATTGGTCGAAAAAAGTTCATCCAGATTTTCTGGCGTGGTTCCCCCTTATTAGTGTCTTGTCGTTCCGATGGGATGAAAACCCGAGGTTCCATGTACATGTTGGCATGCACGTAAAAGATCCCGTGACCGTTAGACTTCGATATAAGTCCACGTCGTAGATCCGCTCTCCGGGCAATATTTCCCTAAAGCACACTGTATGGCGTATGTCCGTCTCCATTAGCCCGGTTCGGAACAAAACAGTAGGGTGTTAAACCCTCTTTCATTTCATTTCATTTTCTATTTCAAATATAAGCTAAACAGGATTTGGAGAATTTTATTTTATTTTTTTTTACGGTTGAGCCAATAATTAATATCTATATGCAGTTGGTCTATATTAACACAGGGTATAAATGTTATGGATAGGCCTACACAGATACTGAGTTTAATACTAAATGACCTCTCTCTCTCTCTCTCTCTCTCTCTCTCTCTCAGCACTCCTTCCAACCTTCAACCAAACGAAGAATGGGTCATTTATACCAATTATGGTCCCGATCAGGTGCGCAATCATCCAATTGAGCACACAGTGGCGACACCAAACGATGTCATAATGATGGTTGCTAGGTAGAAGTATCAAAATTCTAAATTTGTTTGCCGTTCATGCTTAACATGTAATACCACAATGAAGTAGACATTTTTCGCCTCAATAATAGAAATAAGATGAAATAGAATTGATATTTACACTGAACAAATAAAGAAGTTGAATTATACATTGTCTTAAATTAGAAATTACGTGAATGGAAGTTAGAAGTTACATGAATGGAGGTTAGAAGTTACATGAATGGAGGTTAGAAATTAGACAATAGCATGTTAGAATTTTGGCACTAATATACCGCCATACCTCAGTGCCTAGAGGCACAACAGTTTAATTCCAACTGATTATTGATAGGGACAGATGTGCAATTCGTAGTGGTAATCAAATCAAAAAAGTCAGATGATTCAGAGCCATGCTGATAACTCACACATTAAATATCTTTATCTTACAGGTAAGAGCAGGTGAATCTTTAATGAAGTTAACGTCAGACATTAAACAATTTTTAATTTTAAATGACTTTCCATCAGTTAATGAATCCATATCACAGAGTTGCCAACTTTACAAGCGAATGCAGACAGAAGTTGATAATAACCTGATGTTATTACGTGATGAAATGTCATCTGATTTATACGAGCTGGAAGAGGAATATTATTCTTCATTATATAAATGATGCAGAAATTATGTACTGATAGAATACATCAGAAATATGGTGTGAACTAAAAGGATTTTCAGTATAATATAAATGATGACAAAATAATTTGGGTGGTTTCTTGCGGTATAGATAGCAAAATTTGTTCATCATTGGGTGCTGGTGAATATGGTGTAAAGACAATTTAAATTATGAATGTTGTAAAAATTGTACATTTCAAATACATTGAATGAAATAAATTGAATTCTCTGTTTTGTGGCAGGCATAAATTTACTCACTTCACTGTCCTGGATGTGTCTCCTGTGCCATCAAATAGTCCGACAGCAGGTTGACAAACCTGGAAATATAATCCACCTAATGTTTTTTTGATAGATTATATATCTTCAGTATATGTAGATTCAGAATCCGGGGATGGCACCCTGGCACTCTTGAGGAAGTTTAGATATTCAAGATGGCTACAATCGGATTTTTCTGGTTATTTAGTGGGGTCAAATATGTGACAGATTCTCTCCGACCCCGATTTGAAGATGTTTTTTATAAGAAACCGAACCACTGAATCCAATGAACTTGGGTATTCCTCATTAAAAAGATGACTAATTCTGCTAGGGGGGCAAATTTAAAACGGTGGCTTATTTTGGCACAAAAACTTATAAAGTTCCCTATAAAGGTGTGTAATATATTGAAATATACATTTTCGGTGTATTATGTATCTTCAATTTCCAGATAATGCCACCTTGGAATCCTTGTGGGAATTAAAATATTCAAGATGGCAGTCTCAAGGCATTTTCTGGTTATTTACATCAATTTAATGGGGTACAATTTGGAACAAATTCTCTCGGACCTTGGTATGAAGGTGGTTTCTCTAAGAATTTGACCCTCTGTATTTAGTGGGCCTGGGCATTCCTCCTAAAAGTGGCGGCTAATTCCACTAGGGGTCCAAATTCACAATAGCGGCCTTTTGGAGGGCGGGGGGACACATAATGCTCCCTGTAACGGTAACAGGGGCAGATCTAGGAATTTTGAAAAGGGGGGTGCCGCAAAATGAGGGCACTGACCACGGAGACAGGGCACGCCGCTGAGAGGGGGTGTGGGCGCCATGAAAATTATCCGTCATTTCCTTGCATCTGTAGCCAATTCAAGAGCTACTTGGCTGATATTTTCGTCTAAACGTCGGAAATCGTAGAAAAAGAGCCTCAAAATCGAGCAAAAAAGCTAGTTGAAAGGCACTTTCAGTAGTAAAAAAAGGGCACTGTCGAAAATCAGGGGGGACGCGCGCCTCTTGGGGCCCCCGCATTGAATCCGCCTCTGGGTAATATATAGAAATATTGGTTTTCGTTGACAATTTCTTCAGATATAGACATAAAAATATGTTCGTGTCGTAGGGTGTTATACTATAACACCTAATAAAATAATTAAAGAAACTATAAGTTCTTATAGTTTCTTTAATTATTTTATTAGGTGTTATAATCCCTTTAAATCTTTTAGCCAGTTTCTATTGTCCTGTATATTTAGGTACATGTAGTCTTTCATTTCCAGTTGTTATAATTGCTTAGGTTTTTAGTTTAAAGTTGCTTTTTAAAGATGGTGAGTAGTGTTCCCTTTCTTAGCTACTGTCCTAACATCCTGTTTCACCTTTAGTCACGTTTTCTTCTGTCTCCATGTTGGATGCACCGATTTCACTAACTCAGGTAGGTTTATATTTGTTTAACTTGACTTGACATTATGATATATAACAATTCCTATTTAATTTAAATACTGTTTTATTCTGTTATGAATTATAAATAAGTTAATACAATAAAAGTAATGTTTAATTTGGTGTTTGTTTTATTTTTTTTAGTGTTTTGCTATTTTTCGTAATTTGTATATGGTTTTCCTGCTCTTTAGTTCTCCCTTTTCCTTATATATTAAGAGCACCTTTCTCAGGGTACGATTTTCTATATTTCATTATTATATGTATTACGTATATAAAGTTCTGATTCTTTTATTATTACCTGTAATAGTAATAGGCAATATATCTTTTTTTTAGTTAGTAGGCAATATATTTCTATGTACAATGTATATGTCGTCACAGAATTCCACAATATTTACATTCTGATCGTGGTTCGAACTACTTAACTTCTCAACATTCACAAAACTTTTACGACTAGTTATCATGCGTGTTGCAATGGACAAAGCGAACGTATGATGTCAGTGATAGCAGCATCTTTGTCTAAGTTTTTGGATGATTTGCATGATAATTGTGATAAATTTATACCTTATATTCAGTTTTTATACGCCCACATTTTCATGTGGACGTATTATGTCGTCGCCCCTGTCCGTCCGGACGTCCGTCCGTCCGTCCGTCCGTCCGGACATCCGTCCGTCCGTCCGTCCACAATTTGTTTGTGGACTCTCTACAGGTCACAATTCTTATCCGATTTTGACGAAACTTGAAATATAGGTTTATCCCCAAAAGATCTCGGCTGCTTTCGATATTGGCATGTATCGGATCAAAACTTCATGGATTATGGCCCCTGATTGTACGAAAAATCACGTTTTTAGCTTGTGGACCCTATAGAGGTCACAATTTTGAACCGATTTTGATGAAACTTGACATGCATGTTTGTAACCCAAAGATCTTGGTTCCTTTCGATATTTGCGGCTATCGAAATGTAATTTCCTGAATTATGGCCCCTGATTGTCCGAAAAATCACCCTTTTTAGCTTGTGGTCCCTCTGGAGGTCACAATTATTATTCGATTTAAAAAACCGTTTGACTATATCACCGTTACACCCTAAGGAAGGTTGAGGTCGAATTTCGGGAAAATCGGACGAAAATTGCCATACAAAATGGCCGCCGTTTGTACGCGAATACTGTTAAAAAATGGTATATCAAGGTTGTGGACCCTGTGGAGGTCACAATTTTGATTCGATTTTGATGAAACTTGAAATTCATGGTTATAACCCAAAGATCTTGCTTCCTTTCGATATTTGCGCATATCGGATCGTAACTTCCTGAATTATGGCCCCTGATTATACGCAAAATCGCCTTTTTTTTAGCTTAGAGGTCACAATTATTATTCGATTTAAAAAACCGTTTGATTATATCACCGTTACACCCTAAGAAAGGTGGAGTTCGAATTTCGGGAAAATCGGACGAAAATTGCCATACAAAATGGCCGCCGTTTGTACGCGAATACTGTTAAAAAATGGTATATCAAGGTTGTGGACCCTGTGGAGGTCACAATTTTGATTCGATTTTGATGAAACTTGAAATTCATGGTTATAACCCAAAGATCTTGCTTCCTTTAGATATTTGCGCATATCGGATCGTAACTTCCTGAATTATGGCCCCTGATTATACGCAAAATCGCCTTTTTTTTGGCTTGGAGGTCACAATTATTATCCGATTTAAAAAAACGTTTGATTATATTACCGTTACACCGTAAGGAGGGTTGAGTTCGAATTTCGGGAAAATCAGACCAAAATTGCCATACAAAATGGCCGCCGTTTGTACGCGAATACTGTTAAAAAATGGTATATCAAGGTTGTGGACCCTGTAAAGGTCACAATTTTAATTCGATTTTGATGAAACTTGAAATTCATGGTTATAACCCAAAGATCTTGGTTCTTTTCGATATTTGCGCATATCGGATCGTAACTTCCTGAATTATGGCCCCTGGTTATACACAAAATCCCCCTTTCTTTAGCTTGTGGTCCCTCTGGAGGTCACAATTATTATCCAATTTAAAAAAACGTTTGATTATATCACCGTTACACTGTAAGGAAGGTTGAGTGTGAATTTCGGGAAAATCGGACCAAAATTGACAGACAAAATGGCCGCCGTTTGTACGCGAATACTGTTAAAAAAATGATATATCATGGTTGTGGACCCTGTATAGGTCACAATTTTAATTCGATTTTGATGAGGAAGGTTGAGTTTTAATTTCGTGAAAATCGTACCAAAATTGCCAGACGAAATGGTCGCCGTTTGTACGCGAATAGTGTAAAAATATGGTATATCATGGTTGTGGACTCTCTACAGGTCACAATTCTTATCCGATTTTGATGAAAAGTCACATTTCTAGGTTGTGTACCGTCACACAATAATCATTGTCGGTTTCGAATTTTATTAATATCAGACTGGAACTGACCAACTAAATGGCTGCTCCCAATACAGTATGAAATACAGGACTTAAAGATGTAGGAAAAATCACTTTCGGTATTGCTTGTTCTCTGTCCATCTCTCGAAAATGTGGGCGTATCCTGCCTGGCAGTGCCAGCCTATCTTCTTATAATACATCACCCTGTTTTGATAGTACTGAATATACACCATTCTTTTTAGTTCACGGTCGACATCCAAAAACATTGTTAGAAGTAGGATTACCCTCTCTTGACATTCCTAAAAAAGCCACATCTTACGTGGATGAACTACTTGAAGCGGTTGCAAAAGAGGATTTGCTTGATCGAAAATCTGCTATGGTGGAAAAATCACAAGTTAAAGCACATGAACCCATTTTTCATGTCGGTGACGTGGTTTTTCTTTATCGCCCTGTTTTAGTGGAGTGTCAGTGTAAGAAACTTCTTCGTCCCTGGACCGTCTCTTATTATATAGTGGAGAAACTGTCAAACATCCATGTTAAAATTGGACGAAAATCGGATGGCAAATTAGTTAACAACAGAGTTCATGTGAATAGTCTTAAACATGGCTACCTGAGGAATTTTGAACCCGATGACCCCACCCCACTACAGGTGAAGAGAATATTGAACCTGCAATATTACAGAGTGATGAGATTGCAGATGACTTACCAAATAAAAATTTGAATAATCCAATTGCCAATAAAATCAAAAAGTCTGGTGATAAAGTGAAGTGTAAGCCTAGTGCAAAGGTTCTTAAGCCTAGTGTTATTGAGGACTCTAATGTGAATAGTCGACTCTAGTGTTCATAAAAATAAAGCCAAAAAGTGTGATTTTGATTCTCAAAGGGACAAAGACTATATTGTTGAACGCATTTTGAAAAAGAAATATTGCGGTGGATGTTGGAACTATCGTGTCAAATGGCTTGGTTATCCTCATACCGACAATTCATGGGTGTGATTTAAATAAGGCGTGCCATACTTTAGTGAAAGATACCCATTTGTCAATCCCTACAGACCATAGGAGTCAAAAGAAACAATAAATAGTGTGTAAAAATTATTTGCAGATAGGACAGTTACTGAGTTCATGTTTTTACAGTTTTACAATTGAAATGTTTAGTAAATAGTCACTCTAATCTAAGGAGTATGTTTGTGGAGAAGTGTTGTTGTGAGATCACTGTTGCCTGTTTTATAAATGAGATCCCGACCCCCGGGCGTGTGTTGAGACACCAACACACGCCACAGTACAAGTACACCATTGATCGCACCTTTGGGACTTCATTCATGTGTAATATGTTGTTACGTTTATCATTTGTAAACATTGTGTTACTTTGTCTTGTATGTTGTTATCATTTATTCCATTTTAAGATTAAAGTCTTAGCCAACTCTAATATATGTAGCTAATGCCTTTAATTTATTATTCAAGTGCGTAAAACGGTGATATATTCGGCCGGTTTTTATTAAATCTTATAATGACCTCTACATGTATAAAGACCACAAACTAAAGAAGCGATTTTTCGTGCAATCAGGGACCATAATTCAGGAGTTCCGATCCGGTATGCACGAATATAAAATGACAAAATCCGATGAAAATTGTTGTGACCTCTAGGGTGTCCAAAAGCTTATAATTGGATTTTTCGTACAATTAGGGACCACAACCCATGATCTTATGATCCTATGCATGCCTGTATGGAAAGGAACCGAGATCTTTGGCATATAAATCTATATTTCAAGTGTCGTCAAAATTGGATGAAAATAGTGACCTGTAGAGTGTCCACAAATAAGTTGTTGACAGACAGGCAGACAGACGGACGGATAGACGGTGCGACAAAAATACGTCTACATGAAAATGTGGGCGTATAAAAATTTATGTAGCTGAGCAGGGAGGTACTCCCCCCTCTCTGGATCCAGCCCTGGGCCAGACGTGGCAATGTACGTGTAGTCACACATAGAATGTGACTTACAACAAGTTTGAAGTTTAAGAGTCTTTTGTACATATAAATGACTACTCAAGGGTCAACAAATAAGTCATGTGTAGTTTATTATAAATGTACCATATACATGTATTTGATGATAATATACATATGTCATGTAACAAACAGAACAGTATTCAGTATACACACGTAGCCTACAGCAGTCAGATATAAGATGCCTTGGCGAAAACCGAAAACCCCGATTTGTCATTTCATCTGGTCACCGATAATTTTTCTTGGTTTACCCAGTCTGTCATTAGAAAAACTGCCCCCCCCCCCCCATTGGCCCGATGAGGGACATTTTGGATTGTGTACGACCGAGGCATTGTGGCGCAAAATACACCTCGATTTCGGCGCAAAAATCCCCCTTTCACTGGACGTGCATTTTGACAATCACACCACCTTTCGGGTAGAAAAATTAAAATTGGAAAGGCCTAATGAAAACAAAAGATATGATAAGAATGACTGTTTCATTTAAAAAAAATGACCTGTTAGAAATTACAGTGTTTTGAAGCAAAGAATCATAATACTCATAAGGTTTTTCGATTGCCACCATGAGGCATTTATTTTTGGTTATTTAGTGAGGTAAAATATGTGATACATTCTCTCGGACCTAGGTTTGAAAATGGTTTCTACGAGAATTCGACCCGATGAATCCAATGAGCTTGTATGCCTCAAAGTGACGGCTAATTCCGTTAGGATGCCAATTTCAAAATGGAGGCTCAATTTGGCAGTATAAAGGTGATTTCTATGAGAAGTTATTCGGCCCTCTCAATCCAACGAGCTTGGGTATTCCTCCTAAAAGTGACGGCTAATTCCGCTAGGTTGCCAAATTCACAATGGGGCTCATTCTGGGGGAAACTCATAATGTTCCCTAAAAAAATTGTGCAATATTGAAATATAAGTTTCCATTGTCAGTTACTTCAGATATAAACATAAAAACATGTTCCGACCAAAATGTATTCCAACCCGAGGATATCTTTCCCCTTGTATTCTTATAAAGGATATGTATGGTGGCCTACAGTCTGAATAGCATTTTTTTCTAAATAGGCTAAAAAAAAAAAATTGAAAAAATTTTTAAATAGAAAATAAAAACACAAAAAAAATACATTTGCCTAGCGTCTTAATAGTGTCTTGATTAACCAGACGCCCAGTGTGAGTTATATATCTCCTTTCCGAAAGTAATATTCGTCGTTAAGTGTAAACCACTGATAGATCAGTGGTGTAAACAAGCCTAAATTAGAAAAACTGTGGTACTATTGCACCTTTACCCAAAGTAATATTCGTCGTAAAGTGTAAACAAGTCTAAATCAGAAAATCTGCTGCGCTATAGCCAGGGGCGTAGCCGTGAAATATATATTGGGGGGGGGGGGGGGTACCCATAAGTCTCAGTCTTCCGTAAACATTGTTTGGCATAATTTACGCGGTTAAACTAAAATATCACACCAATACAACGTTTATCATGTTTACAGACAGTGGCACCGGTCTTCCTCGAGAGACGAAGAAGCTGGCTTACCCCCACCTAAGAAAATTTTGGAATATTGAACGGCTGCAAACAATTTTTCCTGCTAGTATTTTGGCCCATGAACAAAGCAATTTCAAAGTTGTCTAATATAGCCTAATTAAGGTGGCTTGCTGACTCGAATTCCAATCAATCGTTTACACCCACAGCAACTTCAATTTGGTCCAATATAGCCTACCTGGCTGCCCAGAATTCCAAACAACCAATCAATCGGAGCCTCACCCTCCCGGAGAAAATTTTGAAAATTTAACCACCGCAAATGCGTTTTCTGCTATTCTAGCCTGTGTGAGCAAGTCCAAAAGTATCCAATGGTTCTGTAACCGAAATCCCACTCTGAATTCCATCCAATCTCACTGTTGCAGTTGCATTCACAAAGTAGAGTGGCCCCAGACAAAATGTTTTAATCGATAGTCAACTCAGTACAAATTCGTGGTATTCAATTAAAAGAAAAGTGAAGGGAAGCAAAACTAGAAATGCCCAAAGCAGGTTTACGGGCGGCCAGTTTTCTTCGCGGGGTGAAGAAGCGGAGTTGACCTTGTATGGACCCCCAAGAAAATTTTGGAATATTTGATGGCCGCAAACGCGTTTTACTGCTATTCCAGTCCTAAAATTAGTGTTTTATGAGATTTCGGGCACTTTACTTTGCCAAATTTTTGGGGGGTCCAAGTATATTCAGACCCCCCCCCCCCAGTAAAACAATTGGGGGGGGGGGGGTCCCCCTTGTGTGACGCCCATGGCTATAGCACTTTCGCACCTGTACTAGTTCCCGTTGCATTTGTTGACTATTTAGACTCGAATAACAAGACACTTAGGCGGACTGCAACACTCTGTACTACACGCTTAACGCTCGCAGTTCATAATAATAATAATAATAATTTTCGTATATTTTAATTTTTGCGCTATGCTTGCCGTCGCCCTATTTCTTGCTGTATTATCAAATTCAATGTTCGAGCAGTTCGAGGTGAAAGCAGAGACAGTGCCCGAAAAAGGTAACCGGGTCAAAGTCGTAGGTCATCTTTTATGAAGGGTATCGTCCCTGCTTTCACTTCGATCATTGAATTTATAATACAACAAGAAATAGGGCGACGGCAAGCGTAAACGCAAAGACTCCGAGATTGGTGGAGAATTTCAAGTCAGGGTCGGCATCGCGGTCACAACGTTATTCACAATCAAATTGGTCATCGCCAAATAGTCGTATACGGAAAATGGTGGGTTAGGCCAAAAATTAAAATATTGAAGAATAAGAAAAATAAATGAAGTATTTGCAGTTAAAAATATTTCCTATTTAGAGTAAATGGGTATTAAAATGAGTAAAATGCATCATTTTGCCCGAAACAGTTAGGTGTGATGCAAACAATGCACGAGCCGTTGAGCCAATGACTACCGCCACACGAAGTCAACGCGCGTGTTGTAGACAGTCATCTGTGACAGAGGTATTTTGCAAGTAATTCTCTGTGAAACAAATTGGCGTCAGGCGCGTAGCGCAGAGTGTCGGAGTCCGTCTGAGTGTCTTGTTATTCGAGTCTAAATAGTCAACAAATGCAAATGGCGTCGAACGGATAAATATATATCTCCTGGAGAAGATAAAGGTCGATAAAATGAAAAGTTATTGATCGATTTGGCTTGAATTTGTTTACGAGATCATCGTTAGCCCACCTGGACAAGCTCTGGCAATTTCAAACCTCTACGACCTCGGGAACTGGTACACTTTACGACGATTATTACTTTCGGCAATGAGATATCTCACACTGAGCGTCTGGTTAATCAAGACACTATTAAGACGCTAGGCAAATGTAGTTTATTTTTTTTTTTTTTTGTCTTTCAATTTAAATTTTTTTTTTTTAGCCTATTTAGAAAAAAATGCTATTCAGACTGTAGGCCACCATAGATATGACATATTATTCTCGGTTACAGTCAACTACACTTTCGAGTATGTTTATCGAGTTTCATGTATTTTTGTCAATAAGCAGCAATGAAATCAAAGACATTTAAAATCCGCTAAAAAGTATATTCTTACATATTATGTAATAAAATTGAGCTGAAAGTAACGAAGCAGGCATGTAACTTTTATTTCACATTATTATGTAATTTACTTTTAGGCAAGAAATATAGGTAAAATTGCAGCAGTTAAAGTATTTGCTTTTTCCTTGAAACGAATTAGGAATATTCACCAATATTCACAAGGCACCTTATTATGCAATATTTCAAAATTAAACGGAATATAACATAACCAGCATGTTGTTTTCAGATTTACGTCTAGAAACGTTTGTTTGTAAATTTACTTATTTGAGCTCAACCTGGAATACTTTGCTGGGAACATGTTTTTATGTTTATATCTGAAGTAATTTACAACGAAAACCTATATTTCTATCTATGACACACCATTTTGGAGAACTTTACGAGTTTGCCTCCAGGATGAATCCACATTTCCAATTCCTCTAGCGGAATTAGTCATCACTTTTAGGAGGAATGCCCAAGCACATTTAATTCAGCGGGTCAAATACTTATAGAAACCAGCTTCATTCCGAGGTCCGAGAGAATCTGTCACGAATTTTACCCCACTAAATTAAAGTAAGTAATTAGAAAATGCCGCATGACGAGTACATCAACCGAATTCTGAATCTACACATATTGAAGATATATAATCCACAGAAACCTATATTTTAATATGTTACACACCTTTTTAGCGAACTTTATAAGTTTCCCGCCAAAATGAGTATCCTTACGGAGTATTTTGAATTTCGCATCCTTGCGAAGTTAGCCGTAACGCCGAAGAAGAATGTCCAAGCTCATTGGATTTATTGGGTCGAATTCTTTTACAAACTATCTTCAAACGAGGTCCGAGTCCCGAGAGAACGTGTCACATGTTTTACCCTACAAATAACCAAAAAAAGGCGGCTATATTGAATATTTTAATTTCCCCAAGGGTGCCAGGGTGGCATCTAAACTGGATTCTTAAAGGGACAATCCCGATAAGAACAGAGTCTAAAAAATTAAAGTCCCAGTGTTTATGAAATTTATGGACCAAAATATAGAGGCATGGTGTATTTACCTCGTCAACACTGCTTATCCGGACACGTAACCCTTTTAAGATTTCGGGTCAATTTTTTCATTGGGTGACCTGATAATCGATTCCCGTTTCTTGAGAGGTCTATTCAGTGAATGACCCATGCGCTGTAATTTCACCTACATATTATTTTTATAGAAAAAGGTCTGGTTTATCCAGATACTGTACAATACAACGGTCTCCATTTCCAGATGAAGACTGACAGGTTTAAGTTATTTACAAGCGTATCACAAATATCGGGTTGGTCGGCCTTAGGTAATAGGTTTTAAGGGATTTTTACACAAAATTAAGCAGTTTTATTCCCAGAAAGTTATCGGGATTGGCCCTTTAATCTACACATACTGAAAATATATAATCTACCAAATACAATAAGTGGACTATATTTCCACGTCAAGGCTTAAAATGGGGGTATGTCATCGGACTAAGAGCACAATACTAAGCTTATAGAATTACCACTACACGTCAATAAACAACAATCGGAACACCTGGTAACTATACCGGATCCTGCTGAAGTACAGTCTTCAGAACACGCAGTACCACATTTTCCTACCGACGAAGTTGGGCTTGTCATACTGGTTGGTGATGTCATACTTGTTGGCGATGTAATACTTGTTAGTGATGTCACACTGGTAGGCGATGTAACACTAGTAGGTGATGTTACACTAGTAGGTGATGTAACACTGGTGGGAGAAGTAACAGATGTTATACTTGTTGGGGATGTTACAGATGTTATACTAGTAGGCGACGTCATACTAGTAAAGCACAATACTAAGCTTATAGAATTACCACTACACGTCAATAAACAACAATCGGAACACCTTGTAACTATACCGAATCCTGCTGAAGTACAGTCGTCAGAACACGCAGTACCACATTTTCCTACCGGCGAAGTTGGGCTTGTCATACTGGTTGGTGATGTCATACTTGTTGGTGATGACATACTTGTTGGTGATGTGACGCTGGTAGGTGACGTGACACTAGTCGGTGACGTTACACTAGTGGGAGATGTAAGAGAGGTTACACTTATGGGGGATGTTACAGAGGTTGGGCTTGTCATACTAGTTAGTGATGTCATACTTGTTGGTGATGTGGCACTAGTGGGTGATGTCACACTAGTAGGTGATGTAACACTGGTCGGTGACGTTACACTCTTGGGAGATGTAACAGAGGTTACACTTGTTGGGGATGTTACAGATGTTATACTAGTAGGCGACGTCATACTAGTAAAGCACAATACTGAGCTTATAGAATTACCACTACACATCAATAAACAACAATCGGAACACCTTGTAACTATACCGAATCCTGCTGAAGTACAGTCGTCAGAACACGCAGTACCACATTTTCCTACCGGCGAAGTTGGGCTTGTCACACTTGTAGGTGATGTCACACTTGTAGGTGATGTCACACTTGTAGGTGATGTCACACTGGTAGGTGATGTCACACTGGTAGGTGATGTTACACTAGTAGGTGATGTAACACTGGTGGGAGATGTACCAGATGTTATACTTGTTGGGGATGTTACAGATGTTATACTAGTAGGCGACGTCATACTAGTAAAGCACAATACTGAGCTTATAGAATTACCACTACACGTCAATAAACAACAATCGGAACACCTTGTAACTATACCGAATCCTGCTGAAGTACAGTCGTCAGAACACGCAGTACCACATTTTCCTACCGGCGAAGTTGGGCTTGTCATACTGGTTGGTGATGTCATACTTGTTGGTGATGTCACACTTGTAGGTGATGTCACACTGGTAGGTGATGTCACACTGGTAGGTGATGTTACACTAGTAGGTGATGTAACACTGGTGGGAGATGTACCAGATGTTATACTTGTTGGGGATGTTACAGATGTTATACTAGTAGGCGACGTCATACTAGTAAAGCACAATACTGAGCTTATAGAATTACCACTACACGTCAATAAACAACAATCGGAACACCTTGTAACTATACCGAATCCTGCTGAAGTACAGTCGTCAGAACACGCAGTACCACATTTTCCTACCGGCGAAGTTGGGCTTGTCATACTGGTTGGTGATGTCATACTTGTTGGTGATGACATACTTGTTGCTGATGTGACGCTGGTAGGTGACGTGACACTAGTCGGTGACGTTACACTAGTGGGAGATGTAAGAGAGGTTACACTTGTGGGGGATGTTACAGAGGTTGGGCTTGTCATACTAGTTAATGATGTCATACTTGTTGGTGATGTCACACTGGTGGGTGATGTAACACTAGTAGGAGATGTTGGTGATGTCACACTGGTAGGTGAAGTTACACTGGTACGCGATGTAACACTTGTTGGTGACGTTACACTGGTGGGCGATGTAACACTGGTAGGTGATGTAACACTAGTAGGTGATGTCACACTGGTAGGTGAAGTAACACTTGTCGGTGATGTCCCGCTGGTAGGTGACGTAAGACTCGTAGGCGAGGTTACACTTGTTGGCGATGTGACACTGGTGGGAGATGTAACACTGGTAGGTGATGTAACACTTGTAGGTGAAGTCCCACTGGTAGGTGAAGTAACACTTGTTGGTGATGTCACGCTGGTAGGTGACGTCAGACTGGTAGCTGATGTTAAACTGGTGGGTGAAGTAACACTAGTAGGTGATGTTATACTGGTGGGAGATGTAACACTGGTAGCTGATGTAACACTAGTAGGTGATGTCACACTGGTAGGTGAAGTAACACTTGTTGGGGATGTCACGCTGGTAGGTGACCTAATACTGGTAGGTGATGTCACACTCGTGGGTGAAGTAACGCTTGTAGGCGATGTTTCACTTGTAACAGACGTAGGAGATGTAACACTAGTAGGTGAAGTAACACTAGTAGGTGATGTTTCACTTGTAACAGAGGTTGGTGAGGTCACACTGGTAGGTGATGTAACACTTGTTGGTGATGTTACACTGGTAGGTGATGTAACACTAGTAGGTGAAGTTTCGCTTGTAACACTTGTTGGCGATGTTACACTGGTGGGAGATGTAACACTGGTAGGTGACGTCATACTGGTGGGTGATGTAACACTCGTTTGCGATGTTACACTGGTGGGTGAAGTAACACTAGTAGGAGATGTTGCGCTTGTAACAGAGGTTGGTGATGTCACACTGGTAGGTGAAGTTACACTGGTAGGGGATGTAACACTTGTTGGTGATGTTACACTGGTAGGTGAAGTTACACTGGTAGGGGATGTCATACTTGTTGGCGATGTTACACTGGTGTGAGATGTTACACTAGTAGGTGATGTAACACTAGTAGGTGATGTTACACTGGTGGGTGAAGTAAAACTTGTCGGTGATGTCACGCTGGTTGGTGACGTAAGGCTTGTAGGTGATGTTACACTGGTAGGTGAAGTAACACTGGTAAGTGACGTGACGCTGGTAGGTGATGTCACGCTGGTGGGTGAAGTAACACTAGTAGGCGATGTTTGACTTGTAACAGACGTAGGAGATGTAACACTAGTAGGTGATGTCACGCTGGTGGGTGATGTAATACTTGTTGGTGAAGTAACACTAGTAGGTGATGTTTCACTTGTAACAGAGGTTGGTGATGTCACACTGGTAGGTGAAGTTACACTGGTCGGGGATGTAACACTTGTTGGCGATGTTACACTGGTGGGAGATGTAACACTGGTAGGTGATGTAACACTAGTAGGTGAAGTCACACTGGTAGGTGAAGTAACACTTGTTGGTGATGTCATGCTGGTAGGTGACGTCATACTGGTAGGTGATGTTACACTCGTGGGTGAAGTAACACTAGTAGGCGATGTTTGACTTGTAACAGACGTATGAGATGTAACACTAGTAGGTGATGTCACGCTGGTGGGTGATGTAATACTTGTTGGTGAAGTAACACTAGTAGGTGATGTTTCACTTGTAACAGAGGTTGGCGAGGTCACACTGGTAGGTGAAGTTACACTGGTCGGGGATGTAACACTTGTTGGCGATGTTACACTGGTGGGAGATGCAACACTGGTAGGTGATGTAACACTAGTAGGTGAAGTCACACTGGTATGTGAAGTAACACTTGTTGGTGATGTCACGCTGGTAGGTGACGTCAGACTGGTAACTGATGTTAAACTGGTGGGTGAAGTAACACTAGTAGGTGATGTTATACTGGTGGGAGATGTAACACTGGTAGCTGATGTAACACTAGTAGGTGATGTCACACTGGTAGGTGAAGTAACACTTGTTGGCGATGTCACGCTGGTAGGCGACGTCATACTGGTAGGTGATGTCACACTCGTGGGTGAAGTAACGCTAGTAGGCGATGTTTCACTTGTAACAGACGTAGGAGATGTAACACTAGTAGGCGAAGTAACACTAGTAGGTGATGTTTCACTTGTAACAGAGGTTGGTGAGGTCACACTGGTAGGTGAAGTTACACTGGTCGGGGATGTAAAACTTGTTGGTGATGTTATACTGGTGGGAGATGTAACACTGGTAGCTGATGTAACACTAGTAGGTGATGTCACACTGGTAGGTGAAGTAACACTTGTTGGTGATGTCACGCTGGTAGGTGACGCCAGACTGGTAGCTGATGTTAAACTAGTGGGTGAAGTAACACTAGTAGGTGATGTTATACTGGTGGGAGATGTAACACTGGTAGCTGATGTAACACTAGTAGGTGATGTCACACTGGTAGGTGAAGTAACACTTGTTGGTGATGTCACGCTGGTAGGCGACGTCATACTGGTAGGTGATGTCACACTCGTGGGTGAAGTAACACTAGTAGGTGATGTTATACTGGTGGGAGATGTAACACTGGTAGCTGATGTAACACTAGTAGGTGATGTCACACTGGTAGGGGAAGTAACACTTGTTGGTGATGTCACGCTGGTAGGCGACGTCATACTGGTGGGTGATGTAACACTCGTTTGCGATGTTACACTGGTGGGTGAAGTAACACTAGTAGGAGATGTTGCGCTTGTAACAGAGGTTGGTGATGTCACACTGGTAGGTGAAGTTACACTGGTAGGGGATGTAACACTTGTTGGTGATGTTACACTGGTAGGTGAAGTTACACTGGTAGGGGATGTCATACTTGTTGGCGATGTTACACTGGTGTGAGATGTTACACTAGTAGGTGATGTAACACTAGTAGGTGATGTTACACTGGTGGGTGAAGTAAAACTTGTCGGTGATGTCACGCTGGTAGGTGACGTAAGGCTTGTAGGTGATGTTACACTGGTAGGTGAAGTAACACTGGTAAGTGACGTGACGCTGGTAGGTGATGTCGCGCTGGTGGGTGAAGTAACACTAGTAGGCGATGTTTGACTTGTAACAGACGTAGGAGATGTAACACTAGTAGGTGATGTCACGCTGGTGGGTGATGTAATACTTGTTGGTGAAGTAACACTAGTAGGTGATGTTTCACTTGTAACAGAGGTTGGCGAGGTCACACTGGTAGGTGAAGTTACACTGGTCGGGGATGTAACACTTGTTGGCGATGTTACACTGGTGGGAGATGCAACACTGGTAGGTGATGTAACACTAGTAGGTGAAGTCACACTGGTAGGTGAAGTAACACTTGTTGGTGATGTCATGCTGGTAGGTGACGTCATACTGGTAGGTGATGTTACACTCGTGGGTGAAGTAACACTAGTAGGCGATGTTTGACTTGTAACAGACGTATGAGATGTAACACTAGTAGGTGATGTCACGCTGGTGGGTGATGTAATACTTGTTGGTGAAGTAACACTAGTAGGTGATGTTTCACTTGTAACAGAGGTTGGCGAGGTCACACTGGTAGGTGAAGTTACACTGGTCGGGGATGTAACACTTGTTGGCGATGTTACACTGGTGGGAGATGCAACACTGGTAGGTGATGTAACACTAGTAGGTGAAGTCACACTGGTAGGTGAAGTAACACTTGTTGGTGATGTCACGCTGGTAGGTGACGTCAGATTGGTAGCTGATGTTAAACTGGTGGGTGAAGTAACACTAGTAGGTGATGTTATACTGGTGGGAGATGTAACACTTGTAGCTGATGTAACACTAGTAGGTGATGTCACACTGGTAGGTGAAGTAACACTTGTTGGTGATGTCACGCTGGTAGGCGACGTCATACTGGTAGGTGATGTCACACTCGTGGGTGAAGTAACGCTAGTAGGCGATGTTTCACTTGTAACAGACGTAGGAGATGTAACACTAGTAGGCGAAGTAACACTAGTAGGTGATGTTTCACTTGTAACAGAGGTTGGTGAGGTCACACTGGTAGGTGAAGTTACACTGGTCGGGGATGTAAAACTTGTTGGTGATGTTATACTGGTGGGAGATGTAACACTGGTAGCTGATGTAACACTAGTAGGTGATGTCACACTGGTAGGTGAAGTAACACTTGTTGGTGATGTCACGCTGGTAGGTGACGCCAGACTGGTAGCTGATGTTAAACTGGTGGGTGAAGTAACACTAGTAGGTGATGTTATACTGGTGGGAGATGTAACACTGGTAGCTGATGTAACACTAGTAGGTGATGTCACACTGGTAGGTGAAGTAACACTTGTTGGTGATGTCACGCTGGTAGGCGACGTCATACTGGTAGGTGATGTCACACTCGTGGGTGAAGTAACACTAGTAGGTGATGTTATACTCGTGGGAGATGTAACACTGGTAGCTGATGTAACACTAGTAGGTGATGTCACACTGGTAGGTGAAGTAACACTTGTTGGTGATGTCACGCTGGTAGGCGACGTCATACTGGTAGGTGATGTCACACTCGTGGGTGAAGTAACGCTAGTAGGCGATGTTTCACTTGTAACAGACGTAGGAGATGTAACACTAGTAGGTGAAGTAACACTAGTAGGTGATGTTTCACTTGTAACAGAGGTTGGTGATGTCACACTGGTAGGTGAAGTTACACTGGTCGGGGATGTAACACTTGTTGGCGATGTTACACTGGTGGGAGATGTAACACTGGTAGGTGATGTAACACTAGTAGGTGAAGTCACACTGGTAGGTGAAGTAACACTTGTTGGTGATGTCACGCTGGTAGGTGACGTCAGACTGGTAGCTGAAGTTAAACTGGTGGGTGAAGTAACACTAGTAGGTGATGTTATACTGGTGGGAGATGTAACACTAGTAGCTGATGTAACACTAGTAGGTGATGTCACACTGGTAGGTGAAGTAACACTTGTTGGTGATGTCACGCTGGTAGGTGACGTCAGACTGGTAGCTGATGTCACACTCGTGGGTGAAGTAACGCTAGTAGGCGTTGTTTCACTTGTAACAGACGTAGGAGATGTAGCACTAGTAAATGAAGTAACACTAGTAGCTGATGTTTCACTTGTAACAGAGGTTGGTGAGGTCACACTGGTAGGTGAAGTTACACTGGTCGGGGATGTAAAACTTGTTGGTGATGTTATACTGGTGGGAGATGTAACACTGGTAGCTGATGTAACACTAGTAGGTGATGTCACACTGGTAGGTGAAGTAACACTTGTTGGTGATGTCACGCTGGTAGGTGACGTCAGACTGGTAGCTGATGTTAAACTGGTGGGTGAAGTAACACTAGTAGGTGATGTTATACTGGTGGGAGATGTAACACTGGTAGCTGATGTAACACTAGTAGGTGATGTCACACTGGTAGGTGAAGTAACACTTGTTGGTGATGTCACGCTGGTAGGCGACGTCATACTGGTAGGTGATGTCACACTCGTGGGTGAAGTAACACTAGTAGGTGATGTTATACTCGTGGGAGATGTAACACTGGTAGCTGATGTAACACTAGTAGGTGATGTCACACTGGTAGGTGAAGTAACACTTGTTGGTGATGTCACGCTGGTAGGCGACGTCATACTGGTAGGTGATGTCACACTCGTGGGTGAAGTAACGCTAGTAGGCGATGTTTCACTTGTAACAGACGTAGGAGATGTAACACTAGTAGGTGAAGTAACACTAGTAGGTGATGTTTCACTTGTAACAGAGGTTGGTGATGTCACACTGGTAGGTGAAGTTACACTGGTCGGGGATGTAACACTTGTTTTCGATGTTACACTGGTGGGAGATGTAACACTGGTAGGTGATGTAACACTAGTAGGTGAAGTCACACTGGTAGGTGAAGTAACACTTGTTGGTGATGTCACGCTGGTAGGTGACGTCAGACTGGTAGCTGAAGTTAAACTGGTGGGTGAAGTAACACTAGTAGGTGATGTTATACTGGTGGGAGATGTAACACTGGTAGCTGATGTAACACTAGTAGGTGATGTCACACTGGTAGGTGAAGTAACACTTGTTGGTGATGTCACGCTGGTAGGTGACGTCAGACTGGTAGCTGATGTTAAACTGGTGGGTGAAGTAACACTAGTAGGTGATGTTATACTGGTGGGAGATGTAACACTGGTAGCTGATGTAACACTAGTAGGTGATGTCACACTGGTAGGTGAAGTAACACTTGTTGGTGATGTCACGCTGGTAGGCGACGTCATACTGGTAGGTGATGTCACACTCGTGGGTGAAGTAACGCTAGTAGGCGATGTTTCACTTGTAACAGACGTAGGAGATGTTACACTGGTAGGTGATGTAACACTAGTAGGTGAAGTTTCGCTTGTAACACTTATTGGCGATGTTACACTGGTGGAAGATGTAACACTGGTAGGTGACGTCATACTGGTGGGTGATGTAACACTCGTTTGCGATGTTACACTGGTGGGTGAAGTAACACTAGTAGGAGATGTTGCGCTTGTAACAGAGGTTGGTGATGTCGCACTGGTAGGTGAAGTTACACTGGTAGGGGATGTAACACTTGTTGGTGATGTTATACTGGTAGGAGATGTAACACTGGTAGGTGATGTAACACTTGTAGGTGAAGTCACACTGGTAGGTGAAGTAACACTGGTAGGGGATGTCACACTTGTTGGCGATTTTACACTGGTGGGAGATGTTACACTAGTAGGTGATGTAACACTAGTAGGCGATGTTACACTGGTGGGTGAAGTAAAACTTGTCGGTGATGTCACGCTGCTAGGTGACGTAAGGCTCGTAGGTGATGTTACACTGGTAGGTGAAGTATCACTGGTAAGTGACGTGACGCTGGTAGGTGATGTCACGCTGGTGGGTGAAGTAACACTAGTAGGCGATGTTTGACTTGTAACAGACGTAGGAGATGTAACACTAGTAGGTGATGTCACGCTGGGTGCTGATGTAATACTTGTTGGTGAAGTAACACTAGTAGGTGATGTTTCACTTGTAACAGAGGTTGGTGATGTCACACTGGTAGGTGAAGTTACACTGGTCGGGGATGTAACACTTGTTGGCGATGTTACACTGGTGGGAGATGAAACACTGGTAGGTGATGTAACACTAGTAGGTGAAGTCACACTGGTAGGTGAAGTAACACTTGTTGGTGATGTCATGCTGGTAGGTGACGTCATACTAATAGGTGATGTTACACTCGTGGGTGAAGTAACACTAGTAGGCGATGTTTGACTTGTAACAGACGTAGGAGATGTAACACTAGTAGGTGATGTCACGCTGGTGGGTGATGTAATACTTGTTGGTGAAGTAACACTAGTAGGTGATGTTTCACTTGTAACAGAGGTTGGTGAGGTCACACTGGTAGGTGAAGTTACACTGGTCGGGGATGTAAAACTTGTTGGTGATGTTATACTGGTGGGAGATGTAACACTGGTAGCTGATGTAACACTAGTAGGTGATGTCACACTGGTAGGTGAAGTAACACTTGTTGGTGATGTCACGCTGGTAGGTGACGTCAGACTGGTAGCTGATGTTAAACTGGTGGGTGAAGTAACACTAGTAGGTGATGTTATACTGGTGGGAGATGTAACACTGGTAGCTGATGTAACACTAGTAGGTGATGTCACACTGGTAGGTGAAGTAACACTTGTTGGTGATGTCACGCTGGTAGGCGACGTCATACTGGTAGGTGATGTCACACTCGTGGGTGAAGTAACGCTAGTAGGCGATGTTTCACTTGTAACAGACGTAGGAGATGTAACACTAGTAGGTGAAGTAACACTGGTAGGGGATGTCACACTTGTTGGCGATGTTACACTGGTGGGAGATGTTACACTAGTAGGTGATGTAACACTAGTAGGTGATGTTTCACTGGTGGATGAAGTAAAACTTGTCGGTGATGTCACACTGGTAGGTGACGTAAGGCTCGTAGGTGATGTTACACTGGTAGGTGAAGTAACACTTGTAAGTGACGTGACGCTGGTAGGTGATGTCACGCTGGTGGGTGAAGTAACACTAGTAGGCGATGTTTGACTTGTAACAGACGTAGGAGATGTAACACTAGTAGGTGATGTCACGCTGGTGGGTGATGTAATACTTGTTGGTGAAGTAACACTAGTAGGTGATGTTTCACTTGTAACAGAGGTTGGTGATGTCACACTGGTAGGTGAAGTTACACTGGTCGGGGATGTAACACTTGTTGGCGATGTTACACTGGTGGGAGATGTAACACTGGTAGGTGTTGTAACACTAGTAGGTGAAGTCACACTGGTAGGTGAAGTAACACGTGTTGGTGATGTCACGCTGGTAGGTGACGTCAGACTGGTAGCCGATGTTAAACTGGTGGGTGAAGTAACACTAGTAGGTGATGTTATACTGGTGGGAGATGTAACACTGGTAGGTGATGCAACGCTAGTAGGTGATGTCACACTGGTAGGTGAAGTAACACTTGTTGGTGAAGTAACACTTGTTGGTGATGTCACGCTGGTAGGCGACGTCATACTTGTAGGTGATGTCACACTCGTGGGTGAAGTAACGCTAGTAGGCGATGTTTCACTTGTAACAGACGTAGGAGATGTGACACTAGTAGGGGAAGTAACACTAGTAGGTGATGTGACACTAGTAGGGGAAGTAACACTAGTAGGTGAAGTAACACTTGTTGGTGAAGTAACACTTGTTGGTGATGTCACGCTGGTAGGCGACGTCATACTTGTAGGTGATGTCACACTCGTGGGCGATGTAACACTTGTTGGTGATGTTACACTGGTATGTGATGTAACACTGGTGGGCGAAGTAACACTAGTAGGCGACGTTCCGCTTGTAACAGAGGTTGGTGATGTCACACTGGTTGGTGAAGTTACACTTGTTGGTGATGTTACACTGGTAGGTGAAGTAACACTAGTAGGTGAAGTAACACTAGTAGGTGAAGTTTCGCTTGTAACAGACGTAGGGGATGTAACACTTGTTGGCGATGTTACACTGGTGGGAGATGTAACACTGGTAGGTGAAGTAACACTTGTTGGTGATGTCACGCTGGTAGGCGACGTCATACTGGTAGGTGATGTCACACTCGTGGGTGAAGTAACGCTAGTAGGCGATGTTTCACTTGTAACAGACGTAGGAGATGTAACACTAGTAGGTGAAGTAACACTAGTAGGTGATGTTTCACTTGTAACAGAGGTTGGTGATGTCACACTGGTAGGTGAAGTTACACTGGTCGGGGATGTAACACTTGTTGGCGATGTTACACTGGTGGGAGATGTAACACTGGTAGGTGATGTAACACTAGTAGGTGAAGTCACACTGGTAGGTGAAGTAACACTTGTTGGTGATGTCACGCTGGTAGGTGACGTCAGACTGGTAGCTGAAGTTAAACTGGTGGGTGAAGTAACACTAGTAGGTGATGTTATACTGGTGGGAGATGTAACACTGGTAGCTGATGTAACACTAGAAGGTGATGTCACACTGGTAGGTGAAGTAACACTTGTTGGTGATGTCACGCTGGTAGGTGACGCCAGACTGGTAGCTGATGTTAAACTGGTGGGTGAAGTAAAACTAGTAGGTGATGTTATACTGGTGGGAGATGTAACACTGGTAGCTGATGTAACACTAGTAGGTGATGTCACACTGGTAGGTGAAGTAACACTTGTTGGTGATGTCACGCTGGTAGGCGACGTCATACTGGTAGGTGATGTCACACTCGTGGGTGAAGTAACGCTAGTAGGCGATATTTCACTTGTAACAGATGTAGGTGATGTAACACTAGTAGGTGAAGTTTCGCTTGTAACACTTATTGGCGATGTTACACTGGTGGAAGATGTAACACTGGTAGGTGACGTCATACTGGTGGGTGATGTAACACTCGTTTGCGATGTTACACTGGTGGGTGAAGTAACACTAGTAGGAGATGTTGCGCTTGTAACAGAGGTTGGTGATGTCGCACTGGTAGGTGAAGTTACACTGGTAGGGGATGTAACACTTGTTGGTGATGTTATACTGGTAGGAGATGTAACACTGGTAGGTGATGTAACACTTGTAGGTGAAGTCACACTGGTAGGTGAAGTAACACTGGTAGGGGATGTCACACTTGTTGGCGATGTTACACTGGTGGGAGATGTTACACTAGTAGGTGATGTAACACTAGTAGGCGATGTTACACTGGTGGGTGAAGTAAAACTTGTCGGTGATGTCACGCTGCTAGGTGACGTAAGGCTCGTAGGTGATGTTACACTGGTAGGTGAAGTATCACTGGTAAGTGACGTGACGCTGGTAGGTGATGTCACGCTGGTGGGTGAAGTAACACTAGTAGGCGATGTTTGACTTGTAACAGACGTAGGAGATGTAACACTAGTAGGTGATGTCACGCTGGGGGGTGATGTAATACTTGTTGGTGAAGTAACACTAGTAGGTGATGTTTCACTTGTAACAGAGGTTGGTGATGTCACACTGGTAGGTGAAGTTACACTGGTCGGGGATGTAACACTTGTTGGCGATGTTACACTGGTGGGAGATGAAACACTGGTAGGTGATGTAACACTAGTAGGTGAAGTCACACTGGTAGGTGAAGTAACACTTGTTGGTGATGTCATGCTGGTAGGTGACGTCATACTAATAGGTGATGTTACACTCGTGGGTGAAGTAACACTAGTAGGCGATGTTTGACTTGTAACAGACGTAGGAGATGTAACACTAGTAGGTGATGTCACGCTGGTGGGTGATGTAATACTTGTTGGTGAAGTAACACTAGTAGGTGATGTTTCACTTGTTGGTGAAGTTACACTAGAAGGTGATATTTCACTTGTAACAGAGGTTGGTGATGTCACACTGGTAGGTGATGTAACACTTGTTGGTGATGTTACACTGGTAGGTGAAGTAACACTAGTAGGCGATGTTACACTGGTAGGTGAAGTAACACTTGTTGGTGATGTTACACTAGTTGGTGATGTAATAGTAGTTGATGTCATACTGGTGGGAGATGTAACACTAGTTGGTGAAGTCACACTTGTTGGTGATGTCACACTGCAAAAACAATAATGAATGGAAAATAAAAATACAAAGGAAACTACAACATGATCAGGCACGGTAATAAATTCTTTTAAATTGTCATTTCACCCTAGTTCTATCAACATCAGTCTTAATTAGAAAAGTGGGACATAACCTACTATGAACGCTTGCCACTGGTGCTTTAAAGTTGTACGTCGCCGTGCCGATCCGATGCGACTGTGTTCGATTGGCTTTGGTGCGTTTGGTTCATAAGGCGACAAACCGACATGACGACATTTTTACCCGATACTACGACAACTTGACATGACGACAAAACGACATTTAAACCCAACACCGCGACATTAGAAATATCGTGTTGTTGGGTTAAAATGTTGTCATGTCGTGAGGCCATGTTGTCGTGTTGTTGTGGTGTCGTTATGTCGGGTTGTCATTTTCGGTTGCAACCCCTATTTTCTCAAATTTTCTTGGGGTAGAACACCATAGGCAATCTGACTTTTCGGGCAGACGGGTAAAGTGAAAACAAAAAAATATTACTTCATCTGGTTGGCAAACCAAAGTACCCGAAATGTAATAAAACACTAACTTTACTTTTCTTTTAATTTAATACAGCATTTTTTTACTAGATTGACTATGGAATAAAACATTTTCTCTGGAGCCACTCAACTTTGTGTCACATTTTTCGGGCATCGATTATTATCATATTTATGAATGCAGCTGCAAAAGTCCTATGGGGTGGTTGGAATTTGGGTCGGCATAAAGCGCAATTTCGGTTACAAAACGATTGGAAAATTGGAAGTTGCTTTACTCTTGGTTAGAATAGCAGTAAAAAAACTAAATGCATATGCGATGGTTGTTTGGGATTCAGGTAGGCCACCATATTCCTGAAGCAATGACCCAAGAAATCCCCTTCTGGCCATTGCTGGTGAGCAACATGATAGCGATTTAAGTTATTGTATCCGTTTATATAGCCCCATTTGTCACGCAATTACCTTTTCTGCAACATTCTGCAATGCACTGGTTAATTGGGTAAAATAAAATCTTGAGTCATGCCCCGTAACTTTATATAAACATATTTGGTCCAACTTGGAGCCCTGTTTAAAGCGTAATGATATTGTTACGCAGTTAGGTATTGGTTGTTAATCAGACTATTGACTAGTCATAATTTGGAACAGACATTTGCTTCCATTACAGCGGTGTTAAAGCCCCAATTACACTCTTGTTGTAACTGAAAAATATGTCCCAATCTTCATTCTGGTCAACAAATCGTATTATTTTAGAATATTCCAATTAAATGATGATATAAATTTCATCTTAACACACCTATTTTAAAAAATTGGAAAAATTCAACCAATTGATTTGAAAAGTCTAACGTAAACCTTTTCAAATGTGACTTGGATTTTAAAATATTTTCGAACCCTCTGGACAAGTAAAATAGGTTGTAATGGATAATTTACCCAACAGGTAGGACACTTAAACATCTAGTACTTAGAATAAGGGTATTATTTATTTTCTGGAGCTACCAAGCCAGCAAGAATGTTATTGTCCCTTTAAAACAATTAAAGCAATAAATAGTAATTATTGTGGTGATCTGATACGCATATTCTTAACTCGTGGTTACGTCACCTGATTTGGGGCATATACTACCTCGTCTTGCCCAGTAGCAGAGTAGTCGAGTCGTGATTAGCAGAGGTAAGACAGAGACCATTTCTCCCGTCTCCCGACGGGGAGAGTTTTAGAGAGCCCGATTGGGAACATTATAGAGAACTCTGTAAGGAGCGAGAGCTGACGAGTGTTGGACCCAAATCATTAATTTTTGTATTGGAAGAATAATAAAGAGAGTTACTGAAAATCTGGTGTTAGTCTTTTGAGCCAGCTGCTTGGTTGGCTACTCCCACACCTCTACAGTAGTGAATCCCCAACGGAACTAACGGATAGGACTGGACCCACTCTACCACAATATTCAGCTCTATCCGGAGATCCAGTTCACTACAGAAGTTTTCTGGTGGAAGTGGTGGGATACAGAGTGGCAAACCCTGAGACAGACCCAGATAGACAACCCGAGCCAGATACAGATAGTCAGATCGGATGGAGCCAGAGTAATTTCAGGGTTGAAGATCAACTTGTCTTTCCTGAGGGAGGGGCTGCTCATTTTGGTGTTACCAAAAGAAGAGCAAAGGATGAAGAGTGCATTAGAAAGGCGTAGCGATACGATCTCACTGAAGGCCAAGGGTGAAACTGATTGGTTTTAATGCACAGAGCCTGAAATATTAATCCCCGGGAGCCAGAGCCAGTACTGAACAACCATTTGGTGTTGGTTTTACCGAACAGAAGAAAGAACTAGCATATCAACTGTCGGATACGTTGACAGAAGCGTCAGTGTGTGATAACTGGCGATCAGCAAGTAATTATAGAGCCCCGACCAGAGCTGTATCATGGTAAGTCCGGATTTAAGAACCAATATCATCAGGAAATGCCGAAGCTCAGTAAAAACGAACAAGATTGCATTTCTGGACCGAGCCACGGTATATGAGAATCAAATAACACCAAATGGAATGAACATAACCAGAAGACGCCCAGTATGTCCAGAAGGAACATGATTACCCCTCAGTCATTTGATGGAACTAGCTCCATGATGGATTATCGGATTCATTTCGAGACCTGTGCTGAATTGAATGGATGGGATGAAACCGAAAAGGTTTTGTACTTGGCCCAAGTCTTATAGAACAGTGCGCTATCTGCGTTGCTATTGATGCCGACGAAAGAGCGAAGGAAATTTAAAAATAAACAAGCCAACAGTGAGGCTGATGTCCCCCGCCGAAATCCCAAAATAAATAGAAGACACATATTAATTAATTGCACATTTATTTTTTTCAATGTATCGAGCAATCAAACTGTACACGAAGTGTCATCCTAAAGTGTTTTATAAAGAAAAATGCTAAAACCGACGAGAAAAATGAAAATGTACCCTAGTTAGGGGGACCCTAAAGGCAGACAAAAGGGCCCCTCTGGCCAAGGGAAAGGGCCCTCGTGTCCAAGTCAATCGTTTCTATACACTGTTACTGTTGAATCGATTACTAAATGAGAATGCAGTCATTGTATTGGCATAAAAATCATCAATCAAGATGAACCTAAGTTATCTTGTCCCAAAGTATCAACCAATCAAATTGCTTATCTCTGCATACCCTAAGCGGAAAATGCTCATCTTCGAACTCCATCAAGGCATTGACCTAATAAGCATATACACCAAGTTTGAACATTTTAACTCAATTAGAAGGAGAGTTATTGTGTTCCAAAGTCTCGACTACTGCAGTTGAATTTGAAGCTGCTTTCTAGGAAAGTAATCGAGTTGAACAAGCAAGAGCTGTTGAGACTGAATCAGAGACCGACAGACTTCGAATGGAGATTTGCGAACTGACGTGTATTATAGAGCAAATGAACACCTTGAATGGTAAGCCAGAACCCAAAGAACGTCACGCAGAAGACAACAGATACGAATTTAACGCAACAACAGGGAGGGATGGAGCAAGTTTTTGTAATCAGCGAGCATACTTTCGATGTGGAGGAAAAGGACACATTGCTCGTCAGTGCGGTACTCCGAGAGTTGAATTTAGGGAATTTCAAGGAGGCGTAGGATAAAAGCCGAATATCGTCAGCTGTGTTTCGTGAACCAAGCGAGTCTGGTCTTCATATAGCTACCAAGGTTTATGGTAATCTCGCTTTTTGTCTCCTGGATACCGTTGCAACATTGACAATCGTTTCACTGAGAGCATCTCGAATCGACCAGAGATATCACAGTTTTAATCTTGATGGAGCTGGATATAGACAGGAAGCTGTAGTTTCCATGATTGGACCCCGATGTATCATTGGCCTTGATATCATGCAAACTCACAGATGTACTTTGGATATCACTGGGAAATCATTGACAGTCGGAGATGTTGAGCACCCCACTCAAGCCAGGCGCAGAGGGGCAACGTTTTCGAGCAACTTTCAGGCAACAGTGAAATAGCTGGTCGTTGAAAGAAAAATAACGCTAACGCTACAATATACGTCCACATTCCTGCTTTGATTGATATGGTACTTTGTCAAGAAAGCTAGGCGTTTGGTTTGTTTAGCGTTGAGGGTCGTGCCTCAACATCAAGATAATTCATTCAGAATTGTGGCTTTCAGACGCTAAATGCAAAAAGTGGGCGTGGCTCTGCCCCTGGGGATCGGGACATTCACCAAAATCAATAGTGGACGCCCTCAGGCTATAAGGAATACATATTCCAAGTACCAAGCTGATTCATTCAGATTTGCGGCCTGTAAACCACAAACACAAAAATTGGGCGTGGCTTGCCTCTGGGAGTCGGGACATGCAGTTGTCGTCCTTAGGCTATATGGAATACATATCCCAAGTTTAAAGACGATCCATTTAGAATCATGGCCTGTAGACAACACACACAGACACGAAGTAAAAATGGACATGGCTTTGCCCCTGGGGGATAGGAAATCACCAAAAACAATAGGGGTCATTCTTAGGGTATAATAAATAGGTATGCACAGTTTTAAAAGGATCTATTAAGATTGCATCCTGACACAAAAACATTGGGCGTGGCTTAGTCCCAGGGGATCCGGCATGCACCAAAAATAATAGTGGTCAGCCTAAGGGTATAAGGAATAAGTATAAAAAAAAGTTTTTAAGACGATCGATTAAGAATTGTGGCCTGTAGGTGACACACGGACACACAAAAAGAAAATGGGCGTGGCACTGTCCCTGGGGGTCGGGCATGCACCAAAAACAATAGGGATCTTCCTTAAGATACCAAGAATAAGTATGCAAAGTTTCAAGATGATACGTTAAGAAATGCAGCCTGTAGATGACAGACAAACAAATACAAGAAATGGGCGTTGCTGTCCCAGGGGGGTTGGGCATGCACCCAAAACGAAAGGGATCATCATTAGGGTATAAGGAATAAGTATTTTAAGTTTCAACATGATCGATTAAGAATTGTGGCCTGTAGGCAACACACAAAAAGAAACTGGGCGTGGCTCTGCCCCTGGGGGTTGGGCATGCAAACCAAATGATAGGGATGTTCCTTATGATACAAAGAATAAGTATTCAAAGTTTCAAGATGATACGTTAAGAAATGTGGCTTGTAGACGACAAACAAATAAATACAAGGAATGGGCGTGGCTCTGCCCCTGGGGTAGGTCATGCACCAAAAAACAACACGGGTCATCCTTAGTGTGTAAAGAGTAAGTAAACAAAGTTTTAAGAAAATCCAGTAAGAATTGCCCCCTGTAGGCAACACACGGGTAAACAAAAAGAAAATGGGCGTGGCTCTGCCCCTGGGAGTTGAGCATGCACCCCAAACCATAGGGATCATCCTTAGGGTGTAAAGGGTAAATATACCACGTTTGAAGAAAATTCAGTAAGATTTGCGCCCTGTAGGCGACACAAAGACACGCAAAAAGAAAATGGGCGTGGCTCTGCCCCTGGGGAGGTGGAATACTAGAAACGAGATACTAGAGGTATGCATAATATTCATATTGTATAATCCCATTTATTTACTGAGGTTTCGTTTAATTCATTTCCAATCTGTTGTTTACTTTTCAAGTAGTTTCGATAATTGATGATTGTCGGTCTAATATTTTCTATTTTCGATTTGTAGAGATAATATTTTGTTAAAGTTATCAGATGATTTTCAAATAAGAATTCGCGATGTGATTTAAAAACTGTTTCTTTCAAAAAACCAAAATGAATATTTGCAAGTTGTAATTGTAATGAAATGTCATTAGTTGAAAAGATTTCATGTAAATCATTCCAGTATATAAGAAGGTGTTCTGGGTTTTCTATATTTGAGAAGCAGAAATCGCACAGTGAAGATTCTTTTAACTGGATTTTAAATAAAAGGTCGTTCGTATATATAATTTTTTGGAGGTATTTAAAGTTCCAATTTCATATTTTCTAAGAAAGTCAAAACATAATTATTTCTATGTTTTTTGCTCAAAAGGTTGTCAACTCACTGTTATACGATCATGGGCAAAATTTTTTGGGCAGACACCGATTGATTGAGGAAATAGTTAACCAATTACCTCCCTTGTTTTCCCATTCCTCTCCATGGACGGCCATCTTCAAACGTTTGAATTTGAAGTTGAAAATTATATTTTTGCCAATTTCTCAACTGGCAATAGTGAATTACAGGATTAATAGGATTATTCTTTAACAAGGTAGGACTGTTTATAGGTACAATCTATTTTTGGGCTTTATTTTAATACATTTTAAAAATATAACTTAAAAAAATGCTATTGGAGCTTTAAATTGAAAGCTCTGTAGTCTAGTATCAGTGCTTGTTTTGTGGACCAAATTGAAGATACTTGAGATTTCACTTTCTTCAAATGTAAGACTATTCTCTTCTTCCCATTTACTTATTGACAATGGTTTAATATATTTAGCTTCTACTCGTATTGAGTCAATATCTTTTGCCTTAATCTTATCTAGTGATTTTTTATATATTTTTATACAGGTGTTATTAATAATGTCAAACGCGCTTTGTTTTCTTACTATAGGCGTAGGCTCGTAGTCCACTGTATCTAAAAACTCTTTAATTACTACGCAAACGCTTTTCATTCTAAGTATTTTATTACTATTCATTATCCTGTTGATTACAACGTCTTCTCTACAGTCGAATAAAAACAAGATATTATCATTTATCAATTCTTTATCTATTAAGGGTTTTTTGTTAATCTTTATATGTTTAGTGTTCCAGATGATTTGGTTTTGCGGGCTAATTAACTTATCGATTTTTGAAGTATAGATATGGAACCAATTATTGAAAAGTTCTTGATAAAAGAGAGATAATTTTAAAAAACTGTTGCATAATTACATGCCGGTAATATTTTTCCATCATAATCATTTAATATATAAGCGTATGGAATTTTCCATGACTGAACATCGTCTGATAGTATCTTTTGTATCCAGAATACGCTATATCATCATTTCTTTTAAGTCAATCATATTTAGCCCCCCTTTATTTATATTCTGATTTATTACTGTTCTCTTTAGTTTATCAGGCCCGTTCCATAGATAGTTATAAAATAATTTATTAATGCTTTTAATTACATTTTCGGATATAGTTTTAACTGATGCAGGGTATAGTATTTTTGGTACGCAGAATGTTTTAATTATATGGATTTTCCCTATTAAACTTAAGTTCCGTCTTTTCCAGGTATTCAAAGTTTCTTCAATTTGGTCTATGCATTTTTCAAAGTTCATTTTTTGAGAAGTTGTTTCGTCTAGTGAATAGGTAATGCCTAATATTTTTATAAAATTCTCGCGGTAAATAAAACCTAAACCTTTAATATTATCAGATAATTGTGCGAACAGAACACCCTTGTGTTTATCATGACCTCTCATATTGGAAGATAACATAAATGGCAATAAATGGCCTGTGTGTTGACGGTTGTTCATATCTCTTTGCCAGGAAAGTTGTAGGCACCATCACCATTGTAAATCATTTGACAGACCAGAGTGAACAGGGTGACCTATGATTGGTCAGCAGTGTATCTGATTCAATACTGGGGGGTGGGGATGAAAAAAACTGTTGTAGTGTTACATAATCAGATTTTTTCCACTAACTTATCCTGTGGAAATACAGCTATATAGGTGATATTTTGATATTCATGGGCACTTCATGTTTCAACATCTTAGATTTGGCCACAATTTGGCACTTGAAGCTATGTTAACAGAGAAAACTGTGTGATTTTTGATGAAAGTGTCAAAAAGTCTAATATTGCATCATGATTACTGTTTTAAAGTATTTTCATGTTTCATTTATATTGAATTTATCTCATCTTTATTACAGAATGCATTTATGTTCAATAATAAAAATGTTCTGTGGAATTCAAAATTCATGTTCTTTCAAATTATACGATTTCATACTGGGGGTGGGGTTGAAAAAGCTGTTGTAGTGTTACACAATCAGATTATTTCAACTTACTTATCCTATGGAAATACAGCTATATAGGAGACAGTTTAAAATTGATAGGTACTGCAGGTTTCAACATCTTAGATTTAACCATAATTTGGCACTTTTAACTGGGTTAACTGCGAAAAACTGTATGGTTTTTGATGAAAGTGTTAAAAGGTCTAATATTGCATCATGATTGCTCTTTTAAAGTATTTTCATGTTTGATTTACATTGAATTTATCTAATCTTTTTACAGAATGCATTTATGTTCAACAATAAAAATGTTGTGTGGAATTCAAAATTCATGTCCTTTGAAATTTCTCTCTGAAATTCCGCAGTTTTCTGATGTATTATAGTGTTTGCAGAATGCAGCACTGCTCATCTGAAAATGCATGGATTTTCATAATCTTTGGCCAGGGAATTGCATATATGTTTGTTTATTAGATTACAAAAGATTAGTTCAAATAGCAGCGACATGTGAGGTATATACGACTAAAACTAGTAATTATTTCCCCTCATTTCATGACGAATGTAGTGCGATTTATAAATAGACAATTTTTCCCTTATTTTTTTTCTCCCCTCTTCCTGCATTTTAGGGTTGACTTTTTGGTCTAGAATTGGAGAAAAGGCATCAAATTTTCAATTTCATAGCAGTTTTGGGTAATACTGAGGGTATTACAGCGGAGGGATAGGAGTGTAAAATGTCTTTCTGCGGAGCAATCATTGTGTCGGAAGTGAGATTTTCAACCCAATCAACTTAAAATCCCCGTAGCAAAAAAATCTAAACGGTCAACCCCCTACAAATTTATGATGAGGAGATTGCCAAATGTGGTCCCCGTTGTGCCTAAAAAGATTGGAAGCAACGGAATGTTGAGAAAAAAACTACAGCCTGTGATGTTACAGGCATTTAACATTGAAGCTTCAATGGGCAAATACTTACTAGTCTGAGTCCAGAACAATAAACTAGAGTTAGCTCCCTTCGTTTGGGAGAAATCATTGTGTCGATTAGAAAATAGTTCGACCTTGACATTGACCTAAATAAAGATAATTCAGCGGAGAAACGTAAGTAATGACAACGAGATATGTCATCTAATGCTTATGGTAGATGTTTCAGATTGTAAAATCAATTGTGCATAAGAGGTTATATGTATTTTGTATTAGAGGTTTCTTGTATTTTGTCTTTTGCATTAGACGTATGAGGTATTTTGTATTAGAGATTTCTTGTATTTTGTTTTTTGCATTAGACGCTTTAGGTATTTGGTATGGCATTATGTTACATGTGTGTTTTGAATTAGACATTTCTACATAACATTAGGTTTTTGCCGCTTTCCCCCGCCATACCCCAAACGATAGGGATGTTTCTTTGGGTACAAAGGTTATAAGTTAAGAAATGTGGCCTGTAGACGACAAACAAAAAAATACTAGAAATGGGCGTGGCTCTGCCCCTGGGGGTCGGGCATACACTAAAAACAATAGGGATCTTCCTTAGGGTATAAGGAATAACTATACAAAGTTTGAAGAAAATCCATGAAGAATTGCGCCCTGTAGGCGACCCAGACACACTCACACCCACACGCACACCTACACACACCCAGGGGCGACGGCATAATACGTTCACATTATGAATGTGGACGTATAAAAAATCGATCGTCTGCGCCAACGGGCAACAATATAGTTGCCTGCTGTTGCTCCGAGTTGCTTCTCGTTGCCAAATATCAAACATGTTTGATATCATTCTCCATGCAAGTCTCGCTCTATCAAGCATTCGACTCTGCCGTCGGCTCGCATACTATATAGGTTTGACCCGGAGGTCATCGATCACGTGATTTACTATGATCAAAAATGGCGTCTGTAAGAGAAATGTACTTGGCGTTACAAACACTTCATGATATTATGAATTTTAGTCAATTTTAGGCGCTATAAACACTTGATGATTTTTCGATCATATTTTAAACATATACCGAGAATTCTTTAATTTGGGTTAACCACAGACATTTCTAAATTGAGTGTTAGGCCTATCGATCGCGTTGTACAAACAAAAAGACGCACGTGTATTCATTCTAAAATTAGCCCGACGACATGCGCAGTTCTTATTTCCGACCGATTAACCTGTGATCTTACGCGAAAGAGTTCTGTGTAATAGTTGTAAATATATTGTTACTTTGCAATTGTGACCACATTTCTATTTCAATATGGTGATAGTATGAAATATATTATCATTTATTTGTTTTAAATCGTATCATTAAGGATTGTCCATCAACACCAAGAATCTTGGTGGCGTAGTCAATTGAGCCGTTAGCAGAGGTTAGTGTGGACTGCAAGGGAAGACAACTCTGTTTGGGAGATTGGTTTGATATTCGACAACAGAAAATCGCTCGTCGCCGAGAAATTGTTCATCTGTTGCTTCAAAATTGCTCGTCTGCGGCGGTAGGCGACAACAGACAACAAGCAACTGGTTAACAGTCCAATCAGCGAGCGCTCTACTGTCATGTGATACTTCAAGATGGAGGCGTCGGAACAGCTAACAACATTAACATGGTCCGTGGAGATGGAAGACATGTTGGTGGAAATGTGGGCTGAGCGGCCAGTATTGTATGATGTAAGCTCAGCCGAGTATTCGGATCGTGCAAAAAAACATTGCTGTCTCAGTGAACTGGCCTTTCATTTCGAAACGACCGGTAAAACATTTGTTTTTCTCCGGTACTCGGTAATGGTCATGAAACTAAAAGTTTAAATTCAATTAATTGTTTTGTAAATTAATCATTATCAAATAAATGCCCAAAGCTGTCGCGTATTGCTTTTGTTGTTGTATGTACGGCACCATTTTAAATGATCACGTGATATCGGCATTCCGGATACATCCGGGGAAAATTTGCTTCTCGTTGCCAGTCATCGCACACGGGAGATCTCGAGTTGCCAATTGCTCGGAGTTGCCAGTAGTTGCCTATTGCAGCAACACTCGACGAAGAGTTGACCGTCTGCGCCAAGCTTCAGATGCAATGATCCATCGCATCGGTATTTGCAGAATCCAATTAGCTTATTTGAAGGGAAACCAGTCAAAGCACTTCATGTCTACCCCTGGAATAATTAAGCCCGTTGAAGATTTCATAAAAAGAAATAATGTAAAACCTGTCCGTACTTTAGTTGAGGCGAAGGAAGACAGACATGGATCCCTGAGATAGCGCAAGGCCGTTGCATAAAGATGTGACTGTTGGAAATTTTGCTCCCGTTCATATTGTGGAGAGACCTGGAGTGGTCATTAATGGTTGAGCCGAGCAGAAACGTAATGATCTCCTAAGGAATCTATTAGAGTTATAAAGCCGTTCAGTGGAAGGATTAACGACAGAGCAAGCGCAGGATATTGGAAAACTTTTGGCGCGCCACTAGACTTTATTTGCTGCTTCATCTAGAATTGGGACGAGCCAATAAAGTGAAACATGAGATAAAGACAGGATCTGCGAAACCAATTAAACAAAAGATACGACGAGTACTTATCCATCGACGAAAGTAAAGTATATTGAAACTCTACTGCAAGGCATACTCAAGAGAGATGTGATAGAGCCTTCAGTAAGTCCTTAGGGCGAGCCCTATTGTATTGGTGAGAAAGGGGGAACGATCCCTTAGGTTCTGTGTGGATTACAGAGAACTAAATTTGGTTACCGAGAAAGACGCATACCACTTGCCACGGATTGACCAAACACTGGACTGTCTTAGAGGTGTCAAGTGGTTTTCAATTGTAGATCTGTTTTTGGGAGCTGAAGCCAGAATTCTACTTATAAATATGTGTGTCAGCTGTGGCAACCAATGATTCCTTTGGCGATTCAAGTAAAATCAAGGTGAAAAATAGTAGGAGGTAAGGATTCGAAAATAACCCCAGAACAGTGATGGGAAAGTGCGGAATTTTCATATTGCAGCTATATAAGGCCGGATAGGAACTGTCAGTGGACATGGTCCGCACAAGGACAGTTTCTAAAGGAACTAGACCCACACTACTACAGTATTCCGCTCTATCCAGAGATCCAGTTCACTATATAAGTTCAGCGTCGAAACAGCCACAAAACCGAATAATGCACATCCATGTACATTATTATGAATAAAATGTTTTTTGTTTTTAAAAATTGTGAGAAAATCCTCCATCCGTATTATTCATACATCAAGTCGAGTGAAATGTAAACGATACTGTTTGGAAATGAACATATTTTCACCGTTTTTAATACCTTAAATCACTGTCCAAAGTTTTAGGGAAGACCCAGATTAAACGAAGGACTGTCATGTTGCTGTAATTAAGCGATAGCTTTGATTAAACGGGAAGAATAGACACACTCCCGCAAAAGTTCAAAGAGTAAGAAGCTAATCCATCAATGGTCAGAGAGGGATTTCTCGGGCCATTGCTTCAGGAATATGGTATTATTTTAAATACATCATTTTAAATACAATCTGATTAAAACACAGATCCAATTTCATTTCGTTTTTTATAGTTCAAAATTTCGTTTTTTATAGTTCAAAATTTCGTTTTTACTTGTCTTTACTACACTAGGATCTGGAGGACTTGTTATTTAACTCGTGTTCTGCCTGAAATAAGGGGTCAGCCAATCAAATGGTCTGTCGAATCGACCGTTTGACCTTTTCGTGCGTGGAACTGTGGGTAGATATTACCAGCGGATAGAAATCAAAACAAAACAAAAGTAGATTTTAAAAAGCATGGCGGTCGCTAATTGGTTAATCGAATGACTGACGTTATCTGGTCAAATGTCCCGTGCTTGATACTTGACGTCATAGAACGTGAGCTCCCACTATAACTTGTTAGATCTACATGAGTGTAGGCCATCGAAAGTATAAAAAACAAAACGAAATATAGATCTATATTTCAATTAGATTGTTTTAAACACACCTAACAAGAAGAGAAAGAGGAAACAAAACTGTGAGCTATTGTGTTTTTTTTAAAATAAAAACTATACAACATGCAGGCATAAAATAATCGATGGATATGGCAGCTGTATTTGTATGTAAAAATCATATTCAAATTTAATTGTTTAACACACTTCCCAAGTAGTGGACTATTTTGATGGGCAGTGACTCACGAACAATCAAAGAACCACTTTAAAGCTGAACTCTGGTTACAAAAATGCCGAAATCATTTAATAAAAGAATGTTAACACCCCCAAGCCGCCATACTTGTTTCGAGTTTGTGGAATAAATATGGCGGACATGGAGGCTTATGACCTGGAAAGGTTAGCCGATCTCACTTCCAGTTTGTTTCTTGTCAGTCAGCTGTACACATCCGGCCTTATTCTCTACACATATTTAGTCAATTCAAAATTCGGAGCAATTTCAATTCAAAAAACCCAAAGTGCACCGTCTGATGCCTACAGTAATTACTTGTGGGTGGTAAAAAATGGTACTTTTTGAAAAAAATAAATATTTTAAAGAAATACCTACCTACATCTGGCTTGAAATGGCAGGCTACATGTTAACGTAACAGCATCAAAATATAAGAGACCTGGACACATTCTGTCTTCTCCCAACCCAGCATTTAAACAACGAATATATCTTCGACAATTCGAACAATGTGGAAAATCGCCTAAATCATTCGGACATTCTGTCACATCAATACATGTCGTTTCCATTCTTGGCGTTGTCATACTGGTACCTGACGTTGCACTAGTTAGTGAGGTAACACTGGTAGGCGATGTTACACTAGTTGGGGAAGTCGCACTAGTAGCTGACGTTGCACTGGTTGGTGACGTAACACTGGTAGCAGATGTTGCACTGGTTTGTGAGGTAACACTAGTAGGCGAAGTTACACTTGTTGGTGAAGACACACTAGTAGCTGACGTTACACTGGTAGGCGATGTTACACTTGTTCGTGAAGTCGCACTAGCAGCTGACGTTACACTGGTAGGCGATGTTACACTTGTTGGTGAAGTCGCACTAGTAGCTGACGTAACACTGGTAGGCGATGTTACACTTGTTGGTGAAGTCGCACTAGTAGCTGATGTTGCACTGGTTGGTGACGTCACACTTGTACCAGACGTTACACTGGTTGGTGAAGTCGCACTGGTAGCAGATGTTGCACTGGTTCGTGATGTAACACTGGTAGGCGATGTTACACTTGTTGGTGAAGTCGCACTAGTAGCTGACGTTACACTGGTAGGCGATGTTACACTTGTTGGTGAAGTTGCACTAGTTGCTGACGTTGCACTGGCTGGTGACGTAACACTGGTAGCAGATGTTGCACTGGTTGGTGAGGTAACACTGGTAGGCGATGTTACACTTGTAGGCGAAGTCGCACTAGTAGCTGATGTTGCACTGGTTGGTGACGTTACACTTGTACCAGACGTTGCACTGGTTGGTGAAGTCACACTGGTAGCAGATGTTGCACTGGTTCGTGATGTAACACTGGTAGGCGATGTTACACTTGTTGGTGAAGTCGCACTAGTAGCTGACGTTACACTGGTAGGCGATGTTACACTTGTTGGTGAAGTCGCACTAGTAGCTGACGTTGCACTGGTTGGTGACGTAACACTGGTAGCAGATGTTGCACTGGTTCGTGATGTAACACTGGTAGGCGATGTTACACTTGTTGGTGAAGTCGCACTAGTAGCTGACGTTACACTGGTAGGCGATGTTACACTTGTTGGTGAAGTCGCACTAGTAGCTGACGTTGCACTGGTTGGTGACGTAACACTGGTAGCAGATGTTGCACTGGTTCGTGAGGTAACACTGGTAGGCGATGTTACACTTGTTGGTGAAGTCACACTAGTAGCTGACGATACACTGGTAGGCGATGTTACACTTGTTAGTGAAGTCGCACTAGTAGCTGATGTTACACTGGTTAGTGACGTAACACTTGTTGGTGAAGTCGCACTAGTAGCTGATGTTACACTGGTTAGTGACGTAACACTTGTTGGTGAAGTCGCACTAGTAGCTGACGTTACACTGGTTGGTGACGTTACACTGGTAGCGGATGTTGCACTGGTTAGCGAGGTAACACTGGTAGGCGATGTTACACTTGTTGGTGAAGTCGCACTAGTAGCTGACGTTACACTGGTACCTGACGTTGCACTGGTTGGTGACGTTACACTGGTACCTGACGTAACACTTGTAGCGGATGTTGCACTGGTTAATGAGGTAACACTGGTAGGCGATGTTACATTTGTTGGTGAAGTCGCACTAGTAGCTGACGTTCCACTGGTCGGTGACGTTACACTTGTAACTGACGTTGCACTGGTTGGTGACGTTACACTGGTAGGTGATGTTACACTAGTAGGTGACGTAACACTGGTAGTGGATGTTGCACTGGGTCGTGAGGTAACACTGGTAGGCGATGTATCACTTGTTGGTGAAGTCACACTAGTAGCTGATGTTGCACTGGTTGGTGACGTAACACTTGTAGGCGACGTCATACTATTAGGCGATGTGACACTGGTAGGTGATGTAGAAGCACTAAAAGTTTAATGGACAGAAACTGTACACATCCGGCTTTATTCTCTACACATATTTAGTCAATACAAAATTCGGAGCAATTTCAATTCAAAAAACCCAAAGTGCACCGTTTGATGCCTACAGTAATTACTTGTAGGTGGTAAAAAATGGTACTTTTTGAAAAAATAAATATTTTAAAGAAATACCTACCTACATCTGGCTTGAAATGGCAGGCTACATGTTAACGTAACAGCATCAAAATATAAGAGACCTGGACACATTCTGTCTTCTCCCAACCCAGCATTTAAACAACGAATATATCTTCGACAATTCGAACAATGTGGAAAATCGCCTAAATCATTCGGACATTCTGTCACATCAATACATGGCGTTTCCATTCTTGGCGTTGTCATACTGGTACCTGACGTTGCACTGGTTAGTGAGGTAACACTGGTAGGCGATGTTACACTAGTTGGGAAAGTCGCACTAGTAGCTGACGTTGCACTGGCTGGTGAGGTAACACTGGTAGCAGATGTTGCACTGGTTGGTGAGGTAACACTGGTAGGCGATGTTACACTTGTAGGTGAAGTCGCACTAGTAGCTGATGTTGCACTGGTTGGTGACGTTGCACTGGTTGGTGAAGTCACACTGGTAGCAGATGTTGCACTGGATCGTGATGTTACACTGGTAGGTGATGTTACACTGGTAGGTGATGTTACACTTGTTGGTGAAGTCGCACTAGTAGCTGACGTTACACTGGTAGGCGATGTTACACTTGTTGGTGAAGTCGCACTAGTGCCTGACGTTGCACTGGTTGGTGACGTAACACTGGTAGCAGATGTTGCACTGGTTCGTGAGGTAACACTGGTAGGTGATGTTACACTTGTTGGTGAAGTCACACTAGTAGCTGACGTTACACTGGTAGGCGATGTTACACTTGTTAAAGAAGTCGCACTAGCAGCTGATGTTAGACTGGTTAGTGACGTAACACTTGTTGGTGAAGTCGCACTAGTAGCTGATGTTAGACTGGTTAGTGACGTAACACTTGTTGGTGAAGTCGCACTAGTAGCTGACGTTACACTGGTTGGTGACGTTACACTGGTAGCGGATGTTGCACTGGTTAGCGAGGTAACACTGGTAGGCGATGTTACACTTGTTGGTGAAGTCGCACTAGTAGCTGACGTTACACTGGTACCTGAGGTTGCACTGGTTGGTGACGTTACACTGGTACCTGACGTAACACTGGTAGCGGATGTTGCACTGGTTAATGAGGTAACACTGGTATGCGATGTTACACTTGTTGTTGAAGTCGCACTTGTAGCTGACGTTCCACTGGTCGGTGACGTTACACTTGTAACTGACGTTGCACTGGTTGGTGACTTTACACTGGAAGGTGATGTTACACTAGTAGGTGACGTGACACTGGTAGGTGATGTTGCACTGGGTCGTGAGGTAACACTGGTAGGCATTGGTACACTTGTTGGTGAAGTCACACTAATAGCTGATGTTGCACTGGTTGGTGACGCAACACTTGTAGGCGACGTCATACTATTAGGCGATGTGACACTGGTAGGCGATGTAACACTGGTAGGCGATGTAACACTGGTAGGTGATGTAGAAGCACTAAAAGTTAAATGGACAGAAACAAAGTTAACGGAGCAACGCGTGCCAGATTCTACGTAGTTTCCACGTAAATTTATAACCCCCCCCCCCCCGAAAAAATAAATATTAGTCTTTCAGAAATGATCGCCTAAATTAAGATCTGGACAGGCAGTGGCGGCACCAAGGTGAGGGTGGCGACAGGAGTATTTCTTAAAAAATCGTGTTCAAAATTTTCTGGGGAAGGCCCCATGGGAAAGCCCCCCCCCCCTACTTTTGCGCTTGTGGATGGGCTTCGTCGAGGTTCGCAAGGCCGTATGTTAGACACTTTATCTCAACGATCAGTGCCTGAAATACTGTCACACTGCATTTCCGACAGTATCTTTTTCTAAAATTTCGGGACCCCCCCCCCCCCCCTCCGTACCACTAGTTGACGTTCGTGCCCTTGGCCTCTTAACCTTGGACTTTGCTTCACATTTGCTCCTTCGAGCATCACAGTGGACAGAATTAGATGATTTTGCAAAAGTATAAAGTGTGAAAATAGCAAGTCAATCAAAATATGTGCCTATAAGAAACCAGATAACTCCTTACATAATATCGCTTCCCATTATCATATAAGACTAACTAAATATTTGCAATGATATTATTCTAACATCAAAATGCTGCCAGCAATTAAAACAAAGTACTTACCTACATCTGGCTTGAGATGACTGGGTGCATGTTAACGTAACAGCATCAAAATATAAATTACTTGGACAAATTTTGTCTTCTCCCAACCCGGCATTTAAACAACGAATATATCTTCGACAATTTGTACAATGTGGAAAATCGCCTAAATCATTCGGGCATTCTGGCACGTCAATACATGGCGTTTCCATTCTTGGCGTTGTCACACTGGTTTGTGACGTTGCACTGGTTGGTGAGGTAACACTGGTAGGCGATGTTACACTTGTTGGTGAAGTCGCACTGGTACCTGACGTTGCACTGGTACCTGACGTTGCACTGGTTTGTGACGTTACACTGGTACCTGACGTTGCACTGGTGGCGGATGTTTCACTGGTTAGTGAGGTAACACTGGTAGGCGAAGTTACACTTGTTGGTGAAGTCGCACTAGTAGCTGACGTTACACTGGTACCTGACGTTGCACTGGTAGCGGATGTTGCACTTGGTAGCGAGGTAACAGTGGTAGGCGATGTTACACTTGTTGGTGAAGTCGCACTAGTTGCTGACGTCACACTGGTACCTGACGTTGCACTGGTAGCGGATGTTGCACTGGTTGGAGACGTTGCACTGGTTGGTGAGGTAACACTGGTAGGCGATGTTACACTTGTTGGTGACGTCGCACTAGTAGCTGACGTTCCACTAGTCGGTGACGTTACACTTGTAACTGACGTTGTACTGGTTGGTGACGTTACACTGGTAGGTGATGTTACACTAGTAGGTGACGTAACACTGGTAGGCGTTGGTACACTTGTTGGTGAAGTCACACTAGTAGCTGATGTTGCACTGGTTGGTGACGTAACACTTGTAGGCGACGTCATACTAATAGGTGATGTGACACTATTAGGCGATGTGACACTGGTAGGCGATGTAACACTGGTAGGCGATGTAACACTGGTAGGTGATGTAGAAGCACTAAAAGTTTAATGGACAGAAACAAAGTTAACGGAGCAAGCGTGCCAGATTCTACATAGTATCTATGTAAACTTATACCCCCCCCCCCCCCCCGCCCCCAATATTAGTCTATCAGAAATGATCGCCTAAAATAAGATCTGGACAGGCAATGGCCGCACCAAGGTGAGGGTGGCGACAAGAGTAGTTCTAGAAAAATCGTGTCAAAAATTTCTGGGGAAGGCCCCATGGGAAAGGCCCCTCTACTTTGGCGCTCGTGGATGGGCTTCGTCGAGGCTCGCAAGTCCGTATGTTTGACACTTTATCTAAACGATCAGTGCCTGAAATACTGTCACACTGCATTTCCGGCAGTCCCTTTTTCTAAAATTTCTGGACCCCCCTCCGTACCACTAGTTGACGTTCGTGCCCTTGTCCCCTTAACCTTGGACTTTGCCCCACCTTTGCCCCTTCAAGCATCACTGTGGACAGAATTAGATTACTTTGCAAAAGTATAAAGTGTGAAAATAGCAAGTCAATCAAAATATGTGCCCATAAGAAACCAGATAACTCCTTGCATAATATCGCCTCCGATTAGCATATAAGACTAACTAAATATTTGCAATGATATTATTCTAACATCAAAATGCGGCCAGCAATTAAAACAAAGTACTTACCTACATCTGGCTTGAGATGACTGGGTACATGTTAACGTAACAGCATCAAAAGATAAATTACTTGGACAAATTTTGTCTTCTCCCAACCCGGCATTTAAACAACGAATATATCTTCGACAATTTGTACAATGTGGAAAATCGCCTAAATCATTCGGGCATTCAATCACGTCAATACATGGCGTTTCCATTCTTGGCGTTGTCACACTGGTTGGTGACGTTGCACTGGTTGGTGATGTTGCACTGGTTGGTGAGGTAACACTGGTAGGCGATGTTACACTTGTTGGTGAAGTCGCACTGGTACCTGACGTTGCACTGGTTTGTGACGTTACACTGATACCTGACGTTGCACTGGTTGGTGACGTTACACTGGTGGCGGATGTTGCACTGGTTAGTGAGGTAACACTGGTAGGCGAAGTTACACTTGTTGGTGAAGTCGCACTAGTAGCTGACGTTACACTGGTACCTGACGTTGCACTGGTAGCGGATGTTGCACTGGGTAGCGAGGTAACACTGGTAGGCGATGTTACACTTGTTGGTGAAGTCGCACTAGTAGCCGACGTCACACTAGTACCTGACGTTGCACTGGTAGCGGATGTTGCACTGGTTGGAGACGTTGCACTGGTTGGTGACGTTGCACTGGTTGGTGAGGTAACACTAGTTTGCGATGTTACACTTGTTGGTGAAGTCGCACTGGTACCTGACATTGCACTGGTTGGTGACGTTACACTGGTACCTGACGTTGCACTTGTTGGTGACGTTACACTGGTGGCGGATGTTGCACTGGTTAGTGAGGTAACACTGGTAGGCGATGTTATACTTGTTGGTGAAGTCGCACTAGTAGCTGACGTTACACTGGTACCTGACGTTGCACTAGTTGGTGACGTTACACTGGTACCTGACGTAACACTAGTAGCAGATTTTGCACTGGTTAATGAGGTAACACTACTAGGCGATGTTACACTTGTTGGTGACGTCGCACTAGTAGCTGACGTTCCACTAGTCGGTGACGTTACACTTGTAACTGATGTTGTACTGGTTGGTGACGTTACACTTGTAGGTGATGTTACACTAGTAGGTGACGTAACACGGGTAGGCGTTGGTACACTTGTTGGTGAAGTCACACTAGTAGCTGATGTTGCACTGGTTGGTGACGTAACACTTGTAGGCGACGTCATACTAATAGGTGATGTGACACTATAAGGCGATGTGACACTGGTAGGTGATGTAGAAGCACTAAAAGTTTAATGGACAGAAACAAACTTAACGGAGCAACGCGTGTCAGATTCTACATAGTATCCATGTAAACCTATACCCCCCCCCCCTTCCGAAATGATCGCCTAAAATAAGATCTGGACAGGCAATGGCCGCACCAAGGTGAGGGTGGTGGCGACAAGAGTAGTTCTAAAAAAATCGTGTCAAAAATTTCAGGGGAAGACCCCATGGGAAAGGCCCCTCTACTTTGGCGCTCGTGGATGGGCTTCGTCGAGGCTCGCAAGTCCGTATGTTTGACACTTTATCTCAACGATAAGTGCCTGAAATACTGTCACACTGCATTTCCGGCAGTCCCTTTTTCTAAAATTTCTAGACCCCCCCCCTCCGTACCACGTGTTGACATTCGTGCCCTTGTCCCCTTAACCTTGGACTTTGCCCCACCTTTGCCCCTTCAAGCATCACTGTGGACAGAATTAGATTACTTTGCAAAAGTATAAAGTGTGAAAATAGCAAGTCAATCAAAATATGTGCCCATAAGAAACCAGATAACTCCTTGCATAATATCGCCTCCGATTAGCATATAAGACTAACTAAATATTTGCAATGTTATTATTCTGACATCAAAATACTGCCAGCAATTAAAACAAAGTACTTACCTACATCTGGCTTGAGATGACTGGGTGCATGTTAACGTAATAGCATCAAAATATAAATTACTTGGACAAATTTTGTCTTCTCCCAACCCGGCATTTAAACAACGAATATATCTTCGACAATTTGTACAATGTGGAAAATCGCCTAAATCATTCGGGCATTCAATCACGTCAATACATGGCGTTTCCATTCTTGGCGTTGTCACACTGGTTGGTGATGTTGCACTGGTTGGTGAGGTAACACTGGTAGGCGATGTTACACTTGTTGGTGAAGTCGCACTGGTACCTGACGTTGCACTGGTACCTGACGTTGCACTGGTTTGTGACGTTACACTGGTACCTGACGTTGCACTGGTTGGTGACGTTACACTGGTACCCGACGTTGCACTGGTTGGTGACGTAACACTGGTAGCAGATGTTTCACTGGTTTGTGAGGTAACACTGGTAGGCCATGTTACACTTGTAGGTGAAGTGGTACTAGTAGCTGACGTTACACTGGTTGGTGACATAACACTTGTAGGCGACGTCATACTAATAGGTGATGTGACACTATTAGGGGATGTGACACTGGTAGGCGATGTAACATTGGTAGGTGATGTAGAAGCACTAAAAGTTTAATGGACAGAAACAAAGTTAATGTTGGAACGCGTGCAAGATTCTACAGAGTATGCACGAAAATTGATACCAAAAAAAAAAAAAAAAAAAAAAATCTTAGTCTTTCAGAAATGATCTCCTAAAAAAAGATTTGGACAGAATATGATTATTTTGAATAAAATCATAACTATAAAGTATAAATAATTTCAAGTGACACCAATCAAAATATATGCCCATAGGAAACCTGTTAATCCTTTAAATAATATCGCTTCCGAATACAATATAAGACTAACTAAATATTTGCAATTATATTATCAGAATACTGTCAGCAATTAAAACAAAGTACCTACCTACATCTGGCTTGAGATGACTGGGTGCATGTTAACGTATCAGCATCAAAATATAAATTACTTGGACAAATTTGGTCTTCTCCCAACCCGGTATTTAAACAACGAATATATCTTCGACAATTTGTACAATGTGGAAAATCGCCTAAATCATTCGGGCATTCTGTCACATCAATACATGGCATTTCCATCCTTGGCGAAGTCACACTTGTAGGTGACGTAATGTTTGTAGGCGACGTCATACTAGTAGGTGATGTGGCACTAGTAGGTGACGTTACACTGGTATACGACGTTACACTAGTAGGTGATGTTACACTGGTAAGTGATGCCACTCTTGTGGGTGATGTGATAGGGGATGTCATGCTTGTTGGTGATGTCATTAGAGTTGGAGACATTGGAATTATTACGCTGCGAAAAGAAAATATATTTTGCTATTTTCTAATTATCTAAACAAGTTCGGTGATCTAATTGTTTGCATAATAATAAGATTAGAAATATATAACATTTTTTTTCTTTTTTACATAAAAGACAATACAATTTTACGTGCCTACAGACTGCTGTTTGTGGAAGGCTGCATGTGGTCGTTACCGAGTTAAACCGAAGACTTCCGGGACATGTTAATTCAGTACCACCACTATTGAAGCACCTTACATATTTTTTGCAGTCATCACAGTGTGGAATATCACCTAATCTCCCATCACAATCTGTTGTACTACCTAAGCAGTTCACCGTGTTCTGTGCCCTTCTAAAATAAAATTGTGTAAATGATTGTTTTTTAATGCCTCTTTTATTTGACATTTTGAGAAGAGAAATGGTATGAAGTACTACTGTTCTGCTCTGACTGGGCGTATGAAGACGGTCATGCGCCATACATGGTGATATGAGGGAAATTTTGCCCGGACAGTGGCGCTACGGCCTGCTCTTATATCGAATTCCAACTGCCAAGACATATTTTGTGTGCACGCCAATGTGTACACGAGACCTCGCCTTTGCGTTCCACAGTCCCACCCGAACGAGTATACCTTTGTCAGGCCCTCGGTCCTGCAATTTTGGGAAGAGGGCTGGATCTGTAACAAATGAAAAAAAACGGGTTAAACGTCTCACTGCTCTGCATCAATTGGCTTGAAAATCCCGAGTAACCATCTATGCCAAGGCAGACAACCGTTTTGATGTAATTAAGGTACCGAGAAAGCATGCTTACTATTAGTTCCTTTCGGAACTGTCTCTCACACGCGCAACACCGCCGGTGATCAAAGGCTATTTTGGACTCCCTACCTTCGATTTCTCATCGTAATTCCCCTTTCTTAAAATGGGACTGGGCATACATTATTTTTGTTTACAACAGTTTAGCATAGGCTTAAGACCGGGAATATTCCTGGTGCAGTGGTCCGAGAAATGTCTTAACTCCAGTCAAACGAAACGAAACACTGAGGAAATTGAAGACCGGTATATGTGAAATATGTCTAATGCGTGCGGGAATCATGGTGGCTAAGTGGGTAAGACGCTGGCTCGCTAGCCTGGAGGTCGGGTGTTCGATCCCTGCAATGGCCGAAAAGTTCATCGATATTTTCCGGCGTGTTTTCCCCTTGTCCGTGATGTAGGACGGGGCATGACAAGGACAGCTGTCTAGTCGTTCGGATGGGTATGAAAAACCGAGGTCCCGTGTACCACTGCCCTGGCAAAACTTCCCTCATAGGACACTGCATGGCGTATGCCCGTCTTCATTAGCTCAGTTTAGGAGCAGCACAGTAGGACGTTAAACTCCATATCATTTCCTTAAGATCATAGTATCTATTGCATTTGTTGTTGAATAAGGGAGCATGGTTTGTACGTCAGTCTACCCTTGTGAGTTTATCCATGGGTTCCGACTGCTTTTGAAATAAAATGTTCCATATTATGATAGGCCCTAAAGGATTGCGCTGTGTAGACATTGAATCTCCATTTCCACTTCTCCCGAAACTAAGGCCACATTAACCACGTTACCTTCCTGATACCCACAGGCACTTGAAGGGATTAATATAAATTAAAATAAAACTTCTTACCACTGCTTAATACAAGAATGTAAGTCAGACGCCATCTTTGTTTTGACTGATTTACCATGAATCGTCTGATATCATCTCACAATACTCACTAGTTCTAACACTTCATGTCATTTTTATTGCTAACGAGACTTTATTTGATTATTATTCATCTTCCGATGTAATTAAATTGGTCATTTAACACTGTTATTGATAACAAATCAAACTTGAGCCGCTATCATTTATCGACAATCAACTTCCCGAGACCGGAAGTAATCTGAAAATAGGTCAAAAGAAGTCTGTATCACCCAGTTCCTTTATAAACCTATCATTACTCTATATGTGCATAGGAACTGGGTGATCGAGTCTCGCTCAACAGCGGCCTCGCTTCGTAGGCTTTATCACGTGATAGAACTTGATAGGTTTATAAAGGAACTGGGTGATACAGACTTCTTTTGACCTATTTTCGGATTACTTCCGGTCTCGGGAAGTTGATTGTCGATAAATGATAGCGGTTCAAGTTTGATTTGTTATCAATAACAGTGTTAAATGACCAATTTAATTACATCGGAAGGTGAATAATAATCAAATAAAGTCTCGTTAGCAATAAAAATGACATGAAGTGTTAGAACTAGTGAGTATTGTGAGATGATATAAGCGATTCATGGTAAATCAGTCAAAACAAAGATGGCGTCTGACTTACCTTCTTGTATTAAGCAGTGTAAGAAGTTTTATTTTAATTTATTTTAATCCCTTCAAGTATTAAGCAGTGATAAGAAGTTTTATTTTAATTTATTTTAATCCCTTCAAGCGCCTGTGCTGATACCCTATAAAGTTGTAACCCGGAAGAGGTGGTGTTTCGCCTAATTTTAATACGGACAAAATGTCTTACCCACAAACGACTCGGGATGAATCACAGCTATAAGTAGAAATACTAAATAGTGTTCCAGTGGGACAAGTCAACTGTTGTTCTATTGAATTACTGCAGGTGGTATATTTACTACAGTCACTACAGTCTGGATATCTACCATCTTCCATACCCAAACAGCTACTTATACACGTCTGTTGGACTAAAATAAATGATATAAATGTAAAGGGTTTTAAGTCTTCTAAATACGCTGAATCTCATTCTAAAACTATTTTTTTTCCTAACAGATCTTGTGCAATGCGGATAAAGGGATAATTCCTTTGCATACTTCCATGATGTCAGAACGAATAACGCCGATTTAGTGACATGCACACCACCGTCGATTTACTTTGAAATTTGACAGTTCAGTTTTGGGAATTTCTGATGGGCATTTTTAAAGCATTAAAGTTGTTTTCCCGGGTACAAACTGGGTGATTTGATGATATATTAGGACTAAAAACATATTCAAACTAATTAATTCATCATAATTTTGCTTCAAATCCTTCTCGAAACACTCTAATTGCCAAGTATATCCCGCCATGAAAATCGATCAAAAGAAGCGATGTTTGCGTCGGGGGATTACCCTTCTCCGTCTCTATGGCAACCTCGGGCGGAGACGGTGAGAATTCATTGCATACACAAGACGTTGTTGTCTGTAATCGCTGACTGTTTATTACAAATATCGAATCCTAATTAAATTCTCGGATTATCCACTGCCTGCGTCTTTTCCCGTGATTTTTATCTTAGAAAGCGTTGTAGGTCTAACTCTTTATTGAGTTTATCAACATGTACACAAATGCGCTTGTGCAGCCTTCGACGTCACGCGTGAGTATAGCCCTAATCGTCGGGCTGTCGATTAGGGGAACCCTTACATTTTTGTCCTGTATACGCTAAATTAGTGTTTTTCAGGGAATCCAATATTTTTCTAGTAAGATTGGATATCTCTACTTTCCATATATACCAAAATTGTCATACTTTTACTGGCAATAACCACACGATAAATACTTTGCTGGGAACCCATCTTTAAGCACATTACTATAAATGGTCTAATCAAGACGGACATACGCCTTACAATGTGCTGTGGGTAAAATTATGCCCTGATATCCCCAATATGGCCTACTCTTATTCTGAATTCCAGGGGTTCTTTTACGTGCAAGTTAAAGGGCCAATCCCGATAACTTTTTGGGGAATAAAACTGCTTAATTTTGTATTAAAATCCCTTATAACCCATTATCTAAGGCCGACCAACTAACCCGATATTTGTGATATGCTTGTAAATAACTTAAACCTGACAGTCTTCATCTGGAAATGGAGACCGTTGTATTATACAGTGTCTGGATAAAACCAGACTTTTTTCTATAAAAATGATATGTAGGTGAAATTTACCTTTTGTTATCAGTACAGTACATAGGTCATTCACTGTATAGACCTCTCAAGAAACGGGAATCGATTATCAGGTCACCCAATCAAAAAATTGACCCGAAATCTTAAAAGGGTTACGTGTCCGGATAAGCAGTGTTGACGTTAACGTCAAAACGACTCAATATTTTGAGCTGAAACTTTGAGCCAAGGTATATACACCATGCCTCTATATTTTGGTCCATATATTTCATAAATGCTCGGACTTCAATTTTTGAGACTCTGTTCTTATCGGGATTGTCCCTTTAATGTGCACATGGGACCTTGGTTTTTCGTACTGTCTAAACGACTAGACATTGTTCTGCGTTACCCCCCCCCCCCACACACACACACACACACAGATACACAGTCATGCCCTACTGACAAGGGAAACCACGTCAGCCAACAGCGAGAGTGAGCCCGAGACCCCCGTTTAGCGACACACTGAGCCACCGCAGCTTCCCAAGTGTTATCATATGAATAATAATTTTTGAGGATATCATGTATCTATACAGCTAAACTAAATACAGAATCGATACGTACGGTAAGATAAGATGTTAGAGACTTTTGGCAAGCGTAAATTGCTAGTGCGTAGCGCATATCCGTATGAATTTTGTGTGTGACGTCATCAATGTGTGTGTATTTCTCATACGCGATACGGCACACGGATACGGCAGCCCGTATCATATCAAACAGCTTTCATACGGAGATGGTCCGTATAACATTGTCGTCGTTTTAGACGCTGAAATGTTTTATCATAGTGTTTTTATGAATCTGTGTGTATCTTAGAACACGGAGGTGTATATTAAGTTTGATGTGAATTTAATCATAATAAAGACTGGAATTTAATCATTATTTTTTATGATTTTTTCTCGGAATTTTCATACTTTTCCTGTCTGTCTGCACGCTGGTTGATCTGCGCGCTAGCTTTAGGTAGATATGGGACCTTGAAAATCTGTAAATGATGTGATTCTATGGTAAAGGGGTGTCAATGATAAATTAGTGAAACCAAAAATTCTGTCGAGTCAAAGTCAAAGATTTTTATTTTTTTTTTCAAATAAGATACGACATTAATTTTTTTAATAGCTTAGCGACTGTCGAATGACTTCACGCACTCCGAGAAATTGTAGGCAAGGCACTTGACTAGTACTGATGGCGATCTTGGTAGATAACTGCCATCATGCTGTGCAGAATTAAGCTCAGCTCAGTGACGCATACGTACGCGAAAGCAAGAATCTGCCAAAACTCTAAATAAAATAAAACCAAGTACGAACAATCCAAACCATTAGACAGAATTCGAAGGCCTAAAAAAATGTTATAGGCGAAATAGTATAATCAGCAAATGGACTTCTCCCCGTGTACAAAATACACGACAAACAGTGGTAACAGGTGTCCGGAAGAGTAAGCTTACCCTGCCTGGCGCGCTACACCCGCCATAGCTGCATCCAAACTATTAGGCAAAATGTCGGTAAAATAGCGTGATTGGCCAATGAACTATCGGTATGCAAAATGCACGTGATGAACTGTGTTTACGATGTAGTAGGCATAATAGTAATAGTAATTAAATATATCTAGAATAATGGCCGAGAGAGACACGTTATATTTACCAATCAAGTCAATATGACGGCCATAAAACCTTTTAAAGGTTTTTATAAGTTTAGTGCGCACGTATCCTTGTAGTTGAAGCTTTGATGACAAATGCCTCGATCTACTTAAAAAAATCAGAATAAAAGGAACAGGCTCTCGCGTAACGATTTAGCTGAGACACAAACACTCCATAAGCTGGTGATATTGGAATGTTACTACTAATAAATGGAAAGTTAACAATCGGAAAGTCAAAGTCATCACGTTTATCGTAAAATTCAACACTCAGTTTATGGCAATCGTCAAAATCGAGACGCAGATCCAAGTAGGAAGCGTAATTGTCACTGTCAGTGGTGTTTTTAATTTCGAGCTCATCAGGATATATGAATTCGACATAAACACTAAATTTAGGATTATTAAGTGATAAAACGTCATCGATATATCGATAAGTGAAATTAAAATGTCTGACTAATCGTTTGTTTGTTTTTACGAGCGCTTCGATGTAATCGGCTTCGTACGAATAGGGAAACGAATCAGCAAGCAAAGGTGCATAGTTGGTGCCCATGGGGATACCTACCACTTGCTGATATATTTTCCCTCCAAATTCAACAAAGATTTTATCAATAACAAAAAATCCAACATCTGAATTATCTTGATGGCGGTGAATTTGGTTTTGGAATCACTGTGATTTGGAAACTACTCTGACGCAACGTGTCACGTAAACGATACGGATACGTGATACGGGTAGGGAAAATGCCATTTGGCAAAAGTCTCTATTCACAAGCATCAATAAACATTGTAGGGCTTAACTTTATTCGGTTAATTGTTACATGTGGCTTATTGTAAGCACATGTTTTATTCAACCATGTTTTGTACATAAGAGAGGGAGAGAACTATCAAAGACCAGTAAATCTTAATAGTCCAAATTATGGACTTGGAACATATTATTACACCTCCCTTTGTTTTTAAGTTTGATTAACTTATAATGAAATTGTTAATAAACTGAAATAGGGTATGACAGTCCACACTAAGTCACTATTGGAGTCAATATTGTTCAATAAATCGATTTGGTTTCTTTATGGTTCTGCTTGATTTACGTTGAATATCAGTTGTACCATTTGCTTCTGAGTTAGGTTTGTAGACGATTTCATCACGATTTGAAGGTTGTTTTATCTTTCTCGTCATTCTTCGATTACGTCGCACTTTAAGATTATTTTCGATCTTAATAATGTATGATCTTGGATTTTTCAGACATTTATTCAATACAGATCATGTAGTGTGCAGATCTGGTATCCACACCGTGTCACCTGGGTAAAGATCTTCACTATCAGATGCTCTATGTCTTCTATTATAATTAGATTTCATCTTAGTTCGATACTCCATATTTCTTCTTTTGACTAGATTTATATCAGGAGTAAACGGAATAAGTTCCTCTGTAGGGCAAGGAAGACGTGATCGTAAACTTCGACCCATGCTTAGTTGAGCTGGCGAAAACCCATTTTGTAATGGTGTGTTTCGATACTGTAGTAGTGCTAAGTATTCGTCGTTACACTTTTTAAAGATACTTTTCGTGATCTGCACAGCACGCTCAGCTACACCATTTGATTGTGGATATCTTGGTGATGGTGTTACATGTTCAAAACACCATTGGTCAGCAAATCATTTGAATTACTCAGCAGAGAACTGTGGACCATTGTCCGTAAAATGTATATCTGGAACACCATTTTCTTGAACAATTTGATTGTTTAAATCGATGTAGCATGTTTAGGAGTTATGCATATTTCAACATCCTGGGAGTAATAATCTACAGCTAAAACATAATTATTGATGATCTTTATTTTAAAAGAAATCTGCGCCTACACGTGACCATAGTCGGCTGGGAAATTATGTTCCTTTCATAGGTTCAGCATGATCTCTACTGTACCTTGAGCACTGAGAGCAATTTTTAATTAGTTGGTCAATGTCTTTTGTGATGCCAGGCCACCATACTCCCTGGTGACCATCATGAAGATAGGACAAAATATCATGCTGTACAGTGGCTGGTATGACCAAACGTTGACCTCTAATGAGCAGACCCTCATGAACAGACAGATTGCCACGTTCATTCCAGAATTTCTTAAGACAGGTTGGAAGTTTGTCGAGTTCCGGCCAGCCTATTTGAGTAAATTGAAAGACTAAATTTAGAGTTTTGTCTTTCCTGGTTTCAGATCTTATATTATCCAATGTACGATCTGTTGTCGGCAAATTAACCATTACGGTGTTGACGTGACAGTCTGTGTTGATTTCCAAATCATTAGGCGCTAGGGATTTGCTATCAGTAGGAACTCTTGATAAGGTATCCGCTGTACACAGAATTTTAACAGGAACATGCTTGATGGAAAAACCGAAACGCAGAAGTCTCATTCGGAAACGTTGAAGGCGAATAGGCAATTCATCAATGAGCTTTGTTTTGAAAAAAAAAGGAACCAGAGGTTTATGGTCTATTTCGACATGAAAGTGCAATCCAATTAGTAGATCTGGCCAGTGTTCAAGGGCCCACATCATGGCGAGAGCTTCCTTCCTTCTCTATTTGTGCTTACCTCTTTTCAGTTGTGGCCATAGCTCGACTTGCATAAGCAACCAGTTTAAGGATTGCTGAGGACTGACGCTGGAGTAAGACAGCCCCTAAGCCATAACTGCTAGAATCTCAGCGAGATGAGGGTAACACTTAGTTTGCTGGTTCACCATACCCAAGAATCGTCGCAATTCTGAAATATTGGTAGGTGAAGGCATATCAATGATTCCCTAGACCTTGGAAGGATCTTTGTGAATTCCAAATTCACCGATGAGTTTTCCTAAATATTGTAGCCGCTTGCAGGACCTCCACTCTTAGCTATTTTCCCAACAGTATCTTCAACTTTTGGCATAGGATAAATTTCTCGTTTAACTGCTTTATTTAGACGCACAGTCGTACGGTATTATCGGGCTTGACATCAGGGACCATACCGGAACACCAATCTGATGGGTCATCATCAGCCGACTCAATAACGTCTTGATCTTGCATTCGTTGAAGTTCATTTTTCACTTTATCCATTAAAGGGATAGCTACTCTTCGTGGACTATGAAGGCAAAATGTTTGGGCGTTATCTTCTAGAGTAATTTTCTATTCTCCAGGAATAATTGTGTGTATTCTCTTACAATATCTTCCTTTAGGAGTGGTAAAGTACTATCGTGGTGAGTGTCAATTGAACGTATACTGAATGCTCTATGTATTTAATAAATAAGTCCCAGACTGTGAATAGCTGGAAGTCCTAATAGCAATTTCTTGCATTTAGTGATACAGAATTTTTCAGTAATGGTAGTTTGATTATTTGACAGTAGAACAGTCACATAGCCTTTAACATCTAATTGAGAGTTATTAGCACCTACGAGTTTGTGATCTGTTGGCTGTAAATCGCCATATGATGGTTGATAAATCTCTACTGGCATAACCGTAACTTGGGCTCCAGTATCGATCTGCCATAAATGTTCATCGTTACCTGTATTCAATTGAATATGAAAGCCAGGTTCGGTTGGTGGTTGAGACTCTACCAATAAATGTAGGAGTTAGATCATCCATTGGATCAACGGGATCATCAGATATTTGATTTACTGTTGCATGAGAGCTTTTACAGATGCTTGAATAATGACCAGTTATACTACATTTTTCACAGCGATGTCGTGCAGCTGGACAATAAGGTTTACCGATGGCATGACGAATGTTGCAGTAAAGTAACTACTGTTTCCCGTTGATGTGGTTTTAGGAAGATTTCCTTGTTGAGTAACAGGTTTACTTGAGTGGTCATGAAACTTCCCCTGGAAATGTCGTTTTGGCTTATTAGCGTGTGTTGCCTTGCTTTAATGTTGTGTCTTGCTGTTTGTGTTATGAGACTGATACTTGATAGCTTCAATTGTAAAAGTTTTAGACTCACGTAGCTCACGTTGCGTAGCTTTTTTTAATTGGAGGATTTCAATTGTTTGGTCCAAAGTTAGGGTGGCTCCCCTATCATAAAGCTTCAATTTTGCCAAATCATCACTGCAATTGAAGACTAATTTGTCTCGAATAGCCTGCTCTGCAAAATGTTCTAGAAATTTACATGCTTGTGCATGCTCTTTAAGAGTAACGACCCAGGACTCAATGGTTTGATGTGGACATTTGTCAACTAAGCTTCAACTCAGGGGCGTACATAATGATTTCGTTTGGGGGGGGGGGTGTTTAGCCAAAATGCGACCGACTGATGCACATACCCCCCCCCCCTCCAGTGCGACAGACGAATTCAGGAGCCAAGCACCGCGAGTGAGTTTTCTAGGGAATATGGGGTGGGGTAGGGGCGGTTTCAAATCTAGGGCGCCATCCACAATCCCACCCCACAATGAAAGTAAACAAAATACTGGCTATAACATTAGGCGTCCCGGTAGTACATATATAGTATTGCAGAACTACATAGTTGTTCGCCGATCGTTGTCTCGTCGGAAAGCAGTTTTATTTAAGTTCACATAATATGTCATATTAATTAATGATTGTGCCTATAACACAGTTATTTGAGAACATTTTTAAAAATTGATTCAATATCCTGGCATATATGAGGTCATTGCTGGGAGAAATTCTTGTGGACTAGTGGACCAGAAATGTCAGTCAGTGGGACAGAATCTCAAGATCTTTTGCAAGAGTTGACATAACATCTGTATACAATCTGACGCCCCACACACCAGTGGTACTACCAAGTGGGCAGTTCACTATAATTGTAAATATAATAGTACTGAGACAGTATAAGACAACTGAGGAGTAGAAGAATAATTTTAAAATGGAATCGAGCGCCGCAGGCGCGAAAAAAAAAATCAGATATGTAACTGTGTAGAAAAATGATGTTATAACGGATATGTAACGGAGCTTTTAAATTTTTGGGACTCGGCTTGAAAATTTGAATTAATATCATGGCAAATGGAACCAAATTCTCGTTAATGAGAGGATAAAAAATGGGACAGTATCTTTAGCCTTATCTGCCAATTTCATTTTGTGATTGCTGCATTTATCTCATTAATTCGTTTAGTCGAAGACCCACTGCGGTCTCATAGAACAACATACTCACTACAGAGACAAGCATACATGGTTATTTTATACTATAGTTTTGTGTGACGTATGCAATTTAGGCACACAGGTATTGTTTTTGAGACCGACTGCAGTGACTGTACTTATTTTGTGACCGACTTTTTTTTCTCCCTGGGTGAAATTTTGTTGTTCGACGAACATACTCACAACAGATTAAGAGTGACGTATGCAATTTAGGCTCACGGATTCACACAAATACACAGTATTTGGGATCTATTCTGGCATTGTGTTTGAGACCGACTGCACTGACTGCACTTATTTTGAGACCGACTATTTTTCTGCCTGGGTGAAATTTTGTTGTTAGACTAACATACTCACAACAGAATGAGACTGAAACACAGCATCTTTTCAAACATGATAAGTTGACAAGGTTATTATATACTAAAGTTTTGCGTGACGTATACAGTTAACACTTATTTTGATACCGACTGCACTGATTTTGCGACCGCCTATTTTTATACTAAAGTTTTGCGTGAGCTGCGTGACGTATACAGTGAGCTCTTATTTTGATACCGACTACTCCTCTTTTGCGACCGACTGCACTGATTTTGCGACCGACTATTTTGGGGGTTGCCCCCCCCCCCGCATTTACGCCCCTGCTTCAACTACAAGGATACTTGCGCACTAAACTTATCAAATCCTTTAAAAAGTTTTATGGCCGTCATATTGACTTGATTGGTAAATATAACATGTCTCTCTCAGCTGTTATTCTAGATATATTTAATTGACGCGTATCCTATTTACTATCTCTCTGCAGGGGCGTAAATACGGGGGGGGGTATATCAGTTTATATACATTCATATTACAGTATTATATGCGTTGCGACCCACCTGTGTCAATTTCTAGGTCCCCAATGTTAGCGATTTAGCTCCTTTAAAAATGATTAAACAGAGGCAATACAGAACTGTAACCCAAAAATTAGACAAGAATAAAAGGATGAAAGCATAAATAGATAAATATTCCTAGAAGAGATATACAACGTTTAGTAAAAACCAAATAATATTTTACAATAATAAAACTCACCAGGTAAAAATGTTTGACTTGAAACACTGGAAAATAGAAGTTATCAGTCAATTTTTTTCATAAAAGAGAGAGAGACAGAGAGAGAGAGAGAGAGAGAGAGAGAGAGGGATGGGTATAACGTCCAATCGACACAAACTAGGTCATTTCGGGACTAATATATGGTTCAATTTTATTTTAATAATTCGCTTGCGCGAAAACCGGAGGACCCCGAGAAAACCCACGTACAACCGGGGATTCGAAACCACGCCAGTTGACTTAATGACAGGCTTTATGACACAGCACGCACGTGCTAGCCATTCGGTCATCCCCCCCCCTTCATAATAGACTTCTGTTAATAGTGCATAGTGGATAGTTAAAGATGCCAGACGGGGTACACTCACATCATTATTCATTCAATTGCACCCCATAGAGCCGTGTCTGATCGTATTGTTCTCTCACCGTTCCTGTCGGTCCGTATTAACATGTAATAATATAATAACGCTATACCACACCTCGGTTTCAAGGCTATTTTGAAATATTTACCGTCTATTTTTCACCGATTTCTCGACACATCTGACACAAATTTATAATAATTTAGCATTATTTTCAAGTAGAATTATGCGATTAAAAACCAAATTCGTTTGAATTGGTCTGTCATATTCGAACTCGCGCTTCCGCAAACCAGAGGTCACGGGTATGCAGCATCAGCTTAGCCAATATTCAAAATCTAGGATTAGATTGTTGACAAACCACTTTGCTTCAAACTGGGTAATGCGATTCCGTTTCCAACATTTTTCGTATAATTTAGTCATTTTTGTTCTGTCAAAATCAATAAATTTAATAGTTTTGATTCTCTTGTTTTAACTTGTATCCATGTTCAGTTGGGGGGGGGGGGCAAAGTGGCGCCAGTTGTCGGTGGATGGAGGGGCAAAGCTGGGGCGAAGACTCATAGGCGTACGAGTCAGGGGGCAGGGGGGCAGCTGCCCCCCCCCCCCTAACTTTCGGCCAATCTGAGTTTTCGTGCAGACGGGTAAAGTAAAAAAAAAAAAAATTATTTCATCTACATGGCAAAATAAAGTTCCCAAAATCTAATAATACATTAATTTTACCCCCCCCCCCATCCTAACTGTCATCTAGCCCTAATAAAACACTGATTTTACTTTCTTTTAATTGAATACCACGAATTTGTACTCAGTTGACTATGGATTAAAACATTTTGTCTGGAGCCACTTTACTTTGTGCGACATTTCTCGGGTATCGTTTATTATTTGTGAATGCAACTGATTGGATGGGTGGAATTCAGAGTGGGATTTCGGTTACAAAACCATTGGACACTTTTGGAGTTGCTTACATGAGCTAGAGTAGCAGAAAACGCATTTGCGGTAGTTAAATTTCAAAATTTTCTCGGGGAGGGTGAGGTCCGCATATCCCGCGACGATTTATTGGTTGTTTGGAATTTAGGTCAGCCATGCAGGTAGGCTACATTAGACCACATTGAAGTTGCTGTATTCATAGGCTGGAATAGCAAGAAACGCGTTTGCGATAGTCAAATTTTCATAATTTACTTCCAACGGTCCCGTCTTCGTGGACTGTAAACGATTGATCTGTTGATTGGAATTCGAGTCAGCCACCTTAATTAGGCTGATTAGACCACTTTGAAGTTGCTTTGTTCACGGGCTGAAATAGCAGGAAAATGCGTTTACAGACGTCAAATATTCTAAAATTTTCTTTGGGGTCCATACAAGGTAAGTTCTGGAGAGGCGAAGAACACCGGGAATTTCGAGTTCTGCCCCCTAACTGTCATCGAGGCCTCACGCCTATGCGAAGACTCCGCGTTAGCACCGAAAGCTCGAGGCACTAATCGTCAAGAGAATGGGGCTGGCCGGATACCGCCAGCCTCCTAGTCACCAGTTTATCCGGCTAAAACGGAAAGTGTCAAACGAAGGGGCTTGAGGGGGTGGGAGCGTGCTTTTCCTCGCCAGGGTCGAAGGCACAAAGCTCAACGTGAGGTCTGGGGAATCCACCCTATCCCCTCCGAAAAATTTTAAAGACTGTCCGAAAAGCAGTCTGGCAATATTTCAGGAACTGATCGTCGAGATAAATAGAGCTGACCAGATACCGTCTGTCGCTACATCATTCGACCAAAAGCACTTCCCAACTCATGGTGCATCTGCTATTCTTTATAGAACGTTTACAGCAGGATGGATTTGGTAAGAAATCACCATGGGCCTACGGGCTCGGTGACAGTTATGGGTCAGAGCCCGAAATGCCCAGAAAATTTTGGGTTTACAGAGAGCGGCGCCAGTCTTCCTCGAGAGGCGAACAAGCGGAGCTTACCTTGTATCACCCCGCCCCAAAGAAAATTTTGGAATATTTCAGCCCGTGAACAAAAGTGGTCTAATGTAGGTTAATTAAGGTGGCTGACTCGAATTCCAATCAATCATTTACAATCCACGAAGACGAGACCGTTGGGAAAATTTTTTGAAAATTTAACTGCCGCAAACGCGTTTTCCTGCTGTTCCAGCCTATATGAATATGAATACAGCAACTTCAGTTTGGTCGGCCCAATATAGCCTACCATTGCTGACTCGAATTCCAAACAACCAATCAATCGTCGCAAGGTATGGGGGCCTCACCCTTCTGGAGAAAATTATGAAAATCTAACATGCGTTTTCTGCTAATATAGCCCGTGTAAGCAACTCTAAAAGAAGTGTACAATGGTTTTGTAACCGAAATCACACTCTAGATTCCAACCATCCAATGAGACTGTTGCAGCTGCATTCACAAATAATAAACGATGCCCGAAAATGTCGCACAAAATAGAGTGGCTCCAGACAAAATGATTTAATTCATAGTCAGCTCAGTACAAATTTGTGGTACTCAATTAAAAGAAAAGTAAAATTAGTGTTTTATTAGGACTCGATCAGTACAAATTCGTTGTACTCAATTAAAAGAAAAGTAAAATTAGTGTTTTATTAGGACTCGATGATTGTTACGAAAGCAAAACTATAAATGCCCCAAAATTCAGGTTTACAGACAGTGGAGCCGGTTTTCTTTGAGAGGCGAAGAAGCGGGGGGGGGGGCAACAGAGGCTCCGCCACTTTCCATGTTTATAGAAAGGTTTTATTCGGGGGGCGTGTTTTCTCAGAAATGTTACATGTTTATTTGTCATGGGCCTCAAATTTCAGTTTCATCTTTGGCTTACTATCGTATAAATTTTAATATCGAATCAAAAACGTCTAGTCTTTAAAAAAATAATAATTGTCAAAAGTATTCATGTTATAAATATTAACCTTATGTAGGGATCGGTGTGACAATGTTTGTGATATGTTATCTAATAATGTCATCTAGTGTATAGAAATGATAACAACACTGCCTGAAGTCATTAATATCTATTTTAACCACACCTATATCTCATTTCACTCAAATTTTTCAGAATCAATAAATGTAACTGATATTTTATTATTTTTCTTGGAAAGATAAAAACATTAAAATACACCCTGAATTGTGACGTAAAGGTGTTTCACCTCGTTCCGAGGGAAATGAATAAGTGTATTGAATGTTATTGTTCAGAGATCTTAATATCAAGTAAATTAAAAAGCATATTTAAGTGCCTTTATCCTTTGTGCTAGACTTTCTCTTTGATGCTTGAGAAGAAATTAGTTTGCCCAGAAGTTAACAAAAACCTTTCTAAAGCATTCGATGTATTTTCAAACAGCCTCACAATCACATAATTTTGCCATACCTCACTCGGGCGCGGTGGCGGATGACTTCGTAATTTCGTAGACGGTAATGGTGTGGATTAAACGAAAATACACCCACTGTCAGTTGCGCTGGAAAGTCTATATTCTGGTCGGCAAAAAGTCTATATTCTGAACCCACGTTTTTGTAGGGAAGGATCTATTTGACGTACATCACTGGTCACCTGACACCTTTAGATTAACCGCCTGACCATTAAGAGTTTACAAACGGCGGTAATTACTTTCCACGATTCTTCATCGTTTTTAATTATTCCATGATACATGTAATAATAATAAACCCCCAGGCCTGTGTACTGTTTTGTAACTGAATTTTTATTATTTTTACTATATCTTTTTATTATTTACACAGAATTTAAATTTTGGAAATGATGTGTAGGACCGGTGATTTTATATAAATTTACTAAAAAGGAATTTTGTACTGTAGTGAAATGAAATGAAATTGGGTTTAACGCCCTACTGTTCTACTCCAACTTGGCTGATGCAGACGGGCATATTTGATGCAGTGTTCTAGGAGGAAAATTTTGTCCGGAGAACCACTCTTTTATAAATATCGTGTACGTCAATGTATATACACGGGCCCTCGGTCTTACGTCCTATCCGAAGGACTAAATATATGCAGGGGTGGATCCAGGATTTTCAGAAATTGGGGCGTGCAACACCCACTTGGGAGTGCGAAGCCCGGCCCGTGATTTTTGTGTGGAAAAAATGCCCACAAGGACTAATTTCATACTATCGTATTGTAAATTACCATTTCCAACCGAAACTATTTTTGTTCTCCTTTCCCGCGAGAATATATGGAGCTAAAAATTGTTCGCCACCTCCAAAAAAAAAGGGGGCGTGCGCCGGGTATGCCACCCTCTGGATCCGCGCCTAATATGACCTTGTCTGGCCGATGGACTTTCTTGGTCAACACCGAGAGCAAACCTGCGACCTCCACACCAGCGAGCCAGTGTCTTACTCACTTGGTCAACGTGGCTCTTTGTGCTTTATAGTAAATCCATCATTATTTTCTCGAGTACAGCACAAAAAATTGATGTCATTTTAGTACATTAAGATAATATACGCTTAATTTTACCTGCACGAAAAGGCTGCGTCACAGAGTCCAGTATTATAATTGTAATTTGTTCCCCCATCGCAGCTTTGGGAGACTATGACGTCATTATTGCATTCTACGTATAGCGTACAATCTGAGCAGTGACCGTAAAACCCATTTAATCTACCGGTACAATCCGTTATACAGTATGAAAAAATAGCTGAAAATATAAAGTAGAAATAACAATTAACAGTCAAATAAGACCCCCCGTAATACAGTGTGAAAATACAGTTGAAAATAAGACCTTTGGTTAGTAATGAGGTCTTCGTTATGTGTGAATGGGGCTTTAACTAGATTTTGGATGATAAGATTGGAGTTTATAATTTTCAAATAATTATAGATCATATCAGGCCAATAGAATTATTCCAAGACTATTTCCTCTAATCATTTAAAACAAGGTTTACAAAAATGACGAGGGAAGGAAATGCTAGGCCTACCGATTTAAATTATGTATTTCACATTCATCTCTGGCAACAAAATTTGAGTAATAGGGCGGGTTGGGTGTCGTTCTTGACATTTTATCACGGTTTTCGCCCCAAAAGCTGTGAATATTTTATCGCATCCATCACTTTTTCTGTAGCAATTCCTTTATTGCCAAAAATAAAACGAGGAAAATTTTTGTTGTCGTTATAATAGGAAAATACGGAAATAAACGTATGATACTTACTCTGTGCCTGGGTTGTTGTAAAATTTGTTATTAACAGAAGAATAGGGAATATGGTCAACAGACCCAGGACACGGTCTGCTTTCTCCAACGATCCCAACATATCTAAGATGGAAAATAACATTTTAATTTAAAGCCCGGATAATGAAGCAAGGTAACGTCAATTCCTCGCAGACAACAGATATTTTGTATTTTATCAATAATTAAGGTTTCGAAAAAGTTAAAAATCCTGAAATTCACGTTCTGGTAAATGTAGAGCTTCATAAAAATAGTTCAACCATAAATCTTTTTGGTCTGTCTGCCAAACATAGGCATCGTTGATTTTAATAATCTGCTGGAAGATCGATATATATACTGGTGAAATTAAAATTCCAACTATCAAGGGAGATTATACGTGCACGGGACCAATCCTGCATCACTGACAAGAGGGAACGCCAGAAAATCTGAATGAACTTTCTCGGCCAATGCAGGTGGACTTCCAGGCTAGCGAACCATCTTTTTACCCACTTAGTTACCGAGACCAACACCGCCCCCGCCCCCCACCCCCCAAACAGGGGGCTTAAGTAAGATTAGATAAAGAGCTCACAATTCTCGTTATAGTGGTTAAAACATAGATAATGCAAACAGAATATGCTAAACTCTGAATTGAGATATTAGCGATTCAATTTGAGGCTGGTACGATAATAAACATTTTTACGTTAAATCATCCACAAGAAAATTTATTCAAATCCACTAAATATCACAGGCTAACGAAAGTTGATTTTGTTCTTGACAAGTTAATTAATGTCTAATTAATAATTTAGATAACATTTAAAGGCCTAAAGAAAGACCTGCAATAGGCAGATTTAACCCTTTTATAATGCATGTTTAAGTCTAATTTCAAAATAAATTAACAATGTTGTGAAAATCTGAATATTCGTTCTATAAGTATATAACTGAGAATTTAAACTAAGGAATTGATCTTTCGAATCAATGAAACAAAGTAAAATTAAATCAATCATAAAATAAATTCATGATTTTAAAAGTTATATAAGATTTTTAAGGGTATAAAGATTTTAAAACAGAAATAAACTGTGCAGAACGAAAATATTATAATGAATAAGGATTGAAACCTACCTCCTGACGAAATATCAAAATATGAATAAAAAATCTGAATAGGTTTATTACATATATATTGATATTTTCTTATCTTGTAAATCAATATATTGGAAATAATTTATACAGAATATCCACAGGGCAGTAATGCATAGTCTACCCGTTAACAATCAACAACATTTAGGCTGTTTGGTTTTATTTTATTATTATTGCGGGTCATTCAGCTTTAGATTATAACACACGGTTAACATGGTGACACACACCAAGTAAAACAATTGCAAATAATTAAAAGATGTATTTTATTATTAAAATAGCATTATGCAAGAGCAAAATCTGCTTATTACAGGTCTTTCTTTAGGCCTGAGATCTAAATAATCAATTAGACATTAATTACCATATCCAGACCATAATTAACTCTTGATGTCAAGACGTGGATTAAATTCTTATATGCCGCTTAATGGCCGTTGATAATTAAATCAATCAGGTGGATAATCGAGACTATGCTGTTTATATTAATGATTTGAGTAATGATGACCGAGGCTATGTGAATATTTCAAACGCTTTTTTCTCGGCTAATAGTGGATCAATTTGACTGAAATTTTCAGCAAATTATCTTTACACCATCTAGTTTTTAATTATTATAGCGAGAACTGCCATCTTTTTTTTATCTTATCTCCCATAATGTAACTTTATTATTATTATGAGCTCCCATAAACATAAAACTATAAACGATTGCGCCAATATTACGAGCAGATTAAGATGAAAATATATCACAATTACCAATTACAACGGAGGGTGGGGGTATCATTTGCAAATTTACTACATTGATGCCTTGAGCCTAATAACTATTCAGGTCACACCGCACATTTTCTACACGAGATTGCCTTCGCAAAAACTTGAGCTATATACCTTCTTTGCTATTTAATAGGCTAGGCCTCGTTAAATTGTTTCAAGATAAAATTGACGATTATCCGATGTATGTGGAATGACAACCTGTCTTCATTGGAAATTTGAGGTGTTCAGATGAAGGATTGGGATATAAAAGATGTTCTGTTTGCACGCTAAAAGTAGTAACCAAAGCTGACTTCTGTTTATTCCTTAAAAAAATATTGTAATTATATAGAACTTTCTCTTTCAGTATATTAAAGGGACAATAACATTCTTGCTGGCTTGGTAGCTCCAGAAAATAAATAATACCCTTATTCTAAGTACCAGATGTTTAAATGTCCTACCTGTTGTGTAAATTATCCATTACAACCTATTTTATTTGTCCAGAGGGTTCGAAAATATTTTAAAATTCAAGTCACATTTGAAAAGGTTTACGTTAGACTTTTCAAATCAATTGGTTGAATTTTTCCAATTTTTTAAATTAGGTGTGTTAAGATGAAATTTATATCATCATTTAATTGGAATATTCTAAAATAATACGATTTGTTGACCAGAATGAAGATTGGGACATATTTTTCAGTTACAAAAAGAGTGTTATTGGGGCTTTAACACATCGAGAGTAAGAGAAATGGGGTTTAACGTCCACTCGACACCAACCAGGTCATTCCGGTAATAACATAATATGTTTGAATTTTATTTCAATATTTAGCAGTGAGAGGAAACCAGAGGACCCAGAGAAATCCCACGAGATTGGACAGGTAATCCTACTCCTTGTCAACTACAACCGACTCAATGACGGGCTTTATCATACAGCGCGCACGTGCAAAACCATTCGGCCATCCAATCCACTCTAACACATCGAATCAACCCCCAAAGCGACTTATTTCCTACAAGACAAATAGATTCTTTTTTTCTTTTTTTTTTTAAAAAATACATGCAAGCCCAGTTTTTTGTGTGTTTTCAAGATTAGTTCAGCACAAGTGATTTGCAGAGGCCATGCACTATTTTTTTTTCTCTGATCGAAGGCTGTATGTGGGCTACGATTGAATGGTTGAATATAATTCAGGTCAGCCACCAACGTTATGACCGGCGTGGCTATGTCTCTAAACGGTAATTTTTCGAGAATTTCAGGTCCCCCCCCCCCCACCTAAAATCATCGAGCCCGTAGCCTATGGTCTAGTGGGGGTATGGCTCCGGTGTTTTAAGAATTTGGAACTGGTGTATATGTAATCGCAAACACTTAAATCCACCACTGGACTAATTCCCCGATTCTTTCTTACAGGTTTATGGCGCATTGTTACGATTCAGTCTAACAATACTGACGAAAAGGACACCATTCGACCTAACCCGGGTTTACCCACAAAATTATACTATAGCAGGGTGTATATTATAGTTCGGATATACGTCAGACAATTGGGTTTCATTTCTTCTACTTGCGAAAAATAAATGTAGGTTGACAAATGTTGATTAATAAATTTTTTATGCAACCGAATTCATCATTCAAAAAAATAGTAATGTAAAAGTTTAGTTTTCCCACAGGATTTTCATCATAGTCGCCAAATTGCCCAACAAAGAAACGACAACGAGTTACAGTTTGAGGGGGGTTTTTTTTGGTTTTTTTTAAACCTTACATAACAATTTTAAGGTAGGGTTTTGTGACATTCTTAAGTTATAAAAGTGAATAACAAAAAGTTATCTAATAAATTATTGAGTTTTTGTCAAAATATAGGTATAATTATACAGTAGAATCTGCATTAAGCAGCCACCCACGGGAAATTTTAGGATTGACCGCTTAACGGGAGTGGCCTCTTAATAAAATCTCGAGTTTTTTGTGCTGACATCAATTAATATTACGCTTGGGTGCATTTGCATCGGTAAATTTGGCCGTCGCTGAATCTCGGACATAACTTCCGTAAACATGTCATTTTGTCCCAACCTTCAATACTACTGTCTATCGTTGTCATGCATTCGATAATATTTATCCATTTTTGTAAAATCTCATGTTTTTTTTGTGCTGACATCAATTAATATTACGCTTGAATGCATTGGAAGCAAACACCAATGCAATACTTCAATTGCATCGGTAAATTTGGCCGTCGCTGAATCGCGGACATAACTTCTGTAAACTTGTCATTTTGTACCAACCTTCAATACTACTGTCTATCATAGTGATGTATTCGATAATATTTATCCATTTTTGTGAAGAAAATCGATGAATTAATTTTATTTCATCAAAGAAGCACACGAACCAAAAAACATCACTGATTTAGCTACCGAATCATAGGGCGTGTAATTGGGTAATGCAATGAATTCTTTTGTAATATATCCATATTTTCTATTTATTGCGTAAGCCTAATATAGATTTCTTTTGGAATTATTTTCGCTCAGTTTTAAGTTCTGTGATAAAAGCATCACACGTTACACAATAATAGATTACAGTAAAGTGAATAATATTGGATATGGACCACACTGGAATCACCTTTTGCGGCACCTGGATTCCACCCGAATAGGAAGTTGCACGACTTGAGTTCGAATCCGTCGGCCAAGTTCATCCCAAAGGTGCACGATCGGGTTCATGTCAGGAGACATAGCGGGCCAATCCAAAACACGGACATGATGATTGTTCAGAAAGTCTCTTGACAACCTGGCAGTGAGGGGTCGGGCGATGTCATACTGGAAAACCATCTGTCGACGGACGTCATGTTGAGCCAGCAATGGAAGCAACACCGGAAGAAGGATGGCGTCAACACCATGTTGAGCGTTGAGATTGTCTTGCTTTGTTTCATCGTTCTCCATATTCCTGAAGCAATGGCCCGAGAAATCCCTCTCGAGCCATTGCTGGAATAGCGTCTGTTTCTTGAACTTATGCGGGGGGGGGGGGGGGGTGTCTATTCTTTCCGTTCAATGAAAGCTATCACTTAAGTACAGCAACATGACAGAGAGAGAGAGAAATGGGGTTTAACGTCCACTCAACACAAACTAGGTCATTTCGGGACCAACATATGGTTTAATTTTATTTCAATAATTCGCTTGCGCGTAGGGGCCTTAGCAGTGGGAGGAAACCGGAGTGCCCGGAGGAAACCCACGAGGTCGAGAAGGCGCCCCTATCTCCATGCCACATACGCTCACACCAGGGCTCGAAACCACAGCCGCAAGCCAGAGGTGACCGGCCTGCTAGAGGTCGAAGTGCGGCACTCTAGTCCACTAGACCATCCCAACCCCAGTCCTTCGTTTAATCTGGGTCTTCCCTAAAACTTTGGACAGTGATTTAAGTTATTAAAAATAGGTTGCCAGGCAACGAAACATACGCCCACACAGCAGCCAAATCGTCCGGGCAGTCAACAAGTGTTGTTGCATTTTAATTAATCATCAGAAAATCATAATTCAAACTCATCCATAACTACGGTGTAACTGTGATATAATCAAAGGTTTTTTCAAATCAATGGCCGGGTATCAGTTTCAAAATGCGATCTCCAGTTGAAAGTAGAAAATAAAAAGCAAAAGAGAAAATTCTAATCCAAAATGGACATTTTCGTGTGGGAAACATATACCGCTCGTGCTTTTCAACCTAATACGTCCACCTTTTCAACTTGAAGTCGTAAATATTCTACTTTCAACAGCAGAATTTCTACTTTCAATAATCAACTTTTGACATTCGGACTTTCAACTTCAGATTTTCTACTCCAGATTTTCTGCTACAGATTTTCTCCATGCATATTACGGAAATAAATTTGATCACGTGACTATTTCTGCATGTCATTAAAATTCGACAATTACCCCTAGGTACCACTGGGTTTGCAGTCAGCAAACACGGTCGATGGTTGGGTTAAAATTTGGGAATAGTTTGTTTGACTTAAATAAAAAACGCATCAACTCAAATTTCATTACATCGTTTTTTTGTCTGTTTGGTATATTTTCCCCCAAGCTAAGTGAGTAAGACGCTGGCATGCTGGCCTGGAGGTAGTGGGTTCGTTCCCGGTATTGCTCGAGACAGTTCCTCAGGATTTTCCGGGTGGTTTCCTCTTGCTGGTGAGGTAGGACGTTGTAATATGATATATGAAATTACTTTTCGGCCTAAAAAGAGAAGTCTTAAGCGGGTTTTTATAATACGGTCCTGAAAATCCCCGACAAAGACCGACAGGAACCAAAAAGACCTTTTGTTCACACTATATCCTAAATTCAAATAGTTTCATATAAAAATTGAAATGTGTGGATAATTGTCAATTTCACTTATCCATAATTTTGTCGATTTATTCATGAAATCGTATATATTTTTGTGTATAATGCAAAGATTATGAATACTTGAACATATCTTTCCTTGTTAGTCGGTTTTTTTTTGCTATTGACCAAAAAGACGTTCATGTCGGTGATCAACAGGGCCCCAATCGTAGGCACATACTTGGACCGAAGAAAATACCCGTCCTTTAAAATTGTGTTGACGAATTGTACAATAAGCCATTTTTATAATTGCAGATACTCTACAAACTATCATTGAAAATTGGATCTAAAAAAGTACAAAAGATCAACAAAAACATATACTTTTCCAGGCAGCTGAAAAAATGATGGGGGAGGATTATTCTGTAAGTTCGAATTTCACAAAAAATATTAAATGTACATGTACTTGCATATCACGTTTTATAAATAACGTGGAGTCAGCTATTTATAAAGAATCAAGTTAACTTCTGTATCTAATTAATATTTAGTACAGTACTTTTTACATTGGAAATATAAACTTTATTATATGAATCAAAAATTAAATTTCTGCCACAATGACAATATGTTCATGGTTTTAGGAAATGGGTATGCGGCGTGGTATCCCAATTATACAGTTTATTGAGAAGGAGACACGATTTGACAAACCTTCAAATACAAAAGCCAAGGGAAATCAGAATAAAACCGAGACGGTTTTAAGTGTACTGAAGGTAAGCTCTTCTCTGCTTTTTTTTTTGTTCCAATGGCTTTGTATCTATCTCTTGTATAGATCATCAGAAAGCATGCCTCCACTTCGATGTGAAAAAGGGCCAACATTTCATTTATGGCAAATTGAGTCGTTTTTTACTGTTTGAAACTTGTTTTTACATTGCAATTATGCCATGATATATTCCTTACAACAAATTTCAACTAAAAACCAACAATTTAGTAGTAAATGTGAGTGTGTTACTGTTGACGGTGGAAAATACCATTTTACCTAGACTTTGCCTTGTTGAAATTATGAATTCCTTGGAGATTTGCTTACCCAAAGTGAAATTGGACCCACAGTGAAATTGGATACGGATGTCCCACTCTTAAACTTTCAGTATAATGACAGCAGCTAAAACATACGTGGTTGTATAATGCGTATTCTATTTCCCCCGTTTGTCGGCCAATTTCCGAAGGTAAAATTTTAATCATATTCGATGATTATTCCGATTGAGTGCAAGAAATTAAACCCAGGTCCTTGATTTTCGAATTGAGCCCAAATACAGAGGAATATATTTCGACTGGGTATTACTCTGTATGACTATTAACGATTTTTTATATTTATTTTTTTCAGAATTCTGATGAAATGGAAATTCGAAATTTCCTAAAAACAGTTGACCGGGAAGATCTTAAAATTAAAATCATTGAAGTTGAAAACAACATCCAATCGATCAATTTGTGTGGGGATGGTTGTACAATTTCTTGCAGTATTGAGAATGGCGTGTTGGGGGCCCTGAAAACACTGATGGCTGCTTATTACATTTTTGATTCCAATTTCCCACGACAGTATTCAATGCTGCTGGGGCTACTACAACACGTGGTCTACGAGGATCCGTACACATCAACAACATCGCAAAGATACAAATTCTTTTTCAGCAAACTAAAATCGGAAATTAATTCAATGTCTGTAAATTTAAGTGAATAAATAAACTGGCTTCTATTGCAATATTGGTTTTAATTTTCGTAAGTTTTGAAGTTGATTTAGCCTGGTTACAGATTACCGCCAATTTTAAATTTTCAGTCAGTCTACCATCCCCAGTAGGCTGTAGCGCTGCTGCACGAGCAAAATTTCCTTCGTAGCACACTGTATGGCGTATGCCGGTCTTCATAATCCCAGTCGGTGCACAACAGTAGTATGTTAAACCCCATTCCATTTCATAAAGTAGCGGTGGATTACAGTGGGTAAGGTACTTGATACCGCTGTCCGGGGAAAATTTCCCTCATTAGACTAGTTTGGAGCAGAGCATTAAGACCTTTAGTTTCATTAAGTAGCCCTTTCATGCTCATAACAGGGTTCCACTTTCTAGGATTATATCTTGTGGAGTGTGTTCTTTAAGTATTAGAAATGAATACAGATTCTTATATCTTGTGGAGTGTGTTTTTTAAGTATTAGAAATGAATACAGATTCTTTGAATAGATCTTCAACACTTTATTTCAGGAGCAATAACAACAACAAGTAAACAACTTATAACTTCCTATAAATCGGCCCTGCTAGTATATATGTTCCCTAAGCTGGTCTCCCCAACTATTATTAATCGTACATACATTTCCCTCTTTATATAAATTAGTTACTCACTATTAGTTACTATGAAAGTGTTAAAGCCATTTAACTGATCAGATCAACCACTTTAGTTGCCATAATTTAAATCGAGTGACCAATTGCTGTCTGCTTCATCTGACTTACCAAGCATTAATGTATATTAAAATATCGATTTGAAATTAAAAATAGAATTAAACAATAATAAAGTAACATGTTACCTATACATTTATCGTATGTATCCACCCTACTTCAAACAAAAACATGTTTTAAATATTTATGCAATTAAAATCCTTATTTTTCCACTAATCAAAATAACATAATCTATAACTACTTTCACGATAATAATTTTTATTTCTGTACAAAGGATTCCTGTAAGGCCTAAAATGTCTTGTCACCATTCACACGAGGTTGTTAAAAACAGATACATCGTTAGTATCCGAAACATTTTAAAAACCCACACCCTTTTTAGTGGAGGCCACAGAAACCTGTACTTTTTGGGCACCCATCTTTGCAAAAAATTCAAGCGGTCTCTGTCTAACCCTTTGTATTTGGGCAAACGAACGATATTTCTTTTCCGTTCTGTATAATTAGTTTTCCCGAGAAGCCCCCTCTTTCAAGACCCTGTGATAGTTGATCCAAATTTCGTATTACCGCTACGACTACTGAAGGAGGAATAAAGTTGATATTGATCCCTTCTTCTTTAATATATACAATTTATGTCGCTTAGCTGTACCGCTTTCCCCACAATATAACAAATTTTGACTTGCAGGGAATGTAGCTCGCCGGAGTGTGTTCTCTTAGATGAACACAGATTATTGGAATGGATCTTCAACACTTTATTTCAGGAGCAAATAACAAAAACAAAATAGACAAAAATCGATGTAATGAAATTTGAGTTAGTGCGTTTTTTATTTAAGTCAAACAAACTATTCCCAAACGTTAACCCAACCATCCACCGAATTTGCTCACATGAAATCTTTGCGGTACTTAGGGGTAATTTCCGTATTTTAATGACATGCAAAAATAGTCACGTGATCAAATTTATTTCCGTAATATGCATTGAGAAAATCTCGAGCAGAAAATCTGGAGTAGAAAATCTGGGGTTGAAATTCCGAATGTCAAAAGTTGATTATTGAAGTAGAAATTCTGTTGTTGAAAGTAGAATATTTACGACTTAAAGTTGAAAAGGTGGACGTATTAGGTTGAAAAGCACGAGCGGTATATGTTTCCCACACGAAAATGTCCATTTTGGATAAGAATTTTCTCTTTTGTTTTTTATTTTCTACTTTCTACTGGAGATCGCATTTTGAACCCGATACCCCGCCATAGAAACCATGATACAAAACTCGTCAGTGCGTCCCTCTCACTTAGCCCTTGTAATTATACGTTATCCATAATGTCACCTCATGTCACGTCAACAAATACAGTAAAAAATTCGCCCGGAACCCAAATTCGATGGCCTAAAACAACCACGGAGTCATGCTGGTTAGAACATCCACTGTGTCACGTGTATGGGGACGGACCGCGGCGACTTAAGTTATTGCATACTGTTAGTTCTACAGGATCTCCTTATACGGTGGCTCGAGATACTAAGTCGAGCGCCCGAGATAATTGAGTCGAGTGCTCGAGATAATTAAGTCTAGCGCTAGAGAAAGTTAAGTCTTTGCGCTCGTGATAAATAAGTCGAGCACTCAAGATATTATAAGACGAGCGCTCGGGATAATACAATCGAGCACATTTCAACCGATGTTTTAAGCTGTTTCATTTTTTGCATTATTTAATGATAAACTTGCAAAATAAAGATATTCATATTGTTTATCTTTACAGCCCATCTAAAGCTGTAGCGACCAATCAAATTGTCTAATTCGCTCTGCTTACCCTGAGCAGAAAATTCTCATGGTCGTGTGATAAAACTATACACCAATTGGCATCACTCAATCAGAACTAAAGTTATCGTGTCCCAGAATATCAACCAATCAAATTGCTTATCTCAGCTCACCCTGAACAGAAAATGCTCATCTTCGAACTCCATCAAGGCTTTGTCCCAATAAACACATACACAAAGTGTGAACATTCTAGCTCAAATAGAGAGGGATTTATTGTGTCGCAAAAAGTGTGACGGACAGACAGACAGACGAACCCACTTTAATAGTCCTCTTGTTTCTTCGAAAGGCGGGCGCAATATAGCACACCGTTTCCATATTAGGCAAAACGTTTCCATATTAGGCAAAACATAGTGTTTGCAAAGTGACTAATCATTTTAACACATACCTTACCAATAATCACCCGCGTCAGATTAAGGAAGAATCTTGAAGCCATATACCTGCGCAGCACATGCTGAGATTCTTTTATAGCAACATGAGCATAATGGTTCAGTGATGCCGGAAACCTTTTGGCATACTAAAGTTTATTTAGTCTTTGTGTGTATGACAAATGTGAAAAGAGTAGAACCGGCCGCATTACAAAACATTTGGATATGGAGGCCATTCACGACAGATTTATTCTCGAAGTATGAAGTACAGGGGGGTAGGCTACATAACGATTTTGTGGGGGCGGTATTTAGCCAAAACGCGACCGACTGATGCACATACACCCCTCCCCAGTAGGAGTGACGCAATCAGGAACCGAAAACAATTCAGATATGTAACCGAGTATATGAATGGTGTTATAATGGAATCGGGTGCCGCAGGCACGAAAAAATTCCAGATATGTAACAGAGCTTTTAAATTTTGCGACCAACTGAACTGATTTTGCGACCGACAATTTTTTTTTCCCAGGGGAAGTGTACTCCCCCCCCCATTTACGCCCCTGATGGAGTAGATGGGTCTATGTGTACAGAATGACTTTTTGGACGCCCCTTGTATGTTATGCCTATGTTGTTTAACCGGTGTTGTCCTTCAAAATCATAGTCGCGTTCCTTGTGGTTTAAAAAATATTATTAACACCGAGTTCCAATTTCACCTTGTTATAGACTCTTAATTTCCTATAAAAAATTTAACAGAGAACATGTAATTTTTAAGAGGTTTCTATAGAATGTTACATTTACACTCTCGAAATTTTTGCTGGTATATATACTTATGGATGTTTAATCTGTAATCAACGGTACAAAGTCAGAGGGCTCAAAACAAAAAGTATCACACAGATGTCAGTAGCGCGTGTGTCCTCCACTGGCTCTTACGCACGCTGTACAGCGACGTAGCATGGAATTAACCATCCGTGTTGTACTTTTGGTGGTCTCCAATTCCCGCTGAGTCACGGCGTTTGGTTTAAGCATGTTCAAAACAAACGCGAAAAGTTCTCCAATCTGACCTGGAAAGCTGTGAGAACTCAACCCTTTTCAAGTTTGCAATTACTTGGGACATTTTTGCGCGTTGCGTTCACGTTTGTTGGCGACCTTGTGCATTTTCTGGTCGCTGTAGGGTCGCAGCAACGCAGCAAGGGCGCTATCTCAGTCTGACCAGGACATTAGGGACAATGACAATTATTTTCAATGTCAGCAGTTACTCATCAACAAGTGCTATCATTATTTCCTGCACACCACAATATTCTGTGTAGTTCAAATCGCTGATTTTAATCAGGTTTCAAAGTTTTGATTAGAAAAAAAGTCGACAGTATAAATATTTACATGATTGGGGAGAAGGTGCAGAAAGTTTGAATCCAACTTTCTAGTACTTTCTTTCTTTCATTTCCTTTTTCTCGAAGTTACTTATACCAAGTTCATGGTAATTATTCCAGAATGAACCTTTAGCCTACATTACCCACTAACAATATACATAATTTACAACTGCTAGTCGAGATACACATTGCTGGTCTGGGCGACAGAGGCTAATGAAAATTTCATAACCAGATCATTTTTAGATATATCTCAGACTAATTAAATTAATGTTTTCATTTTATTGGTTTCGATTTTTTTTTTTACAATATTGGCATTTCGTTTCAGGCTTTTGCTTTGCTGGTAACTATAGCTGGTAATAACCAACTCTGGTTTGGGGCATTAAAGATTCATTCCCTCCTAAATAATTGGGCCATCAGTCCAACCTGTAACCTTAAAACTTATTTGATGGAGGTCAAAAAAAAGTTTGGAATTATGGAATTTGGTTGATCTGTTGCATTATTTGGATAAGTGATGCATTAAACCCATAAGTATTACACTTACATTTCCAATTATAAAGAGGTTGTCAGATTTTTTTTTTTTTTTTATACAAATTTCAGAAAATCAGCTGTCTCAACATTGGAAAATTGTGGACCTAACAATTAATTAAATCAACGCCTGTGAAAATTGTAAGGAGCAGGATAAGCCCAAAATAAATTGAACAAGCTAATTATCAATAACATTGCTATCTTAGCTCACACTCAATAGGTGAAACTGGATGTTTTCCAATTGATTTTTCTGTATTGTAACTTGTAAGGAAATATATCTTATAATACTTTTTAAATACACAAACTGATTGAAAACTAGAATACAATCTTCATCCACATCACAGTCCCTTTAAATAGACTCACTAAATATTTGATAACATATATTTACAATTTTTAAAAATCGAAAAGATTAACATATTTATTGTTATTAAAGAGGCCCTATCACTCTGAGCTCTGAAAATTACCACTGATTATACAAAAGATAGGCTGGCACTGCCAGGCAGGATACGCCCACATTTTCGAGAGATGGACAGAACAAGCAATACCGAAAGTGATTTTTCCTACATCTTTAAGTCCTGTATTTCATACTGTATTGGGAGCAGCCATTTAGTTGGTCAGTTCCAGTCTGATATTAATGAAATTCGAAACCGACAATGATTATGGTGTGACGGTACACAACCTAGAAATGTGACTTTTCATCAAAATCGGATAAGAATTGTGACCTGTAGAGAGTCCACAACCATGATATACCATATTTTTACACTATTCGCATACAAACGGCAACCATTTCGTCCGGCAATTTTGGTACGATTTTCACGAAATTAGAACTCAACCTTCCTCATCAAAATCGAATTAAAATTGTGACCTATACAGGGTCCACAACCATGATATATCATTTTTTTAACAGTATTCGCGTACAAACGGCGGCCATTTTGGCTGTCAATTTTGGTCCGATTTTCCCGAAATTCAAACTCAACCTTCCTTACAGTGTAACGGTGATATAATCAAACGTTTTTTTAAATTGGATAATAATTGTGACCTCCAGAGGGACCACAAGCTAAAGAAAGGGGGATTTTGCGTATAACCAGGGGCCATAATTCAGGAAGTTAAGATCCGATATGCGCAAATATCGAAAAGAACCAAGATCTTTGGGTTATAACCATGAATTTGAGGTTTCATCAAAATCGAATTAAAATTGTGACCTTTACAGGGTCCACAACCTTGATATACCATTTTTTAACAGTATTCGCGTACAAACAGCGGCCATTTTGTATGGCAATTTTGGTCTGATTTTCCCGAAATTCGAAATCAACCTTCCTTACGGTGTAACGGTAATATAATCAAACATTTTTTTAAATCGGATAATAATTGTGACCTCCAAGCTAAAAAAAAAAAGGCGATTTTGCGTATAATCAGGGGCCATAATTCAGGAAGTTACGATCCGATATGCGCAAATATCGAAAGGAAGCAAGATCTTTGGGTTATAACCATGAATTTCAAGTTTCATCAAAATCGAATCAAAATTGTGACCTCCACAGGGTCCACAACCTTGATATACCATTTTTTAACAGTATTCGCGTACAAACGGCGGCCATTTTGTATGGCAATTTTCGTCCTATTTTCCCGAAATTCGAACTCAACCTGCCTTAGGGTATAACGGTGTTATAATCAAATGGTTTTTTAAATCGAATAATAATTGTGACCTCCAAGCTAAAAGAAAGGCGATTTTGTGTATAATCAGGGGCCATAATTCAGGAAGTTACGATCCGATATGCGCAAATATCGAAAGGAAGCAAATCTTTGGGTTATAACCATGAATTTCAAGTTTCATCAAAATCGAATCAAAACTGTGACCTCCACAGGGTCCACAACCTTGATATACCATTTTTTAACAGTATTCGCGTACAAACGGCGGCCATTTTGTATGGCAATTTTCGTCCGATTTTCCCGAAATTCAAACTCAACCTTCCTTAGGGTGTAACGGTGATATAATCAAACGGTTTTTCAAATCGAATAATAATTGTGACCAGAGGGACTACAAGCTAAAAAGGGTGATTTTTCGGACAATCAGGGGCCATAATTCAGGAAATTACATTCCGATAGGCGCAAATATCGAAAGGAACCAAGATCTTTGGGTTACAAACATGCATGTCAAGTTTCATCAAAATCGGTTCAAAATTGTGACCTCTATAGGGTCCACAAGCTAAAAACGTGATTTTTCGTACAATCAGGGGCCATAATCCATGAAGTTTTGATCCGATACACGCCAATATTGAAAGCAGCCAAGATCTTTTGGGGATAAACCTATATTTCAAGTTTCGTCAAAATCGGATAAGAATTGTGACCTGTAGAGAGTCCACAAACAAATTGTGGACGGACGGACGTCCGGACGGACAGGGGCGACGACATAATACGTCCACATGAAAATGTGGGCGTATAAAAATAATCATAGGTAATACAATCAGATATTGAATATTTATAAAGTTAGTGTACATAAGTTGCTATCAATCAACAGATCAACTACAAAGTAAATGAAATAATTAAAATAAAAGACTTTCCTTTCTAGCTGTCAAAAATAACGAACACATTATACAGACTCATTCATACAACATTGTAACATGCTTCAGGGTAAACCCTGCATTTTGATTGGTCAATTAGACACTGTCTATTGGACAACAACACCCTTCTGTTTTAGTAATGTCTTTTAAAATCATAAAAGATAGGCTGGCACTGCCAGGCAGGATACGCCCACATTTTCGAGAGATGGACAGAGAACAAGCAATACCGAAAGTGATTTTTCCTACATCTTTAAGTCCTGTATTTCATACTGTATTGGGAGCAGCCATTTACTTGGTCAGTTCCAGTCTGATATTAATGAAATTCGAAACCGACAATGATTATTTTGTGACGGTACACAAATTAGAAATGTGACTTTTCATCAAAATCGGATAAGAATTGTGACCTGTAGAGAGTCCACAACCATGATATACCATATTTTTACACTATTCGCGTACAAACGGCGACCATTTCGTCCGGCAATTTTGGTACGATTTTCACGAAATTAGAACTCAACCTTCCTCATCAAAATCGAATTAAAATTGTGACCTATACAGGGTCCACAACCATGATATATCATTTTTTTAAAAAGTATTCGGGTACAAACGGCGGCCATTTTGTCTGTCAATTTTGGTCCGATTTTCCCGAAATTCAAACTCAACCTTCCTTACAGTGTAACGGTGATATAATCAAACGTTTTTTTTAAATTGGATAATAATTGTGACCTCCAGAGGGACCACAAGCTAAAGAAAGGGGGATTTTGCGTATAACCAGGGGCCATAATTCAGGAAGTTACGATCCGATATGCACAAATATCGAAAAGAACCAAGATCTTTGGGTTATAACCATGAATTTCAAGTTTCATCAAAATCGAATTAAAATTGTGACCTTTACAGGGTCCACAACCTTGATATACCATTTTTTAACAGTATTCGCGTACAAACGGTGGCCATTTTGTATGGCAATTTTGGTCTGATTTTCCCGAAATTCGAACTCAACCTTCCTTACGGTGTAACGGTAATATAATCAAACGTTTTTTTAAATCGGATAATAATTATGACCTCCAAGCTAAAAAAAAGGCGATTTTGCATATAATCAGGGGCCATAATTCAGGAAGTTAAGATCCCATATGCGCAAATATCGAAAGGAAGCAAGATCTTTGGGTTATAACCATGAATTTCAAGTTTCATCAAAATCGAATCAAAATTGTGACCTCCACAGGGTCCACAACCTTGATATACCATTTTTTAACAGTATTCGCGTACAAACGGCGGCCATTTTGTATGGCAATTTTCGTCCGATTTTCCCGAAATTCGAACTCAACATTCCTTAGGGTGTAACGGTGATATAATCAAACGTTTTTTTAAATCCAATAATAATTGTGACCTCCAAGCTAAAAAAAAAGGCGATTTTGCGTATAATCAGGGGCCATAATTCAGGAAGTTACGATCCGATATGCGCAAATATCGAAAGGAAGCAAGATCTTTGGGTTATAACCATGAATTTCAAGTTTCATCAAAATTGAATCAAAATTGTGACCTCCACAGGGTCCACAACCTTGATATACCATTTTTTAACAGTATTCGCGAACAAACGGCGGCCATTTTGTTTGGCAATTTTCGTCCGATTTTCCCGAAATTTGAACTCAACCTTCCTTAGGGTGTAACGGTGATATAATCAAACGGTTTTTTAAATCGAATAATAATTGTCACCTCCAGATGGACCACAAGCTAAAAAGGGTGATTTTTCGGACAATCAGGGGCCATAATTCAGGAAATTACATTCCGATAGCCGCAAATATCGAAAGGAACCAAGATCTTTGGGTTACAAACATGCATGTCAAGTTTCATCAAAATCGGTTCAAAATTGTGACCTCTATAGGGTCCACAAGCTAAAAACGTGATTTTTCGTACAATCAGGGGCCATAATCCATAAAGTTTTGATCCAATACTTGCCAATATCGAAAGGAACCGAGATCTTTTGGGGATAAACCTATATTTCAAGTTTCGTCAAAATCGGATAAGAATTGTGACCTGTAGAGAGTCCACAAACAAATTGTGGACGGACGGATGTCCGGACGGACAGGGGCGACGACATAATACGTCCACATGAAAATGTGGGCGTATAAAAAGCATGTTACAATGTCGATAAACACTTCCTGTTTCGCATTTAGAGGGGTGTTATTGTCCAATAGACATGTCCTGAGATCATTAGGACTTGAGACGCGTAGCGTCAAGGGTTCTAATGTAAAATCTCAGGACATGTCTATTGGACAATAACACCCCTCTAAATGCGAAACGGGAAGTGTTTATCTCCTAAATATTGTGTGCTTTGATCTGCTATGGGCTGTTCCATTAAAGAATATCTGAAGCATGGGATTACCACTTTTCTAAAATTGGATTCTGAGAGGCAGGGTCCTATTCACATTTTGCATGTTATTATGTGGAAAGAACATCTATTGATAGTGGGACTGATAAATATATATATTTTTTTTCCATCAAAAAATAACATCAAATCACCCCTAAAACTATTTTTTTTAATTAATGTATTAGCCCTAAATCAGTGATTATACTTCTTAAACCTTAAACATGGCATACACTATATATAAATAAATATTTCTTAGAACCAAATTAAAATAATATGATAAATGAACACATTTAAAATCGCATATTAACCTCAAATCAAACCTGAAAACCCTGTATATGATAAGTTCTAATTTTCACTATAAATAATACTATATAAAAATACTTCAACCTAAAAAAGTACGAACCCACAACAAAAATATTCAGCAGTCCACTGATCCTTACAGGGAAACTACCAAAACAGAATCTCACTATAGTAGTAATACTAATAGTTCTGAAAAATAAAACCCAACCAAAAACCAAATGCAATGCAAACCCAAATAGTTGATTTAATTAAAGTTTGTATTGTAGCTTTGACTTGTGTTTTAAACCCCCCCCCAGAGAGAGAGTATATGTTAAAACCTATATAGTATTATTATCAATCTTAAATTGAGGGTATTCAAATCAAGTGACATGGAATTGGGTCCTGCACTACTGCCAGGAAAGTGGGGCAAGTGACGACTATGGTGACTAAGGTGAGTGGCCGGGTTGCTGCATAATTTGTCCACCAAATTGTCATTTAAAAGCACCGAGGCCTTCAAGAGATTGAGGGAATTCAGTTTTGGGGTGTGCGACCTGTACGTATTCACTATGATTAATTTTAGCACTACATTATTAAATTCACAATAAAAATTTATTTCAGGGTCCATATATATCTAATTTCTTAATTCTCTTTAACAGGAAAAGAGACAAAGCTAATCAATTCTATAACATTTATCAATTCCTATTACTTCAAATACATGGTGATATTCTGGTATATAATAACTTTAAGTACAATATGACATTTTGGTAAAATAGCTTATTTCCTAAAATCCAAAAATATGTGAGAAAGTAAAAAAAATGATTTACGCAAATTAATCAAAAGTGGACGTGATTTTTGTCCAACTCCTCTCCTTAAAGGGTTAAAAAATATTATTACAAATAATACAGACAACTTTAAACATTTTCAATATTAAATAAACTGATTTCATCACTCATTTTTTAAATATGGAGGAGTTTTATGCATAAAAAACTCAAAATATTGTAAGGATACTATTGGCTACTGCTAATCAAAAAGAGAGAAATCTGGAACTGAATGAATTCAAATCCTAACAATTAAGGCCAATAATATTAATACATCTGGCCTACAAAACACAGAAAAACAACAAAATATCCTCATGTAAAAAATATTTTCACACAAATAAATATTTACAAGATAGACAAAAAATAATATTCAAATTTAAATAAAAAATATAAAAAATAATAAAATAATCTGCATTTATCTGTACCACCGTCATTGGGATTTCCTTGCTGTAACTTTACGCTGCCTGCTTCTGTAAAACAAAAATAATCAACATAAATAAATTCCTGTATATTAGCGTAACTGATGTTGTAAGCCAAAGACTAGTAGTATTGCAAGTGTGATGATTATGTATTTACAAGAACTTCGCTATAATACTGTTGGGAGCCAAACTGCTTGTGTCTTATACTGACTCAACAGCAAGGTCCCAAAGTATATTTGTTTATACAACCAACAAAACCAAGAAAATTAAACTACAGTTCATGCAGCAATCAGATTGACACATTCTATATTCTACTTGAGAGATTTCATAAAGTTTAATTTCATAACAGCATATTTTTGGGGGCATCTGTGAATTTAAAATACTGCTCACCTAACCGTATCATGAAAGAATAAATCTAGATGCTAGTTTCAGGGTGAGCTTTCAACACAGTTAATTGCTAAACCATATGCACAAAATGAAAAACAAAATGATATACCTTGCTTCTGTACGGGATGAGGTATATTCAAACCATAAAACATGGGGTATCAATGTCGAATCACGAATCATTAAAAATTCGCCTATAGGACTGTAACAAAAAGAAAATCTAAAATTAAAATACATGTAAATCTGTATGGGTAATATCTGTAAATAATTTGTATTCTTTAAATATATCATAGCACAATTAGGACAACAAAATGTGAGGTATATATCACTTTAGTTTGTTTAGATATGACAAAGAGATCTTTAATAGTGGGAGGAAACTGGAGGACCCAGAGAAAACCCACTAGGTTGGACAGGCTACCCTACTCCTTCTTGTCATGTACAACCGGCGATTCGAAAACACTACATAGACAAGTCAAATACAATATTTGTTGCGATTAAGACCAGAACAAACTAACATCCACACTAACATATACTCACAAGGCACAAGCACCTAAGTTGTAAGAACAGGTATGAGCTAAAGAAAAATTTGAAAAAAAACCACCCAGAATCAAAGCTTCTTAAGTTCTAACAAGATTTTGTAGCAACAGGGAATAACTCTGAAATTTATTATTGAAAATATGTAAGATTCTTCCTTTCAAAGGGGGGTTGGATGGCCGAATGATTAGCGCATGTGTGTGCTGTATCATAAAGCCTGTCATTGAGTCAACTGGCATGGTTTTGAATCCCGTGGGTTTTCATCAGGTCCTACGGTTTCCTCCCACTGCTAAAGATCCCTACCCGAAAGCGAATTATTGAAATAAAATTAATCATATTTTAGTCCCGAAATGACCTAGTTTGTGTCAAGTGGACGTTAAACCCCATTTCTCTCTCTTCCTCTCAATAGACAACCAATATATATTTCAAAAAATATAAATCTCATCCAGCATCGCTGAAAACTTCTGACCTTAGAGCGTATACAAGACTCTACAAAGTGAAACAAGACCTATAACCCTAGAATTAATGGAAATTGTTGAAATTCAACATACTTCGCCTTGCTAATGTATTATAAATTTTAACAAGCCAACAGTGACGATGATGTTCCCCACAGAAATCCCAAAATGAATAGATGACACAAATTAATTAACCACACATTTACTTTTTTCAAAAGTATCGAGCAATCAAACTGATTATCAACTATACACTACAGGCGTTTTTATCGACCACTGATTAGCCAAAGTGATTTGCATTCAATCACATTTTCATCTTTAACGTCCATCTAATTCAAATTGGTTACCCTAATCAACGAATTTATCGACACTGATTTCCGAAGCGATTACATCAAATCGCCAAATCAGTTCAGGGTGCGATTTGACGTTTTGATCGGGTGGTCACATGTTTTTTTCAGTTGTGTCCAGCCACAATAATTGTTTACAGCTAATTGGAGCATTTAATGAACTCGCCAAAGTACTTTGAAATCGACTAAATTGTCACATGACATCTCTACTAAATTCAAATCAATTTGGCAAGTCGATAAAAAGCCTTACGTTTTATCAGACAAAATCAAAGTTATCTTGTCCCAAACCACTGACCTATGAAATTGCTTAGCGTTAGCTCAAAATGTTAATCATTGAACTCGGTCAAGACATTCACCTAATGAACATCTACTCAAGTTTAAACATTTTACCTCAATCAAAAGCAGAGTTGTTATGTTCCAAAGTCTTGACCAATCAACCTGCTTATTGCTCCTTAGCCTAAGCAGAAAATTCTCACTATCGAACTTAAAGAGCAGGAGCCCAGTGGGTTAATCTAGCTGAAAAGTGTACCAATTTTTTCCATTATGGTATCAATGCATGTATAGCATTATCATCAAAATGTAAGTCTGCTGGGTTCCTGGTATTAGCTGAAAGCTGTTCCACCGAAAAAAACTTTGGACATTCTAACTCAATTAGAATGAGAGTTATATTGTGCTCCAAAGTCTCGACCAATCAAATTACTTATTGCTCACAATTTCTATCTGATTTTAAAACGTTTCAATATATCAGTGTCACAACCTAATGACGAATGATTTCGAATTTCATAAAAATCAGATCGAAACTACCTAAAAACTGGACTCTTCTTTGTACCCAAATAGTGAAAAAGTATGTAATACCAAGGTTGTGGACCCTCTACAGGTCAGAATTTTTATCTGATTTTGGTGAAACTAACATGTTTATATCCCTGAGATAACAATTCCTTTTGACATTCGCACATTTCGGACTGTAACGTCCTAGATTATGTCCCCTGATTGTATGAAAAATCGCTTTTTGTAGTTTGTTTTCTGTGGATCATTTACAAAGTGTGAGCGTATCTTGCATTAGTCAGGTCAATATATGGAAAATACCCCCTCAAAAATTGCAACAAAAGGTTTCTCAACTGATTCTGGCAGTGTTTAGTTTATAACATACTAAAAGTTTACCAAAGTTGGACCCCCGGAAAAGTGTTTTTTCAAGATGGCGTCAACAATGGCCACAGAAACGTCTTAAAATGATCATAACTATGTTACTATCAACTCAAATTTGATGACTTTGGTGTCTTTTCCTCGGTTTTGGGGGAAAGAACACATTAAGATCATTAAAAATGATGTGGGGATATCATGTCAAAAATGGCCAACAACTCCTCCAGGTGACAGAAAGTCCATAACTATCGACTCAAATTTGATGATCTTGATGTCTATCCCCAGGTTTTGGGGAACAAGGAACACATCAAGAGAACTTTGGATATCACTGAGCTGTTTAATCATTATGAAATTGAATTTCTGACCTTCAGCTGTCCACTGTCATAAAATAAGTTTCGAAGTGTTCAATTTTGAGTGTCGTCCTCCTCCTCAGTATCGACCTCTTGAGTGTTGTTTGAATTGTCACAGATTTGCTCCTTCATTACTCCCGAACAGACAATGACATCATCTACTTCCGTTTAAAAAAGCAGTCAAAAGAACACAAATTGTATAACATAGACCTGTCGAAAGAAACTTTGGAGACAATGCGTGCAACGAGTTGCTCTTTGTACATGTTTACCCTGGCTGTGATTCAATTTCAAGGATTGTAGGCATCGGAAAAAAAGTCCCCCTACCGGAAATTAGCGAAATCCGATCCTGTCATGAATTTCTGTGCTAGTGCATTCACCCTTCAAAACAAATCTCAAGAACACATCAGGTCTTGGCAAAGACCTCATGGTTGATCTATTTAATGGCAAATCGAATGATAGGCTATCATCACTGTGCCATATCATTTTCACCAAGAAAGTTGCAACTGCTGAAGCATCTGTCATTCCTTAACGGTTTCCCCCAACATCACCTGCAACAAGATTTCATAGCCAACGTGTGTACTTTCAAATTATGGTATGGACGGGGATGGCAAATGAAATGGATCTAACTAGGAGTCAGCTGATGGCATTGAGAGTTGATTATGGGGATAGACATCAAAATAATCAAATTTGAGTCAATAGTTATGGACTTTCAGTCATTTGGAGGTGTTGGCGGCCATTTTTGACATTTTTAATGATCTTAATGTGTTCCCTGTTTCGAAAAACCTAGGAAAAGACACCAAGATCATCAAATTTGAGTCATGATCGTTTTAAGATGTTTCGGTGGTCATGTTATAAAGTACACTAAACCCTCAGAGAATCAGTTGAGAAACCTTTTGTTGCAATTTTTGGGGGGTTAAACTGTATATTGACCTGACTACATGGCAACTGCTTGTTTAAAAATATCAAGATTACGAACAAGAAATGAGAATACAAGACAAACAAGATCAGCATAAGCTTTTTTGATGAATACCAGCATTTATAAACAAAAAAATTGCTCACCATGATGCCATATATGGAAATAAAGGCGTTAATAAAAACTGAACAACAGCAAACCACAGAGCACCTAAAATAAGGCCTGTAACTGCTCCCCACAAAACTTGACTCACTGTATGATAAGCTAAATAAACCCTGGAAAGCAGAATATAATCAGACATTCTGTATTAAAGTGGGTGGGGCGATTTACCCAATACTACCTCAATATCACCACTTACTACCTAATACTACAACATAATGATGCAAAATAGACATATCATTTGATTTTTTTTAAAGATAGAGAGTTGTAACGCAGGAAATGTGCTTCAAATGCGATTCCGATGTCTGGCTGTTCCATTTGCCCCCCTATACCATCCAAAACAAGCCAATAATAACCGAATACTATAAAATACATACTACCTAATATGATCAGATAACAACCTAATATTGTTAAATAACAGCACATCAGTATAATTACTGCAACAAATATTTGATAATTTGCAGAAAATTGAAATGTTTTCCCAGTTATCTCCCTTTACAAGCAATAAATAGATTTTAGATTGCTTCTCAGATTAATTATCTTCTTTGGCATGCAGTTGGTTTTCAAGACGACAATCTTAAAATAAGAAAAAGAAGTAATCGTATACCATATTTATTCCCAAAATGACCTCTCTCTTACTGCTTGATATTGACAATGAGTGGGACTGTCTGTCATGCAAAGTGGGTTTTCTCCGGTTTAGTGCTCACTGTTAAACACACCTTTACGTAAGCAAGTTAACGAAATAATATTGAACTATATATTACACCCCAAATTACCTAGTTAGTTCTGATTGTTTGTATTTATATAAAATTAATCCTTTAACAAAACAAATTGCATAATGTTTATATTCATTTTTTTCATGTTGACTATTAAAGAGGTTTCCATGTCTAACATATGGTAATTTCACAACTAATTGTATAGTATTTTTCGAAATATGCTCCACTAACTGGACATCTGAAGCTGTGATTCAAGTCATAGTTTGGGCACATATCTCTTGTGGTTTTAGAGATATTTAATTTTGAAACTAGCTTAAAAATGATTAATTTTCATCATAAATCTAACAAGCCAACAGTGAGGCTGATGTCCCCCGCCGAAATCCCAAAATAAATAGAAGACACATATTAATTAATCGCACATTTATTTTTTTCAATGTATCGAGCAATCAAACTGTACACGAAGTGTCATCCAAAAGTGTTTTATAAAGAAAAATGCTAAAACCGACGAGAAAAATGAAAATGTACCCTAGTTAGGGGGACCCTAAAGGCAGACAAAAGGGCCCCTCTGGCCAAGGGAAAGGGCCCTTGTGTCCAAGTCAATCGTTTCTATACACTGTTACTGTCGAATCGATTACTAAATGAGAATGCAGTCATTGTATTGGCATAAAAATCATCAATCAAGATGAACCTAAGTTATCTTGTCCCAAAGTATCAACCAATCAAATTGCTTATCTCTGCTTACCCTAAGCGGAAAATGCTCATCTTCGAACTCCATCAAGGCATTGACCTAATAAGCATATACACCAAGTTTGAACATTTTAACTCAATTAGAAGGAGAGTTATTGTGTTCCAAAGTCTCGACTACTCTCGACCAATCAAATTGCGTATCGCTCTGCTTACCTTGAGCAGAAAATGCTCATTATCGAACTTAGTCAAGGTATTACTGTAATGAAACTATACACCAAGTTTCATCACTCTCACTTAATTAGAACTAAAGTTATCGTGTCCCAAAGCATCAACCCATCAAATTGCTTATATCTGCTTACCCTAAGTGGAAAATGCTCATCTTTGAACTCCATCAAGGCATTGACCTTATAAGCATATACACCAAGTTTGAACATTTTTACTCAATTAGAAGAAGAGTTATTGTGTTACAAAGTTTCGACCAATCAAATTGCATATCGCTCTGCTTACCCTGAGCCGAAAATGCTCATCTCCGAACTCCATCAAGGCATTGACCTAATAAGCATATACACCAAGTTCGAACATTTTAACTCAATTAGAAGGAGAGTTATTGTGTTCCAAAGTCTCGACCAATCAAATTGCTCTGCTTACCCTGAGCGGAAAATGCTCATTATCGAACTTAGTCAAGGTATTACTGTAATGAAACTATACACCAAGTTTCATCACTCTCACTTAATTAGAACTAAAGTTATCGTGTCCCAAAGCATCAACCAATCAAATTGCTTATCTCTGCTTACCCTAAGCGGAAAATGCTCATCTTTGAACTCCATCAAGGCATTGACCTAATAAACACGCAAATATGTAAGATAGTGCTTAATAAAATTGTGGGAATGTTTTTTCATGGTGCCAATAGTAATGCCAAAATTTCAGGTAAACGGGTCTGAAATAAAATCCATTTCATATAATCACAATTTGTCCCATAGACATGTTCCTCCGAATGTCAGCTTCAATTTGACACCAAGTTTGTTAAAATCGGTTGAGTAGAACTTGGATTTCATTCATGGTTTTCTTTGGTTTACAACAAAGGTCCTTTTAAATTGTAACGTTTTCATGTAAAAAGTTATGTGATTTGTAAAAATAGGTTGCTAGGCAACGAAACATACACCCACGCAGCAGCCAAATCGTACGGGCAGTCAACAAGAGTTGTTGCATTTTAAGTAATCATCAGAAAATCATAATTCAAACTCACCCATAACTACGGTGTAACTGTGATATAATCAAACGTTTTTTTAAATCAGATAATAATTGTGACCTCCAGAGGGACCACATGCTAAAAAGGGTAATTTTTCGTACAATCAGGGGCCATAATTCAGGAAGTTACGATCCGATATGGGCAAATATGCAATGGAACCAAGATAATTAGGTTATAAACATGTATTTCAAGTTTCATCAAAATCAGTTCAAAATTGTGACTTCTATAGGGTCCACAACCTTCATATAACACATTTTCACACAATTCGCGTACAGACGGTGGCCATTTTATCCATCAACTCTGGTCCGATTTTCACGAAATTCAAGTTCTCTCTTCATTACCATGAAACAGTGATAAAATCAAACAGTTTTTTAAATCGGATAATAATTTTGACCTCCAGAGGGACCAAAAGCTAACAAAAGCGATTTTTTGGACAATCCGGGGACATAATTCAGGAAGCTATGATCCGATGGGTTATAAATATGCATTTCAAGTTTCATCCAAATCGGTTCAAAATTGTGACCTCTACACTGTTCACAAGCTAAAAAACGCGATTTTTCGTACAATCAGGGGCCATAACCCATGAAGTTACAGTCCGATACATGCCATATCAAAAGGAACCAAGATCTTATGGTAATAAACCTATATTTTAAAGTGCACATAAAATGGCCCTGAAAATTTCTCTATGTGAGCAGTCCATGGTTATTTTATCCACTTTACGGCAAATTCACATCAATCCGACTAAAATTAATTCAGCTATCTTCATTCAAAGTCGTAAAAATAGACCTCCCGTAAAAACGACTTTGCCAATTATTGAAAACACTCTTAATCCCCTCAGACGCCAGTGACGTCACAGTGACCGAATGCATATTCAGAATGTTTATTCCTTAATTACCTATATACAGCCGGCGTGTGTATTCATTAACGCCTGACTGATTCCTTAATCCCCCTAATCAAATAAAACAATTGACTACGGACTAATTTGTTTTATAATTCATTTTAATTCAAGATCCAATTTAGAATTTGTTTCATAATGTACGGTCGTTCTGTTTTCTGTTGAGGATTTTCATTTTTAGGGGAAAAGGAGACAGGAACTAAAGTATCATCGAGAAATAGTTTGAAAAGTTAGTGTGGATCTTAGACATGACAACACCATTAAGTTATTTCATATTTACTTACTGCACGGTGTTTTATATTACAATGGTTCTTTCAAGTATGTAATGCTTGACGCGACACTTCTCTGTTCATCAAAACTATCACTTGTGGCCTGTTACAGCTCTATCGGTCTCTTTGATAATATGAATAAACCTGAACTTGATTACCCTGTCATCGATCTTAATCCCGTTGATTAATTGTTAAGTCAGGTGGAATGTAAATACGAGTAGTGCATAACATATGTTCATTTGGGTTTAACGTCCACTTGACGTAAACTAGGTCATTTCGAGTCTATATTTTAATAAATCGCTTGCGCATATAGAGGTCTTTACCTATGGGAGAAAACTGGAAACTGTTTCTATTCATTTAGGTGGTAATGAAGTCACCGCTACATCGTCCCCCCCTTATAAATACCCTTGACAATATTCGAAGCATTGGTGACATTTTGTCAAGAAGAAATCTTTAAAAGGTGCTTACTTTGGAACCAGAATCATTTAAAAGACAAAGGAAGTGCGTTAATAAGTCATTAAAAGACAAATATAAAGATAAATGTGTGTGCTTTCCTGGCATATTATGCGCAAATGATTTTTTACAGGATCATGTGAAGAAATATAGCATAAGAAGGCTTTTCAGTAGGCCACAAGACATTTAAATTAACAAATCAACCCCTAAAACACTCTTTTATTTGGAAGTTTGGCTGTTTATGTTTAAATAAATTTTTATTAATTCTGTTAAAAATCTTTTTATTTTATGTTATATTGATAAGCTTTTAACATGTAATATTGTATGAATACACTAGCGAAATCATCTATAACATTTCGTTTTCCTTATTTTCACTTTGTCGTCTTGAAAACAAACTGCAAAGCCCAACAAGATGATTAACTATTTATCGGTTTTAAAGGGAGAAAGCTGCATAAATATTTCAATTTTCTGCAAATTATTGAATATTCGTTGCAATTATTATACTGCTGATGTGCTGCTAATTGACGATATTAGGTTTGTATTTTATAATATTTGGTAGTATTTGACCAGTATTTGGTAGTATTGGGTTATTATTTGCTTGACTTGAGTTATATAGGGAGGCAAATGGAACAGTCAGACATCGGTAATCACATTTCCCACCTTATATCTCACTATTTTTCAAAAATATGCTCATTTGGGCCATTATGTTGTAGTATTGGGTAATGTGGTGATATTGGAGTGGTAGTCAGGTGGTATTGGGTAGTATTGGATAAATCATCCTGTCATATTAAAGTAACTGCAACAACATCTGTTAAACTCGTGTGGAATTGACACATTTGCAATAAAGGTCTGTGATTCACAAGATTTTTCGACATGTCGCTCCCAATATTTGTGCATTGCGCTTTTGTTCTTTCAATGGTTTACAAAATAATTAAAGTGATCCTGGAGGTAAACCACATTTGTTTAGTCATGTACATGTGTCGTAGGGAAATATTACCCTTATATTTTTTCATCAGTCTACGAAATAATTACAGTGATCCTGTAGTGAACCACATTTGTGGAGTCATACGATCTGGATGAATATAAATTTTGTCATTTCTATAAATAACGTTAATTTACCATACCTGCTATATGAAACTATCCCAGCTATTATAAAACAACTACAACTAACAATATACTTCCATAGATCATCAGACCAATTATAATTTTTATATACTCTGTAAAATACAACATACATATCCTTGATGATGTGACACACAAAGGGTGTTTGTGAATGATAAAGAGTAATAAGCCAACTGTGAGACTGATGTCCCCCGCCTCCATCCCAAATAAAGAGTTGGTCATTCTTGCTATAAAAATTCAAAAATAGATGATAAAAGATAGGCTGGCACTGCCAGGCAGGATACGGCCACATTTTCGAGAGATGGACAGAGAACAAGCAATACCGAAAGTGATTTTTCCTACATCTTTAAGTCCTGTATTTCATACTGTATTGGGAGCAGCCATTTAGTTGATGAGTTCCAGTCTGATATTTATGAAATTCGAAGCCGACAATGATTATGGTGTGACGGTACACAACCTAGAAATGTGACTTTTCATCAAAATCGGATAAGAATTGTGACCTGTAGAGAGTCCACAACCATGATATACCATATTTTTACACTATTCGCGTACAAACGGCGACCATTTCGTACGGCAATTTTGGTACGATTTTCCAAATTTAGAACTCAACCTTCCTCATCAAAATCGAATTAAAATTGTGACCTATACAGGGTCCACAACCATGATATATCATTTTTTTAACAGTATTCGCATACAAACGGCGGCCATTTTGTCTGTCAATTTTGGTCCGATTTTCCCGAAATTCAAACCCAACCTTCCTTACAGTGTAACGATGATATAATCAAACTTTTTTTTAAATTGGATAATAATTGTGACCTCCAAGCTAAAAAAAAATAGGTTGCCAGGCACGAATATCAAAAGTAAGCAAGATCTTTGGGTTATAACCACGAATTTCAAGTTTCATCAAAATCGAATCAAAATTGTGACCTCCACAGGGTACACAACCTTGATATACCATTTTTTAACAGTATTCGCGTACAAACGGCGGCCATTTTGTATGGCAATTTTCGTCCGATTTTCCCGAAATTCGAACTCAATCTTCCTTACGGTGTAACGGTGATATAATCAAACGTTTTTTTAAATTGAATAATAATTGTGACCTCCAAGCTAAAAAAAAATAGGTTGCCAGACAACGAAACATACGCCCACCAGCAGCTAAATCGTCCGGGCAGTCAACAAGAGTTGTCGCATATTAAGTAATTATCAAAAATCATTAGAATTTGTTTGTTTTTTATAAAGTTCTGGCCCATGCTAATGTCTAGTATACGAAACATTTAATATTATGGATTTAGCTGTACAATTATCAAAAATTCATTGAAAATCAATATATTTGTTGGTCTCAAGACCTTAAACTCTGTTTCAAGTTTCATCAAAATAAAATTAAAATTGTGACCTCTACTGGTCCACTTGTTATACAATATTGTTACACTATTCGCGTACAAGCAGCGGTGTAACAGTGATGTAATCAAATGTTTTTTTTGAAATTGGATAATAATTGCGACCTCCAGGGGGACCACAAGCAATAAAAGGCGATTTTTCGGACAATCAGGGGCCATAATTCAGGAAGTTACAATCCAATATGCGCAAATATGTAACCAAGACCTTTATGTTATAAACATGTATTTTAAGTTATATCAAAATCAAATTAAAATTGTGACCTCTATTGGGTCCATAACCTTGATATAACATATCTTTACAATCGACGGCCATTTTGTCTGTCAATTTTAGTCTGATTTTCAAGAAATTCGAACTCAACCTTCATTACCAAGCAACGGTGATATCATCAATTGTTTTTTTAAATCGGATAATAATTTTGACCTTCAGAAGGACCACAATCTTAAAAGGGTGATTTTTCGGACAAACAGGGGCCATAATTCAGGAAGTTAAGATCTGATGGGCGCAAATATCAAAAGAACTAAGATCTTTGAGTTATAAACATACATGTCAAGTTTCATCAAAATCGGTTCAAAGTTGTGACCTCTATAATATCCACAAGCTAAAAGTGTGATTTTTCGTACAATCAGGGGCCATAATTCAGGATGTTACGATCCGATATGCGCAAATATCGACAGGAACCAAGATCTTTGAGTTATAGACATGCATTTCAAGTTTCATCAAGTTCGGTTCAAAATTGTGACTCCTACAGTGTTCACAACCTTGACATACCATATTTTTACACTTTTCGCGTACAAACGGCGGCCATTTTGTCCGTCAATTTTGGTCCGATTTTCACGAAATTAGAACACAACCTTCTTTACGGTGCAACGGTGATATAATCAGACGGTTTTTCAAATCGGATAATAATTTTGGCCTCAAGAAGTACCACAAGCTAAAAAAGGCGATTTTTCGTACAATCAGGGGCCATAATTCAGGAAGTTAAGATCCAATATGCGCAAATATCGAAAGGAACCAAGATCTTTGAGTTATAAACATGCATTTCAAGTTTCATCAAAATCGGTTCAATATTGTGACCTCTACAGTGTTCACAACCTTGACATACCATATTTTTACACTTTTCGCGTACAAACAGCGGCCATTTTGTCCGTCAATTTTGGTCCGATTTTCACGAAATTCGAACACGACCTTCTTTACGGTGTAACGGTTATATAATCAGACGATTTTTTAAATCGGATAATAATTTGGGCCTCAAGAAGGACCACAAGCTAAAAGATAGGCTGGCACTGCAAGGCAGGATACGCCCACATTTTCGAGAGATGGACAGAGAACAAGCAATACCGAAAGTGATTTTTCCTACATCTTGAAGTCCTGTATTTCATACTGTATTGGGAGCAGCCATTTAGTTGGTCAGTTCCAGTCTGATATTAATGAAATTCGAAATCGACAATGATTATGGTGTGACGGTACACAACCTAGAAATGTGACTTTTCATCAAAATCGGATAAGAATTGTGACCTGTAGAGAGTCCACAACCATGATATACCATATTTTTACACTATTCGCGTACAAACGGCGACCATTTCGAACGACAATTTTGGTACGATTTTCACGAGATTAGAACTCAACCTTCCTCATCAAAATCGAATTAAAATTGTGACCTATACAGGGTCACAACCATGATATATCATTTTTTTAACAGTATTCGCGTACAACCGGCGGCCATTTTGTCTGTCAATTTTGGTCCGATTTTCCCGAAATTCAAACTCAACCTTCCTTACAGTGTAACAGTGATATAATCAAACATTTTTTTAAATTGGATAATAATTGTGACCTCCAGAGGGACCACAAGCTAAAGAAAGGGGGATTTTGCATATAACCAGGGGCCATAATTCAGGAAGTTAAGATCCGATATGCGCAAATATCGAAAGGAAGCAAGATCTTTGGGTTATAACCATGAATTTCAAGTTTCATCAAAATCGAATCAAAATTGTGACCTCCACAGGGTCCACAACCTTGATATACCATTTTTTAACAGTATTCGCGTACAAACGGCGGCCATTTTGTATGGCAATTTTCGTCCAATTTTCCCGAAATTCGAACTCAACCTTCCTTAGGGTGTAACGGTGATATAATCAAAAGGTTTTTAAATCGAATAATAATTGTGACCTCCAGAGGGACCACAAGCTAAAAAGGGTGATTTTTCGGACAATCAGGGGCCATAATTCAGGAAATTACATTCCGATAGCCGCAAATATCGAAAGGAACCAAGATCTTTGGGTTACAAACATGCATGCCAAGTTTCATCAAAATCGGTTCAAAATTGTGACCTCTATAGGGTCCACAAGCTAAAAAGTGATTTTTCGTACAATCAGGGGCCATAATCCATGAAGTTTTGATCCGATACATGCCAATATCGAAAGCAGCCGAGATCTTTTGGGGATAAAAGGAAAATAATGAAAATTTCATTCAATTACTTCATTTTTAGCCAAATTATCACAGTTATCACTAGATTTGTGTATAGTGATAACTAGGGTACAGGTATATTCCTGACTCCAATGCCTTTGAGAGTTGATTACTGTCTTGTTCTGTTAAAAAATGTCTAATTAATAGTTTATGTAACATTTCAGGCCTAAAGAAAGATCTGCAATAGTCATATTTAGCTCTGACATCTAAATGCCACTACGGTGTGACAAGGTCTAATCTATAAATACATATGAAATTTTCAGCAATATTCAATGTAACACATTTGTCTGAAATGCTGTTTGTTTTTTTTGGTTACGTTTATTTTCACTTCTTATTATTATTATTATCACAATATTGTCATTTTTCCATTGATTTATTGAAACAACTTACCTAATATACAGGAAGAATGTTATATACATACTAAAAAACCACATAAATTGTGCATGACTTGATGGCATGCCATATTCACAGTATAACCCCTCTTTATCTGAAACAGAGAAAAAGTATGTCTGTTAATGTCTTTAAACATTCAATTTCACTCATTTAAAATCCACAGCATCTTTAAAATGTCTTCATGTCTGATTTGTCAAGAGCGTTTGGGAATTCAACAATATTGACTGATAGGGAAAATAACATTAAAATATATGCACAAAATGTTATTCAAAACAATAAGATTTGGGTTCAAAATATAAAACCGTTGATTTCATGGTGTTTTATACGTTGATTTCTTTTGAGGGATGACAACCTGCCTTCATTGAAAAATTTTTAAGTGCTTATGGAGATATAACCAATTTTAAGTTACACTGTCCACACAATACACATATGTGTTTAAAACTTGTTCCATCCCTAATAGAAATAACACATCAGACCAACCCAATACTTCATTTTGTTGTAAATTTAAAAAGTCAAGCTCTTTTCAGTATATTTATCAATGTCTTCTCTTTGTTTCGCTATATAATTTAGCTGCATTTTAGTAGCCAAATATGTTAAAATGTTTAGAATTGTGTGCTTACCTCGTAAAGAAGGTCTTGGTTCCCTTATTAAATGTTTTAAAACCCAGTTTATAAATTCATTTACTATCATTCCTAATAAATAACACATCTGAAAAAAAATATAAAAATAAACATTGAAATAATATATAAGTAGGAGATTACATATACCCCTGGCTAGTTTCTCATTGCTGAAAGAAGAAATTCTGCAAGTAGAAATTCTTTCAGCCCAAATTTACTGCCTTCACATTCATTACAATAACATTCGAACACTGTGTGAATGACTTCTTGAACTGTAATATAAAATGAGTGGAATAGTCCCAGATTTCACAGTGTCCTTTGACATCATTGGGTTCAAGTATGTAATCAAATCCCAAAATAAAAAGAAATAATCCAACTGGTACTAAATATGGAGCTCCTCTGAAATGATAGCCAGGTTGTCGTAACACAAAACACATTCATTAACTCATTTATTAAATTCTCTGTTCAGTTGTATCAGTGACCTGATAAGGGAGAAATGGAAAGGGAGCAATATTTCAATGCATTGTTTGGTGGCATTTTTGCCAATGGGTGATTTAAAACCACTAATGTTTCAGATTGTCGTGCATGTACATAAGTATGCCAAATGTTTAGCATCAGTTGGGCACTAATTGGTGTGGTTGGTATGGTGATGTTTTCAATTTAAACCAGTCTATGTAACAAAATACTTACAGTATGAAGTTCTCGTCTAAATAATATCAATGTTACAAAACCAACCAAAATAAACACAGGTAGAAGACTGAACCAAGCTAACAATTTACCAATTAAGTCACCTGCAAGTAGATGACGTTCAAAATATTATAGTGAAACTAAATAAACAATTACTTTATCAATAAAGGTACATGCTGTGTACAAGTTGGACTTACACGCAATGATATGAACCCTTCAAGTTTTCTTATTTCAATGACAAAATTCAGTTAGTCAAATTTAATTACCATTTTTAAAAAATAAGACTCGTAATTCCTGTTTTCCAGGCTATAAATGCGTATTAGTAGGGTGGTATAATCACCTATGTTAGGGCTTTATCTAAGAATCTAAGAGCATAAGGATTTGACCTGTACACTAGACACAGGGGAAGTAGGCCTAATTGTGTCACACTTTGCACAAAGCCATTAGAAAAAAATCCTGGCTATACCACTGTGCATAGATGCAGTTAATCAACAATACATAGTCTTATAAGTCTGACTCTTCCATCCAGCTTTTTTTAATGGCTATTTTATGGGCAACCCTCAAAGCAGGACTCGGAACAATTTGACTCTGTATTTTCCAAACCCCTGAAGGTTATGTGGATTTGTACACAACTTTGGTAGTAGACAGGTTGGGTATTGCAAAAGACAAATGATAATTTTCTAAACAGCGTAGAATGTAGGGAATATTAGTAAAAAGTTGTCTCAAATAGTTCTGAATGTTTGAAAATTCAGAAATTCTGACTATCCTCTAGTCATCAAAAATTACAATAGCAAAGAGGCCAGGGAAAGAATTATTTCAGATGTAGGTCTCATTACACTTGCCCAGTATATTTGTGTGTCAGTCACTATGAACGCTTGTACAATGTAAAGGAACATTTTATTGAGATAATAAGACCTTGCTAGGAGTCAGTATGCACGAAACAACATGGTGTTAAAAATATGTCCCCTTTGGCGAAACAGCTTGGCTAAAGACATATCTAACTATAGGGTAACACACCAATTTACATAACTTAAGGGAGAAAAAATTGGTATCTTTGAAAAGTTGAGAATCATCAATTATTTATTGCTTTGCAACATCAACTTTTTTCAAAATTTCCAATTTTTTTTCACTTGCTTACCTAAATTTCATTTTGTCTTATATTATAAGGCCGAGTTACGTAAATTTGTGCATTACCCTATAGTTCACAGGAACTGACATGTGACCATTTAGCAGTAAAAAGTTACCCACTAAAATTAACTTCGATAGGGTGGTTCCTGAATGTACAGGGCAAGTGTAATGAGACTTACTTTCAGAGCTGAACTAGGAAAGAATCAGACACTTAAAAGTAAATCTAACACTTGTCACTTATAAATTTGGGCATGACAAGGAAATTATTGATGAGTCTATTATTTATTAATGTTAATTACTGTCTAAAACAGGATATAAAGGTTGAAAATTTTGATTCTAAGGATTTATCCTAAATGAATCTCTTTTGAGCTATTAACATAACTTAAGTCAATTTTTAAAAATATTTTTAAAAATCCCCCCCCCCCCGATGGTCCTATTCTGAAGACAAACATTCAATATTAAATTTATACATTATACCATAAACTTGACTTATTGTAACCTAATGCTGTTAATGCCAATGCAGATTTTAGACCATAATTCTGTTTTTGAAATTACTGTAAAAAATATGAATGTATACACTACTTCAAATTTCTGTCTAAAAGCTAGTGGCAAGGAGCTTGATATACCATTGATCAAATTTATGTGAAGTTGGCACTTCATTCCATTCATCATAATAATAATACAAAAAAAAAGGTTTGCACGTGTCATGTTTACATATCACCTCGGGCTTTGTTTACATATAGTGTGCAATATGCATTGTACCTTTAGGGTATTCTACATGCGTCAATGATATAGCAGACCATTCAATATCGTTGTCGGTACCATCTTTTCCCGAGGGAATTGGACCATTTGGGTGCGTCGACGGAGCACCTGCCATTTTTAGACTTGACATCAGCACCTGCGCACAGCTATTCTTTCGTTTACTTCCTGTTAAAAGAATCAATTTTGATTGGGTAGAAAGGGAATTACCCCGAACATGGCCGCCAAAGCAAAACATGTGTTTTCGCTCAAAATATTAGCTGAATGTTCAACGACTAAAGCTCGAACATGCCTTTTTACATTGCCACATTCTGTCGTAGAGACACCAGTATTCATGCCAGTGGGAACACAGGGAACGCTGAAAGGTCTCCTATTAGATCAATTAGATGAACTGGATTGCAGAATTATGCTGGGGAATACTTATCATCTTGGTCATCGTCCAGTAAGAACTGAAATGACGTCATAGGGATTTCCATATAAACTAAAAGTAGCATATCGACGAACACTTAAGATTTTGATTATTTCCTATTTTTGACACATGCCATTCACGTATTGTGCACCATGAATGAAAAGTGGTATAAGGTTAACAAGGTCCTATGTAGTAATGAATAGTAAACAATATAGAAATAAATCGACAGTGTTTGTGTTTTTTCTCTGACAAAATTAAAATAGACTTAAATTTAATTTGTTCCAGGGTCCTGAATTATTAGAGGAAGCAGGAGGTCTACACAAGTTTATGGGATGGAAGAGATCACTTTTAACGGTAAATGAAATTTCTAGCATTTGTGTAATTCACCTGTGAAATTCAGATCTATAATTTGTTTCGGTTTTTATAATTTCGATGGCCTACACTACATGTAGATATAACAAGTTATAGTGCTAGTGGGAGGTGACGTTCAGCAAGTTCAGATGTCAAGCATGCGACATTCGACCCAATAACCTCAGTCATTTGATTAACCAATTAGAATCGTGTTGCTTTGTTTTGATTTCTATCGCTGATAATGCCTACCCACAATTCTGCACAAAAAAGGTCAAACCCTCGATTTGACAGAAAATTTGATTGGCTGACCCCTCATTTCAAACAGAACACGAGTTAAACAACAAGTCTTTTAGATCCTAATGTAGTAGAGACAAGTAAAACGAAATTTTAAACTATAAAAACTAAACAAAAACGGATCTGTAGGGCCTACATGTATTTTAATCAGTTTGAGTTTTTGGTGCCGCCCCTCCCCCCACCCCCCCAGTAGGTTTCTATATCAAAGACACAGTAGTTCAGCTGTAACATGAGTCTTGCTACTCATCCTTGTACGTTCTGTAACAGGTCCTTCAAGTAAGTTTTACATGGACAACTTTTTACTGCTAAATAGTTGCGTGTCAGTCCATGTGAATGTGTGTAAAAAGTAAAGGAGCATTTTAGTGAGAAAATAAGTTTTAACAACTTTAATGAAAAAATTAAAGAAACAACAAGCAATTTTAGAGTCAGGTTCTCACCGGAAACCAATACTAGGTGTAAGGTCAATCTCTAGCCACAATTTGATGGCATAGGATTGACCATATTTTTAATCTGCATCATTTTATACATGTATTATATATAGAACATAAAAAAATAGCTGCACAGTCTGTCAAATTAATGTACATGTATAGTACATTCTTTAAAATCGGATACAGCTGACATATAAACCATGCAGTACTGTCAGCATTTTAATGTGTGATGGTATTAACAAGAGTTGAGTTCAAGGCAGTTATACAGAAAAATAAACAATCTTGTTTTAGTCTCAAAAGAATAGATATATTTTTCATTTTCAAAGTTTTCACCTGTTGAATAAGCAACTAATATATTGTTGTTGTTGCTATGTTTTGTAGGATAGTGGAGGGTTTCAGATGGTATCATTATTAAAATTAGCTGAAATAACCGAAGATGGTGTACAATTTGAATCACCACATGATGGATCTATTATGATGCTAACACCAGAAAAATCTATAGAAATACAAAATGCTATAGGTGAGAAAATTAAACACCGTATATTTGATCCTACCTTTCTATTTGGTGTGGCTTGAAGTGTCTTATTAATTGTGATGGATAAAGACCAAGGAAAAGATGCAATGAATTTTGGTCAACAAGGAATTTGACAGGAGGTGGGGGTCAGACCATAATAATGTGAGAGAATTAAAATCTAATTGCAAACTTGGAAACAAAATGTGTGGTATATTACCAAAGAATGTTTGGTCTACTCAATCCCCTGATTGGGTAGAATATATAATATATACCTGTGATTATTAAAATATTCCAAAATCTATTTCAGGTGCTGATATAATGATGCAGTTAGATGATGTAGTTCACAGTACTACTACAGGTCCCCGTGTTGAAGAAGCAATGCACAGGTTAGTTCTCCCATATTGTTTTACATCCCAAAGAACTCTGTCTTTTACTGTATTGGACCGTAACTTCATGGATTATGGTCCCCGATTGTACGAAAAAAACCATATTAAAGGGACAGTCTCGATAAGAACAGAGTCTCAAAAATTTAAGTCCGAGTATTTATGAAATTTATGGACCAAAATATAGGGGCATGGTGTATTTACCTTGTCTCAAAATTTCAGCTCAAATATTGAGTCGTTTGGACGTGAACGTCAACACTGCTTATCCGAACACGTAACCCTTTTAAGATTTCGGGTCAATTTTTTCATTGGGTGCCCTGATAATCGATTCCCGTTCCTTGAGAGGTCTATACAGTGAATGACCCATGTACTATACTTGATAACAAAAGGTAAATTTCACCTACATATTATTTTTATAGAAAAAGGCTGGTTTTATCCAGATACTGTATAATACAACGGTCTCCACTTCCAGATGAAGACTGCCAAGTTTAAGTTATATACAAGCGTATCACAAATATCGGGTTAGTTGGTCGGCCTTAGGTAATGGGTTTTAAGGGATTTTAACACAAAATTAAGCAGTTGTATTCCTCATAAAGTTATCAGGATTGGCCCTTTAAACAATATATATTTTGATCATTGTTCATTGTCCACAATTTGTGCTAGTTCCCTAACACTATTCAATAACCTTGATAAATAATACTACTTTAAAAACTGAGGCTTTGTCAGCTTATATATGTCAAACTAAATTATAATGGTAAATCTTGAATCGCTTTTGAACTGATTTATTTTTTTTCAAATTCGATGTGAAGCATTGAGACAATGAGAGGACAAGCCCTATTGATTTTCCCTGCTCTCTGTCCATCTCTTGCAAAATATGGGGGTATCTTGCATGGTGACTGCTTGATTTTTAATTATTGCAGTTGATTGAGAGACTTATATTATTTGTGTCAAAAGGATAAAGATCGGGAGTGTGTAACACAGGTAAAGATGCATTTCAGTTGAGTGGTGCAGCTTTATCAGTATAATAAATCTAGGGGGGATGCTCGATTGAATGTCAGGATTCTACACACACCAGCTCTGTTGTTTGGACTGACAGAGCTGTGACCGGACTGTATTCCACATCACTTTATTGCAATTCTGACAATTTTCAGATGTTCCAGACTGACAATCGAGCATCACATAGTATACATATGCCAGTACATGTATGTAGTGCATACACCATCTCTTGTGGTGACTATGGGAGTTAACTGCTGGAACCACCGTGTCAGTGATTCATGTACATGTATGCTGCAATCATAAGCGACATGAGATTGATGTTGTGCAACTGATTATAACCATCTTGATCTGCCATAACCATTTTGTCAGTGATATTGTACAATAACCAGTGACCATGTGGATAGGTGGGCTGATACCACCATGTTAGCAATATTATGCAACCACCAGTGACCTTGTGAATGATATGGTGCAACCAAAATGTCAGTGAAGTCATTTGTTGAAAACCATATGTGGTGCAACAAGCAGATCAGTGATGAATTTCGTATTAGGTGCTAAAACTACCATGCCAGTGATATGTTATATTCAAATTGACCAGTAATTTGGTCAGTCAAGTTGTCAGAACATTACAAATAATGAACAATGGTTTGACAATCTTAATATGTGCATTCACTTTTGCACTTATAATGGTTTAAAATCGTACTCAATATAATTTATATTCTAGAACTATAAGATGGTTAGATAGATGTCTGAAAGCTAATAAGAGACCTGAAGAACAATGTATATTTCCTATTGTTCAAGGGGGTTTAGATTCTCAACTACGGAAACAATGTGCAATTGGTAAGTATGGTTATGTTTTAATTGTCAGGTCAAAATATATATATGTAATATAAATAATGCCTTTATAAATCAAGTATCTTTAGTTGTAAAACTAAGTCTTAAAATTAAGTTTTGAGAAATTCCATTTAGAAATGGCTGTTCTTGTGGTTTAACTTGGTACTTAATCAGCTGTTATAAAATACGTTCCTTGTCGATAGGAGTACCAAGAGAGTAAATGAATATGGTACTCAGCTGTTATAAAAAGACATTCTGTATCAATAGCAGTCCCCGATCGATCTATAGCCAATACAGTTTAACTTGTGTCCCATTTTGCAAGGAACAAAGTCATTTCAATTACAAACTTTATGTCATATTCCTGAAGCAATGGCCCAAGAAATCCCTCAATGGCCATTGCTGGATTAGCTTCTGATTCTTGAACTTTTGCGGGAGTGTGTCTATTCTTCCCATTCAATCAAAGCTATCACTTGAGTACAGCAACATGACAGTCCTTCGTTTAATCTGGGTCTTCCCTAAAACTTTGGATAGTGATTTAAGGTATTAAAAACGGTGAATGTATGTTCGTTTCCAAACAGTATTGTTTACATTTTAATCGATTTGATAGCCTCGTTTGTCACGCAATTAGTTTTACTGCAATAATCTGCTATGCACTGGTTAATTGGGGATAATAAAATCGTGAGCCATGACGTAACGTTATGTAAACATGTTTGGTCCAATTTGGTGCTTTGTTTTAAAGGTAACGCTGTCAGCTACTGGTTGGTAGTCGGACTACTGACCAATCAAAATTTAGCACAACAATATCCACTCATTACAACAGTGAGTAGTAGGATTAGCTCTAATCAAACGAAACACTGCATGGAGTATGACTTTATGTGACCATATGTCTGATCACATAATTTACTTCAGCAATAATGTCTTGAGTTTTTGTTGCCCCCCCCGCTTTTTAGTCAAGACTTTGGAACATAATTCTTTTAATTGTGGTAGAATGTTTAAACTTGGTTTAGATGTTCATTAGGTGCATTAACATTTTCCACTAAAGCTCAGCAATTTCATTGGTTGATGCTTTGGGACAAGATAACTTTGATTCTAATTGATGAAGAGTGATGAAACTCAATGTATACTTTCACTACCAGGTACTTCAAACCTCTTTCTGAGTTTGATTATGAACATTTTCTGCTAAGACTAAGTCAGATAATCAGTTTGGATGCTCATTAATGTACTTTCGAAAAAAGATAAATTTATTTTGGGATTTTGGCGAGGGATATCGGTATCACTGTTGACTTGTTTTTCTAGAATTAACAAAACGTGATGTGGCAGGGTTCGCGGTTGGAGGTTTAAGTGGTGGCGAGGAGAAAAGTCTATTTTGGAAAATGGTGACCTTATCGACAGATCATTTACCTTATGAGAAACCACGATATTTGATGGGTGTAGGGTAAGCTTTGTCAAACATTAGCCTTAGTTTAGGACAATTTGTCCCTAAAATGAAATACTTTTAATGGTGGGTGTTGGTCAAAGTACAGTTCTTACCCAAGGGATAGGTTCTGTTTGTTTTTTGTTATTGATCAATCTGTTAAATAGAGTGGCAGTCATTTGTCTAATGGGAGCCACAGTGGCTCAGTGAGTAAGACACCGGCTGATTAACCCTTAGGATCGGTGTTCAGTTCCTGTGTTGGCTGTGATTTCCGGTGTGTTCCGTTGTGGTTCCCCTTGTCAGTGGTTCAGGACGGAGGGCCTGGCAAGGGACAATGTATAGTCGTTCATATGGGACAAAAATTGATGTCCTGTTTAGCTTGGCATGCACATAAAAGATCCCTTGGCAGTAGGAATTTGATATAAGAGTAGGCAGAATTGGCTGCTGTCCAAAAATAAATTTCCTTCATATCACACTGGGAGTAGGACATTAATCAACTAGACACTCTTTTGTAGCCAGACTCTCTGTCCTGCACCTCTGGAAAAACACAACGCAATATTATTGGCCGACACCAACGTCCTTATACTTAGTGAGCCAGTGCCTTACTCACTGTGTCATCATATAGTTCCCTTTATGTATTAGACACCCAACCATCAATCAATTAAAATTAGACAATATCTATTTTTGTAAAGTGTTTAGTGTTGAGGAGATATTAAGCCCTACACTATTCTGTTCTATATTTTAAGGTTTGCAGTTGATTTGGTTGTATGTGTGGCCCTTGGATGCGATATGTTTGATTGTGTGTATCCAACACGCACAGCAGTAAGTATTTATTTATTCTTTATATATCATGCTTGGACATATTCATCATGGAAAACAGTGACAAATGTATAAAAATTTAATCTGAGTGCTATTATGCTAGTTATTTGCAGGCATTTGTTTGAAAATTTGAAATAATAAAAAAAAAACTCTAATAAATTTTTGAGTGTATGTTAACTATAAAAGGTGTGAAAATGTCTTTCAGAGGTTTGGCAGTGCTTTAGTTGATACCGGTTTATTGAATCTAAAGAATAAAAATTTTAGTGAAGATTTTCAACCAATAGACAAGAACTGTCAGTGTTCTACATGTAAATCATGCACTAGAGCATATCTACATACTATGGTTACTAACGAAACAGTTGCTTGTTCTCTAGTTACAGTACATAATGTAGCTTATCAGGTAAAATATTATTCTCTTTTATTAGTTTTTAATAAAACAAACTCTGAGCAATGATTTTTTTGTTGACTATTTTTTCTGTAGATATGTTTTGATGGTGGGAAAAGAGTAGTGTACACAATGGTACAGTTGGAACATGATTATATAAAACTGTCCGTAATTTGCCTGCATTGTTGTTTTTTATACGCCCACATTGAAATAACTTCCTATGATGTCATAACTGACTTCCAGTCATTTTGTATTTAGTTTTCTTTACCTTGAGGAAGTTAGTATTTTTACTGACGAAACGTTGGATAAAGCAATGGTTTTTTGATATTGTATTCTACTAATTATTTTATATCAACTTATCTGAATATCATATGCATCATTTTGACTTTGTTGAAATCGATCCCATCAAATCGTCTGTATTTAGTTTGTGTTTCCTGTTTCTATTGATTGGAAGTTTCACAATGAAATGTGGTCACATATTGTCATCGCCCCCGTCCGTCCGCTTGTGGACGCTCTAGAGGCTAAAGTTAATATCCGATAATTAGTGCCAGAGTTATGGCCTTTGATCACTTCAAAAAATCTTGTGGACGCTCTAAAGGCCAAAGTTAATATCCGATTGACTTTAGATTTATACACAGTGTTTAAGGTCATAAGACGAAAAAGCCTATTGATTTTCAACGATTTCTGATAATTAGTGCAAGAGTTATGGCCCTTGATCACTTCAAAAAATCTTGTGGACGCGCTAGAGGCCAAAATTAATATCCAATTGACTTTAAATTTATACCCAGTGTTAAAGGTCATAAGACGAAGAAGCCTATTGATTTTTAGCGATTTCCAATAATTACTGCCAGAGTTATGGCCCTTGACCACGTCAAAAAATCCTGTGGACGCTCTAGAGGCCAAAGTTAATATCCGATTGACTTTAAATTTACACACAATGTTTAAGGTCATGAGACAAAGAAGCCTATTGATTTTCAACAATTTCAAATAATTACTTCCAGAGTTATCTCCCTTGATCACTTCAAAAAACCTTGTGATACTATATATTGGCCAAACTTATCATCCGATTGACTTCAGATTGATACACAGAGTTTAAGGTGTTGAATTTTGATAACTGAACAGCTAAATCCATGATATTAAATGATTCGTATACTAATTGTTAGCGTTGGGCAAAACGTTATAAAAAGCAAACAAATTCTAATGATTTTCTGATAATTACATTATGAGTTGTTACTCTTAATCAGATTTTAGTGTATTACAAATGTTTCATTACCGAAAAAAGTAAAAATATGCGACAACCCTTGTTGACTGCCCGGACGATTTAGCTGCTGAGGGCGTATGTTTCGTTGCCTGGCAACCTGTCTTTACTGTAATTTATGAACTTTTGTTTCTTATGCTGAATTTGCTTTAAAAATTGTTCCTTGTGCTAAATTTGTCATAAACTATTGTTTCTTGTGCCAATTCAGTCATGAACCGTTGTCTATTTTATTTATTTCAGCTACGGCTAATGAAAAGAATAAGAGAAAGTATCTTAGAAGACAAATTTCCTAAATTTATACAGACTTTTTTTACTACCATGTTTCCCAATAAAAATTACCCGGAATGGGCTCTTGAGGCGCTAAAAAGTGTAAATGTAAATCTTACGTGATATTTATTATTTTGTATGCTTAATAACAACCAGAGAAATCTTGTTGAACTCATATATGTATATAATATAGTGATTGTTATCCATAAACCTTGTGTAGTGTTATAATATTTATTAACTTTTCATTTTGAAAGTGAGAGAAAATATGTTTTTAAAAACAAATATTTTGCTTTCTACTCAGCAAAGTAAATTGCTTGAAATCTGATGACTTTTAAGTATCTGTCTAGTGCCACTCTTGAGTAGTCACATGTTCAACATTTATTTGGGCAATTTCATTATTTGATTCAGTGCTCACGATGACCAGCATTGCAGAATGTAAAGTGTTTCAGATATAGCTATAATACGAATACCTTCTTTTAATGTTAGCGGCCAAGCGAATATTTACAGATAATCAATTTGTGGTTTCTAAGCGAGACTGAGACCAAGCTTTTGGTTGCAGGACCAAGCTATACTGGACTAAGTTTCTGTACTCCCCGGCTGGAATAGCAGGAAAATGCCTTTGCGGCGGTCTAATTTTCAAACTTTTCCAGCGAAGGCCCGCCATGCATGTTTAACGCCCACTCGACACAAACTAGGTCATTTCGGGACTAACATATGGGTTTAACTTTATTTCAATAATTCTCTTGCGCATAGGGGTCTTTATCAGTGGGAGGAAACCGAAGTACCTGGAGAAAACCCACAAGGTTGGACAGGCGACCCTATTCCTTGCCACGTACAATGTAGTACTACTGCTACTTTTAGGACTTCTTGCTTTGTTGTGTTTTTGTGATCGTAAAATAATACCACAGTATTTAAAGTATAAGAACTTTATTGCCAAGCTAATGACTTTGCAGGTCCCTTGTTCTCAACAGATAATGGCTGCTGGAATATCTCGGTGAGTTTCTCCTGGGGCTTGGTCTACACTCAAATTTATACCCCCATCCCTGCACGTCCAAGATTTAGCCTTGACGTTAATTTCCATTCCAAAATGCGTAATAACCTCCTAAATTTCACACAAATAAAGCAGGTGATGACACCATATTATGTCTACTAACCATAGGTCCAATAACAGGAAGAACGTGATGGACACTTTTGTCACAGGTTATGATTTTACCAAAACATCACTGACTTTTTATGTATAGCTTATATACTCTCCCAAAAAAGAAACGCAAAGTTACATTTCGTCGTCGGTATATCCTGGCTCTACCATCGCCTTGTTGCAACAAAAACAGCGACACGTCGCTGAACCAAACTGATCTCCAGTGTTGCTGTGTCCATACCGTCAGTGCCTGCCTGATCCATCAAATTTGGATTTCAAGGTGTTGGCGTATTTCAAAACAGAGACTCTAACGGGGACGTCTGCCTCGTTATTCGGTTTCACGTAGGCGTTTACCTACTGTCTGGTACGAGACTCTAAGCCGTCCAGGAATTTTTGCTGCAGTAGAGGTCGCTGTTGAAAACCGTTTACGCCAATGACGTAACCGGAAGTGACGATCCATGACAGGTGGGGTCACTCTTGTTTGGCCTGAGCTAGGGCGGTAACGTGTTGAACTTTGTTGTCAGTACCCATCCCAAAGGCGAGAAAGGGAACCAAGAGAAACATTCAGCAGCCTGGCTACACCTGTCTTGGATTCACCTGCTTGTAATCGTCCAATAGCGTTGTTGTGTTGGTCTTCGTTCAGATGTGGCATCATTTGGTTCGTTGAGTGTTTACATGTGCAACTGATTTGGAAACCGAGAACCCCAGGATTTTAAAGACCTTAGATCTAGATTCCCTGCGAAAATCTCGCGAAGTTGTTAAATTCATGTTTCTTGGTGCAATCAAGCGATAACAAATTTCGACAAAAAGGATGACCAGTCACAATTAGTGACCCTACCTTTAAAACCAATAATGAATTTCTTTTATCCGTACATAATGGCATTGAAAACAAGTAAGATTTACCAAAACAACGACCTCGTTCAAATAAAAAATTGATGAAAAATGGGTTGTGCGTTTCTTTTTTTGAAGAGTATATTTCACGTTTACTAGGTAGGCCTACGTGGGATTTTAAATTTATAGACAGAGAATTTAATAATTTTCCAAAGACACAATATGGTCTTAAAGACCATAGTCTTACAACAACCGGGGATTTGAAATCACGCTAGTTGACTATACAGCGCGCACCCACCAGACGCTAAGATGAAAAACCAGTTTAAAATTGTATGAAATACATTTATTGTTCATTTCTTACTTTAGACAAAAAAAATAAAATAAATAAATGAAATCATTCAAACAACATTATCAAGCATTTACTTATTAACATTTAAATTCAGACACCACTTCATTAGATATACATCTTTTCGCAAACTCTGAAACTTACAGACATACACACATTCCATATAATAAATAGAATAACAATTTAAATCATTATTAGATTTAAAGAGTAGTCTCCGATACATTTTCGCATATAAAGCTGTTTAATTTTAGTTTTATCAAATAACATAAACTTTTCAACAAAGGTAGATTGTAATCCCAATAAAACAAATCAACATAAAGTCAATGAAGCAAGTTTGATTTGGGTGCAAAGTAAAAAGGTCTACCCCTAGTTATTTTAAGAATTTAGTTCTGGGCAAGCATTTGTAAAAACCAATATATTATCATTGACCAATTCATTAAAGTTACATTATGGGAGATAAGATAAAGAGATGGCAGTTCTCACTATAATAGTTAAAAACTAGCTAGTGTAAAAGTAATTTGCTGTAAATTTCAGTCAAATTGATTCACTATTAGCCGAGAAAAAAGCATTTGAAATATTCACATAGCCTCGGTCATCATTACTCAAATCATTAATATAAACAGCATAGTCTCGATTATCCATTTGATTGATTTAATTATCAACGGCCTTTAAGCGGCATATAGGATTTGAATCCGCCAACATCGAAGGCTAGCCTTGACATCAAGAGTTTATTATGGTCTGGATATGTTAATTAATGTCTAATTGATTATTTAGATAACATTTCAGGCCTAAAGAAAGACCTGTAATAAGCAGATTTTGCTCTTGCATAATGCTATTTTAATCATACACAATATTTCGATTTTTTTTTCATAATGAAAATTTATATCTGGTAAATATTAATAAAATTGTCTTCAATTTTTGGATACTATGACAATGTCTTTATTGGGCTTTATTATAACTTGGACTTTCCAGTCTTTGGTGGCTGAATATCTTTCAATTTCATGGCTAGCCCCATATTCCCGGTAATCTTCAGTTTACCCTGGAAGAATGCTGTCTGTGGATTCAGTTTGCCATTCATTAATCCAACAAGATCCTCATCATTCATAATTATTGTAACGTCAGGTTTTGCACTTCCCCCAAAGTTGACAGAACCTTTTCCATTCTTGGCATCAACATACCAGACACCATTTTCACCAGCCTTATTTTTAACTTTGAAGCAGAAGACCCCTTTAATCTTCTTAACAATGTTACCACCATCTTTTTCCAAGACACCTTGTATTTCTTTAAAAGCTGCAGCACTTTTGAAATCTGATTCCTTTGATGCACTGGCCTGAACAGCTTGTAATCTTTGTTCTCCAGGGTAACCTAGTTTGTATAATGCTACCACTGCAGCACCCCCAAGACCAATATTATGCTGCAGACCAACCTTAGCTCCTTTAACCTGTCTCTTATTGGCCATTCCTCTAAGTTGCCATGACAATTCTGCACACTGAGCCAACCCTGTTGCACCTAATGGATGACCTTTAGATATCAGACCACCACTTGGATTGACAACATATTTTCCCCCATATGTGTTGTCTCCTCTGTCAATCATTTCTCCAGCCTTTCCTGGTTGGCACAACCCCAGTGCTTCGTATGTTATTAGTTCATTGGCAGAAAAACAATCATGAAGTTCCACTACATCGACCGCACTTCTATCCATTCCAGCTTTTGCAAACACTTTTTCTGCAGCACTTTTACTCATGTCGTAGCCAACAATTTGCATGCAGCTTTTGTCCCCAAAAACACTAGGTAAATCAGTTGACATTTCCATGGCCATTATTTCAACAGCTTGGCTCTGCAAATTGTGTTTTTCTACAAATTCTTCACTTGCCAATATGGCTGCTGCTGACCCATCTGAGGTGGGACAGCACTGTAACTTTGTCAGTGGGTCATGTACAGAGGGTGCTGAATTTATTTGTTCCATAGTATATTCTTCTTGAAACTGGGAATATGGATTATTGGTGGAATGCTTGTGATTTTTCCAGGCTATCTTTGCAAAATGTTCTGTCTTTGTTCCATATTTTTCCATGTGTTCACGACCAGCATTTCCGAACATCTGAACTGTTATTGGTCCTGATTCGATTGGATATAAATTTGCCATATGTTCAATGTGCTTATCCATTGGTGATACTCTGTCACTGAAGACACCCTTGAGGGAACCTCTGCTCATTTTTTCGAAGCCAAGACAGAGAACGCAATCAGCAATACCACCCTCAATTAATTGTTTCCCCATCAACAGAGCGGTTGAACCAGTAGAGCAATTGTTGTTAACATTGTAAATTGGAATTCCTGTCAAACCAAGTTGATATAACGCCCTTTGACCACAAGCTGAATCGCCAAACACGTATCCAACACAAGCTTGTTGGATTTTTTCGTAAGAAATTCCAGCATCATTAAGAGCTTTGGTACCAGCTTCCTTGGCCATATCTGGGTAATCAAAGTTCTCTCGTCGGCCTGGTTTCTCAAATTTGGTCATTCCAACCCCAACAACAAATACTTTGCGGCCCATATTTGCAAATTATTTCAAATGTCAATAAGAATCAATGTATTAACACAAGGACAATCTCCGTCTTGACTGAAGTCCAACGAATCATATTATGAACTATGAATTGTGGGTTAGATAACGGAAAATGCTAAATCATATAAAGCGAGGACGATATAGAGCGAGGAACATGTCAGTCAATTTGATTGACAGTTCAATGTACGGCCTTGACATTATGTATAGTAGAGGCTAAAATCAGATGTTGGATCTACTTGTAAATATTAATTTGTTTGGCCTCGCTGTAAGTGCGTCTGTTTAAATTAAAAGATTCTGGAATACCTTTTCAAATAATTTCCATAAAAAACACGAAATTTGAGTGATTTTATTATTTTAAATAAAGAATATTATCCTAAATGTCATAGAAATAGAGAAAATCATCGAATTATACCACACACATAGAATTAGAACCCATCGGTTTCGCTTTATCTTATATTTAAAAGAAATTTGGAGTATTTCTTTCAATTAATTTCCATAAAATAAAGATATTAGAGGGATTTTATTGTGGAGTATTTTTTCAATCACTTTCCATAATAAAAACGATATTAGGGTAATTTGAATCTACAAATTAAGAATATTATTCTCTATATCCTATATATAGAGAAAATGGTTGCCTTGTACCACATTCGTCCTCGCTTTTTCTTACGTTTAAAAGATTTTGGAGTATTTTTTTTCAATTAATGTCTATTAAAATAAAATTGATATTAAGGTGTTTAGATTATATAAATTAAGAATATTATCCTATATAGAGAGAAAATGGTTGCCTTATATCACACGTTGAACCCAGTCGTCCTCGCTTTAAAGTGAGTCTTTTTCTAATGTTTAACAGATGTTGGGGAATTTTTTTTTTTCAATTAATTTCCATTCAAAAAACGACATTAGTGTGATTTTATTATAAAAATTAAGAATATTATCCTATATATCCTAGATATAGAGAAAACCGTTGCCTTATTATACCACACATTGAACCCAATGGTCCTCGCTTTATAGTGAGTCTTTTTCCTTTGTTTAAAAAAAATGTTGGAGTATTTTTTTTTTCAATCAATTTCCATACAAAAAACGATATTAGCTTCATTTTATTATATGAATGAGGAATATTACCCTATAAATCCTGGAAATAGAGAAAATCGTTGCCTTATACCATACATGGAACCCAATCGGCCTCGCTTTATAGCGAGTTCTTTTCTTATGTTTAAAGGATTGTATAGCATTTTTTCAATTAATTTCCATAAAAAAACTATATTAGGGTGATTTGAATATCTAAATTAAGAATATTATGCTATATATCCTAGATATAGACAAAATGGTTGCCCTTAATACCACATATAGAACCAATCGTCCTCGCTTTATAGTGAGTCTTTTTCTGATGTTTAAAGGATCCTGGAGTATTTTTTCAATTAATTCCCATTCAAAAACGATATTAGGGTGATTTGATTATATAAATCAAGAATATTATGCTATATATCCTAGATATAGAGAAAATCGTTGCCTTATAACACCCATTGAACCCGATCGTCCTCGCTTTATAGTGAGTCTTTTTCTTATGTTAAAAAGATGTTGGAGTATTTTTTTCAATTAATTTCCATTCAAAAACGATATTAGCTTGATTTTATTTTATAAATGTATTTATTAGGTCAATGCCTTGATGGAGTTCGAAGATGAGCATTTTCCGCTTAGGGTAAGCAATTTGATTGGTTGATGCTTTGGGACACGATTACTTCAGTTCTAATTAAGCGAGATTGATGAAACTTGGTGTATAGTTTCATTACAGTAATACCTTGACTAAGCTCGATAATGAGCATTTTCTGCTCAGGGTAAGCAGAGCGATACACAATTTGATTGGTCGAGAATTTGGAACACAATAACTCTCCTTCTAATTGAGTTAAAATGTTCAAACTTGGTGTATATGCTTATTAGGTCAATGCCTTGATGGAGTTCGAAGATGAGCATTTTCCGCTTAGGGTAAGCAGAGATAAGCAATTTGATTGGTTGATGCTTTGGGACACGATAACTTTAATCCTAATTAAGTGAGAGTGATGAAACTTGGTGTATAGTTTCATTACAGTAATACCTTTACTTAAAGTCGATAATGAGCATTTTCTGCTCGGGGTAAGCAGAGCGATACGCAATTTGATTGGTCGAGACTTTGGAACACAATGACTCTCCTTCTAATTGAGTTAAAATGTTCAAACTTGGTGTATATGCTTATTAGGTCAATGCCTTGATGGAGTTCGAAGATGAGCATTTTCCGCTTAGGGTAAGCAAAGATAAGCAATTTGATTGGTTGATGCTTTGGGACACGATAACTTTAGTTCTAAATAAGTGAGAGTGATGAAACTTGGTGTATAGTTTCATTACTGTAATACCTTTACTAAGATCGATAATGAGCATTTTCTGCTCAGAGTAAGCAGAGCGATACGCAATTTGATTGGTCGAGACTTTGTGTTCGAAGATGAGCATTTTCCGCTTAGGGTAAGCAGAGATAAGCAATTTGATTGGTTGATGCTTTGGAACATGATAACTTGGTGTATATGCTTATTAGGTCAAAGCCTTGATGGAGTTCGAAGATGAGCATTTTCTGCCTAGGGTAAGCAGAGATAAGCAATTTGATTGGTTGATACTTTGGGACAAGATAACTTAGGTTCATCTTGATTGATGATTTTTTATGCCAATACAATGACTGCATTCTCATTCAGTAATGGATTCGACAGTAACAGTGTATAGAAACGATTGACTTGGACACGAGGGCCCTTTCCCTTGGCCAGAGGGGCCCTTTTGTCAAGCGTGGGGGCCTTTTTGTCTGCCTTTTGGGTCCCCCTAACTTGGGTACATTTTCATTTTTCTCGCCGGTTTTAGCATTTTTCTTTTTATAACTCTTTTGGATGACACTTCGTGTACAGTTTGATTGCTCGATACGTTTGAAAAAATAAATGTGCGATTAATTAATATGTGTCATCTATTTATTTTGGGATTTCGGCGGGGGACATCAGCCTCACTGTTGGCTTGTTTTCAATTAATTTCCATAAAAAAAAACTATATTAGGATGATTTGAATATCTAAATTAAGAATATATTATCCTCTATATCCTAGATATAGACAAAACGGTTGCCCTTTACCACATATAGAACCCAATCGCCCTCGCTTTATAGTGAGTCTTTTTCCGATGTTTCAAAGATGTTAGAGTATTTTTTTTCAATTAATTCCCATTCAAAAACTATATGAGGGTGATTTGATTATATAAATCAAGAATATTTTCCTATATATCATAGATATAGAGAAAATCGTTGCCTTATAACACACATTCAAATCGATCTTCCTCGCTTTATAGTGACTCCTTTTCTTATGTTAAAAAGATGTTGGAGTATTTTTTTCAATCAATTTCCATTCAAAAACGATATTATCTTGATTTTATTTTATAAATGAGGAATATTACCCTATAAATCCTGGAAATAGAGAAATCGTTGCCTTATACCATACATGGAACCCAATCGGGCTCGCTTTATAGCGAGTTCTTTTCTTATGTTTTAAGTATTGTGGAGTATTTTTTTCGATTAATTTCCAAAAAAAAAACTATATTAGGGTGATTGGAATATCTAAATTAAGAATATTATCCTATATATCCTAGATATAGACAAAATGGTTGCCCTTTACCACATATAGAACCCAATCGTCCTCGCTTTATAGTGAGTCTTTTTCTGATGTTCAAAAGATGTTAGAGTATTTTTTTTCAATTAATTCCCATTCAAAAACTATATTAGGGTTATTTGATTATATAAATTAAGAATATTATGCTATATATCCTAGATATAGACAAAATGGTTACCCTTTACCACATATAGAACCCAATTGTCCTCGCTTTATAGTGAGTCTTTTTCTGATGTTTAAAAGGTGTTGGGAGTATTTTTTCAATTAATTCCCATTCAAAAACGATAATAGGGTGATTTGATTATATAAATCAAGAATATTATCCTGTATATCCTAGATATAGAGAAAATCGTTGCCCTATAACATTCAACCCGATCGTCCTCGCTTTATAGTGAGTCTTTTTCTTATGTTAAAAAGATGTTGGGGTATTTTTTTCAATTAATTTCCATTCAAAAAACGATATTAGCTTGATTTTATTATATAAATGAGGTACATTACCCTATAAATCCTGGAAATAGGGAACATCGTTGCTTTATACCATACATGGAACCCAGTCGACCTCGCTTTATAGCGAATTCTTTTCTTATGTTTAAAGGATTGTGGAGTATTTTTTCAATTAATTTCCATAAAAAAAACTATATTAGGATGATTTGAATATATACATACATCGCTTTATAGTGAGTCTTTTTCCGATGTTTCAAAGATGTTGGAGTATTTTTTTTAATTAATTCCCATTCAAAAACTATATGAGGGTGACTTGATTATATAAATCAAGAATATTTTCCTATATATCATAGATATAGAGAAAATCGTTGCTTTATAACACACATTAAACCCGATCTTCCTCGCTTTATAGTGACTCTTTTTCTTACGTTAAAAAGATGTTGGGGTATTTTTTTCAATTAATTTCCATTCAAAAACGATATTAGCTTGATTTTATTTTATAAACGATGAATTATTACCCTATAAATCCTGGAAATAGAGAATTAGCTTATTAGCTTGATTTTATTATATAAATGAGGCACATTACCCTATAAATCCTGGAAATAGAGAAAATCGTTGCCTTATACCATACATGGAACCCAATCGGGCTCGCTTTATAGCGAGTTCTTTTCTTTTGTTTAAAGGATTGTGGAGTATTTTTTCAATTAATTTCCATAAAAAACCTAGATATAGACAAAATGGTTGCCCTTTACCACATATAGAATCCAATCGTCCTCGCTTTATAGTGAGTATTTCTGATGTTCAAACGATGTTGGAGTATTTTTTTTAATTAATTCCCATTCACAAAATGACATTACGGCGATTTGATTATATAAATTAAGAATATTATCCTAATCCTAGATATAGAGAAAATCGTTGCCTTATAAATATATGACACATTGAACCCAATCGTCGTCGCTTTATAGTTAGTCTTTTTCTTATGTTTAAAAGATTTTGGAGTATATTTTTCAATTAATTTCTATTAAAATAAAATCTATATTATGGCGATTTTATTATATAAATTAAGAAAATTATCCTATATATCCTAGATATAGAGAAAATCGTTGCCTTATATCACACGTTGAACCCAATCGTCCTCGCTTTATAGTGAGTCTTTTTCTTATGTTTAAAAGATGTTGGAGTATTTTTTCAATTAATTTCCATTCAAAAAACGAGAAAATATTTGCCTTATACCATATATAGAACCCAATCGGCCTCGCTTTGTAGTGAGTCTTTTTCTTGTTGGGATATTTTTCAATTAATTTCCATTCAAAAAAAGAAATTAGGGTGATTTTATTATATAAATTAAGAATATTTTCCTATATACATGTATCCTGGATATAGAGAAAATCGTTGCCTTATACGGCACATTGAACCCAATGATAGTGAGTCTTTTTCTTATGTTTAAAAGATGTTGGGTTATTTATTTGTATAAATTAAGAATATTACCCTATATATCCCAGAAGTAGAGATAATCATTGCCTTATACCGGACATTGAACTCAATCGGTTCGCTTTATAGTTAATCTTTTTTTATGTTTAAAAGATTTTTGAGTATTTTCTTCAATTAATTTCTATTAAAATAAAATCCATATTAAGATGATAAGATTATATAAATTAAGAATATCATCCTCTATATTCTACATAAAGTATAGTTACTAGTTACCACCACACTTTTCATGTAGCACGACTGCAGCTCGCAATCATCAACCAATTTCAATGAAACTTGCAGATTATAATTACATTAATAATATCTTAGAGTGATATCAAAGTGTCGGTCACTTCCGGTTTCGGAGATATCAGGTAAAGGTTATCATACATTTCATGTAGACCACAATTATCCCCCCCCCCCCGAAACAAATTGTTGACCATAAAAACAATAGATATATATTATTGTCCGTCAATTTTATAGCACCCCTGAGAACAATCCCCTCGCCCTGAGCTAGTTACAGCCCTGCCATGCAAATAGTGTAAATATGGTACATCATGGTTGTGGACCATATTTGATGTAACTTGAAATATATCTTTATAACCCAAAGATCTTGGGTTCCTGAGAATATTCCCGCATATCGTATCGTAACTTCCTGAATTATGACCCTTGATTAAACGAAAAATTGCTTTTTGTTTAGCTTATTTTCTACCCTGGTATATCTGCCTGGCAGCAGCTGGTTATATGTATAGATAACCCTGTCAATTTCTACATCATATTCCCCCATAACCATAATAATTTAGTTGAATAAGTTCATACTGACAGAATTTCTGGAAACTCAGATTTGTTTATTATAGTATAAGGAAAAATCCTATCACTCTATTATATACTATTCAAAAAAAGTAGGGGATATTTGATTTTTAAGTGTTATTAAAGTCACCTAATGAAACTGACGAAGAAACAAATGACAAAATGAAATGAAGTTCACATTCATCGATTTATTCCAAATGATCGTTAGACTAAGTAAGGCACAGACTGACCATTATAAGGGTAAAATGATACCCGGGGTCAAACAGCAAAGTTACCACAGCATCACAACAAAGTCAGTAACGGGTAAATCCTCCTCTGTTTGCCAAACAAGCATTGATCCGACGTGGCATACTCCTAATTTGACGTCTAAGGTCATTTTGGTCCAGATTGTCCCATTCCTGTTGCAACGCAGCAGCAAGTTCTTGGACATTGGCAGGACGTTGTTGACGTTGACGTAACCTCTGTCCAAGCATGTCCCAGACATGCTCGATGGGGGAGAGGTCGGGACTCAGTGCTGGCCATGGTAATGTGGTGATGTTCTGTTGTTGGAGGTAACCTGTAACGATCCTGGCCCTGTGACATCTTGCGTTGTCATCCTGGAAGATGAAACGGCGGCCATGACGTCGTGCGAACGGCACAACATGGACTGCCAAGATGTTGTCCCGGTAGTACTGGCCTGTAACACGCCCTGCAACAACATGTAAAGCCGTTCTTCCAGCAACAGTGATGCCTCCCCTCCCCACACCATAACAGAACCACCCCCAAATCGATCATGTCTGATGACGTTAACGTCTTGGAAGCGCTCGTTTCGACGACGCCACACCCTCCTACGTCTGTCCAAAAAATCAACAGTAAACCTCGACTCATCTGAAAACATCACATTGCTCCAGCGTCGATTATCCCAGGGTTGACGATCCCTACACCAACGACGTCTTGCCTGAATGTGATGATCTCTCAAACAAGGGATCACGCAAGGCCGTCGGGCGCGAAGGTGACCCCTATGCAGTCGATTCCGAATCGTCTGGCCACTCACTCTCACACCAGTGTCTGTTTGAAGACGAGCGCTGATCTGATTTGTTGTGATGACACGATTTCTCAAGGCCAAGGTACGGATAAATCGATCCTGGGCTTGAGTTGTCGCCCTTGGTCGACCTGAGCGTGGTCTGTCCTGTACAGATTGTGTATCACGGTATCTGGACCATAGCCTGCTTATGACAGACTGAGAAACATTCATCGTCCGCGCCACAACCGCCTGTGTTGTGCCGATCTGTAGCATGCCAAGGGCACGTAACCTTTCATTTTGGGTAAGCCGACGCATATCAAAATTTGTTTTCTAGTCACTAAAACAATTAAACTGATGTTTCCACCCTGGAATTCAATGCCACAATGACTGTAACATTCAAAGTCAGAGTCGTGCAAATCTTGGGTTGGACCCCCATGATGATCCCAAGCATCACCTGCATTCCATGAGGTAGCTATTGGTGCGTTTGGGGCTTTGGGCGTCACATGTAACTGGAAATGTTTCTTCTGTTAGGTTCTATAGTGACTTTTTTCGTAGTCATTTGCATATTTTAGTATTATGCCCCCAAAATCAAATATCCCCTACTTTTTTTGAATAGTATATCAGTTCATGTCATATTTTAACTTTAAACCTTCTGAATCCAATAAAAGACATTGTAATTGATGGGCAGAGAGAGGGAGATGGGGTTTAATGTCCACTCCACACAAACTAGGTCATTTCGGGACTAACATATGATTTTAAATTTATTTCAATAATTCGCATGCGTGTGGGGGTCTTTAGCAGTGGGAGGAAACCGAAGTGCCTGGAGGAAACCCACTCGGTTTAGAAGGAAACCCACTCGGTTGAGAAGGCACCCCTACATCCATGCCGCATACACTCACACCAGGGATTGAAACCACAGGTGCAAGCCAGAGGTGACCGGCCAGCTAGTGGTCGAAGTGCGGCACTCTAGACCACTAGGCCATCCCAACCCCCTAATTGATGGGCAGATGAATAGGTACCAATGTGGTTATGAATAATATGAAGCTGTATGGTATTAACATGAATGTACCATAACTCAGAATACCAGAATTTTAAATACAATTTATTATAAAACTCTGTCACAAAATAATCAAATAGACACAAATAATAATAATAATTTATTCTTAAAGAGTGCATTACAATATTCAAATAATATCTCAAAGCACTTTACAAAATAGCTGGTAATAGGCTTTAAAACATACGGACATAGAACATTTATGCACCAAGCATTCAAGGCTTGAAATGAATTACTTGCTACAATTAGAAATATTTAAACATACAAGTCCTTTAAAGATACATTATAGGAGATAAGATAAAGAGTTCTCACAATAATAGTTAAAATCTAGAGAGTGTAAAGGTAATTTGTTGATAATTTTAGTCAAACTGATCCACTATGAGCCGAGAACAAAGCTTGTGAATTTTTCGCCTTGTCTCGGTCATCATTACTAAAATCATTAATATAAACAGCATTGATAATTTAGATATTATTTCAGGCCTAAAGAAAGACTTGTAATAGGCAGATTTAGCTCTTGCATAATGCATGTTTAACATCTTTGAAAACATTTTTATTTGTTGGACTTCATAGTAGGCAAGTTAAGTTTGATAGCTTCTGATGATCTTGATACACAAATAGCATTTATGCCTATAAACAATATAATCTTATGATACAATTAACAATATTATCCCACATCCACATCAAATATATTTACTAAATAACAATGGAATGATCATTTTATTCTACTAAATAATTTAGTCAAAATTAGATTACAATATAGTTATGATTTTTGGTGTTTGTGCTGCATTACACTACCACCACTTGTCAACCTGATTAAAATGCAGTTCATATTTTCACAATACTTCCTATCCATACACATCTTACTACCGTAACCAATTTGTGTGGAGGGTGTCATCAAAATTCGACTGAGTGAAATTTGGATGAATTGTGTAAGAAAACTATTTATAATAAACCATTGTTTTGTTTTCTGCTGCTTTAAATTTATACATGTCTCCCCAAATTCTATGTAGATTTTTACTAAGCAGACGATTTCATTAGCTAATTGAACACAATTTTATTTGATTAAATAAAATAGGTTGCCAGGCAACGAAACATACGCCCACACAGCAGCCAAATCAGCCGGGCAGTCAACAAGAGTTGTTGCATTTTAAGTAATCATCAGAAAATCATAATTCAAACTCACCCATAACTACGGTGTAACTGTGATATAATCAACTGTGATATAATAATTGTGACCACAAGCTAAAAAGGGTGATTTTTCGGACAATCAGGGGCCATAATTCAGGAAGTTATGATCCGATATGGGCAAATATGCACTGGAACCAAGATCATTAGGTTATAAACATGTATTTCAAGTTTCATCAAAATCAGTTCAAAATTGTGACCTCTATAGGGTCCACAACCTTGATATAACATATTTTCACACAATTCGCGTACAGACGGCGGCCATTTTATCCGTCAACACTGGTCAAATTTTCACGAAATTCAAATTCTCTCTTCATTACCGTGAAACCGTGATATAATCAAACGTTTTTTTTAAATCGGATAATAATTTTGACCTCCAGAGGGACCACAAGCTAACAGAAGCGATTTTTCGGACAATCAGGGGACATAATTCAGGAAGCTACGATCCGATGGGCGCAAATATCGAAAGGAACCAAGGTCTTTGGGTTATCGACATACATCTCAAGTTTCACCAAAATCGGTTCAAAATTGTGACCTCTATAAGGTCCACAACTTTGATATAACATATTTTCACACTATTCGCGTACAAACGGCGGCCATTTTGTCCGTCAATTGTCCGAAATTCGCACTCAGCCTTCATAACCATGGAACGGTGATATAATCAAACAGTTTTTTAAATCGGATAATAATTTTCACCTCCAGAGGGACCACAAGCTAAAAAGGGCGATTTTTCGGACAATCAGGGGCCATAATTCAGGAAGTTACGATCCGATGGCCGCAAATATCAAAAGGACCCAAGATCTTTTGGTTATAAACATACATGTCAAGTTTCATCAAAATCGGTGACCTCTTTAAGGTCCACAACCTTCATATAACACATTTTCACACTATTCGCGTAAAAACGGCGGCCATTTTGTCCGTCAATTTTGGTCCGATTTTCACGAAATTCGAATCAACCTTCATAACCATGTAACGGTGATATAATCAAACGTTTTTTTAAATCGAATAACAATTTTGACCTCCAGAGGGACCACAAGCTAAAAAGGGCGATTTTTCGGACAATCAGGGGCCATAATTCAGGAAGTTACGATCCGATTGGCGCAAATATCGAAAGGAACCAAGATCTTTGGGCTATAAACATGCATTTCAAATTTCATCCAATTCGGTTCAAAATTGTGACCTCTACACTGTTCACAAGCTAAAAAACGTGATATTTCGTACAATCAGGGGCCATAACCCATGAAGTTACAGTCCGATACATGCCAATATCGAAAGGAACCGAGATCTTAGGGTGATAAACCTATATTTTAAGTTTCATTGAAATCGGATAAAAATTGTGACCTGTAGACTGTTCACAAACAATTGTGGACGGACGAACAGGGGCGACGACAATATACGTCCACATGAAAATGTGGGCGTGTAAAAAATACTTTCACAAACACTAGAAATTACATCACTTGCTCCCTGATACACTTTAAATGTTCAGTTGAAAATTTCTACATACCAAACATCCCTCTTTCAGCGCAGAAATTAAAGAATGAAATTATTGCAAACAATCCACTACAGTTTATCTGGATGATAAAAATACATGTAAATAATTAAGGTTCTTCAAGTATGATTACCATTTGTGCGTCTAGACTATGTTTTTATGTTAATGCTTGTTTTAATATTGATTTAAAGATATATTGCATTATAAACAAGCCAACAAGAAGTCTGATGTCTCGTGTCTCAATCCTAAATAAACAGATGTAGATGACATTCATTACCGGTAATTACTTGCACAATTTTATTAAGCATTGTGCAATCAATATATGCTTATCACAATGCTTAGCCAAACCAGAAAATGTGCATTATCGAACTTAGTCATGGTATTGAAGTATTTAAGTTTCATCACTCAATTAGAATAAAAGTCATTGCATCAAAGCATTGACAAATCAAATTTCTTATCTCTGCTTAGACTAAGCAGAAAACGGTTACCATGAAACCAAATAAAGACACTCCACCAATGAACAGTTACACCAAGTTTGAACTATCTCAATTAGCACTTTCTGTTCTGTTATGTTTTATTAATATATACACAAAGAATTTTTTTTAAGCTAACTCTGTATATTTTGCGATGCATACATTGAGTTGGAACAAAATTTTCTTCTTTGAGTATACTTATCACAATCATCCCTAAACTTCCAATACTGGCTCATTTCCTGCAAGGTGATTTGCTGCACCCTTCTTCTTGTTGCCATCATGATTTTAAAGTTTGGAGATAGTTGGAGCAAGTCTTTGCATATCTTTTAAACATTGATTTAAGGTATCTACATAATGTTTGGAATTTGTTTCTGGTGAGTTATTGTAAGCAGACACAGTAAAGTTGAGTTTCTTTTCTTGTGGGTTATAACACAAACCATAGCCGTCTGGTACAACAGGCCCAAAACACATTACAGCCTCGTACTTGGCACCAACCTGTCCAAACAAAAGGAGTATTAAGTGGTATCAAGTGTTCTAGAAATTGTAAGCATACCCTACATCATGCACAACACCTGTCATTTATAAATATTATTGCCAAATGGACTGGTATTTGATACTGAGATTTCAGGAGCTGAATTTACTACCCAGATGTTCTAAGGTGGTTCAAGGCTAGCTGCAATATTTGTGGCCGTGACAATTGTCTTATTCACGGCTACAATTGGTATACACTACAAGCCTTTGATTAACTAAAAATAGCTTAAATTGCAAGTTTTTCAACACATATCATCACAGTTTGAATGGAAATAAGTAATTATTTACAAATAGTGAAGAGTGGAACAATGAAATCTTACTCTTATCTTACCGAACAGTTTTTGTTTATGTTCGAGGCGAAATCATGTACATGTTCTTATTCTAGTATGGCTGCCATATTAAAAGGGACAGAAATTGCGTGTAACCACTTGATATTATTAAATTTATGAATTTATGTGGTAAGTTTTACCTTTAATTCAATAGGAATTGATTTATTGTATATATGTTAAGATATTTGAAATGCAGTACAGTTTTGGGTTGGTTTAAGAGAGAGAGAGAGAGAGAGAAATGGGGTTAACGTCCACTCGACACTACCTTGGTTTAATAGAAAAGTAAGGGAGTTCTAGGCCAGCAATTTTTTTTTATCATCAAATGCTAAGAAGAATCCTTAGAATGATCCAACTGTAGCTGGAGAAAGAAGGAAGACAGTGGAACCATTTCTAGATCAAGGCCAACAGCAGAATCTCCACTCAGGTAATGGAAATACAATTCGTGAAAAAATTGCCAGCCATTCGAATTCTAAGACTTCAACTTCCAAATATTTTTTTTTTTCTTCAGAATTTAGCTTAGTACTCTGGCAATTTCTTGCTCCAGGTTTCAATGGTAGATGTCATTTTCTATAGTAGTTTCTTGTTCCAGGTCACAAGAGTGGAAGGGAAAGCTTGTATCTACTATGACACCCAATAAATGAAATGAAATGGGAATTAACATCCTACTGTTCTGCTCCCATTGGGCAAATGAAGACAGGCGTATGTCATACAATGTACTATGAGGAAATTTTGCTCAGACAGCCAAGTTATTGCCTACTATTAAATCAAATTCCAACTGCCAAGGAGGGACTTTTACGTGCACACCATCGTATAAACAGGACCTCGTTTTTTTGTCCCATCCACTGAAAAGGAGTCCCAATGAAAAATCTCACCAATACAGGGACCTCCAGGTTAGCAGGCCTGCGGCTTACCCACTTATCCACTGTTGCCCCTCCTTTGCTGTGGTAATGTAATATATATCATACCTGACTTGTAGACATTTTAAAGTAAGTACTGGTAGCTAATGAACTGTCCATATGTAATTTAGGTATATCCATTCCCATTTCAATAGCTGCTAGTTTTAAACCCAATATATGACGATCAATACCATTTCCATTTATTGCCTGCAAAATTTAATAATAAAAATAGGTTGCCAGGCAACGAAACATACGCCCACACAGCAGCCAAATCGTTCGGGCAGTCAACAAGAGTTGTCGCATATTAAGGAATTATCAGAAAATCATTAGAATTTGTTTGGTTTTTATAATCAAACGTTTTTTTTTTTAAATCAGATAATAATTGTGACCTCCAGAGGTACAACAAGCTAAAAAGGGTGATTTTTCGTACAATCAGGGGACATAATTCAGGAAGTAATGACCCGATGGGCGCAAATATCGAAAGGAACCAAGATCTTTGGGTTATAAACATACATGTCAAGTTTCATCAAAATCGATTCAAAAATTGTGACCTCTATAGGGTCCACAACCTTGATATAACATATTTTCACACTATTCGTGTACAAACGGCGGCCATTTTGTCTGTCAATTCTAGTCCGATTTTCACGTAATTCAAATACTCTCTTCATTACCATGTAACAGTGATATAGTCAAACGTTTTTTTAAATCGGATAATAATTTTGACCTCCAGAGGGACCACAAGCTAAAAAGGGCAATTTTTCGGACAATCAGGGGCCATAATTCAGGAAATTATGATCTGATGGGCGCAAATATCGAAAGGAACCAAGATCTTTGGGTTATAAACATACATGTCAAGTTTCATCAAAATCGATTCAAAATTGTGACCTCTATAGGGTCCACAACCTTGATATAACATATTTTCACACTATTCGTGTACAAACGGCGGCCATTTTGTCCGTCAATTCTAGTCCGATTTTCACGTAATTCAAACTCTCTCTTCATTACCATGTAACGGTGATATAGTCAAACGTTTTTTTAAATCGGATAATAATTTTGACCTCCAGAGGGACCACAAGCTAAAAAGGGCAATTTTTCGGACAATCAGGGGCCATAATTCAGGAAGTTACGATTCGATGGGCGCAAATATCGAAAGGAACCAAGATCTTTCGGTTATAAACATACATGTCAAGTTTTATCCAAATCGGTTCAAAATTGTGACCTCTATAAGGTCCACAACTTTGATATAACATATTTTCACACTATTCGCGTACAAATGGCGGCCATTTTGTCCGTCAATTTTGGTCCAATTTTCACAAAATTTGAACTCAACCTTTATAACCATGGAACGGTGATATAATCAAACGTTTTTTTAAATCGGATAACAATTTTGACTTCCAGAGGGACCACAAGCTAAAAAGGGAAATTTTTCGGACAATCAGGGGCCATAATTCAGGAAGTTACGATCCGATGGGCGCAAATATCGAAAGGAACCAAGATCTTTCGGTTATAAACATACATGTCAAGTTTCATCCAAATCGGTTCAAAACTGTGACCTCTATAAGGTCCACAACCTTGATATAACATATTTTCACACTATTCGCGTACAAATGGCGGCCATTTTGTCCGTCAATTTTGGTCCAATTTTCACAAAATTTGAACTCAACCTTCATAACCATGGAACGGTGATATAATCAAACGTTTTTTTAAATCGGATAACAATTTTGACCTCCAGAGGGACCACAAGCTAAAAAGGGCGATTTTTCGGACAATCAGGGGCCATAATTCAGGAAGTTACGATCCGATTGGCGCAAATATCGAAAGGAACCAAGATCTTTGGGTTTTAAACATGCATTTCAAGTTTCATCCAAATCGGTTCAAAATTGTGACCTCTACACTGTTCACAACCTTGATATAACATATTTTCACACGAATCGCGTACAAATGGCAGCCATTTTGTCCGTCAATTTTGGTCCGATTTTGACGAAATTCGAACTCAACCTTCATAACCATGGAACGGTGATATAATCAAACGGTTTTTTAAATTGGATAACAATTTTGACCTCCAGAGGGACCACAAGCTAAAAAGGGCGATTTTTCGGACAATCAGGGGCCATAATTCAGGAAGTTACGATCCAATTGGCGCAAATATCGAAAGGAACCAAGATTTTTGGTTTATAAACATGCATTTCAAGTTTCATCCAAATCGGTTCAAAATTGTTACCTCTACACTGTTCACAAGCTAAAAAACGTGATTTTTCGTACAATCAGGGGCCATAACCCATGAAGTTACGGTCCGATACATGCCAATATCAAAAGGAACCGAGATCTTAGGGTGATAAACCTATATTTTAAGTTTCATTGAAATCGGATAAAAATTGTGACCTGTAGACTGTAGACGGACGGACGAACAGGGGCGACGACAATATACGTCCACATGAAAATGTGGGCGTATAAAAATGCCATTTTGAAGTTGAGTATATCTGATGAAAGTCTCTTGAGTTGGGATTTCAGTGATAGAGGAATTTTTTCTGAATACAATATTGTGAAAGTTGAATCTCTTTCCGTCAGTATTTAGAAAGATATGAGGAACTGAAATTCCATTGATGCATGATGCTCACTATGTAAAAGGTACATTTTACTTTTTCTATATTTCTCTCTTTTCACCAATCTACATTCCTTTGATTGTTGACCTTTCTACAATTTTCTAATCTCAGTAATTGGCAAGTACATGGTTTTTTTTACAAATTATTGTCATATTCTGCAGATAACATCATAGAATTCCAATAAAATTGATGGACCTGTTTTTAATCAGATTGAATCCAAGCCAAAGGTTATGTAGAGTTGATATTTTGATTTCCTTATTAAAGTTAAGTATTCGACCTGAGTATGTATTAGCATAGATCTAGAAGTGAGCAATTTGATATTGCCTAAAAGATACAATTCATGCCCAGCTACTTTAAATTTGGATTAACCAGAATATGAAATATATTTTCAAACAAAAATGTGTGTCAATATGTAAGCATATAGCATATAGTGTATAGTTGGAAAGTGGATACCCAACCAGCAATTAGAATTGATCATCAACATTTGACTCCATATTTCCACTTACTAGATCAGTGTATTCTCTGTGAGACTGAGCAGCTTTCTTTAACAACTCAAATTTTTCAGCTGAACTGAGAGATGGATTATCCATTCCCTTTGTAAAATTATATGAATCAATCGAACATGATCTTATTGTATCACTGCGCCCTTCTTGAAATCGTCGTAAAGAAGCGGTTTCATATGTAGCACACGGTTCTTTATAGATTCTGGAAATTAATTAAATTTACATCTGTATATTACTGATATGAAATGGTTGTATGTGTTATATAAAAGGAGTAGTCACAGATTTTAAAGGGTATCCATTAATAAAAGTGACTTTAAGTATACAAATTGACAATCTAAATGTTAACAAACTGCTCAATTAAGTGAAAGTTTCAAACAAAACATTGAGCCATTAGGACATGACAACTAGATTTGCTTAAAGGTTTAAGTAGCTCATTTAAAGGGAATTTAGCTTCCAACAGTTTACTATTCACTCATTTTGGGACTAATCTACAACATATATATTTCAATAATTTTATTTGTGTGCAGGCATCTCTAGCAGTGGGTTGAGAAACTGGAGAAAACTTGTCAGGTAGGCAGTCAACCCCACTTCATGTCACATTCTACAGCGTGACCGAAACTGTAACACAATTATTACCAATCAACCACCCAACCCTTATGCTGTGGAAAGAAAAATGGATGCTGTCACTAACGATTCTTCGACGTGGATTTAGTAATAGGGACATAATCAAATAACACACTTTTTATGGAATAACAATTACTATAGTTTATTACGCAGCAGGGTTTCAAAAAGATTTCATAAGTTGTTATCAGGTATATACACAAATAAGGATGACAGAAGCAATGTCTGATTTTTCTATAGGTAGATATATATATGAGAATAAACAAACATATATGTTGCCCTTTTCCAAAACCTGACAAATGCCATCCAAACCTTTTTTCAGTTCACGTCAGACCTAGTTTAATGGTAAGCTTCTATATTTGAGAAAAAACAAATGAAAGGTGTTTTTTTCACAATCACTGACAGAGAAATTCATCATCAGTCTGATTAAAATACACATCTATATTTCCTTTCATTTTTATACTTCCGATAGCCTACACTACATTAAAATCTGACCAGTTTAAGTGGAAAGTCGTGTCAGGTGTCATAAAATAACGAAATAGAATCTGGGGCCTTATTCACGAAATTTTAACTAGGATAAAATCCAAATTTTAGTAATTTGATAGGATAATATTAGACTGATTTTAGTGCTTAGCCAATCAAAACTGAAGTATCTACTAAAATTTGGATTTTATCTTTAGTTAAGATTTCATGAATCAGGGCCCTGTGTTTAATCAGATTGATTCATCATTTTATCTTTAGTAAAATTGTTCATTTTCTTACTAATCATATTCAATCAGAATCAAATTGATTCATCATTTTAAGATTTGTTCATTTTTTTATTAATCATATTTCATATTCACTTCCATGCTGTTCTGTATAGAATATTTACAGAATAAAATCTGATCTTTATTTATTTTAGAATTTGCAATGAGAATTTCTCCTTTTTTACAACAGTCCTTCTCGAATTTCTCCTTTTTTTACAACAGCCCGACTCAAGTATATCTAAAAGAACCAACCTGTAGTAAGCTAGCTGAAATGCCATCTGTATAAATGCATCAGGAGATATTCTAACAGATTTAGGAAAGTTTTTACCATAATCTTTAAAGGTAAAAACATTAACATCTATATCTTTGTCAAATCTGAAAATAGAGAGATGCAATATAATTTTCAATAAAGATTTCATTCAAATACTAAATAGGAAAATTATACATACATCAAATTTTAACACCATTTCATTTATTATATATCTTTTTTGTCCCCCGCCTTTCGAAGAAAGTTGGGAGACTATTAAAATGGGTTCGTTCCCTGTCTGTCCGTCTGTCTGTCCGTCCGTCACACTCTTTGTCTGTCACACTCTCCTCCTAATTGAGCTAGAGTGTTCAAACTTGGTGTAGGTGTTTATTAGGTCAATACCTTGATGGAGTTCGAGAATGAGCATTTTCTGCTTAAGGAAAGCAGAGATAAGCAATTTGATTGGTTGATGCTTTGGGACACGATAACTTTAGTTCTAATTAAGTGAGACTTATGAAACTTGGTGTATAGTTTCATTACATTTTTAATACCTTGACTAAGTTCGATAATGAACATTTTCTGCTCAGGGTAAGCAGAACGATAAGCAATTTGATTGGCCGAAACTTTGTAACACAATAACTCTCCTTCTAATTGTGTTAAAATGTTCAAACTTGGTGTGTGTGTTTATTAGGTCAATGCCTTGATGGAGTTCGAAGATGAGCATTTTCTGCTTAGGGTGAGTAAAGATAAGCATTTTGATTGGTTGATGCTTTGGGACGTACGTTAACTTTAGTTCTAATTAAGTGAGGGTGATGATACTTGGTATATAGTTCCAATACATCAATACCCTGACTAAGTTCGATAATGAACATTTTCTGCTCAGGGTAAGCAGAGCGATAAGCAATTTGATTGGCTGAAACTTTGGAACACAATAACTCTCCGTCGAACTGATCTAGAGTGTTCAAGCTTGGTGTAGGCGTTCATTAGGTGAATGCCTTGATGGAGTTTGATGATGAATATTTTCTGCTTACAGTAAGCAGATTTAAGCAATCTGATTGGTTGATGATTTTGGACATGGTAACTTTGGTTGTAACGAAGTGAGAGTGATGAAACTCAGAATATAGATTCATTACATCATTACCTTGACTAAGTTTGATAGTGAGAATTTTCTGCTTAGGCTAAGACTTGGGAACATAACTTTTAATTGAGGTAGAATGTTTAAACTTGATATAGATGTTCATTAGGTAAATGTCTTGACAGAGTTCAAGATTAACATTTTGAGCTGAAGCTTAGCAGAGCTAATCAATTTCATTGGTTGATGCTTTGAGACAAGATAATCTTGATTCTATCTCATAGAGTGATGAAACTTAGTGTATAGTTTGATTGCTCCATACTTTTGAAAAAAGTAAATGTGCGATTGATTGATATGTGTCATCTATTTATTTTGCGATTTCGACGGGGGACATCAGCCTCACTGTTGGCTTGTTTATATCATTATCAACAACAAATAAAAAACTGACAATAAAAATATCTCTATATTCAAACAACACTATAAAATTAAAAAGCATTGTCTTATATTAGAAGTCACTGATAAATGTCAAATCACAAGTATTTTCATTTTGATTATTTATTTCTATTTTGTCTACTTACGAATCTGCTGCATCTTTCGCTTCTTCAATGGCTTCAAGTACATCATTGGTCAGATTAAATTCTAACTTAACAGGTACCGATAACCCTTGAGCTGCTTTCTCACCTCCCTTGTATTGCTCTCTTTTAAAAATATAAAAGAAATATTCTAAAATGTGATTCTGTCCAAATATTTTTCAAAAAGAATGTTTTCCATTATGATCTCAACAGTTTATGTTCATGATTAAAAATAGGTTGCCAGGCAACGAAACATACACCCACACAGCAGCCAAATCGTCCGGGCAGTCAACAAGAGTTGTCGCATATTAAGGAATTATCAGAAAATCATTAGAATTTGTTTGGTTTTTATAATCAAACATTTTTTTTATAAATCAGATAATAATTGTGACCTCCAGAGGCACAACAAGCTGAAAAGGGCGATTTTTTTTGACAATCAGGGGCCATAATTCAGGAAGTAACGATCCGATGGGCGCAAATATCGAAAGGAACCAAGATCTTTGGGTTATAAACATACATGTCAAGTTTCATCAAAATTGGTTCAAAATTGTGACCTCTATAAGGTCCACAACCTTGATATAACATATTTTCACACTATTCGCATACAAACGGCGGCCATTTTGTTCGTCAATTTTGGTCCGATTTTCACGAAATTCGAATTTAACCTTCATAACCATGGAACGGTGATATAATCAAACGTTTTTTTAAATCGGATAACAATTTTGACCTCCAGAGGGACCACAAGCTAAAAAGGGCGATTTTTTTGGACAATCAGGGGCCATAATTCAGGAAGTTACGATCCGATGGGCGCAAATATCGAAAGGAACCAAGATCTTTCGGTTATATAACCATACATGTCAAGTTTCATCAAAATTGTGACCTCTATAAGGTCCACAACATTGATATAACATATTTTCACACTATTCGCGTACAAACGGCGGCCATTTTGTACGTCAATTTTGGTCCGATTTTCACGAAATTCGAATTCAACCTTCATAACCATGGAACGGTAATATAATCAAACGTTTGTTTAAATCGGATAACAATTTTGACCTCCAGAGGGACCACAAGCTAAAAAGGGCGATTTTTCGGACAATCAGGGGCCATAATTCAGGAAGTTACGAACCGATGGGCGCAAATATCGAAAGGAACCAAGATCTTTCGGTTATAAACATACATGTCAAGTTTCATCCAAATCGGTTCAAAATTGTGACCTCTATAAGGTCCACAACCTTGATATAACATATTTTCACACTTTTCCCGTACAAATGGCGGCCATTTTGTCCGTCAATTTTGGTCCGATTTTCACGAAATTCGAATTCAACCTTCATAACCATAGAACGGTGATATAATCAAACGTTTTTTTAAATTGGATAACAATTTTGACCTCCAGAGGTACCACAAGCTAAAAAGGGCGATTTTTCGGACAATCAGGGGCCATAATTCAGGAAGTTACGATCCGATTGGCGCAAATATCGAAAGGAACCAAGATCCTTGGGTTATAAACATGCATTTTAAGTTTCATCCAAATCGGTTCAAAATTGTGACCTCTACACTGTTCACAACCTTGATATAACATATTTTCACACTATTCGCGTACAAATGGCGGCCATTTTGTCCGTCAATTTTGGTCCGATTTTCACGAAATTCGAACTCAACCTTCATAACCATGGAACGGTGATATAATCAAACGGTTTTTTAAATCGGATAACAATTTTGACCTCCAGAGGGACCACAAGCTAAAAAGGGCGATTTTTCGGATAATCAGGGGCCATAATTCAGGAAGTTACGATCCAATTGGCGCAAATATCGAAAGGAACCAAGATCTTTGGTTTATGGACATGCATTTCAAGTTTCATCCAAATCGGTTCAAAATTGTGACCTCTACACTGTTCACAAGCTAAAAAACGTGATTTTTCGTACAATCAGGGGCCATAACCCATGAAGTTACGGTCCGATACATGCCAATATCGGAAGGAACCGAGATCTTAGGGTGATAAACCTATATTTTAAGTTTCATTGAAATCGGATATAAATTGTGACCTGTAGACTGTTCACAAACAATTGTGGACGGACGGACGGACGGACGAACAGGGGCGACGACAATATACGTCTACATGAAAATGTGGGCGTATAAAAATGTAATGAAATGAGTTTTAACACCCTACTGTTTTGCTCCAAACTGGGCTAATGAAGACAGGATTACGCAATACAGTAATTTTGCCGGGGGACAGCTGCACTATGGCCTACTCTGATATCAAATTCCAACTGTCAAGGGGTCTTTTATGTGCACGCCAATGTGTACATGAGACCTCAGTTTTCCATACTATCCAAACAACTGGACAGCTGTCCTTGTCAGGACCTCGGTCCTGCATCATTGACAAGGGGGACCACGTCAGAAAAACTGGATGCACTTCCTCAGCCAATGCAGGGATCGAGCACCTGACCTCCAGGCTAGCGAGCCAGCTTCTTACCCAATAACACACCGTGACCCCCTGTTCGTGTTCAAACATTTTTTAAATCATTTCTTGAAAATGAAATACATGTATGTTAATATTTAGGGTGTAAATAATTTATGCTGAAAAGACAACATTTATTTGCACCATCATAACCAAAGAAGAAGAAATACAGATGCCTTAAATTGCCCCCATTGTGTACACAGACTTCTACCAAGGCTTCAACCTTCAACGGAATATTAAAAGTTTAGATTAGAGAATGAATAACTTACATGTATGTTAGAACATGATCCATGATAGCTGCTATTGGTGGACCTTCAGCTGTTGTATGCTCATAATTTAAACCACATGCACCATCATCTCCTACTATAAACTACAATTTACAATAAACATATCATAAAAATAGGTTGCCAGGCAACCAAACATACGCCCACACAGCAGCTAAATCGTCCGGGCAGTCAACAAGAGTTGTTGCATTTTAAGTAATCATCAGAAAAACATAATTCAAACTCACCCATAACTATGGTGTAACTGTGATATAATCAAACGTTTTTTTAAATCAGATAATAATTGTGACCTCCAGGGGGACAACAAGCTAAAAAGGGTGATTTTTTCGTACAATCAGGGGCCATAATTCAGGAAGTTACGATCCGATATGCGCAAATATGCAATGGAACCAAGATCTTTAGGTTATAAACATGTATTTCAAGTTTCATCAAAATCAGTTCAAAATTGTGACCTCTATACGGTCCACAACCTTGATATAACATATTTTCACACTATTCGCATACAAACGGCGGCCATTTTATCTGTCAATTATGGTCCAATTTTCACGAAATTCAAATTCTCGTTTCATTACCATGTAACAGTGATATAATCAAACGTTTTTTTAAATCAGATAATTGTGACCTCCAGAGGGACCACAAGCTAAAAAGGGTGATTTTTCGTACAATCAGGGGCCATAATTCAGGAAGTTACGATCCGATATGCGCAAATATGCAATGGAACCAAGATCTTTAGGTTATAGATATGTATTTCAAGTTTCATCAAAATCAGTTCAAAATTGTGACCTCTATAGGGTCCACAACCTTGATATAACATATTTTCACACTATTCGTGTACAAACGGCGGCCATTTTATCTGTCAATTATGATCCGATTTTCACGAAATTCAAATTTTCTTTTCATTACCATGTAACGGTGATATAATCAAACGTTTTTTTTTAAATCGGATAATAATTTTGACCTCCAGAGGGACCACAAGCTAACAAAAGCGATTTTTCGGACAATCAGGGGACATAATTCAGGAAGCTACGATCCGATGGGCACAAATATCGAAAGGAACCAAGGTCTTTGGGTTATCGACATACATCTCAAGTTTCACCAAAATCGGTTCAAAATTGTGACCTCTATAAGGTCCACAACTTTGATATAACATATTTTCACACTATTCGTGTACAAACGGCGGCCATTTTGTCCGTCAATTTTGGTCCGATTTTCACGAAATTTGAACTCAACCTCCATAACCATGTAACGGTGATATAATCAAACGTTTTTTATATCGAGAGGAACCAAGATCTTTGGGTTATAAACATTTTTTTCAAGTTTCATCGAAATCGGTTCAAAATTGTGACCTCTACACTGTTCACAAGCTAAAAGATAGGCTGGCACTGCCAGGCAGGATAAGCCCACATTTTCGAGAGATGGATAGAGAACAAGCAATACCGAAAGTGATTTTTCCTACATCATTAAGTCCTGTATTTGATACTGTATTTGGAGCAGCCATTTAGTTGGTCAGTTCCAGTCTGATATTCATGAAATTCGAAGTCGACAATGATTATGGTGTGACGGTACACAACCTAGAAATGTGACTTTTCGTCAAAATCGGATAAGAATTGTGACCTGTAGAGAGTCCACAACCATGATATACCATATTTTTACACTATTCGCGTACAAATTGCAGGGCGACCATTTCGTCCTGCAATTTTGGTACGATTTTCACGAAATTAGAACTCAACCTTCCTCATCAAAATCGAATTAAAATTGTGACCTATACAGGGTCCACAACCATGATATACCATTTTTATACGCCCACATTTTCATGTGGACGTATTATGTCGTCGCTCCTGTCCGTCCGGACGTCCGTCCGTCCACAATTTGTTTGTGGACTCTCTACAGGTCACAATTCTTATCCGATTTTGACGAAACTTGAAATATAGGTTTATCCCCAAAAGATCTCGATTCCTTTCGATATTGGCATGTATCGGATCAAAACTTCATGGATTATGGCCCCTGATTGTACGAAAAATCACGTTTTTAGCTTGTGGACCCTATAGAGGTCACAATTTTGAACCGATTTTGATGAAACTTGACATGCATGTTTGTAACCCAAAGATCTTGGTTCCTTTCGATATTTGCGGCTATCGGAATGTAATTTCCTGAATTATGGCCCCTGATTGTCCGAAAAATCACCCTTTTTAGCTTGTGGTCCCTCTGGAGGTCACTATTATTATTCGATTTAAAAAAACGTTTGATTATATCACCGTTACACCCTAAGGAACGTTGTGTTCGAATTTCGGGAAAATCGGACGAAAATTGACATACAAAATGGCCGCCTTTTGTACGCGAATACTGTTAAAAAATGGTATATAAGGGTTGTGGACCCTGTGGAGGTCACAATTTTGATTTGATTTTGATGAAACTTAAAATTCATGGTTATAACCTAAAGATCTTGCTTCCTTTCGATATTTGCGCAGATCGGATCGTAACTTTTTGAATTATGGCCCCTGATTATACGCAAAATCGCTTTTTTTTAGCTTGGAGGTCACAATTATTATTCGATTTAAAAAAACGTTTGATTATATCACCGTGACACCCTAAGGAAGGTTGAGTTCGAATTTCGGGAAAATCGGACGAAAATTGCCATACAAAATGGCCGCCGTTTGTACGCGAATACTGTTAAAAAATGGTATATCAAGGTTGTGGACCCTGTGGAGGTCACAATTTTGATTCGATTTTGATGAAACTTGAAATTCATGGTTATAACCCAAAGATCTTGCTTCCTTTCGATATTTGCGCATATCGGATAGTAACTTCCTGAATTATGGCCCCTGATTATACGCAAAATCCCCCTTTCTTTAGCTTGTGGTCCCTCTGGAGGTCACAATTATTATCCAATTTAAAAAAACGTTTGATTATATCACCGTTACACTGTAAGGAAGGTTGAGTATGAATTTCGGGAAAATCGGACCAAAATTGACAGACAAAATGGCCGCTGTTTGTACACAAATACTGTTAAAAAGATAGGCTGGCACTGCCAGGCAGGATACGCCCACATTTTCGAAAGATGGACAGAGAACAAGCAATACCGAAAGTGATTTTTCCTACATCTTTAAGTCCTGTATTTCATACTGTATTGGGAGCAGCCATTTAGTTGGTCAGTTCCAGTCTGATATTAATGAAATTCGAAACCGACAATGATTATGGTGTGACGGTACACAACCTAGAAATGTGACTTTTCATCAAAATCGGATAAGAATTGTGACCTGTAGAGAGTCCACAACCATGATAAAAATCGGATAAAAATTGTGACCTGTAGAGAGTCCACAACCATGATATACCATATTTTTACACTATTCGCGTACAAACGGCGACCATTTCGTCCGGCAATTTTGGTACGATTTTCACGAAATTAGAACTCAACCATCCTCATCAAAATCGAATTAAAATTGTGACCTATACAGGCTCCACAATCATGATATATCATTTTTTTAACAGTATTCGCGTACAAACGGCGGCCATTTTGTCTGTCAATTTTGGTCCGATTTTCCCGAAATTCAAACTCAACCTTCCTTACATTGCAACGGTGATATAATCAAACGTTTCTTTAAATTGGATAATAATTGTGACCTCCAGAGGGACCACAAGCTAAAGAAAGGGGGATTTTGCGTATAACCAGGGGCCATAATTCAGGAAGTTACGATCCGATATGCGCAAATATCGAAAAGAACCAAGATCTTTGGGTTATAACCATGAATTTCAAGTTTCATCAAAATCGAATTAAAATTGTGACCTTTACAGCGTCCACAACCTTGATATACCATTTTTTAACAGTATTCGCGTACAAACGGCGGCCATTTTGTGTGGCAATTTTGGTCTGATTTTCCCGAAATTCGAACTCAACCTTCCTTACGGTGTAACAGTAATATAATCAAACGTTTTTTTAAATCGGATAATAATTGTGACCTCCAAGCTAAAAAAAAGGCAATTTTGCGTATAATCAGGGGCCATAATTCAGGAAGTTACGATCCGATATGCGCAAATATCAAAAGGAAGCAAGATCTTTGGGTTATAACCATGAATTTCAAGTTTCATCAAAATCGAATCAAAATTGTGACCTCCACAGGGTCCACAACCTTGATTTACCATTTTTTAACAGTATTCGCATACAAACGGCGGCCATTTTGTATGGCAATTTTCGTCCGATTTTCCCAAAATTCGAACTCAACCTTCCTTAGGGTGTAACGGTGATATAATCAAACGGTTTTTTAAATCGAATAATAATTGTGACCTCCAAGCTAAAAAAAAGGCGATTTTGCGTATAATCAGGGGCCATAATTCAGGAAGTTACGATCCGATATGCGCAAATATCGAAAGGAAGCAAGATCTTTGGGTTATAACCATGAATTTGAAGTTTCATCAAAATCGAATCAAAATTGTGACCTCCACAGGGTCCACAATCTTGATATACCATTTTTTAAAAGTATTCGCGTACAAACGGCGGCCATTTTGTATGGCAATTTTCGTCCGATTTTCCCGAAATTCGAACTCAACCTTCCTTAGGGTGTAACGGTGATATAATCAAACGGTTTTTTAAATCGAATAATAATTGTGACCTCCAGAGGGACCACAAGCTAAAAAGGGTGATTTTTCGGACAATCAGGGGCCATAATTCAGGAAATTACATTCCGATAGCCGCAAATATCGAAAGGAACCAAGATCTTTGGGTTACAAACATGCATGTCAAGTTTCATCAAAATCGGTTCAAAATTGTGACCTCTATAGGGTCCACAAGCTAAAAACGTGATTTTTCGTACAATCAGGGGCCATAATCCATGAAGTTTTGATCCGATACATGCCAATATCGAAAGGAACCGAGATCTTATGGGGATAAACCTATATTTCAAGTTTCGTCAAAATTGGATAAGAATTGTGACCTGTAGAGGGTCCACAAACAAATTGTGGACGGACGGACGTCCGGACGTCCGGACGGACGGACGGACGGACGGACGGACCGACGGACGGACGGACGGACGGACGGACGGACGGACGGACGGACGTCCGTCCAGACGGACAGGGGCGACGACATAATACGTCCACATGAAAATGTGGGCGTATAAAAATGATATATCATGGTTGTGGACCCTGTATAGGTCACAATTTTAATTCGATTTTGATGAGTAAGGTTGAGTTCTAATTTCGTGAAAATCGTACCAAAATTGCCGGACGAAATGGGCGCCGTTTGTAAGCGAATAGTGTAAAAATATGGTATATCATGGTTGTGGACTCTCTACAGGTCACAATTCTTATCCGATTTTGATGAAAAGTCACATTTCTAGGTTGTGTACCGTCACACCATAATCATTGTCGGTTTCGAATTTCATTAATATCAGACTGGAACTGACCAACTAAATGGCTGCTCCCAATACAGTATGAAATACAGGACTTAAAGATGTAGGAAAAATCACTTTCGGTATTGCTTGTTCTCTGTCCATCTCTCGAAAATGTGGGCGTATCCTGCCTGGCAGTGCCAGCCTATCTTTTTAACAGTATTCGAGTACAAACGGCGGCCATTTTGTCTGTCAATTTTGGTCCGATTTTCCCGAAATTCAAACTCAACCTTCCTTACGGTGTACCGGTAATATAATCAAACATTTTTATACGCCCACATTTTCATGTGGACGTATTATGTCGTCGCCCCTGTCCGTCCGGACATCCGTCCGTCCACAATTTGTTTGTGGACTCTCTACAGGTCACAATTCTTATCCGATTTTGACGAAACTTGAAATATAGGTTTATCCCCAAAAGATCTCGGCTGCTTTCGATATTGGCATGTATCGGATCAAAACTTCATGGATTATGGCCCCTGATTGTACGAAAAATCACGTTTTTAGCTTGTGGACCCTATAGAGGTCACAATTTTGAACCGATGTTGATGAAACTTGACATGCATGTTTGTAACCCAAAGATCTTGGTTCCTTTCGATATTTGCGGCTATCAGAATATAATTTCCTGAATTATGGCCCCTGATTGTCCGAAAAATCACACTTTTTAGCTTGTGGTCCCTCTGGAGGTCACAATTATAATCCGATTTAAAAAAACGTTTGATTATATCACCGTTACACCCTAAGGAAGGTTGTGTTCGAATGTCGGGAAAATCGGACCAAAATTGCCATACAAAATGGCCGCCGTTTGTACGCGAATACTGTTAAAAAATGGTATATCAAGGTTGTGGACCCTGTGGAGGTCACAATTTTGATTCGATTTTGATGAAACATGAAATTCATGGTTATAACCCAAAGATCTTGGTTCCTTTCGATATTTGCGCATATCGGATCGTAACTTCCTGAATTATGGCCCCTGGTTATACGCAAAATTCCCCTTTCTTTAGCTTGTGGTCCCTCTGGAGGTCACAATTATTATCCGATTTAAAAAAACGTTTGATTATATCACCGTTACACCGTAAGGAAGGTTGAGTTTGAATTTCGGGAAAATCGGACCAAAATTGACAGACAAAATGGCCGCCGTTTGTACGCGAATACTGTTAAAAAGATAGGCTGGCACTGCCAGGCAGGATACGCCCACATTTTCGAGAGATGGACAGAGAACAAGCAATACCGAAAGTGATTTTTCCTACATCTTTAAGTCCTGTATTTCATACTGTATTGGGAGCAGCCATTTAGTTGGTCAGTTCCAGTCTGATATTAATAAAATTCGAAACCGACAATGATTATTGTGTGACGGTACACAACCTAGAAATGTGACTTTTCATCAAAATCGGATAAGAATTGTGACCTGTAGAGAGTCCACAACCATGATATACCATATTTTTACACTATTCGTGTACAAACGGCGCCCATTTCGTCCGGCAATTTTGGTACGATTTTCACGAAATTAAAACTCAACCTTCCTCATCAAAATCGAATTAAAATTGTGACCTATACAGGGTCCACAACCATGATATATCATTTTTTTTAACAGTATTCGCGTACAAACGGCGGCCATTTTGTCTGTCAATTTTGGTCCGATTTTCCCGAAATTCAAACTCAACCTTCCTTACAGTGTAACGGTGATATAATCAAACGTTTTTTTAAATTGGATAATAATTGTGACCTCCAGAGGGACCACAAGCTAAAGAAAGGGGGATTTTGTGTATAACCAGGGGCCATAATTCAGGAAGTTACGATCCGATATGCGCAAATATCGAAAAGAACCAAGATCTTTGGGTTATAACCATGAATTTCAAGTTTCATCAAAATCGAATTAAAATTGTGACCTTTACAGGGTCCACAACCTTGATATACCATTTTTTAACAGTATTCGCGTACAAACGGCGGCCATTTTGTATGGCAATTTTGGTCTGATTTTCCCGAAATTCGAACTCAACCTTCCTTACGGTGTAACGGTAATATAATCAAACGTTTTTTTAAATCGGATAATAATTGTGACCTCCAAGTTAAAAAAAAGGCGATTTTGCGTATAATCAGGGGCCATAATTCAGGAAGTTACGATCCGATATGCGCAAATATCGAAAGGAAGCAAGATCTTTGGGTTATAACAATGAATTTCAAGTTTCATCAAAATCAAATCAAGATTGTGACCTCCACAGGGTCCACAACCTTGACATACCATTTTTTAACAGTATTCGCGTACAAACGGCGGCCATTTTGTATGGCAATTTTCGTCCGATTTTCCCGAAATTCGAACTCCACCTTTCTTAGGGTGTAACGGTGATATAATCAAACGTTTTTTTAAATCGAATAATAATTGTGACCTCTAAGCTAAAAAAAAGGCGATTTTGCGTATAATCAGGGGCCATAATTCAGGAAGTTACGATCCGATATGCGCAAATATCGAAAGGAAGCAAGATCTTTGGGTTATAACCATGAATTTCAAGTTTCATCAAAATCGAATCAAAATTGTGACCTCCACAGGGTCCACAACCTTGATATACCATTTTTTAACAGTATTCGCGTACAAACGGCGGCCATTTTGTATGGCAATTTTCGTCCGATTTTCCCGAAATTCGAACTCAACCTTCCTTAGGGTGTAACGGTGATATAGTCAAACGGTTTTTTAAATCGAATAATAATTGTGACCTCCAGAGGGACCACAAGCTAAAAAGGGTGATTTTTCGGACAATCAGGGGCCATAATTCAGGAAATTACATTCCGATAGCCGCAAATATCGAAAGGAACCAAGATCTTTGGGTTACAAACATGCATGTCAATTTTCATCAAAATCGGTTCAAAATTGTGACCTCTATGGGGTCCACAAGCTAAAAACGTGATTTTTCGTACAATCAGGGGCCATAATCCATGAAGTTTTGATCCAATACATGCCAATATCGAAAGCAGCCGAGATCTTTTGGGGATAAACCTATATTTCAAGTTTCGTCAAAATCGGATAAGAATTGTGACCTGTAGAGAGCCCACAAACAAATTGTGGACGGACGGACGGACGGACGGACGGACGGACGTCCGGACGGACAGGGGCGACGACATAATACGTCCACATGAAAATGTGGGCGTATAAAAAATGGTATATCATGGTTGTGGACCCTGTATAGGTCACAATTTTAATTCGATTTTTATGAGGAAGGTTGAGTTCTAATTTCGTGAAAATCGTACCAAAATTGCCGGACGAAATGGTCGCCATTTGTACGCGAATAGTGTAAAGATAGGTTGCCAGGCAACGAAACATACGCCCACAGCAGCTAAATCGTCCGGGCAGTCAACAAGGGTTGTCGCATATTTTTACTTTTTTCGGTAATGAAACATTTGTAATACTCTAAAAACTGATTAAGAGTAACAACTCATTATGTAATTATCAGAAAATCATTAGAATTTGATTGCTTTTTATAAAGTTTTACCCCACGCTAACAATTGAATTAGTATATATACATGAAACATTTAAAATCATGGATTTAGCTGTTCAGTTATCAAAATTCATTGAAAATCAATATACTTGTTCGTTTCAACACCTTAAACTCTGTGTATCAATCTGAAGTCAATCAGATGATAAGTTTGGCCTTTAAAGCGTCCACAAGATTTTTTGAAGTGATCAAAGGCCATAACTCTGGCACTAATTATCGGAAATCGCTGAAAATCAATAGGCTTCTTCGTCTCATGACCTTAAACACTGTATAAATTTAAAGCCAATCGGATATTAACTTTGGCCTCTATAGCGTCCACAAGATTTTTTGAAGTGATCAAGGGCCATAACTCTGGCACTAATCATCGGAAATCGCTGAAAATCAATAGGCTTCTTCGTCTCTTGACCTTAAACACTGTGTATAAATTTAAAGCCAATCGGATATTAACTTTGGCCTCTATAGCGTCCACAAGATTTTTTGAAGTGATCAAGGACCATAACTCTGGCACTAATAATCAGAAATCGCTAAAAATCAATAGGCTTCTTCGTCTCATGACCTTAAACACTGTGTATAAATTTAAAGCCAATCGGATATTAACTTTGGCCTCTATAGCGTCCACAAGATTTTTTGAAGTGATCAAGGGCCATAACTCTGGCACTAATTATCGGAAATCGATGAAAATCAATAGGCTTCTTCGTCTCATGACCTTAAACACTGTGTATAAATTTAAAGCCAATCGGATATTAACTTTGGCCTCTAGAGCGTCCACAAGATTTTTTGAAGTGATCAAGGGCCATAACTCTGGTAGTTATTATCGGAAATCGCTGAAAAACAATAGGCTTCTTCGTCTCATGACCTTAAACACTGTGTATAAATTTAAAGTCAATCGGATATTAACTTTAGCCTCTAGAGCGTCCACAAGCAATTGTGGACGCCGGACCGACGGACGGGGGCGACGACAATATACGACCACATTTCAATGTGGGCGTATAAAAATATGGTATATCATGGTTGTGAACTCTCTACAGGTCACAATTCTTATCCGATTTTGATGAAAAGTCACATTTCTAGGTTGTGTACCGTCACACCATAATCATTGTCGGCTTCGAATTTCATGAATATTAGACTGGAACTGACCAACTAAATGGCTGCTCCTAATACAGTATGAAATACAGGACTTAATGATGTAGGAAAAATCACTTTGGTATTGCTTGTTCTCTATCCATCTCTCGAAAATGTGGGCGTATCCTGCCTGGCAGTGCCAGCCTATCTTTTTAAACTGGATAATAATTGTGACTAGGGGTGGGTATTGCCAAAAAAATCGTATTGTGATATATTGCGATACGATTTGTCGTATTGCAATACATATTGCAATATATTGTGAAAGTGTTAACTCCAGATTTATTGCAAAAGTACAGCCTTAAATGTATCTCATAGCAACACTGGAACTCATGTGAAGGTCTTTGAACATGCAATTCTTCTATTGTACAACTAGTCAACTACAAGAACAAGATATCCACAAAACCCATGTTTTTATTTACCTCACTTAGGCGTTACATTTATTGCATAATGCAACATTCAACATTAAACACCCTGAGCCAATTAGCTACCCTACCCCTAAGCTCATTAAATCAGCAGGGCCCATCTCCCTCATAGCCAATTAGTGGATTATTGTTAATCCTAATACCCTCTACAAAATTGAAAATAACTAAAAAAATATTTTCTATACATAAAAATACTCTGTTATAAAAATGTAAACATTGTCGTGTACTTCCCAATGATATAAAATTCAATTGTACAAAGTAGCATTTATATTACTATAAATTATATTGAAAAGCCAGTTCCATTAAAATTATGACTTTTCTCTATCATATTGGCAAAATAACGTGAAAAAGTATCCCTTTTTAAAAATAAAACAAAAATATAGTACTTCGTGTTGCCAGCAGTGTTCTTTGGATTTATGACGGGAATTGTCGTTTTCTTTGCTTCGTTGAAAGCTTCGACAGTGTAATTTTCCTTAATTTAGCTTGTATTAAATCCTAAAAGTTTTGATTCAATTTAGCTTTCCAAAGTCTAGAATTATTAGCCATATGTTTGAGCGAACGTATCCAAGATGGCGGCGACACGTTTGATCTCGGCTCGAGTAGACGCATTCTTCGCATCATAACGTCAAAAAAAAATAATAAATAGTTGATTTCTTCGACATTATCATATTCCACAATATGCCTGGTAGTAAATTATAAAATCGGATTCTATTTCACTTTCAATATCATATAATTATTAGCCGTAAGTGACAGCGTGAAAATATTGGAATAGCGCCAAAGTGATTCGCACGGTGTGAATTTTCACCTCTGACCTATTACGTAAATACTGAAAGATCAGGTGTTGAAACATATATTTCTTATTGGATGATTAGCGAATTAAACATTCCTTTTCATCGCGGGTTTTACTTTTATTACCCAATCACCATTAATTAATGAATTAGAAACAATAGAAATAAGTTGATTGATTTCTCGCTTGGGTTCGCTAATGCCGTTGCCAAGTACGAAGGGTCCGCGAGTTGATTCGCTACCGCCTGGCACGTGCCGCGATCTGTTTCGCTAACGTCAAAAATGCGCCAAGGAAATTCTCAAGTTTTCAATAGAATTGACAGTCTCACGGAATATTCCGATGATTATTACGGAAGTTGCCGATCGTATTGACTGAACCGGTTCTTGGACGTGTATCACGATATGATGTATTGGCAAGTTTGAATCGCAATACACCGGTATACCGGTTATATCGCCCACCCCTAATTGTGACCTCCAGAGGGACCACAAGCTAAAGAAAGGGGGGATTTTGCGTATAACCAGGGGCCTTAATTCAGGAAGTTACGATCCGATATGCGCAAATATCGAAAAGAACCAAGATCTTTGGGTTATAACCATGAATTTCAAGTTTCATCAAAATCGAATTAAAATTGTGACCTCCACAGGGTCCACAACCTTGATATACCATTTTTTAACAGTATTCGCGTACAAACGGCGGCCATTTAGTATGGCAATTTTCGTCCGATCTTCCCGAAATTCGAACTCAACCTTCCTTAGGGTGTAACGGTGATATAATCAAACGTTTTTTTAAATCAGATAATAATTGTGACCTCCAGAGGGACCACAAGCTAAAAAGGGTGATTTTTCGGACAATCAGGGGCCATAATTCAGGAAATTACGTTTTTATAGGCGCAAATATCGAAAGGAACCAAGATCTTTGGGTTATAAACATGCATGTCAAGTTTCATCAAAATCAGTTCAAAATTGTGACCTCTAAAGGGTCCACAAGCTAAAAACGTGATTTTTCGTACAATCAGGGGCCATAATCCATGAAGTTTTGATCCGATACATGCCAATATCGAAAGCAGCCGAGATCTTTTGGGGATAAACCTATATTTCAAGTTTCGTTAAAATCGGATAAGAATTGTGACCTGTAGAGAGTCCACAAACAAATTATGGACGGACGGACAGGGGCGACGACAATATACGTCCACATAAAAATGTGGGCGTATAAAAATGTGATTTTTTGTACAATCAGGGGTTATAACCCATGAAATTACAGTCCGATACATGCTAATATCGAAAGGAACCGAGATCTTAGGGTGATAAATCTATATTTTAAGTTTCATTGAAATCGGATAAAAATTGTGACCTGTAGACTGTTCACAATATCGAAAGGAACTGAGATCTTAGGGTGATAAATCTATATTTTAAGTTTCATTGAATTCGGATAAAAATTGTGACCTGTAGACTATTCACAAACAATTGTGGACGGACGGACGGACGAACAGGGGCGACGACAATATACGTCCACATGAAAATGTGGGCGTATAAAAATACATACTATAAACTATGATTTACAATAAACAAATCACAGCCATCATCATCTATCATACTATAAACTACAATTAACAGTAAACAAATCCCATGAAATACAGTAAACAAATCATAAACACTATCATCTAGAATTACAGTAAATACATTATACAAACTACAGTATATGTCGATAAAGACAGTCAATTTGACCATTAGTACAAACCTGTAAAGTTTTATCAAACCATCTATTACCAGAATATTTCTGACTTCCCCCTCCATATAACATCTGTCTAGTACTGTTATTGCGTTCTTCAGTCTCATCGGTTGTACTACTTATTTTACCATCCAAACATAACACAAATATGGCACGCTGTATATTCTCAATAATACTCTCATTATTCTTATCTAAAATATATAAACAAACAAAAATCAAATATAGCACAGTATATACGTCAATAATACTTTCATTTTTTCATCTAATAAAATATAAACAAACAGAAAATAAATATAGCATGCTGTACACACTCCATAATTCTAAAAATATTAACAAAACATAACACAAATATGGCAAGGTGCATCAATCCTTGTCATAATAATATTGCTCTTCTTACTAGTAAATAACATAAAGAACACCATATAAAAACTGAATACTGTAGCTAGAGAGCGAGTATATTGGTGAAAAGAACAAAAGTAAAATGTCAAGTACTATTAGCTGGACATCTGATGGTGGTGAAATGATTTGGAGATAGAAGTACATGTAGAAAGATAACTAGCTTTACCCGAGTCATTCTTAAAAGAGTAGTGGGCAGAATGATCTGTAATTTGGATGGGGGGAAAAAAAGATTTTATAATTAGGAGAAAAGTGGATGGTGGGAAAAAGGCACATTGGTAGCAGGAAAAAGGAATTAGAATGTTGATTAGTAAATAACCGCAAAGATCAGTGAAATGGTTAGTATCTGGCATGGGGAATGTGGATGGAATGATATATGTAGTAGAAAAAATAGGTTGCCAGGCAATGAAACATACGTCCACAGCAGCTAAATCGTCCGGGCAGTCAACAAGGGTTGTCGCATATTTTTACTTTTTTTGATAATGAAACATCTGTAATACACTAAAATCTGATTAAGAGTAACAACTCATTATGTAATTATGAGAAAATCATTAAAATTTGTTTGCTTTTTATAAAGTTTTGCCCCACGGTAACAATTAGTATACGAAACATTTACTATCATGGATTTAGCTGTTCAGATATCAAAATTCATTGAAAATCAAAATACTTGTTCCTTTCAACACCTTAAACTCTGTGTATCAATCTGATTCTGAAGTCAATTGGATGATAAGTTTGGCCTCTTAGCGTCACAAGATTTTTTGAAGTTATCAAGGTAGATAACTCTCACAGTAATTATTTGAAATGGCTGAAAATCATTAGGCTTCTTCGTCTAATGACCTTAAACATTGTGTATAAATTTAGAGTCAATCGGATATTAACTTTGGCCTCTAGAGCGTCCACAAGATTTTTTGAAGTGATCAAGGGCCATAACTCTGGCACTAATTATCAGAAATCGCTGAAAATCAATAGGCTTCTTAAAGACTGTGTATAAATTTAAAGTCAATTGGATATTAACTTTAGCCTCTAGAGCGACCACAAGCAATTGTGGACGCCAGACCGATGGCCGGACGAACAGGGGTGACGACAATATACTACCACGTGTCAATGTGGGCGTATAAAAAGGAAGATAAGTGGTATAAGTAAATATTAGCTAGAATAGACTTGATGATTGGAATAATGAGTTGTTATTAACCAGGATGAAAAATGAGAACAGAAGTTGAAATCGGTAGAATAATCAGAAGGTGATGTGGTGAACAGTTGAACACTAAAGCAAATATATGTATATATATTACCTTTGACAATTTTTTTATAAGCTTGATGCCATGACTTTCTGTCCAAAACACACAGCATACCTACTGGTGGTGCTACAGTTTGGGATTCATTAACTATATTCATCAACTGATCGAACAACTGGTCCACAGTTAATATACCTCCATCTTCACCATATACATCCAATGAAAAGATCTGGAAATAGAATGATACTGCATTTGACATTTCAGACATTTCTAGACAGACATTGTCCTTATTCAAGCTGTATGCATTTGCACCACAATGCTCTAGCCTTTAAGATTAAGATACCAATAGTTTTTGCTGTTACATCTCACTTCTACCTTGTTGCCAGTGGCAACCATTGATAAAACTTTCCTGTTTATTTCCAATACAGGCATAAAAATATCTGTGTATCAGAGTGAACAGTACGCTTTCCAGAAAGAGTACTGTTCACTTCCGACAAAGGAACACTTTTATACAAGCATTGCAGATAAGTAGGATGAAAACAAACGCCTAGAAAGTCATAAATTTTATTACAAATAAATTTCAAGGGACAAACCATCCGCCAATGCACACTTCAACAGGATTCACCCACATTTTTGCACTTTCCTTTACATTTTGTTTAAAATCGCAGTCCTCTACGCCAGAGACATTACAAGTTGTTTTGATGATGTGGCTGGCTCTGTTCTTGTCATTTATCTGTGGAGTGCAGTCTAAATAAACATGTGGCTGTTTTACATTCAGGGTAACGCAGCAAGATGCTGGCCTCTCAACTAAAACTGTCCTGATCTTCACCGATACACCTCGGAAAGTGTGCTAATAACTACTATTTCAGAAATTGTCAGTCTTTGTCATTCTACGTTGTCTCAGCTGGAGCCAGACTAAATGCTGACTAGTTGCATTTCATGATCAACATAAATATTACATAATTAATGTCTGTGTATATTAGACGTACCTGATTATTGTGAATGACATTTATATGTCCAGGTGGTTTAGAGGAGCCAGGTGTATAACAGTAATGAGTGTCTATCTTCGCTCCTGGTATTCGACAGGCTGACATGATTTTATAATACTGGGACATACATAATGGTTTACCCCCTAATGTTTCAATTGGTATAGTTTGACTGCAAAAATAAATAAACTGTTTTAATGGCATTTAGTAATTGAACTGGATGTTCACAGAACACAATTCCATGGAATACAAACAATAATTGTTTATTACTAAGTGATATTGTTATTGTTGATCATATGTGTTTGTCTCATCATTTATTAAAATCGTACTATCTGCTTCATAAGACTAGAGGATCTTGGTCAAAATATCTTTAAGTAAAAACTATGGGTTTTATGACACACCACTCTGGCAATACGACACATTTCACAAATAATCCTGATGATACATATACTACAATATGACGATCATACACAATTTGTTAATAGTTCATCCGTTTTATCTATTGCAAGCTACGTAAATGTGTATAAGATCGGTTCTTTGAAGAATGACTTCTGACTGATATCTCAAATAGACATATAAATACCAAATTTGATGGTTATTTTGGATAAAGGCAACTAATGTATTTTGCCATTTATATCTTGTATGTTAACTTTGTGTATCATGTATCTCATCTTCCACCGGGGGGTGGGGGTGTGGGGGTGGATGGCCTAGTAGTCTAAGAGTGTTGCGCTTCGACCTCTAGCTGGCCGGTCACCTCAGGCTTGCGGCTGTGGTGTTTATACCTGGTGTGAGCATATGTGGCATGGAGATAGGGGCGCCTTCTCAACCTTGTGGGTTTCCTTCGGGCACCCCAATTTCCTCCCACTGCTAAAGACCCCTACGCGCAAGCGAATTATTGAAATAAAATTAAACCATACGTTAGTCCCAAAATGACCTAGTTTGTGTCATTTCTCTCTCTCACAATATCTCTCTTCCAACAGGCCAATGAAAATAAGCCTACGTCGTAAGAGAAATTTGGCAATGACACTAACACTACAGCTTACTCTGTCTTTGAAGAATAACTGTCACAGGATCTCCTGTGTTGCCACTGATATACACAAGACTTTGATTTTTCTTGCAAGCCCCCCCCCCCCCTCAATCCAGGACCAGGCTGGGAGGCACTTTTTTGACCAACACTGGAATCCAACCCGTGATCTCTTGGTTAGTGAGCCTTATTCAGAGTCACAGTTGCTTCCTCCCATCTTGGATATAGATACATGATACACACTGGTGTAACTTAGTAATAACTGGTTGACCATGTTTTTCCTAAAATAGTGACTTGTGTATTTACAGATAAACATAACCACCATACTGGATTGTAAAACCACTTTAATTTATGTCAAAATAAAAAACTGACTTGTGTGAGAAGTATATTCATTAATTGAAAGAATAATTTTTAGGGTTAAATTCTTGAGCACAAAATCATTTATATTTCAACACTGGCTTTACCCGTAGTCATAAAATATCAAAAGTCAACAGTTATCTACTTTGCAAAATTTAATTATACCAACACTTTTGTCACCAAATTGAAAGAGGTATCTTTTTGCAAATCTTACTTGTCTATTCCTTTTTTATAATTGAGTGCTCCTGATACTAACTTGGCTGCAAACCTATAAAATAATTTAATACATTTTAAAGAACATTACATGAATGAGTAAGGGTAAATCTATCTTGTGATTGACTGGCTTAGCATATTCCTCTTTTTATAGAGAATGGCCAAATTTCTGTTATTTCATGATCAACATTGCAGATATTCATTTTAACAGATAAAATCTTTTCAATAAATAATAAGACTCAATTCACACAGTTGCTTGTAAATCCAATACAATCCATAAGTATTTTTTTTCTTTTTAATCATCTCACCGTAACTGTTCCTGTATTCCACTGTAATTCTGTTTAGGAAAAATGACTGCAGGGTTTGAATTCACGACAACAGGAGCTCTGAAATCCAGATATGCAACATGCTTCCACCATTCTGACAACTAGAGAGATTATTGAAATCTGATTAATTTACATTTTAATCACATGTGAATATATATTGTTGCAGAAGAACAAAAATTTAGAAAGTATTACTTCCCCTGTCCCTCAAATAAAAAATTGAATGGATTACGAAATGGATGAATGAATGAATGTTTACCCAGTTGTTTGTTTTCGCAGCTCTGGCTTCTAAAAATTGTTGCAGAGCAGGTCCAGGATGCTTTCGAAATTCTTCTGTTACCTGTGTAAAAAACATAGGTTGCCAGGCAACAAAACATATGCCCACACAGCAGCCAAATCGTCCAGGCAGTCAAAAAGAGTTGTTGCATATTAAGTAATCATCAGAAAATCATAATTCAAACTCACCCATAACTACGGTGTAACTGTGATATAATCAAACGTTTTTTTAAATCGGATAATAATTTTGACCTCCAGAGGGACCACAAGCTAAAAAGGGCAATTTTTCGGACAATCAGGGGCCATAATTCAGGAAGTTATAATTCGATGGGCGCAAATATCGAAAGGAACCAAGATCTTTGGGTTATAAACATACATGTCAAGTTTCATCAAAATCGGTTCAAAATTGTGACCTCTATAATGTCCACAACCTTTATATAACATATTTTCACACTATTCGCGTACAAACGGCGGCCATTTTGTCCGTCAATTTTGGTCCGATTTTCACAAAATTCAAACTCAACCTTCATAACCATGGAATGGTTATATAATCAAACGTTTTTTTAAATTGGATAACAATTTTGACCTCCAGAGGGATCACAAGCTAAATTCACTTGCACGTAGGGGTCTTTAGCAGTGGGAGGAAACGGGAGTACCCAGAGGAAACCCACGAGGCTAGACAGGCAACCCTACTCCTTGCCACATATTTTTTAGAAAAAGTACTTTACATCATTTGAAATTTGATTGTGGAACATGTTAGACCTATGTTGAACCCTCTCCAGAATTTACATAAAAAAAAAAGGTAATTGGTGTCCACAAATACAGGTCTGACAATCCTTTAAATGACCTTTTCAAAACATTGCAGCTTTCTAAATTATATATTATCTGATTTTTTACGCAAACATTATGGTTTATAGTTCAGGTTTCCATTGCTTTCACTCACTGATCGTCAACATTATAAAAGAATTTGAAAAAAAATAGTTTGTTCTACAAAAGTACTTATCGAATTTATTACACTTGTAAGTGAATATGGCATTTGTTTCTTTAAGTTCTGTTTGCATTATTAGTCCAGTCCGTGCAGAAAACATTAGCTCAGTCAGTGCAAAAAAGTAGAATGCTAAAAACATTTCATTTTCATTTCTTTAAGAGGGAGCTAGTCCATTGAATAATGTCTGGATAATTGTGTTTTTTATGTAATACTATAGAGTTACTCAGTAAGTAAGTTACCTTGGGCTCGATTAACCAGACAATGAGTCTGAATCTGATGTACATCAACAAATTGCACTTGAAGAATGGGCTTCGAATGGATTATTAATGACATGTTACAGATCTACCTTTTTTGTATATTCTAATTCTTCTGGAGTGACAAGAGGTTGGATGGTTTTTAGGTATTTGTCAAGTGTCTGATTTAATGGAGGAACAGGTAGTCTTGGTAATGAGGCCTGAACAGAAAACATTCGTCCCTTCCTGGGACCTACCATCACCAGAGCTGGCATACTGGTCATTGTTAAGGCTGCATGGTCTATCTGCAAAACACATTGACATAAACATTTAAATGATGAAATCATGTTTTAGCTAAGCAGGAGTCAACCAATTTTATACCAGTATTGCAAAAGTACAGAAATTAAGTGCAATAACTTTCAATAGAGGTTCAAGTTCAACAGGCTTCTGATGTATTCAGTCCATAATGCAATTCCGCTCTTTAGTACTAGTAGGCTAACTTTTAACATACAGTTTCAGTCTAATGTCTATTATGACATGACACATTTCAATGGGTATATAATGTCATCACCATTTGACTACATATTTAACAGATTTTTTTTCAAATATGATATGAAGCATCAGGGTCATGAGCAGTTCAGCTCTGAACGTCGGTCTCATTACACTCACCCTGAACGTTCAGAGACTGCCCGATTGGATCAATGTCGAAAATAATTTGAGCCCCAGTCAATCTTACTGGGCAACTTTTCACTGCTAAACATTGGGGTGTCAATCCGTGTAGACCTTGCTTACCTCACTAGAGTCAGTATGAGCGACACAACACGCTGTTAAAAATACGTCCCTTCTTATCAAGTTACCTTTTCGTCGCCATGACACAGCATGGTAAGCAAGGTCTTATTCTCTCACGAAGATGTTCGTTTACATTGTACAGGCGTCCACACGGATTGACACCCCAATGTTTAGCAGTGAAAAGTTGCCCAGTAAGATTGACTGCGGCTCAAATTATTTTTGACATTGATTCAATCGGGCAGTCTCTGAACGTTCAGGGTGAGTGTAATGAGACCGAGGTTCAGAGCTGAACTAGGTCATAAGAGGACGAACTCAATCGATTTTCAGCATGTTAACATTTTCTGAAGTGAAAACCTTGTGAATTTCACATGAGCATAGTTTACAATTAATTATTAAAAGCGACTGATGATGAAAACTGTTGTCTATCAGACAGCATACATATTAACTTTAACAAGTATCTAGTGTAGGCCTAGATCCTTCTACATATATTAATAATTAATATAAGGCTATTATCATAGGCTAAAAATGTAGTTTTACATCATACTACTACTAGACCTGCCTTGTTTTTGAGTTATAGATAGCCTACCATTTTAGTATTATTTATTATTAGCATTATTTCATAAACTAATGTAGATTGAGAAAAATTACCACTGGTTTCCTAAACAAGTGACGAAGCATAATGTTAGTTGCTACAGACCGATATCTATTTCAACAAAGGCAATGAAGGTACAAAGTACAAAACTTATTTGGAGCGTCTGAACTCGCTGTCACCCCAACCCTCGGTCGCGTTTCTCTTTTTATAAAATGAAATTCTATAGAAACGTGACCAATATCGAAAGTTTACAAGTAGAGGGAGGCAACTATAATTTTTCGAAAAATGTAAAGTTGTTTCCCTTTGACTACTTTTAAGAACATCAATTCGAATGTTTACATATATAAATACAAAATGGCAGATGTCGGTGAGAAATCTTCTGACTTTTTATTAATTTTGCCCTTATAATACCATCGTTCTAAATGTAAAAGTCGATCTACCCATAGATAATACCGTAGGCCTATTAGCTAATTAATTTTATTCAATCAAAAATTTATAAGAAGTTCATCTGGAATACTCGTAACTCTGCCAGAAGATGTGGTCAGTGCACCAAACCATAACTTTACCTTCATAATATACATGAGACAGGAGTTGGACGTCTGTCTGTATTATATGCATACACCATTACCAAAAAAACAGGAGTGCAATGCCTGCCAAAGCCTCGATTTTACCAGCTTTCGCTTGGAGTCTTTTTTTTTTTCAACAATTTGTAGTGTCAGGCAAAACCAGTGCCGATTCACGCAGATACATACGCAGATACGATGTATATATATTTTCTTCAATCTCGTCGTTTTGATTTGCATATTCTTTATACTTTATTTAGATTTTTATACGCTCTAGAGGCTAAAGTTGATATCTGATTGACTTTATGAATTTATACACAGTGTTTAAGGTTATGAGACGAAGAAGCCTATTGCTTTTCAGTGATATCCGATAATTACTGCCAGAGTTTATATATGATCACCCTTGATCACTTTGAAAAATCTTGTGAACGCCCTAGCGGCTAAAGTTAATATCCGTTTGACTTTAAATTTGTACACAGTGTTTAAGGTCATGAGACAAAGAAGTCTATTGATTTTCAACGATATCCGATAGTCACTACCAGTGTTATGGGTATGGCCCTTGATCACTTCAAAAATTCTTGTGAACGCTCTAGAGGCTAAAGTTAATATCCGATTCCGATTAACTTTATATTTATACACATTGTTTAAGGTCATGAGACCAAGAAGCCTATTGATTTTCAGTGATATCCGATAATTACTGCCAGAGTTATGACCTGTGATCACTTAAAAAATCTTGGTAATGCTCTAGAGACCAAAGTGATCATCCCACTGACTTAAAATTAATACATCAATGCAGTATCCTATTGATTATCCGCGATTTCCAATATTTACTGCTAGAAATTAATGCCCATGATTACTCTAGAAACAAAAGTTATCATCCAATTGACCCTAAAGGGACAATAACATTCTTGCTGGCTTGGTAGCTCCAAAAAATAAATAATACCCTTATTCTAAGTACTAAATGTTTAAATGTCCTACCTGTTTTGTAAATTATCCATTACAACCTATTTTATTTGTCCAGAGGGTTCGAAAATATTTTAAAATCCAAGTCACATTTGAAAAGGTTTACGTTAGACTTTTCAAAGCAATTGGTTGACTTTTTCCAATTTTTTAAATTAGGTGTGTTAAGATGAAATTTATATCATCATTTAATTGGAATATTCTAAAATAATACGATTTGTTGACCAGAATGAAGATTGGGACATATTTTTCATTTACAACAAGAGTGTTATTGAGCTAAATCGCTAATATTTGGGACCTAGAAATTGACATGGTTTGCAACACATATAATAATGTACATAATATTATTGTATATAAACTGATTTACATTCAATTGTTTCCATTTTGCTTCTAATTTCAAATCAGTTATGTCCGGCGAAATACGACATGAGTCTCAACCGAATGACAATTTCTAGCGTCTGGTTATTCCAGTCTATTGTCTTAAATATTGGATATGAGAAGCCTACCTTCTCCCGGTAGATAACAACATCAATGTTGATTTGAATTGACAAATTATTTGTGTTTTCAACGTGTAAGACTTTGGATGCCATTGAGTTAGAGATTTAGCTACTTTAAATTGATCATGATACACAGTTTTTATACACCTACATTGAAATGTGGTTGTATATTTGCCCCAGTCCGACTCTCGCTAAAGTTAATTTATACACAGCAAGGTCATGAGACGAAGAATCCTATAGGTTTTTCAGCGATTTATGGTAATCACTTTGAAAAATCTTGTGGATGCTGTTGCTAAAGTTAATATCCGATTGACTTTAAATTTACACACAGTGTTTAGGTCATGAGACGAAGAAGCCTATTGATTTTCAATTATAATAGACCTGGGATCTAATTATTCTCTAGTCAACCTGTATATTTTCTTAATATTTACAGAAGGAAAATATGAACCAATAGATATGTCTACACATAAATTTATACCACCACAGAAAGAAATCATTTTACCAGAACACATACCAAAATGGGAAAAATCGAAAGTGGGTAATTTCATGTTGTAAATGGTTATAGTTGTTTCTTTCTATGCATCTTCCCATCTGGCACTTCCTGACTCATTGTAAATTTTAGTTTTACTACTGTAACCTGAAGAATTATTTCAATGCCATATAGTAATTGAACTGGAAAAACACAGAACAGAATCAGTTTCTCTTCAAGTTATTTAGTGTGCATCTTCAATTGGTTATCATCAATGAAGTTGTTATTATTGTTGCTTACATGTATATTATTTTGTTGTCACATGTCCCATCCATAGGTGTAGGAACCCATGAACTGTGTGTTTTTCGGGCAATGTATTTCAGTTTTTGGGGCACAAACATTAGAGAATTGGAAAAATTAAGTTGTATTTTGAGACTTTAGGAATTGTATTTGAAGCATCACTCAGTACTAAATTGTAATTGTATTCATAGAATTGTGTTTTGTGTAGAACTTAAAAAGAAAGTGTATCCAGTCATTCAGAAGTTTATAAATCCACTGATTATCAATGAGGAAAATAGTTTGATAGTAAATGATATTTGATGTTTATTTATAGGCATATGCTGATTTAATGGGCTTATTGATGACATTAAATAAAGCCATACAGGGTAAAAAAATAAGTGACACATATCCAGTATCAGAGGTAAGAATAAATAAGCTGAAAACTGACTTTTATGCTGAGCATGATAAAACATGGTAAATGGTTAGGCCTCAGTATTTATCTTTACAACTAGTAAATAATGTTAATACACTGCAGTTTCAGTACCTGTTGTGAACTCTTAGTGACTTTGACTATTACACTTATGGAGATTGGGGAACAAACAAAAACAGCTGCTCTTTTTGTGTTACGGACGGAGTGAAATCTTTTGATACCAGATTATCAAACTGAAAAGTAATTAACAATATAATAACAGTCTACTGAGTAAAATGTGAGACGTCTGTAACAACAACATGCTTCGTATTTACCGTTCTCCCTGAATCTGACAAAAACTGCGTGAGACTCTTGACTTTCTTGTAGATCATGAATTTTTATTTTATTCTTTATTCTGTGTTCTTTTTTTAGCTAACAGTTTCTTGTCTAATTTGTAATGAATGTTTTATTTTCAGAATATAATTAAATTATTAGAGTTATTAGAACAATTAGATAAATGGTTAGATGAAATACCTCCAATAGATCAACCTCAGAGATTTGGTAATAAAGCTTTTAGAGACTGGTTTCATAAACTACAAGAGGTAATAATTTAATGTTTATCTACAGAATGTCGTCATACTATGTATGTTGATAACTAATTCGATGGACTGTAGTAATTATGTAATATTTTTTTCTAATCAACAGTGAATGTAAATACCAGTTACACACTGAGATACAAACTTTTTTTTCATTCCTACATTGACATTGTATAGTTTCATCTGCCTGGTCTGTACATCTGTAATTTATACACAGTGTTTATGTTTGTTCAATGAAGAAGTCTACAATAAATGTTACTAAGAAGAATTAGAAACCAATCAAATACAAGTTATTTCTGATAATTTAATTAGGTCAAGTGTTGCTACTTGAAACCAATTTTGATCATTTGCCTCCATTAGCTACAAAAGAAAATACAACAACCTTTATGGGCTGCTTGACTACTAAACTTAGCTGTTGTGGGCATTTTATTGTGTGGCAACCTATATTTAACTTTAAATTTAGGATGAATCAAGTGGTTTCCAAGGAGTTTAATTATCAAACACTAGTAAAAATACTACGTTGATTTTCAATTATCAAGTTACTGAGTCTAATTAATGTTATTTTGAATTAATCTATTTTCTTGGTGATAGTGATATTTTTCTTTATTTGATATGAAAATAGTATTTCTGTTTATTTTTAGAATGTAGACGATTTATTAAAGAAAGCTTTAGAAGAGAAATATCATCCAGCTATCGTAGAATTATCTGTTTATTTAGTAGAAAGTGTTGGTAATTCTACCAGAATAGATTATGGTTCAGGACATGAAATGGCGTTTGCTGCATTTTTATGTTGTCTGTTTAAAGTTGGTGTTTTAAAACCTGATGATTTTATAGCAACTGTACTTAAAATATTTGAAAGGTTAGCATGTTTCTTACATAACCAGTGATAGGAAAACATATCCAAAATACAAAAGAGCAAGTCTCCCCATGTTCTGTCACCTAAAAGAAGACTACACATTTGGTGGATTTTAATACCTTTTATTATAATCCACAGATATCTTCAATTAATGCGAAAATGCCAAACATTGTATAGAATGGAACCTGCTGGTAGTCATGGAGTCTGGAGTTTAGATGATTTTCAATTTATACCTTTTATATGGGGTAGTTCACAACTTATAGGTTAGTTCATTTATAGACAATTCATTGCAGGGTTGATTTTATTTCAATACAGATCAGTAGATCTTCTGTGTTTAATCTCTCAAATACACAAGTTAATGAGCTGTATTCTTTTTGTTATGTATAAAAATGTATTCAAATATGAATATGCATACAAAAGTTGATCATAATTCTTATTCTTAATAATCCATGTCTTAACTTTTTATATTACAGACCATCCAAGAATTAAACCAAAATCTTTTGTGAATCCAGAAATTTACGAACATTTTTGGAAAGATTATATGTTTTTAGGTTGCATAAAATATATTAATGAGGTAAAGTCTCTAATTTATTCCTTTATATTTTTATACGCCCACATTTCTTAGTTATATAGATTTTTGTTTCAAATCTTCATGGAATTTTCTAGGCAATGATATATCACAGCTGCTCTAATTTTCAACATCAAGGCCATCAACACAGTTAAATGTCCGGATTTATTCTTTGAAACACAGTAAAATTAGACTTAATAAGTGTATACCATGCTTAATTGTTTGCCATTTTTACGAACTTTCCATATGTATGTTTACCAATCTGATGAAAACACAGATAGGATCTATTTCATTTCGGGGGGGTTGGGATGGCCATGTGGTCTAGAGTGTCGCGCTTTGACCTCTAGCTGACCGGTCACCTCTGGCTTGTGGCTGTGGTTTCGAGCCCTGGTGTGAGCATATGTGGCGTGGAGATAGGGGAGCCTTCTCAACCTCATGGGTTTACTCCAGGCACTCTGGTTTCCTCCGACTGCTAAAGACCCCTACGTGCAAGCGAATTATTGAAATAAAATAAAACCAAATGTTAGTCCCGAAATGACCTAGTTTGTGTCGAGTGGACGTTAAACCCCATTTCTCTCTCTCTCTCTCTATTTCATTTTGTTTTTTATTGTTCAAAATTTAGTTTAACTAGGATCTGGAAGAGTTACAGCGAGTTCTTGGTGTGCAATGCATGGAACTGTGGGTATCTTACAAGAATCATCAACACTGAATGGTTAATCGAATGTATGACGTCATAGAGTCAAAGTCGCTTGTGTGAGCACTGACGCGACATCCCACTACAACTGGTCAGATCTTCATGTAGTGGAGGCCATCGAATAAAAAAAAAAACAAAACGAAATATACTATTCAAAAAAAGTAGGGGATATTTGATTTTTAAGTGTTATTAAAGTCACCTAATGAAACTGACGAAGAAACAAATGACAAAATGAAATGAAGTTCACATTCATCGATTTATTCCAAATGATCGTTAGACTAAGTAAGGCACAGACTGACCATTATAAGGGTAAAATGATACCCGGGGTCAAACAGCAAAGTTACCACAGCATCACAACAAAGTCAGTAACGGGTAAATCCTCCTCTGTTTGCCAAACAAGCATTGATCCGACGTGGCATACTCCTAATGAGACGTCTAAGGTCATTTTGTTCCAGATTGTCCCATTCCTGTTGCAACGCAGCAGCAAGTTCTTGGACATTGGCAGGACGTTGTTGACGTTGACGTAACCTCTGTCCAAGCATGTCCCAGACATGCTCGATGGGGGAGAGGTCGGGACTCAGTGCTGGCCAAGGTAATGTGGTGATGTTCTGTTGTTGGAGGTAACCTGTAACGATCCTGGCCCTGTGACATCTTGCGTTGCCATCCTGGAAGATGAAACGGCGGCCATGACGTCGTGCGAACGGCACAACATGGACTGCCAAGATTTTGTCCCGGTAGTGCTGGCCTGTAACACGCCCTGCAACAACATTTAAAGCCGTTCTTCCAGCAACAGTGATGCCTCCCCACACCATAACAGAACCACCCCCAAATCGATCATGTCTGATGACGTTAACGTCTTGGAAGCGCTCGTTTCGACCACGCCACACCCTCCTACGTCTGTCCAAAACATCAACAGTGAACCTTGACACATCTGAAAACATCACATTGCTTCAGCGTCAATTATCCCAGTGTTGACAATCCCTACACCAACGACGTCTTGCCTGAATGTGATGATCTCTCAAACAAGGGATCACGCGAGGACGTGGGGCGCGAAGGTGACCCCTATGCAGTCGATGCCGAATCGTCTGGCCACTCACTCTCACACCAGTTTGAAGACGAGCGCTGATCTGATTTGCTGTGATGACACGATTTCTCAAGGCCAAGGTACGGATAAATCGATCCTGGGCTTGAGTTGTCGCCCTTGGTCGACCTGAGCGCAGTCTGTCCTGTACAGATTGTGTATCACGGTATCTGGGCCATAGCCTGCTTATGACAGACTGAGAAACATTCATCGTCCGCGCCACAACCGCCTGTGTTGTGCCGATCTGTAGCATGCCAAGGGCACGTAACCTTTCATTTTGGGTAAGCCGACGCATATCAAAATTTGTTTTCTGGTCACTAAAACAATTAAACTGATGTTTCCACCCTGGAATTCAATGCCACAATGACTGTAACATTCAAAGTCAGAGTCGTGCAAATCTTGGGTTGGACCCCCATGATGATCCCAAGCATCACCTGCATTCCATGCGGTAGCTATTGGTGCGTTTGGGCGTCACATGTAACTGGAAATGTTTCTTCTGTTAGGTTCTATAGTGACTTTTTTCGTAGTCATTTGCATATTTTAGTATTATGGCCCCCAAATCAAATATCCCCTATTTTTTTTGAATAGTATATATAGATCTGTATTTTGATCAGATTGTATAATTACCTGACTATAGATCTCACTACTACTCTTACTATGTAACTCTCTCACACAATCTTATTCTGATTAATGCCACGATTAGGTTTAGGTCTGTCAGTTATTAAAATTGTTTATCACAAGTCTATGTTTCCTGTTTACATATAATCTGGTATTCTGTTCTCTCTGGAGTAGATTTAGAGGAGACATGATTCATACCAACTAATTAAAACTTGGTTGTTTCAGGTGAAAACTGGCCCTTTTGCTGAACATTCTAATCAACTGTGGAATGTTAGTGGAGTGCCCAACTGGTCAAAAGTCAACTCTGGCTTAATTAAAATGTATAAAGCAGAGGTAAATAAGCTATTATGTTCATAAAATCTAATAAATTTGTCTTGTGATATATATAATGCAAGGTCCAGTGAGAATGCAGAGCTGAAGGATTGCATTCCAATGGGGCATATTTGAATCATGTACCTTGTTATTCGCCAATGAGACTGACCACCTCGTTATTTTATTATTCACCACTTGAATAACAATTTGGTATATTTACACTCTGTCATTTAATAAGTTTTCTACTGCTAGGGGATACTTTGCAATCCATTATTCTATTGTCGTTTAGTGGTCAGTTTGAATTAAATCTTGAAATATCCTCATTAAAGATGCATGAACACCTTCATATGTGAAAAATGAATATCGTCAAATTGAATTACAATATGGATTGTTTTTTGTCTAGAGGTCGTTTTGCTATGTTTTATGCTATCTCTCTCTTTCACACTGCCTCCAGATGATTGGTCTCCCTGTTATATCCAACTGCAAAAGTCTTAGAATAGAATCACTACAAATGATGGAGGGTTGGATGGCCAAATGGTTAGCATGCGTAATTTGTATTATAAGGTCTGTCATTGAGTGAACTGGCATGGTTTCGATTCCCTGGTTGTACGTGACGAGAAGTAGGGTCGTCTATCCAATCATTTCTGTGAAATATAGCTTTACATTAGTTATTCCTTCAACATTTTAAGTAGTTCATTTTGAGACTAACATACAGTTGTTTTTATGTGCATTGCAATAGGGATAATTTTCAATCGAATTCCATAATATTTGAATTGTAAAATTACAATCAAAAGTGACAATAAAGCCTCCAATCTGAATGACAGACTCACCCTACCTGCAGAGAAGTAACTCTGGCACAGTGAATAGCCATGATATCTAAACGTCACAGGTCATGAGGTCACATCAACAAACAAAATGTCAACATTACAAGACACAATGTTACATTGTAAACAAGCCTTCCTGCCGCCTTTAGGACTGTATAATCCGTGCAGCCATAACGTCTTATCGCTTCTTCCAATGATTTTTCACAGAAATAACATCTACAACTCTAGATTTGACGTCGGCATATTGGCACTATTTTGTGCTTCGGTCGTGTTTATTTCAGATATACACAATCAATTCTGTTAATGTTTTTTAGCATGGGGATTGACTAATAGTTAATCTATTTCAGTTCTTAACAAAAAATTAAACCTTTAAAGCAATTTTTAAATTCTGGCTGGGATTACTGAGCAAAATGGCCATTCATTGTATACGTGCGAAAAAAAAAAGAAGCCAGCTACCATTTAATTTTCGTATGTTAGTTACGTACGTAAAGCCTCATATTGCTAAAATAGTTTATATCATTGTGTTTTAAATTTTAAATGGTTCTTTGAACATCACATATGAAATAGTATAAGGTGTTGTAAGAATTGTAAGCATACCTTAGTTTCATGTACAAAACAAGTCTCTACTTATAGCTGAAATGCCAAAAGGCACTGATTCACTGACATGAAACTCCTGGGAAGCTCCTTATGATTTTAAAGCCTGATTTCCCTTTGTAAGTGGTGCAGGAAGGAGGATCTGGCAAAAAATAGTGTCTTGTCATTTTGTACACATTGTTGTGAAACTATAAACAGTGCTGTCAGGATCAAATTTCCCTTCAGAGCACATTGCATGCGATATGCCAATCTTTGTTAGCCCTGTTGGTGCTGAAAAGAATTTAAAAACCTACATGTATTTCATTTCAACATGGAACATTTCTTATCTGTATGAACTTCACAACTGAATAGGTAACATTGCTAAATATTAACAATGTATTTTTTTTTTATTTTTCCAGGTTTTATGTAAGCATCCCGTTATTCAACATTTTTTATTTGGTAGTTTATTATCTGTTGAACCAGTTGCTCTGACAACGTGATTAACTATTATATTAAAACATAGGTTATACGAAAATTGTTTACAAAAATATGGATGCACATATATGTTAAATACAATAGTAGTGTAATCTGATATTTTGTTTGCTATTGTAATGAAAATTAATGGGAAGAATACAAGTTTCTTTTTAAATATATCAATAAAACTATGAAAGATAAGCATCTAATTGTTTATCAAAGGAATATATTAATTGTTCATGGTCTTGAGGAGTTTAGACACACATCGTTCATTTTCAAACACTTGCTTGATAAAAACTCACTTTTCGACCTATCTTGTAAAACATGCAACATAGCGTACATGAGTGACATGTTATGGATATATTTATAAGCTTAAGAAACCAGTAAATGTATATGTATCAGTGCTCATTTAAATCCTGCCAGTATAGACTTCTTGCCGGTGAGAATATATTTATAAAGAAAGTGCTATTAAAATATTTCTATATATAAATGACTACTTGTATTTTGTTCGATGATCTTATATAAAGGACATGTAGCCCCAGATTTCAGGGGGTTGTTAATAAAACTACAATCCGAACATCAAAATCTAGCCTAAATAAAGCATCAACCAATGGAAGTGATTAGCCCTACTTAGCTTCAGCTCGAAATGTTAATCATTGAACTCTGTCAACTCAAGACACTCACCTAATGAACATCTACATCAAGTTTAAACAATCTACCTCAAATAGAAGCAGAGTTGTTGACCAATCTTGACCAATCAAATTGTTTATCAATTCTTAGACTAAGCAGAAAATTCTTAGGGTAATGATATAATGAACCCATATTCTGAGTTTCATCGCTCTTACTCTTACTTCATTATAACCAAAGTTATTATGCCCCAAAGCATCAGCCAATCAGATTGCTTATCTCTGCTCACTGTAAGCAGAAAATGTTCATCATCGAACTCCATCAAGACATTCACCTAATGAACGCCTACACCAAGTTTGACCATTCTAGATCAGTAAGAAAGAGAGTCATTGTGTTCTAAAGTCTCGGCCAGTCGAATTGCTTATCGCTCTGCTTACCCTACGCAAACAATGTTAATTATCGAACTTAGTCGAGGTATTGATGTACTGAAACTATACATCAAATTTCATCACCTTTACTTAATTAGAACTTTAGTTATCTTGTCCCAAAGTATCAACCAATCAAATTGCTTATCTCTGCCTACCCCAAGCAGAAAATGCTCATCTTCGAACTCCATCAAGGCATTGACCTTGTCACAGGATGGGCGAGGCGTGACCGTTTTGGGGAATAAGGAAAACTAAGATACAAAAAGAATTAGTTTATACAGTACAATATGAATAATATACAACATAACAATTCTTTCACACGTGCGCGCACTAAATGAATGACTTTACAAAATGTCCACCCATCGGCAAGACCATACCATACCATTTATCGGCAACCAGTCATCAACGATACCATTCCAGGAACACACTGTCGACGATACCATTTATCGGCGACTATTTAGAAGATACCATTCCAAGAATAAACTGTCCACCCATCGGCAAGACCATAATACGACGATACCATTTATCGGCGACTATTTTAGAAGATATCATTCCAAGAATAAACTGTCCACCCTTCGGCTAGACCATACTACGACGATACCATTTATCGGCGAGTATTCTTAGACAATACCATTCCACCATTCCAAGAAGAAACTGTCCACCCATCGGCAGGACCATAATACGACGATACCATTTATCGGCGACTATTCTGAGACGATACCATTCCAAGCACAATTAACATCAGTAGGTACCCAAAAGGGGACCTGTAAAATTAGTCAACATTTGTACATAAATTTACTCATACTATACTAACTTATTTACTCACACTAAAATATACAACGGTAAGTAAAAACATACGAATCCTGCACCGAGGAACCCAAGGCAACAAAGTTTAGCATAATTTTACTCACCCAAGTACCTGGTGGCAGTATCGAGTCCTCAGTACCACTGTCATAATCCATCTCCCAAACAAGCCAGATTGCCCGGCTTATATACTACCTGTATAATGCACGTGCATTGCAGGTAGAAAGTTTGGGCGAGCCTTAATATATTACAGGTAAATAGTTTAGGCGAGCCACGCAGCAGAGTTTGGGCGACCAATAGTGATACTAATGAAATACGACCGTGACAGACCTAATAAGCACATAAACCAAGTTTAAACATTTTAACTCGATAAGAAGGAGAGTTATTGTGTTCCAAAGTCTTGACCAATCAAATTGCTTATCGCTCTGCTTACCCTGAGCAGAAAATGCTCATTATCGAACTTAGTCATGGTATTACTGTAATGAAACTATACACCAAGTTTCATCACTCTCACTTAATTAGAACTAAAGTTATCGTGTCCCAAAGCATCAATAAATCAAATTGCTTATCTCTGCTTACCCAAAGCGGAAAATGCTCATCAAGGCATTGACCTAATAAACACATACACAAAGTTTGAACATTCGAGCTCAATTAGGAAGAGAGTTATTGTGTCCCAAAAAGTGGGACGGACAGACGGACGGACGGACAGACAGATAGACAGACAGACGGACGAACCCATTTTAATAGTCCCCCAACTTTCGAAGACAGAAATTGTAATGCCAAACAGGGTAGCTTTGACACACCACATGCATGAGCATTCCTAATTATTATATTAACCTTGCAGGCAACTCTAGTTCAATTTAACTGAACCGAAATATACACATAATCTCTCTCTGAATGTAACACCACCACAATAGCAGTTGGTATGGTATAAAAACACAGGCAGTGTATTTGATTAGGGTAGTGAAACATTTAGTCCAGTGGCTGAAGGGGGGGGAATCGCCACCCGAGCTGTGATTTTATGAGACCAAGTTTTTCTAGACCAGTTTTTTGTGTAGATTCCGAATCTGGGTGGTGATCAGGCGTTTGAGGGGGCTTTTCCGAGATAAAGGGGGTTTAAATGTCTACAATGAGCGTGTGTGGTGGGGTGGGGCGGAATGACATGTTGACATAAAAAACATAAATTTCTAGGACTGTCCATCTTTAAATAAGTCATGTCTATGATGCCCTTGACAACTGTTTTGGTTTGTGGGGAGGTGGGGTGGAGGTAGGTGTGCATATGTGGAGGGGGGGGGTCATTATGTTGACATAAATAATGATCATGTTATATATTAATAAAACATAAATTTCTAGGAATGCCCCTGGACAACAGTTTGATTTATGGGGTGGAGGTAGCAGGGGACTGACACCATGTATTTTTGTGGACAGAAGTCATTTCGTTCAACATATTTCTCCTGGGGTGACGAATTTTACGAACAGACCAATGGATTACCCATGGGAAGGCCCCTCTCTCCTTTAATTTCAGAAATATATTTAACTGATTTAGAAGAGAAGGCGCTGCAAACGTCCACTATAACCCCATCATGCTTTTTTAAGTGGATGACACCTTTGTTATAATCAAACAAGATGATCCAGAAACACTGTTACAACACCTCAACACCCACGTATTAAATTCACAATGGAAACAGAAAATAATAACCAACTACCCTTCCTCGATGTTTGTATATCTAAAACCAACAATTTGATCCGTACCAGTGTCTACAGGAAACCAACCCACACCGACCAATATGTTCACTTCAAATCCAACCACCCGAATGGCATCAAATCGGCCACAATTTCAACTCTGTTGATCCGTGCGAAAAAGATATGTGATACTGAGAGCCTCTCCAAGGAAACTTATTATCTCAAACATGTCTTCACAAATTTCAACGGCTATCCAGAGAAGTTTGTGACAAACACAATTAAAAAGACCCTGTCGGCAAGTGCAGCTAAATCAAAACCCCCGACTGCCCCAGACAGAATCTTCCTTCCATTCTCCTACCAAATCAAACGGCTACTAATGCAACAGCCATAAAAAAAATGTACATGTAACTGTCACAAAAAGCAACAGCACCAAAGATATATAAAGAGCTAATGGTAAACTAAATCCAACACAACTGCCACAACCAACGGGATGTGTTTATCAGATAGTATGCGTTGAAAAAAAGGATGGATGACCACAAGTCGAAAGCAGCAACCAACAACTCCGCTGTAGCTGAACGCTTGAACTCCAACCCTCGCCACAGCGCCAATGGTCCAACGTAAAATCGCTATGCAATAACATCAACATCAAAAGAGAGCGCGCCGATTGCATGAAGCCATTCAAATACGACGACACAAACCCAAGATGAACAGAGATCAAAGATTGTTCCTCCCCAGGGCGTATGACACTCTTATCGCATAATCGAGGGTAAGCATAACTATTTTATTTCAATCATACTCAATACTTAACAATATTCAAGTTTAAAAATAAATTTTTAAGTCTGTAATAACACTACAATTTGCAAAAATAAAAATCAATAATTGTCAACTATTTTTACCTTTATTATTATTTTTATATTTATTTTATATTATTTTATTTTTGCTTTTCAGGCCTGCTGTTATTGTAATTTAAGCACTTAATAGTTCTAATCCTGCCTTCCTTCATCACTATAACATCCAGTGGAAGTACTACTTACCATTTTAAATAGTCAGCCTATAAGTTATTGTTCTAAGGGTTTTTCTTATATCAGTATAATCACTCGCATCAACATGCGCATATATATCAATTATTTTCCGTCCTAATACAAAAATCTCATCCTCTCGGGATGTTGTCATTATTGAAACCAGATCAAATCGTTGTAAATACTCCACAACAATCAATTCATTAATCATTTGTGTTTATTTCAGTGAAAGGGGTGGTTGATAAAATTTGATCAAACTCCATTTTCTCTGACCTTTGTCATTGTTAAAACCTACTGATTATTGTATATACTCCACAACACTTAACCATTAATCAATTAGTTAGTTTGTTTTTATTTTTAGTTAGTGGTCTTATTGAATGTTGTCAATAACGTTTCAATTTATAATCCTTAATTAAATTAGATTCCCTTTAGGTATGAGCAATTGTAGATCTCTGGTTTGTCAGCATTAAGAATGTATTGTTGTGTACATGTATATATTGACTTGTCTCTTTTTAGATTTTATCATTGCTTGACAACGACTAGAGAAGCCTAGTCGAAACGTCGCTCAGTAATTGTATTCCATAGAATTGTGACCTGTATACCCTAGTTCAATTACTAAATGCCATTGAAACAGTTTACTTTAAACTCTGTGTATCAATCTGAAGTCAATCCGATGATAAGTTTGGCCTCTATAGCGTCACAAGGTTTTTGAAGTGATCAAGGGAGATAACTCTGGAAGTAATTATTTGAAATCACTCAAAATCAATAGGCTTCTTCGTCTCATGACCTTAAACAGTGTGTGTAAATTTAAAGTCGATCGGATATTAACTTTGGCCTCTAGAGAGCGTCTACAGGATTTTTTGATGTCATCAAGGGCCATAAATCTGGCAGTAATTATCAGAAATTGCTGAAAATCAATAGGCCTCTTCGTCTCATGACCTTAAACAATGTGTATATATTTAAAGTCAATCAGATATTAACTTTGGCCTCTAGAGCATCCACATCAACATCAAAAGAGAGCGCGCCGATTGCATGAAGCCATTCAAATACGACGACACAAACCCAAGATGAACAGAGATCAAAGATTGTTCCTCCCCAGGGCGTATGACACTCTTATCGCATAATCGAGGGTAAGCATAACTATTTTATTTCAATCATACTCAATACTTAACAATATTCAAGTTTTAAAATAAATTTTTAAGTCTGTAATAACACTACAATTTGCAAAAATAAAAATCAATAATTGTCAACTATTTTTACCTTTATTATTATTTTTATATTTATTTTATATTATTTTATTTTTGCTTTTCAGGCCTGCTGTTATTGTAATAGTTCTAATCCTGCCTTCCTTCATCACTATAACATCCAGTGGAAGTACTACTTACCATTTTAAATAGTCAGCCTATAAGTTATTGTTCTAAGGGTTTTTCGTATATCAGTATAATCACTCGCATCAACATTTGTGTAAACAGTGTGTGTAAATTTAAAGTCGATCGGATATTAACTTTGGCCTCTAGAGAGCGTCTACAGGATTTTTTGATGTCATAACTCTGGCAGTAATTATCAGAAATTGCTGAAAATCAATAGGCCTCTTCGTCTCATGACCTTAAACAATGTGTATATATTTAAAGTCAATCAGATATTAACTTTGGCCTCTAGAGCATCCACAAGATTTTTAAAAGTAATCAAGGGCCACAACTCTGGCAGTAATTATCAGAAATCACTGAAAATCGATACGCTTCTTTGTCTCATGACCTTAAACACTGTGTATAAATTTAAAGCCTCTAGAGCGTCCACAAGATTTTTGGAAGTGATCAAGGGCCATAACTCTGGTAGTTATTATCGGAAATCCCTGAAAAACAATAGGCTTCTTCATCTCATGACCTTAAACACTGTGTATAAATTTAAAGTCAATCGGATATTAACTTTAGCCTCTAGAGCGTCCACAAGCAATTGTGGACGACGGAGGGGGGCGACGACAATATACGACCACATTTCAATGTGGGCATATAAAAACTGGTCTAGAAAAACCTGGTCTCATAAATTTACAGCTCAGGTGGCAATTTCCCCCTCCCCCACCTTCAGCCACCGGACTAATTGGGTATGCATATATGATTGTCAAGAATCCAAATCAAACTTCTTTCCACATTTGTATAATAAACTATAACATATGCAGATTTGAAAATCTTTAGAAATCAAACAATGAATTTGAATTCATAAAAATTCGCAATATGGTACTTAAAATAGCATTATGCAAGAGCAAAATCTGCTTATTACAGGTCTTTCTTTAGGCCTGAGATGTTATCTAAATAATCAATTAGACAGTAATTAACATATCCAGACCCAATCTCGAAACCAGAAAATTTTTTGAAGAAATTTCTCTGGTGAATCGGGGTAGCCATTTTCCCGGAAGGTGACATGTAATTCCTACGCGCGAAATTTCTCTTTTATTTGCGTCGTACGCCCCTGATTTTACGTGCCTGGATGACCGAATCACTTAAAAATATACCCACACGTAGAAAAATAGATCTTTACAAAAACTTGAATTTGTTCGTTTAGTATCCAATTTTTTATGTCAGCGAGTTGACTTTGACTCAAGGATCATTTTACAACAAACGAAACGAAGATCCGACCTCTAGTTTTCGAGAAATCGACCCAAAAAGATTGACCAATCAGAGGTCAGAATGGGCGGGGCTTAGGTTTGAAAAAAATTGGAAAAAATGGACGGTCTAATGTGCCAGAGGCCTTCAGCTCCGCGGCTGCCTCTGGGAACGAGATTGATCCAGACCATAAAAAAACTCTTAAAGTCAACGCTAGCCTTCGATGTTGGTGGATTGAATTCCTATATGCCGCTTAATGGCCATTGATAATTAAATCAATCAAGTGGATAATTGAGACTATGCTGTTTATATTAATGATTTGAGTAATGATGACCGAGGCTATGTGAATATTTCAAACGCTTTTTTCTCGGCTAATAGTGGACCAATTTGACTGAAATTTTCAGCAAATTACCTTTACACTATCTAGTTTTTAACTATTATAGTGAGAACTGCCATCTCTTTATCTTATCTCGCATAATGTAACTTTAATGGTTTGTGTATAGTTTATACTTAAGTCAAATCATATATTAAATGCAACACATTTATTGCTTCCTTCTTATTCTACATTTGGAAACAAGGTATATATATAGTGGAAATACACAGAAACAAATTGTACAGTGATACAGGAAATAATATTACAATAACATAATATACATGTGGTATATAACATAATCATACATTAACATTAATAAAATTATATACAAATGATTTAACAGGAATGATAAATAATATTTTGCAACTTTTTCAATTAAAGAGACATTTCACAAAAAGTAATTTGATTTGATAGCTGGAAGTTGAAAACTTCAGTCACACATTTCACAAGATCTAATTTATAATTACAGTAAGCATTTTAAGAATTACAAATCTTGTGTAACTAAAAAACTGTCATTTTGGGCAATTATGTGTAACAGATCTGGCTAAACATTTGCACCATTTTCTTGTGTGGTAGGCAATATCTTTCAAAAATCAGTGCTACTTTATTTTATAATTTATTTGCACATATTTGGGGATCTTTAATTTTTACTTAGTTTATATCTGTTACTTTTTCTTACATGTTGACAAGAAATTTCAGTAAAATGTCCCTTTAAAAAAATACACAGACTTAGGTGACCTTAATGAGACATACCAATGGCTGTGTTGATTAAAAGTTATTTTACTTTTAGCTGGCTTGTATTGCTTCTATGGCAATATATTCACATAAACAATTTAATCCTGTCTTTCAATAATAAACATTCACCTGCTGAACACAACCCAGGATGAGCATATTTATTAACTTGAAGCAAGTTCCATAGATATCAAAAACCTTTCTTTGCCAGTATTTGGCTTAAAGGAGCAATCTCAAATATATTTTATTGAATCAATCTGGCAATATGTCCAGATTACACAAGTACCTATTTCTTTACATTTTACCTTTGGATTTGTCTTAAAGCTACATCTATCAACACATACCCTGTGAAATTTGAAACTGCACCCTTAACTCAATTTATATTCCACTTATAGATCATACTTACACCCGTAGAAAAAGTGTTGTAAGTAAGTAGCAAAGTTTGTTGATTTGAAATGGTAAAGCTAGAATAACTGTAAACAATCTATACACAAACATTATAATCAACAAACTATAATATAACTATTAATATTGCACATAATTAACATAACATGGTTAGAATATCTCTCTTTTCTTTATATTTCCAAACTTCTGGGAGCCCCAGTAGTTACAACACTAAAACCAGTTGGGTACCAGGTTCAAGTCCTCTTCGAGCCCAAGAACAACCACAGCTAATTTGCAATTTTTTCATATTATAAATTGCTAAAAACAATTCTCTCTTCACAAAAATTGTAACAAAGAACTGGTCATTTCATAAGGAATGTTAAATAATAACAAATATTATAAAACCATTTCATATCTTTCCTAACTGAAACAATTAGTGATTGCTATTTTATCATAAAGTTTGAAAAATTAAAATTCTAAGCCACAAGTCTAATATAGCTATGAGCAATCTTCAATAAAAACAGGAGACCAATTTCTCAAAACTAATAATTATTAAGATATTCTTGAAAAAATGTCCTTTAAATAGATATATATATATATGTGAGTACTGTATAGCCTTTAAGTATTCTATCTACATTCACAATCACGATATAGAAGATTAAAACATTGAAGAAGTTTATAAAGAATCCATCTAAACTCTATGATTATATATTTAAATAAAAGCCATTGCATCAGCTTATTCATGAACTTGTAATAACTTAAGATAGATGTGGATAAATATAGTGATGGTGGTGCATAGCTGGATATAAATCTAATTTTGTTACAGGCATTATATGGACTGAAGAGCTAAATTAGAGTTTACATTAGAATAACACTACCTAACAGCAGGATAAATCCTGAAAGCTATTTTCTATCTGTATAGGTGTTAAAAAGAAAATAGATATAAGAATTACAAGGGATTATAATCCCATTTACATGTACACTGGGCCAGTTCTGGTCCTGATTAAGTGCCGTTTCACCCATTTACATTAATTCTAAATTTAGCTGTTTACAGTTCTATTTTTCACGGAAAATGAAGCTTCATTCTTCTATATAACTTAGATGACGTTACTATTTATATAATATATGGTAATAAAAGTAGAATACAATATAAGAACTTGGCACTAGATTGATTAAATAATGTTTAAAAATTTTTTTTATAAACTATGCAGTGGATCTTTAACTTGCATACATTCGGGTTCTTTATTATAAATAATTATAATTTATGTTTACATTTATCTCTGGCATAACATTACCAACAAAATATCACAACACTGTATGCTTTAACTAAAAGTTTGGGCAGATATGGTAACCAATAAAACCAAATTTCACAAAAATTACTGTGGTAAATAGCCCTTTACACATCACCTATTTTGTTGGAATGAATCAGATGAAAAAAACATTATCTACTTATCAACCAAAGGAATTCTTCACCAGCGCAGTCAACCATATCGCCTTAAGAGAGCCTTTTTTTGACTTCCTAAACTAACAGTATCACAGACATAATATTTCAATTTTACAGAAATCGTCATATAAATGATGAACTAATCCACATGCCAGAAGAGTTCATTAGTTAAAGGGGGTTTTACAAGCTTGATGTAGATCCACTTGCATTAATATGAAAGCATTAATATGAAACTTGTAAAAAATAACTATAGAGATAAGGAATTTCTAGAAAAAGACTGTAATTCTACATTTTTAGCAAGATAAAATCTTGTGATTCAGTTTCCGAGATCTCGTAAATCTCCTAGAAATCCTTCTGGAGTGAGAATGTGTGTGGCTCCTGAAAGAAAACAAACAAAATACCAATTTATTTGCTGTTAAATTTACAGTTATTTCCTGATTTCCTAAATGCTGTAGGAATGATAGGCAAATACGATGGGAATTTCATAAACTTTGTATATCTAATTTATTAGGTTCCAAATATGTCACATATATAAATAGTACAGTGTTATGGAAATTAGCTTTTTACAGTTATACCCACTTGACTAACATATTAATTATTAGTTCAATAACTTGTTGGTTTGCAAGGGCCTTATCTTTTAAAATAAACTCATTATTTCATGCATTAGAATTTTCATAATTAACCTTACCAATAAGAACCTCCCAGTTCTTGACAGCATGAGTTACTTCATACGCTACTCGCATCTCAGAATAGGTGATACCGCCTATTGTAAACACAATCAATCTAGGAACATTACGTGCACTCGACTGACCTTTCTCTTTATGCCAATGACCAAATCTTACACTGAAAACAAACAATTCAATTCTTTATTTCTTTAAGTCTACTGACTCATCAGATTACATATATACACAAACACAATATATACACGGCAAGTAAATACAAACATTATAATTACAAACACACAAACACAATATACGCATGTCCATTAAATACAAACAGACAAATAGATTGGGGATGGGGTGTAGATAAATTGTATTAAATTGCTAGCCTAAATTTAACATGACTGGAAAATGCAGTAAATATTATAAGCTTCGTAAAATCTTCAGAACTTCTAAAATGACTTTAAAGGGGGGAAATAAGCTAGATTATTACCACAAAATAAAACAACAAAAGATAAAATAAATAAATAGTTGAATCAAAGGAGAGTGGGGGGGGGGGTACATTTAGTTAGGTCAGTTTAATTATTATTTAATAGAGTGGTTCTTTTCTTATCTGCAGAAATGAGAAATTTGCCAAGGTTCCGTATTTCGGATGTAGAAGTTACTTAATAATTGAATTAGTTTAAACATGTTAGGATTTCGTAAAAAGTATGGTTTGATAAACTGGTGACGCAATTCATTATAGCAAGGGCAGCCTATAATAAAATGAAATTCATCTTCTATGTCATTTAGGTTACAAAGTGTGCACTTTCTTTCACTACGTTCTATTTTATTGTATCGGCCTACTTCTATATTTAAATTATGCGCGGAAATTCGGAATTTGCTTATAGTTTTAAGGAAAATAGATTTAACGCTTTTTTTTTAAATAGCTCTGCAGCGTAAAGCTAACGGTTAAATGTTGATAAATTATACCTTTGGCGGACGATTTTATTTTTTCCATGTTTTCTTGGGCAAAGATATCATGTAACCTATTTTTTATAATTCGGAATGTACCATTGTTAACTTCTTTTAAAAGCAATATATATCCAAGACCGATTCTATCCAATTCAGTTTTAACAAATTTAATCCAACTGTCATTAGTTAAAATCATATCTTCATAACAGGAGTTAAGAATAACATTATCAGTATTACGTAGACCAATCCAATATTTAAAAATCCTACATTTTCTATCTAAAATCAAAGGGTATCTACCGAGTTCGTTATAAATCATACTACTACAAGTTGTTTTTCGGACGCCAAGCAGTTTTTTGCAAAAAAATAAATGTAATTTTTCAATATCGCTAGCCGAATGTGTGCCCCAAATCTCGGCACCGTAATTTAAAATACTTTTGACGTATGTATCAAAGATTGATAATTTTGTTTCTACGTTAAAGTGATTTTTGTTACAAGTATTTGATAAGCTAAAAAGAGCTGTACGCCCTTGGTCCGCTAAGCGTTTTTGCGTGTTATTAAATTTACCATTATAATTTAAAAGTACACCTAAGTAGTTAAATTCATTGACAGTTTCTAAAACATTATTTTTATAGAACCAAATTTCGTTTTCTCTTATTTTACCACCGTTTCTGAAAATCATTATTTTCGTTTTTTCAATGTTTACGGTTAAGTCCCACGAATCGGTATAACTTTCAAGTGAGTATAATAATTTTTGTAAACCTTCAGGGGTTTCTGCAAATAAAACCATATCATCTGCGTACATTAATAAAAATAAATTGATCATTTGTAAATTAATAGATGGACAATTATCTGTTAGAAATTGATCTTCACAATCGTTCACGTACAGGGAAAATAATATCGGAGATAAAACCTCGCCTTGAAATAATCCATTTAAACATAAAAACATTGTTGAGAGTAGATTATCGTTTTTGACACAGCACCTGACATTGTCATAAAGTGACTTGATTATGCTAAACATACGCCCTTTAACGCCCTGTTTTAATAATTTGTACCATAAATTTTGTCTATTTACAAAGTCAAAAGCTTTCCTATAATCCACGAAGCAGCAGTAAAGTCTTTTTTTTTTATTAAGATATTTTCTAATTAAATAATGTAGCGAAAAAATCGCATCAGTAGTTGACATATTTTTTTAGAGATTTAATATTTAATCAATACAATGCTCTTTTAATAAACACTTAAGGTAACTTTGTCATAAGGGTAACTTTATTATATATCTATATAAAGGGATTTTACATACAAAATAAATGAAATGGTGTTTAACATTGTACTTCTCTGCACCAACCAGACAGGCAATTTTAACAAGTACAAGCATACTACAGAAACTTAGCATAGCATCAATACACCTATCAAGATGTAATTTACCTTCTTGGTCCACCACCTGACATAGTCTGTCTGGCAGCTCCACCTGGTAGATACGGGAAATGTTTTGGATCAAGCCTTTCTTCAACAATATCCTACATAGACAATAAAATTTTATAAATAACAATAACGGATTTAAAAGTTATAAGCATTTTATTGAAGCCAGAGCCAGTAATAATTACTTTTGCTTTTCACATTCTAACACTTAACCGGTCATAGTCGCATATTTGCACCACAACGTTATACTACTTGGTGGTCACGGTTTATAAGCCGCATTTGAGTATTTAATTTCGTATTTAATTTGCATTTTGAAATGAGGTGAAACAAATAGTGCAAATGATAGATCAACTTATCCTCTTCAACTTTTTTTTTTTGATATCAAGAATCTATCACTTATAATTATCTAGCAGTAGACGTTTGAAATAGGCATATAAATATTTCACCTTATTTAGCGTGACCAGTTCAGTTCATGACGTCATGACATTGACCGGTTAAGGGTTAATACAGCCATTTCATTATAATAACAAAAAATCCTGATACATAAATTCAATCACAGCCAGTGTTTAAAAATCGCACTGTAAAAGTAAAAACTTTCATAAATCCAAAGCGTGGGTCCTTATCAAAACACTGGGTATACGATGGGAATATAATAGGTCAGTAAAATTATGAGAAGGTCATTTTTGATGCAAAGCTGCCAGGGGATCTCAACAACTTATGTCAGCCTGGGTCACCCCATAACTCTGCTTATTTGCATCCTGATCTAGATGCAAAATAGAATTTAATACCATCAAAATAAAATGTACAAAATATAATTCTACAGAAAGCAAAAATATCAGGATACATGTTTGTACCTCTAATAAATCTTTAAGATATGGCGTCCATCTTGACATTTGATACTGATGTTCCTGGGCACGTGCCTTTCTATTAAACGGCTGATACGGCTGTTGAGCTTTACGTCTTCCTCCCTGAAAACATCATTCAAAAAACATAGAATGCAAGTCATAAATGTTTAATACATCAACAAAATATAGTAAATGTGATAAACCAAATTCTAGAGCTCTATTCATATGTAGCTCAAAATAGATTCTACTAATGGTGAGTTCAAAAGGCAAATCATGTTGGCTAATTACAATTTTCATACTGAAAAACAGTGATCCGAGCATTTTACAATATTTAATTTTTATTTATCTTTATCATAAATTGAGATCCATTTTCATCTTGGAAACTTGTAATTACTGAAAACATAGCATGATTCAAACATCAGCATTAGTTATCATTTCTGATGCAATGGTTACACATAATACAGTAAAGTAATTTTTCTGAGTAGTTATATGTTATATATCTTCCCCTGGATACAGTTCCTACTTTGACCCTTGAGGTAACAACTTTCTCGCCTTGGCATGATGATCTTTTGATGATGTCCTAGTGAATGATGTATAACACAGTTGAAACAAAGTAAACACCGGAGAATGTATGGCCTATTAGTATAAATAATCACATATCTGATGTAGCAATGTTTAAAAGAGAAAAGTCTCTAACTCAATATTTTCCATAAGATTCAAAACTAAAAACACAAATTGTTGTTGTTGTGTTGCCGTGAAAAGTTGGGATCCTAATATCCAATATTTCAGACTCAATGAATGGTTCAAAAGATGGTACACAATGTTTGGAGCACAAAACTAATGAACAAAGACAAACATAATATCCTATTTTAAAATACAGTAAAATAGTAATGGCTGATTCACAAATGATAAAATAATAATAAAGAATGTGAAGAATGGGCTCATTAAGCTAAACGACTGTTGGACAGTTGGCGTATTTCACTGAACATAATATATAAAAAAATTAATTTTTTTTTAAACTTGAATATAAATCACTTTAAATACACTCATATTACATTAATATGTGATTTTAGACCCTTTTATAGTTTCAAAAATAAGAGCCATACACCCTTTAACTTTCTGAGTGATACTGTTCATCTACACTGCTTTAGGAATATATTCTTAAAAAAGCATCATCCCCTTTATCAAGAATAAATAAATGTACTTAATCTAAACTGAAACATATAAAAACAACTTTTAGATTCGTGTATCAAAATACAAGGCATTCCAGGCAGAGGTGTCCACTGAACTTCTTGAAAACCACTCTCTAGGCTATAATGCCTCTTTAAAAACATGATTTCAACTTGAATGCAAGTCATACAATTTTTCAAGAATAAGATCATTTACTGAGCTCTATTGTCATGACAACATATTTAATGTCAAGGAGATGATTATCAGCATTTTGTCTGCTCTTTTGCTAAATTGCAATAAATCTTAATTACAGATTGACATATCTATGCAAATATATTTATCGAATCAGTTTGTGTTAATAAGCTTTGTCCCAGGTTACATCCACCTGTACTAGAGTTCTGCAAAGATTCAAATTTGTATAATGCAACCAGTTAAATGATTACTAAGCAACCCATCCTCTATCAATGATAACTCGATTCAGTTCATCTTTAAAGAACAATCAAATAACAGATTTGAATTAGAATAATTCATTTCGCTCTACACTCTTTTAATTCCCACTAAGGTTCCATGCAACCAATTATGGATTGCTGAATATACAGCAACAGAAACAGTCAGGCACATGCTATTTCCATGCGTCTGGTTTAGAATGAGCTGGAGATAGCTAATTATGATTTCAAAGGTCTAAACGATTAAAAACATTCTTAAAAACTTTTCTTGCAGTCCAATTTCTCATAATATAAGGTAAGACTTGCATAAACAATACTCTTAATTCACTGAAATAATCTAAACATTCCAAAAATAATTGTTATGTAATAACAAAAAAATAAAATCTCTAATAAAATTAGAAAACTAAAAACATTTATCTATGATGCAATATGTGAATATATTTATTTATCTACAGATAAACTGTGGCTCAAAGAAAATAAAAATTCAAAATCTATGTAAGTATCTGAAAATCATGAGCTTTCAGCTAATAATAATGAAAACTTTCTACAAAAAATCATGACTTTAAAATAATTGGTATTGATAATATGAAAATTGACTTTCATCTCATGACAAATCTATTTTCAATAATAATTTAAAATTCTTTAACCAAAGATGCAATAAATATTCCTAGTCATGCAATAAATATAAAGAAAACCAAAACAGTTCAAAGAGGTCTTGCTTTAGTGTTTTTTGATAAAATAATCCTACTAAGAACCTTTAAAAACCTAAGAAGGCCCTGTACAATCCCAAAAAAGAGTGACAGTAAATAGAATTCATAATGTAACAATTTTGAGAAAGAATTAAGAAAAGGGTAAAGCCAGGCTGACACTTGCACGATTCCGTGGGACGCATTGGCACGACTCGATTCGGCACGACTCGAGTCGGCACGACACCGTCCGATTGGCGCAAACTCGTCGTGCCAATGCGGGAAGTGCGTAAACAATGCTCAAACTATGCGTGAACTCGTCGTGCCAGTTTGTGTCAATGTGGGCACTGATGGGCACGACAAAATCGTGGCCAAAAGTCGTGCAAGTGTCAGCCTGGCTTTAGATAGTATTAACCATCACTACTTTCAGTTTCATCAGGCTCATTTGGAACGGTTTGCCTATATCATAATCATGTGCATCAGAGTACTTTCTATCATAATACTGGGAAGTCCAAAGAACAATGCATGTACATTCAGTAAATATCAAGAGCTAAGTGAGAAACATCAGAATTTCTTTAATACAAACTCCATTTGAATCACTACGTTAATTCAGAATATGTCTTATTCTTACCAATGTTAGCAAAATTGAGCTGCTAATTATATAAACTTACAGATTAAAGAGATTAAAGTTTTTATTAGCCTAATTTGACTTTTGCTATAAACAATTTATTATGAAAGATGGTCAAATGCATTTGAAAACTGTTTCAAAAGAGCTTGTGTTCTCTTGCATGCATAAATCTCTTCCCTCTTTACATTCCTTTTCTCAAAGTGTAACTAAAAACTGATAAAAAAAAAAAACCATTCTCAGGAGAAAATACAAATTGGACGTGATCAGGAAAATTTATACAAACAAATGTATGCTGAATAGTCAATAAAATTAACTACCATGTCAAATACTACGATGCTTAAGTCCATTAAACCCACTAGAATATTTGACTCCAGAATAACAATTTAATAGTTTTTTGAAAATAGTTCAGTCAAAATGTCATCAATCAACTTTAAAATAACCTATAGATAACATTTGAAATATATGATACACATATCTTACATTTCCACCGCACCCAACAGGAATATAAAAAAATAAACAAAAGATTTCGAGCTTTAGAGCCAACAAAATGTAAAGCGAACAGAAATTGGATGGTGTTTTTGCGTAGCGTTAAAACATATTGATATCTCTCACCTGCGTCGAGAAATTGGACTGAAAAGTTCCGTAACTAGCTGTACTCTGTAAGATAGTAGGAGGACTACAATTTGTGCCGTGAGTCTAAACTCGCAGAAGACAGAGTAGAAGATAGACGTACAAAAGTTGGAAGAATTTAGCAAGCATTAAGAAAAAAAGATACATAATTGTTTCATACTAAAGTTAATAAAGCTTGTTCACAAGGTTCCGATGCAAACAGACTTGCATGTAAGTAAAATTAAAAAATGTGCATTCATTCAATTATTTATGTCAACACAACTTGAATCAACCATTTGTTTCTATATTCAAACAAAAAACAAATAATGATTACAGCAAATCAGATCAACTTTTAGAAAATTGAAGAATGATTTAGTGATGTCATCAATACTACCATATTTTCAATATGGCTTCAAGCAGAAAAATGGTGGTATTATTTTGTAAATGAGTCAGATTTGTTTATCTTGTGTGTAAAGACTTTTTTTACCAGTTGTGTCAGTCTTTGAACAAATGCAATCTAATTAAGTGTGGTGTTTGAACGGAGGTGTCTAGAAATTTCTTGAAAGTAGTTTCATTTCTAGTAGCCGTTATCGTTATCTATCAAGAGCTAAAACCTAGAAATATGTGGATTGTAAGGTTGCAGCGATACCCCGGGGATGCCGCATTATCGCGATTATTTTTTTTCAAGTGATATCGTATCGGCCAAAGTTGAATAATCGCAATCCCCGGTATTTTAGGATTTTTTTGGGCGGAGGTCGGTGCAATAAATCCAAAGTTCATTTTCACCGGTGCGGGGGCCGGATCGAATTCGAAATAATAGTTTAATTACTACTTGTAAAATTATACAATAAAAATCGGTGAGAGAAAGTTCCCGAAACACATTTTGTAAACAAAGCCGCACGCGACATCGGTGTACCGTAGCAACGGTGCGGCGAATCCCCGGTTAACAAGACTGAAAATATTATGTTTATTTCAATGTTAAGTTAGTACTGTACGATAAAGAGAATTATCGTGATAAAATTGATAATCGTAGACTTTTATTTATCGCGATAATTCCAAAAGCAGTTATCATGATTAATGGCGATATCAGAATTTGATATCGTTGCAACCTTAGTGGATTGTCTATATAATCTAATTTAATAATTCTAAAAATATTTCTAGTTTTAAAAATCAAGCCAGAAAGGTCCAATTTGTGCTGAAATTATACATTAGTTTCTCGTTTGGTTATCATCCCCTATTCATTCCTTCCAAAAAGACGATGCAGTTTTATTTAAATGATTCAAAATATGCATAATATTCACAACCAAAAATAATCATTCACTGAACTGAAAATAAATATCAGTCTGCCCTTTTTCTTTGAATCAATACAAACTTTTTCTTGGAATCAATACAAACACTGTTGTGGCCTCTGCAGTTTTACCCATGCTAACAATATACATTGTACAGTCTTTCAACTTTCAAACTGAATTGAAAATTTGACTAACTATGATATATCAATATATGTCACAAGAACTTTAAGTAGAATTAATCTGATTTAGCTCTCTTGACAGATATTTATCTTCAGTTCTTAAAATCTTAATGCTAAGTGCTTTTAATACCAGACAACCAGAAATTATTGTGTGTTAGTCTAAAAACAATAAAATAATTATCTTAAATTCTTAAAAAAAAATTGTGGCCACAGGTTTCTCCCGTCATCACCATGAAAACATTTCAATGATTTTCTATTCAAACTCACATCTTGTATGATGGGTACACCTAGATTCTGCATGTTAGATAGAATACACTTCTCATCACCAGGTATCTGAGCATGTTGAACTAATTTAGCTAAATTCTCCTCAGTAATACCTGTAAGTAGTGTAAGTATAAAATACACACTATAAGAAAAAAACTATCTCAGGATGGGGTTTAAATAACCACCACTCAACTAAACCCAGTATATCTTTATTTCACTGTGCTTAGCACTAGAAGCAGTCAGGAAATGCCAGAGAACCCAGAGTAAAGTCACATGGTTGGGAAGACAACTTGGCTCCTCGTCACTGTTGGTTTATTCTTTTAGTAATGATTGCAAAAGATTGAAAATCGATAGTTTTCTTGCCTACCCTACACCTTGCATTAATTCTGTCACAAAATCCATGAGGTCAGAACTGGCCAGAGATTATGAAGGCAACACTGTTCCCAAAACGATATAAATCAACCATAGTCAGGAATATCAGATCTGTACCCTGTTGAATATGTTGTATTTCAAATGTTTAGAAACAAGGTTGGTGTCAGAATATATATAAGTTCTGTCTACCATACTGCTTTAGATCCACCTGGTTATAAATCTTTCATAATCTACTGTGACGTTTACAAACAGAATTTTATCATACAATTCTGAGCAAAACGAGCAAAAACCTTTATAATTATGGTACTTACCACCTTTATGGATGATATAGAGTAGAATAATTCTAATTTTATCATAAGCTGTGACGTTTTGGTCCAGTAAAATAGGAACAATATTTCTCATGTGATCTTTAATCTTTTCACCTTCAGCATCAGTCCCCATAGCTAAATCCTACAAAATATAAAAGAGATATAAATTTATATCATCCCTAATAAGTTGTGGATTATAGGAAAATAAAGGAACAAGGCATAATATCTCAAAATACATGTACTATTTTTGTCATTTTGAAAATCAGTCATTACTGTGTTATATAAATGCAAAGCATAAGAAGGGATTTTGAATTCTAACTAATAGTAATACTGTCTCTTTTGTGAGTTTTTTAAAAACAATTACGACTGTGTATTGCAGCCTAAATCCTATTGCAATATACGACGATTTGTAACAATAGGTCTAATCAAATGAATGTTGCATATGAAGAAAAAGAAAAACGAATTTGAAATACTGGTAATCTAGAACAGCTTAGACAGATGCAAGACAAGATCAATTGAATGCATGACCCAAAAAAAGATAGGTTGCCCGGCAACCAAACATACCCCCACAACAGCTAAGTCGTCTGCACAGTCAACAAGGGTTGTCGCATATTTTTTCTTTTGTCAGTAAGGAGAACGTTTACAACACATGAAAATATTATTACCAGTAATAGCCCATAAAGTAATTATCAGAAATGGTTAGAATGGTTTCATTTGTTTGTCTTGTGGCCTTCATCCACAAGATTTTTCAAACTGATCAAGGGTCATAACTCTGGCAATAATTATCAGCTATCACTGAAAATCAATGTGGGCATATAAAAAACAGAATGTCTATCCATTTGAAAATATATATTCTGATGAATAGGATATTAATTATTATTTTATTAGCCTATGGCACATTTCATGACAATTGGACCGATAAAATGAGTCGCCGCAATTTACGTGACTTAGCCCCCTGCCATCATGGTGCCAATTTCTTCGCGTGCAGGTACTCCACCAGTTTGCTTGAAAAACAAAACTTTTATGATTTGTCGTGTTTATTGGCTTCCTCTGATATTTTATTGTTTATGAAAAGATTTACTACATTGCAGGCTACATTGACGGACAGACAGACGGACGGACGAACCCATTTTAATAGTCCCCCAACTTTCTTCAAAAGGCTGGGGACAATAAGAATTCTAAGTACCAACGTCGCGTTAAAAACATTCTAAATAAGATTTACGGCAACCAGCAAATATAAAACGAAAGTAGAATAATATTGATACCGAAAAAAACGTATTGATATAGTGTATCGCAGAAGGTGGTATAGCAATATATCGATATTGCAATTATTTTTGACAGCCCAACAAATACAGTACAATCCGTATGAGCAGCCACTCCTATTCAGCGACATTTTGTAAGTGGTCACAATAAATTTCCCCCGTAAAAATTCTATTGTTTTATCTCTTTATTCAACGGTTACTCTTCAAACAGCGGCCAGCGGTCACTATTTTGCTAATAAATTTAACAAAACATCGCCCATTCAACGGCCATTGTTGAATGAAACCAACTTGTCATTCTTCGTAACACCTCCGCTAATCCTGTGAGTAGTAATCAATTAACTGGACTCCCACTGATCAGGTAAAAAGAACTGTGAAAATAATAATTAACCCAGGATTATCTGTTAATTAATCTTTTGTTTCATTAAACGACTAACCTGATCATTGTTTTCACACGTAACGGAACATTATTTGATACTGAATGAATAAACTGAAAGTACCGACTAAAAGCCGCTATGTTGTTAAATAGACGTTTTTAGCGGCATCTATAATATTACATACAGAGTTGCACCCCCTGTTAAATCGGTAGCAAAATCAGCAATGTTTTTTGGTTCATGTGCTTATTTGATAAAATAAAATTAATTCAACGATTTTCTTCACAAAAATGGATAAATATTATCGAATGCATCACAATGATAGACAGTAGCATTGAGGGTTGGTACAAAATGACAAGTTTACAGAAGTTATGTCTGAGATTCAGCGATGGCCAAATTTACCGATGCAAGTGAAGTATTGGTGTTTGCTTCCAATGCATTCAAGCGTAATGTCAGCACAAAAAAACCCTATGAGATTTTACAAAAATGGATAAATTTTATCGAATGCATTACAATGATAGACAGTAGTAATATAGTATTGAAAGTTTACGGAAGTTATGTCAGAGAATCAGCAACGGCCAAATTTACCGATGCAAGTGCACCCAAGCGTAATATTAATTGATGTCCGCACAAAAGAACATGAGATTTTATTAAGGAGCCACTCCCGTTAAGCGGTCAATCGTAAAAATTCCCATGGGTGGCTGCTTAATGCAGATTCTACTGTAGTTAAAAATAATCCACTTCTTAGCACTACCAGTACTATCCCTAAAACTGTATTTGTGTTAGTGTACACATAATCATAGGAGTCAGGGGCCATTAACTATTAACAATAGTTAATCATACAAATCTTTACATAGTTTATACAGTTTGTAGAATCATCTAAGAAATTAACATTTCAAAGAACTGACTGGCCTTCTAACAAGACCAATTGTCAAAGAAATACAATATTTTGACCAACCTGTTCAACTTTACAAAGTTTATCTGTCTGTTTCTGATACTGTCTCATACAATCTTCTGCTAAATGTAGATGTGTGGAATATTTATTCAGTTCTTTTCGATACTGAGGCATCTTTTTCAACATCTGAGACAAGTCCCTCATATTGGATTTATCTGTGTTGCTCATCTTTTTCTCTACAGCAAACTGTTTCAACTTTTTAGTTACTTGTCTAAAAAAACAAAACAAATTAAAATGGTTAAATTAGAATGGCATGCACAAAGCCTTATGCCTAGAATATTATAGTTTTTTTATTTTAAGTAATCTGTGTTTGTTCCAGCTTGAATGTGTTAAAATTGGTTTAAAACTTACTAAGTAAAGAATATTGTTATCGACTAATCCGTTTTTGTTACAGTCTGAATGAGTTAAAATTGGTTTACAATGTACTCAGAGAATATTATTTTTGACTGATGTGTGTATGTTTCAGTGTTAAAATTGTGTTACACTTTATTGTGAATATTCAACAGTGTCCACTCTCTAGTCTTCCCCTTTTAATCATAGTGTAATAATTACAAATGTGCTTTCTAATTTTGTGTAATAATACTAATAAACTTGAACTTTCACAGCCTTTTTCTTTCATGGGTGTATTTAAGCATATCTTACTAACAGTTGTCCAGACAAAATTCAGTCTCACAAATATATCTATTTTATGTCATCTTAAAACATTCACCACATTGTCACCAGATTGCTACCACTAAAAGTTGTTTTAATGTGAAAAATAATAGGTTCAATATTAGTAAATTTTCGGCCACGAGAAATTTCACAATTCATTCAGAATATTTTTACAAAGGAAAACAAACCCAAAAAACCCTAATTGACATTTATAGTATATCGGCAGCGTCGCTTTGAATTTTGCCATGACATGAGTCATGTCAAAGGCAATATAGGTTGTGAATATCACTATTAAAACTAAGCACTACATCACATCATTTATGGCTAACTAGTAGAAGAATAGCGTCCATTGCCCCGACCACTACACGCGTCATGACAATACCTAGATTTTAGCCATTTGGATCTATCAGTAACATAATTTAATTAATACAATAGCATTTTTAATACCAATCAAAGAAACAATAATTTTGTAAACTACAAACAACTTCATATAAATAACGGTTGCAACTCACTGGTAGATAATTAGCTATACTGGTAAATTATAACACTGAATCCAGGATGTATGAAAACGTTCTGGTTATATGTCAAAATCATTAAGATAGTCTTGTTCACCGAAAACACCCCAACATATATAAAATACCAGTGAACATTCCATCATTCATAAGTATTATTTATTCAAAATGGCTACGAGACGAACCGCTTATATCACTAAGAAGTTGAGAGTAATTAGCTACACTGAATCGCATGGTAATAGTGTCTCAGGTCGCGAATTTAGTTTGTTTGAGTCAAAGGAGAGACATTGGAGGGATATGAAAGAGAAACTTACTGACATGAAACCAAGTAAAGAAGCGAATAGATACACAATTTGAGAGAAAACTGGTTGATTATGTAAATGACAGACGGTAAGCAGGTTTGCCCGTTTCGACGACAAAAGTTACTGTAGGCACTATTGTTGGCGAAGGGCAAAGCCAACCGTGCAAGTTAAAATATTGTGCTAAAACTCAATAAAATATCAATGGCCTATGGTATACTGTGTGCCAGAGTTGGGATTTCAAAATTTTTTGTGTCGGACATTTTACCGAAAATAAAGGGGCATAACTCTTATCATTATTTAAGCAGACGAATTCATACCACAATTAAAAGTCACATGTCAAAATATTCAAATCACGTACATAACAAAAGTAGGTGAACCTCGCTATTTTTCATATTTAATTCCCGTACGATATTCAATTCATACCACAATTAAAAATCACATGTCAACAAAATAATCAAATCCCGTACGTAATAAAAATTGGTGAACCTCGCTATTTTTCACACCTAATTCCCGTACGGCATTCAAATTTATGTCAGTAAATGTCGTACAAAATTAAGCATTTTCGTAATACATTGAATGAAAGCTTGTCGATCCTGCTTCGGCATAAAATTCACAACCGTAATATTCCTTTACATTTACGTGGCAGCAAATGAATGCCGAACTTCCGAAATAAGAATAGTTTGTGATGTCAGAACATCGTTTTTTCTTTATAAAATGTCAACAAAATATTCAAATCCATGCGTAATAGATTAAGAACACGGCAGCAAATGAAAGAAAAGCAATCGAAATAATACTTGTGGTGATGACAAAAGGCATAGCTGACTTCAGCGTATTGCCGCTATGGCGTACGTGACTTACAGCACACAGCTTCATAGTAAGCACTGCCTAACATGTTAAGCAATATTCGTGCGGCGCTCGAGATCACGGGGAAAGTGCCACTGTGGATGAGAATTTATATATGGATTCTTAAAAGGCGTAAAGGATATCGTAGACAAAATGAATTAAGGTGTTATAAAATAATATACTCTTACGATATGTGACATCTATGATTAGTTGATAGATGCTGTCGGCTCAAATCAATGCGATTAAAATGCCCGACAATTGAAGACCACGAGGTAAACAGGTGAATTAAAATTATAATCACTCTTATTGGATTGATGAATAGTCCGACAAAGGGAAAGCAATGACTTCTGTTTAAGATTAGATTGGTGAATTGTCCGACAAAGGATTAAGTCAATCAATCAAGGCAGATTAAGTAGTTAATCTAGGTAGGTTTATTGACGGTATAACACGATAAATACGTTGATCACTTAATTACCTAATCAATCTTGCCTATTGTCAACGATTATGGGGTTTAGTGGTAGTTATACTCTCAGTACACTATATTAATTTTGGAATTTTGAATATTATTCACTATGTCTTGATGTCCGATTGGGCATATTCCCGGTCGGACAATATTGTGCGTTTGGAAAAAAAATTCGGACAAGTCCGGAATATACGGGCGAAATCCCAACTCTGCTGTGTGCTCAAAAGACGTTGCCTTTCTAAAATTCCAGTGAAAATGCTTGTCTGTCTTTAACCCTGCCTTTTCGTCAAATTGACACCATTGATGGGACACTGTTTGGATAGCTGGTAATCGGTAATAGTAGCGGTACACATTATACTGAATACAGAATTATATGTCATCAATTACATAGGAATAACAGAAATATTAACAATAATTTTGCGAATATTTTAAACATCAGTAACACATTACCAATGTCATTTATAGCTAAAGATTTACGGAATAGCGGAAGCTGAAATGGCGGCCTGCCATCTTTAATGCACGGAAAAATGTTGATTTCATCAACTATAGACACTGGGGGAAAAGTTACGTGATATTAGGGGTATTTGGCATTTGAGTTTCTGTCGGAAAAACAGATTAATAATGACTGTTCGATTCAAGTATTATATTCAAGTGGTCAGCAAAATATTATTTTAATATCTACCGGTTATCTTGAAATGCATCACACAATGCACTTAGTAAATGATAAACTTAAACTATTACTATATATTTCTCCTTTAAAACAGATTCTAGTTTAAGGATTAATAATATAAAAAGATATGTTGCCAGGCAACGAAACATATGCCCACAGCAGCTAAATCGTCCGTGCAGTCAACAAGGGTTGTCGCATATTTTTACTTTTTTCGGTAATGAAACATTCATAATACACTAAAAACCGATTAAGAGTAACAACTCATTACCGTATGTAATTATCAGAAAATCATTAGAATTTGATTGCTTTTTATAAAGATTTACCCCACGCTAACAATTAGTATATACACGAAACATTTAATATCATAGATTTAGCTGTTCAGTTATCAAAATTCATTGAAAATCAAAATACTTGTTCCTTTCAACACCTTAAACTCTGTGTATCAATCTGAAGTCAATCGGATGATAAGTTTGGCTTATAGCGTCACAAGATTTTTTGAAGTTATCAAGGAAGATAAGCTGATAACTCTGGCAGTAATTATTTGAAATCGCTCAAAATCAATTGGCTTTTTCGTCTCATGACCTTAAACACTGTGTGTAAATTTAAAGTCGATCGGATATTAACTTTGGCCTCTAGAGCATCCACAAGATTTTTTGAAGTGATCAAGGGCCATAACTCTGGCAGTAATTATCGGAAATCGCTGAAAATCAATAGGCTTCTTCGTCTTATGACCTTAAAGACTGTGTTTAAATTTAAAGTCAATCGGATATTAACTTTTGCCTCTCTAATGGTCCACAAGATTTCTTTAAGTGATCAAGGGCCATAACTCTGGCATTAATTATCGGAAATTGCTGAAAATCAATAGACGTCCTAGTCTCATGACTGTAAACACTATTTATAAATTTGAATTCAATCGGATATTAACTTTGGCCTCTAGAGCGTCCACAAGATTTTTTGAAGTGATCAAGGGCCATAACACTGGTAGTTATTATCGGAAATCGCTGAAAAACAATAGGCTTCTTCATCTCATGACCTTAAACACTGTGAATAAATTTAAAGTCAATCGGATATTAACTTTAGCCCCTAGACGGCCGGACAGATGGGGGGGACGACAATCTTCGACCACATTTCAATGTGGGCATATAATTAGTAATAAAATAACTTACTGAGATACAACAGCAATATGTTGATGACGTAATTCACGCCACAGTTCATCATTATCATCTAATAAAACCTCTTTCTCTGTTACTTCTTGTCCACTAGCACTTTCATACCTAATTGTTACAGGACAAGTTATACATGTATATAGAAATAATCCACAATATCACAAAATTACAACAAAATTCCACAGCTTTGTTAACTTCCCAAACAAATGAGTAGTGGTATCAGGTTGTCTGAAAAGACTGAATCAAATGTAAACACAAACATGTGGTAATTTTCGATTAGTGGTTACATGTGCAATGTGAGAGGGATGAGTTTCTGCCTACTATTTAGTACTATTCTTCCAAATTCCATCTGCAAAGGTTTTTTTTTTTTTTTTTTTTTTCCAATGTACACACTTTTCTTGTCTGTCCTGCAGAGAAAACCAGGTTTAAATAACACATAGGTTCTTTTCTGCTTTCAATAGGAATTAAACCCACAAAGCAAGCAAAAATATGATACACCCTTGCAAGCGTTCATTCACAAAAGTAAATGCTGATATGTCAATTTGGGTTGCCAACGCACAAAAGTTATAGCATAAATTGAAGGTTTTGAAATTATCACTTGACCTATGCACAAACTCAAATATACAAAAAGAAATATTAGAGTATACAAGCCAACAATTAGGCTGATGTCCCCCGCCGAAATTCCCAAATAAATGGATGACAAATATTAATTAATCACACATTTATTTTTTTCAAAAGTATCAAGCAATCAAACTATACACTGAGTTTCATCACTCTCTAACAGATAGAATCAAGGTTATTTAATTGTCCCAAAGCATCGACCAATAAAATTGCTTCGCTCTGTTTAGCCTAAGCAGAAAATTCTCATCATCAAACTTAGTCAAGGTAATGATGTAATGAATCTATACTCAGAGTTCCAATACTCTCACTTAATTATAACCAAAGTATCGTGCCTTAAAGAATAAACCAATGCGATTGCTTATCACTGCTTACCCTAAGCAGAAAATGTTCATCTTCGAACTCCATCAATCAAGGCATTAACCTAATGAACGCCTATACCAAGTTTGAACATTCTACCTCAATTAGAAGAAGAGTTATAGTGTTCCAAAGACTCTGCCAATCGAATTGCTTATCGTTCTGCTTACCCTGAGCAGAAAATGCTCATTATCGAACTTAGCCAAGGCATTGATTTAATGAAACTATACACCAAGTTTCACCACTCTCACTTAATTAGAACTAAATTATCGTGTCCCAAAGTATCCAACAATCAAATTGCTTATCTCTGCTTACCGTAATAGGAAAATGCTCATCTTTGTACTCCATCAAGGCATTTACCTATTAAACGCCTGCACCAAGTTTAAACATTCTAGCTCAATTAGGAGAAGAGTTATTGTGTTCCAAACTCTAAGCCAATCAAAATGCTTATCGCTCGCCTTACCCCAAGCAGAAAATGCCCAATTTCTAACATAGTTAAGGTATTGATGTAATGGAACTATACACCAAGTTTCATCACTCCCACTAAATTAGAACTTAAGTTATCGTGTCCCAAAGCATCGGCCAATCAAATTGCTTATCTCTGCTTACTCTAAGCAGAAAAAGCTCATCTTCGAACTCCATCAAGGCATCAACCTAATAAACATCTACACTAAGTTTGAACATTCTAGCTCAGTTTGAAAGAGAGTTATTGTGTCCCAAAAAGTGGGATGGACATCTACACCAAGTTTGAACATTCTAGCTCAGTTAGAGAGTTATTGTGTCCCAAAAAGTGGGACGGACGGACAGACGGACGAACACATTTTCATAGTCCCCTGCTTTCTTCAAATCATCAACATCAAATTGCTTATCTCTGCTTACCCACAGCAGAAAATGCTCATCTTCGAATTCCATCAATGAATTGATCTAATAAAGACCTACACCAATTTTGAACATTCTAGGTTAATAAGATGGAGAGTTATTGTGTTCATAAGTCTCGGACAATCAAATTGCTTATCGCTCTGCTTACACTGAGCAGAAAATGCTCATTATCGAACTTAGTCAAGGTAATGATGTAATGAAACTATACACCAAGTTTCATCACCATAACTTAATTAGAACTAAATTTATAGTGATCCAAAGCATCAACCAATCAAATTGCTTATCTCTGCTTACCTTAAGCAGAAAATATATTCGAACTCCATCAAGGCATTGACCTAATAAACACCTACACCAAGTTTGAACATTCTAGCTCAATTAGAAAGAGAGTTATTGTCTCCCAAAAAGTGTGACGGACAGACAGACAAACCCATTTAATAGTCCCCCACTTTCTTCAAAAGGCCGGGGACAAAAAATAGTATATAGCTTACTTGTAAACATCATTGTCTATTGGTAACAGATCATAGGCCATAGCCTGGAATGTCAGCTCATGTAGAAGAGGTGAGATTGGGTCAAATCCTCTATCTAATATTAACAATACAGATCTATCTTTCTGTGGTCCCTAGAATACAAAACAACAATATAGATCTATCTTTCTGTGGTACATAGAATAGACAAGTACAACATAACACATATATTTTTCTGTGGTCCTTTGAATACAATACAACAATACAGATCTATCTCACTTTGGTCCCTGGAATACAAATTACAATACTACAATACAGATCTGTCTTTCGGTGGGCCCTTAAACTCTGTTTCAAGTTTCATCAAAATCAAATTAAAATTGTGACCTCTATAGGTCCACAACCTTGGTATACAATATTGTTAAACTATTTGCGTACACGAAATTCGGACTGAACCTTCATTACGGTGTAACGGTGATATAATCAAATGTTTTTTTAAATGTCAAGTTTCATTAAAATAGGTTCAAAATTTGAGGGTCCACAAGATAGAAGTGTGATTTTTCGTACAATCAGGGGCCATAATTTAGGATGTTACAATCTGATATGCCCAAATATCAAAAGGAACCAAGATCAAGTTTCATCAAATTCGGTTCAAAATTGTGACCTCTACAGTGTTCACAACCCTGACATACCATATTGTAAAGCGGAGGCCATTTTGTCCGTCAATTTTGGTCCGATTTTCACGAAATTCGAACACAACCTTCTTTACAGTGTAACAGTGATATAATAAGACGGTTTTTTTTTAAATCGGATAATAATTTTGGCCTCAAGAGGGATCACAAGCTAAAAAATATGATTTTTCATACAATCAGGGGCCATAATTCAGGAAGTTACGAACCGATATGCGCAAATATATCGAAAGGAACCAAGATCTTTGAGTTATAAACATGCATTTCAAGTTTCATCAAAATCAGTTCAATATTGTGTTTACAAGCTAAAAACATGACTTTTCTTACAATCAGGGGACATAATCCATGAAGTTACAGTCCGATATCGAAAGGAACCGAGATCTTGGGGTGATAAAAATTGTGACCTGTACACAAACGGACGGACAGGGGCGATGACAATATACGTCCACACGAAAATGTGGGCGTATAAAAAGGAAAATGCATATTTAACTTTCATTGGTCCCTAAAATCACTTAATTTTTAATTAAATCAGGGATTGAACTTTACTTGAAAACATACAAGCAAAATTTTGCTTGTTGATTTCAAATGTACAAGCAAAAAAAGGATTCTGAAAAAATTCAAGGGACAATTTTTTCTTTAATGAAAATATTTTTATTATCTTTGGATTATATGTACAAACTACAAATTATGTTATACATTGGAGTGTACACATGTTCTTTACAATTTCATTAAAAAGCTAATGGCAAAATATTAATCATTATTATTCAATTTAAATTAAAAATACTTACATATGATGGAGGCACAAGAAAAACATTTTAAAAAAAGTTTGTGTTCTTTCGGCCGTGCATATTTATTTTTATAGCTACCCTTGGACTTGTTTTTTTTCAATCAAGCGTATACTTTTTAAGATATATATACTGCGATATATATATATCGCGGCACAGCTCTGTCGCGGCACAAGTTGAGGTTTTTTTATGTGTCGCGTGAAAGTCATTTGGCAATAATGATGAATAACGTCTATTTTTGACCGATGTCGGAATTTGTCTGATGGAAGATAACGACAGTAATGAAAAGACAGATAGTCGAACACTAAAAGAGGTCAATTATGATATTTGTGTATTGTTTTTATTCATTAGGGTAAACTCTTAGCTGATGAAATATAAGATTTTTACCACAATAAAAACGATCAGTTCGGGAAAAACAAAAGAATTCGGAATTATTTTTATAGCTACCCTTGGACTTGTTTTTTTTCAATCAAGCGTATACTTTTTAAGATATATATACTGCGATATATATATATCGCGGCACAGCTCTGTCGCGGCACAAGTTGAGGTTTTTTTATGTGTCGCGTGGAAGTCATTTGGCAATAATGATGAATAACGTCTATTTTTGACCGATGTCGGAATTTGTCTGATGGAAGATAACGACAGTAATGAAAAGACAGATAGTCGAACACTAAAAGAGGTCAATTATGATATTTGTGTATTGTTTTTATTCATTAGGGTAAACTCTTAGCTGATGAAATATAAGATTTTTACCACAATAAAAACGATCAGTTCGGGAAAAACAAAAGAATTCGGAATGTTCGATGAAGAATTCTGAATGCGTAACGCATGCGTAGATGTCACAATACGCCGAATATAGACATCAAATTATTTACATTTTGCTAGGAAGGAAAATAATAGTAGAATTTCCGTTTTTGGTAATAATTTTGTTCTTGATTTTACGTAAAAGAAATCATCTTATTCAGTAACAATTTTCAATAAGCGAAAAAATGTTATACGCAATTTTTCTTCGTGTGACATATTTTGTAACACACAGTCTACAAAATCAACACGCATTTTGCGTGTTTGCGTCTGTGAATTTCGATAGCTGAATTAAATAGCCTTTTCTTTTAGAATATAAAGTTAAATATTCAAAAAAGAAGCAAGAATATTACCTCTCCCATTGTATGATCATCAGCTCTATATGCATCTAATTTCTGTTGTATCATCTGAGAAAATTCAGCATTACGGTCAAAATCACTGAAAAAGCAGAAAAAAAGACATATGAATTAAGAGAATTCTTTAATTCCAATTTGAAAGTAGGACTAGGAATCTCAAATGTATCAAATATCAAGATTCTGTTTTTGTCATTCCCATCAATCTCTACAAAAAAATTTGATTATAATCTTTAAACACTAATAATTAAGTAATGTACCTTCTGTATCGAACGTTTGGGTATTCTCCTAATGTAGCACATAATGTTGCTATTTGTTCAGCACAACGTTCTAGGTTCATGGTACGACCAGATGCACGTTGTGAGTTATAATAATACTGAAATGTCACCACAGAATCCAGTGAATAAACCTAAATAGAGAAATAAGTCCATTATAACAAATATTAAAATAAAATTAGGAGAAGGACTTCATGGAAGTGGGTCATAAAGTGTTGAATCAGATTAACATGTTCAGTAATTCTAATTAGTTTTGGGGCAAACTCTTTACTAATTAAGTTAAAATATCTATTTTGATCTTCGCTTTATCGCTCATACTTAATCATCTGTTTGATTTTCAGAATAGAATGAAAAATTCTCAGCTCACAAAACAAGTCACACAAAAGAAACATCAAATGTTAAAGAAATATGAAATGATGAACAATTTACAAACCTGTGATTCGTAGGGTAAAAATGCAATGTTTATTTCCTTCAATGTTTTAATAAACTTGGCAGAACTAGACTTACACAATTCATTAAACAATTCATCTGGACAAGCTGAAAAACATAATTAATAAAAACTATTTAAAGGTACGGTATATACCAAGACCTGTTAGGGATAAATATAACATATTTAATTTAAATTCAAATTACATTTAATTCACTTTAGGACACAAGCCAATCAAGCCTTGAAATAACTGCTAAGGTTCAGCCTGACAACAAATACAATTATTCCATGCAGTGGGAAATTCCCTTATATATTTGATATTTTTAAAATACTTTATACAGAGTTCACATTTTATTGTTGTCACAAAACCATCGTCTTCTTTGTATGTTAACCACACGTCAGCATTGGATTTTGCTCCGTCATTTTTGATCCACTTTTCTACTATTCTTATTGTATGTAATTTTCGAACTAGTGACGGCGAAGGTCCCCGTTTAGAAGTGTCATTTTGAGAGACATTAGACATATTTTTACTTTTATTACTAAAAATTTGTATAATTACATGTCATATTGTCATGTTACGTGTGATTTAGAGCTAATCATATACCAAAGTAACGCAAAGCTACATGTAGCTGCTACACGTAGACTCAAATAACCAGCGTAAAAGAGCCAATTCTCAATATTATTCATTATTTTATCTTCACGCAGCCGAGATACATGTAAATCATGACATTTTTACTATGACTAAGGTTGTTGATATAACCAACGTAAAAGAGCCAATTAAAAAAAATAGTAATATTTTTACTATGACTAAGGTCGTTGATATAACCAACGTAAAAGAGCCAATTAAAAAAAATAGTAATATTTTTACTGTGACTCGGCTTGTTGATTGTGCCTGGATTTCCGGGTCTAGTAATAATTAGCGATCGACTCGAGTTCGCGAATGAAATTACTATTTTTGGCTTACTGTTTTACTCAAATTTGGGCGGACAATTATGTCCGGGTCAATTCGACCGGACATTGTCTGTGTCCGGTCGCTTATTTGAGCGCTTGCATTCAATATCTAGAGCGAAAGTTCAAAACTGGTTAGCCTATATCGGTTGCTCTTACCTTCAGTGAAAAACACATGGGCATTTTTATACTGTGTATTATTTGGATTCTGGAAATCGGATATTAATCCACGAATTGACTGAAATAAGCAATTTCAAAGTGGATTAGCATTATTCATAATCTAGATACTATACTGTAATGTCTAATAGTAATATTTTAGACTTTGCTATATTTTAATTAATAATATGTTCATTCTCTGAAAAAGCATTTAAATCTTAACAGCAACATCTTCATTCTGAACCTTGTCAAATTTCTTCAATTCTGAACCTTGTCTAATTATACTCAGGATAATTCCCCCACCCACCCCAATCATGGTAGATGTTTTCATTAAAATCTCACCTTTTCGGATGGAGTTATTAAATAAATGGCTTCTAGTAATTGTAATGGTTCTCTTCTTTTATTAATATCTTCTACCACTGCAAACATATATTGTATATCTTAATTTAATTCTTAAATATCATATGCTTCCCTCTAAATCTGTCAGTGCAACTTTATCTGATAACGACTGGATGTTAGCAAAACCGAAACATATGCCCACAGCAGCCATGCAGTCCAGAAAGGTGGTATTGAGTAGGTAATGGAAGCATTTACAAGACACTAAAAACTGAAGTAATTAAGATGTGAGAGACTTCAAGTATATTTCAAGTTTTGTCAAAATCGGATAAGAATTTGGACCTGTAGATAGTCCACAAGCAAATTGTGGATGGACAGACAGATGTCCGGACGGGCAGGGGAGACAACAATATACATTCACATAAAAATGTGGGCGTATAAAAAGGGGTAAGTGAATGAGCGTATGGTTAGAAAAAAAAACATATTTGTACTATTTATATATCTGACTCATCTGCACACAGCTAAAGAATAACAAAAGTATCACAATAGCACCACCTACATTGGGGAGAATAAAAATTAAACTTACATGTAATTCCTTGAGACATGATTTCATGCATCTTACAACAAGCTGAGATCATTCTCATACTGAGTTGATCCACAACTAGAACTTTCCATTCACTAGTCTTCCTAGCCATCAATATCACATCATTCATTATCTCTATAAAATACATACAAATGCTATATAAAATAATAGATTAAGCGTCAATAATAATGGTAGTTTTAACCCAAACTTTTGAACAATAATTGAAATGCTTCACTTTTTATCTGTATATTGTAACTTAACTATTCCTTTGTATTATTGTGTTTATTTGTATATACATGTATGTTTTGTTTTGTTTTTTCTTATTTTATAACATATCTACATTGTAAAACGCCACAGAGCAGTCAGACTGACTGAATGTTCAGCGCTATAGAAAACGATTATTATTATTATTATTATTATAATTCAATTTAGTACCAGTAGGCCTACACGGTACAATATAAATTAATTTATACAACATTATTAAATTTGTCCACCACTGACATTACGCTTACCTGATTGTTAAAAAACATGGTGCAACTAAGATACTGAAATGTACAGCTTTCCTTTTTAAATACCTTGTGTTCAAAACCTGCGATTTTACTAAAATTTTGCAGAGATGACATTTAGTTATCTAAAAAAATCTGTTAACCAAATAAGCTATTTCAGTGTTGCCTATTCACCATGTTCAACATTTAACATCGAACTAGGCGTAGGACTTAGTGTTTTGAGATAAGAGATATGCTATATAGTTTCAAGTAGCAAACCTCCAACGCTAATCACATCAGGCTTCAAATAAGCAAAATTGACAATTTTTTTCTTAAAATTCCTTTACTAAATTTGCAAAAGTGGCTGAGAGTTGTTACTAATGTTAGTTTGAAAATGGTGGCTTCATTCAAAAGAAAGTTTTTATGTATTTGAATACTATTTGTATTGCACAATTCTACATGAAAATAGTGTTGGATTTTTTATAAATTTGGGTGGGATGTGACTAAAGCAGAATCACGGTGAAAAATAGACGGTAAGGCTTCCAAAATAGTCTTAGAACGGAGATGGGGGGGGGGAAGCCTTCTTCTCATATTAGTTGTCTATAGAAGCTGGCAGTAACATGGTGGAGAGCAGAGCAGAGACAAATCTATGTTACCGTACTTGAGTAACTAGACGTGTATTAGTATTAGTGAATCTGATGACATTTCGATTAATATGTACTAGTAGGGCTCAGAACGATATACTCTAATTCATTTCATGTATCAATGTGCCAATCTAAATGGTCATACTTTAAGAAAAGATAATTTCACTACGCCTTGTTTAGTTTGTGGACATAATAGGCCTAATTATTATTCATATGGAAATTGTCTGCAGTAAGCTAGAACTAAAAGAAAGGCCAAGAAGGGGGTGTGTTGGAGATTACAAATGATTCGTAAAAAAGTCGGTGTATTCTTCTACAATTTAACAATATCAAAACGTCTAACTTATACTTTTTTAGGTGAAAGGCCGTAAACATATTCAATTAAATTTATAATAAAGTGTTTGTTTATATCTTACTATCGTGAACTGCTTTCTGGAGCGCCATCTTGAATGACTAACCAATACAAACTGAATTATGGGATAGATTATTTTAAGTGGTTTCGTATGAAATTTGGAATTGACATTAGCCTAGTATCAAAACGAATTTTTTTTAAAAAGTGACGAAAGCATTCGCATTTTTTTTTATATAAAAAAGGCTGATAAATCCAAGAATATTGTCATGGAATATTTCGTGTCATCAAACACGCCATGGTATACTGTGAACACCCCTTATTCATTATCCAAGTGTTGAAGCACGCAGACTTTGGATTGAGCTAGGCCTACTCTATATTCGAGGGTGTGACTGAAATGATGTATGCTATGATTTACATTTTGCCCGAACAGTGGCATATCCCCCGTATCTAAATCTATTTTTGAACGCAGGGCCTGACAAGGACAGCTGTCTAGTTGTTCGGATGGGACGAGAAACTAAGGTCCTGTGTAGCCTATACACTGGCGTGCACGTAAAAGATCCCTTGGCAGTTGGAATTCAATATAAGAGTAGGCCGTAGGGCCCTGCCCGGGCAAAAATTTCCCTCATATAGCACACTATGGCATATGCCCGTCTTCCGTTAGCCCAGGTTTGGTGGGCCCGGTAGGCGCATGTTAAACCTCATTTCATTTTTATCGATTTCCAACAGGGGGTGTGTTATTTAACAAATATTCTGGAAGCCGTATTATGGGTTTTGATACTCCTCTACATATTTTAAGCACCATACGGCTTGGCTTCCAGAATATTTGTTAAATAACACACCCCCTGTTGGAAATCGATAATATATACTCGACCCTATATATATACTCATTGTCACGTACAACCATGGGCGTCACACATGGGGGGGTCCGGGGGGGTCGGACCCCCCCAATTGTTTTCCTGGGGGGGGGTCTGAATATACTTGGACCCCCCTAAAATTTGGCAAATTAAAGTGCCCGAAATCTCATAAAACACTAATTTTAGGACTGGAATAGCAGTAAAACGCGTTTGCGGCCATCAAATATTCCAAAATTTTCTTGGGGGGTCCATACAAGGTCAGCTCCGCTTCTTCGCCCTGCGAAGAAAACTGGCAGCAGCCCGTAAACCTGCTTCGGGCATTTCTAGTATTGCTTCCCTAACGGTAATCGAGTGCTAATAAAACACTAATTTCACTTTTCTATTAATTGAATACCACGAATTTGTACTGAGTTGACTATTGATTAAAACATTTTGTCTGGGGCCACTCTACTTTGTGAATGCAACTGCAACGTTGTGATTGGATGGAATTCAGAGTGGGATTTCGGTTACAAAACCATTGGATACTTTTGGACTTGCTCACACATGCTAGAATAGCAGAAAACGCATTTACGGTGGTTAAATTTTCAAAATTTTCTCTGTGAGGGTGAGGCTCCCATGGCCCGCGACGATTGATTGGTTGTTTGGAATTCTGGGCAGCCAGGTAGGCTATTTTGGACCAAATTGAAGTTGCTGTGGGTGTAAACGATTGATTGGAATTCGAGTCAGCAAGTCACCTTAATTAGGCTATATTAGACCACTTTGAAATTGCTTTGTTCATGGGCTGAAATAGCAGGAAAAAGTGTTTGCAGCCGTTCAATATTCCAAAATTTTCTTAGGTGGTGGTAAGCCACGCTTCTTCGCCTCTCGGGGAAGACCGGTACCGCTGTTTGTAAACATGATAAACGTTGTATTTTTGTGATATTTTAGTTTAACCCCGTAAATTATGCCAAACAATGTTTACAGAAGACTGAGACTTTAAACAAAATTGATGGGGGTACCCCCCCCCCACAGAAGTTGCGGACCCCCCCAATATATATTTCACGGCTACGCCCCTGCGTACAACCAGGGAATTGAAACCACGCCAGTTGACTCAATGACACACCTTATGATACTGATACAGCACGCGCATGCTAACGAATCAAAGACAATTGTATTTTCTTTGTTTTTGTTTCAAAAAAATATAATGTACGTTTATTTTTGTTGGACCGCGACCATAAGTAGTTTTATTTTGAGTCAAAAAAACTACTCATCCCCCTACACTGATATTAAAAAAGGTTATAAAGTTGAATCTTCAAGATACAGAGTTGAAATTGTAATATACTAAGTTAAAATTTCAAGATACTAAATTTCAAGTTACCTATATATACTAAGTTGAAATTATAGATACCAAGTTAAAATTAAAGATACTAAGATGAAATTTCAAGATAATATGCTGAAATTTCAAGATACTATGTTGAAATTTCAAGATACTATGTAGAAATTTCAAGATACTAAGTTGAAATTTCAAGTTACTGAGTTGAAATTTCAAGATACTAAATTTCAAGTTACTTATATTAGTATATCTCGCGGACAAATTTGGCACTATGCCTAACGGAGGCACCATGATGGCCGATGATCAGAATAGGAATTCTTAAGTCGATTTAATTCAAATTTTTGCGGACGAGGTTAATCTTCGCTACATATGTTCAAGTTTCTAAAGCAAACTTGAAAAGTGCTCTTCAGAACAAAAAAATCCCCTAGCTTCTGGTTTAAGAACGGCACCTAGTGACCCGGGTACATAGGGTTATTTCACTATGGCGAACAACTTTGATTCCTGTTTCAGCTGATGATAGGGTATAATCCCAAAGTAAAACAAACAACTTCAGAACAAAGAATTCCCTGGGTTCCTACTCCAGAACCGGTTCCAAGCTAAACACATACTATATACCAGACTAATTTGTTTCAAGTATGGTGAACAAAATTCTTCTTTCGTGAGAATGGTGCCGCCCACAATGGACCTGTAAATAATAAGTGCCCTTCTGGGCCCTGTTTCACGAAATTTTAACTTAAGATAAAATCCAATTTTAGTAGATACTTCAATTTTGATTGGCTAAGCACTAAAATCAATCTAATATTATCCAATCAAATTACTAAAATTGGGATCTTATCTTAGTTAAAATTTCGTGAAATAGGCCCCAGAAGAGAATATCACCTGGTTTCTGTACTTCAGACAACCCCCACCCCGCCCCCACTGACTCCGATAGATATATATATGTTAATTTCAAATATTATGGCGGACAACTTTGATTCCTGTTTCAAATGATGGGGTATGGTCCCAAAGTAAATAAAACGCCACTTCAGAACAAACAATTAATCGCATGGGTTCCTACTCCAGAAAGGGTTCCAAACTGATCACATACATGTACGGTATCCCGGTAGAAGACTGATTTGTTTCAAGTATGGCGGACTACCTTATGCTCCGCTGAATTACCATTTAGGGGCTATAGCTGGGCTCCTGTCCGTCTGTTCACTACGTTTATTTATAGGTCAATTGTGGCACCATTCTCACCAGGGGTGAAATTTTCGCCTAGATTCGGTCATCATTACTAAAGTCAATTATATAAACAGCATAGTCTCGATTATCCATGTTTTAAATTTAATTATCAATGGCCGTTAAGCAGTTTATAGGAATCTAATCCAGCCAACATCGAAGGCTAGCCTAGGCATCGAGAGTTAATTAATGTCTAATTGATAATTTAGATAGCATTTCAGGCCTTAAGAAAGACTTGTAATTGGCAGATTTAGCTCTTGCATTATGCATGTTTAAATTGAAATTTTAGGTTAAAAAGAAAAAAAGAAAAAATAACATGGCTCTAGTCAGCTTCCGTATTTTTGTGAGACCGCCACCATAAATAATATATTTTGACTCATAAAACTACTCCACCTAATGGACTCAAACTAATGTAGTGCGAGTTATAAATAGACATTTTTTCCCTTATCCACCCCCCGCCTCCTGCATTTTTTGATCTATAATTTCAAAGCAGTTTGGGGCAATTCTGATGATATTACATTTGAGGGAGAGGGGGTGTAACATGTTACTGCAGAGCAATCATTGTGTCGAAAGTGAGATTTTCACCCCAATCAACCTCAAATCCGCGTAGCAAAAAATTTACACAATCACCCCCCTCCTACAAAATTATGATGATGAGATTGCCAAATGTGGTCCTCATTGTGCCTATAAAGATTGGAACCAACGGAATGTTGAGCAAAAAGCTACAGCCTGTAACAGCATTGAAGTCTATTGGCAAATAATTGATAGTCTGAACCCTGAGCAAAAAGCTACAGCCTGTAACAGCATTGAAGTCTATTGGCAAATAATTGATAGTCTGAACCCTGAGCAAAAAGCTACAGCCTGTAACAGCATTGAAGTCTATTGGCAAATAATTGATAGTCTGAACCCTGATTTTGAGGTCTGTAAATGAGGTTGCTTCCCTTTAAATAATTTTCTTTCGGTTTTCTCTTTGAAAACGTTGGCGAGAATGAACATCGGGTGTATGCTTGATTACCTAGTCTTCAGACACCTGCTAAAATCCAACGCGATTTACGATACAAGAAATATAGGCCATCTCCTATTAATCGTAGCTATAGCAAATATGGTGGTCTGTGTTTCCGATTTGGACAGAGAATACTGAATTTTCATCTATTTACTGCACAAGTGGCTATCAGAGAAACAAATCCCTGTAAAAGTATGACAGAATGGGTTCTTAGAAATATTATGAAATAATAGAATTATAAATAATTATGTCAGGCAAAGCAGAAAAGGGTGAGTAGATTTTTAAAATCTCCGGTTTCTTAATACTTAATACCCCTACATAGGCCTAGCCTTTACAACATTAAATAATAAAACAAATCGACCCATCTTTTATCTTCAAAAAATACGTCTGTATTTACATTGTCACTGATTTTGAACACTATTTTAAGCCTGATCTACTAATGACATAATTAGATCTTTTTATTTTACCGATTTTTTCCAGGTTTCTTCTTATATTTTCAGTAAGCTTTCTTGTTAGTTTAGTTTAATAAATTAATAGGATTGGGCATCCTTTTATTTATTATTGAAATATTACCATATAAAATAATTTGACCTACTCTAGTCCTTTCAAAGGAGGGTTGGGAGTTGGGATCCATGGCCTGGTGATCTAGAGTGTTGCGCTTTGACCTCTCTAGCTGGCTGGTCATCTGGCTTGCGGTTTTGCTTTCGATCCCTGATGTGAGCGTATGTGAGTCGTGACTTGTAGATTGGGGCACTTTCTCAATCTCGTGGGTTATCTCTAGGTACTCCGATTTCCTCTCACAAGAGAGACCCATAGTCGTGCGTTAAGATGATAAAAATGAAAGATAAGACTTGTCTGCGATTATCACTTTTGATGGAAGCGGATGTTAAACATTGAGATAAAGAACAGCACAACATCTAGTTCTTTAAAGGAGCTAAAGCGCTATTCTTTGGCACCTAGAAAGGGGTTAATGAAAGTACATAAACTGACTTACATTCAATTGTTTCTGTTTTTACTGTTATTTCTAATCAGTTATAAATTTATGTTATTTCTAATCAGTTATAAATTTATGTTTCGAGAAATATGCAAAGAATCTTAATGAATGACAGTCTTCGGTGCCTGGTTAGTATTCTCCTTTAGAGTTGGCCTATGTTTAACCAATTTTTGAATTTTTATTTGGCTTTAATATTAGTTATCAGAAGTCCATCTATTCATGATAAGATAACAACATAAATGTTGATTTAAATTGACCAATAAGTCGTGTTTGCAATGTTGAAGAAATAATGTCACATTGCATAGAATATAGATATAGATGACTGCAGAGAGCAACTTTATGTATTGGTACATTGATTATAATTTTTATCATTTTAGTGTTCATAGTATATAACTAAATTGCACTCAGTACATTGATTGTACCTTTAAATGAGAACTGTCAATACCACTTTATAATAGACAAATTCTAGATCAATACAAAAGACATTATAGTCTACACAACACAATTTCACATTCATGATCAACAATGTACATTTTACTTTTTGATCGACTGATAAAATTATGACATACATGAATGTACATTTAGGGCTACCAGCAGAGGAAAAAGAGAGAAATGGGGTTTAATGTCCACTTGACACAAACTAGGTCATTTCGGGACCAACATATGGTTTAATTTTATTTCAATAATTCGCTAGCGGGTCGGTGGTGTCTTTTAGCTGTGGGAGGAAACCGGAAGACTCGGGGAAAACCCACGAGGTTGGACAGGCGACCCTACTCCTTGTCACGTACAACTGGGATTCAAAACCATGCTAGTTGACTCAATGACAGCGTGCACTTGCTAACCATTCAGCCATTCAACTCTGCCAGGAGAGGAAAGGTATGGCACACTGACCCATGTATACTGTATAGTATAATACTAATATGGTGGTTTTTATCAAGGTTAACAGACACTTGAGCAAAATGTTTTTCCTTAAGTTGGCCATTGCGTGTGCTGGTATGTTTAATAATTATGTTAATTTTATTAGTTTTTTTTAAATGATATTTTACCATAGGCTATACAGGTATTTTAAAATTGATACATTTTTCTTGGTAAAGGTGGTTTTTCTTCTTTAAATAAATTTGCTTTCATGTTCACAAAACCTTGAATAATTTTTCTTTTTACACACAAGAGATTGGTCTAAATTAATTAAAATTTGATTAAAATTTATAAATTAATTGTATTATCTACATGTATTTGGCCTAAACTGACTTAATCATTTTCAAATTTAATAATTTTAATGAAATACCATTTTTAAAATTATCCTAGATTAGCTATATCGAAAATCTAAGCACTTCCCTACTGAAATCTTAGTTTTATGGACAAAATGAACTATCAAGTGGATTCCTTAAAATTCATAATAGTAGACTAGGCAAGTGGATTTTAAAATGTCAATATCTGGTAAACTGTTTGTCAGATTTGTCTGTAAAGTTGTACACAGTTAAATTTGAATCTGCCTGATTGAACTGTATAGTATTTGTAAATTAACAAAGAGTTTGGGGGGGGTGGGGTATCAATACGTGACAATTGACACATTATAAATGTTTTTTGTAGACATTAGAATTAGATACATGTATATCATGGAACTAATTAGCCTGTGGCAAAGATTATGACTCGAAAAGAAGATCAGACTTAGATTGTCATGACATGTCAAAGTCTATATGTTAACCTACTTGGAAGTCTTTACCAACGCATGTAAGGGTGTCATTAATAAATATACAATTTACACTTTACCTGTAAATCAATAAATTAATCATTCATAACTCCTTATAGACCTCCATAAATTTCACACCTGTCAACCTATTACACACTCTTACTTAAATTACATATTTATTTAAATTTTAAGAGATAAAATCACTGAGAATGTTAACTCCTTTAGTTTGTAATAAAATTTATAGTCTACTGTCTGTAATATTACTGTAATAATACTTATGATTATTTTAAGATTTATATTATTATTTTTAGCTTTGATGTAATGTTTGTAATAAAAAATGATACACATATTAAATAGCCACAAGTGCACTAAGGTATTTGAGGTTTTTGACAATCTACATATATTTTCAACTTAGCAAGCTTTAATACTTGAAAGACTAAGACACAAGCATTAACAATATAAATGAAACAAGAACACTCTTTAAAAAGGTATTGGTCCAAATTATCCAAATTTATCAATCCTAGTGTAAGTTTTTGATTTCACACTGCCATCTGTATGTTTCTAGACAAATATAGTTATGATAATTCTAGTATCTTACATGACACCTATTCTGGATGAAGGATTTTTGTGTACTTGGATGTGCATAATATAATAAGAGTCTTACATCAAGATAGTACATGTACATTGTTTTTTACTTTTGAGATATGTTAATGATCTGGCTTGCTTTGCCTTGAATTTAAAACTATTCTTTGGCATCTGGAAATGGACCTAAATGGATCGCAACTCATACAAATGTTCTTTTTCAAATTTTATCTTCAGAATATACATAATTTATGTCTTCACCCTTTATTCAAATATAGAGACAATATAGCTAACAATTAGGTTATCAGTCTGTCTGATTTTAAGTCTGTAAAGTAATTGCCTAAAAAGCATGATTGTGTTTTATAATCTTTGGATGCCAGTAGGCTTATTAAGAGAAACCTTGAGCAAAGATTTATACAGTTAAAAATGCAGTCAGATCAAGTGTCAATGCCTTTACTTTCTTTATGGCTTAAAGCTTATTAAATAATTTTATTAACTTTATTACGAAACTTCAACCAATGAAACTTATATATTAATTTAACTTCTTTCATTTGATTTGTTTTATCCCTAATTTTATCTTTAATTCGATTCCTTGAAATCGTTCCTTTGTGTGTATGCAAATTAGTGTCTTTAAAAGACCCCTACAGAAACACACAGATGGGCAGATCTGATGCCTTTGATGTGACCTTGTAAATATTGTATTTTTAAACTGTGTATAAAGTAATATTGAAACAGATTTCGACTTGGATTTATGATGCACAGTGACCACCTTCACTAGAATACTTCTCCTCAAATGAGCTATGCTACACCCCCAATCCGAGCTTGTCCATATGTATGAAATATTACATGTATCACCTGGGTGCATATTCGAACTAAGAATAGCCCCAAACTCGTAGGTGATATAATGGTGGAGATGTAAAATAATGTAATATGATTATATGAATGTATATAAACTTATTTACTTTCAATCATTTCTGTTTTAATCACAAAATGCACGAAGAACCCTAACTGAATGGCCGTTTTTGGCATCTGGTTATTCCACTCTTTACCGATTGTATTCTCCTATGTGATATGTAATGTTTAGGCTCATCAATGTTGATTTAAATTGACTAATACTAATACATTGTAAGTCATGTTTGCAATATCGAAGACTGTGGATGATATTCATTTAAAGATTTGGCTTCTTTGAGAGGATCCTTGTAGCTACTGGCTACCATTACACATGGTGCTGTAAATTCTATGGTAACTTGATGTGTGCAGTTAAATGATTATTTCATTACAGCAGCACTTAGCTATACAGTATGATTATTAAAATGATACAGTTGATACAATGTAATTAATCAAGGGAATTAATCAGACATTGCTATTGAGTTTTTGCTATAACAGGTGTCTATTGTAAGGGATTTTATAGCTCCCCAATGAGTACCAGAATCAACAGAACAATAGAATGTAATTACATGTATGTCTCAACTATATAAATTAGTCTGGGGCATGTTTCATAAAGTCTCTAATAGAAAATTAAAACCTGTGTTTACCGAACTGATGGCCTGTTGGTTGCATTTGACCCAAGATTACGTTTAACCCAAGTACTTTTGCCTTATAAAATCAAAAGTAGTGATGTGTGTCATGTATGAGGTAGGCTATACTTATCTTTATAGACTATTTTATACCTCTTCTTTTTTGAGAAATTCACATAGCATAGCCCAATAGTCAAAAGTCCAAAGTATCAGTTGACTTTTAAAACTATGTTAGTTACAGGTGTTGTAAAAGGTGTTGTGTGCTTACTTTTTTCCAGAACATTTTACTTATACCACTTCTTATTTGAGGATTTCATATAGCTTATAAATTCTGTTGTATTTTTATATTGGTAATTGAGTTTTTGTCCCATTATTTGTAGTCTTTACTACTACAATGTATCTGAACCATACAGCAATACCTTGACTAAAACCCCGTTTACGTTACAAATTTTAAGCGTGCCAGGTACTGTTCCTGGTACGGCACCGTTAATTTTTTTGTAGTGTAAACGGGTCAAACACAAGCGTGCCGTACTGAGTACCGTGCCAATCTGGATCACTGAAGTGAGGTGGTCTCGGAACCGTGCTAAGAACGTCTCGGTTTAAATTTTCGTAGTGTAAACGCTAACCGGTCTGAGCACGGATTACTGCGCATGCGCCAAATGAACCTTGACCTTTTTTCCCGCGAACTTTGACAGCTCTGTCATCAGTTCTGTCAAATTGGCTACACGTACCAAAATCAACCGCCATAATTGGTTTCATCCGGGTAACTTGCTTAGGGACCGAAATTAACTTTTCTGTGAAGAGTCCCACATTTGGCGTGCTTGGCACGGTTCCAAGACCGGTAATGTAAACGGGTCAATTTCTTGCCCAGTACGGCACGCTTATCGCGGCCAAGTGTAAACAGGGCTTAAGCTCGATAATGAGCATTTTCTGCTCAGGGTAAGCAGAGTGATAAGCAATTTGATTGGTCAAGACTTTGGAACACAATAACTGTCCTTCAAATTGATTTAAAATGTTCAAACTTGGTGTAGGTGCTTATTATTAGGTCAATGCCTTGGTGGTGTTCGATGATGAGCATGGTCATGTCTTTGCACTAAAATTTGTATGAAGTTGACCACCAAAATTTTGAGATACACAAACTTGAAATAGCATACTAAAAACATGTAACTAGTTGCCGTACATATCACTGTAGCCTACCTGATAACCCTGTTGTCCTTCCGCTTCAAAATCATGAATTTTTACCAAAACCTGGTGGAAAATGTTAATTCAAACCCTCTTTGTCCATTCTAGACCAAAAAAAATAGGCATGCTGAAGGTGAGAAAAGAGACAGAGAGAGAATTGCTATAAATAGACGAACTGCAATTTGTGGGTACTAATATGAGATGGTGAAATTTAATGGTGGTCTGCCTCCATTAGCCAACACTTTTGCTGTACATTTTTGTTAGTTTTCCATTAATTAACTCAATTTTTTATTATGTAATCAAAGTGTTCTATTAGCTTTTCACAATATTGAATTGAGGTAATATGTTGTGGTATTTAGTTAGTATTTGGTAGTATTGGGTAAATCATCCTACCTATATACAGTGTACATGTATTATGGTGTTCCATAATTGTATTCTGTAGAATTATGTCCTGTGTATACATTTCAATTACTGAATAACATTTAAACCTCCCACTGCTAAAGACCCCTACATGCAAGCGATTTATTGAAATAAAATTAAGCCATATGTTAGTCCCGAAATGACCTATTTTAAACCCCATTTCTCTCTCTCTCTGTTATTTTAAAATCTAGACATTTGCTTTATTGTGCGAAACAAATCAACACATCAAATTTAACAAAAGCGACGATTTCATTTTTACTCAATCTGATGAAAACACAGATTCTATTTCTCGTTTTCGTTTTTTATTGTTCAAAATTTTGTTTTACATGTCTTTACTACACTAGGATCTGGAAAAGTTGTGATCATTGACTTGTTCTGGATAATGTTAGGGATTAGCCACTGAAACAGAACTGTGGGTAATCCACTAGAAACATCAATGCTGATTGGCTAATCAAATGTCAGAGGCCATTGAAAGTATAAAAAAAACTAAACGAAATATTGCTATGTATTTTAATCAGATTGATATTTACTCAAATCAATTCAATAAATAAAAAACAACAGTTTTTTGTGCGTTGTTTAACCTCAAATATTTTGGAAAATAATTGAAAAATTCATAATGAAACCTATTGCAGACATATAGTCATGTCAGTGTAACTGTATCCTGTTCATCATGGCATAATTTAATTTTATTATCTTATCACTGCCTAATCATCCCACATTTTATCCTATTGTATAATACAATTCAATAAGTCTATATTTAGAAAAGTTAACTTGACCATTTTACCAATAAAAAAAAAGCGAAATATATCAATGGTGGCAGGATATTGTGATAGTGAAATGCCATTTTTTTTATTAGCTTTTCCATTTGTTTTTCGCCTACTTGCTGAGGTTGTAACTGACACTTCTTTGGTTTTAATCAAGTGTTTTTAGCAGTTTGTTTCTAAAAGCCAGATCTAATAGTTTTTGATAAACTTCCATTCAATACAAAGCAAAAACTTTCAGAAATATACTCAGACATCCTTCATTGAATATTGATAATGGTGATTTAGATGAGAAATGCGAGAACTCTAAGAGTTAACAGACTTGTTATGTCGAGTTGACCAGCCATCTCCATCCATCCCACATGGTAAGCTAATGCTCCCACATGGCCGACACATGTTCTGTAATAGTTTTCAATATATTGTCTTGTTGGAAATATTTTTGGTTTCTTTCCAAGTCCAACTAATCATATCATCAATATGCATACCAAATTGAAGGTTACAGCACTCAAGTGCTTATTCATCCTAATTTTACTGCAGGTTAATCAAAAATGTTTTAACTGTTTAGAAGGGAGTAAGTGGCTGGCAGAGTCGTCTAACATGTGCATTGTAGATCACTGTTATAGTGTTATCAATGCAAGTCTTGTTTCCAATCTGAGCTTTTTACCTAACAAATTAAATAGTGCTTGCACGATATATCGTCGAATCAATGTATCACGACTCACCTTTTCACGATTTTTTTTTTGTCACTTCAGTAACTAAGTAACCTGCCACTCTTAATTATCCATGCCACACAGTATCCATAGGAACACAAACATTTTTATACGCCCACATTGAAATGTGGTCGTATATTGTCGTCGCCCCCGTCCGTCCGTCCGTTGGTCCGGCGTCCACAATTGCTTGTGGACGCTCTAGAGGCTAAAGTTAATATCTGATTGACTTTAAATTTATACACAGTGTTTAAGGTCATGAGACGAAGAAGCCTATTGTTTTTCAGCGATTTCCGATAATAAATACCAGAGTTATGGCCCTTGATCACTTCAAAAAATCTTGTGGACGCTCTAGAGGCCAAAGTTAATATCCGATTGACTTTAAATTTATACACAGTGTTTAAGGTCATGAGACAAAGAAGCCTATTGATTTTCAGCGATTTCCGATAATTAGTGCCAGAGTTATGGCCCTTGATCACTTCAAAAAATCTTGTGGACGCTATAGAGGCCAAAGTTAATATCCGATTGGCTTTAAATTTATACACAGTGTTTTAGGTCATGAGACGAAGAAGCCTATTGATTTTCAGCGATTTCCGATAATTAGTGCCAGAGTTATGGTCCTTGATCACTTCAAAAAATCTTGTGGACGCTATAGAGGCCAAAGTCAATATCCGATTGGCTTTAAATTTATACACAGTGTTTAAGGTCATGAGACGAAGAAGCCTATTGATTTTCAGCCATTTCCGATAATTAGTGCCAGTGTTATGGCCCTTGATCACTTCAAAAAATCTTGTTGACGCTATAGAGGCCAAACTTATCATCTGATTGACTTCAGATTGATACACAGAGTTTAAGGTGTTGAAACGAACAAGTATATTGATTTTCAATGAATTTTGATAACTGAACAGCTAAATCCATGATTTTAAATGTTTCGGGTATATACTAATTCAATTGTTAGCGTGGGGTAAAACTTTATAAAAAGCAATCAAATTCTAATGATTTTCTGATAATTACATAATGAGTTGTTACTCTTAATCAGTTTTTAGAGTATTACAAATGTTTCATTACCGAAAAAAGTAAAAATATGCGACAACCCTTGTTGACTGCCCGGACGATTTAGCTGCTGTGGGCGTATGTTTCGTTGCCTGGCAACCTATCTTTAAATTGTTTTGGCCCTTATTGTGATCCACATCAATATTCATGATATAAAACAGTTTTTTTCTTCGACATTGCAAGGACTAAATTATATCAATTCTTCCTTTATCCTGTTGTAAATATTGAACTGGTTATGAATCGTGATGATACACATCGTATCGTAGCACCTGTATTCGAATACTTAACATATCGTGATTGCAGTAGTAATAGCTGTCACTAGAATTAACCCTGTGCAGGGTTCTCTCATTTCCTCCCACTTTTTAAGAACCCTGCATATGCAAGCTAATAAATGAAATAAGAATATATTTTTTTAGACGATCAAATTCAAACCCAGTCTTCTTAACATGATAGAAAAATACTTAAATTATTTTATGTAGGCTAGTTGACATTTCAGTCAAAATATATCATATGATTCTTATGCGATCCAACTCAAACACACTCTTAGCTTTAAGTCCAAACATGACAGGTCGAAAAATTATTTGGCCACTTTTTATAATCAGTTGTGCTTGATTAGATAATAATAAATGTTCATGGTACATTTTTTTCACTGTTTTCGATCTTTCTTGTTGTGCCTTTAAGTTTTACTTTAATTTGTGTAATTTATTGGAAAAAAGAAATGATTAAATGTTTAAATGTTATCAAATAAATGGGCAGGTTAACCTTGTCTACAGACTACAACAGTGCCGCTTTACTTATGTTGATAATAGTCTCTTATATAACGCTAAAGCCCTTTTCGTATCGAATGAAATCAAGCTTATTTTTGAATCGTCTGAGTGAAAGTCTATTCTTGACTTCCAATATTCACAAATGAAATGGGATCAATATTTTGGCCTGGTGTAAGTTGTGTTAGCGGTGGTGATGGGACTGTATTATAAGACACCGATTCCTTAAAGGAGAAATCCCAGAGATATTTCAGTGAATAAAACTTCTCATATTCTGTGTAAAAGGCTCTTTAATTACCACCCTTTATTCAGGTCCTCAGCAACTGTCTGAATCTTTGTCACATGCTTTCAAAGGAATACTAATGTCTGGTGGAGTTGGAGACAAGTTTTTAGACTGGATAAACCTGTCTTTAAATATGTGATGCAGTGACAACTTCCCACTATTCTTTGTTCTTGTTTTCTTATTCTATTCAGCAAGTAATAGAATTTGCATATTATTGCTGCATATTACTTTATGTTTAATAAAGTTTATAAACATTATCGAGCAGTCGCATTTGTCACAGCATGAAAAATTAGTGATAAACAATATACAAGAGTTGTGTAACTCTTATAAAGTAAAAACTAGGACAGAACCTTTAATAATTCACCACAGCTATAAATTGTAGCCTACCTGATTCTCGGTGTAAGAAAAAGCTATTTGAATGTTGGTTGATAAAATATTTATGCTGTTATTACATAATATTAATAACTACTTGTTAACTTCAGTGTTAATGCTTTTGCCAATAGATGACGGGGAAAAACAAACATGCCAGGGACGGATCCAGGAATTTTTGCAGGAGGGGGTTTGCCAGGTTTTGGTTACGGAAATCTGCCATCATCGTCTCTAAATTACATAGGCATACATACAAATTGAGCTTTTTAAACAGAGAAATCGTTTTTATACAGATGTAGGATCACTTTGTGATGTAATTTCATTGTTGCAAGGCATCCGCCCCTGCATGTGCAACACTGAGTGGTCACATCGGAAACTTATTTTACTCTGAAGTCAATATATATGATGCAATTCAAGTTATCAATTTGTGATTACTACTAATACTACCAATGCAGGATCTATGATTCCTGTTGTTGATCTCTAAGGACCTTTTTTGATGCTGTTCTCTCCAACTGCTACAATTTCTCCTTTCTCACATGGCATATCAATCGTTGAATATAGTTGAAGAAATATTAAAACCACTGTGCCATTGGCATTTTTTTTATGCCCACATTGAAATTTGGTTGTATATTGTCGGTCCGGTGTCCACATTAACTGATTGACTTTAAATTTATACACAGTCTTTAAGGTCATGAGACGAAGAAGCCTTTTGATTTTCAGCGATTTTTGATAATTACTGCTAGAGTAATGGCCTTTGATCATTTTGAAAAAACTTGTTAATGTCCGATTGACTTTAAATTTATACACAGTATTTTAGGTCATGAGATGAAGAAGCCTTTTGATTTTCAGCGATTTTTGATTATTACTGCTAGAGTTATGACCTTTGATCACTTTGAAAAAACTTGTTGATGGTCTAGAGGCCAAAGTTAATATCTGAACGACTTTAAATTTGATAACTTCAAAAAATCTTGTGGACGCTCTAGAGGCCAAGTTGATATCCGATTGACTTTAAATTTATACACAGTGTTGGAGGTCATGAGATGAAGAAGCCTATTGAATTTCAGCGATTTCCGATAATTACTGCCAGAGTTATGGCCCTTGATCACTTCAAAAAGTCTTGTGGACGCTCTAGAGGCCAAAGTCAATATTAGATTGACTTTAAATTTATATACAGTGCTTGAGGTCATGAGACCGGGCTCGTATGCTCGCCCCCCCCTCTCAGAAATGGCTAACAATCATTAAAGTATATACAGTTCCTTATATTAACCCCAAAAAGCTAAAATATTTTTGTTTGAATACTTATTTTAAAATGCTTATTAGACGCCTAGGTGACTACATACCTTTCCGAAAATTTCCTCAAAATGTTCCCCCCCCTACCGAAAGGTAATGTCCCCCTGCTTAATGGTGTCTAGATACGGGCCCGCATGAGACCCCTCACTGTTCCCACAATGGCTACCCATTTGATCAAGAAATAACAAGCACTCCCTAAGTCAAGCTGGCAGACAATAAAACATAGGGTTGCCAGTTATGTACTTGCCCCATGGGTGTTTTTCAGGGAATGTCTACTTTCCATTTATACCAAATTTGCCATACTTTTATTGGAATCTATCCTATAGTATAAATACTTTTGTGGGAATGTATCCTTAATCATTGTCTTTAAAGTGACACAATATATTGAGTTTTTCTCGTTTCATTATCTTTGAGGTATGGTTTAGACAAAAGTGGTAATTTGGAAGGGATGAATTTAGACATTTGCACCTTTAAAATAGAGTCATAAATTTCAACTTAACTTTGGTTTGGTGGTGATCCATACGGGTGCGCAGGAGCACTTTAAGGGAACAAATTTGGACATTTCCCGCAATGCTTGTACCAGTTAGAAAGCCAGATGAATAAATGTATTTCATTTATACAATTAACTACAAGACAATAGCTAAAAATGTTGAGATATACTGATGTGTTTCTTTTTAGCTATGATTTGATGCCTTTAGTTCCAAGTGGCAAACTCAGTTTCTTTATCAATGCACATGTAACATCTTAAAAATAAGATAATTTTATATTTTTATGACCAATTTAACTTACAGAGGCCAATGTTGTAGTAGCACAACTATTCATGTATAAATTAATGAAGTTTTTTTTTTATTCGACATACACCTTCATACATCTCCCATTTAGTAACGGCTTATAACCGCAATTATAGATATGATGATTTATACCTGTTTCAGGTAGGATTATATGCTAAATTGTAGTTGGATGTGGCAGAAATATTATATAGAACAATAATCAATGGTTGTTTGATTGTCAATTTTGTTTGCTGATGCACGATGTGATTAGCGTTGAGCTTTGCTGCGTAGAACTATATAGGATCATCTCTGTATCTCGAAACACAGAGGGTTGAGAGATGAGGTTTGTTATAGAACAATATGATACATGCAATAATTTTTTTTCATTTGAATAATAAGTTGGACAAATTATTGATATATTGATAGAACACCCACTTGCTTTTATATGGATTGCTAAGGGAATTGTTTCAATTAGATTATTCGTAAAATTATCAAAAATAGATGCCGGGCGTCTTGACATAAAGTTTGTCATACAAGTGACAGTATATCTAATGCCAATGAAAGCTTTGTTAAATATCTCGATTTTTTTTCCATGTCGATGTGAATTGAATTGTTTTCTGCAGAGTTTCAACCAAATTATACTTCAGCAGCAGTTACACGTAGAATCATCCATAAAGTTGCGTGTGTGTTGGAAAGTATTGATTGAGGAATAGGGGGTTATGTATTACTAGCAGTGAGTCATCCCTGTGTTTCGCTTTAAGTTCCAGCAACTATGAAACATCAATATTTCTACTGTTAATACCAGCATATACATTCTTTGATCAAAAATAACAATGGCTTTATACAATATATAGACGGCAAGCTAACAATCCATATAATTTTGAAGTTTTATTGCCATTGATTAGGAATGTTTTGGAGTAGAGATCCAATTTTGTTTAAGCAGACATGAGGCAGCCTTACAGACTTTTGTATGGAATTGAAGTTGGATTTTTCTAGGGTTTAAAAGGATTGAACAGACAAGAATCTATTGGCAGAGGATAAATTACAGATTCTAAATTTAATTTTTTTTATAATATTTGTCATTATATATCAAGTCAAGAAGAATATTGAGGGGAGCATTTTTATATGTATTGAAGATTTTAGTGCGAAAAACAAGTATCGGTAGTGTGAAATACTTTAGACTGTGATGGACAGCTGAATAAGCTTATACATATAATGAGCTAATTGTCAGTGTTAATCACAAGTGTTATCAATAAACATCTGTATTGTTTCATCAATTTGTGATTGTTATTGGGATCTGGGCTTCTAATTTTTTTTATTTGATTATGAAATAGATGTTCCTTTAAATGTGATTGTGTGAATCATGACATATTGTTTCAGACTTTAATACTTGTCTTTAAAAAAAATTTCATTATATCTACAATCAACAAATATTTCTAATATTTAGAAAGATCTTATCAAAACTCTCAATCAAAGTGTGAAAGAAATCATCAGATTGATGTCCGAAGCTTGAGGATACTGCCCTGTGGACTGTGAGGTCACAGTGTCTATTAAAGCCTGTATAATAATGTTCGGAGTGTTTGGGCTATTAACGTGAGAATAAAGTAGATTGCTTATTAACGTGATGTAATAATGGAGATGATTGTATGGGGATCTGGTTGCGAGACAGGCGGACAAGTTTATCTCAAATCAATACTACCAATGATTACCATGATAATCATAGAACTGTTATACTGTAGATATTCTAGTCCTGGTGTTTTATACTGATCACTGGTTCAACTTACTGCAAGTTAACATTTATACCGACTGTGATAAATAGTGTGAAAGTTGTCTTTTCTAGTTGGAGTGCTTGTTTTGAAATTGCCTCACAAATCTGGAAAAAGTTAAAAGAAAAATAATATTTGGAAATACTTAGCAGAGAAATCCTAATTGTACAAAATTAGAAAGAAAATACTCTTGATCTACAGAATTGGAAAGAAATTAAGATTTGGGGGGTTTCTGATGTAGAGTCTAAATTTTTTTTTTATATAAACAACCACTTGGATATTTATATTAAATGTCCTTGTGTGGAATTGTCTTTTTCCGGTAGGAGAAATATTTAGATACCTAAATTCCAGAGATAATTTTGATAAATCAGAATTTTGTTCATTTGCAGAAGTCTGTGAAATTTGACGTATAAAGTAAAATAAATGGACAAGACTAAACATTTTTGAAAATTTCATTTCAAGGATATCTTTGACAGTCAAATGTCAGTATATTGATATATTTTGTAAATTCTATACCCACAAAGCATCAACGAAAAAACTACAACGTTGCTTAGAGAATCAGCCTTAATTTGTGTAAATTAAAACATGTCACTGACATGTCTGAATGATGTTGAATAAGAATCTCTTTTGTGGAGAAACAAATTCCTATGATACGCAATTGGCTCTGTCAGTAGACTTACATGAATGTTTATCAAGAGTTCTTGATTCCTAGACTTTTTTCTGAATTGAATAAATGAAATAAAGCAAAATATCAGAATCCTCAAAATCGTGGTTGAGGAAACAAGATTCTTATTTTTGCCACAGGAAATTTATTAGTAAATTAATTACATCATACAAGGATTTCCACAGTTATGCCTGCACCCAAATTTAAACAATTGAACAAGGAAAATATTTGAATGAAAATGTAATGGATAATTGAACTTGGTTGAACAAGGAATTTATTCCATACATTTCCCATGGAAATTTCTTGAAATGCAGGATGTGAATTCCGATATTTTAAGTTCATATGTCATAGGAATGTGTAATTTTGACACAGGAATTTAGATGAACATTTTGAAATTTTGGATTTAACTAAAATAGAATAGTTTTATCTACAATAAATAAACAAACATTTTAAAATTAATATGTCTATGGAAGTGAAAAAAGTAACGAGAAAATAAAGATGTTCAAAATATTGCAAAACATCTGTTAATAACTACTCGTACATGTATGTTACCAAGATTAAATTTTGGCGCCTTCAGGGATAATCTGATGGAATTGAAAAATTCATTTTTGCAAGTCAGTGGTTTTGTATTTTGATAATCAGTCTGAGTATTGGAGGATGGTAAATAATTATTATGTAATTTCATCTATATGAAGATCCTATCTATTGGCTGTTTGTAGTCGAGAATATGAAAATGCTTAGTTGAACTACATGAGCACATGTACCGGTAATTCAATGATTATTGCGAAATACATATTATTTGACCATAAAAAGAGAAGCTAAATTATGATCATTAATGAAAAAGAAATGAGAGTTATAAGTTGAGTAATACAATTATTGTAACAAAATATCAGCTTATTATTGTTTGCTTTTGTTTGAATATTCAGTTGATCTGTGAATTTAAATCTGCAAACAACCAGTTTACGTGCGTTAGATGAAAAAGGCTTAATATTTTAAGGAAAGTAATTCAGTTATTCTTGTCAAGTATTCCTTAGACAATCCACTTTATTTTACTAAATTGTGGATGATTTAAGACTATTACAATATAGTTGCTAATTAAGCCTTCCGACTCTATTGGCATCTGGATTATTTGTCTATATTTACAAACATCTAATATGTTTGCCGATCAAGTAAAAGTGTGAGACGAAGCAATTGGAAAATATTGGAAAAGAAATTTATTGGAGAAAAATGTGTCCATACTCGGTGCAAAAATTAGATGAATAAAATTTGTGGATGTCAATTGTGTCTATAATGTCTACAATTGGAAGATTAATATGAAATGTGAACATTATCAAAAGAACTGAAAACTGTTATTTACTTGCTTTCTTTAAAAACTTAAAGAAAAGGGAATAAATTATAAAGTTAGACAATTGAGGAATGAAAATAATTGAATAATATTTGTGAATGGAAAATGTGGTCATAATTGCTACAAAATGTTTCACATCTATGGACGAATATTATAGTAGTTTTGGTATCTCCAATAACACTGAAGCTGTTTTTTATTTGCTTTCCTTTAAAAACAGAAATAAATATATACATTCATGAGGGTTGCTTCTGTGCTTTTAGAAGTATAAAATACATGACTTTGTGATTAATTAACATGATTTATGATTAATGATTATTTTGGAGTTTGTAAGAACAAACTGTTAATATTGTTGTGAATTATGACACTATTAATGATTAACTGTGAATATTGTTGTGGAGTGTGGCAATACTAACATTAATTGTTCAAAGTGTAACTAATAAATAAACAATCATAACTGACCTCTAATTTAAAGATAAAGATTATTTATATGTAAGTAAAGTCAGTTGATGAAAAACAATGGAACCTGAATCAACTGTCACTCAGACGTCAGACACAATAACAGAAGTTACAAACACAGCAACAGGTAGGATGATTTATGTAATAAGCTACTGTATGACGAGAATGAATGCATCTACTGTCATGTATCATTTCATGTTATTGGTTGAGAAAAGTAGAGTTTCAGTTAATATAAAGTTCACTTGCATTCAGAGGATGCGTAGTTAATGTTCAGTTGTCTTTGTGATTTCAGTTCGTGTCTATAACTGAACAATGAACATATATTGCAGGCCTTTAACATTCTTTCAAATTTACATGTAGCTACAATTAATGCAAAGATGTTTACATTTTGCTTGAAGTGGGCATTGATTCAGTATTGACTGATTTTACATGCAATCTAATTTGAACATCCCAGAGTGTTTAATTATCATGTCAAATTAAAATCATTTTACATACATGCAAAAATCTCTAAACTAGGCAATGAGTCTATGCAAGTTAGAATAATTTATCGTCATTAATCCCCCGCTTAATTATATTTATGTTGAATATGCATATTACGTTAGAATATTTAACAGTTTAGGCTTAGGTACTTGAATTACAAACATTGTTGGTGTCACCATCTATTTTAAATAAACATTGTTTTCATTGCCAACGAATTTGAATCAGAGTTTGGAAAATTTAAACATGTATACGAGCTTTGTCACACTTATTCAGAATCAGCAGTAATCAAGCTCAAAGTTATCCACTTTCGAGAGGGAATTTCAAATTGACCAAAATTCTGTCAAATACATGTACTTAGATTGCCTTCAAACCCATCTCGAACAGTTCTTGCATATTCCGAATGCAGCTCAAATGAAGTTGGAACACAGTAGGAATATTTAGAATGCAGTCAGAATATTTAAAATGCACCTTGAATATCATGTTGGTGCTGTTTGATTGCTGTCCTAATGTCTGATAGAAAAGTGCCTTGAATTCTGTACGGATTCACCTTGAATGCAATCAGAGTTGTCCTGGAATACAATTCAAATATGATTTGATATATATATCTCCACTTCGACGACATTCCATAGTTCAATAATATAATACAACTGCAGAATTACCACTGATCATTAATGGGCATTATTTTGTAACAGTGATCTGATGCTGTGTGAGACCATATTGGAATTGAGGTCATGTGACAGATGGCACACTAACTGATATTCTGTAGAGCCTAGTTAAGCAATTAGTAAATATTGTCTGTTGATCAGCGGGTCTGTAGGTCACACACCTGGTCCATTTCTTTTGTAAATAGTTTTGAATAGACGATCTTTATATTAAGATGGGTTCGTCTGTCTGTCTGTCGGTCGGTCGGTCCGTCTGTCTGTCCGTCTGTCCGTCACACTTGGTGTATGTGTTTATTAGGTCAATGCCTTGATGGAGTTCGAAGATGAGCATTTTCAGCTTAGGGTAAGCAGAGATAAGCAATTTGATTGGTTGATGCTTTGGGACATGATAACTTTCTAATTAAGTGAGAGTGATGAAACTTGGTGTATAGTTTCATTACAGTAATACCTTGACTAAGTTTGATAATGAGCATTTACTGCTCAGGGTAAGCAGAGCGATACGCAATTTGATTGGTCGAGACTTTGGAACACAATAACTCTCATTCTAATTGAGGTAAAATGTTCAAACTCGGTGTATATGCTTATTAGGTCAATGCCTTGATGGAGTTCGAAGATGAGCATTTTCCGCTTAGGGTAAGCAGAGATAAGCAATTTGATTGGTTGATGCTTTGGGACACGATAACTTTAGTTCTAATTAAGTGAGAGTGATGAAACTTGGTGTATAGTTTCATTACAGTAATACCTTGACTAAGATCGATAATGAGAATTTTCTGCTCAGGGTAAGCAGAGCGATAAACAATTTGATTTGCCGAGACTTTGGAACACAATAACTCTCCTTAGAATTGAGTTAAAATGTTCAAAATTGGTGTTTGCTTATTAAGTCAATGCCTTGATGGAGTTCGAAGATGAGCATTTTCTTCTTAGGGTAGGCAGAGATAAGCAATTTGATTGGTTGATACTTTGGGACAAGATAACATAGGATCATCTTGATTGATGATTTTTATGCCGATACAATGACTGCATTCTCATTCAGTAATGGATTCGACAGTAACAGTGTATAGAAACGATTGACTCAGACATGAGGGCCCTTTCCCTTGGCCAGAGGGGCCCTTTTGTCAAGCGTGGGGGCCCTTTTGTCTGCCTTTAGGGTCCCCCTAACTAGGGTACATTTTCATTTTTCTCCTCGGTTTTAGCATTTTTCTTTATAAACACTTTTGGATGACACTTCATGTACAGTTTGATTGCTTGATACGTTTAAAAAAATAAATGTGCGATTAATTAATATGTGTCATCTATTTATTTTGGGATTTCGGCGGGGGACATCAGCCTCACTGTTGGCTTGTTGACAATTGATATATGTTTCCCGATTTGTGCTTGTTTTAAAAAAAAAAACATATAAGATATATTCCTGGAGTGGAAAGTAATTGCCACTTTACTGTCGAAGAAGGCATTTTTATATCCCCTACCTTTCATTTCATCACTTCTGCTAGTGTTCATCTTGTAATCATTCAAGTGATTCAGGCTTTTGAAATTATTCTTTTAAACTGACTATGCTTGTTATGTTACTCATTATGAGGAACCGGAACCATCAAAATTAAAAGGTGTTTATTGATTTTATATGGAGTTATTTCCCCTTTACCAAGCAAACCTTGTAAATTCTGATAAAATTTTGAGATTGTGTAGCTTAAGTCCTAAGGGAGAACCCTATTAGAATTCTGAATCATTCACATATGAATGAAACTTAAGTTGACCGATATTTTGATTCCTATCGCATCAATGATTTTAGTCGAAAAGGCAAATATACTTTGATAGATAACCGCATAACAAAATTGTACACTAATTTTTTTCAATGTGGTGGCCATTCAGCGCAGAGATCTATTCTCAATTCTCATAGTAGATAGTGCTCAGTGTCAGTGTGCAGAATGAAATATTGACTGATCTTTTTTCTGTTAGTTACTCTGTCACCAAAACCCCTTAGGTCAAAATCTTCGAGGGTGTTTTTTCCCTCAAATTTGTAGATTTGTTTTGCTAATCATCAATTTTATGTGTCTGACACTGAACACTTGAAAGCCACAAAGTTGACTGAGTTCAAATCTTTTACCTATAGATTTAGTTATTGAAATAAAAATGTCTGTGGTGCATACTGTAGGAACATAGTGTGACAACAGCCTCCTAATTTTATTTAGATGAAGACAGGTTAGAAACTTGATATTGATTGATATAACTTCTATTTTTTGGGGATAATAAACGTCTACGAGACAATTGAATTAATTGATTTGGTCTGAGCTGTAATTTGTATAATTCAATTTCTGTACAATGTTGTCCCAGAACCTATTTTGCTGAAGGCTTTGTCACTTTGAGTTAACCATGAATCTGTTCTGTGCCAGGTCTAACAAAAATCATCCAAAAACATAGGCAACAATATAATCTACTGTCATGATCTATTCCATCACCTGTACTAATAAAGAAATTTTCATGTATTTTCCAGTTATGTAAGTGGGTTTCTCTCAACATGTCTACATTATTAAAAATGGATATAGGACACTACCCTCATAACACTGTTATACATAGACATAGGACACAACTCTTACAATGTGTTAAAAATGGAAATAAAACAGTACACTGTCAACTCTATAGAAATTGACAAAAGTATGTCGAAAAGAATGGGAACTCTTCAGATCTAAATCTTATTGTTAATGCCATCTGGTGTGAAAATTCTTGAAGTGTGAATCCATTTGAATTAAAAAGACTTTCCTGGAGGCATTAATTTCAGGATCAGGCATGAAAAGCTCAATTAATTTTGTCATAGCAATTCTACTCATGTGTCGACTGAGATTAGAATGTATTGCAAACCATTTCATTGTGTTAATGTTTAATATCTGCAATCTGAAAAGATATGTTTAGTATTCAAAAAATGGACTTAAAAGATGTATATGTACATGTAAGAGTGTAAGAGGTAAATCTGCCTATTGCAGGTCTTTATTTTGGCTTCAAATATTATATTTATAATTTACTATAACATGACAAGCCCATAATCAGTTATCTACATTATTGGCATTGGATTTAAAAATTTAACAATGAAATGAATAATCAAGACTTCGTTTCTTTTGTCCAGTACCGTTGCTCCAATAATAAACAATCAACACTCATAGCTTTATTCAGAATAAAGTAATTTGAATGAAATTTTCAATATATTTATTTTTCATTTCATTTTTGAACTGTTATAGCTCTTCATCTAAATCTTATATTATAGATCTTTTGATATGTAATACGTCGATATGGTTGATCATCAATAGAAAACTTGTACAAATAAAATAAAGGATTTTCTGATGAAATATTAATAATTATTGAAGTAAAGTGAGACAAAGAAAGTATCTTGTATTATATAGGATGAGTATGATCTGTGGACGGTGGGTATTGTTATATTGCATGAGATAATGATTATCGAAACCCAGCACCAGTTACACTTGTCCATGACTAGAGAAACAACAAAGACACTTGAAAAGCTTAGAGATGTGGTGACTAACTACAGTAGTACTTGAGTTAACATACTGCCATCTTCGCCCCAGATTATGTGTGAGGTATTCATAAAATATATAAAATGCTGAGATAAAAATCATTGATAAGTGCTGGAAAATTGCGAAATATCCTAACTAGTAGTCTTAATAAGTCATGGCCCTTAATCCTGCTACCAATTCCATTATGGTACAAAATGTCAATACTCTTGAAATTTGATGATTTCTGAAGAACAAATTGTGCAATGTAGTTTGTATAATTATGTTATATTTTATAGTGTAGGCTACTTTCTGGTAATTTAGATTTTAAAATTCAAAGGAGCAGATGTGTCTATTTAGATGTTGTTAATCCCCAAGTGAGAATCAAAGAAATAGGTTAATTTGTCTCTGAGTTTATGTACATAATATATAGTGTTGATATAGGTACAGGTGAACTGATGATATTTACACCTGAACTAATTAAAATAACTGTGAACAGAAATATCTTTAAAGGGATATATTTTGTGTTATATTGAGGAGACTTCCTTCCACTCAACAAGTATTGGTCAGTAATTTTCAATAATTAGTTTCAGAACTACAAGGAACATGATAAAACCTGATCCTTCTCCTTATGTACAAACAATTTGAGGGAGAATGTTCAAACTTGGTGAATGTGTACATGTATAATTAGGTGAATGTCCTGACACAGTTCGATCACGCACATTTTCCACAAAGGATAAGCAGAGATAAGTAATTTGAATGGTTTAGACTATGGAACACGATAACGTTGGTTCTTTCTGGGTGAACATGATGAAACTCTGAGTATAAATTCATCAGTACCTGATGATGATGAGAATTTTATGCTTAGGCTAAGTAGCAATAAGCAATTTGAAACAGAACAACTCTGCTTAAAGGAGATAAATCGCTAATATTTTGGGCCTATATATTGACACAAATGGGTCGCAAGCCATATAATAATGTAATATGAATGTATATTAACTGATTTACATTCAGTCGTTTCCGATTTTACTCTTATATAAAATCAGTTATGTTTGGCAAGTACACCAGAAGTCTCAATTGAATAACAATATATATAGCGTCTGGATATTCCAGTCTACATAGTATTTATTGCGCATGCTCACTGTTTGAGATGTTATCACTTGGCAAACCTCGTAAGATTTCGGACAATCTAAACTCGGCTGTATGATGAATTCCGCCATATTGGAACTACTTTAAAGATCCAGGATGAAACATGGCTGCGCCCATTCCAAACACAAGTTGGCGACCTATTTGGCTAGCGACCTATTCGACCGATCCAGCTGTAAGATAATGACGAAATTACACTTTTATTCTGAGCTGAAGGAATGGATAAAAAATAATATATTCTACTTTCATTTGATAGACATAACGTTGGATTTTATTGGTTGATAAATAGAGACTGTTGTCTTTACTCTAAATAGGTTTCCAACGAACAGGTTGCAGCTCGATCAGTCGAATAGGTCGCTAGCCGAATAGGTTCCCAATTTGTGTAATAGCGTCAAGTTTTCCTGTTAAAGTAAACCGGTAGCCGCATCGCAAATGTATGGGCGTAGGTACATATCACTTACTGTCATACATCCGAGACTAGATGTAGTTTACGGAATCTGTCGAGATTAGCCGAGTGGAGATGTGAAGTATACCTAGCCTTGTTCTTTGGGTCCCTAGCTGAAAATGAGTCTGAAACGCCGTATGGTACACGATTTGTGTACCAATGGTAAAAAAATTATTTCGTCTTAAATATCGAACATCAGAAGCCAATCTTTTCCTGGTAAGACCACACAATCAATGTTGATTTGAATTGACAAATAATTGTGTTTTCAACGTCGAAGACTTTCGATGATATTGAGTTAGAGACTTAGCTACTTTAATTGAGGTAGAATGTTGAAAATTGATGTAGGTGAATGTCTTGACTGAGTTCAGTGATCAACATTTCCTGCTAAAGCTAAACAGATCTAAACAATTTCATTAATCGATTCTTTGGGACATGACAACTTTGATTCTAACTCATGTACTTTAAAACATTGACAGAGTTTGATCGTGAACTTTTTATACTAGTAACTTAGACTAAGTATAGATAATCAGTTTGATTGTTCAATACTGTTGAAAAAGATATTTGTGTAATTAATTAACATGTGTCATCTATTTATTTCGGGACATCACCCTCACCGTTGGCTTGTTTAAAAATGAATCAGATAAACTTTTAAATCATGAGTAGTTTTTAATTTATTTTATAGGTTTTTTTTTAAAGTTCAGAACAGATTTATGGCTAATTTTATCACATGATTGACCACCCTCCAGTATATTTGTCACACCATATTTAATTGGAATTTGAATATTTGATCATCCAGTAGGAAATTATGTTGTATACATGTTCAAATAAATAGGTAGAAACAGGAAATGAAATGCGTTGCTAAGCAGAGATTTGATCAGGACATGTAGCATATTGATTAAAGGGAGCAATTCACAGCACCTTGGAATTAAAGGGACACACATGTATATTTTAATACACACACATATTTCTTGATAATGAATTCTTAATCAAGTAATGTTATGAAAAGTGATAAACAGATTCATTGATAACATAAAACATCTTTCTTAAAATTACAGTATACTAGAGCTAAATCTGCCTAATGAGGCCTTTTTCTTAACAATACAAGCCAACAGTGAGGCTGATGTCCCCCGCCGAAATCCCAAAATAAATAGATGACACATATTAATTAATCGCACATTTATTTTTTTCAAACGTATCGACCAATCAAACTGAACACGAAGTGTCATCCAAAAATTGCTTATCTCTGCCTACCGTAAGAAGAAAATGCTCATCTTCGAACTCCATCAAGGCATTGACCTAATAAGCATACACACCAATTTTGTACATTTTAACTCAATTCGAAGGAGAGTTATTGTGTTCCAAAGTCTCGGCAAATCAAATTGCTTATCGCTCTGCTTACCCTGAGCAGAAAATGCTCATTATCGATCTTAGTCAAGGTATTACTGTAATGAAACTATACACCAAGTTTCATCACTCTCACTTAATTAGAACTAAAGTTATCGTGTCTCAAAGAATCAACCAATCAAATTGCTTATCTCTGCCTACCCTAAGCGGAAAATGCTCATCTTCGAACTCCATCAAGGCATTGACCTAATAAGCATATACACCAAGTTTGAACATTTTAACTCAATTAGAAGGAGAGTTATTGTGTTCCAAATTCTCGACCAATCAAATTGCGTATAGCTCTGCTTACCCTGAGCAGAAAATGCTCATTATCGAACTTAGTCAAGGTATTACTATAATGAAACTATACACCAAGTTTCATCAATCTCACTTAATTAGAACTAAAGTTATCGTGTCCCAAAGCATCAACCAATCAAATTGCTTATCTCTGCTTACCCTAAGCGGAAAATGCTCATCTTCGAACTCCATCAAGGCATTGACCTACTAAACACATACACCAAGTTTGAACATTCTATCTCAATTAGGAAGATAGTTATTGTGTCCCAAAAAGTGTGACGGACAGACAGACGGACAGACAGACGGACAGACAGACAGACGGGGGACAAAAATAAATAACCAAAATTTGTTTTATTATCACAGCAATGGTACATGCACATGACTATCAAGATTATCTGATTAAAACTTCAAACACTCATAACTTTGCTGAAAATGAAGTAATTTGGCTGATGTCAGCTCCACTGTTATCTGAGTTACATGCAGCAATTTAGCTTGATTTTAAGGTTTGTCTCCTTTCTATACGCCCACATTTTCATGTGGACGTACATTGTCGTCGCACCTGTCCGCCCAGATATCCGTCCTCAGTTTGTTTGAGGACACTATACTGGTCACAATTCTTTTCCAATTTTGACGAAACTTTAAAAATAGGTTTTTCTCCAAAAGATCTCGATTCCTTTCGTTATTGGCATGTGTTGGATAGAAACTTAATGGATTATTTCCACTAATTGTACGAAAAATCACATTTTTAGCTTGTGGAGTCATTGTGGACATTCTAAATGTCACAATTTTTTATCCTATTTAGATAAAACATGAATTGTATGTTTATAACCCAAGATCTTGGTTCCTTTGGATATTCACGCATATCGAGCCACGACTTCAGGGTTACAATTTTTATCCGATTTTAAAAAAAACATTCAAATATATCACCATTATACCGCAATGATGATTAAGTTTGAATTTCGTGAAAATTTGACTGGAACTGCCTGACAAAATGGCTACTCCTTAAACACAAATAGTGTAAAAGTAAGGTATATCAAGGTTGTGAACCCTCTAGAGATCACAATTGTGATCCGATTTTGCTGAAATATTTGCGAAATTTATATTTATATCACAAAGATCTTGGATCCTTGCGATATTTGCACATATCAGTCTGTAACTTCCTGGATTATGGCCCCTGATTGTATGGAAAAAAAATCATAATTTTAGGTTGTGGACCCTCAATTTAGATATATCACCGTTACACTTTAATGATGGTTGAGTTCGAATTTGAATGTAAAATTATGTACTACCAATGTGGACCCTCTAGAAGTCACGGTTTTTATCTGATTTAAATGAACTTTGAAATGTATGTTTATAATCCAAAGATCTAGGTTCCTTTTGATATCCATGTATATTGGACTTTAACTTCCTGGTTTATAGCCCATGATTGTAAAAAATATCACAAATATTTTTAGCCCATTCTTTGTCCATCTCTTGCAAAATGTAGCTGTATCTTGCATGGCAACTGCTTGTTAGATGTAAGGCACCAAAAATCATCGCCCCAATATATGTCAGGACTGAAATATGTATTTCAGATTGGTTTGTGTGTAAAATATTATTGTTTAGATAATATGATACCCAGGCATCCTATAATAATAATAATACAAGTGGTATGTAAACAGAATACATGTATGTCTTCCTTGTGTCACTAATTTAGTGCAGTGAAGATAGGAGGGAAGTCAGGAACAAACACAACAAAAACCACCAGTTCAAATCAGATTGCTGTAATGTACTTAATATATTGTCACTGAGAAATGTCATCAAATTATAAATTGTATTTACAAACTGTAAAATTATAAAATAAAGAATGACAATATTTAAAGAGACAGTAATAACATTTTCCAACATTCACAGATACAGTTTCAAAACAGGGGGGTTGGGATGGCCTAGTGGTCTAGAGTGCCGTGCTAGCTGACCGGTCACCTCTGGCTTGCGACTGGTTTCGATCCCTGGTGTGAGCGTATGTGGGATTCCTCCGGGCACTCCGGTTTCCTCCCACTGCTAAAGAACTCTACGTGCAAGCGAATTATTGAAATAAAATTACACCATATATTAGTCCCGAAATGACCTAGTTTGTGTCGAGTGGACGTTAAACCCCATTTCTCTCTCTCTCTCTCACAGTTTCAAAACAGCAAAAATTATGTGTTTGTTTGTCTTAGATATTAATGTATTATTTATTTAAGAAGTTATGAATGTTGACATTATTATTTTTGTATCACCATGTACCACTTCTCATTTATATGGAAATTTAAATGTATCCCAGTAATCACTACTGAAGCACTAATAAAGTGCTAGATGTAACAGACTACATTTAGACATACTATCCAGTCATATTTTAGAAGGTTTACTGTAAGAGAATGGAGTACCATCTGTATATTAAGTAGAACTTGCTATCATTACATACATACTGATTAGCTGGAGATATGGATTTATATATTTACAGATAGTTTCATATGAAATTGTGAGAGGCGTGTGTTAGTACAAAGTCTGTTTACAATAATCATAAGACTTGTGTTTAAGATTCTTACATTATGTGACAGTAGGTTAGTTGCAGTCAGGGAGCTTGTCTATTTGTGTGTAAAAAGTTCTAGACATATTTCCGATAAAAAAAGAACTCTGTGTATTGGCAGTCCTGTTTTTAAATGTGTTACTAAAATTTCTGTAATTTGTCCTTTGGAGTTCTACTGCACTCTCTATTTAGATTCTTTTCGTGGATTGATTATATCTGTTAAAAATCGTCATTCGAATTAGTGCTCAGTTATAAGTAAAATGGAGAGATGTTTCATTTTTCTTTTATTTTCACTTGGTACTTACAATGTTTTAAGTTATAACATAAAAGATTCAATGAACAGAACAGTAACTTTGCGCTCTCATTTGTTTATAAGTTTGCAAATTTATTCTTCAAATTTTCAATGTCTTGTTTTCAAAGTGATCCGACAACTGGTTTGTGATAAGTTGATCAAATGGGAGTCATATTTGAGTTTTCTTGTATTGTGGATTCTTTTCATTGATTCTTATTATATACTCATAAGCTTTAGTTACAGGCTTTTTAAGTGTTGATAAAAATTGTAAAATTTACATAATATGTGCAAAAAGACAACAGCTGTGTTAGCTTACATGAACATGTGTCAAGGGTTTTGTGTTAACCATTTTGAGATTTTGGCCAGTCAGTAAACAAGATGATTTTCGATTTGGCAGCAATTTACTTGCAAGATTTTAGATGGATTTAGCAACCTATTGCTGAGATATAGCCATTTAAAGATTCTGTATGCATTCTATACAGGTACATTGTTCTAGTGTATTGGTTTTTAATAGTTCAGCTGCTCAATACTCATGAACAAATCCATTGATCTAAGTAAGCCTGCTGCTGCCTATTTAAATTTTTGGTGATTGTGGCCAGTAGATGAGTCTAGGCATATTTTAAATACAACTGTATGATGTTATCAAAATTAATTACATCTAGTTTCTTATTGAAAATCCAATATTTCTTTAATTGTGAGTTGCAAAGTTGAACTGCAGTACAAGATCTATTCACAAAATCATATTTTTAGAGTTTGCTTTCATAAGTTTTTCTGTTCGTATATATTCATTTCCTTTTAGGATTAGATTATCTTTATATACATGTATGTATAGATATAAATAGCTGCAGTTCTTTGATAAGAATTGAAATGATGAGAAATGATGTTCTGGACCTGAGTTTTGGGAAAAGTGTATGCATTAACAAGTTAACACAATTCTCTGAATTGTGATTCATTCTCAACATAACTGCATAAGATAGTGAGTTCAAGTTCAAAGTCTGTTCTGAAGTGCATTGAGTTTTCTACATTGCTTGGCTACAATTTTTGTGTATTTATTAAGTTTTGACACATGCCAGAAGTTTTCACAAATTGCAAAATCAACATTTCTTGGATAGGTTTGTCGCTACAAGTGTGCATTATTTTTAACATTAAGTATGCAAATTATCATAAAGTTTTATATTCATTTTTAGCAGTTTTAGTTTGAAATATTAAGTAATAAATTTTGTCTGCTTTAGGGCCCTCCCTAACTAGGGTACATTTCATTTTTCTCATCGGTTTTAGCATTTTTCTCGCATTTTTTTGCTCAACTTTTTTGATTTTTTTCGATAGGAGGCTGGCACCTCCAGCGCCTCAGCTATATAACGCCTTTGGCGATAATGTCATCTAATCAAATTTGAATTTGCTAATGTCTTTGATTTTATCAAAAACATTTTTTTAGGAGATTATTACGAACATAAAAATAAGTTAGCTTAGCTCTTCATGTTTCACTGGTACAATCACTGTTTTATCCCTTTTCTAGAATATCAATAATGTCAATGTTACTGGTTAATAAAACACACTTTCTGTTTACAATTCTTAAATATCATTACACTTCTTTGATCTTGAACAAGTAAAAATAGCAAAATTATAGAGCAGAGATTCGTCCGCCTTTAATTATTGTGCCAGATCATTGTCTTGCCAAGATTATGTTCTGTGATTATTTTAAAAGATGTTGAAAGAAACTTGTAGGAATATGTGTTACATTCCGTGTGGTTATTTTAGTATATTTTGTGGTATTGTTTACATTGAGTCTAGCACTGTATGTGCACTGTCTGCAGAATTTGTTGGCATCAGTGATGATGTGCAGATACTGTATTATCATAATTATTATGTAGTTATAAATAAATAAGCGTGGGTAGGCAAAATACAATCTTGCACTGAGAGGATACATGCTCCTATAGACTCCTCATGATTAATACTTAGTTTCATCTTACTTCTGTTTCGCTTTTAAGTCTTAACTTAATCTTCAGTATGAATTGCACCTTCTGCAAAGTAGTGGAATTTACTGTCACAATTTGGTCCAAAAAAAAAGAGAAAAATATAGACTTTCAGACCATACAGAATAATAAAGTACCATTATCTGTTTTACCCTGGTTAAATACTATCAAAATAACATTTTCAGTCATTCTATTAATTTAAAATATTTTGATTGTCATGATGTTCTGACAGACTTCGCTCAATCAAAAGGCCTTAAGTTACAAGATAGTTTCTGAAAGTATTTTATCCTTTCTAAAAGAACCATTTTCAAGGACAATTTTACTAAATTACCAACAAGTTATTAAAATTGTTTGTGCATTAATTTTGCTGCCACTATTTTTGGAAAGATTTAATGACTGTTTGTAAGATATAATTATGAAGGTGTTTTATAGTTTAAAGATGAAATATTACTTTTCAAAATACAGATGTGACGTCACCCTTTGATGTTGGCTTACCATTTTTTCAAATAATCGTACGGGCAACTTGTCAATAGTACCTTATTTATAATTGTAAAATATTTGATTTGTGTGACGTATTTCACTGTAAAAGCATGTGCAAGTGTCTGTTTTTTAAGTTGTTCAATGATCTCTAGCTTAATAAAACATTGCGTAATATATTGTAAAAACACTCCCTCATTTTGTATGTCCGAAAGGACAAAAATCGGTTTTATAAAAAGAACTTAGAGGAAGAATAGGCTAACTTCTACCCCAAAAATAGCAGATATGGTGAAATAAAAATACATTTGTAGAAGCCAATGTAAACTTAAATTTGGATCAACTGATCATTTTCAATACAATAGACAGATGAATGAATATATGTATGATTTTAGTGAAATTACTTTTGATTGTATTGTCTTAAACTGTATATTTAACTTTTATTCTGACATTGTACTGCTTTAAAGCATATGTCAGTTGTCTTCTTGAAGATCAGATACAAGTCATCTTTTTCTAATAGACATAATATATCTTAGTTTATTAAATTGATGGATGAGTCTTGAATCTGTTCACATAATCCCATCAAGTAAAATCTAAAATGTATTATTTGCTTCTTTAAGTCAGAAACTTGAGGATAATTTAAAGTAGAACATAAAAATCTTTAATTGAATTAAAATATTTTCATAGAATTAAGATTGAAAAGAACCAGGAAAACTGTAAAACTACTTTCAGTGAGTTTATAGCAGCTTAAATGACAAAATTTATTCTTCCGGATTGCACTTCACTATCCTCCATTTTCGAGCAGAAAAAGAGATTGCAATATTCTGTAGTTTTATGGCTACTAGATAGGAGAGTGTTGAACAAGGAAAATTATTGTTAATAGTTTGTTTTGATTTAGTTCAAAAATATTATGAGTCTGGTTGATAGACAAGATTTGACAATTCGATTTACTATTTGTGAATAAATTGGAAAGTTAAAAATTGAAAAAAGAATAGGCAATACTGCAGCAGTCTAGGCAAAAATTTCCTCCGAGCACACTGCATGGCTGGTATATGCCTGTCTTCATTACATGTAGCTTGTTTGGTGCAGCAAATTAAGACGTTTATTAAACCCTATTTTATATCATTATCATCTACTTATCAAAGGATTTTACATATGTTATATTATCGAATTAAAGTTAATATTTTGCATCTGAAGTTAAGTGATATCCTTTGAGAGTTTTGGAAAAGAAAGAGATCTTTGTATATTGTTAAAACAGAAGAGAATCTGTAAGTGGAGAATGGTGCCAGTAGTAACAGGAAAGAAATAGTTTCTACAACAGTTAAATTGTTAGAGTAGTGATGAAAAAAGAACATTCTTTTGTGTAAGGCTATGGAATAGTTCCTGTAAGTCTTAGTGTGTGATATGTATTGCTGATATTTTATTGTAGTTCCTGCGAGTCTGATACTCAAAGGGTGTGAAACTCTGTTGTTTATCTTGGTTGAAGATCTGGAGATTTCTGTTTATAACAGTAATTGGTTACTTGATATAAGTGTCTTAAATATTTTTGTAGGATGATCATCCAGGCAGAAAGCAGTCTGAGATATTTTGAGATTAATCTCAGAAAGTTGGTTTGAAGAAAAAAGATAACAGAACTATGTCATATTTCATTTGAGCAGTTTTGATAAATAATTAGTTTGGAATAATTTACGAACGGACCTTAAATTGGAATTGACCTATTAACAGCATCGATGTAGATTATTGAATATGACGAAAAAACTGATTTGTTGATCAAACAGGATTAGAATAAGAGGAATTTTGCTATAAAAGGATTAAGGATTATTTTACAAAATGTTTGACAGTCGAAATGTGAAGAGACGTAACTCTCAGCCAGTAATGGGAACTGGAGCGACATGCAATCGTAGCTTGTCACTGACGGGTTTGGATCCATTGATGGAGATACCTGGTAAGTATTCTTCACATATAAATCTTAGTTTATATTTAAAGAAACACACCTTACAGTAATAATCATAAACCCAGCACTGGCTTACTCAAAAAAAACCCAACAAAACATTTTGCACAATTGTGGACAGATGTTTCGGACACAGAGGTTAAGGCCATGCAGGTTAAATGGGTACAAATACAAGCTAACTTATTACATTATTTTGTACCTGTCATTGGCTTTCAATCAAATGTTTTAAATGATATATATTTAGTTCAGCACTAAGATGTCCTTTTACGTGATTTTTTTGATGCAGAAGCCACATATACTATGGTACCGGTACATATGTTTGTATGTAACAGCTGTTATACCTGTCTTACCTGTATATAGATCTATATATATCTTACCTACGTATTTTACTGTAACAAGAGAATATCTCACCTCTAATCATATTCTGTCTATTACACACATGGACTCTACTTACATATACCAGTATATATGCAAATGCTGAGTTTGCTGAAAATAATAGTACGGTACTGAAGATGTATTTGTGATTGTTCTGATCAGCTGCAGATGTATATATATTTCTTCCCCAAACCAACAATTTAAGAGCTGGCCAAAAAGAACAGAATTTTCGAGTTCGTTTCCAAAAGTTCTTTTCAAGCTCAGTTCCTACTCATCAGGGGTAACCCTAGCTAGGCTGAATATTAAAATCATTTTGTTAGTTGGGTGAAAGTGTAAACTGAGGTGGCAAAGGTCCTGTATAGAGATTGGTACTAGTGAATGTAACAGATCTCTTGGCTACTGCATAGTTAGATATATTATAGAAAACAATTAATGTTACTTTCATAATGATTGAAGAATAATACTATGTAAAGCTTATGTTTGGCTTAATAAGGAGGCAATTATCAAGTATTTGTATTTTAAGATCACTAAAACAGTGAGTCCTAGCAGAATAACTAAAAGTTGAACATAAATAGTTTTAATAAATAAAATACACTTGTACCATTAATTATTATGATTGAGAAGCACGCCTGAAATATCTATTTCCAAATGGCGTACCAGTAGCTAAGAAATAGTTGGAGTATTATATGGTAAAAACTGGCTGCATCAATACCCTTAGTATATATACCTGTTTGTTCAACTCTCTCTTTCTACCTTTATATAAACTCTACTAGACATATGTACTGTAAACATACCTATAGTAGACAGCTATTTATAGTAACACATAGCACTACCATAGGAACCTTGTACTAAATTTTACCTGGTATCTAACCTTCACATTACTACAACCAGGTATATACAAATATCTTCAATATAATATACCAGTTTCTCTATTTAAAAATTGTGAAGGATTATATTAACTGGAGTACAGAGTGAAAGTTGATTGAGATGTTTGAATAGTTAGTAGATGTATAATTAGTAAGTTGGATAAATTTATGACTATGATTACTAACATATAATTGCTACATGTATGTTATACACAGACTAGGTCATTTCAATTTCCTACATGTACAGTAGAATTAACTCCTGGATTTTGTGTCTAATAAATAAGTAGTCGAGTTGTTACGGTAGTCGAGTTGTTACAGAACTGGACTCTTGACTAGAATATCCTTGGTTAAAATTTCCAGGGTAAGCCAAATACTGGTAGATATTTTGGATATTTAGAGCCAGGCTGCTTCCTTCTAAAAATGAAATGAAACGAAATAGGGTTTAACAGAATACTTTTCTGCATCGACTGGGCTAATGAAGATGGGCTTTGACTATACAGTTTGCTAGAGAGAAATTTTGCCTGGACAGCACACTATAGCCTACACTTGTTTCTTTTTCCAACTGTAAAGAGTTCTTTTATGTGCATGCTAATGTGTATATGAGATCTGTTTCTTTGGTCCAATCCAGACAGCTTGACATTCTTCCATTGTGCACCATCAAGGACTGACAGTGACAAGTATCATCATTTTGCATATTCCTGAATATTTAAGATTCCTTGAACTAGATTACATGAAAACCATCTGTGCAAGCAAGATTTCCTTCATAAGACCATAGCAAGTGACCATAGCAAAAGATCAACTGTACTTTAATCTCAGAATGATTTTAGTATTGTGTTGATGAGGCACCCTTCTTGTCTGTTTTAATTAGATAGGAATTATGAATCATATGATGTAAATATTTATGAGTAATAATTGAGTAATGTGCCAATGTGACCAGCAAAATGAATCTTAATTTACAAAAAATTAAAGACGAGTAATATATGCCATCTTAAAGAGAATGTCATAAGCCGTATAATGATACCAAAATCATTGCTCTACCTTACTCCATTGTCAGGTTATTCAAGAGTCCAGAAAGGCCTTTTTCAAAAAAAATTTTGTTTAAAGATTATGTTCAAAATTTCTGCTATGCACGACAAACGTCCCTAGCAACCAGATGGTTAAAAATGCCAAACTGCCACTAAACTTTGCACAACTGTAAGAACATCAAATTTCAACATAACACACGTAATTTCAATAAGATCATGCTTTCGGGAATGTTCCTATTTAATGTTGCCACAAAATATAAAAGCTGTCAAAAACCATTCATACATTTCACCATGGTTTGCTCTTTTTAAAAAAGCGTCCCCCCTTAAACAAAGGCAGTCATCAAAGTTCAACCAATTAGACGTCACGATAGGTGGGTCATGACTCACGTCATTGACATCAACTGGTCACATAGCAACAAGGTGGGTTTGTTGGCTGTGTAGTAGTGTTGAATATTATAATGAGTACTGTAAATAGAAAGAGGGGATTTCGCCGGTTGTTTGGTATAGGTTACATGCAGGGCTTCATTCGGCAAAATGGCTACATTGTCTAGCAGGATTGGTCAATTATGGCTTTGTTTCGTGTAAGTTGACCTACTAATTGCTCCATTTCTACCCGTTATCGACATTTACTTGCTGAATTATTCGAAAATGGTCAAACTCCAATTTTGAAAAATTTTGCACTCGGAGTCGGACACAAATAAGCATATAATTAGAAATCTACTAGTGCGACTTAAAGGACAATTGGTGCCAGTCATTATCACATATGTGATAGAACTGATTAAACACTTTCCAAATATAATATTAACACAGAGATCATCGCTACCATAGAGGAGTAACAAAGGATTCATGAATCGGAAGTGACGAACGCCAAAGGAAAACATGAGTTATTCCTCTATATAACTAACTGAAGTGACTAGTTATAACAGATACATGGGCGAATATCTGCTCACTAATAATTCCCTCGAAGACCTAAAGTTGCTGTGTGACACTGTGAGAGAATATCTTACAATTCATAAAAAGAATTGACTGCCACTAGATAAGAGAACACGAAAGAAAAACAGAAAAAAGTCTGTTCATTACCATTTTTTTATAAGGTAGGGGAGACCGGGGCACATTGAACCACCATAGATATATCCTTTATAAATAATACTATACAACCCAACACTATACAAAAGTGAGATAACTTCTTAGAACCATTTCTCCATCAATAAGCCACATGCTGTCAATTATTTTCATAGGCAGTGAATTTTTCAAAAAAGCGCTTAAAAAGAGAAAAATATTCCATACATGTTAACTTCTTAGCCTAGGAAATTCTTGTACTTAAGATAAGTTCATATATGTCTAAAATATACAATCCAGATAAATCGGGGTTTGATCCATATAAGAGGGCATATTGATTTTTGTTTTTTTAAATCTTAATCATGAAATTGTGATGGGGCAGATTGAACCACTGTCAGCGGGGTACTTTGAACCATGGTTCAATGTTCCCCAGTGAATTATAGACTATATCATTTAATAATTTGTTTAGCCTAAGAAATTCTTGTATGTGTAATCTACAATCCATATAAACAAGGGCTTGATCCATTTTGAATTTTTTAAAAATATCTTTGAAAATAAAAACAAAAGATTTAGAATATCAGTTTATCCAACTCTGTAGGCCTATCGTATAAAAGGAATTAAACTTGTTCGAAACTTGGCTGTGAAATGCATGGGCGCAATGGGTCTCCCGGACTAGTGTCACTCGTCAGCAAATCAGGCTGTCTGAATATTGGACCAACTTTTGTTTGAATCACTACAAAAGTTGAATTGATCCCACCAAACTACCAACTTATTATGTGCATTTTACGGCGATTTGTAGGAGCCTAGGGAATCCGGACTCTTGCTTGTTTCGATCGTTGCACCGATGTCAAATCTGTGGATATTTGTTTTTAGCTATACACTGCAGATTGTCTGCAGATTTATTAGATCTCTACGAAATAAGTGAGTAGGTTTAAGATCTAAATCCAGATCTATGTTAACATGGAATTTTTATCGGTGTTCAATTTCCCAATTATTTGGTTAAACCTGCCCCGACTATTTTGTAAGAGGGATACACTGAACCATTACGGTCAAGAGGATTAACATATGTTTTTTTTCTTTTTTGTTTTTTTGTTGGGTTTTTTTTTGGGGGGGGGGTGGTGAAAAAAAATAAGTTAAAGATTAATTTAATTGAATCTGATACACGATAGCAACTATGATATGTCTTTAAACAATACAATAAAATAAAGAGATCTTCGAATATGTGAACAAAATGGTTCAATGTGCCCCGGTCTCCCCTATAGAATGAATAAAAACAAGGGGCTGTACAGAGTATTTCTATTTTTCCCGTGTTCTCTTATCTTATGACACTTAATTACTTTATTGAATCGTCAGATATCCTCTTGCGGTCACATATAACTACTTTTTGTCTTCGAAGGAATTATTAGTGACCAGAAATTCAGACGTTTATCTGTTATCACTCGTCACTTCAGTCATTCACATAGAGAGATAACTTGTGTTTTCCTTTGGCGTTCGTCACTTCTGATTCATGAATCCTTTATTACTCCTCTATGGTAGCGATGATCTCTGTGTTAATATTATATTTGGAAAGTGTTTAATCAGTTCTAATGACTGGCACCAATATTGTCCTTTAAGACTCATTTTGCTATCACCGGTCACATGTTTATCTTAATACTTTTGGTCAGAGCTAGGGAGCAGATGACCTGAAGGAGCTTATTCTGTGCATTATATAAAGCATTATTTGTTAGAATAGAGGTTTAAAGTTATACTAAGTACATTGAAATTCCGCTGAAGGGAGTCACAGTGGTTAGGACTTATATGGTGGGTAGGGATGCGGAAAAATTGGGGTTAATTATGGGTGATGTTACATCATGTTGGTTCCAGATGAATGTCTATTCTGTGGTAAATCAAGCCTGGAAATAAGACATCTGTCATAGATGTAGTCAGGCACAAATTCAGACTGTATCAGACAAAATCTGTCTGGTGTGTGCCATTTTGTCCTGGCACAGATTTATCTATTTGCAGTGTGCGTATTGGTATTTTGAATACAAGGGCCAGACAATTCATTAATGTCATCTATTTTGTGATCGAGGTGGAGCCGCCTCTGTAGGTTTGTTTTGACCCAATTCGAAGCAGTATAGTCTTTTTATGTTTGTTTTTTTTTATATGCCCACATTTACATAAAAACTGATGTTGTATTCTCTTTGTGGATGATATGGAACTATGTTGCAAACTTCAACCTTCAATAACCCATTGTGGAAATGATGATGTTTGGGCTTCAAAATATATTTTTTTATTGAATAATTGTTTTAAACTTTTTGAAAATTAATGGTTCAAAGCAATGATGAAAACACGAAGCCCCCCCCCCCCCTCAACATTGGGTTTTGGAATTTTAAATTGGACATACACAATTCAAACGAGAAATCTTGGATATGCACAAAAGCTTCTGAATAAACAGCATTAACTTAAGACAGGGGAGAAAACTCTTGTAGTATTGCAACATCTTCATGGGCTCACACTAGCAATTATTAACCCATTGACTTCAATGTTAAATGGCTGTAGCTTTTTGCTCAACATTCTGTTGGTTCCAATCTTTTTGGGGACACAGGGGACCACATTTGGCAATCCCTTCATGCTAATTTTGTAGGGGGGGGGGGGACTGTTTAGATTTTTTGCTATGGGTTTTGATGTTGACCTCAGACTCAATGATTGCTTTGCAGAAAGACACTTTATAAGATTTATCAATATTAATGATAAACTGTCATTGTTTTAAACAGTTAAAGTTTGTGTTAAGTTAACTCTTTTTTCACCTTTCAATTATGACGAATGTATTACATATCTGACAATTCCTATTAATATAGAATTAAAAATATCTGTATACATGTAACATTCTACAATATTGTAACAGTATTGTATTAGGAGTTCAAATTTATAGTTTTGTGTCACAAATGAAATGGGGTTTAACATCTAATACTGTTCTGCATCAACTGGGCTAATGAAGATGCCCATCCGCCATCCAGAGGGAAATACAAAGTTTTAAAGAAATGAGTAATGTATAGTATTAATAGTAATAAATAAACTATAATGAATAAGGTTTTTAATAAACATGAATTATTCAAAAATGTTGACATTTTACCCCAGTATGTGACTGTAAAAAAAACTTTATAATCAGTAGGACTTAGGACAAAAAAGATTCAGGCATTATTAAAGACCGAGAACTAAGCGGTTGAAATTTCCGCCTAGAATGGATCATCATTACTAAAGTAAGAAAGATAAACAGCATAGTCTCGATTATCCATTTTTATATAGGTAGAAGGAGGTTTGGCGATGTAACCAGTTATCCCTGTAACAGTGACTAGTTTCGTTCAAGGTGAACTCTTCAGACTGATTATTCTCACTTAAGGATGTTCTATATATACTGTGTGGAAACCCCGGTGAGATTTCACCGGGGTTTGGCATTTTACCGGGGTTTTACCAGGGTTTCGTTCACCGGGGTTTGGTACTTTACCGGGGTTTCAGAGTTTTACCGGGGTTCCGGAATTATACCGGGGTTTTGTTTAATGGCGGGGTTTACCGTGGTTGGTAATACCGGGGTATGGTTTTATTACCGGGGTTTTCTTTAACCGGGGTTTGGTATCTTTACCGGGGTTTGGTGTTACCGAGTTTTCGCAGTTTTACCGGGGTTCCGGATTTTTACCGGGGTTTGGTATTCTACCGGGGTTTTGTGATTTTTTTCGGGTGTTTGACTGAAGAATACCGGGGTTGGTATTTTACCGGGGTTATGGAAAATTGCCGGGGTCTATGGATGAAGCCAGTCCTGTGGTGAGGAAAAGCCGTGCCCCTAAAAGACTAAATAGAGCAGAAGGCAATAGAAAAACCGTGCACCAAAAAACAAAATGAAAGAAGAGAACGGTGATGTGTGTATACGGAAAGGGGGAAGGGGGAAGGTCATCAGTGGGGCCTCAGTGGGGAAGGAAAAGATAGGCTAGAAAAGACAAAGAGATAGTATAGGTATAATTAGGTTGTAATTAGTATCCTAGTCCAGAGATGAAAGCGGATGTGCAAAGATCACTCGCCAAAAGTTGGGGTGACAGGAAAGGGTCTTCTCTGAGGGCCTCCATCAAATAGAGTACCTTTCAAACCGTTAGTCTACGTTCGATTCATAGATGACATCTTCATCGTCTGGACACATGGAAAAGCTAAACTATTAGACTTCATACAGCTGGTGAACAGTTATCACAAAATAATCAAATTCACAGCTGAATACTCCACGGAACACGTGTCTTTCTTAGACACCATGGTAAGCTTCGAACCCCACACAAAAAAACTCATTTTTAATCTGTTCTGCAAACCGACAGATACGCACTCGTACTTATCATACACCTCGTGCCACCCTCCGCACATAAAACACAAGGGACCATATAGTCAATTCCTCCGACTTAAACGAATCTGCTCCCGCCCAGCAGACTATCAAAAACATGCAGACAACCTGGTAAACTATTATCTCAAACGGGGCTACCCTCGAGATACTATCGAATCTAACCGAAAGAAAGCCGATAACATCCAGAGAAACACTCTCTTATCCGAAAAAACAACGCCGAAGGATAACAAACGTCCTGTTTTTATAACGGACTATAATCCAACTTCGGTCCATATTAGCAAGATTATTAAAAATAACTGGCATATCCTCAACAGCTCGAACGATTGCCGGAATATTTTCCCACAACCTTGCCTTACAGCCTACAGACGAAACCCGTCTCTTAAAGATCTTTTAACCTCAGCCACCATAAGGGACCCCAAACCCTTGCCACAAGTAAGTGGGAAAAGTTACAACTTTCTACAATCCACCTGTAACTATCTCCAATGCAATTACTGCAGCACGCTTAAAGGAAAGAAAACCTTTCGATCCAGCAAAACGGGCAAATCCTATAATTGCAACAGCAATTACACTTGCCATAGCCAAAACGTGATCTACCTACTTACTTGCAATTTGTGTCACAGCCAGTACATAGGAGAAACCAAAAGACTGTTTAGAATTAGACTTAAAGAACATTATGCTGACATCACTCATAAGAGAGACACCCCAGTTGCCTCTCACTTCCACCTACCGAGTCATTCTAGTCGAAACCTAGACTACCAAATAATTAAACAATTAGGTACCAACCCCGACCTCCTAAAATCTACAACCCATAGACGCACCATTGAACTTCATTGGATTATTAGATTGAAAACCTTTCAACCACACGGGATGAATGACAAAATCTGAACTTGGGCATCCCCCTATTTTTTTCCTTTGTTTATATCCATTTTTATAACTTCCACATTTTGATGAAACTTGAAATGCATGTTTTTAACCCAAAGATCTTCGTTTCTTCCGATATTTGCGCATATCTGATTGTAACTTCCTGAATTATGGTCACAATTTTTATCCAACTTAAAAAACTGTATTAGTATATCATCGTTAGACCGTAATGAAGTTGAATTCGAATTGTGTGAAAATCTGACCAAAACTTCCGGACAAAATGGCCGCAGCTTGTACGCAAATAGTGTAAAAATATGGTATATCAAGGTTGTGGACCCTGTAGAATCACAATTTTATTCTGATTTAGATGAAACTTGTAATGCATATGTATAACCCAAAAGATCTTGGTTCCTTTTGATATTTGCACATATCGGACCATAACTTCCTGAATTAAGGCCCATGATTGTATGTAAAATCACCTTTCTTAGCTTGTGGTCCCTCTGGAGGTCACACTGCAATGAAGGTCGAGTTTGAATTTCGTGAAAATGGCTGCCCCTCATACACCAATAGTATAAACATCTGTTATATCAAGGTTGTGGACCCTCTGGAGGTCACAATTTTGTGCTGATTTTGATGCAACTTGATATGCATGGTTATAACCCCAAAGATCTTGATTGCTTTCAATATTCGTGCATATTGGATCAAAACTGATTACCGGTTTACAAAAAATTACGTTTTTAGCTTGTGTACAAATAAGAAGCCATAATTTTGATCTGATTTTGATGAAACTCGAAATGCTTGTTTATAAACCCAAAGATCTTTGTCCCTTTCAATATTTGCGCATATTGGTTCATAACTTTCTGGATTATGGCCCCTGATTGGTCAAAAAATCGCACAATCAATTTTTTTTCTCAATTTTAAAAACCGTTAGAATTGGAATTTCGGGAAAATAGAAACTGGTCTTGTTGATAATTTAGATAACATTTAAGGCCTAAAAAAGACTTGTAATAGGCAGATTTATCTCTTGCATAATGCATTCGTAATTTATTATTAGCCACTAGTAGTACAGTTGTCAGGTATGTCTATACATTATCTGAATGTTAAATTATTACATATTTATAAGAGAAAATATCAATGATTTTAATAACTTGAGCTTTTATCCTGGAAATAAGCATGGTAGGACTGACAATGTTAGTCTCAAAATAACTGAATTGTTGTGTTGGTGCAATTGTAAACCATATTCCATTCCATTTTGTCTGACACAACTGAAATTGTTATTTCCAGGCCTTTGTCAAAGGACCTCTTGAAGGCATTGACAATGTATTTGTGTCTTACTCTATATAATTAATCCTTTTATGGTGTCACATTTTAACATCATAAAATAAAACAGTAATGTAAAGGGAAAAATACCTGTCAGAAATGAACTAAATATTTAATAGTTGTTATTATACAGGCATGTGTTTGTATCAATTAGAAATAATTAGACCATACATGTATAAGTATTCTAGATTATATCTCTTGATCAAAGTTCATTTAATCCAGATGGATTAAAAGATTAAGTTAATTTCAGCTCAGTCTGTAAGGTGTGCAAGTCCCCAGGTGTGATGTGAGTAATGGTCATGATTCAGATCCATTATAATTGACAATTGTTAAACAATTATCTGGTTTGAATTGAAGTGATTTCTGACTTTAATTGAACATTTCTGGTAAATGGCTCTGATTAATTATACTATTTTCTGAAGAGTTTTGTATATAATGCTTTTTGTTGAAGAAATCGATGAGTTGATTTTCTTCATTAGTCCCCGAGATACCAAGGGGTCAACACAGAAACTTTTTTTATTGAAAAGAGCAACCACAATTACCTTACAATACAATGTAGTTTGTATAATTTGGAGTCTGCAAAAAAGATGGACAACAATACTTTCTTTATAACGGATAAACATCATTTCTGTGATCTAGATTTATAAAAGGACTTTAGAAACCTCAGTAATCTATATTTGCTAATATTGGATTGACAAATCTAAATTTGTTTTAATGCTGACACAATTTAAGATTGAAATATGAATTTCGGTAATATATTGCTATGTTAAGATACGAGAATTGATGAGACATGTAATAGGAAGGATTTCAAGTAAATTCACTGATCTCAGTATCAAATAACATGGGTTTACAATGGCTACAAAGAATTTCTTTCAAAGGTTTGTGAAAAGATCTGATTTTATACCCATTCTTTAGTTACATTATGACTGATGCATACATGTGTAAATATATATTTTTTTTAAAATAAATTTTGTAGTTGTACAGGTATATGATTCACAACGTATTAAACAGGCATTAGGTAAGATTAGATCAAGAACTGACAGTTCTTGCTACAATAATGGAAAATAGAAAATGTATAGAGAACGAATAGAGAATATGCTGAAAATTTTAGTCAAATTACTTTACTCTGAACCAATATATTAGCAATTTAATTTAAGGCTAGCCTTGATCGTCATTACTAAACAAAGTCTCAATTATCCACTATTAAAATGGGTTCGTCCGTTTGTCTGTCTGTCTGTCTGTCCGTCACACTTTTTGGGACACAATAACTCTCTTCCTAATTGAGCTAGAATGTTCAAACTTGATGTATGTGTTTATTAGGTCAATGCCTTGATGGAGTTCGAAGATGAGCATTTTCCACTTAGGGTAAGCAGAGATAAGCAATTTGATTGGTTGATGCTTTGGGACACGATAACTTTAGTTTTAATTAAGTGAGAGTGATGAAACTTGGTGTATAGTTTCATTACAGTAATACCTTGAATAAGTTCGATACTGAGCATTTTCTGCTCAGGGTAAGCAGAGCGATAAGCAATTTGATTTGCCGAGACTTTGGAACACAATAACTCTCCTTCTAATTGAGTTAAAATGTTCAAAATTGGTTTGTATGTGTTTTTGGTCAATGTCGTGATGGAGTTCGAAGATGAGCATTTTCTGCTTAGGGTAGGCAGAGATAAGCAATTTGATTGGTTGATAGTTTGGGACAAGATAACTTGGGTTCATCTTGATTGATGATTTTTATGCCAGTACAATGACTGCATTCTCATTCAGTAATGGATTCGACAGTAACAGTGTAAAGAAACGATTGACTCGGACACAAGGGCCCTTTCCCTTGGCCAGAGGGGCCCTTTTGTCAAGTGTAGGGGCCCTTTTGTCTGCCTTTAGGGTCCCCTTAACTAGGGTACATTTTCATTTTTCTTGTCGGTTTTAGCATTTTTCTTTATAAAACACTTTTGGATGACACTTCGTGTACAGTTTGATTGCTCGATACATTTGAAAAAAATAAATCTGCGATTAATTAATATGTGTCATCTATTTATATTGGGATTTCGGCGGGGGACATCAGCCTCACTGTTGGCTTGTTACAGTTATTTCACCATCGCAAAATGGATTCAAATCCATTAGGAAGGTTTAGCTCTTGCATAATGCATGTTTAATAAATTGTTCAAAATTTGTGCATGTTTATTTTCAGGTAAATTCAGCAATTTCTAACTTTGTGATAGATTAAGCTAAGCAAATAGATATTCAGAATTATTATTTAATTTATTTTCAGAGAAATCATCTGGGTCCAAGATGTTAAAGAAGGCCAGATCATTTCGGGATGACATCAAGACAAAGATAAAAAGACGTCCGTCAACAGGAGCAGAGAAAATGATTCCAGAATCTGTGAGGGTGCAGACAGCGAAACATAAGAAAAACATGCATAGGAACAGCAGTATACCAGATGGATCAAAAGATATGTTTGATGGAGTCCATCATGATGTAAGTTTCTTTTCTATATTTTACATTTTACCACCAACCTGAAAATATTCAGGCATCACAATAATATTGTAAGTGTGATATGTTTCTGGATGCCATAATCACCTATACTAATGTTTTTGGTTGTTATATGACTTGTTTAAATTGTGCTGGGTTGGGTGACAGAATACTCTTAACATGGGAACTTAGATTTAGATCATAAAGTCTGTCACTGATTCAAGTCATGAGATTTCGATCCCACACTTGTATGTGTCAAAAAGTGGGCTAACTTGTGGGTCCCCCCCCCCACCATGTACACAATGCAAAAGCAAATAAGAGAAATAAAAAATCTGCTTTATATTAATCCTAAAGTTACCTAGTTTGTGTTGAGTGGCAGTTAAACCCCATTTCTCTCTCTACCTCATTTTGAATTGAAATCTAAATACAATACAATAAACAGGTGTCATGCATAAGACAGGATAGGTTTACTCCTTTTCGAAACACCTTGTGCCGCTTTTGACCGACTATTGATCCATTTTGAAGAGATTTATGATTACCTCCTTTAATGGAAGATATTATTAGTCATATATTGCTGCTAGTAGACATCGATGACACTGATTCATTCATTTTATTTCCTCTCCAAATAATACTCATGTCTTGTATTATTTCCATCAGGGAAACGAAATACAAACACTGGTATTGTTTATCTATTGGGTTGATCAATGGTTGATAGTTATAGGGGGACCAGGATGCTATATTACATTATTGATAACATGAGGCTTTAAAATCACTGAATGTGGGAATGCAATGAAAGTTTCTTACACAGATAAAAGTCCTAATGTGCAAAATCACACGAGAAAAAGCAAAAATAAACTTGAAAGAAAATATAGTTTTATCTGATAAACTTGATATCCCCTATATCAGTCCCATAGCCAGCTAGCTGGCTTCGGAGGGGCAGTGAAGTTTTTAGGAGGGGCACACCCGTTACAGTCTACAGAAGGTATTTTAGAGTTATGGGGGGCAAAACAGTTTTTCAGGGGGGCCTTGCCACCCCCTGGCTACGGGTTTGTCCTCTATATGAATTAAATGGTCATTGGTCATATTTGAGTTTGGCCATGTAAAGTTTTTGGTTTTAAATTTTGAAAATGAATGTGGGGCAAAGCAGCAATAGAAAATATATTTTATCTGACCCATTTATGAATAAGATGGGTCATACTCAATTCTGGCTACCGGTACTTAAAGATACATAAAGCAAGATTTAGAGAAAGCTGGCCTTTCTTACCATGAAAAACAAATACATTGAAAAAGTCGGCAAATTACTTTATTCTGAGCAAAATTATGAATGTTTGAAGCTTTAATTGGCAGATGGAAACCCTTCCCACAGTCTGACACAACCTGTAGGCAGCTCATAAAATTTAATGGGGGGGGGCTACGGATGTGTCCGGCTAAGAACACTCCAAAGAAATCACTAATTTTGTCAAAATATTTTTTTTGGGGGGGGGGGGGGCTAATTCGATTTTTTGGGGGGCTAATTCAATTTTTGTATGACCCTCCAAACCCCCTCCCCCGGGCCTTCCTGTGGCTACAGACCCTATTCCCGATTGCCATGACTTGTGATGTCACAAAGTGTTATTTGCATGGAAGAATCAATGCCTACTTACTGTTGACAGTATGGTTGTCAAATAAAATTTTCATTTTATATAGGAGCTCTTGTCATAAATTTATTTTGCAGTCGATAACATTATCTTGTATTCTTAAGTGATAACATATGGTGCTGGCTCTGGTCTCCTAGACATTCAGCAATATTTTTATCCGATCGATAATGATAAGTAGCAGATTACTAAACAGGTACTGCTTCTTTATAACTGTAGTCATTGAAAGCTAATTCCTAATTGGTAACAAAAAAAAGAGGAAAAAGAGTAAGGAAAAGTGAGGAGAAGTCCATTTTAAGATCAAAGTGGTTTTATAATGATAGAAGACTACACAAGATTGATTTGAGTAACATGTTGTCTGACAGCTGGTAAAGGTCTAAAATACAGGGAACCACCCTATACATGATAATGAGTCAAGCCTAGTAGCTGATGATATACATGCATGTTTAGAAGCTGTAAAACCAGAGTGGAAAGTTTCCATCCTACATCATTCTTATGGATTATTGCTCATCATTTAATTATGAAATATGTATGTCGTACCAAGTTTTAAGAAATAATGTGAACTCAGAATTCTGTGAAAAAGACTTATATGTATACAACGAGAAAGGATTCCGGTAAAAGTATTAATTTAAAAGAGTCAACAGGTTGCTTATCTCCGATACATTTTGTATAAATAGTGTGAATGCATAATTCGGTGGATAAAAAATGTATATATACAAAGTTATATGTGGTTTTGACATTTGGTTTTGTATAAGTGAGTAGTAGAAGGAAGTCGCATGTTGTTGAAAAATGTGAAAAGGTGTTTTTTTTGTGCTTTGTTTATTCTATTAAAAATGGACAAACTGAAAGTCAAATGTGTCTTTTCAAAATACATGATGGTATTAAATCTGTAATGTAAATGGTTGAATATTGGTAATTAAATAGTGACATTTAATTAAAGGAGATAAATCTCTTTGATTGTTTGATTTGTGTTATTTGAGTTTTTCAAAGGATCAACTTTAATTTATTAAGCTTTGTTTTGAAATATTGAGTTGAATTCAGTTTGTATGCTAATTTTATTTTTAGTTTGGAATTAGTAGCCAATCGAATATATTATTGTAAAGTTTCTGTTAGTAATGAGCCATTCAGGTGACTGTTTACAAGCCACTGTCAGAGTAGTTAATTGTGCATGTCTATATTCTACTTGAAACTCTAACTTTCCATGAAATGTAATGGAATGCAGATGTCCAAAGTTAGCTGAAACAGGCAATTTTAAACTGAGCAAAATTTGTCAAACCAAGATGAACTACTCAAATGAAAAGAGGGGATATTTATTTGACTGCTTAAAGAGAATTGAGGGTGTTTTATGCCTTTTACATAGGAAAGAGACGAATTGATGACATTGCTAACCAGCAAACTGCACTGGATCTAGACACAGACTTCTGAAACCTTAAGTTTGGATACCACCCACTAGAGATGACTTCTGTGTCAATGCCCTTTGGGAATATGATTTGTTGTGAATCATTTGTCGGAAGAGGCATGGCAGCAGTTCTTCAGAATAAATTTTTTGTCACAAGATAAAAAGATTATTTATTATTTTAGCTGCACCTTGTCAATTGAGATGTAACATTTCTGTCATTGTTACCATGGTGATTTGATATCTTTACTGCTCTTGTATCAGTTGTTATTATTGGCCAGCTGTTTGTTTCACCATCTTGTAATAGGTATATATCTATCCTATTGTTAATGGTAGATGTGAGTCTGACCTTTGACCTCTTGATGTTAGAGATAAATGTTGTAAATGAGACAAACATAAATGCATTTTGTTTTTTTGTTTGTTTTTCTCCAATGTGCTATTTTATTATTAAAGTCCTGATGTGCCATTTTAAGCAATACAAATTACTTGCAAACTGCAATATTGTGAAAGATGAATCTCTACTAAGAATATCAGTCCAAAAATGGTTTAATTCCATTTATTATTAACATGCATTTGGTATCCATTAATATATTGAGAATAACATTTGATATTTATAATATGAATTAATGATAATAACCTGGGTCGGACTGTTTATTATAAATATCAAATATATCATAATGTAATTACCAAATTTCCTGTTGGCTCATAAACTGGAATTTTTGTGTAATTAACTGGATTGATACAGTCATCTATTTAGGCAGCTAGACTCTGTAACCTTTGAAATTGTAGGTGATAGTTTGATTCTAGCCTTTTTTCCTCCCCAAATTGTGTATCAGATCTCTGGAATTTTTGTATATCTAAATCAAATGTTACTTTCACACAGAGTTACAGTGAATGTGGCATGCGACTATTTTACAATATATACTGAACATTATTTTGCAGTGTTATTGTAGAAAATATCTACACTCACATTCAGCTAAAAGTATGTGAAAGCAACATAAAAACTATTCATTCTTCGATACTTGGATTTTTCTTTATTTTTATTTCCTGTATTTTTATTTCCTGTAATTGTGCATAGGATATTGAAATATTGTTATTGAAGGAATTATTGAGCTTCTGATTTTCCTGTTGACTCATCTGAACAGTGGTATTCATTGTCATATTATTTGATGTTTCATTCTTCTGTTTAAACAGTATAATAATTTGAAATGTTCGATATCTTGATATTTTACTAACAGTCAAGTTTGGAATTTGCAGCATGTCTATAAGGGTCTACATTTATTTGACAGTTAACAGTTAACCAAAAATATTGGTAATGCTTGCTGGAAACAAATCCCACTTCCCCACCCTTTACTACTCCTCTCTTCCCATGTTACTGACATCACATAAGATTTGATTATTTTTTTTTGCTGAAAATGTATGAACCATAGTTTTTAAAAAGAAATTTGGTATTAATATCCTTCAAGGATGGTTGCCTTGTTGATATTTTTTGTGTACATATATTGCGTAGTAGTTTTTGCACCTAATGAGTCAGGTAATGCCAAAGTTTACTCTATGGTTAAATAAATGTTAAGTCAGTGTTGATAGTGTTTATCTTAGATGAAAACAGCCATCAAAAGTATGACATTACCATCAGATTAAAGATACTGGTTACCTTGAAGTGGATGAAAAATATCTCAAGTATTGTTTAGTGGAACTTTGACAAACACTTACGATGATGAAGATATATTTGTTTTATAAAGTCTTATACCTCGAGCAACACACTGCTGCTTTTTCTACCTTTTTTTTAAATAGAGGTTAAATATAGATGTTATTGATTCTAATTATTTCCAAGAAGTTATTATTCTCCTTGTAAAAATGCACTATAGTTTGAAAACAGTCAATACTAAGCTTTTTCCATTTAAACTTCTTTAGTTCTGGCATGCAACCAACCATAAATAAGAGTTTAGATTCTATTATTTTTGTATGTGGTTGATTTTCTGCTAATTACCTTCAGAGTTATGGCCCTTAATCAAAATCTTGTGAGCGCTATTGCAGCTATAGTTATATTCCAATTATAGGAACATATCAAGCTGGAAATAAGGTAAACATACGGTTTGTAGTTTATAGGGTTGCAAAGGGTGGGAAACTTTCCTGCAATTTTGGAAAGTTTCCAGGGAAACTTTATGGGGATTTTCGGGAATTTTCAAATCTATTTTTAGAACTGAAAAATACTAAAATTATAATTATTTACTGGAATTTCATTTTCCTCTTTTTTTACTTACATCTATATAAACTATTAAAACTTATTTAACCATGTTAGCTGTGTTCCAAATGGCAAAACTAAAGAGATAAATTTATGTAAATTCTCCTCTCAAAGGTATACAAAGAAATATAAGATCTAATTTGAAACTCTTCAAAGCTGACAACTATCCTTTCAGCACAGAAATTTCAGATATTCATGAGCATTCATCTGAACCTGAAATCTCCCTTTTATCCACCGATGATGTAGATATTGATTTTGAAGATAATGATGAAATGGCAGAGTTACCTAACTTTGAGCATTAATTATAATTATGGAGAGTGTAACCTGTGTATGAACAATTTAATAGAACTATCTCATTATTAGTTATTAGATTTTAGTATATAAGACATATCAGATAATATGTTTAGTTATTAAGATAATACTGTCACTTGCAACTCATTAATAGCGAAACAGGTTTTAATTATTGACACCAAATTGAAAATTCCGGTGAATTTTGCAACCCTAGTAGTTTATTATGGTGACATGGGTGCTTTCAAGAAAAACTGGCAAGTGGAGTTCATTAGATTTGGATGGTAATTGTGTCGAATAGTAAACACACTTCCTTAATGCAAATATTTATAAAAATATTCAAATTAAATGTGCACTGAGAGACTGTAAGTTAATAATTGCATGTCTTTAACATATACACACCTCGAGACAATCATGGGTAATCAGGAATAAGTTATGGACCAAGGTTTAAAACAAGATGACATTTAACTCTTGGAAATGATATGAAATGACTAATATACTGTTCAGGCGCTTATTTTTAAACAAGTTCAATATCGCTGGGGTTTTTAAGACCGGATCGTTTTGCATTCACACGTACTATAAGCCAGAACCAGTTTAACTATTCTGATCTTTTAGGTTGGGGGTTAGAGTTAACCATGCATGAGTAGCTTCATATTCTTTATTAGGTTCTCGCTCACATTCGATAACGCCGGCACTGACTGACCCCAATATTTTCCCAGGAATGTAACTTACTTCTTAAAGCGCATGCGTTCAAACGACAAAGTTAAACCAGGGTTTTTAAACCAGTTCAACTTAAGCGTCTGAACGGGCTCTGAGGGTGTAATATGAGGATGTGTTAATTTGTATCAACACAAACTAGTCACAATTATTAGGTGATTATCTGTTTGTCATATCCTGCCATAAAAACTATTTACATAGACTACATTGTCACAAGATTATATTATTTTTTAACAAGATTTCAGTGTGAAGAAATGTAAAGGTTAAACTATGCATATATTCTCAACAGGGAATATATTACCTGAATATGAAAGTCTTTGTTTGGAAATAAAAGTGCAGATAGATGAGTATGAATGTTCATTTCTTCTCTCCTGGTGTGTATGGAAAGGGGTCAAAAGAACAGTGGGGTGTACGAAAAAAACCAGGAAAACTGAATACTTTAATTCTTTTTAAGTATATGGTAAAATTTAGAAATTTGTAAATATGGGATATTTTTGTTGAACTTTGTTATTGTTATTGATTCCTTATTTTACTGGATAGTTTAGACAAACTGTTACTGATAAGCATGGTTACTAAAGTTAATTATGATGTTGTTGTTGTAATTAGCAAGTAAGTTATTGGATAATGAACTACAGATGTCTGTATCTTAATTTAAATATTAGAAGATCTTGGTATCAGGGAGATTTATTAAGTTAAGTGAAAGCTGTACATGTATGTATTGAGGTTTATTAGATGTAAAATACAATATATCCATTTTTGTCATTTAATATGTGGCATTCTACACTTGAAGAAAGCTAACATTGCTCTTTATCTAACTTTTGATTGGAATGGTGGTTTACCTTTGTTTAATGTATTTAAAGCTCTTCATTATTCAAATATGGGAGATGAAAATGAATAGTACCATCGATCGATTGTAAAGTGTATTCGCATCTAGTAGTTCATAATTACAAAGTGAGTAGTTTAAGAATCTCATGACATACATTTGATAGTATTAGTTGGTGTAGGAGAGCCAATAAACAGGATTTTAAGTGTTATAGAAGTTTTTACCAAGTTCAGAAAAAAAAAAGAAGTTGGGCATTTGTTTGTAGGAATATAATAAAACTAGCAGCATTTATTTTGTCAGATTTGTTTTTGATGAATTTTTATCTTTGCCTAAACAGGATTTGCAAATCAATATTAAGTTGAACAAATTATCATCTGGTCTGACTCAGTCAGTACTACCAGTCTGTCTTGCTTCCAGTTCAAATGTGTTCTACAATATATCTGAAGTATTCATGCAGACTCACGATTAGTATCTGCTGAACAGTGTAACACATAGCTGATAGTGGTTCTATTTTGTGAAAATTTGACCGTAATATTTGGTTGTGTTTATTTAGGTACTTGTTTAAGTATTATATTGACACCACGACAGTGAAAGTGTTTACAGTGCTTAACTGACAAATTCCAAGAAAGGTACCTTTAGACATTCTATGTAATGTGTTAAGATAATTGTGAAATATATTGATATCTTTGGATAATAACTTGAATATTTGTGGAAATATTTCTCGTCAAATTTTCAAAATGGGGAAAATGAAGAAAGAATCTGTGACATCTTCACCTCCAGTTAAAAAGGTAAAAATATTTTTTTGTTTTTATGCTTTTTGTTTTTGTACCCAAAAAAGTATTTATGTGTGAATATTTATGATTGTATTCCAGAATTATTTTTTTTACTGTAGGGATAAGTAACTCAAAATTATTTTAACAAATCCAACTTATTAATATGTGGGTTTATAATTATATTTTCTGTGTTTAAGTTGCGAAACAGTCGAAATGAAAGACAGTAAAAAAAATCATAACTTTATTTGAATCTTTCAAAAAACAATGAATTTCAGCAAGCAGATTATTGTTAAGACTGAGTTGTGGTTTGTAAGGTTCATAATGAAAGATTTCTTGATGAAATGATGTCAGATTTGTTCATCATTGTGTATATAATAACATCCTGCTAGAGCAGAAGTTAAAAACAGATACCATCTTCTCTATTATATTCTCCTTAAACTGATGAGGAAAACATTGTAAATTTGATAGATTCACATTATAATACCGGTATCAATTTCCTATTAATAGAAGTCTATTTAAGTCCACAACTATTATTGACATAAACGTGTCATGCTACATGAATAAGAAATGGTATCCAGTGTTCCAGAAATAGTAAGCAAAAGACCCATACATGTATGAACAATTCTTTTTCAAAACGTGATAAATGTTGAAATTATATTTAATTTTCTACATTGTTTTTTCAAATCATAATAAAGGCGCATTATATAATATATAGATAAAGAGCTGACCATTCTCGCTATAATATTTCAAAAATAAAAAATGCAAAATGAATATATTGAAAATTTCTTTAAATTTTAAATCATTACTTTATTTTGAGCAAAGTTATTAATGATTGTAGTTTTGAAAAGATGTATGCATTGATCGTTACCACAGTACTGATCATTCTGATCTCAGCCTGGCTTCTCCATTTTATACATATATTGCCGTCGCCCTGTGATAGCACTAGAGGCTAAAGTTAATATCCGATTGACTTGAAATTCATACACATTGTTTAACCCTTAACCGATCAACGTCATTTTGACATTATGACGTCAAGTGGTCAGGCTAAAAAATAACTAACGTGAAATATTTTGTATGCCTATTACAATCGACTACTGCCGAATAATTATAAATGATAGAGTCTTGGCACCAATAAAAAAGTTGAAGAGGATAAGTTGATCTATAATTTGCATACCATTTTAAATCATATTCATCAGAAATATCGTCTTAAGAATCGGCGTAATCGATATAATCTGAGTCAGAATCATATATAGGCATTTCAATGACTTTGAGGGTCTTTATTATTCCTGACATCGTTGAATTACGTTTTTTGTCAAAAAATGTAGAACAAAGACATGTTTTTCTCAATGTTATTGACAAGATAAGTTCCTGTCTGAGACGCATGCGTGGCGATATCAATTAAATACGAAACTAAATACTCAAATGCGGCTTATAAAAAAGGTTCTTGCTATGGTCGCAAATATGCGACCGTGACCACTTTTGGATATAACGTTGTGGTGCAAATATGCGACCCTGACCGGTTAAGGGTTAAGGTCATGAGATGAAGAAGCCTATTGCTTTCCAGCGATATCCGATAATTACTGCTAGAGTTATGACCCTTGATCACTTTGAAATTTCTTGTGAACGCTCTATAGGCTAAAGTTGATAAATTTATACACAGAGTTTAAGATCATAAGACGACGAGGCCAATAATTACTGCCAGAGTTATGACCCTTGATCACTTTGAAATATTTTGTGGATGCTCTAGAGACTTTAAGTTTATACACAGTGTTTAAAGTCATAAGAAGAAGGATCCTAGTCATTTTCAATAATTACTGCCAGAGTTATGGCCCTTGATAACTTTCCAATAATTTCTGCCATGAGACAAAAAATAGGAACAATTGTAACCATTTCTGATAATTACTTAATGGGCTATTACTCGTAAGCCTGGATTGTGTTTATGATATTTTGGAAAAAACCATTTCATATATCATCAGACTCTGAGCCCTTATTTACAAACCTTCAAATCTAATTCTCTTAAAGGCGCAACAAGTATTTAAGATTGTTAAAAAATGTTTCAAAAGTCAAGAATATGTACAATTTTAATGATAGGACTTATTAATATAACACCCAAGTATGAAGTGTTTTTATACTCTTATGTGCTTAGATTTCACAAGAGTCTTCATTAAAAATAAAATAGTAGGTTACATATATTGTAGATATAGTGAATTGTACCTTTAAGCGGACTGGTCTACCCATAAAAGGCCAGTTAGTATTTTTGTTTTTACTGTACACCATTATCTTATCAGAACTGTGAAGTAAAATATCTGGCTTATTTCATGTTAAAAGCATTTGATCTAATTATTCAACTCATAAACAACCACAACTCCAAAGCTGTTGATCAAAGTGGTGATTCTTGATTATCTAACTATGTAAGATGAAGAATGTTTCTGGCGTGATGTAATCGCTCAAAAACTGTTGGTATATTACCAGTCGTGAATATTTAAGGAATGATGATCTAGTCAAGCATGCTGTAAACACGTTTTATTTTTAGGCGGATGAATACATGTTAGTTGTGGTATTTATATTGGCTACCAGCAGACACAACCAAACAACACCAGACCACTTGTTATGTTTAAAATCTGAACTAATTCACCCAAAACATTTAACACTAAAATAGACAGATGAAGTTATTTTTGAAACTTAGAACAAATATTTGATAGCTTTCAGACCGCAGGTCGTCTGTATTCATGTACAAATATGGATTCCTCGTCAAGAAGTCTGTCTATTGAAAGAATGAATGGTTAGTTTTATATGGCATGGACAAAGTCTCAACATTAAGTCAGTTTATTTTAATGATGCAAAAAAAAATTCCATAAAAGTAAAATGACATGACATTAAAAGTGTTCTTTATATTAGACTTGATGTTATGATCTATTTTGCACAGTCAGCATCTGTCTACCGGTATATTTAAAATTTTAGGTCCACAGATAAGAGCCAATGAGATATTATTGATTTTGTGGTCAACAGTCTACAATAAAATTCTGAATTGAAAATAAAATTATTAGTGAAATGAAATGGGGTTTAACATCCTATTTGTCTGCACTGACTGGGATAATGAAGATAGGAAAATAATTAGTAAACTAGTAAACAAACTTCTGCTTAATGTTTTGAAATGAAGATTTAATAGGGCTGTCAAAAAAATATTGAAATTTGACTGTCCGCGATGCACTGTATTAACACACTTTTGATGTATCAATATTTCTCTACTTTTGTTTTGTATTCAAATATTAGCTGGCTAGACTGTTTATATAGATTTCATAATCAGTCAAACATGTATTTGTTAGGCTTTGCAGTTAACAATAAGTCTGCAAAGACAAGACCAAAGTTGTAAAAACAAATAAAGTGAAATTTGTATTCACATGTAATCTTTCATATCATCATATTCCTGAAGCAATGGCCTGAGAAATCCCTGTCTGGTCATTGCTGGATTTACTTCTGATTCTTGAACTTTTGCGGGAGTATGTCTATTCCTCACGTTCAATCAAAGCTATCAGTATCACTTAAGTACAGCAACATGACAGTCCTTTGTTTAATCTGGGTCTTCCCTAAAACTTTGGACAGTGATTTAAGGTAGTAAAAACGGTGAAAGTATGTTCGTTTCCAAACATTATTGTTTACATTTCATTCGACTTGATAGCCTCGTTTGTCACACAATTAGTTTTACTGCAGTATTCTGCTATGCACGGGTTAATAAAATCGTGAGCCATGACGTAACGTTATGTAAATATATTTGGTCCAATATTGGCACTCATTTTAAATGTAAAGCTTTTGTAGAGCAGCTAGTCATTGGTTGGTAGTTGTACTACTGACCAATCAAAATTTAAAACAACAATATCCACTCATTACAGCAGTGAGTAGTGAGATTACCTCTAATCAAACAAAATACTGCACGGAGTATGTCATATCATAGGCTTTGCAGATCAAACTTATTCAATACTTTATTTTGACCTACCAGTCATTGTAAATATCTAGCGCCTTTAAATTAGTATGTTAATAAAAATCTAGCTTTATCGAAACAGATTTCTAAAAAAAGCGGTCCAACCCACTTTCTCATCAGTTCCATTGATGAAGTGGATTTTCATCAAGTTTTTCATTGATAAAAGGGGTCCTGTTTCATGCATCTTCAATAGAAGGCTTGATCTCGCTTTAACTACGTACATCTTATCAAGGCCTTCACATAATATCCTGCATATTTTGGTGCTAATTTTGATTGGGTACATGCCCAGCTTGTGAGCCTATCGGATTCCTGAATCGTCATGAAAATAAAGTCTCTCACTTTCAAGCTAAATTGTCTACCTGTTATAATCGAGTTGCAAAGTTCAAGGTTTGTTGTTTGTTAATGTCAAGGTTTCCGTGCAGATCGCTATGTCACAACCTCTGATTGGACGCTACTGTTCATGTGAAGTAATCTAGCAATGTCCAGATGTTGTAAAACTCGCAGTCGTTGCTTCAGGAACATGTGTTTCATGAAGAAACATGTAAGACTTATGTGCACATAAAGTAACTAAATTTATTATAGCATAAATTTTATTGAGCCAAGAACATTTCAGGGCCACATAAACCCTTTTGCCTGATTCTATTTTTTTTTTTTAGTGTAACTGGAGTTTTAGTGTAAGTGATATAAACATTTGAATTGATATAGAATCATAATACATTTGTATGTGTATAATATTATGAATATGATACATTTGAGTTTATATATAGAATTTATAATACATTAAATTGTAACCTGTAGGATGATAATAAAGTTTAAAATGATATAAGAAATATACGGAGCCCGGTAAGGGACGCAAAAAATAAAAATATAATGATAATAACTGGCACGCGCTGGATAAATAACTGGCGCGCGCCGGATAATAACGGGCGCGCACCGGATAAATAACTGGAGCGCGCCGGATAAATAATGGGGCGCGCGCCAGATAATACCTATTGCATGGGCATCGCCACTACGTCCTACACATATTCCGAATTCCATCTGCAAAGGGTCTTGTTACGTGTTGTTATCCTATCCAAACGACCAGATACTGTGTCTTGAAAGAGGAGTTTCTCCAACTGCTAATGACCCTTATCTTAGTCCGAAATGTCCTAATTTGTGTCACGTGAATAAATGTCTAATTATTAATTTATATAACATTTGAGTAGGGCACAGTGCCGCTGCTCATGCCAAATTTTCCTCATATTCTGGCATTCATTAGAGCGCAATAGGTATTATCCGGCGCGCGGCAGTTAATTATCCGGCACGAGCCAGTTAATTATCCGGCGCGCGCCAGTTATTATCATTATATTTTTATTTTTTGCGTCCCTTACCGGGCTCCGTAGAAATTTTTTGTACACTAGTGAGCAATATGTTGATTAATGATGGTTGTAGAAGACTCTGAAAGTATATATGATGAAGATGATAAACTCGCCCCACAGATGTTTTTTCTCTATCTAGATATTTAACACCTTACATGATCTACACTACATGTATATAGGAATAGGGTGTTGTTAGATCTCGGTGTTTACCATTGGGTGTTGTCTTCTTCTACTACTACATAGATGGTACATGTTGATAAGTTTTCATTTTAACAGAAAAACAAAGAAATTTCTCTTTGCTTTTAATTTCTAGATATGGAAATTGATTTTTTTTCGCTGCGTATCAATTAGTTGATATTATTTCTGAAAATTTGTCTTTTTTTTTCAGTCAAATATTAAAGGGATTCAATACAATCCATTTCCTTGCTTATTCTCTAAACATTTATTAAGCTCAATATCTAATGAATTCTAAAATTCAAATGAAGTAAATCAGGTTGGTTTTATAACTGAGAAAATTGCATTTTTGTGCTTAGCTGCTCGTGTGAACCAGGGGTAACACATATTTTCTGTCATTGTCTTTGAAACGATTTTTAAAGAGTGTGAAACTTTTAAGATCAGCCTTCTTTTTGTATTATCGATATTTACATTAACATTGTGACAAGGGGAAAACACACCAGCATTTTGGAGTAATTCTTCTTTAATCGTTCTTTAAAAGAAGTTAAGAAGTAGAAACTCACATTTCAGCTATTGTTATTTAATTTTGTCTTTATAGTTCTAATTTCTTTCACTAAATTCCCAGCAGTTATAGCCTTTTTCAGTTTAATTACATGCAACACATTATGAATAGATCAGGGGTTGATGCTTTTAAGTGTTTGGAAAAGATGCTTTTTCATTGGCTGTTTACAGTATACAACTAAAACACGACACAGTATGATTAAACTATTATGTAAAATTGTGAGTGTAAAACAAAGATTAAATAGAAAAACATCAGACTTTAATAGTATTACATGCCATTAATTACGTACCAAAATTTGATTGCACCTATGACCTATGATCGATTACTTAGTTATCAAGAAGTGAAAAGACATGATTTGTAAAATTAATTTTATTCTGATTGTTTAAACTTAAGTTGACCCCAGTCGACCTATGACCTTTTCTATATGTGATGGTTTAATGGTTTTATTTAGTGGCAAGCTGATTTAATTGTTTTTACATGTATAGATTTTATATTCTAACTAGATCAGGTAACTATTGTAAACAACATGTCAGTCATTGCACATGGTACTGATAGTAAGTACAGGATGATTGCATAACACACAACAAAACAAGCACAATAAACCTGACGAACAACTGATCAAAGACACATCCATCACATAATATATCAGGTTGATGTGATAAAACAAAATCAATGATTGGTTGATGATGTTAGTTCAGATTTTGAAACAAAAACTCTAAGATGCTTTCCGACATACAGACTGGGTGGTTTGATGATATATTTGACCAAAAAACATATTCAGACTAATTGATATATCAAAAATTTGCTTCAAAACATTGTATTCGAGATGAAATATCCCAAGATAAATTTTTTTTAGAAGCCACATTTGATTGAGGGGTTCCCATTTTCAGAATGTATTTGTTGTTAAAGGTACTAAGTATCCATTTGGGGGGTTGGGTGGCCAAATGGTTAGAACGTGTGTGGTTTTGAAATTCTGGTTGTACGTGACAAGGAGTAGGGTATTCTGTCCAATCTTGTGGGTTTTCTCGGGGTCCTCCAGTTTCCTCCCACTGCTAAAGACCCCAACGCGCAAGAGAGTTATTGAAATGAAATTAAACCATATGTTAGTCCAGAAATGGCCTAGTTTGTGTCGAGTGGATGTATCTCTACTGTCCATTTGCTATACATATTGAAGCCTAACTAAATTCTTGGATTATCTTCTGCCAACCTCTTTTTCTGCGGTTTGATTGCAGAGTCTTTCCTACTTTTAAACCCTTCAAAGTTCCTTTAACCATTCAGTCAAGAAATAACAAGTGCTCCCTAAGTCAAGCACACACGCAATAGTCCGTTGAGAAGGTAAATTTAAAGCCCCAACATAGTTTCAGACCATACACAACCAAAAATACTTTTATTTAAAAATTATTCAAAAAGGTCATTCTTACTTTGAAATTTCAAATTACATTGGTTTCTTATAATTTCACACTGTCATCATTGTATGTTTTCAGTAATTAAAGTAATGATAATTATCTGCCAGCCCTATCTTAGGCATTTTTTATGCTCAGATGTTATAATTCTCTTAAGTAAAAGAAAAGGAAATGAGTTGATAAAAAGAGAGCGTGAACACCTGTTAGTACTGTTAGGTTGTATATTGATATAAGACTAGACTCAGCATGATATCTCTACTAGATATATTGTTAACATCAGTCGACATGCACATACATGTCTACACCTTTATCTTAAGATGCATCTAACACATGTCAATTGTTTGTAGCAGAATATATGCATAGTTTCCAAGAATCTAAATTACATATATTAATATTTAGAACCAGTTGTTTCCTGGTTGGGCTAGGGTGAATCTGTCTCATTTAAACTTTGTTCTGTACATGGGCAAATCATCTTGGATGGGTCAAATTATCCTCATTGCCACTTTTTTCAGGGAAAGTTTCTTAGATTTAATTTGTTGGGAGTGAATTATCTTGAGGTTCACTTGTTTGGGGTTTTACTTTTTAAGGGCGAAATGTCTTGCTTGTCGCATGTTTTGGGTTTACGTTTGATAAGTTTCACTTGTTGAGGGTGAATTGTCTTGGAGGTCACATTTTTGGGGGTCACATTTCTTAGGTTTCACTTGTTGAGGGTGAAATGCCTTAGGGTGCCTCTTGTACTGTAATCAAATTCAAAGGACTATCTTGCAATGAGGTAATAAAGCCTACTTAGTTATATTAATATCGTTTGAAAGGAGTTTTAATCTGCAATGATTGATAGAATTATTTATTTCTTGTCTAAACCACACTGTCGCCAAAATACTTTCCCACGCTATGTTTATGCAAATTTTATGTGTATTAATTATTCAGAGAATTAATTAGACTTTATGTATAATAGTTTATGTTATATATGGAAATGAACCTGATAGTCTGCAATTGTCTTATTTTGAGACTATTATTACTATCATTATAATTTCTCTTTACTTACAAATGTAAGTTTGGTAAAACTTTCTGCCCATGGATCATGAACGAGCACTGCTAGTTGACACTGCCCTTTATTACTGCCAGTAATTCAAGTTAGAAGCAAGTTATTGAAATAGAAAGGACCTTACATTAGTCCTGAAGTGAATTAATTGTGTTGTAAATTACTTTCCTTCTTTTGTTTAAATTTATTCATAAATTTTGTTTTCAGATAATGAAATTAAAGCTTCTTACTGAATATTTAATATTTCTATCTCTTTGTGTTTTTCAGGATATAGATAAACTACAAAGTGAACTAGATGAAATAAATCGAACATTGAAATTTATTCAAGCTGTCGCTAATCAAGACAAACCTAAGATGTTGCCACCAACAGCAACACACGTTCTAGAAACAGTTCTTGATGTTTTTACTGTTTTAAATAATATATTAGCTACTGAAGAAAGGTCAGTATGTGTTCATTTATTTCTACGTAATTCCTGCCTTTCTTGCAATCGAAGTTCAAATATAGCTGATGTACTGACTGCGAGACTCATACTGGAGTCTGTTGGCAGAAAATCCTTTTGTAGCATCTGTCAATTGGTAATGAAAAGATATGACAGATGAACCAGTTAAAGGCCCAATATCCCAGAATAAACTGCAGATATAGACTTTCAGACCATGCATAATAAAGTAGTCTACCAAAAAGCAAATTGGTTTGAAAATTATTAAATAGATCAATCCTTAGATAAATTTTGGTCATATAACTTTTTATCAAGTTTGTAAATTGATGATTTTTCTAAAAGAGGACCCATTTTTCTTTTCTTTTTTTTCTTCAGTATGTCCATTGTCGTCTTTTAATTTTCAGTTTTGCTGTATGAGCATCATTTTAGAAGAATGGTTTTAAATGAAACATGTTTTTAGTAAATCTATATATAGATATTGTATTTTTCAGTACTGCATTGGTATCTGGTAGAAGTAAGGTATGTCAGTGTCTGGCAAGATTTGTTCGATGGTCAGATAATATTTTGGTTAAAACAGACAAGGAATCAAATAAACAGAATGCTTCAGAAGTTATCACAGCTTTATCAGACGGCATCAAGGTAGGGGAGATAAACACCTTTATTTTAGTTTCTTGTTATAATTATTATAATTATGTTGTTATAATTTATATTAATCTGTTGCCTGATCAGTAAGGTTATAGATAGATTATGATCAGGTTTCTGTACAGCTGCAACTACTGATGTTCTTATAAAGACCTAGTGACTTGACTAATTGTTGACAATACATATGACGATCAACACAAGAGATAAATACAAGCAATAAATAATTACATCCATGTTTCATTATTTTCATTACCTAATTTCACCCTATAAGAGTAATATAAAGTGATTATTTAGAAATCATTGTTGTTGTTAGTGTAAGTGGATTGGGTGGCCAAATGGTTAGCAAGTGTGCGCTGTATCATGTCTGTTATTGTGGCAACTGGCAAGGTTTCGATTCCACGTTTGTACGTGACAAGGATTAGGGTCACCTATCCAACCTCTGGGTTTTCTCCATATTCCTGAAGCAATGGCCCGAGAAATCCCTCTCTAACCATTGCTGGAATAGCGTCTGTTTCTTGAATTTATGCGGGAGTGTGTCTATTCTTTCCGTTCAATGAAAGCTATCACTTAAGTACAGCAACATGACAGTCCTTCGTTTAATCTGGGTCTTCCCTAAAACTTTGGACAGTGATTTAAGGTATTCAAAAGGGTGAAAGTATGTTCGTTTCCAAACAGTATTGTTTACATTTCATTCGACATGATAGCCTCGTTTGTCACTCAATTAGTTTTACTGCAGTATTCTGCTATGCACGGGTTAATTAGGCATAATAAAATTGTGAGTCATGACGTAACGTTATGTAAACATATTTGGTCCAATATTGGCAGCTAGTGATTGGTTGGTAGACGGACTACTGACAAATCAAAATTTAAAACAACAATATCCACTCATAATAGCAGTGTGTAGTTGGATTACCTCTAATCAAACGCAACACTGCGCGGAGTATGGGTTTTCTCCAGGATCTCAAACTTCCTCCCATTGCCAAAGCCCCCCCCCCCCCTTGAGCAAGCAAATTATTGAAATAACATTGAACCATATGTTAGTCTCGAAATGACCTAGTTTGTGTCGAGTGGATTTTAAACTCCCATTTCCCTCTCTCTGTGTTATTAATGTAAGTGATTAATTTGAAAGTTATACCAGTACTAATCAATGTTGCTGTTGACGTAACTATGAAAAAATTCTGTGGTAAATGGTGATTTACTTTATAGTTTAAAGTAGAAATGCCAGGTCTCATTCATTTCAATTCACATTCAGGCATATTTGAACCTATTATGATCATAAAAACTAAAATTGTAGATAAGTATATGTTGATATTTTGTGGGATTTAGTTTTCATTAAAAACGTCAATTTTACAGGATTTAACACATCTATGTATAGAGAAATTAGAACGTAGAAAGAATAGTTTACCGGTTAAATCATCAGGATCTCTTTCACCAGGTGGTAATGAAAAGTAAGTAAACTTTATCTACAAATCAAGTACGAAGAAAGACAATGATATTTGAAGGCCATGTTAGTCTCAAAATGGAAAGGAAATTGTCAGATTGTGTGGGAGGGAACAAAAAGAGATCCACCCATGTTGACATTAAATCTTTCCTTGACAGTTGAAATTTGAAGAAGACTTGGCTTAAAGCATTGTTGTATAAGTAAAATTGCACTTGTGACCATAGTAAATGAAATTGACTATACTGGTCTCGAAATGACAAAACCATTCCTGTTCTTCCCTCCATTTACCCATAAAAAATGAACCATCCAAATTAAAGCTCTTACTCCTGTCCCGTAGTATTGCATTATGCTTAGCTTCCTTTTCTTTCAGCATACAAAGAGCCTCATTACCATAAATTCTGCAGACATCTTGGGGTCAGTTTCACAAAGTAAACATAATGTTACTTACATCTAAGATCAGTGAATGTACACATTGGGATGCATGTAAAAGAAATTGTTGACAGTTGGAAATTCAATCAAGAGAAGGAGGATTCGTCATTCTCCTGACAAAATTATCTTGCCTTGCATGGCGCACATGGTCATGGTCTCAAAATAATGAAGTATTATGTTAAGACGTTAAAATCCATTCTGATAATTTTCAGTGGTTGCAAGTCTTCAGTGTTCTTTGTGAAACAGAACCCTTGTTGAGATCAGATTACATGGTATCTGAGTATCATGCTTTGCTTCCTTTTCCTTTCAGCTTACAAAGAGCCTCTTTACCAGAAATTCCTCTAACACCCAGGGAGCGTCAGATTCTTGCCAAAACAAGTGATATAGGACTTTATGATAATACAAGTATAGCACATTCTCATGACAGTCTGGAGAATCAAGCTATATTTAGCTTTGATACAGAGGATAGTCCACCACCTAAACCTCCATTACCACAAAATGTTGATGGTTTAATAACCAGGTAATATGCATGTCATTGGTTAAAGAAAAAAACATAGTGGCCCAGAATAACCAACATTAAACGTGCTAAATTGCAAGAGCTGGATTTATTATTTTAAAAGAATTTTATATGTTGGATGGGAAGTAAATATAAATACAAGATTTAATATTGTTAATTAGATTGTATAATAAATAGTTACAAAGTGTGCAGACTATGATTATTTAGAAAAGGCAGTACTCACAACTTAGAACCTCGAGAGGAACTGTAACTACTGTGTGTAAGTGTAAATAAATAAACAAGTAACATCTACTGTGATAGTCTTCGACTTTATTATCTTTACCTGGGAAGAAATGTAAATATAATAAGACACATAAATTTAAATCAATCTAATTAAAACACAGTTCCTATTTCGTTTCGTTATTTATTGTTCAATATTTCGTTTTACTTGTCTTCACCCACCACACTAGGATCTGGAAGAGTTGTTACGGCAACATTTTGGTTGAAGTGAGGAATTAGCCAATGAAACTGTCTGTTACAGCAACTTTTTGCCGTGCCAAGCACAGAATTGTGGGTAAACCACTAGAAACATCAACACTGATTGATTAATCAATGTCTGATGTCGTAGGGTCAAAAGCTGCTCATAAAACCCCTGATACAACCTTCCAGTACAATTGTATGGGCCATCAAAAGTATAAAAAATGAAATGAATTATAGATATGTTTTTTAATCGGATTGAAATTTAAATGTTCAAACTCTATATCAACGAAGTACCGGTAATGATACATCATTTGCCGGTAATGATACATCATTTGCAATTTTTGCTAAAGTAAAATAACCAATTTCTCATGGCTTCATTCACGCTATTATGTAGTCAGATTTTTCGATGATTTGAATTTAACATTTATCAAACAAAACAAAATCAAAATATCAACGCTAGATAACATCCCAATTTGGATTCAGTCGGATTTGAAATAGGGCTATGGATTCTGTTCTCTCAGAACAAAATGACAGCGAGTTATAAAAATTATTACATAGCGAGCAGCATAGATCAGTTAAATTTCCGTTCAACATATCTTTGTAAATACCAAATTTTTTAAACATTTTGAACTGATATTACTTTTTGAGATTCATCTTTCATAATATGACACAATGAGACTTTAAGATGAATATTCATGGAATGCGTATTTGATTAAAGAAAATAAAAAAAAGTTTGCCATATCTGAATTAATCTGATATAAACATTGTTGTATGGTTTCATCGCAAGCAATAGAATATCTTGTATATTGTATTTATGTATAAAACAGCAGATGATTTACACTTGATTGATATTTTTTAGAATTGAAATTTTGTGGTAATAATCAGTCTATACATGTATTTTTAGATTGTCAAGAAATGGAATGGATGATGAACCTCCGCCATTGCCAGAAAAAGAGAAACGTCAATCATTGTCCAGTCTTAGTACTCCTACTCATTCTCCAAGGGGCAGTTTACTATGTAGTCCCTCCACGGAACATTCTTTCAATAGCGGAATGGTATTAAGTCCATCACCACGTAGTTCCTCACCAATGGGGTATTCTCCAGCTAGTAGCGTGAGCTCAGGGCTCAACCAATCAACAGAAGAGCTACATATAACTGGAAATCGAAGTTTTTCTAAATCTAGCACAATGCATGTTTCTCAAACGTCAAACATTTCTTCTAACGTGATGATGTCATCATCGAAAAGTTCTAGCACGGTGGCAGACATTAATAAATTAACTCTGAAAATAAACAAACTGACCACAAACATTGATTCAGTGCCACCACCTATACCAAATAAAACGCGAATAAATAGGTTGCTTTCTACATACGACAATGTTCCATTTGACGGAACAGCTATTCAAGTGTGCACTAGTGTTAGCTCTGTGTCCTCATCTAGAACTATCGTTAATCGAATATCCACATCTTCGTGTGGAAGTACTCAATCCTCGCATTCTTCGCAGTCAGCGTCTCAGTCTGTACAATCTCATGTACAGACACAGCAAAAATCAAGCAGTTCTGCATCATTCTCAACAGATCGAACAAGCTCCACAGAGACATATTCCAGCTCCGAGACATTCTCTTCGGCAACTAGTCATTCTAGTTTAGAGAGTTTACAGAAAGGGGGACAACCCCCACCACTTCCTCCAAAGTTAAAGCACAGTAAGTAAAAATAAAATAGCCATGCTTCATACAGTTCTAGTTTAAGCCTAATTGTTAAAAGTAAAGTTTCAAGGTTGTAAATATTTAATTTAAAGAGGCTTTATCACTTTGAAAATCTGGACGTGACTGGTGGTAAAAGATTTCCATAAATGCTTTTGAAAAATACAAATCTTTTATAAGTAGGAGGTCCATTCACTCCATGGGATTTTCAATAAAAAGCAGATATTTTGAAAACAATGTTATGAATAATTAGTTGTTTCCATTATCAAAATGATAACACCTCTTTAAATTTGAATTATAAATGGAAAAATATTAAGTAAAAAATTTGAACAAGTTTTCTCAAATAGCTTATAATTTTCAAATTGTCACATTGAGATTTAACATGTTACAAGATTGATTTCAGAATTGATCATTATTCATGTCATTATATTATATATCATCATTACAGTCCATTACAAAAGTATAATCTGCTTTCACGCTAGAGTCTGCTCTTCTCTGTCTTCGAACAGGTGCAAATGGTGTTTCGCTTCAATATTATCATCTATTTTTACTTCTAACTTAATAGAAAATTCCTAACTCTTGTCTATGATTAGCATAGAATATTGTAAGCTTACCACATCTAATCAGCATATAAGATTGTATATCAATATTAATTTAAATCAAAGCTTTATTTTATTTAAGAATGTAATATTTCTAGTTGTTTTAATTTGTATAGATGTATTTCTGCTATATACTATGTGCATGAGAACTTACATTGTATCTATATAGTGTAGTTCAATATTTCAGAAAAAAATATTGCTGTTGATGTTATTTTCATCCAAATCCATACATGAGACACTCATATCATCAAACTCGCACTTAATAGTAGTATGTAATTTTCAAAAATCAATCCAGAAAGTCTGATGATGGTAAAGTTTGAAAATTGTCTAATTGTCTACTGAAGTAAAGAATAAATCTAGTCTTTTTACTTTGGCAAAATATTTTAAAATTTGAAAGTATATGAATTGCAAATTGTGTCCCCAATTTTTTTTTTTCTGGAATTTGTACACTAGTTTTAGACTACTGTGTAAACATTTGAAATAGATTTAAATTCTAACTTTATATAGCCTTTGTTCTTGAAGATGTATTTCTTTGACTCTAATACTCTAATTACAAATACATAGCACTTAATAGATAAAATTTTAGGAAATAAAAAATTTTATTATTATTTTCTTTTATAATTTTTATACACTTTAAAGCAATTGAATTTGAAGTAAAACCATTATACATAATTTAAATATATCTTACCATGCCAACAATGAGTCCTTCGACGTAACCACATTTTCTATGCTGTAATGTCTCTTATACATTTTGAAATTTTACTTTATTTTTCCTATTTATTAATTGAATAACCATACTTTCAGTTGAATATAAAAGTTGTAAGTGTCATTTGGAACAGAAAGAAATACATCTTTTAGCCAATAATATATGCGATTTGTCTATATAATAATATGGCTGTATTCAAAACTGATTCATATTGAACAAGAATGATGTCCACAAAAGAAATAACAAGAAAGAATAAAAAAAACTTGATATTAATCAATTAATATTTTGATGAAAAAGATTTTTTAGTGCTGAGTGCTATTGTTGTTACTATAAAATTCACACAGTGGTGATAAAGGTGTATTTTATTTTACATATTTGGCAGCTATATTATATATAAGAATATATCATCATTTATTTGGATGATTACATGATGATAGTGTAACAAAAATTGGTTTGAATACATGCAACATTATCTGTCTTTATATATATGCTTAATGCTTCTATATATGTTTGTATGCGCTTCATCCATCATCCTCTTGTTATTCCCTATTTTCACAGTTAATAATTTTGCAGTCCATGCCTACATGCAAATGGTGGGATCATACACTCAACCGTCTGCCTTGGAGACCATTTCCCGCCACTCCATCAATTTCTACGAAAGTCAGTGGCATCAACACCAGTTGGAGCTGTTTCAGTACCCACGATCCAACACGATCAGTGTGATATCAGATATTTCTAACTTTAGTTCTGATACGTCATTCAGCAGTGGATCACCTGATCGTTTCCTAGGATTACCGGCTTTACCAATGAAAACTAAAAAGGTAATGGTATGGATTTGGGGAGTTTTTTTGATCATGAGAATGGATTTCTAAAACTTTCAACAATATCATCAACATTAACCATTCTGTACAATATTTGACCAAGCATAATATCTTGAGATATACCTGTGCATATGTGATTCAACATAGGCTTCATTTTCCTTCATTGATAAATCTTGTTTCCGAGTTACTGGCCCTGTCATCAAAACATAGTAAAAATGCTTTTCAGGTCAGAGATTTTGTTTCCAAACCTGACAGTAGGAGTAATACATGTATTTGGCAGAATTACTGCCTTTTTTGTGGAAACATTGAACCTCAGTTTATGAGATTCTATTTTCAGTCTTTGCAAATCACAATGATACCTTCCAAATCGTTTAAAATACTGATATGTAGAAATGTTACGATACAAATAATTGGGATTGCAATGACTAAGCCCGACTCAGACATAAATGATATGTCACGTTGAGTAATTTTTGAATCTTTTTAGATCGAAATGGATTCACACTTTAAAATGCTTGCATCGGATGGCTATATAGTTTTTATACGCCCACATTGAAATGTGGTCGTATATTGTCGTCGCCCCCGTCCGTCCGTCCGTCGGTCCGTCGGTCCGTCGGTCCGGCGTCCACAATTGCTTGTGGACGCTCTACAGGCTAAAGTTAATATTCGATTGACTTTAAATTTATACACAGTGTTTAAGGTCATGAGACGAAGAAGCCTATTGTTTTTCAGCGATTTCCGATAATAACTACCAGAGTTATGGCCCTTGATCACTTCAAAAAATCTTGTGGACGCTCTAGAGGCCAAAGTTAATATCCGATTGACTTTAAATTTATACACAGTGTTTAAGGTCATGAGACGAATAAGCCTATTGATTTTCAGCGATTTCCGATAATTAGTGCCAGAGTTATGGCCCTTGATCACCTCAAAAAATCTTGTGGACGCTCTAGAGGCCAAAGTTAATATCCGATTGACTTTAGATTTATACACAGTGTTTAAGGTCATGAGTCGAAGAAGCCTATCGATTTTCGGCTATTTCCGATAATTAATGCCAGAGTTATTGCCCTTGATCTTTTTAAAAAATCATGTGGACGCTCTAAAGGTCAAAGTTAATATCCGATTGACTTTAAATTTATACACAGTGTTTAAGGTCATAAGACGAAGAAGCCTATTGATTTTCAGCGATTTCTGATAATTAGTGCCAGAGTTATGGCCCTTGATCACTTCAAAAAATCTTGTGGACGCTCTAGAGGCCAAAGTTAATATCCGATTGACTTCAAATTTATACACAGTGTTTAAGGTCATAAAACAAAGACGCCTATTGATTTTCAGCGATTTCCGTTAATTAGTGCCAGAGTTATGGCCCTTGATCACCTCAAAAAATCTTGTGGACGCTCTGGAGGCCAAAGTTAATATCCGATTGACTTTAGATTTACACACAGTGTTTAAGTTCATGAGACGAAGAATCCTATTGATTTTCTGCGATTTCAAATAATTACTGCCAGAGTTATCTCCCTTGATAACTTCAAAAATTTTTGTGACGCTATAGAGGCCAAAGTTACCATCCGATTGACTTCAGATTGATACATAGAGTTTAAGGTGTTGAAACGAACAAGTATTTTGATTTTCAATGAATTTAGATAACTGAACAGCTAAATCCATGATATTAAATGTTTCATGTATATACTAATTGTTAGCGTGGGGTAAAACTTTATAAAAAGCAATCAAATTCTAATGATTTTCTAATAATTAAATAATGAGTTGTTACTCTTAATCAGTTTTTAGTGTATTACAAATAATGCTTCATTACCGAAAAAAGAAAAAATATGCGACAACCCTTGTTGACTGCCCGGACGATTTAGCTGCTGTGGGCGTATGTTTCGTTGCCTGGCAACCTATCTTTTATAAGATTTAGTCCCGAAGGGTCCCCTATCTATCTTTATATTTATATCTCAGTTTATGAGATTCTATTTTCAGACTTTGCAAATCACAATGATACCCGCTATCTGAATTCTGACTCACCTTTTTGTTGCCAAAGAAAACTTGAAAAACACCTTTTGAAAATCTGTATGTAATCATTGCTGGTCAATGCTGTTCAACATCAACAATATGTTTTATTTTCAGTATTTAAATCGTCAGAGTCAAGGTTCCATTGTATCAAGTTTATCAGATACATCAGCCAACGATTTAAGAGATAAAACAGCAAGTTTAGTTGAAGCGTCTGCTACTGACCCAGCAGTACATGTAACTGATATGTAAGTTGTCTATATTCGAGGTATACCAGGACTTCACTATAACACTGATATTGGGTCTAATAACCTCATCCACTTTATAAAAGCTTAATTATAATCCTTGTCGAAAACTTAAAAGAATTGAAACCCCAGTTTTGTATCATACAAAGATTTCACTCTTTGAACAGTTCTATTTATTTCGTGTACTTATATCTTCATTTCTAGGCTTGGGACTACAGCAGTTTATTTGGATAAGTCAGTAAAATATATGAACAGACCTCTATTCATTGCTTAGGTGTAGTTAAAAAGAAGAATTGCCATACCAGCCTGGTAGCAAAGTAAACAGCAAGTAATAATTGGACCTTGTTCCATGTCTCACTAAGCTTCACTAGGATTTTTTAATCCTTACAGATTCTTTTTTTGAAATATATTACTCATCTTTTCAGAGATTTAAAGAGGGCATCTGCACCCGCTGATATGAATGTTCAATCAATATTACCGGAACAATTAGAAGAATCCAAATCAGATTCTGATATACAGAAAGACACAGATTCAGCATTTGGTGAACCAAAACCTTTAGATGACATTGATGTTTCGGATCAACTGATTCGTAAAAAGGAGGTCTGCAGATTGATTATATATTCTTCTCAAACCTTGAAATTCCTTTTCAAAATTAATGACATCCTTTTCAAATTTAGGTTTAGGTTAGGGTGGTTATTTATGTCTTGTGTTAGATAAGGATTATATAAAAATAGTGTGATTTTGAGAATTATAAGTGTATGTGTTTTGATAGGGAGAAGATGGTCCAGCAATTAGAGGTGGAATGGTTGATGCTCTGGTTGTTCATGCTACAGCTGCTGGTAAATCAGGTCAGTCTACTTTTACTTTATAATCCTCTTTCACTTGTTCAGGTTTAAAATATACTGATATTTAACTACTGTACGACAATACTGGTTAATTCACTATTATAAGTTCTAAAAGTGATCAAATGGTCGCTAATCCAGATGAAAAATATTATGAAATAAACCAGTATTGTATATGTATATGAATTCCTCTTTCCAAACCACCATTAACTTCATTTCAAATTTGGGAAAGAACTGTCAGTGATGTTTTAAAACACCAAAGGTCAAATGATTAAATCTTGTATCGGTATGAGAAGTAGGGAGGGTGAACAGCGACACTCCCTTTAAAAAGTAATTATAGACAAGTTTTGGTTTGCGTGGGTTTTTTTTTTTAGCAAATAAATAATTGAAGTATAGTTTTTTTGGCAAAAGAGCTTTTCATATAGTGGTTATATCTGTTTCCTTATAGTAGTTGTCACGATATGATAGTATTAGCAATATAGTATAATATAGTTAAAAAAACTATGTAGAGTAGTATTTAATCGCATTATGTTTCTGAAGGGAACCATCATTAAATCTTTTAAAATATATAACTGTTGACCAAGTAAATCTCACTATGACAACAGTGACTTCATACAACTTCAAATCTTTTCTTGGATAATTTCTGGTTTTGAATTTAAATTATTAGAAAAATATGGTTGTTCCCTTTATTTAAAAAGTAAGTAAGATTTTAGACAAGGAACAGTGAAAACTATAAGCCATTGTGCATCAACAATGTTTGTTCACATCAATTCACTATTCACCAATGGATTTGCATTACAGACATTTTATGGTGTTCATGAATCTTTTTGGAAAATATAAGCAAATCATTCAGTTATAACAAGCTTCCTGATCATTTCACTGTTCCTTAGAATGTTTTAGACAATAATTTAAAACAATAAAACTCTTGAATTTAAAGTGCATTTTTTGAAATTTCTATCAAAATTTTTTATAGCCTTACTTTGAGTAAAATTGCATGTAGATCATGCATAATCAAGAACATAACCTCATTTAATTTCATAAATTCATTGTTATACTTAAGTAACCTTATACTCATTTGTTTAGTTGGATTGGAGATTAATTAAATGTTAATACTGAGTTGATATAAAACTTATGTAGCTTAATGATAATCAGGACTCCTGAATACATTGGACCGTCTGCTCCAGCATGTTTACAAATTTAAAACTTACGTATAGAGTGACAGTGCCAGTTGTATCCCATGATAGTTGAAAATCAAAAGAAGAGTAGAGTGTAGCGCTGTTGTTCATGCAAAATTTCACTCATAGCATACTGCATGGCATATGCATTTTACATCAACCCTGTTGATGCAGAAAAGTATTTGTATGGTTGAGAGTAGGACACTGATGATCATCTGATTAGAATGTCTCAGACTAGGATATATTACAATTTCTGTTCCCTCTTGTAAGTTAAAAATAAAAATTACCATATATTAGTCTGATAATGATTGAAGTACTTTGTTGACAAAATGTTACTACAAGAGGCTCTATTTGGGATTGGATACATCGTGTAAATACATGAACCATATGGTTTTGTGTATTAAGAGCACTTGCAAAGTAGACCTGCTTGTGAAAACAGTAGCTAACATGCATGTGGATAGATCATAGACAAAGATTGTATTGAACAAACTATGCAAATCTATTTACAAATAAACAGTCACAAAGTCTTAAGCAGATCTTTATCATAGATTTTGTGTCCATATAAGAACATTCAAACGTCGAAAGATATAGAAGCTCAAATGAGCAGTCAGCAAACGTAGTAGTATATATGTTATTGAACGAATGAAAATGGCAGAATAAAAGTGCCATTTTACAGACTAATCTAGCAAACTTATTTCGTAATAATTTACTTGAAATTCTAAAATACAGTGGACTTACTTCGTTGAACATATCTGCTTGAATAATCTATCCAAAGAAAAGTTTTTTTTTAACCTACTTCAATAATGTTTAGTATGTCAGTAGTCAGAGCGAAAATTACATTGTGGGTTTATCTTATGGGTAAAATCATTATGACCCATATCAACTCATGACTAGTCAAATCGCTTCTAAAGGCGATAAAGACTGGATTTTCTTTTATCTATCTTTCTGTGAACACTTTCCATTTTATTATCTCAAGGCTCTGTGGGAGACTTACATGTAAATGAAGAAGGTAAGAACAGAGTAATCTCCCTTCCATCATTGTCTGTTGTTATATCATAGAAATACATTTACAGAGGATGCCAAAATATTTGAATGTTTTTCTGTCAAATGCTTTATCATCATCATAGTCTTTGTTTACACCTGACAGCAATTCATTATTGCCCATGATTCAACTGGGCATCATCTTAATTCTAGAGTATATTTCTTAGAATATAGCTCAAGCTGTTGTTTTTGTGGGACACAGATTTATTTATGCATATGGTCAATCAAAAGTTGACAAAAATATATTGAAATGAAAATTATGCTCAGTTGAATCCAGGGAAGCGATCATTTGAAGGCTCTGGTTATGGACAGATCATTCTTAAATTGTGAGCAATTAGTATTACATGTTGCGAATGTATTTCTATGATTTTATGTGTACATATCTATGCCTGGCTTTTCTTATTTCAGTCAGATGTTTTACTGTCATATATTATTTTCTTTTTTAAGTTTTTTATTATTATTATACTAACACAGAAATGAAATTTGTATTCTTTTTGAATATTTAGTGTTTTTATTTTGATCCTGTGCAGAAGGCTAACTGTAACATATATATTTAGAGTTGAATTACCTTCTTAGATTACACTAACATTTTATGTAATATGGAGGGATTAGGGGTTTTTTTGAATTAAGTTTTTAAAAGTCTGAGAAAAACAAAATGATTGGAATTATTTCCAAAAACAAGAAGTATGTCTCTGAAAATTTATTTAAGCATCTGTTATGTGATAATTGGATTTTTAGTTTGTTAGATTACAGATACCCAAAATAAGAAAAGTCACTTCGTACATGTACCATCTCATATGTCGTTCATTTTATATGTGTCTTTATGTGTTGATGTTGTTAGTATCAGACGTGAAAAAATAAAGTTTTGTGTTTGGACGGTTACATAGAAAATAGAGCTGTATGTAGTGTTTCCGTGTATGGAGCGGAATTCCCAACATCAATTTAATTCTTAACCGAGTAATGCTTGTGCTGATTTTATGTTTACTTCAGCACATGTAACTTCTTACTTATTTATTTTGACTTTGAATTGGTTATTTACACATGTAAAAATATTTCTACGGTGGCCAATGTTAAAATTTAAAATTGATTTAAATCATAATTTAAGCAACATAACAGAGTAATTATCAAATAGTTGATGAACCATACCTTTGAGATTAAACAATACTCCATGACAACCAGTCTACTCTTACTATGTAACCCAATGGAAAATTATACGAAACATATGGTGCAGGATTGAATATTTTTTCAATTTTGCAAACAAACGAGTGTTCCAGGCAACCAAGTATATGTTTTATATACGATGAAAAAAAACAAAGAAGGGTATTGAAGCAATTGTTATACTGTCTGCAGACTGATATGTTTAGAAACAAAATTTATTTGCAATCTTTAAATAAGCTCTGTTTATTTTTTAAGCATATTATTGGAGTAAGCATATTAGCACCAGCATTACTAGATTACGAGTTAGAATTATAAATTCCGCTCTATAATCATTGCAAAATTGTTGTATTTTGTAAAGACATGTAAAGAAGATGTGGATTATCAAATTAGTTAAATCAATTTACAATATTAGATGTAGAAGCATGAGCTATTGACGTTGTGAATAACAAGCATGAGTGATTTTGATTTATTTTCCTCTTTTTTTTTTTTTACTGCATTTTGTTTATTCATTTTAAGAGGAATTTGATAAGGAGATGTGATCACGCTACATTCGATTTAATTTTAAAACACATGCACCTTCACAGGCTATTTTTCACAGCACAACTTTCATTTGATTTCACTGCTTCTCCTATTGGGAATCAATTCCCTATATTTAAAATGTATGGATTTAATTCTGAAAATTTGTTCTGTTATGAATACTCCTCAGCATATTTGGAAGACCTGGGGTGAAAAGCACTCTTATGTTCTTACAGAATTGATGTTTATTAAATGTTAGGATTGTATTTTTGAACCGAGACTTAAATAAATCTTAAGATAGTATTAAGAGTTGTTTTGAAATGTGTATATGTTTGTATTATACAAGTGTAAAGTTTCGATCTAAACATAGTATTTAACAATGTATACAAAATATTTATGAAGCTTATTCTTTTTCTGAAAATGTTGCCTTTGCCAAGAAATGCATTTAGTCCAAAATATCAATAAGGTCTCACAGATTTTTTCTTGGCAATCAACGTGTACATTAATTAGCCTGTGATTGTGATTAGTTAAATTGACTTCCATATTGCACATAATAGGAATTAAATTACATTGCATTATTTTAGAAATACCCCCCAAAATAGTTTCTCCGGATTTTGTACTTGATAACCTCTGTAACTGACCATCATGTATAAAAATTTTCTTAGATTTTGGAAAGCTTTTTTAACCATAAGTTATTCCATAAAATGATTTTAATTTGTCCTGATATTTATTCCAATATTTATTTGTTCTTTTACAGAATTCATCTATCAAGAAGCATTTTTAACGACATATCGTACATTTATAACACCAAAAGAACTGATAGAGAAATTATTATACAGATTTTATAAGTTTCAACATGCTGCCGATAATAAAGTACGATTGGCTAAAAACGCCTTCTCTCTTCTCATTAGAGTTATTGATGAATTGGGGTAAGTAAAAATTAAAATATTTGTGTATATACTGGTAATTTTGATGCTTAATGTAATATTAACCCTTCAAAATGCTATTTTAATCGATATGTCTTATTAAATGTTTTATTTTATTTTACAGAGTTATGGAACTCGATGATGAGATTATAAAAAGACTGATGGATCTAGTTTATGAATTATTGTGTCAAAATGACTTGGTTCTAGCTAGGATTTTGCGTCGGAAAGCATTAGAGAAATGTGAACATCGTGATACAATACAGGAGGCTGTACATTTTGGTGGTCCTATATCACAAAATGTCACACTCAGTTCCACGTAAGTATTTTTACCAGAGTAAAATTTTGTTGTGATGTATCATACTAAATTTCTGTAACAGTCAGCTTAGCTTGGTAAACTTTGGATTCATATTCCTCTCTCAGAATTTGCCACCAGTACGATTATTGCTTTGATCCCTTCTTACTTTTGTGTCAGATGAAAGAGTACTGTCTCTGACTCTCTTGTGTGATCAGTGACCAAATGTGCTGCACTTGCACAATACATTTACAGGTGCACAGGTTATTTTAATTGAACCATATTGAAGCAAAGAGCAACAGTGAAGTTATCAAATGCTGAAAAAAAGTTTAAACCTTCCTTTATTGTATTTATATAATTTTGATATCTGAAAGTTTTTCTTCAAAGTACTCAAAATTTATTTGAGATCTATAATTTTAGAATGAAATTTATTTTCTATGTTGATTCCTGTATTTTTTGTTATAGGCCAGTTGTTGATTTGTTGAGTTTTAAGTCACATGACATTGCTGAACAGATGACATTAATGGATGCTGAATTATTTCAGAAAATTGAGGTAAGTATTGTGCAAAGAAACTAATTTAGGTATTCATGTGCCAAGAAACTAATTTATGCATTCTGGATTTCTTACCTGAGAGGCAAGACAACTTTGATGCACAAAGTTTTGCGTTGAGAATTACCAACAAACTTAGCGAGAGTCTACAGGACAATAAGTACACAATAGTAATACTTATCCACTATTGGTAATGTATTTAAAGTTTATTTTTATTTTATTTCCAGATACCCGAAGTGTTATTATGGGCTAAAGAACAGTCAGAGGAATTGAGTCCAAATTTAACTTTTTTCACAGAACATTTCAACAATATGTCATACTGGTGTAGAACCCGAATATTAGAACAAAATGACCCTAAAGAACGGGAAAAATACTTAATGAAATTTATCAAAATTATGAGGGTAAGGATCATGGAGTTACTGTTTTCATTTTTTGACTATGAACCCTCATTTTGTACCTTTGTTCTCAATACAACCAATGATACATGTATGTTCTTGTGACTTGACGTATCAGTCTGTAATAACTGCATTCTTTTTATAGACAATCAAAATAACACAGTCTATGTTATATTTTATTCCAATTAGGGTTGTCAAACCTGTGATTAAATAATATTTAGATTTTGTATTTGTATTTTCAGCATTTACGTAAACTGAGTAATTTTAATTCATACCTAGCTGTATTATCAGCTTTAGATTCAGCTCCTGTTAGACGATTAGAATGGCAGAAACAAAACTTAGAGGTAACTTATATGAGTTAAAACAATTGTCACCTTTGACAGTGTTCGACAGGTTTTCTTTGTCGTGCTTCAATCAAGCAAGAATGTCAAAGCGGCGGATATAATCAATTATCTCATAAAAGGTTCATCAAAAAAATTGTTAGTTTGTATGAACTAAGATATAATATGTTTGTGGCTTAGCAAGGAAATTGTTTCTAGATCTTTCAGGGCAGAAAGCAGAGGCCCAGTGTACAAAGTGATAGTGTACATTAAAGATCTCTTGATAATTGGATTTCTTAGCAGAGTGGTTAGGATTACTACTGTCCAGGAAAATTCTCTCCCTACACATTGTACAAAAAAACGATTCAAAATGATAGTATGGTTCAATATGATAGTTAATGTATGTTTGTCTTACCATTGACTTAGTTAGCCTTTCTTGCTATATTAATTCAAAATAAGATGATAAATGAAGAAAGTGTTGAAAATTACAGCCATGTTACTTTATTCTGAACAGAGTTGTCACTATCAAAATTTTTGACTAGAAATAAGCATCATCTGTGTCCACACTGTCTTGGAGAATTGCCAATCATTTGATTGACATACGATAACTTCACCCACATATTCTTGATTATCAAGTATTATTCTCAATGACTATGGTACCCTCGCTTGTTAGGCCTTTCACCACCAGTTAGTCAATGACGTCTCTACCAGTAAACTTTAGCTTGGTCCGCCATTTATTGATTTATAAATCAAAGCCATCTGAGGGTTTACAGAGTATATTATGAGCTTGTCGTGTAAATAAAGGTCTAATTGATAATTTATATAATATCTGAAGCCTAAATAAAGATTTAACTCTTGCATAATGTATGTTTAAATGCACATAAACAAATGTATTTATTGAAATGTAATTTGTTTTTCAGGCATTGAAAGAGTTCTGTTTATTGATTGATAGTTCTTCATCATTTCGAGCGTACAGACTGGCATTATCTGAAACAGAGCCACCCTGTATACCTTATCTGGGGTTAATTCTACAAGATTTGACGTTTATAAATATTGGCAATCAGAATCTATTACCGGATGGTAGCATCAACTTTGCCAAGAGATGGCAGTTATTTAATATATTAGATAGTATGAGACGCTTTAAGAAATGGTAGGTTTGATTAGTGTAATTTTCCTTCTTCTGTATTCTTTTCGTTTATTTTGCAGCCAAGGTTAAAAATTATATCTTTGATTTCGAATACGGATTGGTTTATTATCCCCGAACTGAATGAAATTTGGGAGGGATATTGAAATGGGGTACATTCGTCCTGATTTAATTTCCGGTGCATCTCATAAACCATTCAAGATATCTTTTTAAAACTTTGTACACACATAAACCTCTTACAGAAGTTGTGCCTTTAGGAATTTCTGGGATTTACATTTATTGTGTTTTCTTGAAAACAAATTTTGACTTAGTTTTTGGTGTACAATTTTGTTTCCAGAGCACATCTATCTCATAAACCATTCAAGATATCTTTCTAAAACTTTTTACACACATAAACCAGTGATGTTAGTTCTGTTGAAAGATTTTTGAATTTTACTACACATTTGACTTTTTGGTATATGATTATTATTCTGGAGCATATCTCAGAAACTGTTGAAGATACTTTTATAATCCTTTCGATTTATTAAGGCATGTTGATAATTCATGTGATGCGTTTGAGCTAAGGTTTGTAGTTGTACAATACAAGGATTGAGAGTCGCCTGTTTAACTTTATGAATTTTCTCTTAATTACTTGGTAAGCCAGTTTACTCCCACTTCTAAAAACACCTGTAGACAAGTGAATTATTCCACATGTTAGTCCCAAAAGGACCGTGTTAGTGTTGAGTGAACTTTAAGCCATATTTTTCTCTCAGTTCATCAGTTACAGAATACTGTTGTTATTGCTTCAGTCCAATTCTAAAACCTTCTTAGTAACACCTGTATCAGTACAACGTTACCTCTTGCAATCGTGCATCTTCAATTAACAATGAATATTCTAAAGAATTATGCTTTCTTATTTTCAGTAACTACGACATCAAGAGAAAGGATGCTATTTTAAATTATTTAAGTAATTTTAAAGATCATGACAATGAGGAAACATTGTGGCAAAGATCTGAGAAAATCAAACCTCGTGGTGTACGAAAACGTGTGGAAGTTGATTTATAGGTGTCTCGAATTCGGAGACCACTCCATCACATTTGTGTAGCTCTGTGACAAAATGTTTTGGGGAGTAAATGAGATGCCATAAATAATAGAAAATTTGATACTATCGAAGATGACTTTCTTCAATTTCCAGTTGAACGTAAGTCTCCAGTTATAACTTAATCAAAGATAAGTTATGGAAATTAGTGATCAAAGAAGATTCCATGCGAGATGTGAACAATTTTTCAGTACTTTTCTTTCATGTATTTGTGCAATTATTGTGTGTTACTGATTTATATAATATTGCATCGTTTAATATGAATAGCTACATGGAGATATTGACTCAGAGACATTTTACAAGTCTTTTTGTGCTGTGAATGACAATATAAACTGAAACAAATTGCTTGACTAAACTATATTTAGTAGTGAAGAAATCTATGTGGTGATATTGAAGTATAATTCATCATTTTATTAAAAGACTGCTATGCTTAATACAAAAAATTGAGTTTCATATATATCTATTTGTGGTGATTGTGTACATGTATTTATTTATTCAACTGAATATCTATGTACTAGAAATTACAATTTGTTTGGTGATGCTAATGTTATAAAACCTGATCACTAATAATAAATACACTATATCTAACAAATACCCAGCTTAATAGATGTCTTAAAAGTATGTAATATATAAGGATATTTTTTGTGGTTGTAAAATAATTTTGATACACATAATAATAGGTTTCGATTTTAAGACAATGTAAAAAAAAATATGCTGGTTCCCAGAATCTACTACTATGAAAATCATAAGTGATACTGGACAATGGTAATTGATGATAATTATCTTGCGAACTACTAGAGATTACTGAAATGATACTCCATGGAGATGGAAGATGCCGCGTTAACAGTAGAACTATAGTATCAGTGCATTGATCTATAGACTGTGACAAAAACTATTCAATTTGAATTTAGCTATTTTAGATATTTAACATGAGAATTATTAATTATATAAGTGAATTCCTAGCTGCAGAATTACTCACATTAACTAATTACTCACATGTATCTTTGACATTACAAAAACACAAAAATAAAAACTTTTCTCCAGAGGTAGAACATTTGGAACATGAAAGATATTCTAAGAACCAGAATATTTTTTTTGTATGTCATAAAATTATATAACCACAAAAATAGATGGCAGTAATCATGACGGTACATACCAAAGATTTTATTTTAATTTGTACAATATTATCAAATGGAGATACCACTATATATTGTACTATACATTGATAATCTGCTATGAGCAATATCTTGACAAAAGACATATGAAGGGATCACCACCATTTGTATGCAAAACACCTCAGTGAAGGTGTCTTCATACCTTCCCTGTCAGATTCACATTTAATGCCGTCATTTGATTATGCTGATAGAATGAATTGATATTCACATTTTTAGTGCTGAAATTCCTCATGTCAAAAACTTCATTTGTTAATATACATCTCACTGTTATTGTTATTAAAGTTTTACATACACAAACTACTTGTATTTATTTACAAAATAAATTTTTATGAATTGTCTAAAAATTAAAGAGACAATCATGACAAGTCTCTAATTGTTTATTATTACTGATAAACATTTGAGGGATATAATATACAGCCCTTCACGCCTACATATGGGTAATTCATTTTTATTATTTTATCTTTTAAGTAATTAATTGTGGCATAATTTAAATTTGAATTTAATAATTGTTAAAGCTGTAGTGAAACTCATACTTTATCAAATCATTTTACGTAATACTATGTACCAGTTTGTTAATGGAATGCTACAGGATATGAATGCTTTTATATCGAATATATATATGATAGCTTTAAGGATTCAGGATTCCTGTTAACACCTTACCTCATAATCCTATCATGAAACAAATAACGAATTTGCATAATATCGTTTTTAATCTAAAATGCCCGGACAAAAAAGAAAACGCAACTTTTTGTTTCTGTCCCTTAATCAAATAGTCATAATTTTTTGTGAATTTTGTTTTAATTTTTAAGACATATTATTATTGTACATACAACTAAATCATGACATAAGTTCTCATTTAATTATGATCTTTAACAGAATGAATATGCTTATTTTAAACTTTGACATAATTGTTGAATGATGAATTTTTAATAATTGTACATAGGATATGAAAGAATGTTTTTAGTTTGAGTATTGTATATAATTCCCTCATAGCTTTTGATTTGAGGATTGATAATTCTGAGGCTGCTTATGATGATAAAAAAGTGTCGTGCATTTTTAAATATGTATAAATCAAAAAATTTACTGTGCAATGATGTGGTTAGATTATTAAATTTTGTGTAGATGAATTAGATTTGAGTTAAACACAATTTTCACACATTTTAACGAGCAACCAAGTTCCAATATTTACTAAGAGCATTGTTAAAATTTTACAAATAAAGTATAATTAGAAATTTTTAACTTAGAAATCTGTTTATATACTGAGGATGAAAAGAAACTATACCAAAGTATTTTAAACATTATAATTAGTCAAGGTGTAATAATATTTTCTAAGGCATTGCTAAGTTGAAATGCTTGCATTTTTTTATAATAACACAAATCAGAATAAATATCCTGAAGCAATGTTTTCAATGCTATATACATGTTGGTGTACTTTCTTTTGATCATCAGTTTAAACTTTTTCCAAAAGTTACTTCATGTAATTAAGGCCTTTGATTGACCCTCTGGTTTGGTTAATTATGATTCTTGCAGTTGAGACATTTCATAAGAAGTGCTCATCTGTATATATTTACAATCCATAGATGTGTATTACATGTATATTTAAATAATTAAGCAAGTACTTAGATAGACAATTCAGACATGTAATTATTCTTTATATTGTTCAGCGTAATCAACATTTTATAGTGAACAAAAGGATACTAGACAAGTCACATTGTTTGTTTCATCAAGAATGTGTTTAATCAAATATCTATTGAATAGTACATGTCATTGACAAGTTATATACATATTTTACTTAAATATGAATTTTAGATATTAGTAAACTAGAAACCACATAATAAGTAATCTATGGTTATTACATTGGTATACATATACACACAGTAGAATATCAATAAACTTCATAATATATTACATGTTCTTCTATGATACATGTGATTTATGTTTATGCCATGATATATAATATATTTAGAATGTGTATTGTGTACCAGTATGTATGAATGAAATTGTATTGTATATATTCCTAATCTTAATTTATAGCTGTATTGTTATTATTGTATGATGTATTGAATGCTATAGCCAATCAAATTATGACAAAGCATGCTGGAATTAATATTCTCTTATTGTGCATTTTATTATGACTTGTTCCTCTCTGATTTATTTAGGGTTGTAAATGCATTGCTTTCTTTATGAAGTAAATACTTGGTAAATTTTCTTCTGCTGGTGACTTTGGATAATTGACAAAACAAATGCCGGTTTATGCAATAAAATTGTCATATTGTGGCTTGGTAAATGCAAGAGCAAAATATACTGTTGCATACTGAAGTACTACATGTATTTTAATATTTGTCAAAAAATAAAAATGACTGGTAATCTAGTGCACTCTTGCCTCGTTTCTTTCTTTACATTTTATTTTTAAAACAATTGGCACTTATATTTTCCTGAAATTTATAACATATTTTATGTTTACCGAGGCCATTTGTGCTTTAAACTATCCCCGAACCACATGAAGTAACCTCTGTATCAATAGGGTTTGGCGTATATATATCAAGCTTTTATAGGATAATTGTACCTTTAGTAGTGTATGCATAATATGCAAACTTTTGTGCCTAATTAAGACTAACTGTTTTAATTACTTAAATTAATCAATGCAGATTACTGAAATTAAAGAATGTTACATGCTTTGTATTTATAATTGTATATATAAAATAATCATTAGCATAAGTGTATATATATATAAAATAATATTTAACAACATCAGTGTTTAGTATAATATTAGCTCTACTTGCATAAATACAGCTTACTCTAATAACTCCAACATTAAATAATGGTTTATCAGGACTCTAAATATATAATTTATTGCTTAAAATGTTGCTTCTGAGAAGTTTAGTTAACATTGATAATTAGAATTTAATATAAATTTTAAGATTTATTTCTTCCTTCAAAAATAAATTACATGCTGTTATCTGGAAAGTCAGGAACGTCCCAAATAGACAGAATTGCAATCAAGTTACATGTATTTCAGTAATGTTACAGTTCTGACTAGGGGGGACGATTAGGAATTTCTGGTCGGGCTATGCCAAAGGTAGCATGAGCTATGCAAAGGTTGAATTCGAAGAGTGTCTGATCTCCCTGCGTTAGTAAGCGCTTGATGTATAAACTTGATTGAGAGCTTAAGCGTACAACAGTTTCTGAGATAAAAACCATGATAAAAGACGTGGGTTGTGAATTTAATTAGGCTTCAACATTTATAATAAATGCACAGCATGTAATGAATTGTCCTCCGGTTTCGCACCTGTTGCTAGATAGTGTGTTAGCAAAGTCAAGTGACACAAACATGACTTCTTTTAATAGACTTTTTGTAGCATTGGTATTCCCTCGAAAAAATAATGTTTTGAGAAGGATTTGAAGCTAAATTATGATAAATCAATTAGTTTTAAGATGTTTTTAGTCCAAATTTATCATCAGATCACCCAGTTTGTACACAGAAAGGTATCTTTAGTTGTGAGAAGTAGGTTCAATTTTTTGTATTTATACAATTAGACCTTCAGCATTGTTGACTGAATGGAGCTGTATATTTAGTCAGGATGAGCTAGCAAGTAGCAAGCTATTGATTATCCTTTACACACAGCTATCTTCCAGGCATTAAGATGTAGGCATGATTTTACTCAATTATTTATTGTTGTGCTTTTGTCTAATAAAGTTTTTAAAAAAATTGTTGTTATCAAATTCTTTTCTCCTCAGTCTACTTATAATTATAATTTTGTTCCTTTTTGGGCTTGTTTACCCCACTTGTCCTTATAGGGGTTGTTTCATAATGGGGAAACCATTTTAATTTGCTGGGAAATACAATATACCAACCATAAGGTGGTCACATCATATTTCATGGAAAACCTGTAAAGTCTCCATAAAGTACACATTTACATGATACATATGGTTTTGCCAGGATGGTCTTCAATAAAGTCTGAAAAAAAAATGTTGTGGTCATACAAATACTGCAGCACACATTGTTCTCATAGTTACAAATTATTAACGCTATCAGGGTTTTAATACATGTAGGCTATCTATCTAATACTAAGAGGATGCCTGACTGACCCTTGGACTGAAATCAGCCTAGGGGTGGTAGTACATCGCCACCAGGTATGTTACTCCCCAGTCTGTGCTGCCCCTATATACCAAATTTCGGCATCGGGGACAGCCCTGCCATGGGTAGCCACTAACCTGGAATAGACAGACAAGCAAACGACAGTCAAAAGTATTAAAACTCAAATATCAAATGAGGTGGCCGAACGGTCTAATGTGTGCACTTTAGATCACACAGTCTGGCATAGAGTTAAGTGGCATGGTTTTGATCCCAAACTTGTACACGAGTAGGGTTTCCTGCCAAACTTCATGGGTTTTCTCCAGACTGCCCTACTGGGCTACTCAAGTTTTGTTTGCACTGCTCATAAAGACCCCCTACGTGCAAGTGAATCATTGAAATGTCAGTCCCAAAATTATCTAGTTTGTGTTGAGGAGGGGTTTAAAGTTAACTCGACTTGGGACTAACATGGATCAATATTATTTCAAGGAGGAAACTCAGACTGGCCCACTCCTTCACCTTGTCAACCGTGAATCAAAACCATGCCAGTTGACTCAATGACAGACCTTATGATACAGCGCAAACGCGCTAACCATTTGTCCACCCAAAACCAGGAAATGGTGCTCTATTGAGTTACTAAATGGACTAGAACTACTAATTATTTCCGCTGATTTCATGTAGTGCGAGTTATAAATAGACAATTTTTCCCTTAGTTACGTGAAAATCACATTCTAACACAAAAAAGCTACAATTTTAAATTAAAAATAGGTTGCCAGGCAACAAAACATACGCCCACACAGCAGCCAAATCGTCCGGGCAGTCAACAAGAGTTGTCGCATATTAAGGAATTATCAGAAAATCATTAGAATTTGTTTGGTTTTTATAATCATACATTTTTTTTATAAATCAGATAATAATTGTGACCTCCAGAGGCACAACAAGCTGAAAAGGGCGATTTTTTTGGACAATCAGGGGCCATAATTCAGGAAGTTACGATCCGATGGCCGCAAATATCGAAAGGAACCAAGATCTTTGGGTTATAAACATACATGTCAAGTTTCATCAAAATTGGTTCAAAATTGTGACCTCTATAAGGTCCACAACCTTAATATAACATATTTTCACACTATTCGCGTACAAATGGCGGCCATTTTGTCCGTCAATTTTGGTCCGATTTTCACGAAATTCGAAGTCAACCTTCATAACCATAGAACGGTGATATAATCAAACGTTTTTTTAAATCGGATAACAATTTTGACCTCCAGAGGTACCACAAGCTAAAAAGGGCGATTTTTCGGACAATCAGGGGTCATAATTCAGGAAATTACGATCCGATTGGCGCAAATATGCAATGGAACCAAGATCTTTAGGTTATAGACATGTATTTCAAGTTTCATCAAAATCAGTTCAAAATTGTAACCTCTATAGGGTCCACAACCATGATTTAACATATTTTCACACTATTCGCGTACAAACGGTGGCCATTTTATCCGTCAATTTTGGTCCGATTTTCACGAAATTCGAACTCAACCTTCATAACCATGGAACGGTGATATAATCAAAAGTTATTTTAAATCGGATAACAATTTTGACCTCCAGAGGGACCACAAGCTAAAAAGGGCGATTTTTCGGACAATCAGGGGCCATAATTCAGGAAGTTACGATCCATTTGGCGCAAATATCGAAAGGAACCAAGATCTTTGGTCTATGGACATGCATTTCAAGTTTCATCCAAATCGGTTCAAAATTGTGACCTCTACACTGTTCACAAGCTAAAAAATAGGTTGCCAGGCAACGAAACATACGCCCACGGCAGCTAAATCGTCCAGACAGTCAACAAGAGTTGTCGCATATTAAGCAATTATCAGATAATCATTAGAATTTTTTTTTTTTTTTTATAAAGTTCTGCTCCATGCTAACTTTTAGTATACGAAACATTTAGTATTATGGATTTAGCTGTTCAATTATCAAAATTCATTGAAAATCAATATGTTGGTTTGTCTCAAAATCTTAAACTGTAGAGAGTCCACAAACAATTGTGGACAGACGGATGGACAGGGGCGACGACAATATATGTCCACATGAAATGTTACTGTAAAAGAAGTCTGTGAAAAAGCGTAATTGAAATAATGAATGAGAATTTATTTTAAAAAATAAGAGTGTTCTAAAGATACATGTATGGACTTTGTGAATATTTAAAATTGGTATGAATATCTTTTATTATGTAACTCTGTAATATTTGTTAATTGCCAGTTCTGAAAGAAATAGAAAAATATGTATATAAAGATTTTAATTGGTTGTTGGAAATAAAGTATTAATTTGTTAACAATAAATCATCTGGGCATGTGTTTGCAACAATGTTGGTCTAGAAAGCTCATCTAGATTCCCTATGTGGTTTTCCTTTGTCAGTAGTGCAAGGCGGAGGGTTTGACAAGGACGGATGCCTAGTTGTTCAGATGGGATGGAAAACCCTTTTACACATTAACATGCACGTAAAAGATTCCTTGGCAAATTTCCTCCATAGCAAACTGTGGTGTAATTAGGTCCATTGGAGTAGGACGTTAAACCCAATTACATTTCATTTCGTTTGGCTAGGAGGATTTATACCATATGTATTTGTTATGCTCAGCAACTTAATTGTACAGTATTTCACTTAATTATCATTTCCTTCATGTGCTGGCAATAACTAACATATTTCTTTCTGTTCTTCAAAAGCAATCATTTAAGGACTAGATTCGTAAACAATATTTTCAAATCAATCTTTTAATACTTATCTTCTCATCAATTAGTAAAATTTCAGTTATTAATCCATACCATTTCCATACCATTAGCCCAACCATCCAAGTCCAATCTGCATTTTTCTACTACATTGGCCAATAATACATTTGTATTAGAAGCCAATATTTTCTTCTCTATGTACAATGACAGTACGATCATTTTGTACTGTATTGCTGGAGATAAGCAATCCTCGATATTCCCAGCGCCATCGTTCCATTTACCTCTAAGACTATTTACGGAGTAGACAAATGGTCAAAGTATCAGCCCTTGATAATTGTGCTTTATTTATTTATCAACTAACTAAAAAATTCGCAAGTGGGAGAAGGGAAGTAACAACCATTTTATTGCAACCAAGAACAACGAATTAAGGTAACAAACTTTGTCAAAGTATTCTAAGACCTTGCTGAATGTAAGTATCACTTCTATCACATTAAATTTGTTGCATCTCTTTGCATGATTAACAAACAAGCTCTTTATATGTGATGAAGTTAACGATAACATTGGGGATACCGAGGATGGAGATAACCAGCAGCTTACTTCACTTCATTCTTCAAAGATAAACCTTATCTGATAAAAACAGAAGTTCTATTTCGCTTTATTTCTCTTTACTACAGTTGGATTTGTATAATCTGCATTCTGATTGATTAAGCGATAATAGTCTGTGTGGTGTATGGAACCTGGGGTTATCACACCAGATATATTAACACGATTTTTATTTTTCATCAAATTGAAGCCATAGGGACAAAATCCACTACAACCGATTAGAAATTTAAGTGCTGTAGGCCATTAAAAGTATATATAAAAAAAATGAAACGAAATAGAAATATCTGTATTTTAATCAGAGTGAGATAAACCTTGAAGAATTCAACATACTTTTCATATAAATAAATAAATATTTATATAGGCAGGCTCCCCGACTCCCCTACACCTGCCAATCTTACACTTTCACGGCCAGTAATACATGAGTATTAGCCTTTACTACTTGCTTAGACAACAACATAATTGCTACCATTGTATTATTTCCTTCAAGTGCTGACAATAACCAGCAGCTTTTTCCTACACATACTTTTCATATAAATAAATAAATATTTATATAGGCAGGCTCCCCGACTCCCCTACACCCGCCAATCTTACACTTTCACGGCCAGTAATACATGAGTATTAGCCTTTACTACTTGCATAGGCAACAACATAATTGCTACCATTGTATTATTTCCTTCATGTGCTGGCAATAACCAACAGCTTTTTCCTACACATACTTTTCATATAAATAAATAAACATTCATATAGGCAGGCTCCCCGACTCCCCTACACCCACCAATCTTACACTTTCTTGGCCAGTAATACAGGAGTATCAGCCGTTACAACTTTCTGCATTATTTATAACATTAACTTTTATATAAACAACAACATAGTTGCTACCTTTCTATTATTTCCTTTGTGTGCTGGTGATAACCAGCAGCTTTTTTTCTATCTAATAAAGGAGTATTAGGCTACACCTTTTTCTGCTTTATATATAGCATAACATAATCATCACCTGGGCTGGCTCCCTTAAACCTGCCACATACCATTTACAATATCAAAAGCTGATATCTTTCTTCTGCTTTACACTCTGTAACTAGTGTATAAGAGATTTATCTTTCAAAATTGCATTTTCCCACACTATTACTATTACATACCAAGACAACAGCATATGTTTTTGCAATGAGCAAGAGCATAGTTGTTGTCCCAGTATTTCACATCATTATTATTTCCTTCATGTGCTGGCGATAACCTTGAGCGGTTTTCTTTCTGTTCTTCAAAGACAAACCCTGAAGAATTAAATCAGCAAACATACATACATAAACACCACAGTCATAACTATTATCTTGTATAGTTATGTTTCTTTCCATTATCGTTTTCCATGTGTTTGATTGTACTGTCTCAATCTCATTAATAAAACTGAGCAATGTGTTCAAACATACAGCACCTCTACTACAACTTCCAAGTGAATCAAAGTACTTTATTGTCTTCGATCTTACATATACTACCAATAAGCTCCAGTGACTTGAAGTGTACACTGGAACTAGAACCATATCATATTGTAGAATATTTCTACCTCGGTAGAATTCTACTGCATTTCTTAAATTTCCTTCTATTCTGGTGTAACAGAAAATTTCTTCAGCCAATATTTGATTGCCTTCATTTCTTTCTCTTTCTTGTAAGTATTTCATATACACATTTATTACTTGATCATTTAGCCACTGTCTTGGAGCAAGAGTTGCTAGATCTCTTCTGCTTATCTGGTAGCCATACTTTCTGACTATTACATCATCAACCTGCATTTCATTGTGGATGCCAGTCTTTCTTTTCATTTCTTTAGAAATTCTTCTTGCAGGAATATTTTCCCCAAATAAAGAACCCTTTTTATTTTCCTTAACAGTGTGGGATTTCCACATATTTTCATTTCCAACATTAATGTTATTGTAAGCTTTATTCTCATCATTACTTAGTTTTTCTTTACTGATCATCAAATAGATCACTTTGTGGTCTGAAAAGTAGTTCTCCTGAACACCAGACCTTATGTGATCTTTCGGTAGATCAGTGTATATCAAATCTATCACTGTATCTGAATCAGTGGTAGGTTCATCAATCAACTGGCTCATGCCCTTCAAAACTTCATTGACCCTAGAAGTCTTACATTTTTCAAACTCCATATTGAAATCACCAAGAACTATGGTGAAATCAGTTTCATTTGACGTTTTTCTCACATCTATAAGAGCTGAACAGAACTGACTCTCTGACACTTTAGGGGGTTTATATAGCCCAAGTATCTTGCAAGATTTCTTTATATTTCCAATTTCAATATCTAATGTTATAACGTTCATCTCAACACCGTTCATATTGAATGGTTCAACAATAATATTTTTCACTTTCATTTTATCATTGACATATACAGCCATACCATGATGATTTTTCAATATTTCTGTTACAGCATCATTTCTATACAAGGTATAACCAGGTACATTATACATTTCTGATTTTGCACTTGCTTTTACTCTTGTCTCTGCCAGTATGACGACAGATGCATTTATTTTACAAAGACTTGCTTTTACATCTTCAAAATATTTCTGCAGTGATCTAACATTATGATAAACCACAATTATTTTATCTGAGCTGACAGAACTCAAATCCCGCGTTCTGCATATGACTTTACGTGTTGTACGCAATTCATTCATTTCTACTTTGACATCATTACTTACTGATATTTTCTTTTCATTCAGGTTTATGATATGTAAACCTTCAATAGTTTTCACCCTGCTTAATCCAACATAATGAATATGCGGAGTTTTCCTACCTTCGAAATCAACGACCACGCTTTCTAAAGTATCCCCTTGGGACCGGTGAACAGTTTTTGCAGCAGCTGGTCTCAAAGGTATCTGCATTCTCATTACTTCTGCATTCTTGCATTTCCCAACTCTAAACTGTCGTGAAACAGCCAGAATAGGTGTCCACAGGGGATCAATTTCTGCACTGAAATGACTTTTATAATCTTTTCTTGTTAACTTACCAACATCTGGATTTTCAAACTGGACCCAGACTATGGTGCTACTTGCTAATCTGGATGCGCCTGATTGGATTTTTTTTACCACGCAAGACGCCCCATTGGTCAACCCATCGTCCAATCTAGCATTTAAAGCTATTTCACACTTCAAGCCAATTACCAATCCTAAAGTGGAATGTAATTGCATGGTTTTTCTCGGATCTTCTGGAATTTTCTCTAGTATAGTTTTGCCCACAGCTTGCGAAGCAGACCCAACTAGACTATCTTTTGCTAAAATTACAATTTTTTCACCAACCATGTTATCAAAAACTTTATCATTAAAGTTTTTCATCTTTTCATTACTTAAAAAGAGATGTTGTATGTCAAAAGGATACTCACTCTCTTCATTAACTTTCAACAATCTTGATTTAAGAATGTTGATATCATTACATTTTTCTTCCTCAGATATATAATTGCCTTCTCTTAATCTATTCAATAGTTCAGCAAAGGCTTTGCTATCTTTTTGCCTCATAATTTCTGTAAGTTCATACATGCAGAAATTATCTTTCCATATATTACTCGCCAATGGCCCATAGGCACTGTTGAGATTTTCAAATATATAGCCATCAAATACCGGTTTCAATTGAAACAGATCTCCAACACAGATAACATGACATCCACCGAATAACAGTGGGCTGCCTTTGATATCTTGAAATCTTTTATTAACAAAATTCATCATTCCACTTCCTACCATGGATATCTCATCAATAAAGACAACTTTCAAACCCCCAAGGCTACATCTTAACGTATTTAATCTGCTACTATCTAAGCTTTTATATTGCAAAGACTGAGACACAGGGATCTTCAGCGCGCTATGTAAAGTACTACCCATGATGTTATAAGCGGCCTTGCCTGTCGGAGCCAACAATATTTGCTTAATAGTTTCAAAATCATCACCTGCTTTAGTTTTGTAATACCTCAACAAACTTTGATACAAAGCAGTTGTTACAAAACTTTTGCCTACACCAGCTCCGCCACTTAAGAATCTGAAAACCTGATTCCGTGACAGTTTTATTTCATTCAAAGTATCATATACAAAATATAGCTGCTTCTGATTCAAAGACCTCATCAGGGATCTATAATTTTCATCGGGCATTTCATAGAGTGCCACCTGTTCAACATTACTTTCAGTGGGAAGACCCAAATCCATACCAATATCATACTCGTATTTGGTAGGCTTACCACTTTCAGAATCCTTCTTTATAATTAACATTTCTTCTATTTCATCTTCCTTTTCAATTTGCTGGGCAACAGGTGCCTGTTCGTCCCAGGCATCTTCCAAATTCTGACCTTCAGCAAGAATAGCTGCATCTACAGCATCCCTATTTGCATCATATTGCTTTATTTGCTCAACTATTTGTTCTTCCACTTGTTCATATCTGCTTTGGAAGGAATCAAATCCTCCCAATAAATCAACTTCTTCATCCCTCCAGTTGGAATACAACATGAGGAGTTCTCTGTAATGTTTCTCGGGCTCCTTGTCAACATTAAAATTGACATATCTAATGACTCTTGCCACTGCCCTTTTCTTTATCATAGATTTTTTATTTATTTTCTTTGTTTGAGAAGATTTCTCTCTCAAGTCTTCATCGTCCCAATCAGAGTTGTGCTCCATTTGGTCTTCAACTAATGTCTGGTCGTTTTCTAGTTGCTTTGATCGTTTAATATAGGTATTTTTCCTATCGTACCAAGCAATGAAATCAGCCAGACTTACATTTTCTAACTGCTTTGAACGGTTTTTATACCTTTCAAGATAATTACTTGATTGGATATTTTCGTCTTCATCATCCAGGTTATCTAGTTGATCTTGTGATTTCAACAGATATACCCTTTCACTCGGAGGAGATGTGTTAATAAACACAACCTCTCTCGATGCTTTTCTCATAGGAAGTTGCAGTATGATATATGCAGCTTCCTGGGCACTAACTTCTACATTATTCAGAAACTTGTTGCCAATTACCTTAACTTGATCTCTGATGCCATAATTACCGTTTCTAACTTCTTTCATTGCTTGCCTTAGCAAATCACTAATACCCCTTTGTGACTTAGCTATATATGAGGCTATATACATAGCACAAGCATATACATCAAGCACAAATTGGATATCGAGATTTGCTCTCCATGCCTTCAGAAGAAGAGGATTATAGGAATTAATCCTCAATTCATTCGGTGTTCTTTTCAAAAAGACAGTTGCTGATCTAATTGATGAACGTACTGCCAGAATATACTTTTCATAAGTGATAGAGACCTTTCCTAAGAAATCTTCAAAAGAAATGTCTTCACCCTCTTTCATTTCATCTAAAACTACTTTCACTTTGTCATAATCACTTTTATGTGAATTGATGACATTCTCACCAACCGTTGCATCCAGTGGTTCTAGAATTACAGTGTTTGGCATTGGTGGTTTTGGGAAACCAAACCTGCAAATCTTTCGGTTCTTCCTTCTACATGTATGAGAATGTTTATGTTTCTGATAATTTACTAGTGGCTGTAAATCATCGTCATCCACAATTCTTCTACATGATATCTTGCTATCAATGTACTCAACAATTTCTTCATTTTCACTGCACTTGTATTTAGGAGCCCCATCAACCCATAACAAAGCATGAATATGAGGCGAGCCCCTGTGCTGGAACTCAACCCTATAAAAAAAATCAGTTATTTTTCCCAAGGGTGAGTTCTCTGCTTTCAGTACATCTCTGAACAACAGATTGACCTGGTAATCAAACTGTCTAACACATGTAACTGGGTCTGACGAAATAAGCTTACACTTTTTCTCCCAGTCCATGTTATCTATTTCCTCGTCAGTATATTCCTTATCATCTTGCAACTTGCCTAATATTTGAAGCAAATGCTTCCACTTCGTTTCAGCGGCACTTAAACTACAAAAGTAGGTAGCCTCTCCTAACATTCTTATCATTCCGAAAAGATCGGATTTAGCTTTTTTAAAGTATGGTGGCGAACCTCTCAGTGTTTTCAACACCATATAACCATCATCGAATTGCACCAATTTCTCCAAGCGACCAGGGGTCCGGAGATCACCAGCTGTCAAATTTTTACCAGCAGTTTTATTTTTTCTAACTGCTATGTTTGCTTGACCAATCATAGTTTTCATTTGCAGCTTTTTCAATTTGAAAAAGATATTGTCAACACAATTTGCAGCTCTTCTATCTTTACGTCTTAATTCAGACTTACAAAGTTCACTGTAGTAAACTTTTCCTTTCCTTTCCTTTGCGTCTACTCTTGCCTTTCCTGCAAATATTTGTGGAAATGACAGCTCTTCAGAGTATTTGTCCATAAAGATACTTAATGGAATATTACCCTGTCCCGGAGCAAAAGAGTATACCTTTTCCTTCTCATTATCTTCAATGAAGTCAGGGGAAGTCAACAATGTATCCTTAGATCCACGAGCTTGTTCACCTTCATCCTCACTCCAATCATCAAAAGTATCGACTTCAGGATTCCCTGAAGTAGTGGCTTCCTTACCTGAGTTATCATTCTCGTTGACACGTCTTTCTTTGTTCCTTTTCTCATCCTCCGATAAAACATTTGTTTCGTCAGAGTTGTCAACATGAATGGTATTTAGACCATTTCCTTCTGGAGATATTTCACTATTTTCTTTACAGTGGTCAACATGTTTGACCATGTCTTCATCATTTGCATTATTTGGTATAGTTGCTTCATCAAAGTGAACCCCTTCCTTATGGAAGAGGTCACCATTTGCTTTCAACCATGCTATAGCTTCCATAATCTTGTATGGTCTGATATTTTCAGTCATAACAGCATGACTATACTTAAGTTGCCGTTTCAATTTAGCAGCTATTGTGAAGTTTTCATCTGGAGCTCTGGGAAGAGAACTGATGGTACTACACACATTAGCAACAACATTTACAACATTTCCTCTGATTTTCTTTTGTCCACCACGTGGAGCTGCATACACCTTCATGAAAGGGATTCTAGGTGATAACAGTCTCCACTCTAGTGGAAACAGTTTCAACTCTTCTGCTAGCTCTGGGAAAGCATTACCATTATAGATAGATAGCGGTGGAATCCTATCTTTTTTGATATACTTTTCACAAGTGCCACATATCCATCCACTGCCATTTTCTATTAAACATTTTATAGCAGAATCATTCAACTTACTAACTGCTGTGGACCGTTTTACACTGTGTTTGTACCATAACTGGTGACAACTTTCACAGGTGTAGGTTGGCCCATTGCTTACCTTCTGATGGAAAAGAGATATTAATTCGTTAGTGTCCAACGATTTCAATTTAGCCCTTTTCTTACGCCTACTAATGGCGGCCTTTCTATTGTGACTAATTCTAGTGTCAGAATTCAATCTCTTTAATTTTTTCAATTTCTTTTCCCTCATATTTTCTGATTCCCTGTACCCAGGGTTTAATCTCTTTACCTTTCTTTCAGAGGTTTCCCTCATCTTTTCTGATTCCCTGTACCCAGGGTTTAATCTCTTCACCTTTCTATCAGAGGTTTCCCTCATCTTTTCTGATTTCCTGTACCCAGGGTTTAATCTCTTCACCTTCCTATCAGAAGTTTCCTTCATCTTCTCTGATTCCCTGTACTCGGGATCTAGACGTTTCCTTTTCAGGAAATCAGAGTGTTTTTGCATATCTCTAGAACCATAGACAGGATCTAATCTCTTTAACTTTCTATCAGAGGTTTCCCTCATCTTTTCTGATTCCCTGTACCCAGGGTTTAATCTCTTCACCTTTCTTTCAGAAGTTTCCTTCATCTTCTCTGATTCCCTGTACTCAGGATCTAGACGTTTCCTTTTCAGGAAATCAGAGTGTTTTTGCTTATCTCTAGAACCATAGACAGGATCTAATCTCTTTACCTTTCTATCAGAGGTTTCCCTCATCTTTTCTGATAACCTGTACACAGGGTTTAATCTCTTTACCTTTCTATCAGAGGTTTCCCTCATCTTTTCTGATTCCCCGTACTCAGGGTTTAATCTCTTTGACTTTCTGAGTTCAGTTTCTCGCTGCCTCTCATTTGCCTTATACTGAGAATTCTTTCGTTTTACCTGTTTATAAGACTTCCAATATTCACTTCTGCTTTTTCGTTTCAACAAATTCTGTTTTTTTTGAAAATCAAAATATTTTTCAAGCTGTGACAAAGTTAGATTTTTTATATCATTTTCTCGACCTACAAAACTTGGCGCTACATTACTTTCAGTAACAGAAGGCTTTACCACCCCACTGTACTCTTCAATTTCAAAATCATCATGTGTACTTATACAACCATCTGCCACATTTTCTTCAACAGTAACACTAGTTGTATAAGTACTTTTACTTGCATTCAGCTTTTCTTTCATTTCAAAATCGTCATTTGTACTAATGCAACCATATGCCACATGTTCTTCAAAAGTAGCACTAGTTGTAGAAGTACTTCTACTTGCATTAAGCTTTTTCTTTTCTTTCTTTTCATTATTGTCCACACTCGGGTCAATATCAGAGCAATACGACCCTGTGTGATTATCATCATCACTATCCACAAATGGGCCTATATCAGATCGATAAGAACCCGTGTGAATGCTACTTTCTACTTCAGGAGTAGATATGGATCTACTCCTCATCATATATTTCTTTCTTTCTTTTTTCTTTACATCTTCTGACTGTTTTTTTAATCTCGGCATCTGAGATGAACAAAAAAATTATTAAGCATGGTTAATAATATTTCATTTATTAAACAATAAACTGTAAATTTTGGAGAGTAGGGGGCATTTTAGTAGGGTTACTCCTTTTTTTCAACTATAAATTGTTCTAGCCTTATTTAATTATCTAAATATTGGGGTCTAGCCAATTTAAAAAGATATTTTACATGTTATTCTTATAGGTCTAGCACGCACAAAAAGAAAAAAAACACATTTCAGCAATTTCCATTGGTGTTTTTATGGGTACGTCAAGGCAAACTGCAAGCACATAACGACCGACAATAATTCCCTTTATCTGTCTTGGCTAAGCATTGTAAGAATTATAAAATAAACAAATTACCGGTACAAATAGAACCAACAGTATAATATGGAAGGCTATCGCTGCCAATATTAAATGCTCTGTTGATTACTTATATGTAAAAAAAAAATACAATGTACAAAGTCCTAAAACCTGTTATGATGAAGTCAAAATACATCTAAGGCCAAAGTTAAACATAAATCATAAATATAATGTGTCAAATGACAAATGTTTTATTGGAAAAGGTTATTTTGTGGCGTGTCTGCATTTTACATTTCCCATTATATACTATTTTACATTTGCGCTCTGTAGCATCTCATTTTAGCAAGGCATTCAATATTGGCAGCGATACCCTTCCATAGTATACAGGCTCTGTGAAAGTTTGGGTAATGTGAAAAATTTGGGACCTTTCGCATCGGTACGAAATCGAACACATATGTCCATTTACGTTTTTGTATCCTCTAACACACAGTTTTGCAATCCATCGCACGATAATAGCTAAATATTGTTAATTTCCACTCTGTGAACTTCTTGGTCCAGGAAAAGTTTTCAATCGGTTTTTAACAGTTGTACAACAAATCAAGCAGAATACTGAATTTGAGCAAATTTAACAAACTGTACACAACCAATAATATACACAAGGCCACACAAAATTGTGTAAAATTCAATATATACGAGACAAGAACAATGTTTGTTTGCATACCTACGTGAATCCAGCTCCATACGCGTAACGTTTTTCACTGGCCGAACACTCATTACTAGTTGACATAAGTACACACGAATCGATGACGTTTTTGTATTCGTACCGATGCGAAAGGTTGTTATTACTTTCAATCAGTATGTTTCCCTTGAACATAATGTATGTAAAATGTATGTGAGCTGGGGGAGGGGGCAGGAGCTTCAATGACACAAACTAGGTCATCTCGGAAGTCGGAACAAATGGTACAATTCTATCTTAATGATTGGATTGCATGAGGGGTCCTTACCACTTCTTGTGACTTTATGGCCATGTTGGATTGATTCCTTGTTTCTGTTGTCACTGTGGCAATGATGTGCGGTAGTGCACATAGTGGGTATTTGATCGAAAAGAAAACCATGTTACAGAAAGATAATGTACTCTTTTGATCGAAAAGAACAAAATATCAAAAGGCAATGTCGATAAAAGATAGGTGTGGATACAGTGGAAAAAAGACACATGTCGTGGGGATAAGATTGAAAAGAATAACCTATCGACGAAAGGCGCAAATCATGGGAAAACAAAAACAACAGCGCACGAAATTAACCACGGCAAACCCATGGTAAAAACTGACGCAACCTCTGCCACGGCATAATTAATTTTTTTGTTTTTGCCGTGGTAGATCTTGCGATCCTAAAAATTATAATGACTAAATGTACCAGTTATAGAATAGTACCAGGGAGGATGTCGTCTGACTGTGTAATAAAGTGACATATTTATCATTTTGTAGACGAAAGTCTGACAAATATATTGCAATTACCGAATACCGGTACACTTTTAACCCATGTCATGTATTGTACGTAGGCATATATCCATGCTTTGCCGTTACAGTGGTGGGTTTTTTCAACGATTATAAACTAAAAATAGACACAGATGATAGAGAGCACGGACTGTTCCCCAGTTACTCTAGCTAATGCATGAACAATGTTACCATTCTCGTCATTTGTATTTTAAACTGCATCGTTTGTCACATACGATGGACCAAACTGATCCCGCAGTGAATATTTGCTTGGCCGCTACAATCACTGATAAGCATGACATCGACGAGGCTTAATGAGTACGGCATATTAACTTTTTTAAATTCTCAAACATTTTTTTGAGGTAAAAGAAAATTAAATAAAGACGTTTGAAGTATTTGTAGTTAAAAAATATTTCCTATTTAGTGTAAATGGGTATTAAAATGAGTAAAATGCATCATTTTGCCCGAGGCAGTTAGGGGTTAAGTAAACATTGGAAGAGCCGTTGAGCCAATGACTACGAGGTGTGCAGTCAACGCACGTGTTTTGGACAGCCATCCGTTACAGGGATAATTCGTTAGTATTTCTCTGTGAAACAGGTTGACGATGGACCTGGACCGATTTACTCCCTTTGTTTATAATTACCTAGCCCTATGTAACGGAGCGCAATAGCCTCAATCATAGGTAGCGACTGATTGACAAAATAAATAGTATTTATTAACCTCGACACTCTACAAACCAAGTTTCAATAGGAAACGGAATAATTTGATGTGATGAAATCATATTAAAATATACAGATAAGACAGTAAAATTGTTTACATTGGTAGTCAAGCTATGCCATGTGGGGGTCAAAGTAGACGACCTACATACGGGTCAGTACCACCGTACAGCATGGCTCTATATTAAGTGAAAGGAACACGAGCAGTAAATTCTTTAGAAATATAGCTGACCTGCTTACAACTGGTCAATACCTGATGTCAAAAATACGTCATCTGTCAAACTCAAAGTACCGGTAAGACTGATGGAGAAATGAAATGGCAAGAATGATGAATGAATGAATTGAGTTTGTGGTATAATATTAATAATTTAGGCCAGTGTCAGCATCCTGCATAAATATTGATCAAATGATAATAAATTTGTTATTGAAATTTGTTAAGGTAACCAATCTTTCAATTTGCGTAACCAGGAATTCAGTCGCATGTTTTTGAGCTGCATGGCGCGACCACAGGTAACCAATTGGTATCATTCGCCTCAAATTTTGTGGATTGAATAAATAAGTTTTATCCATCTTGAAAACTTAAAAAAAAACATTGATTTTAAAATAACAAAAATGCTGTGGTGCCGTAGCAGTACCATTCTGCCACGGCATTATTCATTTTTTTTTAATTTCGAGGACTGAACAATTGAAAAGAATAACGCATTGAAGAAAGACATAATATGTGGTGCGGATTCAATCGAAAAAAGATGATTATGATTAGTGATCAAACATCCCGCACCCTTGCACCAGTTTGGAAAAAATAAGGAAAAATAACTTCTTTATGCTATTGATAATCAATATAAAAATATATCAGATTTTGCAAATATTGTGGCCCTGTTTAATAGATATTGCCCTTTATTGTATTTCTGAAAACTTGTAACTGATTGCTATTTTCTAGAAGAATTGAGATAATTTACGTCATTAAGCTATGGTTTAAAAAATTAGATATGACTACATAGCAATAGAGATATTTTGCAAAAGATGACTGGAGCTCAATTAAAATTTAAAAAATCTGTATGTATGTGTATGATTTGTATGTGATATATAGCTGTATTGTTACAAAGTTTTGAGTCAATCAGTGAAAGAATGGTACAATTGCAACAATCGTCATATATACTATAATTTATCATATATGATTGTACTGCAGACATTTACGCTAGCATGTAAATGATTTAGTACACTTCTCATGTTATTCGGACGCATTGTTGTTGTCATAGGCAAAACTGATGCGGATACGCGATCCGGACCAAAAATTTACGCTTGCTAAATCTCCAATATCGATGAAAGTCGAGGTTTTAGGTCACGTGACTGGCGTGAACTCAGACAGTCAGCGGCTGAAATATAGCCCACTTCAATCTACGTTTCTGAATTACTATTTAGTGTAAATGTATTACTAGCAATTGTATTGTAATAGTTTAAAATCAAAATATCTGCAAAGATTCAGGCTAAAAAATATCGAAATGTAAGCGAAATTACCGTTTATTTACAGGAGACGCTCGTGGGGAAAATACCGCTCTGATGTCACGCGACCCGAGATTTCACTGCTACGATTCACTTCATTGGTGAATCCAGGTTATTTTAATATAGAAGAACCAATCAAACGATAGATACATTTTGGGGTATTATCGCTCGTGGAATACTTGCGCAGGGATACATTCTCTTGAACCATTGAAAAATGAAGAACTCGAGCAGATTATAAATATTTGACATATTGTCATTCAAATTATTACAAATTGATACTTGCCATTCTGAAGGGGAAATACCGCTTATTAATGACGTCGCACAGATCAGTGCATTTTGATTACAAAATTATTGAGCATATATTGACGTCGATCTCGGATTTTAAAATTCCATTAACTTTGGATCTAATTAAAATATGTTTTTTTAAACTTGGGTAGCATTTTAGCATATTTTCACAAAATAGTTTTTCTGTCATTTGAAACTTTGACCTGAAATCCTTAATTAATGAAATTGAAAGACGTACATGTACATCGTGTGGATTCGATTGGATTTGGAAATGCGTAAGTATTAACGAAAGGCGAGCGCGGGGGAGGGGGATACCATTGAAAAGAATGTATCTAAAAACGGTGCATGTCATTGATTATTATGATATTAATTATTGACAGGTTAATTTAATGAAATTCTACCCACATATCGCTAGCCATTTTGTAAGCCGTTGGACAATAAATGAATTGGATATTGGATGACAATCTCAGCCAATGAAAAAATTGACCACTCCGAGCATTCGGGGTCACAGTACGATAGTGTAAACTATACACGTTTGTTTTTTGTGCGATCATTAATTTATGGGCCTAGACCTCAGCGCGTGGAAAATGAGAAACAAGGAATCAATTCAATACGGTCCAAATAATAAATTTAATTAATATTACAAGTAAGTATAACTATATAAGGGGCCTGCGTACAATACAAGATTAGGATTGAAGCCACACCTCTTAACTCTATCACATACTTTATGATTAAAACAAAACCCACGAATACGATTGGAAACCCATCCACTGTTTTAGTATAAAATACAAAGACATATTAGCTTACTGGCACTGGTCCATCTTTCGTCGAGTCACGACTGGATAGCTTGAAAGCCGAGCGCCAAATGTCAGTTATTTATGAGTGTGGAATAGGTGACCAATCAAAACACTTATTCTGACCTTTCAACCCTGATAATCCAAACAAACGACTCGGACTAAGATGAACGACAACTAGGCATACTCGGACCCGGACCAAGGTTTGGAGGTTAGAAGTATTGCATGATGTTATTATATGTATTGTATAAACACAAGCATTCTCTCAAGAATGTTCTATATATTGTAATCTAAAATGTCCGACGCTTTTTTGTCTCTACAGTTATTTTTGTGTTGGCAACTTTGGTTCAAAAGTCGTGTAGTGTTGTATAGTGTATTGATATGTTTCATTACTTATGTCACGTGATTGATATGAATTATTCATTATTGTCATTATTCAGGTTCACTTTCGTGAGCTCACATTTGCTCAACATACCATCATTATATAATATAATAAAAAAGAAATATTGCAGTAGTATTATAGGCTAGGTCTATAGTGATAAAGTTTGATAATATTACACAACACACATCACATTCACATATTCAAAGTCACAACCACTTTAAATGATCAAATGTAAAGTGAACTTCAACATGCCTTCCAGAAGAAGCATGCAATAAAAGGCACTATTTGCGAACGAGCCACAGCCATTTTGCCAAGCAGATTCAGTCCGATTTTCACACAATTCGAACTCAACCATCCTTAGGATGTAGGCCTAACAGTGATATCTTATAACGTTTTTTTTTTTAAATCAGATAAAAATTTTGACCTCTACAAGTCCACAACCTTGATGTATCATACCTTTACACTATTCGCGTAGAAGCGGCAGCCATTTTGTCCGAAAGTTTTAGTCCAAACAGTTTATTTTAAAATCGGATAATAATTGTGACCTATTAGAGGACACAAGTTAAAAAAAAAGTAGATTTTTCGTACAATCAGGGGCCATAATTCAGGAAGTTACGATCCTATATGCGCAAATATGCAATGGAACAAGATCTTTAGGTAATAAACATGTATTTCAAGTTTCATCAAAATCGGTTCAAAATTGTGACCTCTATAGGGTCCACAACCTTGATATAACATATTTTCACACTATTGGCGTACAAACGGCGGCCATTTTATCCGTCAATTCTGGTCCGATTTTCACGAAATTCACATTCTTTCTTCATTACCATGTAACGGTTATATAATCAAACGTTTTTTTAAATCCGATAATAATTTTGACCTCCAGAGGGACCACAAGCTAACAAACGCGATTTTTCGGACAGTCAGGGGACATAATTTAGGAAGTTACGATCCGATGGGCGCAAATATCGAAAGGAACCAAGATCTTTGGGTTATAAACATATGTTTTAAGGTTCATCAAAATCAGATCAAAATTGTGACCTCTATAGGGTCAACAACCTTGATACAACATATTTTCACACTATTCGCGTACAAACGACGGCCATTTTGTCTGTCAATTTTGGTCCGATTTTCACGAAATTCGAACTTGGCCTCCATAACCATGTAACAGTGATATAATCAAATGTTTTTTTAAATCGGATAACTATTTTGACCTCCAGAGGGACCACACGCTAAAAAGGACGATTTTTCGGACAATCAGGGGCCATAATTCAGGAAGTTACAATCCGATGGGTGCAAATATTGAAAGGAACCAAGATCTTTGGGTTATAAACATATGTGTTAAGTTTCATCAAAATCAGTTCAAAATTGTGACCTCTATAGAGTCCACAACCTTGATATAACATATTTTCACACTATTCGCATACAAACGGCGGCCATTTTGTCTGTCAATTTTGGTCTGATTTTCACGAAATTCGATCTCAGCCTCCATAACCATGTAACGGTGAAATAATCAAACAGTTTTTTAAATCGGATAACTATTTTGACCTCCAGAAGGACCACATGCTAAAAAAGACGATTTTTCGGACAATCAGGGGCCATAATTCAGGAAGTTACAATCCGATGGGTGCAAATATCGAAAGGAACCAAGATCTTTGGGTTATAAACATACGTGTTAAGTTTCATCAAAATCAGTTCAAAATTGTGACCTCTATAGAGTCCACAACCTTGATATAACATATTTTCACACTATTCGCGTACAAACGGCGGCCATTTTGTCTGTCAATTTTGGTCCGATTTTCACGAAATTCGAATGCAGCCTCCATAACCATGTAACGGTGATATAATCAAACGTTTTTTTAAATCGGATAACTATTTTGACCTCCAGATTGACCACATGCTAAAAAGGGCGATTTTTCGGACAATCAGGGGCCATAATTCAGGAAGTTACAATCCGATTGGCGCATATATCGAAAGGAACCAAGATCTTGGGGTTATAAACATGCATTTCAAGTTTCATCCAAATCGGTTCAAAATTGTAACCTCTACACTGTTCACAAGCTAAAAACGTGATTTTTCGTACAATCAGGGGCCATAACCCAAGAAGTTACTGTCCGATACATGCCAATATCGAAAGGAACCGAGATCTTAGGGTAATTAACTTATATTTTAAGTTTCATTGAAATCGGATAAAAATTGTGACCTGTAGACTGTTCACAAACAATTGTGGACGGACGGACGGACGTCCGGACGGACGTCCGGACGGACGGACGGACGAACAGGGGCGACGACAATATACGTCCACATGAAAATGTGGGCGTATAAAAACGTGATTTTTCGTACAATCAGGGGCCATAACCCATGAAGTTACGGTCCGATACATGCCAATATCGAAAGGAACCGAGATCTTAGGGTGATAAACCTATATTTTAAGTTTCATTGAAATCGGATAAAAATTGTGACCTGTAGACTGTTCACAAACAATTGTGGACGGACGGACGGACGGACGGACGAACAGGGGCGACGACAATATACGTCCACATGAAAATGTGGGCGTATAAAAATGACAATTTGACAGAAAAAGATAGGCTGGCACTGCCAGGCAGGATACGCCCACATTTTCGAGAGATGGACAGAGAACAAGCAATACCGAAAGTGATTTTTCCTACATCTTTAAGTCCTGTATTTCATACTGTATTCGGAGCAGCCATTTAGTTGGTCAGTTCCAGTCTGATATTAATGAAATTCGAAACCGACAATGATTATGGTGTGACGGTACACAACCTAGAAATGTGACTTTTCATCAAAATCGGATAAGAATTGTGACCTGTAGAGAGTCCACAACCATGATATACCATATTTTTACACTATTCACGTACAAACGGCGACCATTTTGTCCTGCAATTTTGGTACGATTTTCACGAAATTAGAACTCAACCTTCCTCATCAAAATCGAATTAAAATTGTGACCTATACAGGGTCCACAACCATGATATATCATTTTTTTAACAGTATTCGCGTACAAACGGCGGCCATTTTGTCTGTCAATTTTGGTCCGATTTTCCCGAAATTCAAACTCAACCTTCCTTACAGTGTAACGGTGATATAATCAAACTTTTTCTTAAATTGGATAATAATTGTGACCTCCAGAGGGACCACAAGCTAAAGAAAGGGGGATTTTGCGTATAACCAGGGGCCATAATTCAGGAAGTTACGATCCGATATGCGCAAATATCGAAAAGAACTAAGATCTTTAGGTTATAACCATGAATTTCAAGTTTCATCAAAATCAAATTAAAATTGTGACCTTTACAGGGTCCACAACCTTCATATACCATTTTTTAACAGTATTCGCGTACAAACGGCGGCCATTTTGTATGGCAATTTTGGTCTGATTTTCCCGAAATTCGAACTCAACCTTCCTTACGGTGTAACGGTAATATAATCAAACGTTTTTTTAAATCAGATAATAATTGTGACCTCCAAGCTAAAAAAAAGGCGATTTTGCGTATAATCAGGGGCCATAATTCAGGAAGTTACGATCCGATATGCGCAAATATCGAAAGGAAGCAAGATCTTTGGGTTATAACCATGAATTTAAAGTTTCATCAAAATCGAATCAAAATTGTGACCTCCACAGGGTCCACAACCTTGATATACCATTTTTTAACAGCATTCGCGTACAAACGGCGGCCATTTTGTATGGCAATTTTCGTCCGATTTTCCCGAAATTCGAACTCAACCTTCCTTAGGGTGTAACGGTGATATAATCAAACGGTTTTTTAAATCGAATAATAATTGTGACCTCCAGAGGGACCACAAGCTAAAAAGGGTGATTTTTCGGACAATCAGGGGCCATAATTCAGGAAATTACATTCCGATAGCCGCAAATATCGAAAGGAACCAAGATCTTTGGGTTTCAAACATTCATGTCAAGTTTCATCAAAATCGGTTCAAAATTGTGACCTCTATAGGGTCCACAAGCTAAAAACGTGATTTTTCAGACAATCAGGGGCCATAATCCATGAAGTTTTGATCCGATACATGCCAATATCGAAAGCAGCCGAGATCTTTTGGGGATAAACCTATATTTCAAGTTTCGTCAAAATCGGATAAGAATTGTGACCTGTAGAGAGTCCACAAACAAATTGTGGACGGACGGACGTCCGGACGGACGGACGGACGGACGTCCGGACGGACAGGGGCGACGACATAATACGTCCACATGAAAATGTGGGCGTATAAAAATGGTATAGACTATTATCAAATATTGATATAGGTTATATGAATTGAGATAATGGGGGGTTGGGGTATATCGTGCTACCGATTTTTTTCTCCCTTCTTCCTGCATTTTTTGGTTGACTTTTTGATCAAGAATGGGAGAAAAGGGATCAAATTTGCAATTTCATAGCAGTTTTGGGCAATACTGATGATATAACAGCGGAGGGATTAAGACACACTGATCAGCAGTGAATATTTGCTTGGCTGCTACAAACACTGATGAGGATGACATCGACGCGACTTAATGAGTCCCCAGTATTAACTTTTTTCCTCCAACAAAATAAATTCTAAAACATTTTTTTGATGTGTAAGAAAAATAAATAAAGATGCTTGAAGTATTTGTAGTTAAAAAATATTTCCTATTTAGTGTAAATATGGGTATTAAAAAAATGAGTAAAAGGCATCATTTTGCCCGAAGCAGTTACGTGTTATGTTATGTAAACAATGCACGTGCCATTGAGCCAATGACTGACGCCGCATGATGTCATTGACATTGCACGTGTTGAAGACAGTCATCTGTGACAGAGATATTATATGTAATTCTCTGTGAAACAGATTGGGATTGGTGGTGTAAAGTGTCTTTCTGCAGAGGAATCAATGTGTCAGAAGTGAGATTTTCACCCAGAGTCAACTTCAAATCCACGCAGTAAAAAACTAAACAGTCAACCCCCTACAAATTTATGATGAGGAGATTGCCAAATGTGGTTCCCATTGTGCCTAAAAAGGTTGGAAGCACAGAATGTTGAGCAAAAAGCTACAATCTGTGAAGTCAATGCCATGGCATGCCATGGGCAAATAATTACTAATCTGAGCCGACAAAAGGATTAATATTACGTCCCTTTGTTTGAAGAATAACCCTGGTGAGCCACAGGCACTTGAAGGGATTAAAATAAAACTTCTTACTACTGCTTGACTATATAGTATATTATACTAATACCGGTACTATATAGTCAAGCAGTAGTAAGAAGTTTTAATTTAATCCCTTCAAGTGCCTTTGTGGTGAGCCGATTTACGTATGGCCGTTTAATTCCGATTAATTTTAACCTACTTCCTTGGAAATGCGCAGGCGCATACCAGATAGCTGTATGTTGTCAAGTATGGAGAACTACAAAGTAAGTTGTTGTTTCTGTAGATATTTTAATTTTTTAAATAAAAATGAATATTATTTTTGTCCAAAATTATAGGTAAATTGGACCATTAATGATCATTCTAAATATACTTTTTGTTTCAGCTTTTAGAAAGCATTGGAAAAGGAGCACAGGGGTCCGTTTATCTTGCGGAAACTCGTGAAAATCAAAACAAGTGTGTTCTGAAAAAGGTAAACGATGATCTGAAGTCATGAACTACATGTATAGGCCCAATTCTTCTATTTTTATTGTCTAGATATATATGCTCATAGGGATTTAAAAAGACAAGATTTGTACTCGTGTTGTGACAGGTAGGATTATACATTCGAGCAAGAGATCATGGTAGTTCAGAGCACAGGAATCTGACCACCTATCCATATTATAATTAAATAATAATAATATGTCCATACCATATCGTATATTATATACCGAACTAGACAATATAGGCTTATAATAAAAAAAAGAACAGGAATGCAATGCCTGTTGAAGCTTCGATTTTACCTGCTCTCGCTTCAGCTCGTTTTTTTCAACGATTCGTAATGTGGTGTCAGGCAATCTAACCTCTGCCAATTCATTCAGATATGTTTTTTCTTCCATCTAGCCATTTTGATTTGCATAAATACTCCACACAAAACGATATAGCCATATGTTTCCAATATTTACATTATTTTCCTTCGTTGACGTCACACAAAACGGCTAGATGGAAGAAAAAACATATCTGAGTGAATTGGCAGGGTTTAGATTGCCTGACATTACGAATTGTTGAAAAAAAACAAGCCGAAGCGAGAGCAGGTAAAATCAAGGCTTCAACAGGCATTGCATTCCTATTCTTTTATTATTATATATTGTCTAGTTCGGTATGGTGTATGGGTCATTCCATGTCAAGTGGGCCAGTGGTGGGAAATTGACCCCCTCGAAAAAATCTGGAAAAAATATATGTTATTGTACATCTAAACTCTAGAAACTGTGCAAAATATGTGGTGTGTAGCTTGAAAATTGACTGAGATACAGGCATTTAAGTTTCATGAGTGACTAATAAGTTTTCGAAACAAAATATGTATCACTAATTTACTTGAGTTTCAGATATCTTGATTTTTCCTTTACAGTGAAGATATACCGCTCAAATTTGGTAGTCTTGGAGAACTTTGTGTGTAGATTATGAAACTGCAATCAGATTACCGGTGAGTTGTAGGGTTCGCATGCTACTTCGCCATGAAAACTGACAAAAATTTGGTGCAATTGTATATTGTCTGGATTTTGTAGAGCTCCAGGTGCTACAAAGTAATAGATATAGACCCAAATATTGGTATATCCAGAGATTGCCAGTAGTACTACATAAGAAACACATTGAAACGCATCAGTCTTGAATTGATTCCCCAAAAATTGATAGCGAATATGGTTTCAGACACAAATTTTCGAAAATTGTCTCATATTTTCGAGCCAATATAACCCGGTAGATGAGCACCTAAAAATCTGATTATAGTTTGTAAATATAGTTTGTGCTTATGTTTTCAACATATGTAAAAGCCATTCTTGTCCCGGGCCATTTTGATATTTTTTCAATTTTTTGAAAATCTGTGTTTTGTGTTAATCTATGTCAACAATCGTATTTTGGAGCCGATTGAACCATGTTTGATGGGCACCTAAAAATCTGAAACTTGGTGGAATTATAGTTTGTACTAATGTCTCTAACATATGTTAAAACCATTCTTGTCCCATGTCATCTCAATATTTCTAAGATTTTTTCAAAATCTGTGTTATGGGCCATTCCTTGTCAATTATCATCCAATGACTTAAACCGAATCACCTTCGATTTTGCTGAAATTTGGTTTAGACATTTATTTGGGCTGAAAAAGCTAATATTCCCAATTTTAGCTTGATCCGACCAAAAGTTCCTGAGATACGGTCCACCAAATTTGTGGGATTTCGGCAAAAGTGGGCGTGGCTGCCATTATTCAAATGACCATACCCAGTAACTGATTGGTCAAAATTGCTGGAATATGTCTTCCAGGGATGGGAATTCTAAATCTACAAGAATTCTAAATCAACACTTATTTTTGACATCCGGGTGTGTTTTAAAAGAGTGAAGACAATTTGAATTTGACCTTATAGACCATGTGACCTAGCTCAACATGTTTTCTTCACACTGTTAAACAACTGGAGGTATAATATCTTTTATAAGCATGTAAAATCAAAAATCAAGTTAAATATTCACACGTGAGACTTAAAATCAATGTCTTCACACTTAAAGCAGGATTGTCTTCATGGATAAGCTCTGAGGATACATAGTAACCTTCAGCAGACTTTCCTAAAGAAGGATATCTATGATTCAAACAGCACGTCATTACCTTTCCCATTCCAAAAACACTTATTCCAGCAATTTTAACATTTTGGTTACTGGGTTATGGTCATTTGAATAATGTCGATGAAACCCATTTTAGCTGAAAATCTCCAAAATTTGGTGGACAGTGTCTTAGGAACTGTTAGTCGGACAAAGTTAAAATTAGGAATATAAGCTTTTTCAGCTCTAAAAGACATATAAAATAAAATTCGGCAAAATCGAATCGGGTACTGTGTACCTCGTTGGGTGATAATTGACATGGAATGACCCAAATCACGGATTTTCAAAAAATTGAAAAAATATCAAAATGGCCCGGGACAAGAATGGCTTTTACATATGTTGAAAACATAAGCACAAACTATATTTACAAACTATAATCAGATTTTTAGGTGCTCATCTACCGGGTTATATCGGCTCGAAAATATGAGACAATTTTAGAAAATTTGTGTCTAAAACCATTTTCGCGGTCAATTCTCTGGGAATCTATTCAAGACTGGTGCGTTTTCATTCGTTTCGTATGTAGTACTACTACTGGCAATCTCTGGATATACCAATATTTGGGTCTATATCTATTACTTTGTAGCACCTTGAGCACTTCAAAATCCAGACAATATACAACTGCACCAAATTTTTGTCATTTTCGTGGCCAAGTAGCATGCGAACCCTACAACTCACCGGTAATCTGATTGCAGATTCATAATCTACACAAAAAGTTCTTCAAGACTACCAAATTTGAGCGGTATATCTTCACTATAAAGGTAAAATCAAGATATCTGAAACTCAAGTAAATTAGTGATATATATTTTGTTTCGAAAACTTATTGGTAACTCATGAAACTTAAATGCCCGTATCTCAGTCAATTTTCATGCTACAGACCACATATTTTGGACAGTTTCTAGATTTTAGATGTACAATAACATATATTTTTTCCAGATTTTTTCAAGGGGGTCAATTTCCCAAATTTCTGAAAATTGACCCACTTGACATGGAATGACCCGTATACGGATAGAAGGTCAGGTTCACTGTGTTCAGAGATGAGGTTCCTTGATAATTGAAATAATCCATTGCACGCACAGATAAATAAAAGGGTTTTATTGACTATTTACTTGTAATTTCAAATGAGTGGAAGACAACATGGCTTTCCGCCATGGTAAAAACTTACCGGTAGCGGTTATTTCTTGAATAAAAAATCAATTTTACCATTGCAATTTCAGATGTTTATGTATAAGAAGGCCCACTTTCCATGTACGTAATTATGAATATGCAAATGTAATGGGACTGTTTTCATGTTGGCCTAAGCCATGATTCTCACCTAGTGTGACGTGACACACCTGTGTTTCACAAGATCTTCCTACATGTAAGTGTGCGCTGCCGCACACTAATAATATAAGAAAATTTCGCACTTAAAATAAGAACCCAGCTATTTGACTAGATCTAATGAAATTCAAAACACTGCAATAAAGTCAATTCATAGCTGTGTTTTTCTTGATTTATTTAGTCATTTTATTTGATTTTATGTATCTAAGACTAGTGTGTACGTATGGTTGTATGCTGTTTGCGTCTATGTTTTTATTTTGCAAAATTCAAATATTTTTCATATATTTAGTTTTTCATATTATATTTAGCCAGCTGCCAGCCTGCCACTATTTTTTCCTCCAGTGCAAGCTGTACAGTTTGCAAAAATAGGTGTCAAGAGTATTACTGGCCTAAGTGATTAGTGACTTTTCTGTAAATATGTAATACAAATGTTCGGGGAGTAGGAGAAGAGAACTGCATTTTTCCACTGGCAAAGCAGTCATTGACTCATAAATAATTTAATTTAAAACCTCTACATTGGCACTAAATGATTTATGAAGCTGTTCTTGCATAACTTGTTACTTATTTCTTTGTTTAACAAGATTGTACACACGTACATGGATTGACCTGTTACAAGTCCCTTTCATTTCTTACTAGATCGAGTGCCATGATGAAAGTGGAGCAAATGAAGCCTATAGAGAGGTTAGTGTTTTGAAAGATAAAAATTGTATTGAATTTACAGCCAATTCTTGATAGTTGATTCCTTGACACTGTAAGCTTATGTGATTCACCTTTTAGCAATAACTGTATCGAATCTTAAGTTGTGAATAGTGATATTTGAATTTTATAATGTATTATTTTATAAATTACATTCTTATGCACAAAAACTCTTTGACTCTTACTCAAAAAATTCAATTTCCACCTAGTAATATTATAGTAATAATGCAATTAACAAACATCAATCTATTTTTTTGTCTACTTTAGTTTTTTTTAAAGAAATAAAGTAAATTCCCTACCTGTATTTTTTTTGTATTGTAAGTTATTCAAAGTTTAAAATGAATGCATTTGAAAATAAAATGAAATGATCTAAATAATATAACATTCATTACTTCTACTCTCAATATAGCCTATAGGTAAGGTCTATGTCACTAGTGCCTTATATTATTTATAGATTCACTCAATTTGACCTGGACACAATAATAGCAATCTGTTCATGGTTTATATTATGTTTCACAGGCTGTCAGTCTACAAGCATTACAACATCCATACATCAGTAGTTATAAAGATTTCTTTGTCATGTGGGAGAAAGAGGTACTGTTATTTGAATAAACATTAATAATTGTCTACCTTGTAGATTTATGATTTAGAGTTGTATTTCATTTTCCCTAAAAATATTTAAGAAAAAATAATAAAACAGGGAGTCCATTGATACCCGAGAAGTGGAACATTGTTAGTACTGTGGATCATCTGGGTTCATTGTTTACCTCCCCTTCTAAAGAATTGCTACCCTTGTTTTGGGTTTTGCATTTGTGGATTACCTCATTTGTACAAATTCTATTTTTTTCAGTGTACTAACATTGAAATTTCTTGTAAACATAGAGATGTCCTAGAGTACCATCTATAGGGTGTTTTGTGTCACTTCCCCCCAGCTGTGAGTTTATCTTATGGTTATGGATTTGTATTTGTGCTGTTCTCTTTTGAAATGATTTATGTAAAATGGTTAAGGAAAACATTATTTTTTCAGACATCATCTATGTATTTATGTATTGCCACCCAATATTACCCAGAGGGTGACTTGAGTTCCGTAATCAAGTCATACCAAGAGCAGAAACAACCAATAGAAGAAGAAGTGGTTAAGAAATACCTGGGTGAAATTCTTGAAGCTCTGTCATTTGTACATAAAAAAGGTGTTATTCACAGGTTGGAAAAAATTATTTCATTAAAAATTTGTGTACATCCACAACATTTGTCGACGGCATCGTCCATCAGTACAGTGACTTAGTAGAAACACATGTATTAGTTGTTCTTGTTGGACAATGAAATGATATACAAACTGGTATTGTCCATAAAAAGATAAACTGAAATGGAAGTTCCCTCCCCGCTACCCCACCCCTTCCAATGCCAATGAAATCATTTAAACATATTTGGATTTATATTCAAAATTAAGTGAATAATGACTTTGCAAATAGTGAAATCTGCACTGACTGTGACTGCTATTTCCTTCACTTTATATTTTCAGAGATTTAAAGCCTAGTAATATATTTATACAAGATGATAAAACAATATGTCTGGGTGATTTTGGTGTAGAAAGTGTCATGATTGACGCTTGTAACAATACCAGAAACACAATGGGTATGAATTTAACATTATCTTGGTTACTTGAACACGTGATATCAAACACAAGTGTGCTATCAACTGAAAATGACGGAGAAGATACATTAATGACCGACTTGACCTATTCAAAATGTCTACGCAATGTTGAATGAAATAAAAATTAATGTAAAAAAAATTTGGATGTGCAGAAATGTTTATCATTTTTAAACGGATAATGTCCTGGTGATATAATAATACTTCCCGCTTTCGAAGTTACAATATTTCCGGTTTAATAAAACTGGGTATTCCAACACTCGGGTAAATCCGACATGTTGTAACAATTCTGTATTATATCAGATTGACAGAATCCACTGTATTTAAATATCACCACATATAACTGCTACATAGATAAGAAAAAAAATTGATACTGATAGTGTACTTTTCAAACTCTAAATACAAGAAATCATTATGAAATATAATTCTAATACTATTATAAGTCGGGTTGTTTCAGAAAAAAAGGCATGTTAAATCCCAGTAAATTTCATTTCACATACTTAAAAAGTGCTAATTGTTTTATTTCAGAAACTAAGAATTACATGGCACCAGAGGTCAGCCAGAAGGGTTATGATGAGAAAAGTGATATTTGGTCTCTTGGTTGTATTTTATTTGAATTGTGTACAACCTTTCTGTACACAGGTCAAGAGGTCACTGATAAAATTAGAGAGATTAGAGATGATCCTTTAATTCTGGAGGATGTATTTGAAGATATTGGTAATAGTGATGTAAGTAATATAGCAACAAGCCATCTCCACCTGTAAGTGTTGGGTAAAATCTTTTAATCAGCCTCTTTATATAAATCCAAACTGAGAGATAATCTACTTTATTGATATTTCTGTGCTATTTTTGTACGCCCACATGTTGACGTATTATGCTGTCGCCATGTCCGTCCGCCCATCCACAATCTGTTTGTAGACATTCTACATCTCCAGGTCACAATTTTTATATGATTTTGGTGAAATTTGAAATAAAGGATCGCTTGTAACTTCCTGAGTTATGGCCCTTGATTGTACTAAAAACCAAGTTTGTAGCTTGTGGTCCCTGTGAAATTCAATATTTTTTCCGATTTAAATAACATGTGAATACATCACTGTTACTCCCTAATGATGATTGAGTTTGAATTTCGTGAAAATCAGACCAAAACTGATGAACAAAATGGCTGCACCTCATAATGCAAATAGTGTAAAAATGTGGTCCCTCTAGACGTCACAATTGTTATCAGATTTTGAAACTTGAAATATATGTTTATGTCTGAAAGATCTTGGTTCCTTTCATTATTTGAGCATATCCGACCATATCTCTCTGGATTATGGCCCCTGATTGTACAAAAAATTGTGTTTTTTTAGCCTGTGGATTCTCTGGAGGACACAATTTTTTTCCTATTTTAAAATACGTTTAAATATATCACCATTCCACCATAATAGAGGTTATGTTGGAATTACTGGAAAATCAAAATCAAATTGTATGCAAATTGTGTAAGTAAAACGTATGTAATGCAAAGGTTGTGGACCCTTTAGAGGTCACAAATTCTATCTGATTTTGATGAAACTTAATCTGTGTTATGTCCCAAAAATGTCAGTCATTTTCGATATTTGCACACTTCAGACTTTCTTGATTATGGATGCTGATTGTAAAATAATCAAGTTTAGCATATTTTAATATGGATTAAATCATGAAAAATTAGATTTTGTTTGAAATGTGCAATTGACAATCAAAATATTTAATATTATGTTACAAGTAAAGACTCATTTAGCTGTTTTGAATGTACTGTTAGACCTTGGAGTTTACTTTAAAACAAACTTTACAAGGCAGGGGTCAGCACTTCCTGAAGATATTACAGTGAAGCTCTTGTATGCAGTGTATAGGGGACAGTAAAGCTCTTGTATACAGTAACAAATAGGGGACTATGGCATGCTAGTGTCTATTTCTACGCCATTTCAGGAACAATGTAACAGTCAATGGATCTAAGAAAATTAATATTTAACTATGCCTGTCCCCTGCTCCGTCCCAATAGTAAATCACCAACATTAGAGTCAGCTGAGCTATCTCTAAATCATTGTTAATAAATCCTGCTAAGTTTTAAAAATTCTAGTGTCCTAGTGTCATCATGTTCACAAGCTTTAAGTGTCATTTAGTAAGCCTGTAAATGTTGATGGCGTTCTAATTTCTTATTTATCTTCTTTTTTTCAGCATTTTTCTGGCGAATTGATTTGTGTAATTAGGTCTATGTTAAAAAAACAACATGATAAAAGGAAAGGAACAGCGTAAGTTGATATTTTGAACATCTGAAAACCTATATGTGTACATTATTTAACTTGAAACACCATTGTTACACATATGCTACTTAAAAAGTATGTTGGCAGAGCCACAGACGCTTAAGTTGAACTAGTTTAAAAACTCTGGCAATTATTCAACTAGTTTACTTTGTTGTTTGAATGCAAAGGTAGGGCAAATAAACCAGCATAAAGCATTTTACATAAATCCCTGTTTTCTCAATTTTAGAATTTTCTATCCGTCTATCAGTAAAATTGGTACAAAATGTTTGCAGATGTGTGCAAGAACCGAATAAAAAAATCTAATAGTTAACTGGTTTGGCTTATAGTAGGTGTGAATGCAAAATGATTTAAAACCCCAGCAATTTTGAACAGGGTATAATTGAGGCACAGGATTTCTGACAAGGAGCCCGAGAGATTCGATTCTGGTGTTAGGCACAATAGTTCCTCAGGGTTTACCAACATAGTTTTGCCCTGTCAGTGGTGTCAAATGGAAGGCCTGGTACAGTGACATTCAGATGGGACGAAAAACGCAATGTCTTGTGTACCTTTGGCAGTTTGAATATGATGAAGAGTAGGTTGATCAGACACCGCTGTACACGATAATTTTCCCCTCTATTACACTGCGGTGCAGAAAAATTGATCCAAAGTTAGAAAATGTTATTTATGAACTTGTATGTCCTATATCTCTTACTAACAAGATTTTGTTTTAAAATAATGTGTAGAGAATTCCCAAGCCACAATCCAAATTCCTTCCTTCAGGAGTCACCTGTAATAGGCAATTTCAAATGATTATGTTTCCATATGTCTGCTTAAATTATGCTGGTAATTATAAGCAGTCAAGTTAAATTCCTAATTAATACAATATATATATATATATCTGTTGTTATTTAATTTTAAAGTAACTTTTTGTTTCTATTGTAGAGAGCTGTTAGAGATTAATTATATTAAACAATGTGTAGAAATGAGTGATGTCTTAATGGTAGAAAAACGAAAAAGACAAGCTGAAAGTAGAAACACAATTAGTAAGTCATATTTTAGATGCGACTGTTACATTGGAGTTTTGAAGTCAAAAATTGCGTGTGACAAATACAACAGTTTTCAAAATTAAATCCTGCTGCTTAAGGCTTAAGAGTTGTGAATGTTAAAATTGACTGGTCATACTTGATTCTCTAAAGTCCAGCAATGAACGACTATAGAGTAAACATGGGGCTGTTTAGTGAAAAGTTTACACTGACTGAATACGAAAATACATTTGCTCATCACACAGCTGAAATATTATTTCCACATCCTCTTCCGAAACCACAGGGTAAGTTATTGACAGATGTACTTGGTTTGTTTAAAACATAAATTTTAAAGGAAGTCTTGTGTATAAATTTCTAATTTCTGACAAAGGTGAATTGGTTTATACATGCAAAACATTTGAATAAAATTGAATCATAGATGTTGTAGATTGCTAAATTGTATTATTTTATAGGTTCTTTATCACAAGAAGCTCAGGGTTTACTTGCTATACTAGAGCATATCGCTAAATCTATAGATCATGAAACACATGTGCGGGAAGGTTTAGAGCAGCTTATTGGTCTAACCGAGAAAGAAGATTGTATTTTATTGGATGATAGGAGTAAAAAGCTGATTGCCATGGCAATGCGTAATAATATTAATGATAAAGGTGTACAGATTGCTGGATGCACAGTTTTGAATAATTTAATAGTCAAAGGTGAGCGGGAGGACATGAAATGATTATTTACACATTTGTGTACGTTCAAATGTTCATATATATAACGATTTTGTATTTAAGCTAAATCAGGACAAAATTAGTATCTCTAAAACAAAAGATTTAATCCTGTAACTGATTGATATAACACATCAGATCAACTCCCTCAAACCTTAATACAAATCTATATCAAAGATACTTTGGTCCTTCACGATAAAAAGTATGCCAGTTTTTATATAATTGTGATTTTATTACAGCTGATGCAGGAGATATTTTATATACACCTGATATAATATCTGTTGTACCTGTGGCCATGAAGGTAAATATAACCATACAAACTCAATTCATATTTCTCTAATTATAAGCTTATTAAATTGAGATCAGCATGACAAATTTATCTATTACCGGTACTTTGTTAAAAACAATCAAGGACTTGACATATTACAGTTGATATAGTTTATGATTTTCAGAATTAGTATTAAAGTTATGATTGTTCTTGTTCTTTGAAATGTGGACCTATTCAGTCTTAAAATATGAATATGTTAAAGTGCCTCGCAAATTTGGTCCACATGAAATATTTCACTATAAGTGATTATAATATGAATATATCTGTTTTCTTATTTAGATTTAACTTGAGACTATTTCTGTCAGCCATGTTTGAAAATAAATACTGGTATTGGCAAAATAAACAGAGCTGTATTTAATTACCTATACTATTCAAAAAAAGTAGGGGATATTTGATTTTGGGGGCATAATACTAAAATATGCAAATGACTACGAAAGAAGTTACTATAGAACCTAACAGAAGAAACATTTCCAGTTACATGTGACGCCCAAACGCACCAATAGCTACCGCATGGAATGCAGGTGATGCTTGGGATCATCATGGGGTCCAACCCAAGATTTGCACGACTCTGACTTTGAATGTTACAGTCATTGTGGCATTGAATTCCAGGGTGGAAACATCAGTTTGATTGTTTTAGTGACCAGAAAACAAATTTTGATATGCGTCGGCTTACCCAAAATGAAAGGTTACGTGCCCTTGGCATGCTACAGATCGGCACAACACAGGCGGTTGTGGCGCGGATGATGAATGTTTCTCAGTCTGTCATAAGCAGGGTATGGTCCAGATACCGTGATACACAATCTGTACAGGACAGACCACGCTCAGGTCGACCAAGGGCGACAACTCAAGCCCAGGAACGATTTATCCGTACCTTGGCCTTGAGAAATCGTGTCATCACAGCAAATCAGATCAGCGCTCGTCTTCAAACAGACACTGGTGTGAGAGTGAGTGGCCAGACGATTCGGAATCGACTGCATAGGGGTCACCTTCGCGCCCGACGTCCTCGCGTGATCCCTTGTTTGAGAGATCATCACATTCAGGCAAGACGTCGTTGGTGTAGGGATCGTCAACACTGGGATAATCGACGCTGGAGCAATGTGATGTTTTCAGATGAGTCAAGGTTCACTGTTGATTTTTTGGACAGACGTAGGAGGGTGTGGCGTCATCGAAACGAGCGCTTCCAAGACGTTAACGTCATCAGACATGATCGATTTGGGGGTGGTTCTGTTATGGTATGGGGAGGCATCACTGTTGCTGGAAGAACGGCTTTACATGTTGTTGCAGGGCGTGTTACAGGCCAGTACTACCGGGACAACATCTTGGCAGTCTATGTTGTGCCGTGCGCACGACGTCATGGCCGCCGTTTCATCTTCCAGGATGACAACGCAAGATGTCACAGGGCCAGGATCGTTACAGGTTACCTCCAACAACAGAACATCACCACATTACCTTGGCCAGCACTGAGTCCCGACCTCTCCCCCATCGAGCATGTCTAGGACATGCTTGGACAGAGGTAACGTCAACAACGTCCTGGCAATGTCCAAGAACTTGCTGCTGCGTTGCAACAGGAATGGGACAATCTGGACCAAAATGACCTTAGACGTCTCATTAGGAGTATGCCATGTCAGATCAATGCTTGTTTGGCAAACAGAGGAGGATTTACCCGTTACCGACTTTGTTGTGATGCTGTGGTAACTTTGCTGTTTGACCCCGGGTATCATTTTACCCTTATAATGGTCAGTCTGTGCCTTACTTAGTCTAACGATCATTTGGAATAAATCGATGAATGTGAACTTCATTTCATTTTGTCATTTGTTTCTTCGTCAGTTTCATTAGGTGACTTTAATAACGCTTAAAAATCAAATATCCCCTACTTTTTTTGAATAGTATATTTAAAGTTACCTCAATTAAATACAATATTTCAGCATACTATTTGTGGCATTGACATTTCACATTGTCAGCTTTGAATTTATTGCAGGTTGTGTCAAAATGCATAGCAATCTGATTAAAGCATAGATCCTATTGCATTTCATTTTTTATACGGTAGTTCAAAATTTTGTTTTACTTGTCTTTACTACGCTAGGATCTAGAAGAGTTGTTATACAACCCATTTTCAGGATGATGTGAGGGATTAGCCAATGAAATGATTTATTATGGCAAGTTTTTGGCGTGAGGTTCACGGAGCTGCTTGTACGACTTGGCGCAACCTTCCTCTACAACCGGTCCGATCTTCATAGGGATCTTAATCGGCTGTTTTTTGTCGGCTTTAGCCGATTGATCTTTAATCTAGCCGAATCGTAAAACAATGAATCGGCCACTATGGTATCATATATCAATCAACTTTCGGCCGATTTACAAAGAGTTAATTATCATGCTGATTGATAAAACAATGAACAACAAGCCACTACGCCTACGGTGTCATATATCAATCTATTTTTGTTCGATTACAAAGAGGTAATTATTACTCGTGGATTGATTAACCCATCTTAAGAGTCAATCAATGCAATGAATACCTTCAGTGTCAATCCTTCTCGGCTCATTCGTAAATAAACAACTTCGTTGAGTTAATTCATGCCAAGTACGGTAAAAGAATAGCCGAAAATAATGGCGGCATTGACCTTGAACTTCAAGCATGCATGTAGGCATTGTATTAGGAAGTTCCAAAAGCTTGAGATCCTCCCACGTCCAATATAGGTCACCCAAAGTTGAAGACTAGAAGATTTTTTAGATCCGAATAGTTAGCTCCTTTCAAACGTCTTTCGTTTGATAAAAATTCACAGAAAATGTTTTGTCTCATATAGGTTATTAAAATCTACTTTTTGCGAGAACCGGTAACACTAAAAATAAACTATGCTGAATCACAATTGGCCATGTGACCTTTCGCCCGTACGGCATATTTCCGAGCCCCGACTATTCACGGAAAACAATTTGTGCTACATTGTTTTATTATTACAAATATACTTTTATATATTGACAACTGTTTACGTATAAAATAATCAAAAAACGAACGTATTTGTATTTGCTTGTAGTTTTTCTTTTTACTAAATAATTCTTCCGTTTGTTTGGATGAAAGCAAAAGTAGATTATGCATTATGCAAGTTGCCAAAATTTGACTATGAATTTCGATAATGTATGGATATATGAATACTAGTATGGAATAATAACACAGGCTTTGTTTATTAGAAATTATTATCATAATATTACACAGAATACCGTAACGTTATGCAATTATTGACGTGAATAAAGTATGCATAAACCAACATGTCAGACGACTATCCGTTGGGGGTGCCCGTGGTCGGTTCATTTCAAAATGGATTAAGAACCCTGGTGTAGGCCATTAAAGTATAAAGAAGCAAAACGAAATATAGATGTGTATTTTAATCAGATTGAAAGTCTACCTGTAACAATTGGTAATATCCATTTAATCCTATCGATTTTATGTACTTTCTCTGTGTATGTATATATTGTCTGTATGTTTTATATTATAAAAGCAACATGTGGGATGCCCTGAATTACAACAAATAGCAGCAGCTCTGTTGATGGCACTATCTGCAGATGGTAAGAAAATTATTTCTTCCGCATCTTTTTTGATGAAAGTTACGACCGTTCCAGACATATAATTTTAATGTGATCTTAAATTGTGATTACGGTCGCATCATTCCTGGAAAGTTCACATTGCCAGGATTATATCTCGGTATTATTCTTTAAAGTGATAATTTCAAGTGCATCAATTTCTACTACAGGTGGAGCATCAGAAGTAATAGGTCAGGTTGGAGGTATAGAGGATATACTAACAGCTGTAAGAATGTATCCAGATAACTCAGAACTATGTGCGACTTGTTGTAGTGCCTTGTGGAGTTTAGCAGTCAACGGTATGTATAGTGTCTGTAAAATCATTGACCATTCACCAAATGATTTTATAAATTTATTGGTCTTCAAAAAATTGTCCTTTTTCCATTGAGTTTTGATAGTTAACATTTTCACTGTATACTTCCTGGGCCACTCCTCAAAAGTGAAGGTTCTGGAAATGTATGATAGTAATTTTGTCAATTTATTTATTTCAGAGAGTAATCTGTTGTTGGCCTCTAACAGTAAAGCTTTAAAAGATGTTAGCAATATTTTAGACAATCATATTTTATTACCAGATGTGGTTGAATCTGCGGCAGCTGCCATTGTTTCTCTTGCTCTAGATGGTGAGACTTTATAAAATATTTAGTTTGTGAGAATCTGTTATGTCGGGGAGAATCAGTTATATCGGTGAGAATCTGTTGTGTCAGGATGTCAGTTGGAATCTGTTATGTCAGCATTTCTTCTCGAAGACGTGTGAATACTGAAAATATATTGTTTAATACAGTCAAGAAAAATGAAATTTGATCGTAGTAAATCATCTCAAAACTGGGCTAATGTACTGTATATACTATGTACCAGTAATTGTTTTATCTACTAGGCCTACCTGAGAAATAAAATTATCACGTCTTTTTTGTTTATCTCACATTTTTGGCAAATAAAATATTTCAGTTGGCAGGAAAAAATTATGAGCATTTTTCTTTATACAAAATAATTAACCACTTTGGTGGAAATAATTGAAAGCCAGTGTGATCCCTGGATTGTATGTTTTAAGGCTCTTTTTTTATATCATATTTTAAACCTATGACTTAAAAAAAATGCAACTATAGCCTTAATGAGAAATAAATGATATTGTTATTAATCATGTCAATGAGAATTCATCAAGTCAATTATTATGTAGATAGTATATGAGTTTATGTTTTATATTGCAGATAGTATATTAGAATATGTAAATGAGATAGATTGTGTGGGGCATTTAATTAATGGTATATCAAGTCATATGAAACAGTCCAAAGTGGTCAAGAATTCTTGTATGGCTTTAACTAGCCTGGTAGTTGACGGTATGTATACATGTTGCACCTTTTTACAACCATCAACATCAACTTATCTTTTAACTTGCTTCATTCTTACTCAACAAATGTCACAGAAATAAAAAGATTTTCTGACCGACCCTATTTTTTATACGCCCACATTTTCATGTGGACGTATGAATGTACGAAAAATCACGTTTTTTAGCTTGTGAACAGTGTAGAGGTCACATTTTTGAACCGATTTGGCTGAAACTTGAAATGCATGTTTATAACACAAACATCTTGGTTCCTTTCGATATTTGCGCCAATCGGATCGTAACTTCCTGAATTATGGCCCCTGATTGTCCGAAAAATCGCCCTTTTTAGCTTGAGGTCCCTCTGGAGGTCAAAATTGTTATCCGATTTAAAAAACCATTTGATTATATCACCGTTCCAGGGTTATGAAGGTTGAATTCGAATTTCGTGAAAATCGGACCAAAATTGACGGACAAAATGGCCGCCATTTGTACGCGAATAGTGTGAAAATATGTTATATCAAGGTTGTGAACAGTGTAGAGGACACAATTTTGAACCGATTTGGATGAAACTTGAAATGCATGTTTATAGCCCAAAGATCTTGGTTCCTTTCGATATTTGCGCCAATCGGATCGTAACTTCCTGAATTATGGCCCCTGATTGTCCGAAAAATCGCCCTTTTTAGCTTGTGGTCCCTCTGGAGGTCAAAATTGTTATCTGATTTAAAAAACCGTTTGATTATATCACCGTTCCATGGTTATGAAGGTTGAGTTCGAATTTCGTGAAAATCGGACCAAAATTGACGGACAAAATAACCGCCATTGGTACGCGAATAGTGTGAAAATATGTTATATCAAGGTTGTGAACAGTGTAGAGGACACAATTTTGAACCGATTTGGAATGCATGTTTATAACCCAAAGATCTTGGTTCCTTTTGATATTTGCGCCAATCGGATCGTAACTTCCTGTATTATGGCCCCTGATTGTCCGAAAAATCGCCCTTTTTAGCTTGTGGTCCCTCTGGAGGTCAAAATTGTTATCCGATTAAAAAAACGGGTTGATTATATCACCATTCCATGGTTATGAAGGTTGAGTATGAATTTTGTGAAAATCGGACCAAAATTGACGGACAAAATGGCCGCTGTTTGTGAAAATATGTTATATCAAGGTTGTGAACAGTGTAGAGGACACAATTTTGAACCGATTTGGATGAAACTTGAAATGCATGTTTATAGCCCAAAGATCTTGGTTCCTTTCGATATTTGCGCCAATCGGATCGTAACTTCCTGAATTATGGCCCCTGATTGTCCGAAAAATCGCCCTTTTTAGCTTGTGGTCCCTCTGGAGGTCAAAATTGTTATCTGATTTAAAAAAACGTTTGATTATATCACCGTTCCATGGTTATGAAGGTTGAGTTCGAATTTCGTGAAAATCGGACCAAAATTGACGGACAAAATAACCGCCATTGGTACGCGAATACTGTGAAAATATGTTATATCAAGGTTGTGAACAGTGTAGAGGACACAATTTTGAACCGATTTGGAATGCATGTTTATAACCCAAAGATCTTGGTTCCTTTTGATATTTGCGCCAATCGGATCGTAACTTCCTGTATTATGGCCCCTGATTGTCCGAAAAATCGCCCTTTTTTAGCTTGTGGTCCCTCTGGAGGTCAAAATTGTTATCCGATTAAAAAAACGGGTTGATTATATCACCATTCCATGGTTATGAAGGTTGAGTATGAATTTTGTGAAAATCGGACCAAAATTGACAGACAAAATGGCCGCTGTTTGTACGCGAATATTGTGAAAATATGTTATGTATAGGATATTAACCTACCCGAGGTTGATATGATAGAGAACACGCGGGCGCAGCCCAAGTGTTCTCTATCATATCAATCCGAGGGAGAGTAGGTTTATATCTGACATATACAACGTTCACCCTTAAATTTAATGGACTCTTCTAAAAAAAGGCAACAGTGATTGGTTAATTGCTCGACAGCACGTGACGTGTTTGTTTATACAATCGCCATTTTGTAGTAATTGAACTGAAGAAAGCTAAAACAAAATGGATAGTAAACTGAAGTCAGACGAATAATCAATCCTTTTTAGTCATCATATTGACGATAGAATAGATGTGAATGCAACTATGATGAGGATCTATACAAAGTCTGAAGAAAATGTGGATCAAAAGGCAATCTTTTCCGATAATTCTGACCATGAACCGTGACTAAAGGTTACTTTTCGGTATGTTCAGAGAAAGATTTTACCGACTGTTTTGAGTGGATTGTAGCCGTAGCCAAAAATACTGTACAAAGGAACTCTTGGGTGATAAATACTTTCACGTCTTGGGATGTGTGGAGAAATGATTTGGGCAGAAAGAAAATTCTGAAAGATATCTTAGACATGGACTGGAGTGTGGATAACCGATTTAAATAAGCCGATAAGTACGCCGTCTATTTAGGTCCTGAATGCTACAAACTGTACCAAAACAATTTTTTTTTTATTGTCAAAAGAATAAAATTTTATTTCTGTGTTCTTTGTATTATTTCGATCATCTACGTCAAGCGCGGTTGATATGAGCCGAATATATCGACCTGTAATGACGTCATCAGCGGTTGATATGAAATATCAACCTCTCAGGACGTCATCAGCGGTTGATATGAACCGAATATATCAACCTCTGATGACGTCACGAGAGGTTGTTATAAGATATAACTGCTATGGACATCAAAGAAAAAAACTACTACCAGTTGTATATATAAAGGTTGTGGACCTTATAGAGGTCACAATTTTGAACCGATTTTGATGAAACTTGACATGTATGTTTATAACCCAAAGATCTTGGTTCCTTTCAATATTTGCGCCCTTTGGATCATAACTTCCTGAATTATGTCCCCGGATTGTCCGAAAAATCGCTTTTGTTCGCTTTTGGTACCTCTGGAGGTCAAAATTATTATCCGATTTAAAAAAACGTTTGACTATATCACCGTTACATGGTAATGAAGAGAGAGTTTGAATTTCGTGAAAATCGGACTAGAATTGACAGACAAAATGGCCGCCGTTTGTACACGAATAGTGTGAAAATATGTTATATCAAGGTTGTGGACCCTATAGAGGTCACAATTTTGAATCGATTTTGATGAAACTTGACAGGTATGTTTATAACCCAAAGATCTTGGTTCCTTTCGATATTTGCGCCCATCGAGTCATTACTTCTTGAATTATGTCCCCTGATTGTACGAAAAATCACCCTTTTTAGCTTGTGGTGCCTCTTGAGGTCACAATTATTATCTGATTTAAAAAAAAAACGTTTGATTATAAAAACCAAACAAATTCTAATGATTTTCTGATAATTCCTTAATATGCGACAACTCTTGTTGACTGCCCGGACGATTTGGCTGCTGTGTGGGCGTATGTTTCGTTGCCTGGCAACCTATTTTTAAATTATAATTTGGCCATAGAATGATATATTAATGTCAATCAATCAATTCTATTCCAGTTCAAGTCAGGCTAGTTTTGTTTTCATGTTGATATATATATATTTACAGAGGAATGTGCCTATCGTGTTTTAACGGCAGAAGATGTCAATGGTGTTGCTGGTATACCTGTTATAATCAAATCGTATGAATTACATAAAGATAATGCAGAGGTTGTTGAATCAATAGTCAACCTAATAGTAGAACTTGCTGAATATGGTATGTATTTTAAAAACTAACTTTCTCGATCATGCAATATTTAGAAAGTCATTTTATGACGGTGTGGATTAAGTAAGATGATTATTTCTAATACCAAAGCTTTATATATTAGGATAATATTACTTTCTTTGGACAATTAAATATGGAAAATTACATCACTTTATACTGAAAAATTGGGCATGTGTACCTTTAAGTAAAAAGTAAAAAAGTTACCATTATATTGTGTGGAATTATCTTATAATGTATGATTTGTTTTTAGAGGAAGCGTGTAATGATATGAATAGTTATCATATTGACGAATCTGTAAAAGAAATGCGTCGTAAATTTTCTCAGGTTAAGGTAGGAGACTTGGGAAGAGTCTGATGAAAATGTTTGTTCTTGTTGTTTTGTAGTTTTTATATTTTCCCTGGTTGTCTGGTGTTTTTCTCGCAGCTTATTGTATTAATTCTGTTTAACATAATTCTAAAATGTTATCTTTGTGTTGGACATTGTTATTTTCCAGGTTGAAAAAGAATCAATTACTATCATAATGTTTGGGGCTTGTTTACTCATTGGGTGAATGTCATTACTGAGTTTGGTGATGAGCATTTTTCATTGAGCGATACAGAGATAACTAATTTGGTTAAGACATCAGAACTCAGTCACTTAGGGTTATAATTGAGGTAGAATGTTCAAACATGGGAAATGACTATGTTGATCGATTAGCATATTCATTAAATTCCAGGGTTGATTGATTAGCCGAGAGTGATGGAGCTTGGTCTATAGTTTCATTAAATCAATACATTTACTACGTTTGATAATGGACATTTTCGGCTCTGGTTAAGCAGAGTGATTGTTGATCCTTTATAAAAAAATAAATGTCTAATTAATGAATATTATCTATCTATTTTTGGATTTTGGTGGGGGGCGTCAGCCTCACTGTTGGTTTTGGAAGGTCCTATACTTTCCATCGGATTTTAATCCATGGATTTAAAGATTTTGTTTTTATACGCCCACATTTTTATGTGGACGTATATTGTCGTCGCCCCCGTCTGTCCGTCCACAATTGTTTGTGAACAGTCTACAGGTCACAATTTTTATCCGATTTCTATGAAACTTAAAATATAGGTTTATCATCCTAAGATCTCGGTTCCTTTCGATATTGGCATGTATCGGACTGTAACTTCATGGGTTATGGCCCCTGATTGTACAAAAAATCATGTTTTTAGCTTGTGAACAGTGTAGAGGTTACAATTTTGATCCGATTTCGATGAAACTTGAGATGCATGTTTATAACCGAAAGATCTTGGTTCCTTTCGATCTTTGCGCATATTGGATGTAACTTCCTGAATTATGGCCCCTGATTGTCCGAAAAATCACCCTTTTTAGCTTGTGTTCCCTGTGGAGGTCAAAATTGTTATCCGATTCAATAAACCGTTTGATTATATCACCATTACATAGTTATGGGGGTTGAGTTCAAATTTCGTGAAAATCGGACCAAAATTGACAGACAAAATGGCCGCCATTTTAAGCGAATAGTGTGAAAATATGTTATATCAAGGTTGTGGACCCTATAGAGGTCACAATTTTGAACCGATTTTCATGAAACTTGACATGTATGTTTATAACCCAAAGGTCTTGGTTCCTTTCAATATTTGCGCCCATCGGATCGTAACTTCCTGAATTATGGCCCCTGATTGTCCCAAAAATCACCCTTTTTAGCTTGTGGTCCCTCTGGAGGTCAAAATTGTTATCCGATTTAAAAAAAACGTTTGATTATACCAACGTTACATGGTAATGGATGTTGAGTCCGAATTTCGTGAAAATCGGACCAAAATTGACAAAATGGCTGCCGTTTGTACGCGAATAGTGTGAAAAAATGTTATATCAAGCTATAGAGGTCACAATTTTGAACCAATTTTGATGAAACTTGACATGTATGTTTATAACCCAAAGATCTTGGGTCCTTTATATATTTGCGCCCATCTGATCGTAACTTCCTGAATTATGTCCCGTGATTGACCGAAAAATTTCCTTTTTTAGCTTGTGGCCCCTCTGTAGGTCAAAATTGTTATCCGATTTAAAAAAACGTTTGATTATATCACCGTTACATTGTTATAAAAGATGATGTTGAATTTCGTGAAAATTGGACCAAAATTGACGGACAAAATGGCCGCTGTTTGTACGCGAATAGTGTGAAAATATGTTATATCAAGGTTGTGGACCCTATAAAGGTCACAATTTTGAACCGATTTTGATGAAACTTGAAATACATGTATATAACATAAAGATCTTGGTTCCTTTCGATATTTGCGCATATTGGATCGTAACTTCCTGAATTATGGCCCCTTATTGTACTAAAAATCGCCTTTATCACCTTGTGGTCCCTCTGGAGGTAACAATTATTACCTGATTTAAAAAAACGTTTGATTATATCACCGTTACAGGGTAATCTAGGTTGAGTTGGAATTTCATGAAAATCAGACCAAAATTGACAAACAAAATGACCACCGTTTGTACGCGAATGGTGTAAAAATATGGTATATCAAGGTTGTGAACCCTATAGGGGTCACTATTTTAATTCGTTTTTGATGAAATTTGAAATACATTTTTATAACCTAAAGATCTTGGTTCCTTGCGATATTTGCGCATATCGGATTGTAATTTCCTGAATTATGACCTCTGATTATACGGAAAATTGCCTTTATTATTTAGCTGCTGTGTGGGCGTATGTTTCGTTGCCTGGCAACCTATTTTTCAAATCCTAATCAAGAATTGGGTGTTGTGGATTCAGATCTCTTGTTATAGGGCTGGATGATATTTTCGGTAATTCGATATATCGCGATATTAAAATTTGAATTGCAATATTTTATAAACCACCTAAAATATCGCGGTATAATGATATATCGTATCTTGTGTTTTTATACGCCCACATTTTCATGTGGACGTATTATGTCGTCGCCCCTGTCCGTCCGGACGTCCGTCCGTCCGTCCGTCCGGACGTCCGTCCGTCCACAATTTGTTTGTGGACTCTCTACAGGTCACAATTCTTATCCAATTTTGACGAAACTTGAAATATAGGTTTATCCCCATAAGATCTCGGTTCCTTTCGATATTGGCATGTATCGGATCAAAACTTCATGGATTATGGCCCCTGATTGTACGAAAAATCACGTTTTTAGCTTGTGGACCCTATAGAGGTCACAATTTTGAACCGATTTTGATGAAACTTGACATGCATGTTTGTAACCCAAAGATCTTGGTTCCTTTCGATATTTGCGGCTATCGGAATGTAATTTCCTGAATTATGGCCCCTGATTGTCCGAAAAATCACCCTTTTTAGCTTGTGGTCCCTCTGGAGGTCACAATTATTATTCGATTTAAAAAACCGTTTGATTATATCACCGTTACACCCTAAGGAAGGTTGAGTTCGAATTTCGGGAAAATCGGACGAAAATTGCTATACAAAATGGCCGCCGTTTGTACGCGAATACTGTTAAAAAATGGTATATCAAGATTGGGGACCCTGTGGAGGTCACAATTTTGATTCGATTTTGATGAAACTTCAAATTCATGGTTATAACCCAAAGATCTTGCTTCCTTTCGATATTTGCGCATATCGGATCGTAACTTCCTGAATTATGGCCCCTGATTATACGCAAAATCGCCTTTTTTTTAGCTTGGAGGTCACAATTATTATTCGATTTAAAAAACCGTTTGATTATATCACCGTTACACCCTAAGGAAGGTTGAGTTCGAATTTTGGGAAAATCGGACGAAAATTGCCATACAAAATGGCCGCCGTTTGTATGCGAATACTGTTAAAAAATGGTATATCAAGGTTGTGGACCCTGTGGAGGTCACAATTTTGATTCGATTTTGATGAAACTTGAAATTCAAGGTTATAACCCAAAGATCTTGCTTCCTTTTGATATTTGCGCATATCGGATCGTAACTTCCTGAATTATGGCCCCTGATTATACGCAAAATTGCCTTTTTTTTTAGCTTGGAGGTCACAATTATTATCCGATTTAAAAAAACGTTTGATTATATTACTGTTACACCGTAAGGAAGGTTGAGTTCGAATTTCGGGAAAATCAGACCAAAATTGCCACACAAAATGGCCGCCGTTTGTACGCGAATACTGTTAAAAAATGGTATATCAAGGTTGTGGACGCTGTAAAGGTCACAATTTTAATTCGATTTTGATGAAACTTGAAATTCATGGTTATAACCCAAAGATCTTGGTTCTTTTCGATATTTGCGCATATCGGATCGTAACTTCCTGAATTATGGCCCCTGGTTATACGCAAAATCCCCCTTTCTTTAGCTTGTGGTCCCTCTGGAGGTCACAATTATTATCCAATTTAAAAAAACGTTTGATTATATCACCGTTGCAATGTAAGGAAGGTTGAGTTTGAATTTCGGGAAAATCGGACCAAAATTGACAGACAAAATGGCCGCCGTTTGTACGCGAATACTGTTAAAAAAAATGATATATCATGATTGTGGAGCCTGTATAGGTCACAATTTTAATTCGATTTTGATGAGGATGGTTGAGTTCTAATTTCGTGAAAATCGTACCAAAATTGCCGGACGAAATGGTCGCCGTTTGTATATCATGGTTGTGGACTCTCTACAGGTCACAATTTTTATCCGATTTTTATCATGGTTGTGGACTCTCTACAGGTCACAATTCTTATCCGATTTTGATGAAAAGTCACATTTCTAGGTTGTGTACCGTCACACCATAATCATTGTCGGTTTCGAATTTCATTAATATCAGACTGGAACTGACCAACTAAATGGCTGCTCCCAATACAGTATGAAATACAGGACTTAAAGATGTAGGAAAAATCACTTTCGGTATTGCTTGTTCTCTGTCCATCTTTCGAAAATGTGGGCGTATCCTGCCTGGCAGTGCCAGCCTATCTTTCTATCAATTTACACGATATTATCACGATATTTACGACATTATGTCACGATCGATGACTCAGATGACTTGTCACTCGTTCATTGACAAGGCCTAGTAAATACATGACTAGTCTAGTAGTTTTCTCGATTATTAAACTTATTATACTTGTCATTATAATGTCAAACCCATTGCTAATGCTGTGCAACACTTGTATAACCAGCCAGGTAAGTCATGGTGTAATATCTTCTCTTTGCCGTCTTCGATTGATTTATCATTGGCACTGTTTGGAAACAGTTATTATCATTTTATGTATGATGGCGTTTGTTAGTTAACTATCATTTTGTGCGTGTGTTTGGGTGTTTTGTTTTTTTTTGCCAATTTTTAAACTGTAGCCGAAATAAATAAAAATAAAATGTTATTTGTAAATAAAACCTTATTGCGTCTTGATATACGAGATTTAGACAAACGTGCTGTTGTAGTGTACTGAATAGGGGAAATTACATCTGGTTCTTTGAGTCTACTCATAGTCATACCCACATGTTATTCAACATTTTGAAAGATGGCGGAACATTGCGAAGCTCAGGCTGATTGAACATTAGTAATAATAAAGCCTAAAAAACATTGCACGAGTTGTATATGGCTTTTGGTTTTGATGAGAACAACGAAGCGCAAACGAAAGTTTTATGTAGATTTTGCAAGCGTCGTGTAGCTGCAATAGGCAGCAACACCAGCAACTTGTTACGTTCATTTAAAAATACATCACATAATAAAACTAAAATATCGGGATATTGTGTTGATGTGTTACGGATAAAAATGAGTTATTATGTTTTAAGTCATGAAATCAGTAGGAATGATTTGGAATTTTTCGACATTCAGTGCTTAGGCTAGGATAGATCTTGATTTTAGTACCAATACTTTTTGACAATACTAATTTTTAATGTGTCTGGAATACTGTGCATTTATCTGTCCTTGTTTTATTTCAAAATTTATGTTTGGTGGTTTTCTTAATCCAATCCCTGCTTATTAATTATTCCTTTTTAATATTATTTTGTTTCAAATTCGAGTAAAAATATAATAAATGTGTTCATCAAATTATTGCATTTCTATTTAATGTCAAAAAAGGAAATGCTGTTCTCCATGAAAAATTAAGATTAGCCATATCATTTTCAAAATGACTGAAATATTGTGTTGACTTGACATTAAATTTCTTTCTTTACTTTTGTATTGAAACACAACTTGCTATAATTGTAATATAACCTATTACTATTATTTTACTTCTTTTATAACAAGCAGTTATTGTGTGCATATTGTCTGTGTTTGTACAAATAAAATACCTGCTACATATTAATTATTTCTTTTATTTATAGTACTCATGTTATTATCAGTTCACATGACTTAACAACATCACATTTTATGTCGTATCCATACTCATGTCACATATTTATACCAAATAAATCAACCACATGATTTCAAACCAAATAACATTAAGCTTCATTTCATGTCAATCGTTTATGCTGCATGGCATGTCATTTTTTATCCTATATGACTTCATCTACATGGCATACTGTGTCCACATTCATGTCACATCAATTTCTTGTTTTTTGTGTTGCTTTTCTTATAACGTTGCATGTTGCCTGTTTGTTTGTTTAGATGATGTGAATGCTGAATTACGTTATTTAAGTGTTGGGCCAGTTGTTTTATCAGAGATATATAAACGATTTAAACCTACCAGGGTAAGACTAAATTATAAACAAACACAACTTGCTTTTATAATGGTTACAGCAAGCTATATGCAGAACATTTTTCTTTGCCAAAATGTTTTATGAAATCTTTTGATTAAGCAATATTTCGTTGGGATTAGATTCTTGTTACCACAGGTACATTGTCAATAATAAGGATTTAAAAACAAGCTAATAAAGGGTTTAATGTTAATTCATCTGTCTCCTTTGAAGGTCATTGGGTTTTATTACAAACGTATTGGAACTGCCTTAAAAATACAGAGAGCTTTCAATTGACCCCAAAGAGTATATAAACAGGCATTAATATATTTGCTGTATTTTACTATTTGGAACATATCACTGATATAATATATTAAAAACTAATAATATGAATGATGTTTTATTTTTTTTTAATTTCAGGACATAATGACTCCATGTGAAAAGGCCCTAGATTTACTGGGAAATAAAACACAAAAAACTACATCCTAGAAAAATAAGGGACTCTGACTGTGAACTATAGACTGTTTCCTATAATGTGATTACACAATTGCAATGATGTAGTTATATTATATTGGAAGCATGATGATTAATACGGAACACAATGGTTTACTAAACCTTTTTGTTAATAATTATCATTACCTACCCCTTTTTCTGTATAATTTGTATTTGTTCAATTTTTTTGTGAGTAGAGTGTGGAAGAAAATATTGTATATGTTTGACGTTTACATCCCTTTGTTATTTAATATGTTTGCCATTATATTTTTTAATTTTTTGTTAAAATAAGTGTAATATTATTCTTACTTCTAAACTGTTAATTTCAGCAAATGTTTTATCTGTAAGCAATGGGTGTATTTTTGCCTAAACTGTATTATGAGTAAAAGCCTCTGTGATATTTCATTTGAACATAATGATATTGTTTTTAATCCAGCACCAGCACAGCAAGTAGCTGGTTTGAATAGTTAATAAAGTCTGCATCCCCCTAAATGTAAAATAATCATTAAAAGGGCATTATTGCAACTTTGTAGAGATAATTCAGATATAAAAAGTATTTGGCCACTTCAATGGAACAACTTTTCAAGTAAGGTATCCAAGTCTAGGTGACCAGGGACCTACAATATATACCATTATGTCAATTTAAATTATAACCTCTAAAACAAGGGTTAAATGTTGGGAGGGTTCCATAGGGTTCCATTTAAATATGTATTTGGAGAATGATAGAATATGTAAAGGTGCCTGTGATATATTTATTGTGATATGTTTTAAATGTTATATTTATGAATAAAAAAAATGGCATCAAATGAACTGTGATATTTATACGCAGACGTTTTCTTTGTGTTTTTAAAAAGCTGGTTGGTTTTGAATAAATTCAATCTAAATATTAATACTTCCACTCCTGGCCAGCGACTCCTGGCACTAGGGGAATAGTGCTACAGTCATTTTGAGCACGTAATAAAGCGGTTTCAGTGCTGTGTTGTTTTCTATAATATGCAGATAGGAATACTTCCTTGAGGTTATTATTATGCAAATGCCTTTTAAATTCGGATGCAACAGCTTTCTCAATAATTTTTGAAAGGAGAGAAAGATAAGAAACTGGTCTGTAATTCTTTATCAAGGTTTGGCTTTTTGGGTACCCGGTAGCGTAAACACTGACGCCTCTTTGGTCCGAGTGGTCATGGATTCCTGGCTCGATGACAGAACCAGAAATAATTTCGGATTACAGCCATTAGATCAGTTGGCTATACCGATTCCTTTAAGTCTTGAATTTCTTCACTTCAAAATTAATCGTCTGGTATGGACGTATGAAGGTCTATGAACCAAATTTGAAAACAATCAGGAATGTAACCCATACTAGCCAGCATGATTCACGATCTGCTATATGTTTCAAGAAATATGGATGTGGGCATATTGTAGTAAAAAAAAATAACCATACAAGTACCCACATAGGTGAAATGTATAAAAAGAAAAAGCCAGGTAGTCCACATGTTCTTTGATCAGTTCATTCAACTGCTTATAAGTAGTTATGTCGGCCTTAAATTGCTCTACATTTATGTCTATGGTTAAGTTTACTTTCAAAATATTTCTTTGTTTATAATATTAATACCTGTGACATCTGAAAATATGATAATGTTATACTATTAATGCCATGGAAGGTGTACTGTCCTTCCGGATAAGCATTTCTTAAACTGGCCTCATTCTTCAGTTAGGACCGGGTTGCGGAATGTGAGGACCCCCAGCCAATGTTGGGAATAAAATAACTATGATATGTAGTTTTTGGTTAGAGTGGTGTGATTCGCTAATGTTGTTCCAGATAGAACTATAGTTAATTTCATTCCTTGTCTCGAATCGCGGAGAGTTGAAAGATGAACAAATACCATTATCTAACTATGTATAGGGCCTATAAAAAAGAGTAGGCCTAATCTGAATTTCCCCACTGCATGAAAGTTGTCTGTTAGATGTCAAATTTAGAATATTTAATACAAAAATTAACTAGGAACTTTCAATTAGTTGTTCCCTTTACTGTTACTCATATTTGCGAAAATAATAAGACGTGTATAAAATCCAAGAAAAAGTCTAATCACGTGCTTGACGATTGCTTGTGGTTTAATATTGTGGACACCAAAATCGTTTTGGGGGGCACCAAAATCGTTTAAGTGCAAAGGGCCCGTGGGTCTTTATCCGGCCCTGCTGGGAAATGCAGCCTTGATATCAGTTGACTATAGGCTACCAATTCCTTTATGTCTTGAATTACTACCCTTTCGAATTAATCGTCAGACTATACGAAGGTCTATGAACCATACGTCATCTGTTGCATTGTGTCGAAGTGACGTCAGCGTTTAAATTTCATAGCAATGCGGAGGGCAAGGTGAAGTGGAGTAGTTCCTCGTAAAACTCCAGGAAAATAATTCTGGTTGCTAATCTAACACATAAAATAAACGAAGAATATGGCTTTAAGACCCAGACTTCCACCAATGGATGGAGATGGAAACGTACACGAAGAAATACCTGAAAATTATGACTTTATGAATATCATACCAGATAGATTTTTACCACCAGTACGAGCGAACGGTATGCTTTATTTATAGGCTAGTCTATATTTAAACTGATAGAAGTAAATTTAACGAAATATATTTTTGGTAATATTCCTAAAATGTTTAAATTAATTTTGGTCAGGGGCAGATTTGCCGCTGGGAACCGGCCCGGGCTACCGTGTTGGAGCGGCCCCTTTTACTGACCGATGGCTCCCCCCCCCCCCGCCCCGGGAAAATATTGAAAAATGAACCCCAAATATGCGATTTGGTGGCATATCTGATTATAATTGCTGTCGAATAGTATAGATCTAGACGAATTCGACAAAATTATTATTTTTTTTTCATTTTTTGACCGACCGGCCCTTCGGGCGATCACCCAATCCACCCCTGATCTCGGCCTTCTCCTTGAAATTAGAAATTTTAATCTCATACTCATGATATTTTGCCCTCGTGGGTTTCCTACAGGCACTCCGGTTTCCTCCCACTGCTAAAGACCCTTGGCCTTACGCGCAAGCCAATTATTAAAATAAAGTTAAACCATATGTTGGTCCCGAAACCTAGTTTGTGTCGAGTCACCGAGTGGACGTTAAACCCCATTTCTGTCTCTCCCACTTAGTCTTTCATAATATTTTGCGGCACCGGTAGGGTTGGACTCGTTACCCAGCTTTTCTCGTTTCCTTTTACAGGAAAAATGTAAGTATAAGTTTAAAGTTACGTGATTAGACTATCTAGACTCTATTTGGTTACCGGTATTCAAAAATAAAATTGAAAGAAAACGTTGAACCCTGAGATGAAACTTAATATGGAGGTCCCGGGATCAATCCTGATGTCGACCGAGAAAGTCTTTTCGGGATTTTCCCTTCTAGTAAGATTACTCAGTGCTTCAGGACGGGGTGGATTGGGGTGGCCTGGCAAGACACAGCATCTCTAGTCGTTATTCTCGGACTGAAAACAAGGCCCTGCGACGGGCACTTAAAAGAACCTTTGGCAGCAGATGTCGCCCTTATCAACGAGCAGAATATTTTTAAGGTCAAAAAGGAACACCCGTAGAGTCTATATATTTCAAATTATCTGACGCAAGTCCGCATCCTACGTGACCTATGTTCTCCTGTAAAATTTCGTATTTATTTGTATTTTGATGCCATGATGGGATCATTATGCTTAGCTAGAATAAAATCCAGCTAACTGGAGTAACATTTTATTATTGCATTTACAGCCGCGGACCGTATTCGACCATTACCTGATGCTGACGTTTACGATATTCCTGCAGAATGGTATCCTAGTCCTGATACAGAGTTAGTTCCCCCTGATACCTCCGCTCTCGACGTAAGTGCTTCCTTTTCATGATATTCTTCAGTACAACATTAGTAGTGGTTAGATTTCAAGTTTTGCTACATTCAATTTGATATTTGAAAACTATTTGCATCAACTGATCATCAGAAGTTTCATTCCGATAAATAAGTAACTAAAAGTAAAAGACGATTATCCCCCACTGCCTTACCAAAAAACTCACTGGCCATGAGCATTCTTAGGATTAGGTTAAGAATTTTCTCAAAATATCATTCTTTATAAAACTTTTGTGGTTTTAATGTATGAAATGCATGAATGAGGAACTAGGTATAAAGGTTTGTGTTTCTGAATCAAAGGTGTTAGTGATTAAAAATGCTTTGTGAACTCGGTGCCAGACCTTCCAATCTTGTAAGACGTACATTACTAATAAGGGAGATCAACCAAATATGACACATAATCTTTTACATATACTATACGCAAACGTGTTAAAGGACTATAATATGTTCAATCACGTAAAACTTATTTTGTGGCTGCCAAGGACAATTATTCAGGTGATTAATTGAAGTTGGCTAACTGGTAGGAATTCTGGCCATCTGTGGGGTTTATCTGCAAACAAGGGAATTAAAGTATTGTAAAATTAACATTTGGCGAACTCTTGGTCATATATTATTATTATACTACCTTCAGATAGAGCCTAGCAGCCGACGTCATAGACGAGCATATCAGAGATCCCGCAATGAAGAGCAAAGGATTTCATGTTATGCTAGTGGTGATGTAGGTGTATCAGATGAACGCTGTGTTCCTACTACCGCCGGTACAAGTTCTGAGTATGCATAGAATATTCAATAAAATTCATTAAGGATTAAATTAACCGATGTTATGTTTTACAAAAGTGATTTATGCCCGCATGCCACATATACTAAACAGCAAAAAAAAAAAAAAAAAAAAAAAATGTCAGTAGGCCTACGATTTCAAAATCAGAGAGGCACTTTAGTCAAATCATACTTGAAAACGACCTACTGAAATGGATCAAAACAATTTTTTGTGAACAGTATGTTGACACAGAAGAGATTAGTTCATTACACTTCCAAGAAGGTTTTAATAGAGTCTGTGTACACAGTCTACACATCAATGTCTGGTGTGTCCATCGCGAGTGTCAATAACCGCAGCACAGAGTCTGTACATAGTGTGGACCAGACGATTGATGAACGCCATTGGCATCTGGAACCAGACTATTAGAAACGCCCTTTCAATCAATCGATTGTGTTTGGTCTCGGTACGACGTTATTAAGTCTCCTCTGAATTTCATCCCAAAGACGTTCAATCGGGTTTAAATCCGGTCTAAGGGCTGGCCAGTGCATAACGTCGACAACGTTCTGTTGTAGAAAGTTCCGAGTAACTCTGCAAAACGCTGTTTCGATGACGTGCGAATGTGGTATGGCGTGGGGTCTGAGAGCTTGATCGATATAACGCACTGCTGTGATGCTGCCTCTTCTTTGGAACACGACAGGACCCACACCACAGGACCCACTCTCTGGTTCAAACTGATTCCATCCAAACCATTATGCTTGGACCTCTTGGTCCGCAACTTCGGGGCGATCATCCGTGGTGTTAGTGACCCAAAAGCGTTGCTGAAGCCTGTAGATGGTTCAAACATTGACCTGGAAGTGCTTGGCAACGGCTTGGGTAGTGTGGCCAGCATCGAGTTTTCCAAGCGCCTGGTTCCTCTGAGCTGTCGTGCATCTTGGCATTGCTGCGGACGATGTGGTCTGAATGGTTCAACCAGGTATGGGGGTGCATTTTATAGGGCTGGTCCCAGTGAACAGCACGTGCAGCATGAGTTACATGAGAATAAAGTTGGAGATGTGGTCACAAATATACAAGAAAAAACAATTTGGCAAGGTTTATGCAATGCGTCTATTCAGGGTAACATGCCAACCTGACGTTTTTTTGCTGTTTAGTATATAAATATAGTAGATTGAGTATCAGTGGGGATAAAAGATATCTAAAGAAAATCGTCTAGGGGAGCAGAAAAAATTTGTGTAGTATCGGCTCGGGGCTATGGTGGTTTTATGAACACATAAAATTGTCAATTGTTGTAGATTTAGACATGAAATGACACCGATGAGTACCTCCCCGGGAAACTGTAAACCAAGATCTAACATAAACAACAAAAGACATAATAAATCGTCCAATAGAGGTCATAAAACACACAAGAAAGAACTCAGAGAAGTGGAGGTAACTATTATTCAATTTGTTTGCGTAAAGGTCACGAAAAACTATTTTCAAAATAAGAAATGGACAGTGGTACCTAACAGTAATAAAGACAGGGGGCCGTTACACACGATAACGTCACAGAACAAACACGGGGCATCATAAGTCATAAATCAACTGTCAATTCGTCCGTTTCAGAAAAAATGGTTTAACACAGTTAGTGGATTGGTGGAAATGGCTCAGCAACATACTAGAACTTTAGTCACCTGGATTTTCTCAAAAGCGCTGAATGGGTGAGCCAATTTTACCTTTCCACTAAATAAACCAGTTTGCAGAAAATGAATATCACACTGAATGTGTTTTGGATTTTGCATGTTCATGACGCCACATGTTTTGGGATACATGTAGTTATAAACGATTCCAACCAGTTTGTCAGATTTCTTTTTCAAGATTACCGGCTTGCAAACTTGCTACAGATAATATTGCGGGGCACTACACCTTCAATGGAAGGTTTGATCTCGCTTTAATTACGTACATGTACATCTTATCTAGATGCTGTAAAACTCGCAGGCGTGGCTTTGGGAACATGGAGTTACTAGCATTATTGAAGTCTTTATCAGCATTAGGGAGGTTGGATGGCCGAATAGTTAGTGTGCGCGCGTCCACCATTGAGTCAACTGGCGTGGTTTCGAATCCCCGGTTGTACGTGGCAAGGAGTAGGGTCGCCTGTCCAACCTCGTGATTTTTCTCCGGGTACTCCGGTTTCCTCCCACTGCTAAAGACCCATCGCGCAAGTGAATTATTGAAATAGAATTAAAACCATATGTAATCCCGAAATGACCTAGTTTGTGTCGAGTGGACGTTAAACCCCATTCTCTCTCTCTCTTTCTCTTTATCAGCATTAATTGCATAGTCTGGTGAACCTGGAAATTGCACACAAAAAGATTTTTGATGATTGATTTTAGTATACTAGAGTGTCTGTCCTCTTTCAGAATCTGCCTGGTGAACCTCGGTCACCCTTGAGCGTTTCGAGAAATTTAAGATGGCGTCCAAGACGGTTGCCAAATCAAATAATCACCAATAACTCCCATAGTATTTAGTCTAGGATGACAATTTTGGTGTATAAGCGTATGTTTCTGGGGTCATGGAATGCATGTACATTGAAATCGTTCAATATGGCGGTTGAAGGAGATTATTTCCCTAAACCAAACTATATCCTGAGACAAACTATATAGCCTATTTTTGGATTTAAAAGCAAATAAGTGATCCGATAACAAACATTTATGCCTATAAGGGATTCCAGGGCCACATGGGCCGATTCTAAAAAGGGGTGCACAAGCTGTTTTTTGAACATTTAAAAAAACAAAACAAATCCTACCCGTTAAGCACGAGAATAACCCCCACAAAACTAGGTTCTATTCACTTTAATCCGTTGGTCGTTTTTCTGGCGGTAACCAGCGCAAAATACTGTACGTTCTAAGACATCCCCAATGCAGCTTAAGCAAGAGTACTACACGGAATGTCACTCTTGCATCCACATCTGATCAATCACATGACTCTGGAGCAAGTTGGCCTGTGGTAATGTTCTCAGGTTAGTATTCGTCACTCAGGAAAACAATTTCAGATCTACTACTCCGACGAGTGACAGAACTTTCACCACCTCCAAAGCTGTTCCTTTCCCAGCGACGCAGTAAGAGCATGAGGTGTTAAGATTTCAATGAAAATTGTCGTGTTTTATCATATGTCAGCGGTTGCTCGTTGATTCCATTGTAATGCAATTCTTGTCATCTTGTTATGGACAGAGCTGTAGCAAATCGATGTCTGACACACGCTCATGGAGGTATAGGCATCCAAAACGTGAAATATATCCTCACCACCCCTAACTAAACCATATATTCTTGCTCCAACGAATGACGCATTTGCAGGGAACGTATAAGGATATCATCACCAAGCTATTGTGTGGTGTTCACTGGGAAGCCATTATTCACCGGAACTTGATCTGGAACTGTATTGTTTGGCTAAGGACATTAAAATGAGAACATTACAACCGGTCAACTTGCTCCGGAGAGTTATGTAGCTCATCAGATGCGGATGCAAGAGTGACCCCCCGTGTAGTACGCTTGCTTTAGCCACAGGCACTTGAAGGGATTAAAATAAACCTTCTTGACTATATATTAAGAAGTTTTATTTTAATCCCTTCAAATGCCTGTGCTTTTAGCTACACCAGGGATGTACAGTATTTTGCGCCTGTACTACCACAGGTTGTACCAGAAACACGACTAAATGATTAAACTTAACATTTCCCAGTGTTTCGCGGTAAAATTGTTTATTAAATGTAGCCCCTCCCCCCACGAGAGGCATGTATGTGGCGTTATCGTATCACCCATATGCCCCTATCTCTGTCCAGAAATGTATAGTTTGTTTGATGAAATAATCGCCCCCAACCGCCGCTATCGAGTTTAAAAAAAAAAAAAAGCCATATTGCCTGGCATATCGAATTTTACTGTCAATCATCTAATCGCCCCACAACAGAATGAACGATTTCAGTGTATTCCTTGTTCCCAACAACATACGGCTAGACACCAAAGTTATCATACTAGAATAAATAATATGGAAGTGATAAGGGATTATTTGAAATTCTCAAAACGCTCAATTGGGTGACCGAGGTTCATCCGGCAGATTTCGAAAGAAGACACTCTAGGCTCTTAAAAAAACTGTGTATACAATTTCCAGTTTCAGCCATGGTTCTGTCCAGGCCCGTACCCCCCCCCCCCCCTACCGGTGTGAAAAAAGTGTTACGGCCCTGGTTCTGTCGGACAAATATAAAAATACATTGATGTGTTAATTTCATCAAAATGTTCTTTGTGCTTTGTTTTTCAGTCAGTAAAAAGACAGTTTAGCCAATATGAAGTGGGACCACCGCCGTTAACGAATAGTTTATGGTATCTTAAAGATACTCTTAAATTCAGACGTTTATTAAAACGAACACAGGAAATAGTTCAGAGACAGCTTCAAGATCTACATCAAAATATGCATTTCATTTCGAAACTTTAATTATTTACCGCCAAAATCTCTGTTATAATAAGAAGGGTGAAAATAAACACACAGTAATGATTTAACATTTGAACCCGAAAATCATGGTCTCCAAGAATTCTGTTGACAAACTAATTGTTTGAGTTTGTATTGTTTTATGTTAAAGATAAATACTTTCAGTATGTTTTAATTCATAGTTTTGTATATTTATCATCTCTTGTCCAAAGTCTTTCACATGTCATTTCCTAATAAACACCTTCAATATTCTCTTCTTTGTCCAATCTGTTGCCATGCTGATGTGGATGAAATACAAAAATGATTGGTTTGCATTGTCAGAAACATAAACACATAATGCTTAGCAGCTTACATTAAAGGAGCTAAATCACTATTCTTTGGCACCTAGAAATGGAAAGGAAATGAATGTAATGTATATAAACTGGTTTACATTTGTTTTTACTGTAATTTCTAATCAATTATGTTCCACGAAATGCAAATGGTCCAAATAGAATGGCAGCTTTGGTGCCTGGTTATTTCTGTGGGATATATTTAGCCTCGTCCATCAAGTCGCTTCATTACAATGAAAAAAAACATTAATGTTGATTTAAATTTACTAATAAGTCATGTTTGCAATGTCAAAGACTGTCCCTGATATCTAGTGAGTTAACGACATGTCTCCTCTAAGAAATAGAATAGAAAGTGAAATGGGGTTTTAACGTCACCTTGAAACAAACAGTCATTTCGGGACTAACATTTGGTGCAATTTTATTTCAATAATTCATGCACAGTGGGAGAAAACACACTAGGTTGGACAGGCGTTGGTACTGTTTTTCAACTTCAAGCTTGTGATCAAAACCAGCCAATGACAAACCAAGTGATATAAAAGTATGGTAGAAACAAACTCTATTTTCGCTAATATAACTTTAGCTAAGAAAGATTTGTATAAAGTTTTGTTTAATATAATCTTTCCCAATTTTCCATGTGATCTTCGTGGATTTTTTTACAATTTAAATATTCCAAATAACATCCAAAGCTGCAAATAAATCATAATGCAAGTTTGAAATAAAATTAAAAACCGAATTAAATTTTATTTACATGAAATAAATAACATATATCATATATACACACACACCAATTATATACATATACAATATACATGTATTTCAGCACATTTGATTTTTGTTTAGATAATATTTATCTAAATAGTAAATTCACAATAAACACTTAAATATTAAAGAGTTGGTCAATTTTCTTTGTTTCAAAATATGACTGGAATATTAAATGCTGGACGGTATAAATGAATATTTGCATAAATACTTATGGTGAGACATCAGTTATTATGATTTATAATCAGACCTTTCATAATTTACAATTCTATTTTTCTTATCTGTTTAAAACTATATGAATTCTAAAAACAAACTTATTGAAAATATTATACATATAACAACAGTATTCTTTCATTATCATGGAAAATAATTTGAAAAATAAAACATATCATTTAATACAACAATACTACAGCTTTAACTGTTCTCAATAAAATCATGATTTGTACAATTAAGCCTATAACTTGTACACCCTTGTCTCCCCCCAGATAACATGGAAACAACCCCATTACATTTGTATTAGATTGACGAAAACTCTGCTATAACGTGTACATAGACAAAATGTCTCACACATGCCCTGACATTGACTGTATCACCAAACTAATGCCGGATATCTTTCAGGTGTATATTACTGTCTACTTGGAATATAAAGCTGGGGAATTAACAAAGTAACACATGAATTCCTACCAATGGATTTCTATTTGGTTGCTGATCAATGAAATTAATTTTTGACTGACTAGTTTATCACTCACTCTACAGTGCTATGAGGCTATATAATTAACTGAACATGACACAGATATTATCAATAATATTAAATATACATCATGTAAGATTTAGATTAAGAGCCGGCCATTCTTACTTTAATAGTTCAAAAATAGATAATGCAAAATGAATTCATTGAAAATTTCATTTTAATTGCTCCATTACGAGCAACAATATTAGCTTCGAAGGTTTGACAAGATGATGCATGAATTGCAACTACTGCACTGGCTGTTCGATGCTTAGCCTCACTTAATATCAGAGATGTTCGATGACATTGAGAATTATTTATGGTCTTGTCATGTTAATAAAAGTTAAATTAATAATTTATATAACATTTCAGGCCTTAAGAAAGACCTGCAATAGGCAGATTTAGCTCTTGCATAATGTATGTTTATAATAATCCACTTTAATTTGTTTCAATTTAAAAGGAAATTTAAAGACTTTATTTCAATATATCTTTTGTCAAATTGGACGTTTGAAATTTGCTTTAATATGGAATCAAATCAAACTGAAATAAAATATATCGGTTATTGTCTATTATTATGATACAAATAAAAGATGCTTCGTTTATGCAGTAGTTTTATCAAAGTATTCTGCTTTATTTAGATGGTAAACTTTTTGTTGATCTCTCTTTCACATATATAGTTCACACAATGACTTATGTGAATTATTGTCTCACTCCATCATTCTACATACTTCAAACATGCGATGAAATTCACTTTTCCTCTCATTGAATAGTAATATGTACATAAATTAAATGTTCCTAAAACTTTTGTACAAATCAACATTCGTTTTAGTCAATGGAGCTATTGAGTAAAGCTTAATTCTGACACTTGACTACTACTGACACAGTCCATGTTACAGGAAGATGCTGCTGTATTATACAAGATGTTATATTAAACAGTTGTAGACGTATCTAAATCCATGTTAACATTTTCTTCACTATCCATCATCTTTAATTCATGTTCAATCATCTGCTGGCGTAAAGCATTACATCGTAATCTTTCTCTAATATCTTGATAGCTTAAATTATACATAGATGTAAGATATATTGTCTGGTAATTTTCATGTTCATCTAATAGTCAGTGATTCTCAACCACAGGTATATATGCTGCTAGATCTTCCTAAGTGTGCCGCGAAATTTTGAACAGCACACTAAGAAAATGCGAAAAGCCATGTAATCCCAATTGAGAGTTCACTAGTATTTAGTTTTGAGTCATTCGTGTGTCTATGACTAAGTCTGTGTCTACGGTTGTATGCCTTCTAGATGACTATATTTAAGCCAGGTGTGTCTCTATTTTTTGATGTGTTCCAAGGTTTTGTACTAGTTTAAATTTATTTTGTTGCCTTTGGGGGATGATAAAGTAATAGTCGACTTTACTCAGAGCTAGATGAAAGCTGTTTAAAGTACAGTTATCTTACTTTCAAAGCATGAACTATCTTACCAATTTTCTGGACTCATTGTTAGATCATCTTCTGTGGTTTGATAAACACCTACAGCAGCAACTGGATCTATAAAATAAATTATACCAAATTATTTTAGCCTCATAAATAATACAGATACAAAAGTCACTCATCCCTCAAAAACGTTACAATGATAATAAGACCTTCCAATAAACTACTCTTACAAGACATGCTTCTAATGTTGACAGGACATTCTCACTTGGCAATCAGGTGATCCTTGGTCGTTATATTTATATCGGAGTTACTGACCAAGAAACCACTGAACCAATAACTTGTGACCAAATTAGTAGATGAATAAATCACTACTTTTACCTATTCTTGAGTGGATTTTATTACTTGGTGTCACAAAACAACAAACCCATTCATATATATGTTATGATTTAGTTTTTGTAGATGATTATACCTTGCTGTTTGACTATTGGATAAGTGGCCCCATCATGAGATGCACGCCACAGCTAGAAGTCATTATCGTGCTAGCTTCAGCTGTGTAAGCATGTGCTGAAGTCTGATGCTAAATGAAAGATTTGTAGTGTTCTATGAATGCTTAACGTTGTTATGCTTGCTGGGAGAAATTCTTTTTATTATGATAGTGTGAAATTAGAAAGGGTTGGTTTTATTGGAATGTCTCAGTTCCTTACATTTTATGACTGTATGATATTATTACTAAGGTTTAATTTCATTGGAATCTCTCGGTTCAATATATAAAGACAACAGGCTTCATACAAGGTATTCCACTACTGCACATGACTAAAAGGACGGAGGACAAATATTAACTGGCAAACACAATGTGAATGACCATACATGTACATTGGATATAGTAAGATAGAGATGGAATTAAAGTCATTATAATCCAAATTAACCTGGTTATTTATTCTTATCTTATGCTCTCCGTGTTACACAGTGACTCATGAGCAGGTGTTTGGAAATTACTCTAGGCACTACACAAATGGACTATCATTTTTGTGTATATCTCATGTACCATTTGTATGTTTTTTGTGTGGATACTACTAATACTAGTTTAATTTTCTATAAAGTGCATTCAAGATGTTTATTTGTAAAACCTTGCAGCTTAAACAACAAGTAAAGTATGGTCAATAAATTTTGAATAAATATTTGTAAAAAATTCTTACCACTATGGATATAAGGATATTCACCAGACTCTGATATTCTGTTGCTAGGATGAGGTAGTATCATTGATCCATTACTCATTTGTAACAATGCCTGTGAATGGTTTGTATTTTGTTCACTATCAAAATTTAATACTCTGACTGGTGGCCTTTGCTCTAAACCATTTGACAAAGTTTGAAAACTGGGATTTTCTCTGTTCATTGCAATATGGGGAGGTAGAATATTTTCACCGGAAATTTCACTTAATCCTTCTATATAAAACTGTTTTTGATGAAAATTTTGAGTTTGAAACATAGCATGTCCATTATGTCTTGCTTCACTTTCAATTTGTCCATTTTGATTTGTGAGCCTTTCTGGTTCTGTTTGTGTCAGAGTAACTTGCCCTTGTTGTTGTTGGTTACTCGAAGTGACCAATGTGGGATACTTAGCTTCTGGTTTCACTGTTTCTTTTGGTTTTAAAACTTGAGATAATGCAGCTCGTTCATACCCTGATATTCGAGTCTGTAGACGAGTTATTTCAGCTTCCTAAATATTAAGAAGATTAAAATGAAGTTCTGAATATATTTGAACTAAAACAGAGTAAGATGGCCAACCACCCACTTAAATATCTGGGTGGAGTGCCCGGAGAAAACCCACGAGGTTGAGAAGGCGCCCCTATCTCCATGCCACATACGCTCACACCAGGGATTGAAACCACAGCCGCAAGCCAGAGGTGACCGGCCAGCTAGAGGTCGAAGCGCGGCACTCTAGACCCCTTAAATAATGCTATGAACCTCTTCCAACAAACTGAACTGTGTTAGGTTTGGGACTTCATTAATGTGTGTATATATATATATATGTTGTTATGTTTATCATTTGCAAATATTGTATTGTTATCGTTTATTGCATTTTAAGATTGAAGTCTTAGTAATTAATGCCTTTAAGGCGAGAATTTCATATTTTCTAAGAAAGTTCCACACTTAAATCATTCACATCGGAAATAATAACACAATTACCTCCCTTGTTTTTCTATTCTCTCTCCACCCCCTCCCCCCCGGCATGCAATAGCGATCTTCAAACTGGCAATAGTGAATTATAGGATTATTCTTTAACAAGGTAGGACTGTTTATAGATACCATTTGTTTTAAGGCTTTATTTTAATACATTTTAAAAAATATAACTTAAAATTAAGAAATTCTCACTTTAATATATTACGCAACAGTTAACAGACAACATAGGAGATAATACACATGAAGATGGGATCTTTTTTTTTATTTTATTATTTGGCACTGTTTAAAAGTAGTCATGTCTTCAGCATAGATAATAATATGAGTATTTATAGAGCCTAGTTTGCTCTATAAACATTCCTTGTTGTTTTTCATCATTTTGAAATCAATCAATAATATCCAATTTTATTCTTTACCTTTATAACTATAGTTTCATTGGCTACATCTATAACTTGTTTACGTGTCAATAATTCATTCTGTAGACAATCAAGTTCATCATGGGCTTTAATTAACTGATCTTTATAGTCTTCATCTAGTTCACTCACTTCTCTACTTTTACTTTCTACAGCTTCTTTTAGCTGATTTTTTAAAGACTTTATTTCTTTTTCAGAATCTTTCCCTTTAGATACCTAATTAACATCAACATAATTATTATTATCATACTTCTAAACTCCAATCCTTCCCCGAACAGTTGAGAACAGGAGCGGGATAGATTTCTTAATATAGTATTCCAGCAAGAAGTCACCACATATTCAGACAATATGTTGGGTGGATAATCCATCTATATATGGTGAAAATGACCGACAAATTTACAGTATTTGTTAAATGAGCTACTACTGATAATAGAGCAAAATAATCAACTAAATAAAATAACAGATTATTGCTGAAACAAACAGAAAATGTACAGGATGTAATTAAAAATAATGGTCCTATATAAATATTAACATACCTCCTTCTCTAGTTGAAATCGAGCATCATCTAATTCACCAGTCAGTTGTTGTACTTCTGCTGTTAGTTTAGTCTCAGCCCAAGCTTCCCGAGCTCTGGCTGTTCCCAGTTCTTCAGCTAATCTCACAGTATCAGATTCTTGGTGCTAAACATAATATATAAGATTATCCATAATAATTATTGACACTTATCAAACCCATCAACTGGAATTCATCTGACAAATATGGCATTTTTGGGTCTTTTTTACTTTTTACAGATAGAATACATGTGACCCTCTCCCACAAAACCTGGGGCGGTATTTATAAAAATTCTAAGAGTTGGAACCAACTCTTAACTGTCAAAAATTACTCCTAACTTTGTAGATTTTCCTAAGACCTATTTATAAAACATTTTACTTTAAGAATTACTCCTAACTATGACACATATTTAGGAGTCCTCCTGTAGCACTCCTAACTTGTTAAAAGTACTCTTATCTTGGTTAACATGGCCGTCCGTGTACGCCGCCTAAGAGAGTTTAAAACAAGAAGAGATTTCTTAGTGGAGTACAACAATGACGAGTTGATAAGGAGATATCGAATGGACATGGGTGGGATTCTTTTTGTGACAGATTTAGTTTGGCATCTACTTACGAGTCCTACTAAACGAAATTTCTCAATCGACGCTGAGATGAAGATCGCCATTGCGCTTCGTTTCCTAGCTACTGGTAAAATGCAACTGTGTAATGGTGGCGATTTCGGCGTCAGTCAACCTGCAGTGAGTAGAGTGATTGCAGAAACGTTAGATGTACTGTCTGACGTCAACACTGAGCTATAAATAACTTCAGGGAATCCCCGGATTTCCCATGGTTACATCGCTAGGAGTTTGGTTAGGACCCAAGTCTTACATTTAGTTAAAAGTAACTCTAAGTCCCTTTATAAATATTTCTAAAGAGTAACTTTTAACTAAATGCTGTTTTAGGAAGTCTTAGTGTAAAAGTTATGAAAACTCTTAGAATTTTTATAAATACGGCCCCTGGTGCTTGTTGCACAGCTTCATTTGTATTATTGTGCACAAAAGCATAAACTGTATGCCTTCTTGTTGCTGTTAATGAGCCAAACTCAACTCCAGAGATACAACAGATTTAAGAAAGAGAAATGGGGTTTAATGTCTACTCAACACAAACTAGGAGTATCCGGAGAAAACCCATGAGGTTGGACAGGAGACCCTACTCCTCGCCACCTGAGATTCGAAAACATGCCAGTTGACTCAACAACAAATTTAATAAGACTTGCATTTTTGGAAAGCTTACTTAGGATGTGGACTATTCAAATATGCTGCCAGCACTATTTTTTTTTATAAAAATGACCATGGGTCTGGTTTTGTAGCAAGAGCTCACATATCGACTCTACATACCTGTGAGGCCACATTGGTATCTTCCAGTTCTCGCATTAATCTTTCTTGTTCACGATGTGCTTGAGCTAATTCACGTCTGGTCAACATTAATTCACCATGCTGCTGTTGTAACTGTTCCCTGTGAAAAATATCAATCAGTTTATTCAAATGATTTCTTGATAAATATCACAGGGGCCGTCTTTAAAAAACTTGATCAGAAAAGTAATCCTAGTATACAATAAAATGTAGTAAAGTACTACTGATTTATAATAGAATAAAATAATATAATTCTACATTCATCTAGTACTATACAAAGTAAAAGGTACTGCAGATTCTTGATCAAGAACCAGAAAAGATCAAAGACACATATTTTAAAAATTTAAATGAAATGGGGTTTAACGTCTTAACTGTTCTGCTCCGAACTGGGCTAATGAAGACAGGCATATGCCGTACAGTGTGTTATGAGAAAAATTATTCCCGGGCAGCGACCTACTCTTATATCGAATTCCAACTGTCAAGGGATCTTTTACGTGCACACCAATGTGTACACAAGACCTCAGTTTTTCATCCTATCCAAACAACTAGACTGCTGTCCCTGTCCGGCCCTCTGACATATTTTAAGATTACCTGGTCAATCTAAGTTCCTGTGTTATGTCAACATTCTCTTCTTTTTGCTCCTCCAATCTGTGTTTCTGTCTTTCAGTCATCTATAAAAATAAAAGGTATCATTGGTATCCTCCCAAAACTTTGACACCTTAACAATATTTATTATTGAGTACACAGCACATTGACATGCATACATATTGCAGTTTTTCATTTGATTATACCTAATCCTATCCTACAATGTCATACTCGCCACAAATCTCTCTTCCAAATTATGACTGGGTTAAAAGTCTGATCATCAACCAGTATACATACGTAACAAAATCAATCGGGATTAAACAGACCTCTAAATATGTTACCGTAAAGTTCAACAAAGCTACAGGGTTATGGAAAGAGTTATGAAGTTATTCATTATATCCAATCAAATCTTTTTACCTTTTGTAGTTCTGATAGTTTAGCTGACGTCGCTTGTAATTCCATCTGTTGACGTTGTGCCAGTTGATCTGCTTGTTTCCAGTTTAATGTAGTTTCCTGTAATTGACTACGTGTCTGGTGTAATGTATCATCTAAATCTGCGATCTAATCAAAACAAACAAGTCAACTATTACCAAGCAAAGTTATTAGTTTTAAATATATTTTATTGCAAACAAATTACAAAGAGATTAGGACAATTTATAGAACCTTCTCTCACAGTTATTGTGTTCCAAAACGTGTGACAGACGACAGACATAGGAACAAACCAATCTAATATCCACCCGTTTCCTCCAAAAGGCAGGGGACAATAAAAATATTGTTAATTAAATACTATTATAGATAGCAGAAACACTTCTGAATAGATTAAGAAAATATTTCAAATACTACCAATGTAGGCTACAGAATTTCTATGTGGATAAACAATGTTCCACAAAAGGTGTAGTTTGACCACAAATAGACTTCTTTAACTAGCATTTGTATCCTTGATGTTGAACGACATTAACTTTCATTAAGGATACATCACAAAAAGATTCTTTATTTGTGTTCATTAGAACATGTGATTCATTTGACATCACTGATGACCCCATCAAAACTTAGTCATAAATTCTATGTATTAAGATGATAAACAATGCCAATATTTTTAATTCATATCCTTGTTGTAATTAAATTGTTGGACAAAGAATTATAGTTCATAATGTTATTTGACTGCGATCATATATTATAATCTGATTTTTATTACATGAAGAAGTTGGAACCACAGACTTACTTGTTTCGTCCTGTCTTTTATTTCTATTTCATATTTATGTAAAGTATCATTTAATTTGCCCATTCTCTTCTCCATTTCCTCGTGTGTATCTTTTATAGTACAACTCAATGTATTCAACTAAAATACAAACAACATGTCACATGAATGCAATTAAAATAGGGTTTAACATCCTACTTGCTACCAAAAATTCTGATCACAGCTTGCGTACATATTGGTCCATCTTTTGGCTTAGCTATGTTTTATACAGAAATACATCATTATTGTGCCTATATTGTTAATATACTGATTCACTCGTCCAACGAATAACGGATATAACAAGCCAACAGCGAGGCTGATGTCCCCCGCCGAAATCCCAAAATAAATAGATGATACATATTAATTAATCGCACATTTATTTTTTTCAAACGTATCCAGCAATCAAACTGTACACGAAGTGTCCTCCAAAGGTGTTTTATAAAGAAAGATAGGTTGCCAGGCAACGAAACATACGCCCACAACAGCTAAGTCGTCCGGGCAGTCAACAAGGGTTGTCGCATATTGTTTCTTTTATCAGTAAGGAGAACATTTACAACACATGATAATCTTATTACGAGTAATAGCCCATTAAATAATTATCAGAATTGATTAGAATAGTTTTGATGGTTTGTCTCAAGGCCTTTGTCCACAAGATATTTCAAAGTGATCAAGTGCCAGAAATTATCAGATATCACTGAAAATCAAACAGGATTCTTCGTCTCATGACCCTAACCACTGTGTACAAATTTAAAGTCGATCGGATATTAACTTTAGCCTTTAGAGCATTCACAGGGTTTTTCAAAGTGATCAAGGGTCATAACTCTGGCAGTAATTATCGGATATCGCTGAAAATAAATAGGCTATTTTGTATCATGACCGTAAATAGTGTGTATAAATTTAAAGTCAATCGGATATTAACTTTAGATTTTTCAAAGTGATCAAGGGTCATAACTCTGGCAGTAATTATCGGATATTGCTGAAAATCAAAAGGCTTCTTCGTATCATGACCTTAAACACCGTGTATAAATTTAAAGTCAATTGGATATTAACTTTAGCCTCTATAGAGCGATCACAAGATTTTTCAAAGTGATCAAGGGTCATAACTCTGGTAGTAATTATCGGATATCACCGAAAATCAATAGGATTCTTCGTCCCATGCCCTTTAACACTGTGTATAAATTTAAAGTCAATCGGATATTAACTTTAGCCTCTAAAGCGTTCACAAGATTTTTCAAAGTGATCAAGGGTCGTAACTCTGGTAGTAATTATCGGATATCGCTGAAAATCAATAGGCTTCTTCGTCTCACGGCCTTAAACACCGTGTATAAATTTAAAGTCAATCGGATATTAACTTTAGCCTCTAAAGCGTTCACAAGATTTTTCAAAGTGATCAAGGGTCATAACTCTGGCAGTAATTATCAGATATCACCGAAAATCAATAGGCTTCTTCGTCTCATGACCTTAAACACTGTGTATAAATTTAAAGTCAATCGGATATTAACTATAGCCTCTAGAGCGTTCACAAGATTTTTCAAAGTGATCAAGGGTCATAACTCTGGTAGTAATTATCGGATATCGCTGAAAATCAATAGGCTTCTTCGTCTCACGACCTTAAACATCGTGCATAAATTTAAAGTCAATCGGATATTAACTTTAGCCTCTAAAGCGTTCACAAGATTTTTCAAAGTGATCAAGGGTCATAACTCTGGTAGTAATTATCGGATATCGCTGAAAATCAATAGGCTTCTTCGTCTCACGGCCTTAAACACCGTGTATAAATTTCAAGTCAATCGGATATTAACTTTAGCCTTTAGAGCGTTCACAAGAAATTGTGGACGATGGACGGACGGACGGACGGACGGACGGACCGACAGACGGACGGACGGGGGTGACGGCAATATACGACCACATTTCCATGTGGGCGTATAAAAGTGCTAAAACCGACGAGAAAAATGAAAATGTACCCTAGTTAGGGGGACCCTAAAGGCAGACAAAAGGGCCCCCCACGCTTGACAAAAGTGCCCCTCTGGCCAAGGGAAAGGGCCCTCGTGTCTGAGTCAATCGTTTCTATACACTGTTACTGTCGAATCCATTACTGAATGAGAATGCAGTCATTGTATTGGCATAAAAATCATCAATCAAGATGAACCGAAGTTATCTTGTCCCAAAGTATCAACCAATCAAATTGCTTATCTCTGCCTACCCTAAGAAGAAAATGCTTATCTTCGAACTCCATCAAGGCATTGACCTAATAAGCATACACACCAATTTTGAACATTTTAACTCAATTCGAAGGAGAGTTATTGTGTTCCAAAGTCTTGGCAAATCAAATTGCTTATCGCTCTGCTTACCCTGAGCAGAAAATGCTCATTATGGATCTTAGTCAAGGTATTACTGTAATGAAACTATACACCAAGTTTCATCACTCTCACTTAATTAGAACTAAAGTTATCGTGTCCCAAAGCATCAACCAATCAAATTGCTTATCTCTGCTTACCCTAAGCGGAAAATGCTCATATTCGAACTCCATCAAGGCATTGACCTAATCAGCATATACACCAAGTTTGAACATTTTAACTCAATTAGAAGGAGAGTTATTGTGTTCCAAAGTCTCAACCAATCAAATTGCGTATCGCTCTGCTTACCCTGAGCAGAAAATGCTCATTATCGAACTTAGTCAAGGTATTACTGTGATGAAACTATACACCAAGTTTTATCACTCTCACAAAATTAGAACTAAAGTTATTGTGTCCCAAAGCATCAACCAATCAAATTGCTTATCTCTGCTTACCCTAAGCGGAAAATGATCATCTTCAAACTCCCTCAAGGCATTGACCTAATAAGCATATACACCAAGTTTGAACATTTTAACTCAATTAGAAGGAGAGTTATTGTGTTCCAAAGTCTCGACCAATCAAATTGCGTATCACTCTGCTTACCATGAGCAGAAAATGCTCATTATTGAACTTAGTCAAGGTATTACTGTAATGAAACTATACACCAAGTTTCATCAATCTCACTTAATTAGAACTAAAGTTATCGTGTCCCAAAGCATCAACCAATCAAATTGCTTATCTCTGCTTACCCTAAGCGGAAAATGCTCATCTTCGAACTCCATAAAGGCATTGACCTAATAAGCATATACACCAAGTTTGAACATTTTAACTAAATTAGAAGGAGAGTTATTGTGTTCCAAAGTCTCAACCAATCAAATTGCGTATCGCTCTGCTTAGCCTGAGCAGAAAATGCTCATTATCGAACTTAGTCATGGTATTACTGTAATGAAACTATACACCAAGTTTCATCAATCTCACTTAATTAGAACTAAAGTTATCGTGTCCCAAAGCATCAACCAATCAAATTGCTTATCTCTGCTTACCCTAAGTGGAAAATGCTCATCTTCGAACTCCATCAAGGCATTGACCTAATAAACACATACACCAAGTTTGAACATTCTAGCTCAATTAGGAAGAGAGTTATTGTGTCCCAAAAAGTGTGACGGACAGACGGACAGACAGACAGACAGACAGACAGACAGACAGAAGGACAGACAGACAGACGGACGAACCCATTTTAATAGTCCCCCAACTTTCTTCGAAAGGAGGGGGACAAAAAACTAGTTTTACTTACCTGTTGAACTCGTTCATCAAGTTCTTTCTGTCTTTCATCTAAAGATTGTCTTAATTCATCCACTTCTATATTCCTTTCCCTTAATTCATTCTCTGTTTTACTGTATAATAGAAGTACACTATGATTACACTGTTCAGTAATACATTAAAAACATACTTGTAATTTAATTGTCACCCTATCAGAAAGAACAGACACCTTTTCCCTACCCGAGAAAATATGAGGAACTTTCTTGGCCGAAACAGCGATGCAACACAAAATAACAAGCTACACTCATTGAGCAACAGGTGCTCTTTAAGGTTGGAGCACAATCTGTTTCACAGAGAATTACTTACGAATTATCTCTGTAACAGATGGCTGTCCATAACATGTGCGTTGACTGCACGCGGCGGTAGTCATTGGCTCAAGGGGTCGTGCAATGTTTACTTAACACCTAACTGCTTCGGGCAAAATGATGCATTTTACTCATTTTAATACCCATTTACACTAAATAGGAAATATTTTTTAACTACAAATACTTATAACGTCTTTATTTATTTTTCTTTTACCTCAAAAACATGTTTGAGAATTTAATTTGTCGGAGTAAAATATGCCGTACTCATTAAGCCTCGTTGATGTCATGCTTATCAGTGATTGTAGCGGCCAAGTGAATATTCACTGCGGGATCAGTTTGGTGGGAGCAGTGTTATAGCTAACATACATTATTCAAGAGGTAAATCTGCCTATTGTAGGTCTTTCTTTAGGCCTGTTATCTAAATTATTAATTAAACATTAATTGACAAATCCAGATGATAATCAACTCTAGCCTGCGATATTTACTGGATTTGAATCCAATTTGCTGCTTGCGCCCATTGATGATTTAATCCAAAAATAGAAAATCAAGACTCTGTTTTTTATTCTACCGACTTTAGTAATGATAATTGAGGCTTATCCTAAAACTGAAAAGCTAATATCTAGGTTTAGAGGGGATCAATTCGACAGAAATTTTCAGCAAATTCCCTTTACATTATCTAGTTTTTAACTATAAAAGTGAAAACTGCCAGCTCTTTATCTTATCAATCCATAAAGCCCTTAGTATACCCTCTTAATGGATTGTAATGAATGACCCACCTCAGCATATCTTGTGTATCATCCAGTAATTGTGATTTAGCCTGAGCTTCATATTTCATTTTCTGTAACTGTCTTTCTAGTTCTGCTTTACTGTCCTCTATTTTGTGTATATCAGCCTAATCAAATAACATACAATAAAGAGTTATACTTCCTTAATGTTATTTATTTTTTCGTTGAATACACCGACCACAAACAACATTTATCAAAACTTACATAAGGAATTCTAAGCACCAGCGGTTTTGACAAAGCATTTAAAATGTAACACTGATCTACATACTAGTCGACACAGAGGTCAAATCCTACCTTTAGTTTCAGAATATGAGAATCTAAATTAGAAACAAGCCCAAGTTGTTGACTCATATCTTCTTCTCTCATCTTCCGTTGTTCTTCAAAATCAGAAACTACAATAACATTAAAGAAGTCCTTGTTATTACGTTTTAGTTAAAGTTCTATTTACTTCATTGAAACTATCGGGGAAATTAACACCAAACTTTTACACTGAAGAATTGAATATGCATATAACTTTATGTATTCAATATTTCTTGTATCTATAATATAAACATCAATACTGAAAACAATTATGCTACTGTATTCATAATTTCTGTTTTTACTTCCAAAAAGAGAGATAAAATTAGTGTTTATCGTCCAATCAGTAGAAACTAGGTCATTTCGGGACTAACATATGGTTCAATTTGTTTCAATAATTCGCTTGTGCATAGGGGTCTTTAGCAGTGGGAGGAAACCAGAGCACCAGAAAATCCATGAGGTTGGACAGGCTAGCCTAATTCATGTCACGTACAACCAAGGAATCGAATTGAAATGGAGTTTAACATCCACCTGTTCTTCTTCTAAACTGGGATAATGAAGACCGGGCATACGCCATACAGTATGCTATGAGGGAAACTTTGTCCATGCAGGGGCACCACAGCCTACTCTTTTATCAAATCCCAACTGTCAAGAGGTCTTTGAGCTGCACGCCAATGTGTACCCAGGACATTCGTTTTTTGTCCCATCCAAATGACCAGACAGATGTCCTTGTCAGGCCCTCCCCGTCCTGCATCACTGACAAGGGGAAACCATGCCAGAAAATCTGAATGAACTTTCTCGACCAATGCTGCAATCGAACATGTGACCTCCAGGCTAGCAAGCCAGCATCTTATCCACTTGGCCATCGTGATCCCCTCCAGGGATACGAAACCACACCAGTTGACACACTGACAGACCTTATGATATAGCGCACACATGCTTACTATTCAGTCATCAACCCCCCTTACTTCCCAAAACACAACACAATGTTTTTATTCTACTTCTTTCTATGTCACCTAAAGAATATTGTTTGTTGATCTTTGAACAGTGACCAGGACAAAACAGAAATTATTTATTAACTTCCCACTCGCTGTCAGAAGTCGAGATTTTAAAATGACTGTAACAAGCTTCCATGGTACCACAGTAAACAAATCTAATTTGGATAGCCTATCAATTTAAGAACTGGGGTTTTCAAATGATGGACTTGAGAAATGTGAAGGTTTGTAGATGACCATCGGAGATAAATTTCAAAGAGCTAAACATCATTTAAATTGACAATGGATAGCAGTGGCAACTGGTTGTGAATATGGCAAAACTGACGTACTTATTTCTATTTTCTGTTCAAGTTGAACTCGTAAATCTCTCACTTCTTTCTCTAATTTGCTTATCTTTGGACCAGATGCTCTGTTAGCTTTCTGCTCTTCTTCCAATTTCTCTTCTGCTATTTGCAGTTCAGATGTCAATTCTTTTTTCTCTTCCTGATAATCCCTATATATTAAACAGATAGAAATGGGGTTTAACATAGTTCACGTAGACATGTATATGTTACAAGTTATCCCCAACTAAAAACTATGGAATGAACCAAGAACACAATCAAATTACAACATGGATATCTTGTTTGGTGTACTTTCATGGAGCATTGAGGTCCCAAGTTTATATTTTAATTCCCCGACCACATCTAATTGAATAATAAGAATACCTGATGACATGTAAATGATCATTGACATCTTTTGTTTTTTGCTCTAGATCAAGACAAGCTTGATGTAATTTCCTTTCTAATTCTTCAATCTCTGTTTTATTTGTACCCCGAGTCTTCAATAATTCCTGCTCCAATCTGGCAACCTATCAAGATAATAAATTAACTCTTAATAATATAATCTACACCATCTGCTACATCATAGTCATGGAAACTCCATCTTATTGTCAGGAACATATTGTCTTTTGAAAACTAAATCCTTAGGTGTGATGTTATTTGAGCTGAAGTCCAATTTTTCTGAACTGTTAAAAGGCAAATTGCAATATGTCACTGAGTATAAATACCTGTCTGTGTAAATCAGTTTGATTATCTTCTAGATCGGCTATTCTAACAGATTGTTGTTGTAACATAGTCTGTCTTTCTAGTATACTCCTTTCATATTCTATGTTCTCTCGTCTTTTATCATCTACTTCACATTTCATCTCTTGTAACTGAATCTCTAGATCTGATATCTACAAAATATGATTCATACATAAAACATAAATGCAGATTGTGAGAAAAGCATTATTCATAAAGTAATTGATCTCAATCAAAACTGACTGCAAATTCCAGCCTTCAAAAGAAATTATTCATTTTTACCCACATCTCTAGTGATATATCTTAAAGACAACATGAGAAATATCCAACAATTACATTGATTATTTAAATTTAGCAAAAATAAGGGCAGAAAAGTATCATTTAGATAGTATCGTTAAGAAGATTATCTATGTTACAGTTAATACATACAAATCAAATCCCTGTAGATTAATAAATATGGCAGTGTACAATTAATAGAAACTAATGCAAACTTCAAATGGTCACAATATTAGGATTTATAATTTAACATATTTCTGCACCAGCATGTTTTCTTGTAAGAGCAGTTTTCTTTTAAAAGCAGTTTAGATTGGGTATGTGACTTAACACTATATACTTGAGGTAGTTAAAGAAATTTAGTAATGATTTCCTGAAACATAATCGATTGGAGTGTTATAATCTTACCACATCTTTTTTCTTGGATAGTTCTCTTTCAAATGCACGCTTAGAGTCATCCAATGTTGTTATGTAACTGCTGATTTCATCTTTACATAATAGTAAGGTGGATTCCAGCTGACTTATCTTCGCTTCACGCTCTTCTGTTTGTTTTTCGAGTCTATAAAAAGCTGACTGATTTTGTCTTGTTCTTCCAGACAATTCCTACAGAAAATAAATAAAACGTACACTAAGTGGTAAAATCAATATGATTTAATTTGAAGAATTTTGATATAGCAGTAGCATTTCTAATCAGGTATTCCTGAAATTGAAATTGCAGTCCCAATGCATCCAATGAATACCGATACTATCCTGATGACTGTAATATTCTACAACAATAATACCTTCAGCAAAATGTTATACATACTCCGCGCAGTGTTGCGTTTGATTAGAGGTAATCCAACTACACACTGTTATTATGAGTGGATATTGTTGAGTTAAATTTTGATTTGTCAGTAGTCCGTCTACCAACCAATCACTAGCTGCCAATATTGGACCAAATATGTTTACATAACATTACGTCATGACTTACGATTTTATTATGCCTAATTAACCCGTGCATAGCAGAATACTGCAGTAAAACTAATTGCGTGACAAACGAGGCTATCAAGTCGAATGAAATGTAAACAATACTGTTTGGAAACGAACATACTTTCACCGTTTTGAATACCTTAAATCACAGTCCAAAGTTTTAGGGAAGACCCAGATTAAACGAAGGACTGTCATGTTGCTGTACTTAAGTGATAGCTTTCATTGAACGGAAAGAATAGACACACTCCTGCATAAGTTCAAGAAAAAGACGCTATTCCAGCAATGGTCAGAGAGGGATTTCTCGGGCCACTGCTTCAGGAATATGAATGTTATATAAGAAATCTAACTAAAAAAAAACTTGCTTGAAAAGATTGGTACCATTGTTAAAACAATACATAAGGTTGCAATGCAAGACATGACCACATTTTGCAAGAGATGGACAGAAAACAAGCTAAACAAGCCAACAGTTGGGCTGATGTGCCCCGCCGAAATCCTAAAATAAATAGATGATATATAATAATTAATAGCACATTTATCATTGTTCAAAAGTATGAAGCAATCAAACTATTTATCAACTACACACTAAGTTTCACCATTCTCCATCAGATAGAATCAAAGTTATCTTTTCGACCAATGAAGTTGCTCAGCTTTAGCTCGCAATGTTAATCATTGAACTCAGTCAAGACATTCACCTAATGAACATTTACATCAATTATAAACATTCTACCTTAATTACATGTAAAAGCAGAATTGTTATGTTCCAAAGTCTTGACTAATCAAATTGCTTATCGCTCCTTAGTCTAAGCAGAAACTTCTCATCATCAAACTTAGTCAAGGTAATGATATAATGAATCTATGCTCAGGAGTTTCATCATTCTCACTTCATTAAAAAACCAAAGTTATCGTGCCACAAAGAATCAACCAATAAAATTGCTTATCTCTGCTTACCCTATGCAAAAATGCTCATATTTAAACTCCATCAAGGCATTGACCTAATAAACATCTACATAAGTTGGAACGCCAGATATCGCGCTGTGGTTTCCATGGTTGCAAATGATCGCCGAGTCACGACATTTTGAGCATGTTCAACACAAACGCCAAGTTCCTTCCATGCTGTGGTTTCCATGGTCGTAGAGTCACAGCGTTTGCTTTGAGCAAAGCAAACGCCAACGTTCTGCGGTATGACCTGGAAAGCTGAGAGAATGTGGTAGGTCGCGAAGGTCGCAAGACAATGTGGTAACATCTCTATGAACATAGTACATGCACAGTACACACGTGGCAAAGACGCTGCGAAAATTGTAACATTTGCAATGGTGCCTTCAGGGCGTCTCCACCACAATCCTTGTGTGTCAGCCCCGACCCCACCGAGTGATCCGAGTCCTTATATTATGGCGATGTTACGATGATTTCACCACAGTTGCTCAATTGCACCACGTGCGTGCAGTCCAGATACATGAAGAAGACGTGTGGTAAGATCTCAAAAGAAATTCCATCAGCGCAGAGAGATCGTGACGAGCCTGTTTCAAGAACACGGTGTAATCGCACTAGTCGCAGTAAGAATGTGACATTTAAGTAATTTTGGGACATTTTTCCGTGTTGCGTTAACACTTGTTGGCGACCTTGTGCATTTTCTGGTTGCCAAACTGTTCAGCAGCGCAGTAAGGACACCACTCTGGTCTGACAGGGGCATTAGTAGGAGAGTTATTGTGTTCCAAAGTCTCGGCCAATCAAAGTGCTTACCCTGAGCAGAAAATGCTCATTATCGAACTTAATCAAGGTATTGATGTAATGAAACTATACCCAAAGTTTCATCACTCTGACTTAATTAGAACTAAAGTTATCTTGTCCCGAAACATCAACCAATCAAATTACTTATCTCTGAACTCCATCAAGACATCGACCTAATAAACAACCACCCAAAGTTTGAGCATTCTAGCTCGATTAGAAGGAGAGTCATTGTGTCTCCAAAATGGGGCAGACAGACAGATGGACGAACCCATTTTAATAGTCCACTGCTTTCTTCGAAAGGCGGGGCCATAATGCTAGACATTTCAATCTGAAACATACTATATTGAAATAACCAATATCTTTTGGAGATAAACCTATATTTCAAGTTTCGTCAAAATCAGATAAGAATTGTGACCTGTAGAGATATCCACAAACAAATGATCGACAGACACCCGGACAAGCAGGGGCAACAAAATTTATGTCCACATGAAAATGTGGGCATATAAAACAAAAACCAACTTCTTTTAGATCTTCTAGCTGTCTCTCCATTTCATCATATGACTGTGTTTTAAAGTTGACTTCATCTTGTAATTTTTTCACTTGTTTTTCTGATGCTTTAACACGAGTTGAATTTCTCTCATTGTCATCATGTAACTGGAATATAAGACAAAACATTTCCATTCAAAAATAGGCATAATGGAAGATTAGATAAAGAGCTGTCTATAGTTAAAAACTAGATAATATAAATGGTGAAATTTTCATTGAAATGGCTCCACTCTGAACTGACATACTAGAAATTGAATTGTAGGCCTAGCCCTGATCATCATTAGTAAAGCTGGTATGAAAAAAAACCAGTCTTGGTTATCCATTTAAATTTGCATTTAGTCATCAATGAGGGTTGAGCAGCAGATCGGATTCAAATCCAGTGAAAATCTGACACATAAGATGGCATCAAGAGTTGACAATGGTCTGTTCATGTTAATAATGTACGGTATGTTTAAAATATTTATAAGTATTAATGATACACAATATCTATTAGTATTAATAAAATGATTTTCTCCTTAGATCAGTTGTTTGATTTACAAAAATAATTAGAATAGTTATAGAATACAATTACATGCTGCCAACCAGTGTTTTTCCATTCAAAGACATGCATTATTCAAAAGTTGCTAGTGCTCTGATCAATTTGTGAGTTCCATATCATGTCAGCTATGTTAAAATGTGTCTAATGGAATCTCTTGTACCAGCAGCTGCCAGGCAGGATTACGTCTACATTTTGCAAGAGATAGATAGAGAACAAGCCAAAAACAAAAAGGATTTTTTGTACAATCAGAGCAATAATCCAAAAAGTTATCATCACAATATCACAAATATCAAAAGGGACTAAGATCTTTGGGATATAAAGATATGTTTCAACTTGATCAAAATTGGACCAAAATTGTGACCTCAAGAGGATCCACAACCTTGACATATTATAAATTTGAACGTTTTCTTAATTGGATAAAATTGTGACCTCTACAGGAACCACAACTTAAAATAGGTTGCCAGGCAACGAAACATACGCCCACACAGCAGCTAAATCGTCCGGGCAGTCAACAAGAGTTGTTGCATTTTAAGTAATCATCAGAAAAACAAAATTCAAACTCACCCATAACTATGGTTTAACTGTGATATAATCAAACGTTTTTTTAAATCAGATAATAATTGTGACCTCCAGAGGGACCACAAGCTAAAAAGGGTGATTTTTTGTACAATCAGGGGCCATAATTCAGGAAGTTATGATCCGATATGCGCAAATATGCAATGGAACCAAGATCTTTAGGTTATAAACATGTATTTCAAGTTTCATCAAAATCAGTTCAAAATTGTAACCTCTATAGGGTCCACAACCTTGATTTAACATATTTTCACACTATTCGCGTACAAACGGTGGCCATTTTATCCGTCAATTATGGTCCGATTTTCACAAAATTCAGATTCTCTCTTCATTACCATGTAACAGTGATATAATCAAACGTTTTTTTAAATCGGATAATAATTTTGACCTCCAGAGGGAACACAAGCTAACAAAAGCGATTTTTCAGACAATCAGGGGACATAATTCAGGAAGTTACGATCCGATGTGTGCAAATATCGATAGGAACCAAGATCTTTGGGTTATCAACATACATGTCAAGTTTCATCAATATCGGTTCAAAATTGTGACCTCTATAAGGTCCACAACTTTGATATAACATATTTTCACACTATTAACGTACAAACGGCGGCCATTTTGTCCGTCAATTTTGGTCCTGATTTTCGCGAAATTTGAACTCAACCTCCATAACCATGTAACAGTGATATAATCAAACGTTTTTTTAAATCGGATAACAATTTTGACCTCCAGAGGGACCACAGGCTAAAAAGGGCGATTTTTCGGACAATCAGGGGCCATAATTCAGGAAGTTATGTTCCGATTGGCGCAAATATCGAAAGGAACCAAGATCTTTGGATTATAAACATTTTTTTCATTTTTCATCGAAATCGGATCAAAATTGTGACCTCTACACTGTTCACAAGCTAAAAACATGATTTTTTGCACAATCAGGGGCCATAATCCATGAAGTTTTGATCCGATACATGCCAATATCGAAAGCAGCCGAGATCTTTTGGGGATAAACCTATATTTCAAGTTTCGTTAAAATCGGATAAGAATTGTGACCTGTAGAGAGTCCACAAACAAATTGTGGATGGACGGACGGACGTCCGGACGGACAGGGGCGACGACATAATACGTCCACATGAAAATGTGGGCGTATAAAAACGTGATTTTTCATACAATCAGGGGCCTTAAGCCATGAAGTTACAGTCCGATACATGCCAATATCGAAAGGAACCGAGATCTTAGGGTGATAAATCTATATTTTAAGTTTCATTGAAATCGGATAAAAATTGTGACCTGTAGACTGTTCACAAACAATTGTGGACGGACGGACGGACGAACAGGGGCGACGACAATATATTTCTTGTGCAATCAGGGCTCATAATTCAGTAAGTTACGATCCGATATGCGCCAATATCAAAAGGAACCAAGATCTTTGAGTTATAAACATGTATTTCAACTTGCAACAAAATCAGATTAAAATTGTGACCTCTGGAGAGTCCACAACCTTGATATATAAATTTGAACTTTTTTTTAAATCGGATAATAATTGTAACCTCTCGATGGACCACAAGCTAAAAACGCAATTTTTCATATAATCCAGGAAGTTACCACCCAATATTCGCGAACAGAGGTTGCAGTCACGCAAAAATCCACGCATTTCACGCATCTTTTAGAAATAAATGCAAATATTGACGGACGCTGCGTAATCTACACGCAGAAAATATCCTGACGTGAGAATAATTAGATTATTCTATGTTATAGTTTGTACAATTTATGTGCTACCTCATTTACACACCTCTGCTGCGCGTAGTCTCCGTAGATTTTTATATTTCCTCTTATTTTATTCATAAGTTCATGGGGTAGCTGATGATTTCAACATATGAATCATGATATGATCTCAACTGTTGAAGAAATATATCTTTATGTATTAGCCTGTCCAATCTCTTAGTCCTACACACAAGCAAATAATTGAAACAAGCCAACAGTGAGGCTGATGTCCCCCGCCGAAATCCCAAAATAAATAGAAGACACATATTAATTAATTGCACATTTATTTTTTTCAATGTATCGAGCAATCAAACTGTACACTAAGTGTCATCCAAAAATGCTTTATAAAGAAAAATGCTAAAACCGACGAGAAAAATGAAAATGTACCCTAGTTAGGGGGACCCTAAAGGCAGACAAAAGGGCCCCTCTGGCCAAGGGAAAGGGCCCTCGTGTCCAAGTCAATCGTTTCTATACACTGTTACTGTCGAATCGATTACTAAATGAGAATGCAGTCATTGTATTGGCATAAAAATCATCAATCAAGATGAACCTAAGTTATCTTGTCCCAAAGTATCAACCAATCAAATTGCTTATCTCTGCTTACCCTAAGCGGAAAATGCTCATCTTCGAACTCCATCAAGGCATTGACCTAATAAGCATATCCACCAAGTTTGAACATTTTAACTCAATTAGAAGGAGAGTTATTGTGTTCCAAAGTCTCGACTACTCTCGACCAATCAAATTGCGTATCGCTCTGCTTACCATGAGCAGAAAATGCTCATTATCGAACTTAGTCAAGGTATTACTGTAATGAAACTATACACCAAGTTTCATCACTCTCACTTAATTAGAACTAAAGTTATCGTGTCCCAAAGCATCAACCAATCAAATTGCTTATATCTGCTTACCCTAAGTGGAAAATGCTCATCTTCGAACTCCATCAAGGCATTGACCTTATAAGCATATACACCAAGTTTGAACATTTTTACTCAATTAGAAGAAGAGTTATTGTGTTCCAAAGTCTCGACCAATCAAATTGCGTATCGCTCTGCTTACCCTAAGCGGAAAATGCTCATCTCCGAACTCCATCAAGGCATTGACCTAATAAGCATATACACCAAGTTTGAACATTTTAACTCAATTAGAAGGAGAGTTATTGTGTTCCAAAGTCTCGACCAATCAAATTGCTCTGCTTACCCTGAGCGGAAAATGCTCATTATCGAACTTAGTCAAGGTATTACTGTAATGAAACTATACACTAAGTTTCATCACTCTCACTTAATTAGAACTAAAGTTATCGTGTGCCAAAGCATCAACCAATCAAATTGCTTATCTCTGCTTACCCTAAGCAGAAAATGCTCATCTTTGAACTCCATCAAGGCATTGACCTAATAAACACATACACCAAGTTTGAACATTCTAGCTCAATTAGGAAGAGAGTTATTGTGTCCCAAAAAGTGTGACGGACAGACGGACAGACGGACAGACAGACAGACAGACGGACGGACGAACCCATTTTAATAGTCCCCCAACTTTCTTCGAAAGGCGGGGGACAATAAAATCAAACCATGTTAGTCCCGAAATGACCTGGTTTGTGTCAATTGGATGTTAAAACCCCCCTCTCTCTCTCAATCTCTCTCACATTTTTTCTCATTTCTGGTGCCTACCTTGTCTATTTGTTTCTCATATTCTGAACATTGGTTTTTATGAGTTTGTTTGGCAGTTTCTGATGCTTTACGAAGTTTCTGCACATCTGTTTGTACTGTTTTCAGCTCTGCTTGTAGTGATGTGATCTCCTCATCTCGACTAATTATCTCTTCCTCTAATTGTTTGGATCTCGCAATATGTGATGAATATTCTCTTAACTTCTCATCTAGCTGTTCCTGTACACTTGTTACTTGAGAATTCTTTTTACGAAGCTAAAGAGAAAAAAAAATTCTGCATTTTGATTATTGCATATAAATTAAATCATATCAAGTTTAACAACCTACTTTTCTGCAAGAACCAATAAAATGAAGAAAGGCATACACATTGCAATTTGATGGGGGACATTTTGATAAGAGGGCAACATTTTCATCTACACTTTGTTTAATTCCAACTGTCAAGGATACTTTTTACATGCACATCAACATATACACAGGAACTTGACTTTTTATCCCATTCGAAAGGGTGTGGTATAATTGACAAGATCATTGAAACCTACCTCCCTCTCTAGCTGGCTGATATCATTACATTTTTTATTGATATCTTCTTGTAGTTCTATAATTTGTGAATTACGTTGGGCCAGTCTTGTGTCAAGTGACATGTTAAAACCTTCTCTATCTGACATGTCACGACGTAGATCTGTAACCTGTTCACGTAATCTAGTATTATCTGTCTCCAGCTGGGTTATAATTGACTCAAGTTCACGACTTTTCTGAACTCCTAAAGGAAAACAAAGGTTACATAATGTAGATGAGCTATTTTATTTTGGATGTATAATTGACGGAGAAATTTTTTCAACAGAAAACCTGGTCCAAACATGAATAATTTCAAATGAATCCAATATTTGAAAAACAAACAAATAATGACTTGGAATATTCAATCAGTAAAACCAGCATTTCATACGAACATTATATGTAGTATACCTTCTTTTTGTTTCTCTGTCATATGATTTATTTCTGTTTTAAGACTGTGTATAATACTGGTATTGTTATTAGATTCATGTTCATATAATAATGCCTGAAGACGCTGTATTTCTGAGTCTTTCATTGCCAACTTTACTCTGCAAATATTCATCAAACATAATCGATGATCAAATTTGGACTTAAGTTAGTATACATGCTGATCACTTGAAAATTTCAGGTTGACAGGCAAATATGATCATTCTTTGTAATGAAGAGTCAATGCATACTGTATACATAAGTCAGAATAATTCAACAATCAGTGTTTCATTATGTTAAATGTTGAATAAGCATATCAATTTAGAAATTATAGCAGTTTAAGTAGTTTCACTGTAGAAATGAAATGGGGTTTAATATTGTTCATCTCTCGATGACATCACTCTTGGTACAGAAATGTTTTTGGTTGCACAGACAAGACCTAAATACACAATAAAAATACAAATTATTATATTTACCCATACCTTAATTCAGATACAATAGATTTAGCTGGTCTAGATGATGTTTGTTTTTGTTCAGTAAGACTTTTAGAGAAGCTAACAGTTGGTCCACTGTTTCTACGTGAATTACTATGTTGATGTATACTAGATAAACCGCTATCGTTCGTTCCTGAATAATCTCTCTGTTATAAACAACAGTACATACACTTTTTTAAAATATTATAAACTGGAATAAATAATTTCATGCAATTTCTCATATTTAAGTTGAAATAGCCCTTATTCAATATCAATCTCCAAAACAGAGTTGTCTTCCCTTGCAGTCCACACTAACCTCTGCTAACGGCTCAATTGACTATGCCACCAAGATTCTTGGTGTTGATGGACAATGCTAAATAATACGATTTAAAACAAATAAATAGAACTCAATGACCATTGAATACCGCTTGGGTTATTCAATCGGTATTCAATGGTCATTGAGTTCTGTTTTTATTTTATAACTACATGCAAAACTCAAAATACACTGTACTATTCAGATTATCAAATTAAATCAATAGCAATAACGTTAAAAATAATCATAGGTTCCGTCCTTTTTACAAAAAATTGTCGTTGCTAGTGGTGGCGATATCACAGTTTGATTTAATTATGAAAGTGACGTCATTCTAGACAAGCCATTGAATACAACTATAGGTTATTCAATGGCTGTATGCAATGATATTTGCTTATATTTGCATGTAGTCATAGAATAAATGATAATATATTTAATACTATTACGATATTTAAATAGAAATGTGGTCACAATTGCTAAGTAACAATAATATTTACAAATGGTAAGATCACAGGAGTAATCGGTCGGAATTAAGAACTGCACATGTCGCTGTGCTAATTTTAGAATGAATACACATGTGTCTTTTCATCTGTACAACGCGATCGATAGGCCCAACAAATAATTTAGAAATGTCTGTAGTTAATCCAAATCAAAGAATTCTTGATATATGTTTAAAATATGATCAAAAAATCATAAAGTGTTTATAACACCTAAAATCATAAAGATAAAGTGTTTATAACGTCAAGTACATTTCTCTGACAGATGCCATTTTTGATCATGTAATCGATGATCTCCTGGTCAAACCCTATGTAGTATGCGAGCCGATGGCCGAGTCAAATGCTGGTTAGAGCAAGACCTGTGTGGAGAATGATTCAATATAACTATTTTATTGTTTTAATTACTCATAACTAATTTGGAAAATATATGACGAGTCAAAAATAGGCTTATAAATATTATAAGTTCATAATCCCATTAGTTTAGCCCCAACATAAGAAATGGGATTTTGATGCAAGACTAAGATACCTTTCAAAGTTAATAAATAATAGGTATTAGTACTAACTCCTGAAGCACCATGTTGAACAGTATCAGCTAGTTGTTCTAATTGAATTAACATGGTTCGACTTTCTTCAACTTCTTGCTGTAATTGTAAGAGCTGTCTTTCCTGATGCTCCATCTGATCTTTTAATCTGGAGTTTTCTCTCTGAAGAGTGTCATAATTATTGCCTTCACCTTGTAACTTATCTGAAAACATATGTAAATCCAGCACATTTTTTGTTGGCAAATGGGTAAGCGGTGTTGAGATTGAATACTGAGTTTACTATATGACTATTACTACAGTATACAAATAATTCAATTTAAATGGTCTATTTAAAAGTATAAACCCATTTAAATCTTTCCTTTGTCTTTCTTTTTTTCATTTTTTAATATTTTAAATTGATTAACTGATTTAATTGATTATATTTAGGTGAGACAAGAAAACAATAATCAAATTACATCAGTTTTAATTAGATTTAATTGACTGCGAAAAGCAAATACCCCAAATATGAGCAGTAGAACAATTTGAATTCAAATATATGAGCCTTGCTTCAAACACCAAGTACAAAATTCATTTCATCTTACAATTGAATTAATTCATAACTAAAATATACCATGTTATTTTTCTAGATATTGTATCGACATGAAACTACAAGATTTCTGGGCATTGTTAGTGCACAGTGAACATGTTCAGATATGATGAGAGAGAGAGAAATGGGGTTTAACGTCTACTCGACACAAACTAGGTCATTTTGGGACTAACATATGGTTTCAATTTTATTTCAACAATTCGCTTGCGCGTAGGGGTCTTTAGCAGTGGGGGGAAACCGGAGTGCCTGGAGGAAACCCACAAGGTTGACAAGGTGACGCTATCTCCATGCCACATACGCTTACACCAGGGATCGAACCACAGCCACAAGCCAGAGGTGACCGGCCAGCAAGAGGTCGAAGCGCGGCACTCTAGACCACTAGGCCATCTAAACCCCCCTCAGATATGATGTAATTTGGCCACTGCTAAAAAAAACCAAACAAAATATTTACTGATTTTCGAAGATAATTTTGTAATCTGTTTTCTGAGTTCAGTATTTTCTTCCTCCATTTCTGTTTTTGTTTCTGCTTCCACTTCTTCTAGAGTTTGAAGTCGTCTGCATAAAAACAAAAAGAGGCATCAATAATTATCAATGCAACAAACAAACATTCCTTATTTTGCAAAATTGAAACTGGGTACCACTTTTTGAACAGCTTAAGAATTACCAACAGTTTAAAACTTGACAAGATAAATGACAGGCTTTGTTGACAACAATACATTCAGGGGCCATAATCTTATGGTCTGAAGTGCGCAAATATGGAAAAAGCCTGAGATCTTTGGGACATGAAAGATATACTTCAAGTTTCATCAAAATCGGATAACAATTGTGACCAAAACCTTTGTATTACATCCTTTTATACAATTTACGTACAAAGAGTGGCTATTTTGTTGGGCAGATTTGTTTCGAATCCAACCTTCATTATGGTGGAATGGTGATAAAAAATTATGACCTCTAGAGAATATACAAGCTAAAATAGCCCAACATTTTTCATACAATCAACATACATTTTAAGTTTCATCAAAACATACTTTTTGTCCACAATTTGCTTTGGACGATTTTTACGAAATTTGAACTGACCCTTCATAATTTAATTATAGTATGTGATTTTTGTACGTTCAGGGGCCATAATCCAGGAAGTTTCGGTCTGATATCCGCAAATAGCAAAAGAAACCAAGATCTTTGGGACATAAACATATATTTATTTTATCCGACTAAATTGTGATTTTTAGTACAATCAGGGGCCATAATCCTTGAAGTTTCGATCTGATACATGCTAATTCGAAAGGGACCGAGATCTTTTGGAGATAAAGCTAAATTTCAAGTTTTGTCAAAATCGGATAAGAATTGTGACCTTTAGAGTGTCCACAAACAAATTGTGGACGGACAGGGGCGATGACAATACATGTCCATGAAATTGTGAGCGTATAACATAACAACCTTTAAAACCCTAATAACAGTTGAGTTCCAATCTCTTGAAAATCAAACCAAAACTGCCTGTACGCAAAAAGAAAAAAAAGTATATCATACCATATTTGTGCAATCACTAACAGGTAGGTATCAGACAGGCAAATCCAATTAAAAACTTAATTTTGAACTACATCCAAGATGTTAAATAATGTGTACCTTATTTCTTCTTCATGATCTTGTAGAGTAGATGTCATGGTAGCTAACTGTTCTAATAAATCATCCCGTTCACTATTAGCTTGATCTAACATATCTCTTATATAATCTTCACCTTCTTCTTGCTATAATTACAAACATAATAAACAAATGAATAAAATAGATACTTCTAGAATTTCAGAATAATTGTTGCAAAGGCTCTTTCTGTATAAAACTTGCCAATAGTGAGACTAAAGTCTCGCGTGATCACTCATTAATTACTTGCACATTTATCTTTTTATAACAGCCAAGCAGAAAATACTGATTATCAAGGAAATGGAGAAATCAGAATATACAGTTTACATCAATTTCATCACTCTCATCATGCAATCAGAATCAGATTTATTGTGTTCTAAAGCATTGACAACAAATTACTTATCTCTGCTTAAACAGAAAATGCTCAGACTTATTCACCCAAAAGGCTTAACAAATCAAACAGCTTATCTAAACAGTAAATGCTCAACATTGATCTCTGCCAAGACATTAATGTAATGAACGTCCACACCAAGTGTGAACATTCTCAATTTTGTGTTCCAAAAAGAGCCAAAGATAATGCTTACTTTTTTAACCTTTGATCTCATTTTCTTCTGATATTCTTCCAATGATTCCTGAGTTTCTAGAAAATTCTGTAAAGCTTCATCTCTCTGGGTCTCAATACTTATGGGGAAAAAATAAAAGATGAATGTTTCTTACAGAAATATGATTGTAAAATATAATCTCACATAAACCATAAAGTATAGAGCTATTTCTGCTTAATACTGGAATTAAAACCTGTTTTTAGTAGATACATAGATTAATACATAACAATACCAGATCTCAGAACAGTTTAATTATGTCCAACAACAAGAAAGCAAATGCTATGAAATTGCACTAATTTTTGAAGTAGATCCTTGCAAATCTTGTTTGAGAGATACAACTGAATCTTGCAATTCTGAATATAACCACATCAGATCACAACAAAAACATGTGAAAATGATGTTTTCTTGATTGCATAAAAGCACCACAGATCAATTCTTTCAAGACATAAAAGCACCACAAATCAAAGACAAAATAATTAAATTTGACAGAAAGGAAATTTTAAAAGCCACAAATCTATGGTGCAGACATGAAGTATAAAATGTGGCTTATTAAATGCTAGGTTTAATACAACTCCTATAGTTTTGGGGAAGACACAACGATAAGTCAAGCTTGGCACATGAACACCATGACATGCCATTGTGTTAATTCTAGTTGGCAGAGCCACTTGAGGTGACATTAAACCAGAGTGGAGAAGAATCATACAAGCTGCTATTCAGAGGCTTATCTCCTTGATGTGGCAATGTTGTGGCCATGTTTCACTGAAAAGTAAATGTTTATGGCCTCAGCGGGCTGCTGTTGATTTTCTTGTGTCATTCTTTGCCCAGGCTACAATCACATTTTAGTTGCAATATGTCTGGTCGGCACTTAAAGTTCCAATTTCACTTTTTCTAAGAAAGTCAAAATATAATTATTTCTATGTTTTTTTCTCAAAAGGTTGTCAACTCACTATTATACGATCATGGACAAAATTTTGGGGGGGTTTGAAAGGGTGACACTGGTTGATTGAGGAAATAGTTACTCAATTACCTCCCTTGTTTTCCCATTCTTCTCCATGGACGGCCATCTTCAAATGTTTGAATTTGAAGTTGAAAATGATATTTTTGCCAATTTCTCAACTGGCAATAGTGAATTATAGGATTAATAGGATTATTCTTTAACAAGGTAGGACTGTTTATAGGTTCAATCTATTTTGGGGCTTTATTTTAATAAATTTTAAAAATATAACTTAAAAAAATGCTATTGGAACTTTAAAGTTCTAGTCAAATAAGTGATGCATTTTCGTTGTGCTTCAGTTACAATATATAACAAAGTATGGCTATCTTACTATTTTCGTGATTTTCGTTCTTTATTTAACTGTAATCGTAATTCGTCAACCTCATCTCTATAATTACTGACATGTTTTTCAACACTTGCCACCTGTCTTTGATTTTCCTCAAAATTTTCTTCAGCTTTCCTTCAAATAAAACAATTCATGAATTTTTACAACTTGATATCACATTTGTATACTGACAAATAAACTTGGCGATCCCGATCACAATCTTAAAAAAATGGCGTACTAGATGTCAATACTACTACTAGATAACCTTCCGGCTTAATCCCAATTTTGCAAATGATGTAGTTTGCAGTGGATTCAAAATCCCTCACGACGACCAGCGGCTTTAAGATTATTTAATATTGAACAGGTACAGCTGAAATATTCTGGAACAGTTCAATCAGATACAGAAGTTATGGTCTGAAATGTGCGAATATCGAGATCTTTGGGATATAAACATACATCTTAAGTTTCATCAAACATACTTTTACACAATTTGCTTACACAAGGAACGTCCATTTTGTTGGGATGATTTCTACGAAATTTGAACTCAACCTTCATATAATTACAGTATATCGATATATAAATTATGACATCTAGTGGGTCCACAAACTTTGTATTACATTACATACTTTTACAATATTTGTGTTCAAGCAGTGGCCTTTTAGTCAGGCAATTTCATTTCGATTTTAATAAAATTCGAACTAAATCATCATCAGGATGTAACCATGATACATATCAACGATTTTTAAAATCGGATATAATTGTGACCTCAAGAGGATACACAAGCTAAATTCGCTATTTTTTCATGTTTGTGATTAGGGAAATGATTTTGTTGTCATATAGATATAGTTCCACATTCCTTTCTAATTCTATCTCTAATTATTTCATAATCATGGTTCAGTGGCGTGTTAAAAGCAAGAAGTTGTAACATTGACATTTAGCCTTTTATACAAATGTTAGGGATACTAAGGACCCCCAAAAATATAATTATAAGGTCCATTCAGCTACATGTAAATAAAGTAAACCCGGCTATATGTAAATGCAGATCTATTTTGCTGTTAATAATGTTTATGAGATAAAAATACATGCAATTTGTGAAATTTGAACGCTCTTTGTAGTCTCCCTCATGTCTCCCCATTTTGCCCTACTTTTATCTACTCAATGAAAAATGTGATTAATGTCAGACAATTTCTGTATTTATGCCCATAAAACAAAGAACAAGAATAATAATAAATTTAAACAATTTATTTGCACAAAAGGGGGGTGCACTCCACCAAATTAAGTCACAGAGAAATACACCTAGAGTTGCACCCCCAACAAGTTCGTGGCACAGCACGAAAAGTAAATTGATTTTTTGATATTAACATGTATCTCAAGATAAAATCCAACAAATTAACATAGTAACAATAACTAATGAATATGACTTAATCAAGTGAAATCTTATCTTAAAATAACAATAGAATGATATTGATAATAATGGAATTATAATAATAAACTAGATATACTTAAAACGTGGTAGACCCGGGACTGCGGCCCCTACAATCTACTACGTATGAAATTTCTGGTAAATCCGGGACTACGGCCCCTAAGATTTATTAATGAACTGCTGGTAGACCTGGGACTGCGGCCCCTACAATCTACGTATGAAATTTCTGGTAAATCCGGAACTGCGGCCCCTACGATTTATTTATGAACTGCTGGTATACCCGGGACTGCGGCCCCTGCGATCTACTTATGAAATGCTGTAAATTCGGGACTGTGGCCCCTGTGATTAACGTGATGATTAATTAGGTAATGAGCTGCGGCCCAATTACTTTACCTTAAAATTAAGTTACAGCAAAGAAATGTGAGGCTGCGGCCCCTATGAATACTAAAAGTGACAAATGAGCAATTGTTACACTAATAATTGTGCATCAAACTAACTAAGGTATTTTGACGGTGCTGTAAGCAAGGCCTACCTGTAAGCAAGGCCATTAAGAATTAATTCATAACGTATATACATATGTCCCCCTATCCAGTTAAGATGCGAGGAGGAGTAAGGGGATGGATGGTGGGAGTTTCAAACGCATTAATAATTTGGCTGTATTACATGACCCACCGAGCTAACCAGACGAGACTTCGTTGTGAAGTGCGCATGTACAAATACTCGAACCAATGCGCATGATCCGATTGCTTTAACGTCATAAACTCAATTTGAACCAAGTTACAAATAATTATTGGTCTACATTGATTCACAAACTTTGTTCCTTAGCCATTAAGTGGTTAACAAAAATATTGAGCCATGAATGCAAGGGTTTGATTGAGAGACTTTAATTTACTCATGTGAAACCAAGAGGCTTTTAACATCATGCCTAAAGTAAAAAAAAGATAGGTTGCCAGCCAACAACAGCTAAATCGCCAAGTGGTCGATATGGGTTTTTGCATATATGTAATCTTTTGTAGATACTTGAGGGCAACAAAGTGAAACAAGGGCCATAACTCTAATCGTAATAAACAGAAATTGCTGAAATTGAATAGGCTTCTTCGTTTGACTGCATGACTTTTGTATATATCTGATGATAACTTTTGTCTTTAGAGCATTCACAAAACAAAGTAAAACAAGGGCCATAACTCTAGATATAATTAAGGGAAATTGCTGAAATTCACTAATTATATCAATTTCATACAGATCAGATGATAACTTTTGTCATTAGAGAACGTTCAAAAGGTTCAACAAGGGCCATAAAAATGTAACAAATGGAAATTGCTGAAGTTCAATAGGCTTCATTGTTTCACTAATTTAAACAATGCATATAAATTTCAAACATGTGGGCGGATAAAAATCAATAAACAACTTTCAAATTCTGTAGATTGTATCTTTTACTGATTTGGTTTCTTGTGCATAACAACATCACTGAAACATCTTAGAAGGGACTGTATTTTAATGAAAGGCAGCCAGGAGATGGGATTGTCTATGATATCAGTAATATCACCCTTGGTGGAAGTGAACATAAAACTCCAGGAACGAACGAAAGGGGAGATGTTTCCTCAGAATGAGTCCACATTTAATGATAAACAACTTTTTGTTAATTTACCTTAAAGCCTTTTCTAAAGCATCTATTTCTGACTGTTGTCCAATTATTTTATCTTCTAGTTCAGGTATTGATTGTTGACCAGACTTTAACTCTCTAGTTAACTCTCGAATCTACGAAAGCATTAAAAGTATTTGTATGAGACAAGGTTATGAAAGTATGCAGAAGTACTGAACAAAAAAAATCTGTCTCCAGTGGATTTCTTTTGGAAATATTCGCAGGGTCAGGATCTCTTAATCACAACGACATCACCACCATTTCAAAACTGCCAATTGCGCATGATATTTAGTGTGTTCAGACAAGTTTTTAATTCTACGTCCGATGTAAACAAAGCGTGTGTTATCGACGCCATATTGCGTTGTTGGTAAACATTAGCATGTGACACCACATGTAGAACTATACTGGACACGACATTAAAGGTCAATCATGTGTGGTAAAAGGGGGCTTTTGCATAACCGCTGTGAAACAGTTTGTGCTATTTGTAGCACAAATAAAGCTTGTGGAAGCAGGTAAACAGCAGAGAATTCATAGTGTCTTGTTTCTTAATCTACAAATATAAATTATATACCTTACAATTCGCAGATTGTAATTCATAAGCTAGTTTTTCAACCTCAGCTAGTAAACGTTGATTTTGACGCACAACTTTATCTTTGTTTTCTTTGGTTTTAGTGTCTAATCTACCTCTGTCAAAATTGCTATCTTCTGAATCATAGTGTCCCTCAATCTGTCCTCTAGCAGCCTGAAAAAAGAAATCCCAAAAATAAAAAAATAAAAAATTAAATAATTGAGATTCGATCAAGACAACCATTCAAATACAGTCAAATTAGCTCATTCAAATATAGTCAAATTAGCTATCTAGATTTCTGCCAGTTAGTAAAAGATGTTTTTTTTGATGTGACAGTTACTTGATCGTACAACTTGGTAATTCTATGGAATCATATACATGTATGATTTGGAAATTTAGAAAGCTTAGTTAGATTAAATTTAACATTAACATCTTCATGATGTTTAACAGGAATGTGTGATTATCCAGTATCATTTATCAGGGTTGTGTACTTGATGAGCTTATTCAAATACTTTTTTAGATCTACTTCCTGTAACAAGGCATACTCCGCGCAGTGTTGCGTCTGATTAGAGGCAATCCAACTACACACTGCTATTATGAGTGGATATTGTTGTGTTAAATTTTGATTGATCAGTAGTCCGTCTACCAACCAATCACGAGCTGCCAATACTGGACCAAATATGTTTACATAACGTATACGTCATGACTCACGATTTTATTATGCCTAATTAACCCGTGCATAGCAGAATACTGCAGTAAAACTAATTGCGTGACAAACGAGGCTATCAAGTCGAATGAAATGTAAACAATACTGTTTGGAAACGAACATACTTTCACCGTTTTAATACCTTAAATCACTGTCCAAAGTTTTAGGGAAGACCCAGATGAAACGAAGGACTGTCATGTTGCTGTACTTAAGTGATAGCTTTCATTGAACGGAAAGAATAGACACACTCCCGCATAAGTTCAAGAAACAGACGCTATTCCAGCAATGGTCAGAGAGGGATTTCTCAGGCCATTGCTTCAGGAATATGGTAACAAGGTAATGCAATAATGTGTGGTACAGGGCCCGAGTCCACAAAGCATTCTCAGACTTAAGTTGCGAATTTACTCAAACTTGTTCACCTTATTTTAACTAAAATATAGACCTTTATAAAACTTTTGTTGTTTTAATGTATCAAATACATCAATAAGAAAATATGTGCAAAGTTTTGTGTTTCTAGATTAAAGATATTTCTCTTAAACAGTGATTGAAAGTTGAGCAAATTCTCATGTTAAATCTGAGAATGCTTTATTGCTTTGTGAACTTGGGGCCTGGTACATTTAATTAATTAACAGTTTTCATTTTTTGAGATATAGACATTTTAAATTCCAGAACATACAAAGATAGGTTGCCAGGCAATGACACATACCCCCCACCCCCACAGCAGGTAAATCGTCTGAGCGGTCACATATTTATTCCTTTGTAGGTAATTGGGGGTCTTTACAACACAGTTCCATACAGATCGAATTATAATCTTTGCTGTTTGAGGGTTCATAAGGTTCTACAAACTGAAACAAGGGTCTCAACTCTGGAAGTAGTTTACAGAAATTGTTGAAATTTGACAGGCTTTTTCGTTCTACTAATTTAAATAATGCATATAAATTTCATACAGATCAGATAATCACCTTTGTCATTCAAACATTCACAATCGCCATAACTCAAGAAATTATTGACGGAAATTGCTGAAATTCAATAGACCTCTGTTTCACAAATTTAAATTTCATAAATATCAGATTCAGATGATAATAACTTTCATCAATCGAGCATTTACAAGGTTGAACAAAGTGAAATAAAGGGCCATAACTCTAGAAGTAATTATTGCTGAAATTCAATCAGCTTCCTGTTTTCAACAATTTAAATAATGCATAATTTTACAAAGATCGGATGATAACTTTTGGTGGTAGAGCGTTCACATTCACAAGGTTCACTAAAGTGAAACGAGCCATAATTCTACACATAATAAACAGAAATTGCTGAAATTCAATATGCTTCTTCGTTTCACTAATTTAAATAATGTATATCAATTTCAGAAAGATTGGATGATAACTTTTGGCATTCAATAAAGTGAAAGGTTTAATAAAGTGAAACAAGGGCTATAACTCTAAACATAATAAACGGAAATTGCTGAAATTCAATAGACTTCTTCGTTTCACTAATTCTAATAATACATATAAATTGCACAAAGATTGGATGATAACTTTAGCCGTAATGACGTTCAAAAAGTTCAACAAAGTGAAACAAGGGCTATAACTCTAGACGTAATGAACAGAAATTATTGAAATTAATTAGCCTTGTTCGTTTCACTAATGTAAATCATACATATAATTTCACAAAGATAGGGTGACAACTTTTGATGTTAAGAGCATTGACATGGTTCAATAAAATGAAACAAGGGCCATAACTCTGGGAATAATAAACTGAAATTGCTGAACTTCAATAGGCTTCTTCGTTTCAGTTTCACTTATCTAAATCACGCATATAAATTTGAGAAAGATTGGAAGATAATTTTTGGCATTCAATACAGTGAAACAAAGGCTTCTTCATCTCATTAATCTAAACCACATATATCAATTTAAAACGATCGAATAATAAATTTTGGAGAAATTACAGACGGAAATTGTGGACGGCAGGCGCATATATAGAAAAAGCTTACAGTAGCACGTTGGGCATTTGGTGTACTAGAAGGAAACTGCCTGTTAGTGAATCCAGTATAAGAATCAGGTACAGTACTCAGACCTGACCGAACACTCTCTCGATCTAGAAAATCATCAGCAATTGTCCCACTATCACGTTGTAGTAATGATGCATGAAGTACTCCATCTCTATTCATGGCTGCAGGGTAGTTATTTACATCAAATCTCTTTTCTAATCTTTGAACGCGTCTTCTGATACAGTCCTCACTGAAAGAACAAAGAAACTATTCAGAATCATGACAACATTACTTGCTCATGCTCAGTGAAAATTTTTTAATTGAATATCAGGGTAACAGGAACAGCACAAAACAATTTGTTTTTACAGCTGTAGAAATGCCACCCATTCCAAATACAATCATGCTGTGCTTCTAATGTGAAGCAGTCTTGTTCATTCAATAAGCTTAAGATATCAATTCGAGAGCTAAATCTAAATGACACTGAACAAATTTCTTCGAAAAAAGTGAATCACAATTAATTGAACGCAACATGTGTCTACAAACTCGTCTGAATATATACGATGTATGATGAGTATATGACAAACTTCTTCCATGAAAAAAAAGTCTTACCATTTTCTTCTTTAGAAGAAATTAGGTGGTAATTACAACATAAAAGATACATTTTTCTATATTGTTCGCTAAAATTTGTTTGGAGTTAACTTTTCATAATTCAATTTTTTTTTTTTAATATGTATATATTTCAAAGATGTGATCAATTTTAAATACATCCGTCAGACAGTTAACAACGGCTTCAATATCTTTCTCACGGTGTAGGCCTACATAAAAGACATTAATTTGGTTCCATGAAATTAAATGCTTGTTTGCTAAATTGAAATATATTCAATATCTAAAACTTATGTTTCTTATAGTTTTCGATTGAGTTATATACATACCGAGAGTGATAAAAATAAACACCGGGGATAAAAATCCACCTTTTAATCACAGAGACTAACAAGCCAACAGTGAGGCTGATGTCCCCCGCCGAAATCACAAAATAAATAGATGACACATATTAATTAATCGCACATTTATTTTTTTCAAACGTATTGAGCAATCAAACTGTACACAAAGTGTCATCCCAAAGTGTTTTATAAAGAAAAATGCTAAAACCGATGAGAAAAGTGAAAATGTACCTTAGTTAGGGGGGACCCTAAAGGCAGACAAAAGGGCCCCCACGCTTGACAAAAGGGCCCTTCTGGCCAAGGGAAAGGGCCCTTGTGTCCAAGTCAATCGTTTCTATACACTGTTACTGTCGAATCCATTACTGAATGAGAATGCAGTCATTGTATCGGCATAAAAATCATCAATCAAGATGAACCTAAGTTATATTGTCCCAAAGTATCAACCAATCAAATTGCTTATCTCTGTCTACCCTAAGCAGAAAATGCTCATCTTCGAACTCCATCAAGGCATTGACCTAATAACTCAATTAGAAGGAGTGTTATTGTGTTCCAAAGTCTCGGCAAATCAAATTGCTTATCTCTGCTTACCCTGAGCAGAAAATGCTCATTATCAAACTTAGTCAAGGCATTACTGTAAGGAAACTGTACACCAAGTTTCATCACTCTCACTTAATTAGAACTAAAGTTATCGTGTCCCAAAGCATCAACCAATCAAATTGCTTATCTCTGCTTACCCTAAGCGGAAAATGCTCATCTTCGATTTTCATCAAGGCATTGACCTAATAAGCATATATACACCAAGTTTGAACATTTTAACTCAATTAGAAGGAGAGTTATTGTGTTCCAAAGTCTCAACCAATCAAATTGCGTATCTCTCTGCTTACCATGAGCAGAAAATGCTCATTATCGAACTTAGTCAAGGTATTACTCATCTTCGATTTTCATCAAGGCATTGACCTCAACCAATCAAATTGCGTATCTCTCTGCTTACCATGAGCAGAAAATGCTCATTATCGAACTTAGTCAAGGTATTACTGTAATGAAACTATACACCAAGTTTCATCAATCTCACTTAATTAGAACTAAAGTTATCGTGTCCCAAAGCATCAACCAATGAAATTGCTTATCTCTGCTTACCCTAAGCGGAAAATGCTCATCTTCAAACTCCATCAAGGCATTGACCTAATAAACACATACACCAAGTTTGAACATTCTAGCTCGATTAGGAAGAGAGTTATTGTGTCCCAAAAAGTGTGACGGACAGACAGACGGACAGGCAGACAGACAGACAGACGGACGAACCCATTTTAAGAGTCCCCCAACTTTCTTCGAAAGGCGGGGGACAAAAAATATATGATTAATGTTTATCTCACATCAAATCAATCGGTGTGGAGTACATTTACCTAATTAGGGATTATCCAATCAGTTAATTTTTTAGTACCACTTCTTTCCTTTGATTATCTGATGAGTGATTTGTTATTTTTGGTAAATGATTAAAAGTCAATTGTTATTTTCATCAACAGTAATATTTGACAGAATTGAACCACCTTGTTAGCAAATCCAAAATAGATATAATATGCATACAGGAAACAAAGTTAGGTACAAAGTTAGGTCCAAAGCAGCAGAGCCCAAAGCTGACTGGATACACTGCGTTAGGTGTAGTTATTCCTGAATTTAATGTTAATATAACATCAGCCAGCTGGACCTCTTGTTTTAACATGTTTTTATTATGACAAAGGGAGAAGATGATCTACCCTCTCTTCTCACGACAGCGATTTTATAAAGTCTGCTGTAAATTGACTTTTTAATATACAAGACAAGGACTTTGTATTTTGTGTGTTGTTAACCACTTTTAAATATCTTAATCCAATTAACCTGTCCATAACCTGTCATATATATATAATGTATTGGACGTTAAATCTTTAATAAACAACAGATATTGTTTTTCATTAAATTAAAATGTTTGGCTGTTATGACCAAACTGTTTGGCTGTTATGAGAGAGAGAGAAATGGGGTTTAATGTCCACTCAACACAAACTAGGTCATTTCGGGACTAACATATGGTTTAATTTTATTTCAATAATTCGCTTGCGCGTAGGGGTCTTTAACAGTGAGAGGAAACCGGGCACTCTGGTTTCCACGAGGTTGAGAAGGTGCCCCCATCTCCATGCCACATACGCACGCACACACCAGGGCTTGAAACCACAGCCGCAGGCCAGAGGTGACCGGCCAGCTGGAGGTCGAAGCGCGGCACTCTAGACCACTAGGCCACCCCAACCCCCCCTTGGCTGTTATGACTAAACTGTTTGGCCGTTTATGACTAAAGTAGGGCCGTTTTGACCAAACCTGTTTTGGCCGTTATGACATAGGGCCGTTATGACGGGTACCAGTCAAGTCGTCCACAAGCAAAGTCGTCCACAGTGAAGTCGTCCACGCCCGTTGGTGGAGTCGTCCACGCCCGTTGGTTGACAACTAAGACAACTCTATATACTTTCGGAAGTTTCCCCAATCCCTTCACTAATTGATTAGTACATGTACGTCGTGGTCTGAGTACCGACGGAAGTACAATTCGTAATTATATTCAACACCTATTGCAGATCTATTTTACACCTTATAACTGTTTTGTTTCTCTTCACATTTTATGTTGACTTGATTTATATTAAAGTGTCTAGACCAAATATCTGTGTTGTTCTGTTCAGGGAAGTGTTACCTTTTGGCTGACACCTTGCCCTCGTCTACCGATCAGGATTGAGGTATCCCATATTTTATGTAGCGGAAATGGGTTGCATATTACGTTAATATAAGCCTAAAATTTTACAAACATTTCAACCCCTGACTTATTGGAGAGAGAGAGAGAGAGAGAGAAATGGGGTTTAATGTCCACTCAACACAAACTAGGTCATTTCGGGACTAACATATGGTTTAATTTTATTTCAATAAATCGCTTGCGCTTAGGGGTCTTTAGCAGTGGGAGGAAACCGGAGTGCCCGGAGGAAACCCACGAGGTTGAGAAGGCGCCCCTATCTCCATGCCACATACGCTCACACCAGGGCTCGAAACCACAGCCGCAAGCCAGAGGTGACCGGCCAGCTAGAGGTCGAAGCACGGCACTCTAGTCCACTAGGCCACCCCCCCCCCTTGACTTATTGGGATAAATTGTAACAATAGCCAAAATCCAACCAACTATATCAGCTAATCCATTAGACAGCACGAGCTAACTGTGCCTCGCCTGTCAACATCAAAAAGCAGAGCTAACGCCTTTCAACATCAGAGAGCAATTCCGTGTGAAAAGCGTGCATGAACCGACAGATAAATTTTGTAAAATAATCAATTGAATTCACAATCAATTGGGTTTGAGTTTGATCAATTTTAAGATACGCCACGTACATTTATAGTTCAGAGGTAAGCACGATAATATGTAAAGACATTAAACCGAGAAAAAGAGACAAATATATGTATAAATAACCTCAGCCCGCCTACAGTACGAAGTATAAAACACGCGGGTTTCAGAAAACAAATTTAAAACGTGGGTCGTTTGGTAACGGTGTAGGAATGTATTTCTGCATGGGGTTTATTTTGATGAAATTAGATTTGTTTTATTGAATAAAATGATTTACTTTGTTATTTATTCACGAACGGGGTCGCTTGTGGACGACTTGACTGGTATTCGTTATGACTAGCCTACATCCATCCCCCCAAATGTTAGCGATTTAGCTCCTTTAAAGCTCCAATAGCATTTTTTAAAGTTATATTTTTAAAATGTTTGAAAATAAAGCCCCAAAATAGATTGAACCTATGAACAGTCCTACCTTGTTAAAGAATAATCCTATAATTCACTATTGCCAGTTGAGAAATTGGCAAAAATATCATTTTCAACTTCAAATTCAAACGTTTGAAGATGGCCGTCCATGGAGAGGAATTGGAAAACAAGGGAGGTAATTGAGTAACTATTTCCTCAATCACCCTGTGTCACCCATTCTAATGCCCCAAAAATTTTGCCCATGACCGTATAATAGTGAGTTGACAACCTTTTGAGCAAAAGACATAGAAATAATTATGTTTTGACTTTCTTAGAAAATATAAAATTGGAACTTTAACTTTAAACTTTAAATAATTAATAGCTTAGAAAACTAGTTCTTTCTTAGCTACCAAAGTATATGGCCTAGGTAGGAATTTACCATTCTATAAAAGTAATAAGAAAAGTATTTCAACAAACTTGTTTGAAGATGCAACTGACTCGACTTCATCCAACTCCACTTTTTCAAGTCTATTTATTTTTTTCAGATTACTTTCCGTTTCAGCTAATCGTTGTCTCAGATCTTGCACATTTCTCATCAATGTGAGTGGGCCTGTTTGATCCTGCATTTCAAGATATTTTTTTCAGTAAATTGACTTAATTTTATTTTGACAATCAAAAGCTATTTATAGATCATTGAAACAAGCCGCAACGTGCACGAAGTTTGAGAAATTGTGTGAACACAACGTCAACAGACACAGTGTCAAACTTTCCTGGTACTTAAAACTCATCAAAAATAATAAAATAAAACAATGCTGTAATCTTTGAAATTGTTGGAAATGTCGAAATAAAAACGTTTTGATATTCATCCAATTATTTTAATGAAACAAAAACAAAACTTTGTTTCCTGAACTTGACATTTGTCGTCCATTAAACCGCCTCAAACTTTGATTGGTTAATTTTGGTTAAGGTCAAGGGCTAATCCATCTTCCGGTGACATTTTCGCTCTTTGCGCATGTTCTGTACAAGCACTTCCTTTTCAATAAAATAGAACGTGTAAACACGTAGAAATTGAATTTCTTGTGTTTCGTTTCTCCTCCTCAAAATGGTGAGGCTTCAAAATTTAATACAATTACATACATATACCAATAAATAATCACTGTTTCATAATTATATACGGTAGATCATCGATGGCATTGATATCATTCGATATTGAACGGATTTGTTTTCTCTCGACACGGTTCAACCCAGATGGGACAGCAGAGGAGTTGATGAAATCGGTCAGGACTTCTGACAGATTACTATGGCCGATCATTTCCCACCACCCCAAATTCGCCTCCAAAACCACACCAATAAACCCCACTATTTTGTGGTCAATTTTATGTACTGACACTGAGTGACTGTTTTGTATAGCTGATGTCGGTGATGATCATATGATAATGATAATATGATAACTGGACTTCCATTTCCAACTTGTATTTTATGTCCCAACATGTCTCTGAAGCCAAATCATCATAATTTGTATGGGTACATTGAATTACCCAATACTAGCACTTAATCAACGGATGAGGAGGAGCGCTTTATAAAACTAAACACTGTGGTGGTCCATGGAGGCGGGCTTTGAATGTTTCCACAGATGGTGATGAATGATACTTGATTAACTGATAGTTTGTTCCAGTCTATTACAGTTCTAATAAAAAATGAATGATTGTGAATTGTAGTTTTCGTGTTGGTGGTAACTGTGAAGCACCTCGCATTGGAAGTACGGTAGCAGAGTTTTCAACAATAATAATGTTTGTTCATTGTTGTATTATTAAGTTTGCAAATGTTTTGGGCATTATACAACGCTCAGGCCTTGACATAAGGTTAAATAAGGGGATCAACGAATCGCTCTACTGGTTTTTCAATGAGGTGATCAGTTTTATGATCGTCTCGAGACACAAGGATATCAATTGATCTCCTAAAATGATCTGATCACCTAAGTTGATTGACAATTCTCCAACCGGCTTCAATACGTATCACTGACACTACTGACAGTTGACTTGAACATATTTTGTACTGAAGTTTGGTTATATTACCGTCTTTATCCAGTTGTAAAATTGTGAATTTGTCTTTGAAAAGCCACTTATTGAAAGTTTTCTGATACAGTTTCAGTGTTTTTCGTAGCCATATTTGGCGGAATTCGCAAAGTGTACCGTAACATACATGATATTTCATTGGCCATGTTTATTCCAGCTGGCCAATCAAACGCTTTATAACTTACGGGTCACTCTGACTTCGGGATTGTAAACTCCATGAAGCTCGTATTCACGAAAAATGTTCTTGCTGAAAAACCCGATTGAGACCGAACCATGAATTTATGTGTTACTAATACTATCTATGGAACGAACACGATTCGGCCAATTACTTTCAATCTTATGACACGAAAATTGAATGCTGAATTTTTTTTTGAATAACACAGGAATTGATGTAAAATAAAGTGAACTATTTAGATTTTGGTGATCGGCAGGCGATTGACCGGTTCGATCTCCTCTTATGTTGGGCCTGACGCTTGTTTCTTATGGGTTTTAGATATTTATTTGGGGGAATGGCTGGTACCAGCCCCTCAACCACCATTTGCAGGAAACTTTGAACAACCGTGTGTGTCTTGTTAATATTTTCTTTTGTGTATTGAATGTTCAAATTAATTCATCCAGATTGTTAAATAAATAAAAATATACATGGATTTAGTAATCTGGTATAGCAAAGTATTGGTCCGAGTGGCCTTCTGTCCTGGTCGAAGTTGTCAGCCAAAGAATGGTCTTTGGTCAGAGTTGTCTGCTTACCATTGGGATGGTATGTGATAAGGGTTCAGGTCGCCTTACCTCAGTTTTGAATTTAGTCTAGAAATGACCTAGTTAGTTTTGGGTGGACATGACATTGAATCCCACATTATTTCTTTTTGTCCCCCGCCTTTCGAAGAAAGTTGGGGGACTATTAAAATGGGTTCGTCCGTCTGTCTGTCTGTCCGTCACACTTTTTGGGACACAATAACTCTCTTCCTAATTGAGCTAGAATGTTTAAACTTGGTGTATGTGTTTATTAGGTCAATGCCTTGAAGGAGTTCGAATATGAGCATTTTCCGCTTAGGGTAAGCAGAGATAAGCGATTTGGGGTAAGCAGAGATAAGCGATTTGATTGGTTGATGCTTTGGGACACGATAACTTTAGTTCTAATTAAGTGAGATTGATGAAACTTGGTGTATAGTTTCATTACAGTAATACCTTGACTAAGTTCGATAATGAGCATTATCTGCTCAGGGTAAGCCGAGCGATACGCAATTTGATTGGTTGAGACTTTGGAACACAATAACTCTCCTTCTAATTGAGTTAAAATGTTCAAACTTGGTGTACATGCTTATTAGGTCAATGCCTTGATGGAATTCGAAGATGAGCATTTTCCGCTTAGGGTAAGCAGAGATAAGCCATTTGATTGGTTGATGCTTTGGGACACGATAACTTTAGTTCTAATTAAGTGAGAGTGATGAAACTTGGTGTACAGTTTCCTTACAGTAATGCCTTGACTAAGTTTGATAATGAGCATTTTCTGCTCAGGGTAAGCAGAGCCATAAGCAATTTGATTTGCCGAGACTTTGGAACACAATAACACTGCATTCTCATTCAGTAATGGATTCGACAGTAACAGTGTATAGAAACGATTGACTTGGACACACGGGCCCTTTCCCTTGGCCAGAAGGGCCCTTTTGTCAAGCGTGGGGGCCCTTTTGTCTGCCTTTAGGGTCCCCCCTAACTAAGGTACATTTTCATTTTTCTCATCGGTTTTAGCATTTTTCTTTATAAAACACTTTTGGATGACACTTTGTGGACAGTTTGATTGCTCAATACGTTTGAAAAAAATAAATGTGCGATTAATTAATATGTGTAATCTATTTTTTTGGGGATTTTAGCGGGAGACATCAGCCTCACTGTTGGCTTGTTTTTTTTTTTTTACTTGCCTGAACCTGTATTGATACAAAATATGATACCTGTGGCGTTGTATGATTTGAAGCAAAGCCTCAAATTCATTACCTGGGTTGTTTTTTTTTCTTTCAGCCTTTTGTTAAAGTACAAAAAAACAAGGCTTACTTCAAGAGATATCAAGTCAAATTTAGGAGGAGGAGAGGTATGTTTTAATTCATAATAAATTTATAGTAGGACACTAAAGCTACATAATTGTTTGTGATGGTCCCTGCCATTGTAGAAAAAGTTGTCTCCCTTGATCACTTCAAAAAACCTTGTGATGCTATAGAGGCCAAACTTATCATCCGATTGACTTCAGATTGATACACAGTTTAAGGTGTTGAAACGAACAAGTATTTTGATTTTCAATGAATTTTGATATCTGAACTGCTAAATCCATGATATTAAATTTTTACTATACTAATTAACTAATGGTTAGCGTGGGGCAAAACTTTTATAAAAAGCAAACAAATTCTAATGATTTCCAGATAATTACATAATGAATTGTTACTCTTAATCAGATTTTAGTGTATTACAAATGTTTTATTACCAAAAAAAGTAAAAATATGCGACAAACCTTTATGCGACAACCCTTGTTGACTGCCCTGACGATTTAGCTGCTGTGGGCGTATGTTTCGTTGCCTGGCAACCTGTCTTTAAAGAGGTTGGAAACAAAAGTGAAAAAATCAAAATGCAGCTATGCTACAAAATTCCTAAGTTGGCGCAACCTGTTGTACCATCTTGGACGCTGTTGCATGTACAATAGTTTACAACATGTTTGATTCCAATAAAAGATTACAGATGTTGTCCTGAGCATAAGATGTGGCTGCCACCGGAAAAATTGAAGACTGTGAGTGAAGATGAATGGCGATTTTTTGTAGAAGTGATTGTTGGCAATTCTCAAACTGATTGATTCATTATTTGTCGGCCCCTATATCTGATGTTATTCTTTACCTGGGATAGTACATAGGTGTAGATGACTTATAGAAGTCCAAGGCTGCTTCTATTTATCTTACTAAAAGAATGAATATTACAAGCATATGTAGTTTATTAATCATTATAAAAATTCTTTTATTACAGAGGGAAAGACTGACTACTATGCCAGAAAGCGATTAATCTTTCAAGAAAAATGTAAATATAACACACCTAAATATCGTATGATAGTCAGATTCTCTAATAAAGACATAACATGCCAGGTTTGTACTTTAAACATACATTATGCAAGAGCTAAATCTGATTATTGCAAGTCTTTATTTAGGCTTCAGATGTCATAGAAATTATAAATTAGATCTTTATTTACTCAACAAGCACAAAATCATCTCTGAAGACCCACGGATGGCTTGGATTTAAACAGAATTTCGTTGACAAATTTAATTGTTAAATGGTATTGTGAGTGGAGTTTAACCGTTACGTTTGACATCATACTCCCAGATCGAGGCTAAATGATAGTGTACAAAGCGAGGCCGCTGTTGAGCGAAGCCTCAACAAATGACATTTAAACTATTTAAAGTGCAATAAACTAGACACAGATAATGACAAATTATACAATTCCTGGAGACGGTGTGATGACTAATACAGACAGACAGGTCTTCTGTCTTAATAATATTGATAAAAATATTTTTATTTCCCCAAGAGGCACGACGCCTCTGGTGTATACCTATAGATTTATCATAATTGTATTATACTATTATGTCCTATATTAAATTGATTTAATGCATGCCCAAAATACAAGTAAGACTGAAATTTACTGTCTCACTCATTTTGTCCAATTGTTATAAAAATCCAAAAAGGTAAAACACAAATTCGGATATGATGACAGCAAACAAAAGACAGCAAAATTATGTAGGTCGAGTTGAGGCCTGTCAAACGATCGGCCATACTAAGAATCATTGAATATGGAATTCAATCCCATTTCTAGTCAAAAATTACACTGGTGATAACTGTGTTCGGATTAAAGTAATTTGACTGAAATTTTCAATATATTCTTCTTTCATCTATTTTTGAACTGTTATAGCAAGAATGGCTAACTACTTACAACAATCTCCCATATGTATCTTTAAGTTGAATACATGGATGTTAATCTTGAACGAGGAAGCGATTGTCAAACTATTGTCTACAATAAATTTTATTGCTCCTGTGAAAATGTGTACATGTATAATGTTCAGGACGGTTTGAATAAAACCCTATGTTCACCGTCGATCTATATTGGTTAAATAAAATTTTGAACATGCGTGTATTACATGAGGTTATACATGTACATGTATACCAACAGTGGACAACTTACAATTTCGTAAGGTATCATTTAGTTTCGTCGTGGCAAGTAGATGTATTCCATTAATCATTGGCTTCTAGCCTATCAAATCCAAAGTTTAAATTATATAGACATTACTTCGTTACTCGCTGATTCAGATAAACTAAATTAGCAAGCCATAAATCACTGTGCCATACAATATAAATCACTCTGCAAAACTGTGTCACATGGTCAAAAACTGCACCAAAACATTGAGTTGTTGGTGTCAACACAACACGGGACTATATTCTTACAATAATAAACAATCAATGTACACATCTGACAAAATTACAAACATTGATAACATCCCACATTAAGTAAAATTGAATGAAATTTTTGATACTTTCAATTTGCGTTATCTTTCTATACGCACATATTTTCATGTGGATGTATTAGGCCGTTGCCTCTGTTCGTCCATCCACGATTTGTTTGTGGACACCTACAATTTTTATCTGATTTTTGACAAAACTTAGGCGCCTTTCGATGTTGGCATGTATCTGACCATAATTTCATGATAGTACACGTTACAGGTCATAATTTTCACATGAAACCTGAAATACATGTTTATAACCGAACGATCCTGGTTCCTTTTGATATTCGTGCATATTGGATCTTAACTTCCTGAATTATGTTCCCTAAAGAGGTCACAATTATTACCAGGTTTGATTATATCACCGTTAAACCAATATATTGGTTGAGCATGAATTTCGTAAAAATGACTGCCCCTTGTACGCCAATGTTGTAAACATCTGGTATATCAAGGTTGTGGACCCTCTAGAGGCGACATGTTTGAAACTTGAAATGCATGGTTAATCCCTAAAGATCTCGATGATATATCAGATTATAACTTCCTTAATCAGGGCTCCTGATGGTATGAAAATTCGCAATTTTAAAAAAATGTGCGAATATATCAGTTACAGCGTAATTTTGGTTGGGTTTGGATTTCGTGAAAATCTGACCAAAACTGCCGGATAAAATAGTTGCCTCTGGTATTCAAATAGTGTAAACATCTGGTATGTCATGGTTGTGGACCTTCTAGAGGTCAAAATTTTTATCTGATTTTGATGAAACTTGAAATGTATCTTTTTTGTTCTCTATCCATCTCTTGCATAAAGTGGGCGTATATATACTGAGCGCCATGGAAAACGCATCACTTAGTTTTTCGTATAACAAAATGATCCTGTAAACATATCTTATTTTGCTTCTTATTGTGAACAATATTCAAATGGGAACACATCAATAACAAACAACACATGTGTACACTTATGGATGTTTAATCTGTAATCAACGGTACAAAGTCAGAGGGGTCAAAACCAAAAGTACGACACAGATGTCAGCGCGTGTGTCCTCCATGGTCTCCTATGCACGCTGTGCAGCGATGTCGCATGGAATTAACCAATGTTTGAAAGGAGGCCTGGGGCAAATTGTTCCATTCTTGGACAAGAGCAGCTTTTAAAGCAGCAATGGTGTGCATCTGTGGTCTCGGATACAGACGGCGTCCAATACTCCAATCTCATCCCAGACATGTTCTATCGGTGCCATGTTTTGAGACATGGCTGGCCAGTCCAAGACATTGATGTTGTAAGCAGCCAGGTAGTCCCGACACAGGTGGTATGCGGACATGCATTATCCTGTTGGAAGTGCTGAAGTTGTGGGTGCGCTCGAAACATCGGAGCAACAATTGGTTGCAAGACATCATCACGGTAGGCTACAGCATTAACGTGACCCCTGCAAATGTGTAGGGGGCCTGTGTGAAGCCTCTCCACACCATTACACTTCCCCCACCCCATCGATCTGTTCTGAAGACGTGGCAGTCAGCAAGACGTCTCCACACACTCTTCTCAATGTCTGGTGTCCTTGAGCCTATATCAAACGCCGCTGACGGTGATGATCCCTGAGGATAGCACTGACATAAGGTCGTCGTACACGAAATCCTACTTCTCTTAGATGACGTGTTACGGTGTTGGCACTTACTGCTGCACCTGTTCGAGTTGCTGGGTGGAATCTGTCATGCAGATATGAGTGGGCTGGATGTAGCGGTCTTGAGTCTGGGTTGTAACGCATTGTGAACCAGGACGTTGACGGTCACATGTTGATCCAGTAACTCGGAACACGTTCCACCAACCGAACAATAGTAGACTGATGACAATTGAAGTGTCTGGCAATAGCACTTGTAGACATGCCAGCCCTGGACATTCCCATGGCTTCATTCCGTGATTTTTAGTAAGTCTTGGCATCTTTAGCTCGATTCCTTCACAATCATACGTTCAACAAAAAATTACGACAGGTTGACGTTTCACAGTTCATGTACTGCACATTAAGTTGAAAACATGCTTTTAAAGGGCTCACACATAATGCTGCACGTGAAGATTGGGTTTTTCATGTGCATCTCGTGCAATTTGTTTTGTGCACACAGGCCGATATTTTTTGCATTTGGGAGCATTGTGTGAAACAATAGTTCATAGTATTGCATAATATTATACATACAAAACCACCTAGTAATAAAATATTTTGGGAAAAAAGTGATGCCCTTTAACGAGAAGCAGATAATTTCAAAAATTCATGGAATGTGTTATATTGAATGCTTTGTAAAAACATTGAAATAAGTATTTTAATTTCAGATTGCCTATGCTAAAATTGTAGGAGATGTGGTTATCTGCAGTGCATATGCTCATGAGTTGCCCAGATATGGAGTTAAAGTTGGTTTAACCAACTATGCCGCTGCATACTGTACAGGACTTTTATTGGCCAGAAGAGTAAGTTGACAAGAGCACAATCTTAATCATGGCTATTAGTCATGCTTTGAACAAAGATAGTAGACTCTAAAAGAAGAAATTAGTGTTTAAAATATAACTTATCATATGACCACATGTAAACGAATATTGACATTGCCCTTCCGATTATTTTAATATTGATATGTGTTGTTGACTTTAGTGAGATGAGGAAGCCTTTTGAATTTCATCAATTTCTGTCAAGAGTTATTGCCCTTGTTTCACTTTGTTGCACCTTGTGAATGCCAGAAGTTATCATCCGATCTGTATGAAATTTATATACATTATTTAGATTACTCAAACTACAAAGCACATTGAATTTGAGCAATTTACATTTATTACTTCCATGAGTTATGACCCTTGTAAAACTTTGATGAAAGTTATGAAATGTATATGTACCATTTAATTTTGTGAATTGGAGGTCAACTGAATTTCAGCAATTTCCGTTATGTCCCTTGTTTTACTTTAAACCTTGTGATCGTTCAAATGACAAAAGTTATCCGATCTGTATGAAATTTATATGCATTAATAAAATTGGTAAAACGAAAAAGCTTGTCAAATTTCAGAATTTCTGTAAAGGCCCTTGTTTCAGTTTATAAAACATTTTGAACCCTCAAACAACAAAAATTATAATCTGATTTGTATGAAACTGTCTTGTAAATACCCGTAATAAATGTGCGGCAACCCTTGTCGACAGCTTGGAATTTAGCTGATGTGGGTGCAAGTTTCGTTGCTCATCTGTATTAAGTTGAAATGTGTCAATGATTTCCATCTGTTTTGTAATTTGAAGAATTAACCAATTTACTAAGGTTTTGATCTGCCAAAGGCATTGGTATAACCAGTAATATGTATTTTTATCTCCAAAATATAAAGGGGGGGGGGGTGGATGGCTGAATGGTTAGCACAGGTGGCACTGTATCATAAAGTCTGTCATTGAGTCCGCTGGCGTGGTTTTGAATACCCCGGTTACGTGACAAGGAGTAGGGTCACCTGTGCAACTAAATTTTTTTTTCTCTGAGTCCTCCGGTTTCCTCGCACTGCTAAAGACACCTACACGCAAGCGAATTATTGAAATAAAATTAAACCATATGTTAGTCCCAAAACGACCTAGTTTGTGTCAAGTAGACATAAAAACCAATTTCTCTCTCCCTCTCTCCAAAATTCGTTTCTGGTATTAAATGCATTCAAATTGTTGCTTTTTCAGTTATTACAAAAATTTAAACTTGATGGTATTTACAAAGGACAAGAAGCACCAGATGGTGAAGCCTATCATGTTGAAAAGGTTCCAGACAAGCCTGGTGCGTTCCGTGCAATTTTAGATATCGGTTTATCAAGAAGTTCTACTGGTGCTAAAGTGTTTGGTGTAATGAAAGGATCTGCTGATGGCGGTCTGGATATACCGCACAGGTGAGTTGCAGTCTTTTTTTTAAAAAAAATGTATTAAAGTTGGCATTACCATGTGCCTATTTGTTAACCCATATACAGTTCAAATATTTTCTAAAGCTTGCATGCACAATATCCAGTTTATGAACCCGAAAATGAAATGAAATGGGTTTAACATCCAACTGTTCTGCTCCTAAACTGGGTGGCACTATGTTCTACACTTGTATAGAATTCCAACTGCCAAGGGATCTTTTAGGTGCACGTCAATGTGTATACGGAACCTCCATTTTTTGTCCCATCCAAATGACTATACAGCTGTCACTGTTAGGCCCTCTGTCCTGCATTTATGAACCCTAATAGAAAATTGAAAGTTCTATTTCAACCACACCTTCCTGTACGTTAAAGCCATGTAAAGGAACAGAAATGAAATAAACAAATGGTTGAAGAAGAGACTACAGTAAAAATGTGATTCCTTTTACAGTAACAAAAGATTCATTGGTTATGATAAAGAAGCAAAAAAGTATGATGCTGGTGTTCACCGAGATCATATTTTTGCCAAGCATGTTGGTGATTACATGACATACTTAGAAGAAGAGGATGAAGAATTATTTAAAAAACATTTCAGTCGATTTATTAAACTTGGTATTACACCCGATAATGTAAGTTAACTTGTTTTGTTATGGGCTTGAAGGTGAAGCTTTATTTGGCTGTCCTGTACTAACAGCAGTTGACATTGTGTATGGATAAATTATCTATTTTAAGCACCACCATGCTGGGTACCATTAATTTGTATTATAACACATCAAGATACTTTCCCAGAAAAGTATTTATCGGATGGATATTTCCAATAAAAGTATGTCAAATTTGGTATATATGGAAAGTATAGACAGCCAATCTTGCTAGAAAAATACTGGATTACCAGAAAAATAACCTTAGGGCAAGCGCTGGGCAAAATTGTCAGGGTATCACTGCCGACTCAACTGTTATCGGGAAAATTGAATTGAAACTGTCCGACAAAATGGCCGCTCTTTTTAAGCAAATTGTGTAGAAGTGTGTAATATGAAGGTTGTGAACCCTGTAGAGGTCTCAATTTTTATCTGATTTAGATGAAACTTAAAACATGTCTTTATTTCCCAAAGATCTCAGTCAGTCCCTTTTGATATTTTCACATTTCAGGCCATAAATATCTAAATTACTGACCCCTGATTGTACAAAAAGTTGCGTTCATTTTTAGATTGTTCTCTATCCATCTCCTGCAAAATGTGGGCGTATCCTGCCTGTCCAGTCGCTGGTTGATATAACTAATGTTTTGTGCTGTGTTTATGTATTATTCTGTATTTATTAGATGGAAGCCATGTATCAGAAATGCCATGCGGCTATCAGAGCTGATCCAAGCCCATCAAAACAACCTGTGAAAAAAGAATTCCCCAAAAAGAGGTTTGTATTCTCAACAACTTCAATTTCTAAAAGGTGTACCATAGAGCATATTCTTGTCTGAAGTATTTCTGCACAAAAGTACATGTTTAATGTAGCATTATTTTATCAGGCCGGTTGAAAGAGAATAGTATCGATTTCTTTATTTCAATACATGTACAATTGGGTTATTCTCAATTTTTATATGCTCACAATTTCACGTGGACGTAAAAATTTGTCACCTCTGTCCATTCACATTTAGGTCAAGTTTTTTTGCAAATGGCGAATGTGTTTCCTTATCACTGATTACCACAAATCCAGAACTGCAAATTTAACTTGATAAAGAGTTTAAAAAACATATCGAAGTTTGAAATTTTGTTAATTATCAATTTTGACCCTTATGTTTGGAAACGCCTGTACCCCATGCCTGATAATAAGTCAGTGACCTCCCTGACAGCATTTTTATTGGTCAAACGAATTAGAAAATGACGTACAAGATATTCACGGACCGGTAGCTACCCAAAAATGTTTGGGAAGGTCTTTGGGGGGAGTCAATTGGGCTTCTAGCTGGTGCCAACGTACCCACATTTGATGGTCTGTGACAAACACTGTTTAGTTTTATCATTGGTTGTCTAGTTCATGAAACTAAACTGTTTAGTATTGACATTGGCCATCTGGTTTGATAACAAGTATCCATTGAACATCTTAGTTCCTGGATCATGGCCAATGATTGTACAAAAAATAGTGTTTTAGCTTGTGGATTTAAAAAAACAAAAAAATCCTAATAGATCACCTTAACGCAAGTCAGTGCGTTCGTGTGTCTGTTCAGATTTGTTTGTGGATTGTCTGCAAGTCAGAATTTTTATCAGAATTTTATGAAAGGTATATCACCCAAAGATCTTGGTTCCTTTCAAAATTGGCATGTATTGGACCGTAACTTTCTGGAATATGCCTTGGTACAAAAATTCGCGTACATAGGTTATTGTCCCTTTAGAGGTCACTGTTAAACTTCAATGAAAGTCGAGTTCAAATTTTGAAAAAAAATTGACCAGGTTGTGAACCGTCTTAAAGTCACAGGTTTTGGCCCCCACCTTTCGAAAAAAGTATGGGACTATTAAAATGGGTTCGTCGGCCTGTCCTACTGTCTGTCCGTCATACATTTGGGGAAGTAATAACTCTTTCTAATTGAGCTAGAATGTTCAAACTTGGTGTAGGCGTTTATTAGGTCAATGCATTGGAGTTGAAGATGAGCATTTTCTGCTAAGAGTAAGCAGAGATAACCAATTTAATTGGTTGATGCTTTAGGACAAGATAACTTTAGTTCAAATTAAAGATAGATTCCCAGAAAAGTATTTATCGGGTGGTTATTGCCTATAAAAGCATGGCAAGTAGAGATATCCAATTTATAGAAAAATACAGGATTCCCTGAAAAAAAACTCATGGACATGGAGCGCATACAGGATAAAAATGTAAGTTCTTCGAATTGACAGCTCGACAATTAGGAGTTTGTACCCGGGAATGTATTTTTAAGTAAGAGTGAAACTAAGTGTACAGTTTTATTACATCAATACCTTTGATAATGAGCATTTTCTGCTCATGGCATTCTAATTGAGTTAGATTGTTCACACTTGGCGTAGGATTTCATTAGTTGAATGCTTTAATGGAGTTTGATGAACCTTGTCTGGTTACACTAAGCAGAGATAAGTAGTCTGATTGGTTGTTGCTTTGGGGCGATATAACTTTGGTTATAAATAAGTGAGAGTGATGAAATTTTGAATATTGATTCTTTATAACATTACCTTGAATTATAACATTACCTTGACTAAGTTTGATAATGAGAATTTTCTGCTTGGGCCAAGGATCGATAAGCAATTTGATTGAAGACTTTGGAACATAACAACTCTGCTTTTAATTGAGGTAGAATATTTAAGCTTGATGTAGATGTTCATTAAACATATATTATGCAAGAGCTAAATCTGATTATTGCAAGTCCTTATTTAGGCTTCAGATGTCAGACATTTTGAATTAGATCTTTGTTTTAACAACAAGCGTTAAATCCACACTGTAGATCCAAGATAATCTTGTTTCTGATGGAGATTGATGAAACTTAGTGTATAGATTGATTGTTTAATACTTATAAAAAAGATAAATGTGCGATTAAAATAGCATTATGCAAGAGCAAAATCTGCTTATTACAGGTCTTTCTTTAGGCCTGAGATGTTATCTAAATATTCAATTAGACATTAATTAACATATCCAGACCATAATAAACTCTTTATCTCAAGGCTAGCCTTCGATGTTGGCGGATTAAATTCTTATATGCAGCTTAATGGCCGTTGATTTAAATCAATCAAGTGGATAATCGAGACTATGCTGTTTATATTAATGATTTGAGTAATGATGACCGAGGCTATTTGAATATTTCAAACGCTTTTTTCTCGGCTAATATTGGATCAATTTGACTGAAATTTTCAGCAAATTATCTTTACACTATCTAGTTTTTATACGCCCACATTGAAATGTGGTCGTATATTGTCGTCGCCCCCGTCCGTCCGTCCGTCCGTCCGTCCGTCCGTCGGTCCGGCGTCCACAATTGCTTGTGGACGCTCTAGAGGCTAAAGTTGATATCCGATTGAGTTTAAATTTATACACAGTGTTTAAGGTCATGAGATGAAGAAGCCTATTGTTTTTCAGCGATTTCCGATAATAACTACCAGAGTTATGGCCCTTGACGACTTCAAAAAATCTTGTGGACGCTCTAGAGGCCAAAGTTAATATCCGATTGGCTTTAAATTTATACACAGTGTTTAAGGTCATACGACGAAGAAGCCTATCGATTTTCAGCGATTTCCGATAATTAGTGCCAGAGTTATGGCCCTTGATCACTTCAAAAAATCTTGTGGACGCTCTAAAAGCCAAAGTTAATATCCGATTGACTTTAAATTTATACACAGTGTTTAAGGTCATAAGACGAAGAAGCCTATTGATTTTCAGCGATTTCCGATAATTAGTGCCAGAGTTATGGCCCTTGATCACTTCAAAAAATATTGTGGATGCTCTAAAAGCCAAAGTTAATATCTGATTGACTTTAGATTTATACACAGTGTTTAAGGTCATAAGACGAAGAAGCCTATTGATTTTCAGCAATTTCCGATAATTAGTGCCAGAGTTATGGCCCTTGATCACTTCAAAAAATCTTGTGGATGCTCTAGAGGCCAAAGTTAATATCCAATTGACTTTAAATTTATACACAGTGTTTAAGGTCATGAGACTAAGAAGCCTATTGATTTTCAGCGATTTCCAATAATTTGTGCCAGAGTTATGGCCCTTGATCTCTTCAAAAAATCTTGTGGGTGCTTTAGTGGCCGAAGTTAATATCCGATTGACTTTAAATTTATACACAGTGTTTAAGGTCATGAGACGAAGAAGCATATTGATTTTCAGCTATTTCTGATAATTACTACCAGAGTTATGGCCCTTGATCACTTCAAAAAATCTTGTGGATGCTCTAGAGGCCAAAGTTAATATCCGATTGACTTTAAATTTATACACAGTGTTTACAGTCCTGAGACAAAGACGTCTATTTATTTTCAGCGATTTCCAATAATTACTGCCAGAGTTATGGCCCTTGATCACTTCAAAAAATCCTGTGGACGCTCTAGAGGCCAAAGTTAATATCCGATTGACTTTAAATTTTTACACAGTGTATACGGTCATGAGATGAAGAATCCTATTGATTTTCAGCGATTTTAAATAATGACTGCCAGAGTTATCTCCCTTGATCACTTCAAAAAATCTTGTGACACTATAGAGGCCAAACTTATCATCCAATTGACTTCAGATTGATACACAAAGTTTAAGGTGTTGAAACGAACAAGTATTTTGATTTTCAATGAATTTTGATAACTGAACAGCTAAATCCATGATATTAAATGTTTCGTATACCAATTGTTAGCCTGGGGCAAAACTTTATAAAAAGCAAACAAATTCTAATCAGATTTTAGAATATTACGAATGTTTCATTACCGAAAAAAGTAAAAATATGCGACAACCCTTGTTGACTGCCCGGACGATTTAGCTGCTGTGGGCGTATGTTTCGTTGCCTGGCAACCTATCTTTAACTATTATAGTGAGAACTGCCATCTCATCTATTGATTTTTGGATTTCGGGAGAGAACATTAGCCCTGCTGCAGGCTTGTTATTAGATTTTGATGAAAAACTTAATATATGTTTAAGTCTCAAAGATCTTGGTTCCTGTAGATATTTATGTATATTGGACCACTGATTGTCCGAAAAGTTGCTTCTTTTTTCTTTTCTGGAGCTTGCTTTCTGACCATCTCTTGCAAAACAAGGGCGTATCTTGCATGGCACCACTTGTAATAAATTGCTAACCAATCGAATCAATGAACGTTTTGTCTCTCATTATTAAATAGTTGATCCCCTTGCAGGCGAGTAGTAGTCATGTCTGAACAAAAGGAACCGCTTTGGCTCAGTAAAACAGACCTCATTCTGGTATCGGCCAAAAAAAACCCCACAGGATCTTCCAGGGTGTTTTCCTCTTGTCAATGGTGCAGTGAAAGGGGCCCTGACAAGGAAGGGTGTCTGGTCGTTCGAATACGATGCAAAGCCAAGGTCCTGTGTACATGTTGGTGTTCACTATAAGAACCCTTGATATAATTCGAAATTTCCCTCATATAGCACTGTATGGTAGGCATGTTCCCATCTCCATTATTAGTCCACTAGGTGCCAAAAAAGTAGGACATTAAATTTTTATTTCTGCACAGAAAACTGATACTACTTATCCCATGGTTTGGTGCTCTGGTTGGTTTAACTGATTGAGAAGCAAATAGAATTGATATTTAAACAGCTTAATTTATGTGTATATTTCAGATGGAACAAGGCAAAGACACCAAAAGCTCAACGTGTTGCAATGATCAAGCAAAAGAAGGCTGGTTTTGTCAGGAAAGTGGCCGACGAGAAAGCTAGCAAAGAGTAAACTGAATTGGTCTACAGTCTTTCTAGTGGTTAATAAAAGTTTTTGTCAGACAAAATTATTTTTGTTTTCCTTCAATATCATCAGCAGTTGATACGAGGCGAATATATCGACCTGGGATGACGTCATCAGCGGTTGATATGAACCGAATATACCAATCTATTAGAAAATAAAATTTTAATACATATTAATGCAGCGTGGGCATACCCGTCGTTTATTGAACCATCATATTGAATATAGTCCCATTTGGTCTTCCATAGTATATATGTCGGATATAAACATACTCTCCTCTGATTGATATGATAGAGAACACTTGTGCTTTGCCCGCATGTTCTATATCAACCTGGGGTAGGTTAATATCCTATACATTAGGGCGTTTCATATTTGAACTTTTTTTTCTCGATTTAACTCTTACCATGTGCCATGCTTTTCCAATTGGGTCCAAACTCATCACCAGCAAGTATTAAAATTTCCCCACCAAAAATGGCAGGACCCACCATTTTTAATTGTTCGCCAAGTATGACTCGATGTGAAATTTTTGAAGAAGTTGGATAAATACTTCCTGTTACAGTAGAAAGATAAAATTTGGCACATCAAAATTCAGGATGGTTGCCATTTTTTAGAAAGTCTTTTTCTGTAGAATTTAAGACCACGATTATTAAACTCCACAGAAATGTCATAAACAAAGCTATCTACATAAATGGTGACTAATAATAAACTAAAAGTTATACACAGAAACCATTCAAATAGTCCAGACGAGCCAATGTGCGTTTTCTATTTGGTGTGAAGTCTTGATCATGAGGCATCTTGATTATCCCGTTCCGCAAGATCGTTCTTCACAACGCCTAGAAATTTATTAAAGGACAATATTATTGGTGCCAGTCATTATCACATATGTGATAGAACTGATTAAACACTTTCCAAATATAATAATAACACAGATCATCGCTACCATAGAGGAGTAATAAAGGATTCATAAATCGGAAGTGACGAACGCCATAGGAAAACACGAGTTATCTCTATATGTGAATGACTGAAGTGACGAGTGATGATGACAGATAAACGGCCGAATTTCTGCTCACTAATAATTCCTTCGAAGACAAAGTCATTATATGGGACCGCAAGAGGATATCTGACGATTCAATAAATTAAGTGTCATAAGATAAGAGAACACGGGAAAAATAGAAATACTCCCTACAGCCCCTTGTTTTTATTCATTCTATAGGGGAGATCTGGGCACATTGAACCATTTTGTTCACAATGTTTGTCCTCATTTCATATCAAATGTTTTTATTAGAAGATCTCTTTATTTTATTGTATTGTTTAAAGACATATCATAGTTGCTATTGTGTATCAGATTCAATTAAATTAATCTTTAACTTAATCCCCCCACCCCCACCAAGTTGGTCCAATATTCATTGGGTACAAAAAGTGTCTTCTACTGGAGACTCGTATTCCTGAAGCAGTGGCCCGAGAAATCCCTCTCTGACCATTGCTGGAATAGCGTCTTTTTCTTGAACTTATGCGGGAGTGTGTCTATTCTTTCCGTTCAATAAAAGCTATCATTTATGTACAGCAACATGACAGTCCATCGTTTAATCTGGGTCTTCCCTAAAACTTTGGACAGTGATTTAAGGTATTCAAAACGGTGAAAGTATATTCGTTTCCAAACAGTATTGTTTACATTTCATTCGACTTGATAGCCTCGTTTGTCACGCAATTAGTTTTACTGCAGTATTCTGTTATTCACGGGTTAATTAGGCATAATAAAATCGAGAGTCATGACGTAACGTTATGTAAACATATTTGGTCCAATATTGGCAGCTAGTGATTGGTTGGTAGACGGACTACTGACAAATCAAAATTTAAAACAACAATATCCACTCATAATAGCCGTGTGTAGTTGGATTACCTCTAATCAAACGCAACACTGCGCGGAGTATGCTGGAGACTAGACATTAGGGTGTTTCACTTTTCACTTTTTTTGGAATTTCTAAGGTTTCTACCCTCACCGAAGTCCACTAGGGGTCAAACTTACACCATAATATTTTCAGAATTTTCTTGCCAAAAATGGCTGCCGACGTCCATTTTTTCAAAAAATTGTCAGAATCCAAGATGTCTATTTTCGTGACATGGAAAAGCATTTTTCAAAGACTGTCATACTGAACATCATTTTGGCACTGATAATGAATTTTGGATCCATAAAATTCATTATCTGGGCCAAAATGATGTTCAGAATGACACTAATCTGCCTTTGGTTGAAAATGACGGAAGGTAATGAGTGAAGGTGAAGCTCTGATGGAGTATATTCACCACAGTATTGTGGCCAAACTGTGATTGAACCTGGAAATTGTGTACAAAGTTTTTTTTTTATGATGGATTTTAATAGTCTAATGTGTCCTCTTTCAGAATGTACCGGGTGTGCCTCGGTAACCCTTGAGCGTTTTGAGAAATTCTAGATGACATCCAAGACGGTCGGCATTTCACTAAATACACTAAAATCGTTCTTTATGGCTGATTAGATGATAGCAAAATCCAAAATGCAAGATAATATGCATGACCCTTTAACTCGTTAGCGGCGGTTGGAGGCGATTATTTCACCAAACCAAATTATATCTAGAGACAAACTATATATTTCTGGACATTGGAACATATGCGTGATATGATAACACCACGTGCATGCCTATATCAGAAGCTGCATGGACAGTAAAAAATGAGTTGGCAGGATTTCAATGGTACTGGACACGTGTTTCTCAGAAGATGAACCAATTTCAACGGTTGTTCTTTCCTCGATTCCATTGTAAGAAGCTTGTTACAGATAGAGCTCTTACAAATCACTGCCTAAAACACGTCTAGCTTCAACAAATGATGCATGTGTAAGGAACGTAAAAGTTGTCATTACCAACTTATTGTGTTACGTTGACTGGTATACAGATCGTAATCTGAAGGAACGGTATCCAGAACTGTATTGCTTGGTTAAGGACACTACATTGAGAACATTACAACCGGTCACCGTGCTCTGGAGTCTGTCAAGTGTCTCATCAGATATGGATGCACTAGGGTTGGCTTAGATTATAGTTTTTTGTGCTTGTGCCGTCACATTTCGCAACCAGAAACTTGACTAGAGGATTAAACTAAATATAAACTACTTATTTTCATGTTTTGCGGGTAGAATTGGTTTGTTCTTTTTAAATATTAAAAATGCAGCTTGTGCCTCTTTCCAGGGCCGATCCATGTGGCCCTGGTGCTCCTGATAAGCATGTATGTAGTTAATTGTATCACTCATATCCTATATCCAGAAATATATAATTTGTCTGTAGATATAGTTAGGCTAGACTAATAGTGTGGTGAATATACCCCACTGTACATACGTCAGCTGGTTATGGACAAAGTTCTAGCATATCGATTTCTGAAACACGCTGGAGGGTATGGACATCCAAAACTGGAAATGTATGGTCAGCATCCCAACCCAAACCACGTAGTCTTGTTCCAAAGAATGGTGCATATGCAGGGAACTTGATCCGGAACTGTTTTGCCAGGTGAAGGTTACTAAATTGAGAACATTACAACCGGCCAATTTGCCCCAGAGTCTGTCATGTGGCCATGGGGGCATAGGCATGTACGTGGTGTTATCATATCACTCATATATGCTCCTTTGTCCAGAAATATATAGTTTGTCTCTAGATATAATTTGATTTGGTGAACACCCGGCACATCCTAAAAGAGGACACCTTAGACTACTAAAAATCCATCATAAAAAAACTTTGTAAACAAATTTCCAGGTTCAGTCAGCCATACTTTGGCAAGATTAATAGTGTGGTGAATATACTCCATCGGAGCTTCACCTTCAAAGGCAGATTTTCAACCAAAGGCAGATTAGTGTCATTCTGAACATCATTTTGGGCCAGATAATGAATTTTATGGGTCCAAAATTCATTATCGGGGCCAAAATGATGTTCAGTATGACATAGTCTTTGAAAAATGCTTTTCCATGTCACGAAAATAGACGACTTGGGGGCCATCTTGGATTTCCGCCATCTTGGATTCTGACAATCTAATTTAAGGTAGTGGGAATGGACTCTACATACCTGAAAAGCAGAAAATGGACACATTACAAGCCATACCTGACGTTTCTAAGTGAATTACCAAACCCAAAACATCCGAAAATCCCGAAAATAGTCACACTTTTGGAAAAAATGGCTATCGGCAGCCATTTTTCGCAGGAAAATTCTGAAAATATTATGGTGTAAGTCTGACCCCGAGTGGACTTCGGTGAGGGGTAGAAACCTTAGAAATTCCAAAAAAAAAAGTGAAAAGTGAAACACTCTACTAGACATTTTAGACAAGTAATTTCAGTCCTTGTACTAAACTTCTCCAAACTTTGTCGTGCCGTAAAGCACTAGCATTTGGCTATTAACCAATACTGTTTGTATACCAGTGCAGACAAATAAATTCGGTCATATCATTAGCCCATACCCTTTTGTCGTTGAACATCTAGAAGACATTCTGGAGTAAGAAAAACTTGAGAAAATAGATAACCACCCAGTAAACTTGAAGGTGAATTTAGGAACGTGACCTCCCAGCCAGTTTATCATTAGTTCCAGGATTTCGTTATCTCTTCGCGGAGGGTCATATGCTGGACCGCTCCGATGCTCCATAAAAGGACTTCGTCTGACATGTCTCGGAGATCACCTGCTTTTGACCCCCAGTCCAATTTCATTAGTTTATCAATATCAATACACACAGTTTAACGTTACAAGTATCTAACCTTGTTATATGCATCACAGAAAATTTCTGGGCTAAAAGAAACTAAGAAACACACTTTGGCTCGTCTGGATTGTTAAATGACTTTTGTGACTATTTGAATGGTTTCATCGAGGACAACCTGTATAACTAACTTAGTTTATTATTAATCTCCATTTGTGTAGATAGCTTTGTTTATGACATTTTGCTGGAGTTTAATCATCGAGGTCTTTACAAATTCTACAGAAAAATACTTTTTTCTAAAAAATGTTAAATGGCAACCCTCCTGAATTTTGATGTTAAAATTCTGAAATAAATCGCAGATCATCTTGTTGTCTTTTCTGTGCATTGTGCCAAGTTTTATCTTTCTACTGTAACAGGAAGTATTTTTCCGACTTCTTCAAAAATTTCACATTGAGTCATATTTGGCGAAAAATTCAAAATGGTGGCGGCTCGCCATTTTTAGTGGGAAAATTATAATACTCGCTGCTGATGAGTTTGGACCCAATTGGAAAAGCATGGTATGGTACATGGTAGAGTTAAATCGCGAAAAAAAAGTCCAAATATGAAACACCCTACAATACATACACTGCTACCCGGTGTTTTAACGTCCGCTTCCACAGTAGTGATATCGCAGACAAGACATAGGAGAGCCGAGGCTTCTTCCTGTTTTTAGAATATGATTTTGCAATCTTTCCATTTGCGGCCTTGGGTCATGGAGTAGACTTAGTGGGAAGTTTTTCCCTTTATTTAATAAAAACATATTGTTTGGTAGTTGATCTGTAGAGATAGCATTTATGCGGCCATATATGCGTCTCGTCTCTGGATTGGTAGAAGTCATCTTTGTGGGTTTAGGTGCCAGGCCCGTCTTATCGTGGCCTCCCCTTACACCACTTGTCCCACTCTATACATACAATCTTCAAGGTCTTTATATATCGGCACTCATATATATCGGTTGGGTCTGTAAGCCTATCAGATTCCTCGATCGTCGTGAATAACAAGCCTCGTGCAATGTCAAGGTTTCCGTGGGTGGAGGTCGCGACGTCACAACCTCTGATTGGACGCTACTCTTCGCGTAGATAACGTAGGTAGCTATAAGTTCGGGAAATGTGAAGTAATCTAGCAACGTCCAGGTGTAAAACGCACAGTCGTTGCTTTAGGAACATGTAGATATCCCACCTTAATGCGCCAAAAAATATTAACCTTTATGCTCCGACAAATTAAGTTTAAATTATTTCTTTGATATATTAGAAAAATAAAGACGTCTGAAGTATTTATAGGTAAAAAATATTTCCTATTTAATGTAAATGGGTATTAAAATGAGTAAAAGGCAACATTCTGTCCGATTTAGTAATTTGAATAAAACAGAAATTGGTTCTTGCCACTATTTACATGTGGAGTGAGGTCATTAATTGTTTATTCTTAGATAGGCAAATAACCTTGTAGCCGAGGGAATGTAAGAAATTGCACTATGACTTCTTAGCCTTATTGACTGTGGTGCCCCAACAAATTAGTAAACATCCCCTAAAAAGGAAGAGCTATTCACATCTCATTTGGTCTAAGGAAGTGTGTTTTTTTTTATCTGTGTAGGAGTATACTGGTATGAATAATACCCCGTTTCTCAAATATTCTTGTAGGATGGTTATAATAATATTGGCATGTGGAAAGGTGGCTTCAGTGTGTTTTATCATCTTGATTCTCATAAATCAATTTTTAAGGTCAGAATCCAGTTAACTTACAATAGATTGCTTATTGCGTGGCATTTTTCTGACTTAAATTATCATTTAGACATTTATTCACTGAACAAGCCCATAATCAACACAATTTGGATTCCACGTACCGAGGTGGATCGCTAATTCTGAGGCCCCAGTGTTCGAATGAGTTTCCATGGGATATTCTGGAGTGCTTAACAGTTTGTTTGCAGAGGGACTGGCAAGGAACACTGTCTATAGTTGTTCAGATCGGATGGAGAAAAAAAATATCTCCTGGAGACATGCACGGAAAAGAACATTGTGTATGTTGGTCTTCATTTTCCCAGCCGTCAAAATTGTTGAGTGGTGATTGGTGGGGGGATCTTAAATCCCCCTCATTTATAAAAATCAACAAAAACAAATTTCTCTTGCTCCCTAGCCTGTAGGTCTTAGTTTGCTATGAAAGTTTCTTTGGATTTTCCGGAGTGCATTCTCCATGTTGGGATGGAATGGGGGGGGGGGGTCACATGAACAAATCGCGGTACCGCAACAAAAAAGAAAATAATTAAAAAAGATAATACCCACAAAAAAAAAAAAAAAATATATAAACAGCCCAATACATTTTTAAGAATAATCGACATGAGGGAAGAAGCTAACTGATGCGTTAAATGGCGGATGTGACGTCATTCCAACCCCCGTATCAGCAAACGCCACCATTAACCGTTGAATGTCGAGATCTTGTGCCTTAATTCTTTCTCTAAATTAGTTTCGGTCAATTCTTTCTCATTATCAAACTGGAAACTGGCCCGAATTCCATTCAATTCCATTCTGAGTTGCTCAGTTGAAGATGAATACAACATTTGTTCACCAAAGTGGGCACCATTTGGAAACCTGAAATTAAATTATTTGTTTTGCAAACGTCGGGCACTAAATTCGAGTACTTTCAGTATTTAATAATACATATACACCCACTCCATTACGAATTCATCCATTCTTGTCTCTACCGATATTTCACACAAACTGATATTTGATTTGGCCAAAATGAGTGACATTTCCTGCCATTGCTAAAGACACCAACGCACAATTAATGAAATAAAATTGAACCGTATGTTAATCATGTAATTACCTATTTTGTGCAGAGTGGACCAACGAAAATTGAACATTATAGGCAAATATGATGAGGATCTATCCAAAGCCTGAAGAAAATTTGGATATAAAGGCAATCTTTTCCGATAATTCCGACAATGAACCGTGATTAAAGGCTTTATGTATATCCAGAGAAGGATCAGACCGACTGTTTAAGTGGACTGTATACAAAAATACTTTACAAAGGAACTCTTGGGCGATAAATACTTCCAAGTCTTGGAGTGTGTGGAGAAATAATGTGGGCGGAAAGAAAATTCTGAAAGCTATCTTAGCCATAGAGTATGGATAACCGATTTAAATATGCCGATAGGTAGCCATCTGTTTCGGTCCCGAATGCTACAAACTGTACTATAACAATGTTTTTTTTTATTGTCAAAAGAATAAAATTTCATTTCTGTGTTCTTTGTATTATTTCGATCAGCAATTGATATGAGCCGTATATATCGACCTGGGATGACGTCATCAGCGGTTAATATGAACCGAAAATACCAACCTATTAGAAAATAAAATTTTGAAACATGTTGTTTATTGAACCATCATATTAAATATTGTCCCATTTGGTCTTCCATAGTATATATGTCAGATATAAACCTACTCTCCCTCGGGTTGATATTATAGAGAACCTTCCCACCTTCCAGAAAGAAAGAAGAAAGAAATATGGTTTAATGGCACGTCGGCTCCAACCGGGCTATATTGCGCCAAACATATGATGATGTTACGAGACAAAAAAGAAACAAATAATCACATTATCAATATATACATAAATAAAAACAAATATCCCATGAACATCAGCCAAAAATAAATATCACAAACTTTATTTATATATATTTAAAACATGAAAGAGCGTATTAGGATATGTACAATTAATATTTTCGATAAAAAATTGTCTCTTTTAAAAAGTCTAGTGCTTTACAATATAGACCCGGCTGGGCAAACAAATGATGAAGTGACTGACAACGGTAATACCGTGATCTTATATGCTTGAGATGCTTGCAATCAATCAAAATGTGCTTAACTGTCAAAGGAAGATGACAGTGTTGACATTCTGGTTGAGGCTCTCGCTTTAAGATGAAAATGTGAGTTAAAAAGGTATGACCAAGACGAGAGCGACACAAAACAACTTCATCTCTCCTGTTAGATCTGTAGGAGCTTGGCCAATCTCCAAGGAGAGGCTTTATGTGATGCAGTTTGTTTGTGCCTGCAAGATCCCAAGACCGTTGAATTTATAATACATTTAAAATCCTTAAAAGGAATGTAAAAAATCGGATACGGGAAGATCTAAAGCAGACTTGGCAGCCCAGTCTGCTTGATCATTCCCTTTAATATCCATATATTTGTTGGGGAGTCAGCAAAGAACAATGTCCTTGATACTCAACTCGAATGAAAGTAGCAGACGATAAATGTCTGCCACTAATGGGTGATCACGCTGTTTGTTACTAATTGCTTGAAGACAGGACAAAGAATCAGAAAAGACGATGTGTTTTAAATCTGATGAGGATTGAATGAACTCCAAGGCTAGGAGAATAGCCTGGAGCTCAGCTGTAAAAATAGAAGCAGCAGGTGGTCTCGGATGGCGTCACTGTAGCCGAAGCTACCCGATCACCATCTTTCGATCCATCTGTGAAAATAGGAACATAATCACCATACTTAGACCTTAAAACTCTCTAAAGAGATATTGGAACACCGTCGAGCTAGTATCTCTCTTTTTTTGCTGAGAAAGATCGAAATCTATCTTTGGCGGAGATATAGCCCATGGCGGAGTTCTAAAGACAGGGGCATTCGCAATAATGTCAAGGTCGATACCAGCGTCCGACAAAAGGGGTTGTATACGAATACCGAATGATGGAACAACAGTATAGTCTTTACCAGATACAAATGCTCATGGCGAGGTCTAAATATGGTGTTAAATGAAGTATGATTCGGAAGTAATGCAATTTTCGTAGCATACAGCAGGGCTAGCTTATCACGTCTGTTGTGCAGTAAGTATTTATGCGCCTCGACGTATAAACTGCCCACTGCTCAACTTTACGAACAACTGAAAATGGTGTACTTGACAACTTCTGTAGTGACCACTGTCCGGTATATTGCAAATTGGCATTCAACGTACAAAAAAATAAACAGTTTCAAGCGAACGGTATGGAATTACGAAAACGCAGATATTGGGGGCATAAAAAGGGACGTTATAGCTACTAATTGGTACAATCTTATCAATAGTTCAAATATAGAAGCATCGTGTGTCGAATTTACAAGCTCATTGATCAATATAGCAAAAGCGAATATACCTTGCAAAATAGTGACAATTAGGCAACATGATAAACCATGGATGAATGGCACAATAAGACGTATGAAAAGAAAAAAAATAGATTACACAAAAAAGCGGTAAATAGGAATACAGACTCTGATTAATTCATATACTAAAACACACGCTACTTCTACAAATGAACCACCCCCACTAACAGTCAATGGTAACACGTTGTTTACTCAATCCGAAAAAGCAAATGCCTTAAACTCATTCTTTATTAAACAATCACAACTAGATAGCACTAATAAATCTCTCCCACCACTAGATATGAACCCTAATTGCATCGATAAGATTGTACCAAATCCAGGGGAAGTTAAAGACATAATAGACAGCCTAGATCCTACAAAAGCCTCAGGACCCGACGAAAAAAACACGAGAATTAAAAAATACATCTCAAAAGAATTCAGTCATCCACTTTGCCAACTTTTTAAGCTATCATTAGATCTACACATTGTACCAAATATTTTGAAATTTGCAAACGTGGTCGCTATATTCAAAAAGGGCTCTCCAAACGATTGTAGTAACTATAGACCAATTTCTCTCCTAAGTATTATAGTCAAAATCTTTGAAAAAATCATCCACAAACATGTCTTTAACTTCCTTAGAGATAATTCAATATTAACACCTGTCCAGAGTGGTTTTCTTCCGGGTGATTCTACCATATTTCAACTAATCGATCTACCGCACTTTTTCTGTCGAGCTATTGACCAACATCAATACACTAGAATAGTCTTCTGTGATATCAGCAAGGCCTTTGACAGGGTTTGGCATGCCGCAAGCTGGATGCTGCGGGGGTTCGAGGAGATTTACTGCTCTGGTTTGAAAATTATTTAACAAACAGACAACAATGTGTAACCATCAGTGGCACCTCCTCGGACCCTAGGAGCATCTGTACTAGGCCCGCTCTTATTCTTATTATACATAAATGACATTGTGAACAATATAAATTCAAACATTAGATTATTTGCTGATGATACCTCTTTATACCTAAAAATTGAAGACCCAGGGGCAAGTGCTGCTACCATTAACGATGACTTAAATCGAATCAAAAATTGGGCTGAGACATGGCTGGTAACTTTTAACCCCCTAAAACAGAGACACTGGCTATTACTACTAAACCCCACATAGCTAACCCACCATTATTTAGATACATGTACACAGTATAATTATTTACATACATACTCATACATACATACATACATACATACATACATACATACATACATACATACATACATACATACATACATACATACATACATACATAAATATACAACATAATTATATGATACATCATGGATAATGTAGAGACTTAGATAATTGTACAGAGTGCAGGTCTTGGAATTGTTCATGGAGATTTAAATCTTTTTGATAAGAGAATAAATAGTTGGACTTCTTGGAAACAAAAACAAAAGAAAAAAAAATATCAGTCCGTTTGAGCGAGTTTGTATCTCGTTTGAACGAATTAGTACCGGTCTAAATCAAAGGGTTTGATTTTATTATCTCACTTTAGGCTATTTGTAGACAGAAGGCCTGTCTATCGACGCATTTGGGGGTTGGATGGCCGAATGGTCAGCACGGGCGCGCTGTATCATATGTCAATGGGTCAACTCTGAAAATGGTTCCACTACTGATGTCTTCCGTCTTACTCCAGCCGCAATAGTGGTTTTTCCTACAGAGTTCCTTTGCGCGCGTTTTTTTAGTCAAATGACTATGAAAAGTTCACTGACCACATAAACTGGCCCAAAACAGCACTGCACATAGCTTAACAAATAATAAATCAATTCTTACTGAAATAAAGGTGACGCTTTGCCACATAATTATATGATTTGATGAAATCCAACTGCTACGCGAAATTTCAACTGGCCGGTGTCATGGCGGCAAGTTGCGTAATACGTCATTAGGCCTACAACATATACATCGCTATGCAAAGAAAAACTGTTCGGTAACTATTTTAATAGTCCAGTCTTCACTATTTGTGATAGAATTACTTATTTCTATACAAACTGTAATGATGTGTGTTGACAATTGTGCGTTTGAAACTAATTGTTACAAGTAAAGTAACTAGGTCGACTCGAGCGGTTTCGATTCCCTAGTTGTACGTAATGAGGAGTAAGGTCGATGGGTTTCTCCGGGTCTTTCGGTTTCCTCCTACTGCTAAGCGAACGAAATAAAATTGAACCATATGCTAGTCCCCAAATGACTTAGTTTGTGTCAAGTGAACGTTAAACCCTATTTAAAAATACATCGTCAAATTGCAGTCAATGGAATCCTTACCAATTAAAATATATTATGTGCTTCGCGATGGTGCAATCTTCCTCCAATGGTAAATTATATGTGACGTATCTGCAATGATTTTGTCTCTCGGTTTTAGTTAGTGTGTCAACTAAATCGGCATGTGTTTTACCTGCAATTGAAATTTGAAAGTAAAACGATTATCTTATACTTGAAAGATAAATATAAGCGTCATCAAGAATGGGCGACTTGCGTTTTCATTGGACACAATGCAAAGCCATCCCACAGATCAATCCGTTTTGGGCGCCCCATGAATCAAGTTGTGGTATTAATCACGTGAGTCATAATGAGGCGCCGCACCATTTCGAGGACGTCTCATATATAAGGACAAGATTGGCGGGGCGCCCAACCAATGTCACTTGGTATATGGGAAAAATCTGTTTCCCCAATGGGAGCCGACGGCGCCTTTTCCATTGGACGCAATGCGAAGCCAACGACAATCGTGCCCATGCTTGGAGGGGCTCCCAACCAATATTACTTGGTTTATGTCGCTATAGTCCTATATGAGGCGCCTTCGAAATGGAGCGGGCGCCCAAAACGGATTGATCCGTGGAATACCTTAACACGGAGGGGCGTCCATAATGACATGATTGATGTCGCGCCTTATAATGACAGTATATGATTGTCGGGCCGCACATCCAAAACGGCATAATAATCTTCAAAATTCAAACAAGTTGTATTCCTTCCTTCATATAAATTTATATTGAAATTGTCGGTCATTTTCAGGCGCATACCCTATTCTCCAATTTTTTTTTTTTGGGGGGGGGGGGGCGGAGGGAGAGCACCCAAGATCCTTCTCCAAAGGGAGTCATGTCCGCTGTACAATTCGTCGTGGACCGTCAAGTGTGTATATTGGAGCCTCCAGAAGCCCCATCGGCGCCCCAGAAGCCTTCGACCCCTAACAATTTGGGGCTAGCTACGGGCCTGGAATGCCGATCGGAGCCTTTGTCGTTTTAAAATGTTTTCTATTTTGGGCAGATCTCTAAAACTGTAAGTGATAGAATATTTTGAAAATTGACAACCGCAAACCCAATTTCCAAGCAATTCAGACCAAAGCTTCGTATCTTTTCCTTCTCCTGTCCCGTTTCCTGTCCTCTCCCCCCTTCTTTCTCTCTCCCCCCCTCTCCTTTCTTTCTCTTTTCTTTTTTTCTTTTTTCTTTCTCTTTTTCTGTATAAGCTTACGCTCACTTTTTTTTAAATGAGCTTAGGCACTGACTATACCCTTGACGTCCCGTTTTCAATTCCTGCTTGCCGATGATCATCTTTTATTTCCCAATTCTCAGAAAATGAAAGTTATAGAGGTCTGAAACCGACGATCTGGAATGCAACAGTGTCTAAAATCTCGAATGAGACGAAAACAAAAGGTCCCGTGAACACATTGGAGGACACATGAATGAACCCTTAACTGTTGGAATTCGAAATTAGAGTAGGCTCTATCCGCAAACTGATCCCGCAGTGAATATTCGCTTGGCCGTTACAATCACTGATAAGCATGATATCGACGAGGCTTAATGAGTACGGCATATTAACTTTTTTACTCCGACAAATTAAATTTCAAACATTTTTTTGAGGTAAAAGAAAAATAAATAAAGACATTTGAAGTATTTGTAGTTAAAAAATATTTCCTATTCAGTGTAAATGGGTATTAAAATGAGTAAAATGCATCATTTTGCCATAAGCAGTTAGGTGTTAAGTAAACATTGCACGAGCCGTTGATCCAATGACTACCGCCGCGTGCAGTGAACGCACATGTTATGGACAGTCATCTGTTACAGAGATAATTCGTAAGTAATTCTCTGTGAAACAGGTTGCGCTATCCGGTCAAAATTTCACTCATAGCAAACTGCATAGTTGTCTCCCTTTATTTTTCCGATTATGCCACCACCACCCCCCCCCCCCAGCCGGGGGAAATGTTTCTCGTCATAGTCAAGGTATTTAACTGATTTGGAACGTGATACTCTTGAAGTCATTTGGATTGAAATTAATATCAATGTTGATTTAAATTGACAAAAAATTCGTGTTTTCAATGTGGAAGACTTTAGACGATATTGAGTTAGAAACTTAGCTACTTTAGTCGAGGTTGTCTAAGATATATTGCATTCATCAAGCGTCAACTAAATTTCATTTAGACTATATAAATAAAAGTCAAATTAATTGATTTGAATATTATGGAAATATTAATCCGGCTGTGAAATCTATTCTGAAAGTCATCCGTGTATGGGAACCTTACATCATCATGAAAAACGAGCATATTCTGTACGTGCATCGAGTGCGAATGCTTTTATTGGTATCTCTGGACTTAGTTGGAACAGGGGTAGGGCAGAAGAAAAGGAAGCACAATGTTTTCTAAGCTTAGCCGCCTTATTAAAGTCCCCAATATCCATTATTTTCGAAATAACAGTGGAAATGGTTCATTGGCATCTTTGCATATCTGAGAAACAGGAAATATCCACCTGTGTCTCAAATAACATTTGAATCAATTTATGTATTAATTCGCGACGTGTTTCAATAGCCATGGCCAGCTTTCACAGTGGCCCGAGAGTGGCCTCAGTTGATATACCCATGTCGCTACCGCAGTGAGCTGGGAGACACTTTAAATGAAATTTAGTTGATACGGGATGAATGCAATTGTCATTGTATTAGTTTTAAGGTACAAGGATTACCATTAATACCCAATCCCTAATCAGAAATCTAAACGTATATTTTGATACCAAACATAATAATTTGTAAAATTCGATTTTTTTCTGCCAAAAATGGCTACCATCTTGAATAACTCCCAATATTGACTCAGCGGTACACTTATCACAAAAGTATGTATGGAAATGGATTCAGTTATCCGAAAAGCGTCTATTGCTACCAAAAAACGATCATAATTGGATGGAAATTGGAATTTACCAGCCAAAACCGAGGGCCATTGACCCATATGGGCATGCATATTGGACTGGGACAATTAATTGGTGATAACATAGGTCTAAATCGACCATAACCCGATGTCTGCATTTATATTGCAGCAACTGCCCGCACTTATTCTATCCTGCCTGGACTATCATAACTTGGTGAGTATTTGACCGATTCTAATAATTCCCTTTCCTCAATTTTATGTCAAGGTCAACAATAAACCTGACTATACTAGATATTTGTAATTAATATGTAATTGAGTGATAATATAGTATAAAATAGGTTGCCAGGCAACGAACGCCCACACAGCAGCTAAATCGTCCGGGCAGTCAACAAGAGTTGTCGCATATTAAAGGGACAATAACACTCTTGTTGGCTTGGCACCCCCAGAAAATAAATAATAGCCTTATTCTAAGTACTAGATGTTTAAGTGTCCTACCCGTTGTGTAAATTATCCATTACAACCTATTTTACTGTTCCGGAGAGTTCGAAAATATTTTAAAATTCAAGTCACATTTGAAAAGGTTTACGTTAGACTTTTAAAATCAATTAGTTGAATTTTTCCAATTTCTTAAATTAGGTGTGTTAAGATGAAATTTATATCATCAATTAATTGGAATATTCTAAAATAGTACGATTTGTTGACCAGAATGAAGATTGGGGCATATTATTCAGTTACAACAAGAGTGGTATTGGGGCTTTAAGTAATTATTAGAAAATCATTAGAATTTGTTTGGTTTTTTTAAAATTCTGCCCCATGCTAACGTTTAGTATACGAAACATTTAATATCATTTCTAAAATTGGATAATAATTGAGACCTCTAGAGGGACCACAAGCTAAAAGATAGGCTGGCACTGCCAGGCAGGATACGCCCACATTTTCGAGAGATGGACAGAGAACAAGCAATACCGAAAGTGATTTTTCCTACATCTTTAAGTCCTGTATTTCATACTGTATTGGGAGCAGCCATTTAGTTGGTCAGTTCTAGTCTGATATTAATGAAATTCGAAACCGACAATGATTATGGTGTGACGGTACACAACCTAGAAATGTGACTTTTCATCAAAATCGGATAAGAATTGTGACCTGTAGAGAGTCCACAACCATGATATACCATATTTTTACACTATTCACGTACAAACGGCGACCATTTCGTCCGGCAATTTCGGTACAATTTTCACGAAATTAGAACTCAACCTTCCTCATCAAAATCGAATTAAAATTGTGACCTAACAGGGTCCGCAACCATGATATATCATTTTTTTAACAGTATTCGCGTACAAACAGCGGCCATTTTGTCTGTCAATTTTGGTCCGATTTCCCCGAAATTCAAACTCAACCTTCCTTACAGTGTAACGGTGATATAATCAAACGTTTTTTTAAAATTGGATAATAATTGTGACCTCCAGAGGGACCACAAGCTAAAGAAAGGGGGATTTTGCGTATAACCAGGGGCCATAATTCAGGAAGTTACGATCCGATATGCGCAAATATCGAAAAGAACCACAACCTTTATATACCATTTTTTAACAGTATTCGCGTACAAACGGTGGCCATTTTGTATGGCAATTTTGGTCTGATTTTCCCGAAATTCGAACTCAACCTTCCTTACGGTGTAACGGTAATATAATCAAACGTTTTTTTAAATCGGATAATAATTGTGACCTCCAAGCTAAAAAAAAGGCGATTTTGCGTATAATCAGGGGCCATAATTCAGGAAGTTACGATCCGATATGCGCAAATATCGAAAGGAAGCAAGATCTTTGGGTTATAACCATGAATTTCAAGTTTCATCAAAATCGAATCAAAATTGTGACCTCCACAGGGTCCACAACCTTGATATACCATTTTTTAACAGTATTCGCGTACAACAACGGCCATTTTGTATGGCAATTTTCGTCCGATTTTCCCGAAATTCGAACTCAACCTCCCTTAGGGTGTAACGGTAATACAATCAAACAGTTTTTTAAATCGCATAATATTTGTGACCTCCAAGCTAAAAAAAAGGCGATTTTGCGTATAATCAGGGGCCATAATTCAGGAAGTTACGATCCGATATGCGCAAATATCGAAAGGAAGCAAGATCTTTGGGTTATAACCATGAATTTCAAGTTTCATCAAAATCGAATCAAAATTGTGATCTCCACAGGGTCCACAACCATGATATACCATTTTTTAACAGTATTCGCGTACAAACGGCGGCCATTTTGTATGGCAATTTTCGTCCGATTTTCCCGAAATTCGAACTCAGCCTACCTTAGGGTGTAACGGTGATTAAATCAAATAATAATTGTGACCTCCAGAGGGACCACAAGCTAAAAAGGGTGATTTTTCGGACAATCAGGGGCCATAATTCAGGAAATTACATTCCGATAGCCGCAAATATCGAAAGGAACCAAGATCTTTGGGTTACAAACATGCATGTCAAGTTTCATCAAAATCGGTTCAAAATTGTGACCTCTATAGGGTCCACAAGCTAAAAACGTGATTTTTCGTACAATCAGGGGCCATAATCCATGAAGTATTGATCCGATACATGCCAATATCGAAAGGAACCGAGATCTTTTGGGGATAAACCTATATTTCAAGTTTCGTCAAAATCGGATAAGAATTGTGACCTGTAGAGAGTCCACAAACAAATTGTGGACGGACGGACGGACGGACGGACGGACGTCCGGACGGACAGGGGCGACGACATAATACGTCCACATGAAAATGTGGGCGTATAAAAAGTCAATTTTGCGTACAATCAGCGGCTATAATTCAGGAAGTTACAATCCGATATTATCCGTTGAATATCAAAAGGAACCAATATCTTTGGGTTATAAACATGCATTTCAGGTTTCATCAACATCAGATTAAAATTGTGACCTCTACAGGGTCCACAACCTTGATATACCATATTTTTATAGTATTCGTGTACAAGCGGCGGCCATTTTGTCTGTCAGATTTGGTCCGATTTTCACGAAATTCGAACTCAACATTGATTACATTGTAACTGTGATATAATCAAACGTTTTTTTAAATCGGGTAATAATTTTGACTTCCAGAGGGACCACAATCTAATAAAGACGATTTTTCGTATACAATCAGGGGCCATAATTCAGGAAGTTATGATCCGATATGCGCAAATATCGAAAGGAACCAAGATCTTTAGGTTATAAACATGTATTTCAAGTTTCATCAAAATTGATTTAAAATTGTGAACTCTACAGGTTCCACAACCTATATACCATATTTTTACACTTTTCGGGTACAAGCGGCGGCCATTTTGTCCGTCAATTTTGGTCTGCTTTTCACAAAATTTGAACTCAACCTTCATTACCATGTAACGGTGATATGATCAAACGGTTTTTTTTAAACTGGATAATAATTTTGAGCTCCAGAGGTTCAAAATTGTGACCTCTATAGGGTCCACAAGCTAAAAACAAGATTTTTCGTACAATCAGGGGTCATAATCCATGAAGTTTCGATCCGATACATGCCAATATCGAAAGCAGCCGAGATCTTATGGGGATAAACCTATATTTTAAGTTTCGTCAAAATCAGATAAGAATTGTGAGCTGTAGAGAGTCCACAAACAAATCGTGGACAGACAAACAAATTGTGGACGGACAACGGACGTCCGAACGGACGGACGTCCGAACTGACGGACAGGGGCGACGGCAATATACGTCCACATGAAAATGTGGGCGTATAAAAACTCTCAAAGTTGTTAATTTGACAGATCTAACTAATTATAGCTGTCGCTAACTTGATATGTTTTTTTGCTAAAATCACTTACCTTTATCATCAACTGTAATTGCGTCCTTTGAATCGTTAATTTTGAAAATAACGTACAGACATTTTTCTTCGGTTAGCATATCCTTGTAAGCTTCTAGTCATGTTTCGTCTGGGTATATATTCTAGAATAGTGTGGTATTATGAAAATTTGAACGAAATGAAATAATCACTATAGATAAATGATAAAAATGTATCCACGCAAAGCGTGGAAACACGACCACATAGGAGCCATATGTCTCGACAACCGCTGATTAGAAAGGGAAACCTGGACGCTGCCCAAACTTGACAGACCGGGGGACAGTGTGACAACATAATACGTAGACACAGCTAGTTTTTTTGCTCTACAAAGATAGTGATTTTTACGGGCAATTATTAAATTTTTCAACTTGAAAATCACTGACATACAGTATTATGTATTTCTAGATAGCTTGAATGGAAAATTTTAATATTGCAATATCTGGATTATGCATATTCTGTGGGTTTCTGAAATTTTATTGAGGATATTGGTGAATTCATCTTAGTATATTGTTTGGGGTCAGTTTTCAACCTTACAATTAATCAGTGTAGTTATGTGTTTTTCTTACTCAAGAGATGAGTTGTTAGAATTTATCTCACATCATTATCTTAGTCAAACAGTTTTCAACAAACTAAAGGAATTGAATATTATTGCTCATGACAAAACTAATACGGGAAAAGAGTTAGAAGCAGAAAACAAAAGTCAATACCGGTGATTAAAAGCATCATAAACAGGTTCATACGGTGGCTGATAAGGGACATGAAAAATAATATAATTTGATTTTTTTAATATTCACCCAAGACAATTTTAATATAATTTGTTTCAAAGGCCTGCTTAGGCATGGGCCTTTAAGGAACCCGGCGGTTCAAAGCAAAAAAGAGAAAGAATTCGAATTCCAGATGAAAGTTTCACGGTAATCGATCTAGCGGCGCGGAGACTGGGCTATCCCTAAACGGTGATCAGAATTGAATAGATTTCGTGTGTGATCAGATATTAAGTAATTGTATTACAGACCATTCTTCGACGCGTTAGGGGTCCCGCGATTCTAGTCAGGCCCAGGGTACCGTTCCGGTTAAGATGGGCTTTGAACATTATGACTATGATGAATTTTACAGATTGTGCCACCAGCTAAATCGTCTTCCTTATTATTTGACTTTGAGATGGAAGGAAGGAAGGAAGGGGGATCTTCTTAAGCAGTGTTTTTGGCGACATCTGAAGTAGTTCAGCTCTGAACGTAGGTCTCATTACACTCGCCAGTACTACACCTGAAGATGGTCGACTTATACACGAAAGTTGATCGTTGTACGCAAAAGTCGAATTAAACTCGAAATTTCGACGTTTTGTCCGACCCGCAACTTAAGAATTAATGTTCTGATTATCGCGGCACCGCTGTCCACTTATTTAGCATGGTAGGATTTTTTTTGTACGCGATTTTGAACTTAGCTCTCTTACTGTGAAGGTTATCGGTGTATTGAAAAGTTGTATTCCTTGATAATAAAGATTTAAATCTACTCACCATTTTGATTTATTGAAATTTAATGTATCTGTTGCGATGTTGACGTGCGATATTCTTTAAACTGAATACCCATTAAAACCAGTTTCTCCTTTTTAATTGAAAAAAGCTGATGCGTTTGACCGACCTTGAACGACGATAATTTGTTTTTATTTAAATTCTGGTTTCTCAAGCTTTGGGTCGTGAGTACTTTTCTAGGGGCCATGACGGACTAGTCAGAAACGTTTTCATGAAAAAGATAAATCTCCGCTTAACCTCTAAGTACCAATCGTCTTCATTTTGATCTGTAAATAACGATGATGTTTCATTAGGTTACTCCGTTCTTCAAGAGGTCGCGATCAGGTGGTGGTTTATGGAATGAAGTCGCAACAAACAAAAGTTTGAAACCATTGATTTAAAGGGATATAGTCATTATGTTACAGCTGACGTTGTGATTTATTAATTCCCGCTAATATCAATTGCCTTGCTAGTAGGGGATTGCTTGAACTTCCACCTGGGCTGATATCGCAAACTTTCTATGTTTATCAGCCCTATATATAGTTTATATAGTGTACCGGTATTTAAAACATTTATTTTAAACTGTGATTGACAGAATAAGTACCGATATTACTTTTTCCTCAGAAACATTAACAAAACAAATTGAAATAAAATTGCATTTCGCCTCCTGCTAATCTGCATCAACCGGATAGTTATTATAGTGCAATGTTGCCCAGGTAGCGGTGTTTTAACCTAGTATTTGGCGAGTTCAAACGGTTAGGAGATTTAAACAAGCCAACAGTGAGGCTGATGTCCCCCGCCGAAATCCCAAAATAAATAGATGACACATATTAATTAATCGCACATTTATTTTTTTCAAACGTATCGACCAATCAAACTGAACACTAAGTGTCATCCAAAAATTGCTTATCTCTGCCTACCGTAAGAAGAAAATGCTCATCTTCAAACTCCATCAAGGCATTGACCTAATAAGCATACACACCAATTTTGATCATTTTAACTCAATTCGAAGGAGAGTTATTGTGTTCCAAAGTCTCGGCAAATCAAATTGCTTATCGCTCTGCTTACCCTGAGCAGAAAATGCTCATTATCGATCATAGTCAAGGTATTACTGTAATTAAACTATACACCAAGTTTCATCACTCTCACTTAATTAGAACTAAAATTATCGTGTCTCAAAGCATCAACCTATCAAATTGTTTATCTCTGCCTACCCTAAGCGGAAAATGCTCATCTTCGAACTCCATCAAGGAATTGACCTAATAAGCATATACACCAAGTTTGAACATTTTAACCCAATTAGAAGGAGAGTTATTGTGTTCCAAAGTCTCGACCAATCAAATTGCGTATCGCTCTGCTTACCCTTAGCAGAAAATGCTCATTATCGAACTTAGTCAAGGTATTACTATAATGAAACTATACACCAAGTTTCATCACTCTCACTTAATTAGAACTAAAGTTATCGTGTCCCAAAGCATCAACCAATCAAATTGCTTATCTCTGCATACCCTAAGCGGAAAATGCTCATCTTCGAACTCCATCAAGGCATTGACCTAATAAGCATATACACCAAGTTTGAACATTTTAACTAAATTAGAAGAAGAGTTATTGTGTTCCAAAGTCTCGACCAATCAAATTGCGTATCGCCCTGCTTACCCTGAGCAGAAAATGCTCATTATCGAACTTAGTCAAGGTATTACTATAATGAAACTATACACCAAGTTTCATCACTCTCACTTAATTAGAACTAAAGTTATCGTGTCCAAAAGCATCAACCAATCAAATTGCTTATCTCTGCTTACCCTAAGCGGAAAATGCTCATCTTCCAACTCCATCAAGGCATTGACCTAATAAGCATACACACCAAGTTTGAACATTTTAACTCAATTAGAAGGAGAGTTATTGTGTTCCAAATTCTCGACCAATCAAATTGCGTATAGCTCTGCTTACCCTGAGCAGAAAATGCTCATTATCGAACTTAGTCAAGGTATTACTATAATGAAACTATACACCAAGTTTCATCAATCTCACTTAATTAGAACTAAAGTTATCGTGTCCCAAAGCATCAACCAATCAAATTGCTTATCTCTGCTTACCCTAAGCGGAACATGCTCATCTTCGAACTCCATCAAGGCATTGACCTAATAAACACATACACCAAGTTTGAACATTCTAGCTCAATTAGGAAGAGAGTTATTGTGTCCCAGACAGACAGACAGACAGACAGACGGACGAACCCATTTTAATAGTCCCCCAACTTTCTTCGAAAGGCGGGGGACTAAAATGAACTGAAATGAAATGGAGTTTAACGTCCAACTGTTCTGTTTCTAACATGGGCTAATGAAGACGGGCATTGTGCTATGGGGGAAATCTTGCCCGGGCAGCGGCGCTACGGCCAACTCTTTTAACGAATTCCAACTGCCAAGGGATCTTTTACGTGCACGCCGATGTGTACACGGGACCGTGGTTTTTCGTTCCATCCCAACGACTAGACAGTTGTCCTTGTCAGGCCCTCCGTCCTGCATCACTGACAAGAGGAAACGACGCCGGAAAATCTGGATGAACTTTTTCGGCCAATGTAGGGATCGAACACCCGACCTCCAGGCTAGCGAGCCATTTAGTCACATGATCCCCAGGAAATTTCAACTGTTACGAGCATGCCAACGTGTAGACCGACACGGGACCCGCATCACTGACAATGGGATCCATGCCGAAAAAATCCGAGGAACTTTCTCGACCTACGCTGGGATCGAACCCAAGACCCGCTGTTTAACGAGCTAACAGCTTACTTAATTAAACGCCGTGCTTCCACAAATTATCATAAAACAAGATCAAAATATATACGCTAGTACATCCCCCCCCCCAATCGGATTAAAACCCGGGACTTTTATGCCGCCATAAAGAAGTTGATTTTCGTTATTTTATAGGAGTGGGGGGAATAATGTCTTACCTGAAATATAATTGAAGTTACTAGCAAATGCGTGCGGGCTTGATGAGAGTTGGTGGGGGGGGGGGCGAAACCTGACATGGCCAAAAAAATTCGGGTGTAAATACAACAACTTCAAAGTGGTCAAACATGGCCTGCTTATGGTTGACTCAAATTCCAATCAACTAATCAATCGTTTACAGAAAACGAATTTTCCAGCTATTCCAGCCCGTGAGTACAGCGAGGTTTGGGGGCTTCGCCTTCCCAGAGAAATTTTTGGAAAGTTTAACCGCCACAAATTCGCTTTTCTGCTATTCTAGCCCTTGAGCACAGCAACCCCCAAGTTGTCCAATGGATTTATCATGAACCGTATCCTACTCTGTGCCGACCTGAATTCCACCCATCCTATCACTATCAGATTGGTCCAGCCCGAAAAAAAAGTCGCCCAAAGTAGAGTGACTCCAGACAAAAGGTTTAATCCATAGGTAATTCAGTACAAATTCGTGATACATGTATTCAAATAAAAGAAAAGTAAAATTAAAGTGGGTTTTTTTATTAGATTTCGGGCGCTTTATTTTGCCAACTAGATGAAATATTTTTTTTCATGGATGTCCAAAAAGTTAGATTGCCCGAAAGTTAGGGGGCAGCCTCCCCCCCCCCCCCGTTTCCCCCAAACCGTACGCCTATGTTTACCAGATTTCGCAACGGTTCTTCGCTCTCATCATTCAGGCATGGTTGCACCACTATCATTTAATTATGTATAATGCTTCACGCGTGTTTTTTTGTAATTTGCATAATGCATAGAAGTATTAAAAGCACGATGGTTACAACATATATTTTATATATTATATGTTATCTTCTATTTTACCATAATAATACGATATTCTTTAACCTTCATGCCTTTTAAACCCAGCTTCACATTTTAATTTGAAAAAAAGCTGACTGTTTGACCGACCTTGAAGGACAATAATTTGTTTTTATTTAAAGGGATATAGGTTGATATCGCAAACTTTTATATTTCACCCCCATTTATAGTGTACCGGTATTTAAAAAAAAATATTTTAAAATGTGATTGACACTAGTTATTCCCTTGTACACTAACTAAACAAATTTAAATAAAATTGTGGTTCGCTTTCTGTTGTTCTGCACCAACCAGACAATGTGCAGTGAGACACATTTTGCCCAGATAGTCGCATTTTCGTACACCACACGATACCTGCTGATCAGTGCAAAATTGGTCCTATGAAGTAATATTGAAATTTTGGCTCCATAAGTGCAGTCTCTGTCGATTTAATACATAATTTATTTTTAAAGGTTGGATTAGTTTATGTTTTTCAAATTATGCAAAATTAGATTATGTTGATGTGCGGGTTAGAGTGTTTGGTAATTGGTAATTGAGTGAGTAGTAGAGCGAGAAGTCAGCTCCTATTTGCTCTACAAGTATTAGGAATTATATTAAGTTATCTATCTTTTTTTTTTATAATTCCAATTAGTTTTTATCATGTTGTCTATCTGAATTTTATAATTTTATTGAATTGTAAAGTGCATCTGAACACTTTGTGAAAGGTGCGCTATAGAAATACACCAAAATAATAATAACAAGCCAACAGTGAGGCTGATGTCCCCCGCCGAAATCCCAAAATAAATAGATAACACATATTAATTAATCGCACATTTATTTTTTTCAAACGTATCGACCAATCAAACTGAACACGAAGTGTCATCCAAAAATTGCTTATCTCTGCCTACCGTAAGAAGAAAATGCTCATCTTCGAACTCCATCAAGGCATTGACCTAATAAGCATACACACCAATTTTGAACATTTTAACTCAATTCGAAGGAGAGTTGTTGTGTTCCAAAGTCTCGACAAATCAAATTGCTTATCGCTCTGCTTACCCTGAGCAGAAAATGCTCATTATCGATCATAGTCAAGGTATTACTGTAATGGAACTATACACCAAGTTTCATCACTCTCACTTAATTAGAACTAAAGTTATCGTGTCCCAAAGCATCAACCAATCAAATTGCTTATCTCTGCTTACCCTAAGCGGAAAATGCTCATCTTCGAACTCCATCAAGGCATTGACCTAATAAGCATATACACCAAGTTTGAACATTTTAACTAAATTAGAAGGAGAGTTATTGTGTTCCAAAGTCTCGACCAATCAAATTGCGTATCGCTCTGCTTACCCTGAGCAGAAAATGCTCATTATCGAACTTACTCAAGGTATTACTATAATGAAACTATACACCAAGTTTCATCACTCTCACTTAATTAGAACTAAAGTTATCGTGTCCCAAAGCATCAACCAATCAAATTGCTTATCTCTGCTTACCCTAAGTGGAAAATGCTCATCTTCGAACTCCATCAAGGCATTGACCTAATAAGCATATACACCAAGTTTGAACATTTTAACTCAATTAGAAGGAGAGTTATTGTGTTCCAAATTCTCGACCAATCAAATTGCGTATAGCTCTGCTTACCCTGAGCAGAAAATGCTCATTATCGAACTTAGTCAAGGTATTACTATAATGAAACTATACACCAAGTTTCATCAATCTCACTTAATTAGAACTAAAGTTATCGTGTCCCAAAGCATCAACCAATCAAATTGCTTATCTCTGCTTACCCTAAGCGGAAAATGCTCATCTTCGAACTCCATCAAGGCATTGGCCTAATAAACACATACACCAAGTTTGAACATTCTAGCTCAATTAGGAAGAGAGTTATTGTGTCCCAAAAAGTGTGACGGACGGACAGACAGACAGACGGACGAACCCATTTTAATAGTCCCCCAACTTTCTTTGAAAGGCGGGGGACAATAATAAATACAACATAATAACACACGAAAACTGGTCACATTTCCAGCTTTGAAGGAACAAATGGATAGGTTTATATAATCGATGGGCCAAAATTTGAAAAGGGTTTTCGGCAAGTCCACATCTAACACATTTTGAACATTAAAGCCCCAATAACATTCTTGTTGTAACTGAAAAATATGTCCCAATCTTCATTCTGGTCAACAAATCGTATTATTTTAGAATATTCCAATTAAATGATGATATAAATTTCATCTTAACACACCTATTTTGAAAAATTGGAAAAATTCAACCAATTGATTTGAAAAGTCTAACGTAAACCTTTTCAAATGTGACTTGGATTTTAAAATATTTTCGAACCCTCTGGACAAGTAAAATAGGTTGTAATGGATAATTTACACAACAGGTAGAACATTTAAACATCTAGTACTTAGAATAAGGGTATTATTTATTTTCTGGAGCTACCAAGCCAGCAAGAATGTTATTGTCCCTTTAAAATATATATATTTAAAGGTTCATCTGAATGGGATAAAAAATCTTGAAAGGTCCACAATCGTCATACGTACTTCATAAAATGGATAAAAAAATTCGAATTATGCAAATATGTCAACACCTTATCAAATTTAGAGAATAAAATCATCCATTTTTTTTTTTTGGTAATGATTATTTCTTCTGATCAAGAGGGAAAGAGTGACAGATTTTATAAGGCAGTATTTGGTCATATATAACGTATTGGATCACCTGTTTGGTGCAATCAGTTGTGTCATGTAAACCTGTGCTGCATGATAAAGAAAATTGTTACAGTGTCATTAAAGTTACATTTCCGGGTACAAACTGGATGATTTGATGATAGAACTAAAAACATATTCAAACTAGTTAATTTATCATAATTTTTCTTCAAATCGTTCTCAAACCATTTTAATTGCCAAATATACCCTGCTATAAAAATTTATCAAAAGAGGCCATGTTTGCATCAAGAGGATTACACCTCTCCATACCTTTATCACCGGCGGTTTGAGACAGGAGAGAATTCATTACATACATAAGACGATGTTGTCTGTAATCGCTGAATATTTACTACAAATATCAAATCCTAATTAAAATTCTCGACTGCCTGCGTCTTTTTCAGTGATTTTTATCCCAGAAAGCGTTATACATCTAACTATTCATAAAGTTTATCAACATGTACACAAAGTGCTCAAGTTTGCGTGCAGCCTTCGACGCCACGCTTGCATATATTCTTAATTGTCGGGCTGACTATTAAGGGAACCACTTACAGTTTTGTCCTGTAATACCCTACACAAGTGTTTTTCAGGGAATCCAGTACTTTTCTAGTAACATTGCATCTACTTTCCATATATACCAAAATTATCATACTTTTATAGGCAATAACCACCCGATAAATACTTATCTGGGAACCCAATTTTAAGCTCTTGTACTTACTGGTATTGTATGAACAGGCACATGTAAGCCGCCTTGGTGGACCATTATACATGTGTCTAGAGTGTCCACAAACAAGCCAACAGTGAGGCTGATGTCCCCCGCCGAAATCCCAAAATAAATAGAAGACACATATTAATTAATCGCACATTTATTTTTTTCAAACGTATCGACCAATCAAACTGTACACGAAGTGCCATCCAAAAATGTTTTATAAAGAAAAATGCTAAAACCGAGGAGAAAAATGAAAATGTACCCTAGTTAAGGGGACCCTAAAGGCAGACAAAAGGACCCCTCTGGCCAAGGGAAAGGGCCCTCGTGTCCAAGTCAATCGTTTCTATACACTGTTACTGTCGAATCGATTACTAAATGAGAATGCAGTCATTGTATTGGCATAAAAATCATCAATCAAGACGAACCTAAGTTATCTTGTCCCAAAGTATCAAACAATCAAATTGCTTATCTCTGCTTACCCTAAGCGGAAAATGCTCATCTTCGAACTCCATCAAGGGATTGACCTAATAAGCATATACACCAAGTTTGAACATTTTAACTCAATTAGAAGGAGAGTTATTGTGTTCCAAAGTCTCGACTACTCTCGACCAATCAAATTGCGTATCGCTCTGCTTACCTTGAGCAGAAAATGCTCATTATCGAACTTAGTCATGGTATTACTGTAATGAAACTATACACCAAGTTTCATCACTCTCACTTAATTAGAATTAAAGTTATCGTGTCCCAAAGCATCAACCAATCAAATTGCTTATCTCTGCTTACCCTAAGTGGAAAATGCTCATCTTCGAACTCCATCAAGGCATTGACCTTATAAGCATATACACCAAGTTTGAACATTTTTACTCAATTAGAAGAAGAGTTATTGTGTTCCAAAGTCTCGACCAATCAAATTGCGTATCGCTCTGTTTACCCTAAGCGGAAAATGCTCATCTCCGAACTCCATCAAGGCATTGACCTAATAAGCATATACACCAAGTTTGAACATTTTAACTCAATTAGAAGGAGAGTTATTGTGTTCCAAAGTCTCGACCAATCAAATTGCTCTGCTTACCCTGAGCGGTATCGACCAATCAAACTGTACACGAAGTGTCATCCAAAAATGTTTTATAAAGAAAAATGCTAAAACCGAGGAGAAAAATGAAAATGTACCCTAGTTAAGGGGACCCTAAAGGCAGACAAAAGGACCCCTCTGGCCAAGGGAAAGGGCCCTCGTGTCCAAGTCAATCGTTTCTATACACTGTTACTGTCGAATCGATTACTAAATGAGAATGCAGTCATTGTATTGGCATAAAAATCATCAATCAAGACGAACCTAAGTTATCTTGTCCCAAAGTATCAAACAATCAAATTGCTTATCTCTGCTTACCCTAAGCGGAAAATGCTCATCTTCGAACTCCATCAAGGGATTGACCTAATAAGCATATACACCAAGTTTGAACATTTTAACTCAATTAGAAGGAGAGTTATTGTGTTCCAAAGTCTCGACTACTCTCGACCAATCAAATTGCGTATCGCTCTGCTTACCTTGAGCAGAAAATGCTCATTATCGAACTTAGTCATGGTATTACTGTAATGAAACTATACACCAAGTTTCATCACTCTCACTTAATTAGAATTAAAGTTATCGTGTCCCAAAGCATCAACCAATCAAATTGCTTATCTCTGCTTACCCTAAGTGGAAAATGCTCATCTTCGAACTCCATCAAGGCATTGACCTTATAAGCATATACACCAAGTTTGAACATTTTTACTCAATTAGAAGAAGAGTTATTGTGTTCCAAAGTCTCGACCAATCAAATTGCGTATCGCTCTGTTTACCCTAAGCGGAAAATGCTCATCTCCGAACTCCATCAAGGCATTGACCTAATAAGCATATACACCAAGTTTGAACATTTTAACTCAATTAGAAGGAGAGTTATTGTGTTCCAAAGTCTCGACCAATCAAATTGCTCTGCTTACCCTGAGCGGAAAATGCTCATTATCGAACTTAGTCAAGGTATTACTGTAATGAAACTATACACTAAGTTTCATCACTCTCACTTAATTAAAACTAAAGTTATCGTGTCCCAAAGCATCAACCAATCAAATTGCTTATCTCTGCTTACCCTAAGCGGAAAATGCTCATCTTTGAACTCCATCAAGGCATTGACGTAATAAACACATACACCAAGTTTGAACATTCTAGCTCAATTAGGAAGAGAGTTATTGTGTCCCAAAAAGTGTGACGGACAGACGGACAGACAGACAGACAGACAGACGGACGGACGAACCCATTTTAATAGTCCCCCAACTTTCTTCGAAAGGCGGGGGACAACAATAATAGAAGACCAAAAGATGGACAGACAGGGGTAACAACAATATACAACCATATTTAAACAGCTAATAGTAGAAATAAAAAACAGATAAAATCATATTGAGTTTTATTCATTAATTTGCTTTCAAATAAAATAATTGCATAGAGATTTCTCTTTTATATATTGTTTTCTTTTTACACATTAAATTGACTATCATACAAATATACATATTTACATCTATGTTGAATATTATTCTACAAATTACTTTTCTTGGAAACCTATTCAGTCACAGAATCAATGTGATTACTTTGTTGAATGGTATGCATGGCATTTTACCCCCAAATTGTGTATTCTGGTGGTAAATGTAGATGGAACATATAGGTAATTGTACATGGAAAACTCTTGCTGTTGCAGATAATCGTTTATTTTCATCAACTAGACTGTCTGTATACCCCATAGGCTTTGTGATTAGGAATGATTCCTGTACAAAAACAAATATATGATCAATAGACATTTGTTTATGTTATTTATAAAAGTAATCTGGAACAGTTTCTTGGCATTAAAAAACTATTTTTCAGACCACTCACATAAGAACAATGGAAATTGTTAGTCATATACATTAGGTGTTCAAAGAGAACAGTAAATATACCTATACCTTAACAAGAATATCACTTTTTAAATTACATTTTCAAAAGTAGAAATTTGACTAAAAATATGAAACTTCTTTAACATCATAATGCATGACATTCAGACCTTTAATAACTCAATATAAAAGACTAAAACGCTTGGCATTTTGAAACTAAAAACGTTTGAACTGTAACATCTTAAAACGTCTATGTATCAGCAATAGATTGGCAGATTTGTCTACAAATTCGCATACAATCTTATATGAACATCTGCAATGTAACTACATCTCTAGTAAAATTACATCAAAATAAATACGCAATCAAAAAGATTCTCCCAGAACTAACTGGTAGGTCAATAGCAATAATTGCAATGCTATATACAATAAGTTATAGTCATCAAGAAGCTCCATTCAGATACATTTTACCTAACAGAGTAGAACAGTTGGCTAACACCTTCACAGTGTACAATAATGACAAGATGCTAAAAACACTATACAACAACAACAAAACCATACACCAATGGGTTAACCCATGACAGTTCATAACACTGATATTCCTTTTCGTATAATATCTGACCTTCAAACCAAGGAATCACAACTACAATACTGTTTCTTTCACTGAAGACCACATGCATACTTTATATTGCACTTGTCATTTATAATAAATGACAGGAAGTTAAATTCCTGCTGAAAGTTTTGTATACATTATAAGTACTCTGACAAGCATACGATAGCCTGGGCTGTACTGATTGGCAAATTAATTGTTTTACAGTATTTATTAATTGCCTCACACTATAGAACTATACAGCACGGCTAGTGAAATGAACAGCTGTAGTAAATTGTTTGGAATAATCTGACAAGGTATGCTTTCAAATATTTATGGCATAACTTATCTTTTTTTTCTTAAATCAATCGGATTTCAAGTTGTCTATACATGATCTGTCAACAAAGTACATCAGATTAAAGTACAACACAATATGGAGAAATGAAAGGTCAAAAATGAATGAATCAATAAATAGAATTTGTACTAAGGTTAACTTAAAAACTGTAATACTAATAATTTAGACCTGCATCATAAAGTCTTAATAAAAAAATTAATATTCAATGTGAAGAAATATGTTCAACGTTGTTTTTATCGTGACATCCTTAGTTCATAAGGTAGCTTACATGTATTTCTAGTGTTCATATTCGCTGTTGAGATAGGCAAAATTTTGGATTACTTTCGGGTATTTAAAAGTTTAGAAATTTCTTGACACGGAACCCCTTTTTACATCATTTGAAAATTTGTCTATAAATATAAAATTTCAGGTCATGCAGAATACCATGCAATGTCATTCCCTTATAGTAATTATAATAGCAACTTATCTATGTTCAAACATTTACTTTATCAAGAACTGGACCTTTTACTATAGTTTTACCCAAATGTATCTTCAACTCATCTTTACCATCACAATATCAAAGAGCCAAATCAAAGACTAGATTTTAGGGGTGACATTAGGACAAATTAGAAGAATAACTATACATATACATTCCCCTTAAAAAAAAATAAAACCAAAAACCTGATGGGTTACATTGTATGTTGGTAAGATGTGAAACCCCATTCTTTTAAATAATAAAATAGAAAAAATCACACATAATATTAAAACATATAATAAAGGAGTAAAACCTCTGATTTTGACCAAAATAAAGTATTGAATTACATAACAAGCCCAATTTGATGTAACTTTTAATTCAGCCGATTCACTAATAATTCTAGTTATGTTTCTTTCCGTTAAAGCCAGTGGTATCTAAGCATGGACTCTACATTTAAGTGCAGAACTAAATTTCAAATAAAGACAAATCATATCAGGGGCGTAAAAATCCACTAGCCCGACGCTACCAAAATAACTTACGGGCTAGTGACCTATTTTGCCTTGCTAGTCCTGGGATAGTGCCATCACTTATTTGTGATGATATAAATAAATAAACTGTAAAACATCCCACATTTATTTCTCAAATTCCAAGGAAAGGTCAGTCATGGCAATAGACTTTCAGTAGTAAAACTTAAAACTGTATGGACATTTTTTGTACTACTCTTATTCATTCATTCTTGACATTTTCATTTCTCCATCTTGCACGCTTTGACAGGTCACGTATAAACCAGTTGAAATCAGGTTGATTTAAAAACCTTTGTATTTTTAAAAACAAGATAATTTTGATTACTTAACATGTCAAGTATTTCCAAAGAATTTACTACACGTTTTCATTACACACACGCCATGCCGAATGGTTCCAGTGACCCTGTGTTGTCAACTTTGACCCTATCGACATGCAGCATGGCACTCACTCACAACTCAGTAATAATATAAACAATTTTACTATCCTGTCTATTTCAATACTATATCAGCAAATCAAACTGATTTGTTTCGTTTTAAGATTCTTTACAGAGTGACCAGATAAATAAATACGGCAAAACAATTAATTTGTCAATAAGTCGAGGCGTTCTCGTGCTTTGTGTAAACAAATCTTCCGAGCGGGAATTTAAGGACGTTAATTTACCGAGATATATTACAAATGACATGTGCTATATGAAGTATTTATATGGTCTTTAATGACAGAAAACATTGCTGTGGCTACCATTCCTGGATTTGAAGGTCAGACAGGATATGAAATAAATATCAATTTGTAGTTTTTTTTAACCGTTTCACCAGTGCAACCGAACCGTGACTGGTTAACTGTGTAGCCCTTTACCTTGTTGAACTATGGACTAATGCCGGGCGAGTGCCTGACTGTAGACTTGGGCTAGTGGATTAAAATTTTTTTCTACACCCCTGAATCATAAGACTTATAAAGTCAATAAAGAGGTCTGGTAATTTTAATACTAGATTAGTCCCACTCAACTAAATATTGAATCTTTCCCTCTACTGTCACTCTCTGAGCAATCACATTAAATTTATCAGTTTGAGCCAGACGATCTTCTTTACCTAAATAGCTTCCTACTTTCGATTTTAATTTATTTATATCAACTTGTGTGTTCTTCACTGCTTCAATCACTTCTGAACTCACAACATTTTCTACATGGGACGATTTTGATTTTCTTTTTCGTTTTCTAACATTTCTGTTAATGTCTATATTAAATAACTGACGCTGGGAACGTCTCCGTTTTTGTCCTAAAATGAGGGGTGTCTCTAATTGATCCTCTAATTGATCACATGATGTACATGACATATTATCCACTTCTGATAATGACGTAGTCTCACATAATGATGCACTTTCGCTTAAAGATATTGATTCACATATATCTAATATTTTCTGTTGAAAGTATTTTTTCTGTTCCAATTCTGCATTTTGTTCAAGTTCTGTTTTAAATGGGTGATTGGCACCTTCGAAACTATCTACATGAGGTATTATGTTATCCAATGAAAATTGTTTTAATCTTGTTGGTTTGGATCGTGATTTAGGTTCAGCACTAACAAATCTTTCAAACTCTGAGAAGAATGTGGTATGTATGGGACTTCCATCGTAGCCAGTATATGATTGGTTAAAACTATGACATTCAGACAATACATTCTGAAAAAGACATAAAATATTAATAATAAACGTAAAGTTTTCGGGCAAAAATAGTAACTCCATGAGTTACATCTAGACATTATACAACACAAATTGTCAACAAATAATAATGCAAAAGCGGCTGCCAGGAAGGATACGCCCACATTTTTAAGAGATGGATAGAGAACAAGCTAAACAGAAAGTGATTTTTCGAACAACCAATTTTTATATTCAAACAGTATTTTAAATTGGATAATAATTGTGACCTCTAGAGGAAGAAAAAGCTAAAAAAGTTGATCTTTCGTACAATCAGGAGCCAAAATTCAGGAAGTCACAATCCGATATGTGCAAATATTGAAAAGAACCATGATCTTGGAATTATAAACATGCATTTGAAGTTTCATCAAAATCGGATCAAAATTGTGACCTCAAATATTTTTACACAATTTGTGCTCAAACTGCGGCCATTATGTCGGTGAATTCTGGTCCGATTTTCAAGAAATTCGAACTTAACCTTCATTTCGGTGTAACGGTGATAAAATCAGACAGTTTTATTAACTCGAATAATAATTGTGACCTTTAGAGTGACCACAAGCTAAAACATGCGATTTTTCGTACAATCAGGGGCCATAATTCAGGAAGTTACAATCCGATATGTGAAATATTCACAGGAACCAAGATCTTTGGGTTATAAACATGCATTTCAAGTTTCATCAAAATTGGTTCAAAATTGTGACCTCTACACTGTTCATAAGTTAAAAACGTGATTTTTCGTACAGTCAGGAGCCATAATCCATGAAGTTACAGTCCGATACATGCCAATATCGAAAGGTACCGAGATCTTAGGGTAATAAACCTATATTTCAAGTTTCATTGAAATCAGATAAAAATTGTGACCTGTAGAGTGTTCACAAACAATTGTGGACGGATGGACGAACAGGGGTGACGACAATATACGTCCATATGAAAATGTGGGCGTATAAAAATAAGATACACAGACAAAATTTTTAACTTAAGGATGAAATGGAGGTATAACTTCTCATCAACACGTTAGTAAGATCATTTAATTAGAGAAAACCAAGGTATCTAAAGAAAACACCCAAACATTTCAAGTACAAACCTCTGATGAACCTGTAACTTGCCAAAATAACAGGTCTTATTCTAGACAAAAGGGCAAGATTTAAATCCTCAAAAAAAGGAAAACATTACCTTGGTGGTAGCTTCTTGTAAGAGTTTCTTGGCTTTCTCACTTTTAAACACAATAGAATCATCAATATCAAGTCCATTCTTACGATATCGTAGAGGTATAGGTGAATTACTGTAATAGAAATCCATATCAAAATTTTCACTGAAGATATACATAAAACAGAGTTTGTTTAGCTACTAGAGATTTGTAATGACTATATTTGTCACTTTGAAATGGTGATTTAAAATCTGGTCCAAATTAAACTTATAGTATGGTTTACTAATTTGAGAATAAAACAAGAGGTTGCCATGCAAGAGATGGAGAGAAAATAAGCTTAAAAAGCGATTTTTTTGTACAATCTGGGGACATAATCCAGAAAGTTAGGATCCAATATGAACAAATATCAAAAGGAATTTCTGGGATATAACCATATATTTAATGTTTCATCAAAATCAGAAGATAGGTTGCCAGGCAACAAAAATATATACACCCACAGGCCAAAGCAGCTATGTCACATATTTTTTCTTTTGTCAGTTTTGAGAACATTTACAACACATCAGAAAACATCAGAATTTGTTTTGATTGTTTGTCTCCTGACCTTAAACAATTTATATTAACTTTAGCCTCCAGTGTCCACAAAATTTTCGAAGTGATCAAGTTCCATAACTCTGGCAGTAATTCTCAAAATCGTTGATAATATTCTTTGTCTCATGACCTTAAACAATGTTAATAAATTCTTAGTCTCATCGTGAGTATAAATTCAAAGTCAATTGGACATTAACTTTAGTCTCTAGAGTGATCACAAGATATTTCAAAGCGTACAAGGGTCACATCTCTCTCAGTAATAATCAGCAATCGTTTAAAATCAATTAGGCTTCTTCGTTTCATGACCTTTAAACATTGTGTATAAATTCAAAGTCAATCGGATATTAACTTCAGTCGGACAGATGGGGGCGACGGCAGTGCTCACACAATTGTTCAATTTTTCTTCCGCCAATTTTTCATTTTAATTTATTAGCCATATATTTTTTCCGCCAAAAAAAAAAGAAAGAATATCTATTCTATTATATTTTTTCAGTAATTTCTATTTACATATAATATAAATATGATATTACAATTTACAAAATTCTTCACTGCTTTGCAGAAGCCCATTTTTTAGAGCTTTTTCAACATCCGGGGTAACCACACAGTGTATTTGTTTTTAATGAATATTTTTCTTTATAACAGAAATTGTGACCAAGCACTTACTGATATATCAAGGATTTGAAAATTTTCATTCATCTTTAAGAGATCTACATTTTCAAATGCACAAACATGTAGGGACTAAAAGCTGAATCTTTCTTTAATGATTATGATCGAGGCTGGGCCTAATATCAAACGGTAATAAGTTTGCTGTTCAAGTTTTCGCTTACGGCCCATTATTATTAATGGCATGTGATTAGAAAATAACTGACTTTCGTTCGTTCGCTTCTGGCGTTTAATATCGACTTCCATATAAACTTTAACAACAAACCTGGCTTTATTTATTAACGATACGTGCAACAGGAGTAGGAAAAGGATAAAACAGACGTCATAGTCCAATAATCTCACACAAATCGAACGAGTATTATTCACGGTGTCCGCCATTTTGAATATATAGAAACCGTCAAAAAAGTCACCCTTTCGTATTTGGAGACAAACAATCGTTTGTCTCTTGATTAGTTTATTACTACTCTTACTGTATATACTAATCAACGCTAATCCGAGATTGATCAAGAGACAAAGTATTAGTACTTGATTGATAAATGACTCATCCAAGCGTGATAGATTGTAACGTGTGTGCACGCCGTGGAAATCAAAACTTTGTGGCAAGAATTTTTTTTTAGCCATGGTTAAAAAAGAATCGCCAAAAATTTCGCCAGATTGAATATTTTAACGTCAAAATTATTTTTATCGCAATTGGCGGAAATGGGGATGGACAGCGTGAGCGCTGGGCGACGGGCATTCTAAGAAATGTGAGTACCTTGCATATGATTTAGATTTTAATTAACTCTAAATTTTCTTTTAGTTTAACTTTCGATTTTGTGGAGGGGACATTTTTGCACCATTGAGAAAGCCTTATGTCAAACATAAACTGTGCCCCTGCAATATCTTTAAATATGTTTCATTAATATGTTACTTGTCTGCGATATCACCTTGGTGGAAGCGGACGTTAAATAAAACTATTTCACACACATTAATGTTATCATTTTTTTTACCATTGAATAGGAACAAATGTTTTAGTTTTTTTCCCCTTCATCTGTAAATTAGCCATGACATCATCAGTAATAGGTCCATCTATTGGCAATATTATGGTTGGAGCAGGAGGAGGTATCCTCACTCGTAAACCCCATAGTGTCGATTTTTTTCTAATTTCTCTACCAGAACAAAACCTTGAAAAATAAATTGTTTTATAATCATTATTTACAATATTCCAACAGCACTCTTTGTGCATACGTGATTCACCAAGCTAAGTGGATCACTATTCATATCAACTTCTCTGCAAACTAAATTATTTTTCTAAAAATTTCACGCCAAACATACAGAGCATTTTTCAAGATCAGCTTGTATTTTACCAGATTGCCTGCACAACAATATCATTCTAAATATGTGTAGTGCTGCATGGCATGCACCATCCACATTATAAATAGAACAGCCCTAATTAAAGCCTACCTTGTTTTATGATGTTGACATATTTCTGTTATTTTATGTTGAACTTGCTGCATAGAACCAACATCTAGCTGAATAACATTAACTTATTTATCAAGCACAATTTAATGTCAAGAATATAACTCAGAACTATCTAGTATTTCTAATTTATGACATCACTTAAACATACATTATGCAAGAGCTAAATCTGCCAATTGTAGGCCTTTGTTTAGTCCTAAATAACTAGAAATTAAACATTGATGAACTGATCCAGGCCATAATCACCTCTCGATGGCACTGGATTTCTCTGATTCTAAATAGATTAGAAAGGTTCAGCAATATCTTGATCAATTTAAAAATGGAGAAGCGAGACTTAGCATTGAACAACCAGTACGGTAGTTGCAATTATCGCTCCTGTCTGGTCAAACCGTTTAAGGCTAATATTTTTGCTCATAATAGTGATTTGAATGAAATTTTCAAATTATTCATTTTGTAACAAGAATGGCCAACTCTTTATAAAACTAATTTATCTTTAAGAAGGTCTGATTTTTATAATGGCCTGTGGCTATGTTTTAAATATCAATGGTTATGGTTTATTTGTGAGTGGGACTGTTTTAGAGTAGCTCTATACACCCCCCCCCCTTAACCCTAAACAACTTGTCTAAATCCTGGAACTATATAACTTACATTTGAAACTTGCATATCTTGTAAATTATTTATTATGAACGGTGCCACAACTTCCTCTATATCATAATATTTCTTCACACCTTGTATAGTTAGATTAAATAATACTAGTTGTAACAGATCTACCCTACAATAAAACAAAAACAAATTATCTGTAAGGAAAAAACAAGCAGTTACCAGGCAAGATTGATCCACATTTTGCAAAAGATGGAAAGAGAACACACTAAAAAAAAAAAGAAGAATTTTTTCATACAATCAAGGACATTATGGTATTACATAGTTTTAATTCAAACTCAGCTGTTATTATGTTGTAACAGTGATAAAATTTGATAAAAATTGTGATCTCCAGAGGGTTGGTTCACAAACTAAAAAACCATTTTTTTGAGCCATACACTACAGCATGACAGGATACTCAATACATCATCAAGTATTATTGTACCTTCGAACAGTTATCTGATTTACTAAGTTAATCCTGGTTATTAAATGGGTCATCATGTGATGTCGGTATCTCAATTTAATGATCACTTGATCCACTGGTTGTAATATTGATATTGTATTTGGTGGCAAAAATTTAATATTTAGACCGCTATACGTATCACAGATGGTGCATTATCATTTCACCGTGAAGATATTACATTCAAACTGAATAAATAACACCCCAAGCCCTACGATTGGCCAAAAAATTGACTGACAAGTTGATTTGTCCATGCATTTAAAACATTGTGGACTATCTGCCTTACCGATTACATGAGGCTTCAGTTTCTACCACTTGCACAAAATAAGATCATTAATCGTTCTTTTAAAAAAATTTTCACCTTGAGCACTCATTTTTTTTAAAATCTCATGTTGATCTGTCGGGTAATGCTCTAATAAATAAAGCAATTAAAATGTTTTCAGGAGAATTTCCTTCAACAAAAAAAGAAATCTGCATATGGAATTCTTCAACAGTACAGAGATCAACACCCGCACCTTCGCAAGTAACCTTAATAGCTTTGATGTTGAAACGACCGATACAGGTTGATTAATTGATTAGTGATTGCTTGTAAATCTTTTGTAGATTAACACCCACTGACTGAAGGTCGGATTATACCATGTTAATTCAATGCAAATTGTGTGATGGGACCGCTGATTGATGTTGTAGTTGTAATTCGTAATATTCAGAATAGAGATTACTCAAAACTTTCGGGTTGAATTAATAAGGATATAAATTGGGACATGAATTGATGACGGATTTTATGTTATGATCTGATATGTTGTCAGAGTTATATCTGAACATTGGCTCTCTCTGCAGACCTAACCATTAAATTGACACATTCCTTTAAAATGAAAGAGTAGGTATCCCTGAAAAGATAATGTACTCTACACTATACATTACAAGACCCTGCTTGTAAATTCAGAATGGTTGTCTACAACTTGATACTAACCATTTCATCTCTATACGCTTAATATATTCTGGTCCATTATTACAATGACAACACACAAAGACATAAAATCTATCACCATATAATAGAGGATGTTCTAAACACTGGATACATGCTGAAATATAACAATGTGAAAGTGATAAATAACACACAAACTGATCTAACTTTACTGGTGCATATTTAGAGTATAACATATCTTTGTTACTTTTCTAATTACACGCTAATTTGTGTCTGTGTGCAAAATTTTTCAAAATTTGGTTTTGACCATTTTTAAATACTTTATCATGTTGAAATTCAGCCCGGGACACTTTACTAGCAAGAAAATGTCAATAAAGGGTAAAAATGGAGCAATTAGTAAACAGTAGTTTACTCAAAGTATGTCATCTTTCTTGAAACAATGCCATAATTGACCAATTTCGCTAGAAAATGCAGACATGCCGAAAGAAGTCCTGCACGTAAGCTGTACCAAAACAACTGGCAAAATCCTCTCTATTTATAGTACTCATTATAATATTCAACACCACTACAAAGCAGGGCTGTGTATTGCGGCCAAAAATCGCATTGCAATACACAAAAAAAATAGGTTGCCAGCCAGGCAACGAAACATACGCCCATCAGTAGCTAAATCGGCCGGGCAGTCAACAAGAGTTGTCGCATATTAAGTAATTATCAAAAATCATTAGAATTTTTTTTTTTTTTTTTTATAAAGTTCTGTCCCATGCTAATGTTTAGTATACAGATTTAGCTGTACAAATATCAAAATTCATTGAAAATCAAGATACTTGTTTGTCTCAAGATCTTAAATTGTTTCAAGTTTCATCAAAATCAAATTAAAATTGTGACCTCTAGAGGTCCACAAACTTGGTATACAATATTGTTACACTATTCGCGTACAGGCGGCCATTTTTTATCCAGCCATTTTGGTCCGATTTTCACGAAATTCGAACTCAACATTTATTACGGCGTAACGATGATATAATCAAATGGGTTTTGAAATCGGATCGTAATTGTGACCTCCAGGGGGACCACAAGCCATAAAAGGCGATTTTTCGGACAATCAGGGGTAATAATTCAGGAAGTTACAAATCGATATGCGCAAATATGGAAAGGAATCAAGATCTTTAGGTTATAAACATGTATTTTAAGTTTTATCAAATATAATTAAAATTGTGACCTCTAGAGGGTCCACAACTTTGATATACCGGTAACATATTTTTACACTATTCGCGTACAAACGACGGCCATTTTGTCTAGGGTTGTCACGATTACAGAATTCTTGAATCGGTTAAGCGGCCAGCCAAAAATCGTATCGGTGCCGATTAATCGGATGCCGTATAAATTCCATAATGTCAATCAATGTACGGCGTTCCGAGTTTTTTTTTCATGTGATTGTTTGTTGATAAGTAAATTATAAAATGATGTATCAACAACGAATAGCTGATTGTATATTATTAATAATTGTAGTACATTTATTTCAGTTTATACTAAAGATATGTCGGAATAAATCGTTTAAATTGACAATAAACAGCATTTACGTTAAGTCATCAGTTTTGATATTCAGTTACGAGGTTGAGCTAAGTAAGACATTCCCGTGTTCTGACTTACCCCTACGGCTTTAACTGCTAATTAAAAATCCAATACTGGCTATAGATTACAATTCACCTGTACAACAATTCCCTTACATGATATTTAAACATATATAGCGATAATCCTATTGGCGAAAAACAACGAGAAAAGCCGCTAAAGACGGTACAAATAGAAAAAAAAACACGTGACATTTAAAAAGACGGAAACATATGCCGAGGGGGGCGAATAGAAGATCCTCCTAATTGGCAATGTTAGGAACTCGTTTTTTAGTTGTCTCGTATGCAGTAATGGCACATTCTGATTGTGAATTTAATAATAAATTACAACTGGATTTAAAATTAATTTATACTGGAGAAATTTCTGAGGAAATCGTTCGATTATATAGTTGGAGAATCGTTTTCTTCTTTATAAAACGGAATTTCAATAAAATTACATTGCTAGTTTATCACTTGTAAAAAGGCACAGCCAACTTCCCCGTCTCGTGCGGCATGCTTTCAATCCATGCCTAAGATATTATCATGTCTGTTATTGTCCGTTGTTGACAACTATTTCCCACCAATATCAACTATTTTACACATTTCGTTGTAATATGTAAGCCATGCCTAATATGGTAGGCGAAGAATCCCGTGCTACATTGAAATCGTGCCACTGTATTAATTTGCGTCTTGAAAGACGTAGTTTTCGTATGGTTTTTAATACGCAGCATTGTGTTTAGCAGAGAGTAAAAGTTAAAATTTATATGTATTTGTATAAATATAAATTGGATGAAACGACTACCGATTTTTCAAAGTGTGAATCGGTTTGAGCTAGAAACCGAATCGACTACGACTAAACCGATTAATCGTGACAACCCTAATTTTGTCGGTCAATTTTCACGAAATTTCAACTCAACCTTCATTACGACACAAGGGTGATATAATCAAAGGTTTTTTTTAAATCGGATAATAATTTTGACCTTCAGAAGGCCCACAATTTAAAAAGGATGATTTTTCGGACAAACAGGAGCCATAATTCAGGAAGTTATGATCCGATGGGAGTAAATATAGAAAGGAACTAAGATCTTCGGGTTATAACAAACATGTCAAGTTTCATCAAAATCGGTTCAAAATTGTGACTAAAAGCGTAATTTTTCGTAAAATCATGAGCCATAATTCAGGATGTCTCGATTCGATATGCGCAAATATCGAAAAGAACCAAGATCTTTGAATTATAGACATGCCTTTCAAGTTTCATCAAATTCGGTTCAAAATTGTGACCTCTACAGTGTTCATAAACTTGACATACAATATTTTTACACTTTTCGTGTACAAGCGGCAGCCATTTTGTCTGTCAATTTTGGTCCGATTTTCACGCACCTTCTTTACGGTGTAACGGTGACATAATCAGTCGGTATTTTAAATCGGATAATAATTTTGGCCTCAAGAGGAACCACAAGCTAAAAGATAGGTTGCCAGGCAACAAAACATACGCCTACAGCAGCTAAATCGTCCGGGCAGTCAACAAGAGTTGTCGCATATTTTTACTTTTTTTCGATAATAAAACATGTATATTACACTAAAATCTTTTAAGATTAACAACTCATCAAGATAGGTTGCCAGGCAACTAAACATACGCCCACAGCAGCTAAATCGTCCGGGCAGTCAACAAGGGTTGTCGCATATTTTTACTTTTTTCGGTAATGAAACATGTGTAATACACTAAAACTGATTAAGAGTAACAACTCATTATGTAATTATCAGAAAATCATTAGAATTTGATTGCTTTTTATAAAGTTTTACCCCACGCTAACAATTAGTATATACATAAAACATTTAATATCATGGATTTAGCTGTTCAGTTATCAAAATTCATTGAAAATCAAAATACTTGTTCGTTTCAACACCTTAAACTCTGTATATCAATCTGAAGTCAATCGGATGATAAGTTTGGCCTTTTGAAGTTATCAAGGGAGATAACTCTGGCAGTAATTATTTGAAATCGGTGAAAATCAACAGGCTTCTTCGTCTCATGACCCTAAACACTGTGTGTAAATTTAAAGTCGATCGGGTATTAACTTTGGCCTCTAGAGCTTCCACAGGATTTTTTCGAAGTGATCAAGGGCCATAACTCTGGCAGTAATTATTGAAAATCACTGAAAATCGATAGACGTCTTAGTCTCATGACTCTAGAGCATCCACAAGATTTTTTGAAGTGATCAAGGGCCATAACTCTTGCAGTAATTATCGGAAATCGATGAAAATCAAAAGGCTTCTTCGTCTCATGACCTTAGACACTGTGTACAAATTTAAAGTCAATCGGATATTAACTTTGGCCTCTAGAGCATCCACAAGCAAGTAGGCCTTTCTGGACTTCCGGACGATAACCTTGAATTTCCTGATTTAAACTGTTCAAAAATTAATCATTATACATCAATAATCAATTGGGTTGCTTATTCTTTTTTAACAGTGATTGAGAAATTAAACACTTGTAAATTGGACACTCATAGTCAAAATTGAATGGTCAGCTTTAAACTGGACACAAGTACAAATTAGATGATTTTTGATGATTTTATTCGATTTTTTTAGAGTTTTTAAACAAAGATTTGATATTGAATCCACTTTAAACAATTTTTTTAGAGTTTTTAAACAAAGGTTTGATAATGAATACACGTGAAAGAAATTAGTGCTAAATACACAAGATTAAATTATACCCAGGTTACAGTGTAACAAACTGATTCGTATGACTACATTTTGCATTTATGTACAGAATATTTTGTTGTCTTTGAATGTAAATGGTTAAAATATTGTGTAATGACAAATGAGTTACCAGATAGGACCACAATGCAATTCTTGCGATATAAAATGGTTACAGATAAAAAAATTATTGTGTGACGGCTGAGAACTAAAGTAGAACCAGCCGTCACAGGGGTGTCCACATCGTCACGTTCACGCTTTGTAGAGGTCTGGGCAGTAGATAAGGATCAAAGCATTTTGAACGTTATAATTACTGTTCATTTGGGGTTTTATATACTAAGATGACTGGTTTCTACATTCTGTCCACTGACATCAAAGAGATTAAAATGCTTGACAATGGAGAAACCATGAGGTAATCATACAGCATATCTTTTTTATGAGTTGCGTATTGATGGTACTTTTTTCCAAACAAGACCAATAAATAGACTGTACGTGCAATCATTTGTGTTGCCTTAACAACCTTTATGACATAAATAAGTATCGTATAATTTTACGGCTACGGTCAATACAACACAATACTTTAAACATACCAAATCTAGGTCATTTCAGTTTATCTAGGATAGATACATCAGAAATGTTTGACACAAAAACTAAAGTTACAGGTAATTTACCAGACGTGAATTATATGATTGCATGTAGACATTTTAAGAATGAGTACGGTAAAAAATACCTTCATGAAACCATTGCCGACACCTACAGCACTGTAACATTTTGGAATACCAGCTGAAATAACAGATTAAAATCATAGTCAATTTGAAGAAAAGATTTTGTTCTATACTCATCTAATTATAGAAAATAAAAAAAGTGTGACGGACAGACAAACGAACCCATTTTAATAGTCCCCCAACTTTCTTCGAAAGGCGGGGGACAAAAAGACTAAACTACTTCAAATAAAATATATTGACTGTTAAAATATCTTTATCTCAATAATGGATTGAATTATACATATGTTCAAATTAACATACAATCTAAAGCAACCTCTGAAGCAATTGGTGAAGATTTCTAAAGCCTCAATGTCTGTTTTTAAAATGAGATATTCACCTTTCTAACAATTTACTAAATATTGTGTGGTTTATTTTATAAGATTCTTTCCTGTTCTTGCTAACATAAATTGATCAATGAGTGAATAAGAAATAAGAACTTACTCTCCTGGTCCTCCACAATAACAATAATACTGTTCTACATTAGTTTTATGTTGAGCATCCCACGTTAATCTATGTAGCTGTAACAAACATATCACAATTACAATCATTCACAAAATTATCAACTGTTTGTGTGTACCATGTTAAAGTTACATGTGTGCATAACCCTTGTCAGACTTTATAATATATAACACCACTTAGTCTGTTCGAGAGTTAACTTTCAAGTGTAAACAACTTTAGTCTTTTTCTCACATTCGTTGTATTATCAGTAGATTTTAATCCAACTGTTGTATGCATATAATGATTTTAACTAGAAACAAAGCACAGTATTTGATACTTACATTATAGGGAAGAGACTGCTTCATATCTTGAAATGTTTTGGCTAAAAAAAAAGAGTAAATTTTCCCCTTAAAATCTAATTAAAAACATAATAATTATAGCTTTTAACACCTGCTGGTTTCCGAGTGCATCACAAAGCTACAAGCAAAACCTGATATCAAAACTGTTAAGTAAGACCATTTGTAGATTAGCTCATGAGCTGAGGAGCATTGATACAATCTATGTTAAATCTAGAGAAAAACATAACATCAAAAAAACCTGTACCCACCATTTGGCCCCATTTTTAATGCTCCTCCTTTCTGTAATATAAAAAGAAAAGATTTTGAATGAAATGAAATGGGGTTTAACATCCTACTACGACTGGGCTAATGAAGACACTGTATGCCATACAGTGGGGTATGAGGTAAATTTTGCCCGGACAGCAGCACTAGGGTCTACTCTGAATTCAAATTATAACTGGCAAGGTTTTTTTTACGTGGACACCAATGTGTACACAGGAGCTCTGTTTTTCGTCACATCCGAATATACACAATTTACATAACAAATGTCCAGGAATAGATCAATGGATAGATCGATAAACCATCAAATGTGTGTTGGGGATCAAATACGTTTGAGTTCTCTAAAGCCTTGAACCATGCTAACAGTTCAAGAACCACTGCCTATTGTTTTAAGTCCCTCTTGGATGATCAAAATCAAAGTAGCAGGGGCGTAAAAATCCACTAGCCCGACGCTACCAAAAATAACTTACGGGCTAGTGACCTATTTTGCCTTGCTAGTCCTGGACTAGTGCCATCACTTATTTGTGACGATATAGATAAATAAACTGTAAAACATCCCACATTTATTTCTCAAATTCCAGGGAAAGGTCAGTCATAGCAATAGATTTTCTGTAGTAAAACTTAAAACTGTATGGACATTTTTTGTACTACTCTTTATTCATTCATTCTTGACATTTTCATTTCTCCATCTTGCACGCTTCGACAGGTCACGTATAAACCAGTTGAAATCAGGTCGATTTAAAAACTTTAGATTAGTTCTGACATAAATATTAGAAAGCATACCTTTGTATTTTTAAACACAAGATAATTTTGATTATTCAACATGTTAAATAAGTATTTCCAAAGAATTTACTACACATGTTCATTACACACACGCGCCATGCCGAATGGTTCCAGTGACCTGTGTGTCATCAACTTTGACCCTATCGACATGCAGCATGGCACTCACTCACAACTCAGTAATAATATAAAAGATTTTACTATCCTGTCTATTTCAATACTATATCCTGTCTATTTCAATCAGAAAATCAAACTGATTTGTTTCGTTCCAGTGACCCTGTGTTGTCAACTTTGACCCTATCGACATGCAGCATGGCACTCACTACTCAGTAATAATATAAAAGATTTTACTATTCTGTCTATTTCAATACTATATCAGCAAATCAAACTGATTTGTTTCGTTTTAAGATTCTTTACAGAGTGACCAGATAAATAAATACGGCAAAACAATTAATTTGTCAATTAGTCGAGGCCTTCTCGGGTTTTGCGTAAACAAATCTTCCGAGCGGGAATTTAAGGACGTTAATTTACCGAGATATATTACAAATGACATGTGCTATATGAAGTATTTATACGGTCTTTAGCAGTCCTTCATGTTTAAGGCACGCTTTCGCTCTTGTGCCTTCCAACGCACCTCGACTTACATGTAACTTCGGGGGAGTCATTAAATACGCCCGGTAATTAGCTAAATCGCTCTCCTTATTGAGATTCATAAACTATCGTATTTTCAGTTTTTGTTTATTTTTAAAACTGCATGTGTTTGACCTCCTCCAAGCAATGAGCATTCCCTATATATGGTCCATAGTAAAACTAGAGCTGCCATTATTATTTACCAAACATATTGAATGCTAATGTAAGGCTCATTTTAATTGGATAGAAGTTTAAAATCAGCCAACAGAATATGTTGTTACTTGACAGCCTAATATGTCGCCGGATATTGATGTAGAATATCTGCGGGAATGATAGAATGACTCGTCTAGTAATAACATTACGGTGTCTAAAATGTTTTCATGTACACGTACCGCTTGTCACATTGGCATCGCTATCAATATATCTGGGGATGGTAAGAACTGTCAAGTATACGACATTTCTAAATTGGAATAACTGGAGGACAAATAGCCACTGATCTGTTGGGGGACAAAAATAAGTTTACAATAATTTTATTGTGCGCTAATAATCACGCTGAAAAAGTGATCAAACTGACAAGGAAAATATAAATGACATAAAAAGAATTTGAGACAAAACTAATAAAGTATAAATACAAAGTATAATTATATTGCAATATAAATAAGAAGAGTTGTTTTACGGGAGCTTTTTCCACAATTTCTAAATTTGCGGGAGTGTTTTACGGCTCCCGCACCATTTCGTAAACGTGAAGGACTGCTTTAGTGACAGAAAACATTGCTGTGGCTACCATTCCTGGATTTGAAGGTCAGACATAATATGAAATGAATATCAATTTGTAGGTTTTTTAATCGTTTCAACAGTGCAACCGAACCGTGCCTGGTTAACCCTTTACTTTGTCGAACTATGGACTAGTGGATATTAATGCCAGACTAGTGCGTGACTGTAGACTACTAGCCCTGGGCTAGTGGTTTGAAAATTTTTTTTACGCCCCTGCAAAGTAGCCATTTCAAGTTAATAATTCAAGCCTTATAGGGATAGGGTATTGAAAGTCTTGTGTTCTTTAATGAACATAAACCTTGTTGAAAGACAGCATGGTGAATTATATAATACCTTCACATTTGTAGCAAAAACACACAGTCTACATAAAAACTCAGCATCAGGTTTCAGTACATCTCCTTGTATAGGTGGATTATGACACTGTTGATGGTAACCTGTTAAATGACACAAACAAGCCAACAGTGAGGCTGATGTCCCCCGCCGAAATCCCAAAATAAATAGAAGACACATATTAATTAATCACACATTTATTTTTTTCAATGTATCGAGCAATCAAACTGTACACGAAGTGTCATCCAAGTGTTTTATAAAGAAAAATGCTAAAACCGACGAGAAAAATGAAAATGTACCCTAGTTAGGGGGACCCTAAAGGCAGACAAAAGGGCCCCTCTGGCCAAGGGAAAGGGCCCTCGTGTCCAAGTCAATCGTTTCTATACACTGTTACTGTCGAATCGATTACTAAATGAGAATGCAGTCATTGTATTGGCATAAAAATCATCAATCAAGATGAACCTAAGTTATCTTGTCCCAAAGTATCAACCAATCAAATTGCTTATCTCTGCTTACCCTAAGCGGAAAATGCTCATCTTCGAACTCCATCAAGGCATTGACCTAATAAGCATATACACCAAGTTTGAACATTTTAACTCAATTAGAAGGAGAGTTATTGTGTTTCAAAGTTTTGACTACTCTCGACCAATCAAATTGCGTATCGCTCTGCTTACCTTGAGCAGAAAATGCTCAGTATCAAACTTAGTCAAGGTATTACTGTAATGAAACTATACACCAAGTTTCATCACTCTCACTTAATTAGAACTAAAGTTATCGTGTCCCAAAGCATCAACCAATCAAATTGCTTATCTCTGCTTACCCTAAGTGGAAAATGCTCATCTTCGAACTCCATCAAGGCAATGACCTTATAAGCATATACACCAAGTTTGAACATTTTTACTCAATTAGAAGAAGAGTTATTGTGTTCCAAAGTCTCGACCAATAAAATTGTGTATCGCTCTGCTTACCCTAAGCAGAAAATGCTCATCTCCGAACTCCATCAAGGCATTGACCTAATAAGCATATACACCAAGTTTGAACATTTTAACTCAATTAGAAGGAGAGTTATTGTGTTCCAAAGTCTCGACCAATCAAATTGCTCTGCTTACCCTGAGCGGAAAATGCTCATTATCGAACTTAATCAAGGTATTACTGTAATGAAACTATACACTAAGTTTCATCACTCTCACTTAATTAGAACTAAAGTTATCGTGTCCCAAAGCATCAACCAATCAAATTGCTTATCTCTGCTTACCCTAAGCGGAAAATGCTCATCTTTGAACTCCATCAAGGCATTGACCTAATAAACACATACACATTGAACATTCTAGCTCAATTAGGAAGAGAGTTATTGTGTCCCAAAAAGTGTGACGGACAGACGGACGAACCCATTTTAATAGTCCCCCAACTTTCTTCGAAAGGCGGGGGACAAAAAGAGTTATCTTATTTTAAATAACTGACAAGAAAAATGTCCATGATTTTGAGATATACATTCTGCATGTTTCCAGTATTTAAAGAATATTAGAGTTCAGTGTATTGTCAACACAATACCTTGATTATTTTAAGAGTAACACTTGGTTAGCTTTTCTATGGTTATGTGTGTAATGCGAGGGAGTAGAATTTTTTGTGACCTATTGTTGATCAAATCCCAACTGTCATATATATGTTCATTACAAGTACATGCTTGGCATATTGTCATTCCATCCCAATGATTTGGAAACACTTTACTTGTTGGCCAATGGGGTGCAACATCTACTTCTGAAAAAGGGGAGCCTATGCCGAGATTCAAATTTTGGACATACTGGGCTAGCCCCCAAACTCCCTATGCATACAAGTGTGTTTCAGTAAAACAGATGATAGTTAGTGTTTCAACCTATGATAATGACAAGAACATCATTTGGGTCAATTTAAGTTTAGGGTTACGGTAATGAGGTGTCAACACAGGTTAGGATGGTGGCACTGACACTGGTGTAACAGTGTGCTATTTTCACATCAGACCCCAACCCTCCAAGTTAATGGCTGAGGTGTTGAGGTTAAAAGAAATGGACTTTAACGTCAACTCGACACAAACTAGGTTTTTTTAGCAGTGGAAGAAAAACGGAGAACCCGGAGAAAACCCAAGAGGTTGGACAGCAGACCCTCCGCCTTGTCACGTACAAGTGTTGAGGTTTTGTTATACATGTATACAGGTCTATTTAAAATATTTACACCAATTGGACACCAGTGGCACATCTGTGTTGAATTGATTGAATATATGAGTTAGGGCCATATTGTTACAAGCACATTATTCATGCAATTAGTTACCTATTACTAAAAGATAGGTTGCCAGGCAACGAAACATACGCCCACAGCAGCTAAATCGTCCGGGCAGTCAACAAGGGTTGTCGCATATTTTTACTTTTTTCGGTAATGAAACATTTGTAATACACTAAAAACTGATTAAGAGTAACAACTCATTATGTAATTATCAGAAAATCATTAGAATTTGATTGCTTTTTATACAGTTTTACCCCACGCTAACAATTAGTATATACATGAAACATTTAATATCATGGATTTAGCTGTTCAGTTATCTAAATTCATTGAAATCAAAATACTTGTTCGTTTCAACACCTTAAACTCTATGTATCAATCTGAAGTCAATCGGATGGTAACTTTGGCCTCTATACCGTCACAAGAATTTTTGAAGTTATCAAGGGAGATAACTCTGGCAGTAATTATTTGAAATCACTGAAAATCAATAGGCTTCTTCGTCTCATGACCTTAAACACTGTGTATAAATCTAAAGTCAATCAGATATTAACTTTGGCCTCCAGAGCGTCCACAAGATTTTTTGAGGTGATCAAGGGCCATAACTCTGGCATTAATTATCGGAAATCGCTGAAAATCAATAGGCGTCTTTGTCTTATGACCTTAAACACTGTGTATAAATTTGAAGTCAATCGGATATTAACTTTGGCCTCTAGAGCGTCCACAAGATTTTTTGAAGTGATCAAGGGCCATAACTCTGGCACTAATTATGGGAAATCGCTGAAAATCAATAGGCTTCTTCGTCTTATGACCTTAAACACTGTGTATAAATTTAAAGTCAATCGGATATTAACTTTGACTTTAGAGCGTCCACATGATTTTTTAAAGAGATCAAGGGCCATAACTCTGGCACTAATTATCGGAAATCGCCGAAAATCATAGGTTTCTTCGTCTCATGACCTTAAACACTGTGTATAAATCTAAAGTCAATCGGATATTAACTTTGGCCTCTAGAGCGTCCACAAGATTTTTTGAAGTGATCAAGGGCCATAACTCTGGCACTAATTATGGGAAATCGCTGAAAATCAATAGGCTTCTTCGTCTTATGACCTTAAACACTGTGTATAAATTTAAAGTCAATCGGATATTAACTTTGACCTTTAGAGCGTCCACAAGATTTTTTAAAGAGATCAAGGGTCATAACTCTGGCACTAATTATCGGAAATCGCTGAAAATCAATAGGCTTCTTCGTCTTATGACCTTAAACACTGTGTATAAATTTAAAGTCAATCGGATATTAACTTTGACCTTTAGAGCGTCCACAAGATTTTTTAAAGAGATCAAGGGTCATAACTCTGGCACTAATTATCGGAAATCGCCGAAAATCAATAGGCGTCATTGTCTTATGACCTTAAACGCTGAGTATAAATTTAAAGTCGATCGGATATTAACTTTGGCCTCTAGAGCGTCCACAAGATTTTTTGAAGTGATCAAGGGCCATAACTCTGGTAGTTATTATCGGAAATCGCTGAAAAACAATAGGCTTCTTCGTCTCATGACCTTAAACACTGTGTATAAATTTAAAGTAAATCGGATATTAACTTTAGCCTGTAGAGCGTCCACAAGCAATTGTGGACGCCGGACGGACGGACGGGGGCGACGACAATATACGACCACATTTCAATGTGGGCGTATAAAAATCAAATTGGCTCGCAAACCGGCAATGGATGAAATATTTTTTTTTTTTAAAAAAAAAGGTTGTTTTTTTTGTATCTTTAAGTTTAATAATTTTACCTAAACCACAATTATCACAGAGAACAATTTCATTTGGTTTATCAGAGGCTTCTTCCTGACAAATACAACAAACAATTTCTCCCTGTATAGCACCAATCTGTATATCTTTATACAATATCCAATATTCTGAATTGTCTTCAAAACTCACAGAACAACGACCATTCTTTTCATCAATCTGTCAAAAGAATAAATATATTGTATGATTAAATCTCAAGAATGTCTCAAAACACATACAGGTACAAAATCACTTTATTAATCATACATGTATAATGATGTATAAATACATCTTTTCTTTATCAATATTTCAAATTTAGTTCAGATGGTTGTGGTTAACAGAGAGAAGTGGGTATAAATTCAACCAACTCCACTCTATTTAGTATTAGTAATTATTATCATACATTACTAAACCTATAGCGCACATCTGCGACATAAATGTGCTCATGTGGGCTTTACAAAGACAAGACAATATCACATGTTCATATCTGTAATGGAATTTCAAAATTGTTCTTGTCGGACATTTTTACCGAAAATATAAACTCAGATACTGGTACCTTGACAATGGAGCCTAAATAAAACAAGCCATCATTCCATCTAGCCAGTACTTCTTGGTCCAATTTGAAGGTAACTGGTTTCGATGGCTTCATCGTTTCTTTTCCTGGTCGTTGATGATCTCGACAGACAGGAAGTGAGTTGTTATTTACCTCCTTCACAGATCCTAGCGGCCTCCCTCTTCTTCCACGTATTTTACAACTCATAACAAATATTTACCTCTTTTCTATCTAAATGAAAAAAACATTATATTTGTAGTGGTCCAATTGACTGCTGATTTTACTATTTGATATAGAATTATATTTGTATTTGACTGCTGATTTTACTATTTGATATAGAATTCACTCAATATTTGTAAATGTTTCAGTTTAATCAATTTTTCTTAATCTGATTTTTTTTGAGTATTAGTTATTTCACTGAGTTAATATTTCACCCCCCCCCCCCCCCAAAAACCCTTAAGATTAAATTTCACAAGTTTGGAATGACATCAAAAAACAAATACTATATATACCCCCCCCCCCCCCAAAAAAAATCAAATACTATAGTGTAATTGTAGATGTACAGTGTAAAACTACTATTGGCATTTATCATCGATTTAACAGTGTCATTAGTTATTTGGTTGACTTTTCTCGAAAAATGATTAGTCAATTCTTTTTTTTTTTTTTTCTAAATTCATTAATACCAGAGAATGAATAAAAGATGATGTCTATGACAATGAGGTGCACTTAGCCATTTTCACCTTTTGTATTGTCTTGCAGTGCACTTAGCCATTTTCACATTTTGTATTGTCTTGCAGTGTGCTGTCATGATAACAATGATAAGATATCGAAAAAATAACATCATTCCCCATCTTTGATTTACATGAATTATTCTCTAATCTTTGGTCAACAGCTTTACGTCTTTAATTTCAATAATAAATTAATGTTTACTTTTAACTTTTAGTCCTTAGATATACATACTATGTTATCTGACAAATCATGAACATCGCCTCTAAGTCGACATAGATATCTATGTGTGTAACATCAGGTAGCATATATTAATATTGCAGACAAATTCAGATCCACAATAATAATTGATCATGGTTGGTATTGGTATATCAGCCCCCTGCTTGTGATTTGGTATTCCAAGGGAGATAACTACAAAATAGCTGAATACTGCCAGTCGGCATATTTCTGGAAATGTTGAGTACTGCAGGAAAAGTAACCACCACAAATATGTGTCATTAGAATAATTTTTCAAAACAGACATCGGGTTAACTAGTTAAAAATAGCTTGATTTGATAGGCCACTTGACCCACTGCTAAGATTTCTGATCAGATTAGACGATTGAGATTGAGATTTTTTGATCTGCTTCATTCTTTCTTGGTCAAGACTTTTGACGATGTTTAGTCATAGTCAAGATATCATCCCTGTATCAATCGAAAAAAGTATTTAATTGGGATTCAACTTATAGTAGTCAAACATTTTATGAACCTGAAACTCACCAAAAAATGCTTCGGTCTAGATCACATCAGTTTTTCATAATATTCAACAACAAATCATCATTTCATCTTAAAACGGACTTTCTCCCGCCATACTTTTTCTGGGCGTAGTAATTTCTACTTTAAATATTAATTTGATAAAACTACGAACAACTTCTTTAAAACTTTGCATCTCTGTAAGTTATCGTATGCATATCACATTAGTTGTTCGAAATTACATGTCTTAGTACATTTCTATAGTAACCAGGCATGACAATGTAATGTTCATAATTAGACTTATGTTAAATGCGCATAAATTTCCTTTGAAAATATTATATGTTGTTAGGTTTTACCACCACTTCCGGTTGTTCTCCCGCCTCATTTGATAAGACTAATCCGAGTTTATTTTTTTTTAAACTGGGTGTTCCTGACCTACATAGATACGAATTTGTTTCATTAACCAATAAAATAACCCCGCGCATTAATTAAAATGTTACAGATAAAAAACCCAAACTGTCGGGATCGACTTTAATAAGATGAAATATTCGATTCACCAAAGGCAAAAGCCTCTAGTCTGACTCTATATCATTATTTCAATTAAATATTTGCACTCGTCACACTCGGATGTCGATTAGGTATGCCTCTTGCGTCAATCACAGATCAGGTTATTTCTAAACTATATCTCAAGGTTGTTCCAGAGGGGGTGGGATTTGGTGGGGGTGGGGGTCCCTCCTCAACTACACAAATATTTTTTGATGATAAAAGTGTCAATTGTAGTCGTGTTCAATATCATATGGTGCCCGGTGGGGATGGGCATTTAAAGGGCCAATCCCGATAACTTTTTGGGGAATAAAACTGCTTAATTTTGTGTTTAAATCCTTTAAAATCCATAACCTAAGGCCCACCTACCAACCTGATATTTGTGATACGCTTGTAAATAACTTAAACCTGACAATCTTCATCTGGAAATGGAGACCGTTGTATTATACAGTATCTGGATAAAACCAGACTATTTTCTATAAAAATAATATGTAGGTGAAATTTACCTTTTGTTATCAAGTACAGTGCATGGGTCATTCACTGTATAGACCTCTCAAGAAACGTTAATCGATTATCAGGTCACCCAATGAAAAAATTGACCCGAAATCTTAAAAGGGTTACGTGTCCGGATAAGCAGTGTTGACGTACACGTCCAAACGACTCAATATTTTGAGCTGAAATTTTAAGACAAGGTAAATACACGATGCCACTATATTTTGGTCCATAAATTTCATAAATACTCGGACTTTAATTTTTGAGACTCTGTTCTTATCGGGATTGTCCCTTTAAAGCTCGAGATATATATATATATATATATATATATATGGTGGGGATGGGCATTTAAAGCTCGAGATATATATGTATATTATATAGGCATATGTGATATCCCAGTTAATTCCCTGTTTGAAGGAAACTGATTGCTATGCAATTGATTGTGACAATAAATGTAAACATAACGGATGTCAATCGGATCCAGAATATTATGAACTAAATCGTGATATCTCAAATCGTGAAATTCTCTCTGCTATTGCCAATTCAAAATCCGGCAAAGCTCCTGGTGAGGATCTCACTCCTCCTGACTTTTTAAAAGCATGCATCCAATCAAATGTTACCATATTAGGCCCACTCCATAAACTACGGTATATAATTGTATATTAAGTAGTGGTGTACTCCCTAAAAATTGATCCCATAGCAAATTTCACCCTGGAAATTATCGGGGAATTCCATTGATAGATATCGCCTGTAAAATACACCATTGTGAACGAAAGGCTTGTAAAGTGGTCTGACGAATAAAAAATGTGCTTGTTGAAGAACCGGCAGGGTTTCGCCGTGGATACTCTACAGTTGACAATATATTTGTTTTAAATGCAATAATCCAAAAATATCTTTCAAAATCAAAAGGTGCAGTCGTATATTGTGGATATATCGACTTTTCTACAGCATGATTGTGTTCCAAGAAGTAAATTATTCTATTTTCTCCTTAAATATGGTCGAATATATATATATTGCATAACGATACTGAGCATCTATTGAGCATATAATAGCTATGAATAATAATACACTATCTTTGCACACACTGAAGTGGTCTGTTCTACGCACCGTAGCGTAATAGCTGTAGTTAACCACGTTGATAACAATTTATAACTTGGAAATGTTTAACCCGCACTTTTTGGGTATTTGTCTCTATAATTTCGACCACTTTCGTATAGAGGACAATAAAATAATAATAAGGAAAGCAGACGTTTTTACATATTCCTGATGTTTTTATAAAGCGTGTTGGAATAAAAGAAGAACTATAACTCGAAGAAATCCAGGCGCGGATCCAGGATTTTTTGCAGGGGGGGGGGTGTCTAGGTTTGATAATTGCTTAAACATACATTATGGAAGAGCAAAAACTGACTTTTGTCGGTCTTCATTTGAGCCTCAGATGTCATAGAAATTATAAATTAGATCTTTATTTAAACAACAAGCCCAAAATGAACTCTGTAGACCCACGGATGGCTTGGATTGGGCTCGGATTAAAACAGGATTTCGTCGACTGATTTAATCACTATGGCGTCGTGGGTGGGGTTTCTCCGTGACGTTGACGTCATCATACTTCCGGGAATTATTCATAAAAGACAGTGATGACCGAGGCTATACACAAGCTTCACTAGATACCGTTTAAACATTACTTGATGATCGAGACTATGTAGGTGGAGTTAACGCCTGTCAATCAACAATCGGCCATAGTGGAAAAGGGTGTCGATACCATTTCTAGTAAAAAATTATAGTGGTAACAACTTTGTTCAGGATAAAGTAATTTGACTGCAATTTTCAATATATTCTTGTTTCAACATCTATATTTGAACTTTTATAGCAAGAATGGCTAACTCCTTGTCAAAATCTCCCATAATGTATCTTTAACTAAGGCGGTCAACCAATTAACGGGGGGTTTCGGGGCTCTCCCCCAGAAAAATTTGGTAAATTAGATTCAATTTGGTGCATTCCGACGTATTTCCGGAAGGTAAATTCCAAAATTACAGGTCTAAAAATCGCCAATAAAATCGCATAAAATTTTTTCAAGCCTGAGCAGGGGTGGCGTGGGGGTCCGGACCCCCTGGACCCCCCTCTGGATCCGCGCCTGAAATCTAAAATACAAAATACATCATGGCGTTCTTCTCCCTGTGGGACATGGCGAGGCAGTTGTTTTTTTTTGTTTTGGGGTTTTTGTAGGTTTTTTTTTCGTGCTATTCTTTGTGGTTAAAAGTGTGTGTGTGTGTGTGTGGGGGGGGGGGGGGGTGTGTGTTAGTGTGACGTGGTGATTAATGTGCATTGTGTTGTTTTTTACTGGATAATAATTATTGTTTATACCGAAGTAATGCGTGTCTTTTGTTGTGCAATATTATTTATGATTGTTTTATACTGTAGATATAACTGTAACTGTACAGTGGATTTAAAAAAAAGTAATAAAAAAATAATAATATGTACGATTGTGTAAAATCAGCAGTAAGAGCTAATGGTGCACTCACTGAGTATTTTAAATGCTTTTCTGGAGTTAAACAGGGTTGTATTCTCAGCCCTTGGTTATTTGGACTGTTCATCAACGAGCTGGCCTTGTTAACAAGGGCTCAAAGTGGTTCTGGAATGAATCTTCATTGATCCAAGTATCGATGACGTATTCTTACTTCTTTTTGCTGAAATCCAAAACATTAGTCTTCAAGAATGGGGGTATTCTGCCAAAGAGGGAGAAGTGGTATTATCAAGGAAAATCTACTGATGTCGTAAATCGAATCGACTCAAATGGAATCTATGTTGTACAACATTAACACAACAACTTCTAAAGCATTAAATGTCATCAAACTATGCATTTCCAAACCAGGTCATAAAAATGTTAAAATTGCATTCAAACTATTTGATTCAAAGGTTTCTCCTATATTGTATTATGGAGCTGAAGTGTGGGGAAATGAATTAAAAACAGATATCGAACAAGTCCAAAATAGATTTTGTAAGTGGTTATTATGTACTACTGTTAAATAACAAATGCTTTAGCAAGAGCCGAATGTAGTAGATATGAATTGTGCACTATATATGTAAACCCATTAAATATTGGTTTAAATTATTGGGCATGGATAACTCCAGATTACCGAAATTGTGTTACAAAATGCTCTATGAACTGGATGTACATAATAGAATAAATTGGTACACTAATGTACGTAAGATTTTGTTCAAATACGGATTTGGTCATGTTTGGTTTAATCAAGTTGTTGCTAATATTGCACAATTTATGTTGTGCTTTAAACAACTCGTTAGAGATGTAAATCTTCAAGAATGGCACGATTTTATTACCAATTCCCCAAAAATTATGTTTTACAGTCTACTTAAATCTAGTATATATTGCGAATCATACTTAAACAGCAATCTTTCATATAAGCTGAGATTTGCATTAGCAAACTTTCAATGTTCAACTGTTTTTCTTGAGGTAGAACAAGGTCCAAGAGCGCCCCCCCCCCCCCCCGGATAGAACGTATATGCAAACTGTGGGCGATGAAATCCATTTCATGATATACTGTCCAATCTTGCGAGATCTATCACATAACTTCTTACCGTCATGGTTTATTAGATCCCCAACCTTTCACTCCAGAGTTATGTCCTTAGCTGGAAACTTTGCGAACTCGATATAGAGGCTACAGATTTTTGTTCAATTCGATGTATAGCATTGGGACAATTTCGTCTATAAACATCTTCAAAGTTTAAACATGCATTATGTAAGATTTAGATAAAGACCTGACCGTTCTTGCTATGATATTAATATATTGAAAATTGCATTTAAATTACTTAATTCTGGGCTACCTTTTTAATGTTTGAAGTTTTAAGATTGTTATTATTAAAGCAATTTCACTTGTTAATCGAGACTCAGCCTCGCATTTCCAATTTTTAAATTAAATCATTAAATAGCGATCATATTTTAATCTGTTTACCCCTGTGCCATCCGATGGTCTAGAGAGCTGATCTTAGGCTTGTCACGTTAATATTAAATCTCCAAATAATGATTTATGTATCATTCTTGAAGCGACTGACATTCCGATCTATTAGAAATAATATACGAAGGGTTTTAACCATATCGGTCATCAGTGTGGTGAAATATAGGAGCATAATTGAAGACCATAACAAATGAAAGAAAATGATGGACGACAGCTTCGAGTTACCCATTTTCAAAACATCAGGTATTTTTGAAGGGTTGCCTAATTTAAAACTAACATAATAACATCGGTTAACATCGGATTTACCATACCTAAGCTGATAATGCTAACTAAATATTATTTACTGGATAATGATGAATACGCCCATTGTGACGACATAATGACATGACGTCATAACGATAGTCATAGAATTAATTAAGCCGTGTGCTTTAGTTATCTTGCTAGAAAGTGTTATTTTCCCTGCTTTTTGACAGAAAAATTGTCATTTCAACTATCAGGTGAGTTGTTAATATAAAAAGTTCAATATTTCAAACTTTTGATCCTATTTTAATTTCAGTTTATCGTAGACTTTGGTCCAATTTGTCATAGACTGAAGGAGTGAAGGATGATAAAATTTCCAGTAAAACCCACAGCCTTATGTTAATTGTATTTAAATGATCACCGAATAGTTTAATTTATATGGTAAAATATGTCGCTATTTCCCAAACTGTTATCTGCATCATAACGTTAAAACTAACATTAGATTTACCAATACGCTTAAGTGCGAAAGTAAACAAAAAAATAGGTTGCTAGGCAACGAAACATACGCCCACACAGTAGTGCTGGGTATTGCGACTGCAGTCACGATACGATACGTATTGCGATTCATGTACCACGATACGATACGTATCACGATTCATAACTAGGTCATAGATTTATCAATAAAACAACAAATTAAATATGTGATTGTGTTTTTAATGAAGTCACTAAAACCAGGAAATAAATAAACTTGATTAGGCCTACTATTTAGAAATAAACTCTAATCCTAGCAAGAAGACAGTCGCCACTATGGACACTATGGTGTCTTGTCAAGTGAGTGATGAGATTGGTTGTATTACCACAATATTTTAGAATAGTTTTGCATATTCTTCAAACAACTTTCGTTGTGTCACCCTTTAAAAACCCAAAATGTTCCCAAACTTTAGATTTATATTTTGCTGGAGGATTTGTTATTGCGACTGTGTTAACCGCCATTTTGATTTTTACAAGAGCTACTATCTATTATATTTACGTTCTAAATTTATAAAATTCGAGAGTAAAATGTTGTTTTATGTATTCAAATATGTATGTTTTATTAACTAAGCCTTATAACAAACTTTAACATTCAGAAACAAAACGAAAAGATATTAAAATGTTGTTAATCTTAACCTACGAAACTAACGGTAATTACGGCCGTGCGCTATTTATAGTAACACACATGTCAAGACTACTGGACATCGTTTGCGAAGTGGCATTGTTTCAAATAAAGTTTAGGGTTGAGGATATAATTTAAAGTTTTTAAAGTTCATAATATAGTTGATAAAAAGCAAAAAAGAATCGTGAAAAATCGATTCGGCATCCCGCGATTCAATACAGGTATCGTGAGACGGTGAATCGCGATACATCGATTCACCGATTTATCGTGCCAGCACTACCACACAGCAGCCAAATCGTCCGGGCAGTCAACAAGAGTTGTCGCATATTAAGGAATTATCAGAAAATCATTAGAATTTGTTTGGTTTTTATAATCAAATGGTTTTTTTTTAAATCAGATAATAATTGTGACCTCCAGAGGGACCACAAGCTAAAAAGGGTGATTTTTTGTACAATCAGGGGACATAATTCAGGAAGTAATGACCCGATGGGCACAAATATCGAAAGGAACCAAGATCTTTGGGTTATAAACATACATGTCAAGTTTCATCAAAATCGGTTCAAAATTGTGACCTTTATAGGGTCCACAACCTTGATATAGCATGTTTTCACACTATTCGTGTACAAACGACGGCCATTTTGTCCGTCAATTCTAGTCCGATTTTCACGTAATTCAAACTCTCTCTTCATTACCATGTAACGGTGATATAGTCAAACGTTTTTTTAAATCGGATAATAATTTTGACCTCCAGAGGGACAAAAAGCTAACAAAAGCGATTTTTTGGACAATCCGGGGACATAATTCAGGAAGTTATGATCCGATGGGCGCAAATATCGAAAGGAACCAAGATCTTTGGGTTATAAACATACATGTCAAGTTTCATCAAAATTGGTTCAAAATTGTAACCTCTATAAGGTCCACAACCTTGATATAACATATTTTCACACTATTCGCTTACAAACGGCGGCCATTTTGTCCGTCAATTTTGGTCCGATTTTTACGAAATTCGAACTCAACCTTCAAAACCATGGAACGGTGATATAATTAAACGTTTTTTTAAATCCGATAACAATTTTGAACTCCAGAGGGACCACAAGCTAAAAAGGGCAATTTTTCAGACAATCAGGGGCCATAATTCAGGAAGTTACGATCCGATGGGCGCAAATATCGAAAGGAACCAAGATCTTTGGGTTATAAACATACATGTCAAGTTTCATCAAAATCGGTTCAAAATTGTGACCTCTATAAGGTCCACAACCTTGATATAACATATTTTCACACTATTCGCGTACAAACGGCGGCCATTTTGTCCGTCAATTTTGGTCCGATTTTCACGAAATTCGAACTCAACCTTCATAACCATGCAACGGTGATATAATCAAACGATTTTTTAAATCGGATAACAATTGTGACCTCCAGAGGGACCACAAGTTAAAAAGGGCGATTTTTCGGACAATCAGGGGCCATAATTCAGGAAGTTACGATCCGATGGGCGCAAATATCGAAAGGAACCAAGATCTTTGGGTTATAAACATACATGTCAAGTTTCATCCAAATCGGTTCAAAATTGTGACCTCTACGCTGTTCACAAGCTAAAAAACATGATTTTTCGTACAATCAGGGGCCATAACCCATGAAGTTACAGTCCGATACATGCCAATATCGAAAGGAACCGAGATCTTATGGTGATAAACCTATATTTTAAGTTTAATTGAAATCGGATAAAAATTGTGACCTGTAGACTGTTCACAAAAAAAATGTGGACGGACGGACGGACGGACGGACGGACGGGGGCGACGACAATACGTCCACATAAAAATGTGGGCGTATAAAAATTCACTAGATAACAATAAATACGTCCATTGTGACGACATAAGGACATGACGTCATAGCTATGTTTTAAGGTTTATTATGGCGGAGGCTATACTATTTTGAGGGCCCTCTTTCGCTTGGGGTCGGGGGGGGGGGGGCTCTGCCCCGGCCACTGGAGGTGGAGAAATTTTGCAAAATAAGCCCATTTAATCTTAGGGCCGGGGACTAATTCGATACTCGTCTGAAGCCTGAATGCGAAACAAATCACTTGTTCGTACCGGGAGCTCAATCAAATATTAATAATAATGAATGGACTATGGTGGATTTCAAATAATATTTGAAGAAAGTTCAAGGACGTTACCGCAACGCCGGATTAACCATGGGGCACAGGCCCCAGGGCCCACCACATTAGGGGCCCCCCCACAAAAATCTCAATTGCGGGCCTCGAGCATAGTCGGACCGAGGATTCCAACGGCCGGTGACCTAGTGACGGGGCCCCTCCGATGCTTCGAGGGCCCTCCATCGGAAGTCCCTTGGGCCCCCTCAATCCATGTTGTGTTGCGATCGACATCCGAGAATTCGGTGTAATCTGGTGATGGGTGTAACACATGTTTTTTTTATTGTCGTGAGATCTTCTATCGGACCGACCATCGTATAACTCGAATTATAGTATAACTATCGGACCGACCATCGTCTAACTCGAATTATCGTATAACTCGAACACATTACACGTTCCCATCATTTCGAGTAGCGCGAATTTTGCTTCAGATTCACGTACGATTGTATATTATAAGCTGTAGTTGTTGTTGTTTTTGCTATTTGTTGTGGGTATAAGCTGAATTTGATGAGATGCACACCATGATCACACGAAATATTCATATTTCTTGATTAAATCTCGTATTACCATTTTGTTTGTCAAACATCGAGTCCGACTTGGTCGTAACGTTACGGCCTCCATTCATCAAATCATCGTGGGGGTATAATACGATTCCAAATCAAGTAACCCCGTTATTTATCACTGAGCGACTTCAAAATTAGGTTTGATGTCGCTCTGCCCACTTACAGTCTCCTCCTCTAGAATGTCATCATTTCATAGCACTCGCATGGATTGGTCCACTGAAATAACGCCAGAATGCGCTAATTTGGTGGCAGAATTTCATTTTTTTCTGGGTAGGTACTTCTAAATGGCTCCAACACAAGTGCCTGAAATGCCAGGAAATCACGTTTCTGGCCTCCAATTTCTGAAAATTTCGGAGGGGGGGGGGAGAAAACCCCCAGACCCCCTATGCGGGGGTCAGTGATCAGGGGCCCCCACATGTTCCAGGCCCCAGGGCCCCCACCATGTTTAATCCGGCATTGCGTTACCGGTACATATTCCAGTCACACGATATGATCCTTTCTGATTTAAACAATATTTTATTCAAGTACAAAAAGATTCTTTACAACACGATATGATCCTTTCTGGCCTTGCGGATTGTGAACGTTTTGAAGATCTCATCCAAATCAAGCGAGTCCAGAAGATTAGCTTCAATGCACAAGAGGGGTGGTGCACCCATACGATCTTGACCCATAGCTGAACGTAAATGATTTTTTTTATCCGCGACAAGGCGGAGAAGGAACGCTCACACGAGCAATTGGTAACCATGATCGACAAATAAATACGCAATGTCCAGTAGTGGATTCGACAGTAGCAGTGTATAGAAAACGATTGACTCGGGGGCCCTTTCCATTGGCCAGAGGGGCCCTTTTGTCAGACGGGGGCCCTTTTGTATGCGTTTAGGCCTAGGGCCCTCTTAACTAGGGTATATTTTCATTTTTCTCATCGGTTTTAGCATTTTTCTGCCGTTTTATTTTTTCAACTTGTTTAATTCTTTTTCGCGAGGAGGCTGGCGCCTCCAGCGCCTCAGCTATAAAACGCCTTTGCTACTACTTATTTTGCTCAAACTGATAATTTTCGTGCTTTTGAACCATCAGGCGAATTGTTAAACGTTTCAAGCTGTTGTTCATATGTTTAGTCCAATTTGTCGTAGACTTTGGAAACTAATAACAACACTAAAAGATAAGTGAAAGAAAAATTCAAAGCAAAGCGTTTTACAAACATTACGTTGATTGTATTTGTATTAAAATTATCACGCGAATCGTTTACTTTCTTTGACCTCTATAATATTTTATCCTTGATTCGGGGGGGGGGGGGGGTCTACCACCCTAAGGCGAGGGTCCAGGTCACAATTCTTATTCGATTTTTACGAAACTTGAAATATAGGTTCATCTCCAAAAGATCCCGGCTGCTTTCGATATTGGCATGTATCGGATCGAAACTTCACGGATAACGGCCCCTGATTGCCCGAATCACGTTTTAAGCTTGTGAACCCTATTGAGGTCACAATATTTTGATGAAATTTGACATGCATGTTTGTATTCCAGAGATCTTGGTTACTTTCCATATTTGTGCCAATCGGATCGTAACTTACCGAATTATTGCCCCGGATTGTCTGAAAAATCGCCCTTATTTTCAGTATCAGATTTAAAAAACCGTTTGATTATATCCCCGTTACACCGTAATGAAGGGTGGGTTCGAATTTCGTTAAAAATCGGACCAAAATCGACTGATGAAATGGCCGCCACTTGTAGTACGCGAATAGCGTAAAGATATGGTATATCAAGGTTGTGAACCCTTTAGAGGTCACAGTTTTAATCCGATTTCGATGAAACTTGAAATGCGTGTTTGTAATCCAAAGATCATCGTTCCTTTCGATATTTGCGCATATCGAGACGTAACTTCCCGAATTATGGCCCCTGATTGTACGAAAAATCGCCTTTTTTTTATCTTGTGGTCCCCCATGGAGGCCACAATTATTAACGGATTTGAAAAAAAAGTTTGATTATATCACCGTTACACCGCAATGAAGGTTGCGTTCGAATTTCCTGAAAATCAAACCAAAACTCTCGGACAAAATCGCCGCCGATTGTACGCGAATAGTGTAAAAAAATATGGTATATCAAGGTTGTGGAACATGTAGAGGTCATAATTTTAATCCGATTGTGATAAAACTTGAAATGCAAGTTTATAACCCAAAGGTCACGGTTCCTTTCGATTTTTTCGCGCATATCGAGTCGTAACTTCCTGAATTATGGTCCCCTGATTTCTTTTTAGCTTGTTCTCTATCCATCTCTCGAAAATGTGAGCGTATCCTGCCTGGCAACCGTTGGTTCTGTGATGCTGAACTTGACAACAAAAAAATGCATGTGAACACTCTAGATGTCGCAATTTATATCCGATTTTGATGAAATTTACAATGTATGTAAATAACCAAAAGATCTCGGTTCCTTTCGATATTGGCGCATAGGATCGTCACTTCCTGGATTATAGCACAATCACATTTTAGTTTGTGGACCTTGTAGAATTAACAGTTTTTCTTTGATTGTAAAAACCTTTCATTTATATCAGGTCACAATTTTATCCGCTATTGACGAAACTTGAAATATAGGTCTATCTCCTTGGATTACTTTCGAAATTGGAATGTATCGGGCCATAACTTCATGGATTATGACCTCTAGAAAAATCACGTTTTTAGCTTACGAACACTCTAGAGGTCACAATTTTCATCCAAATATGATAAAACTTGAAATGCATGTTTTGTTCCTTTCCATATCTGTGCGTATCGGATTGTAACTTCCTGGATTATAGCCTCTGATTGTACGAAAAATCGCGTTTTTAGCTTGTGCAGGCTGCAATTTCTATTCCAAAGCTCTGGGTTCCTTTCGATATTGGCATGTATTGATCTTAATTTTCTGGATTATGAACCCCCGATTGTACGAAATATCTTATGGGAACTCTAGAGGTCACAATTTGTATCTTATTTTCAAAACTGTTCAATATATCAATATCACCGTTACACCATAATTATTTCCTCAGAATCGGACCGACATTTCTCGCCAAATAGCCGCTCCCCTTTACTCAAATAGTATATAGATGCATGTTATCAGGTTGGGGAACATCTAGATGTCACAATTTCATCCGTAGGCGTACGGGCTCGATGGCAGTTAGATTTCAGGTTACAGACGGCGGCGGAGGCCATCCGCAACAATGGAGGCCATCCGCGACAGCGGAGGTGTCGGGACCCTCTCAAGAAAATTTTGGAAAGTTTGACGGCCGCAAACGCGTTTTCCTGCTTTTTCAGCCTCAGCAACATCAAAGGCCATGATTTAGAATAGCCTAATTAGATGACTGACTCGAATTCCAATCAACTAATTAGTTGTTTACAGTGCACCGTCGGGAGAAAATTTATCTGCTGTAATCACGTTTTCCTGCTATTTCAGTCTGTGAATACAGCAACTTCAATGTGGTACAATTAGCCTAACTTTAGTGGCTGACCTGAATCCCCACCAACGAATCAACCGTCTCGGGTTTTTTTGAAGATATTAGAGAGGTTAAGATTTGACCCGAGAACGAGAACGAGAACGAGGTGACGGCGTTCTCGTTCTCGTGGGCCCCGACGCTAAAATGCGGTTAAGAAAAATTACGTCCGAGTTCCTTTGTTTGTAGGTGTCGCGCCGATTTGTAAACATAGCATCAGCACCAATATGCACCAAAAATGTATAAAAAGAGCATGATGAAAAGGCTAAGTTGTTTAAAATGGTGTGTGAAATTTATAGAAATTTAAAATTTGTAAAAAAACACAGACAAACAAAAACGACAAGAAGAACCACAAACGTCCATTTTGAAACATTTTGGACATTTTTGCTATGCCAACAAAAACATACGATATTTTCGTTTAACGACCCCTCATGTCCTTCAAACTTTGTACGTGTGTTAGGTACATGTTTGGTAAACACGTAACAGTAACAAAATTTATGTTTATTGACGTAGAATACTAGTAATATAAACACGGAAAATACTTACGACTTCGGCGTCCTCAAGTCGTTTTCACGCCCGAGATTGACAACGGACGTGGAGAAACCCCACTAAAAATGATGACGTAATGCACAGAATGACGTCACCTCGTTCTCGTTCTCGTTCTCGGGTCAAATCTTAACCTCCCTATTATTTCCCAGCTGGTGATTGATTTACTTAATACGTATTAAATGGAATTAATATAGATTTTAAAAACGTTGCTCTCATTGGTTGACTTAATACACATATTAAATCGATTTAATTAATAATATATAGACATTAAATGTCGAATTAATATGTATATTAAATCAGCTTTTTGTCAACATCCGCCAGCCATACACGCAACCGTAGGTCTCTTAACCCAGAGATCAGTATAGCATAGAGTATAGCCAGGCTTTCTTTTTCTGAAAGTCTACGTTCTAGAAGTATCACTTGCGTGCAGTAACTTGGCGAAAAGAGTACTTGCGGCCAAATTATGGGGGGGGGGGGGCTGTTATACTATTATTTTAACTATTTCGAGTAGATTTTAAGACACAATAATTAAAACATGTATCAGCATAAAGGTAAATATCATTAATACTATATGATTTCACTTTTCTAAATGTATTAAGCTTATGAAATGAAATCTGAGGCCTCATGTTTAATAGATATACAGTCAGTATCTTTCTGAATTGCTTGTTAAATACAACAATATTCTACCAAAATAAATAGTAATCTACTAATTTGTCTATTGTATTTAAGATTGAAAATAATTAGACTTTATTATTAGCGTATTTCGTACTTTATTCGTTTCTAAAAAAAAATATTTGTACCCTATGAAATATCGGAACTAATCTGTGATGCTGTTTGTGCTAAATTACACGAAGGAAGGGCGAAATCTTCAATTACTATTAGAAAAAATGGAGAATTATAATTTATAATAGGCTGATCAGCTTTCTAGAAATACTTGTAAAGATACAGAATCTGTAAAAAAAAAAACCCAAAAAACCCCAACCAAACAACATCAATGTAAGAAATTGAAAATAGTTTCCAGACTAATCGACAATCTGAAAGTTGAACTAGAAGAAAGAGATGGTTCAACTTTGACAAGGATAGGTATTAGGATGGGATCAGTTTTTGCCGAAGGGCATGCGAAATTCGGATAAAATGAAACACTCATGGGAAATGTTGGACAGACTGAACTCATGCAAGAATGATAATAAGTCCTACCTTAAGCACAAATTAAAGAGAACTGACAAATGTATACAGACATTTAAAATATTCTAGATGACGCTATTGTCGTCTGTTTGGAGGTTTTAGTGTCGATTTAAGACCTATGAGGCTATTGCCGTATTTTTGGAGATTTTAGTGTCTATTTAAGACATATAGTGCCGATTTAAGACCTATATAGTCTCCATTTACACGCACAGTGGAGGCAGACCACCATTAAATTTCACCATCTCATAAGAAAGAGTCTTCAATTCTAGAACAAAAGGCCCATGGACCCGATCTGCAACCCAGCATACAAAACAGTACATAACTTTAAAAGGGTCACCATTTCTTCTGCAATTAATTTTTTTTTGATTCTGTATTACAATAATTTTGCAAAAATAAATGTGAAGCTATAAAAAAAGAATTTTGATGATATATGAACTTTTAAAAACATATAGGAGGCAGACCACCATTAAATTTCCCCATCTCGGTACCCACAAATTGTAGTTCGTCTATTTATAGCAGTTCTCTCTCTGTCTCTTTTCTCCCCTTTTGCATGATATGTACGGCAACTAGATACATGTTTTGAGTATGCTTCTTCAAGTTCGTGTATCCCAAAATTTTGGTGGTCAACCTCATAAAAATTTTAGTGCAAAGACATGGCCATTTGTTCCTCTGTCTGTAGTGAAAGGCATTTCGCTCAACGAAAATTTGGGGAAAAGTTGGAGGCGGGCAAAGAGTCCAGAATTAACATTGAAGTCAATTGGAAAATTAATGATGGTCTGCCTCCCAATGAGACAAAAAAAAAATAAAAACAATTGTATTATCTCCCTTGAGTTGTGTTTCAAGTCGGCCCAGTATTGCTTTTATTTATCGAATTAAAAATTCCACATAGCAATTTGAGCTGAACATTTACTAACTGTAAAAGGAATAGGCGTACGTAACTAACGTACGAAAATAAATGGTAGATGGCTTTTTTTTTTCGCACGTATACAATGAATGGCCATGTTGCCCAGTGATCCAACCCAGAATTTGGCTATTTTTTGTAAAATTGCGTTAAAGTTTTGAATTTTTGTTTAGAACTGAAATGAATTAACTATTAGTCAATCCCTACGCTAAAAACATTAACAGAATTGATTGTGTATATCTGAAATAGGCACGACCGAAGCACAAACTAATGCCAATATGCCGACGTCAAATCGAGAGTTGTAGATGTTAAAAATCATTGGAAGAAGCGATAAGATTATACAGTCCTGAAGCCCGGAAGGCTATATTGTTTACAATGTAACATTGTGTCTTGCAATGTTGATAATGATCATAATGAAAGTGTTGAAATTTTGTTTGTTGATGTGACCTTATGGGGCGCTGATTACGACTTTATTGTCAACTCAAAATATATATTATGCTAAACTCTATAAATATGACAAACTTTGTTTTATTTCTTTGGTAAACTTTAAATTGATGCTAAACTCCAAATATATATGACATGTATGCTAAGACTTGGTGATAAACTCAAAATATATCTGTATGATCAACTCCAAATATATGACGTTCTTCTTTTCTAGATGACAAACTAAATATATATATATGCGGATTACCGGTCTTAGAAGTTCACTTTGTTTACGTCTTGTTATTGGAGTCTAGGAGTCGTTTCGCCCCCAAACACGTGAGGCTTTGACGTCAAATATAAATGAAATGAAATGGGGTTTAACGTCCTACTGTTCTTCCTAACCTGGGATAATGAAGATGGGCATACAGCATACAGTGTGCTATGAGGTTATTTTTGCCCGGGCAGCGGCGCTACGACCTACTCTTATATCGAATTCCAACTACCAAGGGATCTTTTACGTGTGTACACGGGACTTCGGTTTTTCGTCCCACCCGAACGACTAGACAGCTGTCCTTGTCAGCCCCATCCGTCCTGCGTTACTGACAAGGGGAAACCACGCCGAACGTCAAATAGAGATGACGCTGAGAGGTTATTAGATCCAAATTGCGTCAAAGATGACCGTAGTATATAACTATTATAATCCTAACCCAAAGTTAAAATCCGACTCAAAAATATGCGTTGGCAATGCATTCAATATACTTCAATCCTCTTCTTTATTGATTTAATGCATCTAGTTTTTTAGAACTAGGCCTACTTCTTTGACACATTTAACGGTGTGGTTACTTGTATATCGGAATTTATACAACAATATGCTTGCATTCGTAATTCTTGCAACATATGACAGATCATGACTCATGCTGACATTATATAATTGTTTCCTTGGGTTTTACTCCCAACTTATTTTCAAATATGAGTGAAGTCTGTGTCACCACAGGCCCGGGACTGTACAGCGCAGTGGACGCTTACGGCTAGCCCCCGGATCCATTCACTCTTTTTGATTTGTTTTTGTTTGTGGTCTCTTAGTATGATGTCTTATCTGTATATTTGTTTTTGTGTAGAATTGTGTGTGGTGCAGTCCCCCTGCACTTACTAATAGATGACGTTAATGTTGTGCGGTGGGGGGGGGTGCAGCAGAATGTTGAGGCGCCAATATAATGCCCAAGTTTCCACGCACTTGGAGCCGCAATCAAGTAATCCCGTGTGTCAATTTCGGCCGCGTTATTTTTTATTTTGATGTGAAACACACCAAAATGAGAAACTTATTGTCCTCTAAACTAGGTCATATGGATAGGGTGGCCATAACGAGAATCTCGAATAATTTCATTTGATGGCGGTAGCCCCAAACACCGATAAGGCCCTATCAAATGTGGATAGGACAACCAAAACGAACCCTCTAATGCCATGTGATGGCGCAGGTGCGGACCCAGAAAGGGTGATATGAGGGGCACTTCGCCTGTGGGGCGCGCGGCACTCATGTCTGGGGTCCGCCCTCAGAACATGTTGAAAAATAACGCTGCTGGAAATACGTTTATCCGCCACTCTGGTGATCTTAAACGAAGCCTCAAATGTCATGCGATGGCACAGGCGCGGACCCAGAAAGGGTGATAGGAGGGGCACTTCGCCTGTGCGGGCGACATTATGGTGACAGCTCTCAGTAAAATTTGGAAAATAACGCCGCTGAAAACACCTTTTTCCGCCATTATGGTGATCCAAGGGTGGTGGGGGGGGGGCAAGTCCAGTATTGCCGACGCATATTTAACTTTGGGTTAGGATTTTAATAGTTTTATACTACGGACCACTACGGTCATGTTAGATGCAATTTGGATCTAATAACCTCTCAACATCATCTCTATTTGACGTTAGAACCTTAGAAGTTTGGAGGCGGGGGCGAAACGACTCCTAAACTCCAATAACAAGACGTAAACAAAGTAAACTTCTAAGACCTGTAATCCGAGTCTAACTTAGCATGTATTTAGGAAGTTCCGCATATATATATATTTAGTTTGTCATCTAGAAAAGAAGAACGTCATAATATATTTGGAGTTGATCATACATATATATTTTGAGTTTATCATCAAGTCTAAGCATACATGTCATATATATTTGGAGTTTAGCACCAATTTAAAGTTTACCAAAGAAATAAAACAAAGTTTGTCATATTTATAGAGTTTAGCATATATATTTTGAGTTTACAGTAAAGTCGCAATCGGAGCCCCATATGACCTCATGACCTGTGACGTTTAGATATCGTCATATGGATATCATGGCTATTCATTTTGTCAGAGTCACTTCTCTGCGGGTAGGGTGAGTCTGTCGTTCAGATTGAGGAATAGGAAGACCCCGTCAACATCTCCCCGAGCACCTGGACATGTTTTTGGAGTTTTCTATTGGCAATCAATAACCAAATACTGTTAATAGTAAATAAAATGAAATGGGGTTTAACGTCCTATGACCTCATGACCTGTGACGTTTAGATATCGTCATATGGATATCATGGCTATTTATTTTGTCAGAGTCACTTCTCTGCGGGTAGGGTGAGTCTGTCGTTCAGATTGAGGAATAGGAAGACCCCGTCAACATCTCCCCGAGCACCTGGACATGTTTTTGGAGTTTTCTATTGGCAATCAATAACCAAATACTGTTAATAGTAAATAAAATGAAATGGGGTTTAACGTCCTATTGGGCTAATGAAGACCTGGATTCGCCATGAAGTGTGTTCGCGGACAGGTGCGCTACAGCCTACTTTTATATCGAACTCCAACTGCCAAGGGATCTTTTACATACACACAAAAGTGTACACGGGAACTCGGGTTTTTCGTCACATTGAATGGTTTATGAGATATGTACCGGAATACACAAATGTATATTTAAAATAATTTAAGAAATAGAGAAATGTAGGTATGGTTTGTACACTGTAACAAAAATATCCGTGAAAAAACGGAAAAAATTCCGGAAACAAAAATTACCAGGAAAATTTTATCCGTATTTGTTTTTCCTGTAATTTACAGAAATTCCCTCATTTTCAAATACAGAAAAATAAATCCTGGTAATTTTTGTTCCCTACACTCGAAAATGATAAGAATTTCATTGTTAACCATTGACTTTGTATGCGTGTGCGAAATAGCTTTATTTAACGTTAGTTTCAGCCCAAGTGCTATTGCTGACGAAATTTACCTCTTACCGCTAATGTAAGAATACACTCATCGAGAAAAGGGCGTGTCGAACAACTATTAATGGTCAGTGTTAGAACTGTTTAGAGGCTTTCAGATGTAAGTTTGTGGCTTGCACTGGCCAATCGGTTATATTACCCAGATTGAAGCGTGCTTGGTTACCAGACAATACAACCTATCCTCAACGCGTTTTAAAATTGTTTTTACACATTTATGAAAATACTTACAATCTGATTACCGTATGATGAATGAGAGTACACTTTATATATCTTATAAATAATGGAAATTAGCAATACATGACTTTTAATATACCAAACTTTACACAATATGATCCTTCATATTATGGTTGATAAATTGAAATGAATACTATAAAATGATAATTATTAGGAATGATTATATATGTATACGCTTTCTTATCGTTGCATTTGAAAACAGAAATAGTCCGTTATATAATGGAATAAAACATTTTATCCCTAAATTTTACGTAACTTTCCTGCCATTTCACAGTTTATTCCGTAAAATAACAGAATTAAGTCCGTTATAGAAGGGAATAAAATATTCTATCCCTAAATTTCACGGAAATTTCCTGTTTAATACTGAATATTCCACAGAATTACATAAAACTCATAATTTGAAGAAAAGATTCACTCTTTTAACACAATTTCTCAAAAAAATCCATCAATTAACAGAAAAAAGGTGTTAAACTACGGAATTCGGCGACATAAAAAATGGAAATTTTTTACAGTGTATATAGGGCATACATAAAAGACATATTATTGGAGACGAGTTGTTTTATTAACAAACCCATTGGGAAGGGGTTAAACGTAAACCTATATTTGAATGAGATCAAAATAAAGTATTTAATTGCGTTGATCTGATATGTTATTTCGATTAGTGATGGGACAAGCTCTATACGATTAAATTTTGTTTCATAAGCGGAAGTCGGCTTGTTGACTAATTTTTGTTTCCTTTCCCATTGCAGTGTCAATACAAGAACACACAATTGATAAAATCCCAACACCGACTTAATCCTTGAATACAGGCAGCGTGTTATCCCACAAACTAAATCAAAACATAATCAATGAAACCGACAATTTTATTTTTGATCCAGGTCAAACTGGATGATAAATCAAATTTATTAGCTAAAACTGTCAAGAATATGAAAAGCACACGAATTAAATCTTCAATAAACAGTGTCATAAGTGCACGGGCGTCTTAAAGACGCTTCCGTCTGCATATCATTCATTCTAATCTGCAGTCTGGCTTCTATTTCTTTTAAACGTTCATCAATTGTTTTAGAACCGAAAATATTCCGATTTATTATCACAAATATTGGAATGATTAAGCTATTTAGAAGAAGAAAAATACAGATGATGTAATCAGCGATGGCCGTCGACATATTAGATGGTCTATCAGTATGGCACGATTTCTGAATGGCTATTTCTGACATACACCCCGTGGCATTCCACACTGTCATAAATAGACAGAACGCTGCACATAACATCTCAAACATAAAATGGAGTAAAACCTGAAATAGAAAGAAGACGTAAAAATGTTGAATGTATTCTAAACCTCCTTATGTGAAATTATATAGTTATAGTAGGGGAAGCGTCGGTGAGGTATAGATATTAAAAAGTACTAATTGAAATATTTTGTTTATCTGCAGTGTCCAATTAATATAAAATATGGGCTCAACCCTTTTAGAAAACATCCTGGTAATGCAAGAACCATTTATCTGAAAATAATTCGCTTATATGGTGTGAAGCAAAGACCATAACTTACAAGAGTAGACGTTGTTAAAGGTGGTCCATTCTGGTTCATATTTCTCCAATCAACAAAAACCAAAGCACCCGCTATCAGACCCTGCAAATACAGAACAATTGTATGTTTAAACTCAAACTATGTCATTTCGGTCCTGACATAATATGGTAAATTTTATCCATTCAATAAGTAGGAGAATCAACAAATCCAGAATATTTATAAAATCAGATTATAATTTCGTTTCGTTTATATTTATTCTGATTTTTAAACTCTATTCCAAGCTAAACTATCACGGCCGCGGTTTGTTATAATTTGAAACCAACATGATACGTCGTGTATGCTTGGATTTCCAAACTGACATACTTCGAAAGGAAACGTGTATACCAAGACAGACAATTCGACCTGTCAGACGTTGAGTAACAACATCGAAGCCTAGAAAAGGTCACTGTAAAGAATTAAATAGGCTGATTTTCCCCAAAAAAGAAGGTTAAATGTTTCTAACAGCTAAATAATTCAATTCAGGGGTAAATAACTCGTTTGAGACCACCCAATGAGAGAGATTAGATATTAGTGCAATTGTGCCTAATTTAACTTTCATTCCAGGACTACAGTCATCATAAACTGGACCTTTTTGCACCTGATAGAAAATTATGAAATTATACTGCCTTCATCCGTTCATAACCCAAACATCGTAGATAATGTCTGATAAGAGCGTCCAATCAAACCCATAGATTAATATCTCTATGATTGTTACATCTCTATAATTGTTTAAAATATATACTGACCACTGCCCCCGTCCATATTGGTGAACCTGTGAAGAACGTTAGCAAAGGTTCGTCTGCCACCACATTTACTGTTATAATTCCCGCCAAAATAGATATACAGCTGATGAATATGAGTGATATTGATATATACTGATACCATCTTTGTACTGTTACAAATCTAGCGTCAGGCAATACTGAAAATATACAATCACATTTATATAAAAGACAATGTAGCAGCGACATGTTTGTTCCGTTCTTCGTCCGAAAATGGTGACAAAACTAAAGGGACTTGGGGTTGATTGAAGTGGAGGCGTGCTTGTTATGTATTAACCCCCAAAGATACATTGGACATTTTGGTTGGACCTATTTTCAGTCGCAGTAAACGGTTTGAACAGTTCTCTTACAGAATTTTTACATAAGTTACGTCGCTTTTTTGAATACATGTAGTTAATTTTCACGTTCATCTGGGTATTGGATTGGCGTTTACTGATCGATACCGGGACTCGTTATCTTCATTTCCACCAGATTAAGAACATAATCTTAGTCTGGGGTCAAGAAATATATTTATATCCCATAATGTCACTAACAGTGACAGATTGATAATACCATATTTTCACTCAGTGCATCCCTTATTATTTTGAATAAAATTTTGCCCATGCATAAAACAGTAATATTGGCAGCTGTTTTGTTAGAAACATAATCATATAGAGAGGGATGATAAATGAATTTACAACTAAGAAATTTTTTAACAGTTTCGTTTTCTCCTACATCTAGTTATCTTAGAACTTAGCTTCAAATTAATGAAACATTGTCAATGTTACTAAGGCAACCACGGGGAAATGATTCAAATAAATGTAATTGATAACGTGAACGTTGAATAAGATAAGTTATCATATCTACAGTTTACACAATTTAAGGGATACAGCTAGATATTAGAGCTGGGTATAATGCAGTAGTAATTACCTGGTGGACCAATAGGCTATGGAGGAGAATGTGTGTGAAGTGTGGGGTGGGATGGGGTGGGGTGGGGCGGGCTGCAGACTAGTTACTATAATGTAACGATAACTATAGCTGGTTATCGTTACAAGTGGTACAGTCTAAGACCGTTGACGCAAGTTCAAATAGGTTAAAACGCACAATTGTCATTACAGTTTGTATCAAAATAAGTAATCCTATCATACATAATGAAGTCTTAACAACTAAAAGAGTTACCGAACAGTTTTTCTTTGTGGTAATGCGTTTTACATTTTCTTAGCGGTGTTTCTTGTAATGTGCAGGCAGCCATGACACAGGCCAGTTGAAATCTCGCCAAATACCGCGACGCCTTAACTCCGCCCATCACTTTCCATATAAGGCAATGCCTACGATACGCTGACCCAGCACAAATACTATAAGAGAATCTCGGCTGAAATGTCAAAGACGACCATTACATCCTTTTTTTGAACAATAAAATCTATTATCAGTTTTTGTTCAGGTTGGAGCGAAAAATTTATGCCCAACCTCCCCAACACGCGGTCTATTATTGTTTCTGACATATTTTCCCACGCTAAGGTCATTAGCATATAATTATGGTCATATGCCATATATGGAAAGGGGCGTATGATCACGTGAGTTGGATTGCGCATGCTCTATTTGACTGAGCGGCCATTATAATTTCAGAACTTGAGAATTTTCATGAAGGGATTTGATTTTATCAAATCATATAATTATGCGGTAAGGCTTCACCTTTATTTCAATGGGGAATTGGTTTATTATATGTTAAGCTATGTGCAGTACAGTTTTGGGTTAGTGTCTGTGTAAATTAAGGGAGCTATAGGCCAGTAAACTTTTTGTAGTCAAAGGAACTCTGTAGGAAAAGCCACTACTGTGCCTGAAGTATGACGGAAGGCATCAGTAGTGGAACCATTTCTAGCTGCAGACAAGCAACTCGAGTTGTCCCCTAGTCTATGGTCTATAAGTACATTAATAATTTAATAATTATTATCTCATGTTTTTAGGGTTTATATTATCACCCCTGGGTTCATCCATTGGGTATTCACGTATTCAAACTATCTGTCCTTGATCGTAGCTTGATTCTACGAAGAAATAAAAAAGAGTTTACAAGCCAGTCCTAGCCTCATTGTTTACGTTTACAACATAATGTTGGCGCGTTCGCTCAATTATAAGAAAGTTTACAAGAACATAGGTGGTATGCACACAAAAAGATGTCCGAAAACAGCTTTTTGGTGGGAAAGGTGTCTTTATGTCAGGCAGTGGAAAGCCGTTATGATATCAAGAGCATTGGTCGATAAAACAGCACAATCATCAAGGATAGATAATTGGAATACAGGTCTCTGCCATAAATGAACCCAGGGTATAGTGGAGTGGAACCGATTGTGACTGGGGATGCTTAAATATAGGCGTCAACAGTAAAATTATGATTGTTATAGCATTTGTTTACAATTATTTAAATATACATATATTTAATTTTATTGCTTTCTTTTTTATTTATCACGTAGATTGAAGAAATTTCTGGTTGCCGAGAACCTATGGTGTACCACTACTATAATGCATGTAATTTGGCGGAAATAAAACTGACACGTCGCAAATGTTTTATATCTTTATTCCGATCGAACTGAATTTTTTCCAAATTGAGGATTTGCGCCTTATGTTGGCGCTGATGTGTTTTCAAACCACTTTTCATTCGTTCATCTAAGTTAGAGTTGAGCATATCAAGGATAATCGAAGTAAATACAGTATACCAACGATTTCGTGCTTTATAAACCTATTTTGTCAAAAGGAGTTAATATGACCTTATTGATATTTATTTTTGACGCATGACAGGCAGATTTAATGTCGAGTTTACACTAATTAATTCTTCGGTCGACAACTTTTGAAATGGGCACTGCATGGACTCGAATCACGACAAGCCTGCTATCAGAGTTGATGTCTATACTCCTGTGTAAACAAAAATGGGCACAAAAATCTTGATATTTCTAATTCGGAGAAGAGGTGACACACACGCTGCTACCCAACCACCCCGACTCCCTCGACCAGTGCCGACTCCCAACCACCCCGACTCCCTCGACATGTACGCGATGAAGGCGCGTCACTAGCACGCCGAAGGCGCATGAGCATCTGTGGGGGTCTGGGGCCCCCTCCCCTCGGGACAATTATGGAAATTGACAACCGCAAACCCGTTTTCTTGATAGGCTTAGACCCACTTTTTTTAATGAGCTTATCACGGACATGTGGACAGGTGGGCCCAGTTCGGCACTGCCCTCGACGCAGTTTCGAAAAGTCGTGGCCGAAACGCAACAATCGCCCCACCCATTTATATGCTTGTCGGAAAATGACCTAGGTAAAATCACAACAAAACATTAACATCAATTAAATTCCCTGCTTTCCTAAACTATGAAGATATCGATTACTCACCACTTTAAGCAACGGTGACTAACGACGCATGATCGGTGAGAGAAAAAATTAGAATTATGTAGTGTAATTTACAGATTGGTGAGAATCTGAACTGTTTTCACAAGTTAAAGATACATTATGGAAGTTTAGATAAAGAGTTGATAGTTCGCACTATAATAGTTAAAAACTAGATAATCTAAAGGTAATTTTCTGAAAACTTCAGTCACATTGATCCACTATGAACCGAGATTTAAGCGATTGAAATTTCTGCATAGCCCCCATCATCATTACTAAAGTCAGACGATAAAACCAACCTTGAACTTTATGCAGTAAACAAAGTCATTGTCATGTTGGTTTGAATAAAAAAAATGAAACCCTGTGAATCATCACTATTAACAGTCAACACATTATAATATGTCCCAAAATATCATCAATGACATAAGCAGTGATTAATGATCCCCTCAATATATACATACATTTCATTCTATATCGTTCAAACCCAAAACTTAAACCCGTAGAAAAAATAATAATGAGCTGCAGATACCGAGAAATCACATTGACGAAAAAATATGTAACGACCAAATATTATCTTTACTACGGCGATAAAGAGATTGAAATGAATGTTGTGACAATTCATAAACTATGTCATAATTTTAAGAAAGCTGGCGATGAAAAAGTGCAATAAAAATCTTATCGAAAATTGACACATCGAGATCTAAATAATAGCAATGATGTACACGTGGCTGGAGTAGTCCAGGTCAGCTAACTTCTATGAATAAATTGTTTTATAGAGATCATTAGAATACAAACAGCTCGTTCTCGAAGCCAGACAATTCTCTCGAGACCGAATCTGCAATCAATAGAAAAACGTGAGGCAGCAATAAAACTTCCATTATATGAATCCGCAAGTTAATCTACTCTTGCCATCACAATAACTCTCTTTTATAAAAATATTATCTTTTCTTTCTACTTACTAAGAAAAATAGATATTACAGTGAACGCTAAAGGTGGGATCTGTTATTAAATATTACGAAGGAAAAGTGGGGCTAACTAGACAGTGTCGTATGCAGGATTTCTGAAAAGCGTGTGGAATATTTGACAGTGAAAAGGGAGAGGGTGTGGGGTACATGCATAATGTATTTTGTAGCAAATATAAATTTACTCGGAAGTTTGAGGATCGATGATTGTGTATTTAGGATGACGACAGTCGAGGATATCTTTAAGATATTAATCAATTAATTGGTTTGCCCCATCTATAGATAACACTAACTTCGCTGATATCATCTCTACATTGTTTTTCTTTTAGCTCGCATTCTTCTAGAAATAGGCCATCCGTTAATTAAATTATACTCAGATATAAGTATCTCTTGTGCCACTCTTATACCCACCCATACACTCTAATGAAGCCGATAGACACTAGAACCCATTTAAACACAAACACATGATAATATGTTATACGACCACACTCTAATTACTACAATTGTCATCTGATATTATTTAAAACAATTCTGTGTAAAAGGTGGAGGAATCCTATTGATTTTAGATTTATGCACCCCCACACCCATGCCCACCGAGTAATATCCCCTCCGCAACGAAATGTGGAGGCCTAAATATCAACTCCAACCTTTTTGAAACGTATGTGATAGGAAAAATCCTATTGACGTTCAGAGTTTTACACTCATAAAGAAACTCTGATAACACATTAAAAGTGCAATTTTCATCTCATCTTTATGAAATCTTTATAGGTTGCTTGACTGCAAGAAAAAAAGAAGAAGATTCCTATTGATCGAAATAAGGAAACTTTGTTAAGAGGCTGCAATTATCATACAATTGCCACATGATAAAACGTAGGTTGGACTGCTGTATAATAGAAATCATTATATTGAATTCCACATTAACTTTCAGAATCTTTTTAACACCCAGGAGACCCCGGTTACCATCTGATCGTTTGGAATGTAATAAAAACTAAATTATAGAGGATCGGATAAAAATGTTGCTGGTGGGTGTATGTTTCTTGACTGGTAACCATTGTTTTTTCTGGTAAGCTTTCCGCTTAGCGGTATAAATTAATATATTAGAAGGATCGTGTGTTCGGATTTGAAACGAATGTTTAATAAAGGAGCTAAATCGCTAATATTTGGGACCTTGAAATAGACACAAAAGGGAATGGGTCGAAACGCATATAATTAAAATAAGTTATGGTCGGCGAAATACGCCAGAAGCTTCAATCGACATGACTTGTGAAATATGTCCGTTGTTACAAATGGCTGCGATACGTAATGGTATGATGTTTATTAAAATGTTAAAATCTTTATTTTGTCTTAAATATTGGATATTAGAAGCCCGTCTTTTCCTGGTAAGATAAAAACATCAATGTTGATTTAAATTGACAAATAATTCGTGTTTTCAATGTCGAAGACTGTGGATGTTATTAAAGATACTTTTCCAGAAAATTATTCAGGGGCGGATCCAGGATTTTCAGAAAGAGGGGGCGTGCTGCACCAACTTGGGAGTGCGAAGCCCAGAACCGTGATTTTTGAGTGTAAAAAATGCCCACAAGGACTAATTTCATACTAGTACTGTAAATTACGATTTCCAAACAAAACTATTTTTGTTCTCCTTTCTTGCGAGAATATGGAGCTAAAAATTGTTCGCCACCTCAAAAAATAGAGGGGGCGTGCGCCGGGTGCGACCCCCTCTAGATCCGCGCCTGTTATTTATCGGGTGGTTATTTCCAATCTGGTATATATGGAAAGCATAGACACCCAATCTGACTAGAAAAATACTTGATTACCCTAAAAACGCTCATGGGGCAAACACTGGGCAAAATTGTTAGGGTATCACTAACTGGCAACCCTACTGTTTGTTGCCAGCCTTTTTGTGTAATGAAGTGGTTGTTATTTCTTGATCAAATGTTTTGGGAACATTGAGGGGTGTCAACGTATGTATGGTAAATGTACAGTAACTAATGATAAATACATTCTAAAAAATTGGTCCCTCCCACAATGAAGCTAAGTTGACAGACATTGCGTCTAGCAACAGCATACTTATAGCTATAGGTATCCCCAGCGAATACAAAGTGTTGAAAGGGAATTGAAGCAAATTTTTAATAGATTAGTCACTTTGAATATGTTTTCAGTCCAAATATATCCTCAAATCACAACGTTTGTAAACGGGAATGTATCTTTAAGTTAAAGACCTGACCTACAGATACTTTAATAGTTTCATTTTAAGAACATGTTCTAGGCATTGTAGGCATCATCCAGGTTAATGTCAACTTAATTCCAATTAGGTCATGAATTGACCACCCACATCAAGTTTTTCCGAACAGCGGCGCAACGGCCTATCTTTTTTAAAAAGTGGATCCTTGCGGCGATGTCCAGATAAACAGGATATGGGTGCTGATAATGGTATACATGACACATCGGTTTTTCATCCCAGCGAACCACTAGACTTTTTCTATTTGGTACTTGTTTATATCTTGATTTATCATTATTCCTAGCCAGAGAATGGTGTCAAATATCTGCCAATCAAACAGAACAATTGACAATAACGAGTAAATATAGAAGTGAGAATGTGCAGATACGATATGATTTAGCCCAAGGCCGGTAATATCGACTTGTGATCCAACAATAATATTGACATTGTTCAATACGCTTTATACAGCGGTATTCAAATATATGAAAAAAAAACTCTGTGTGGAAATGATAGCCGAAAGGAGGGTGATAAGAAGAAACCGAGTTCGTTGGGTTAATAACTTATGTAAAATTCCAGGGAATTGAAAAGAGACGTCATAATATGAAATGGGGTTTAACAACTTATTTTTCTTCACCAACAATGTTTAATGATGGTGTGAATATGTACAATGGGGAATACCTTGGCCTGGTAGCAGCAGTGTGGTGGCTTACCCTTATTCATTGCGGAACTGCCAGTTATCTTTAAAGGGCCAATCCAGATAATATGTTTGAGAATAAAACTGCTTATTTTTGTGTTAAAATCACCTAAAATCCTCTTCCTTAGTGCCGAGCAACTAACTCAATATATGTGATACATTTTCAAACAAGTTAAACCTGTCAGTCTTCATCTGAAAATGGAGATTGGTGTCCCAAGCTGTATTATGTGGTTTCTGGAAAAAAAACTGGCTTTAATTTTATAAAATAATGTGTAGGTGAAATTTACCATTCGTTATCAAGTACAACACATTCATTGTATGGATTTCTTAAGGAACGGAAATCGATTATCAAGTCACCCAACGAAAAAACTGATCCAAAATCGTGAAAGGTTACGTGTCCGGATAAGCAGTTTCGACGTTCAAGCCCAAACGACTCAATATTTTGAGCTGAAACTTTGACATAAGGTAAATACACCGTTCCTCTATATTTTGGAGCTAAAATACCATACGTACACAGACTTTTATTTTCGGAACTCTGTTCAAATCGGGATACCCGTGGTATACACGCGACAAGGTTTTAGGTCCCATTTCTTTCCAGGTCCTCCGTCCTGTAACAATCACGTGCACAATGATCCGCAGTGAATATCCGCTTGTCCGCTACAGTCACTGATAAAAATTACATCGTTGCGACTTAATGAGTCAGAATATTAACTTTTTTCCCCAACAAAGTAAATTCTAAGACATTTTTGGAAGTATTAGAAACCCTAACCCACAATGACGTCAACAATCACGTGCACACTGATCCGCAGTCAATATCCGCTTGTCCGCTACAGTCAATGATAAAGATGACATCGTTGCGACTTAATGAGTCAGAATATTAACACATCTTTTGAAAGTATTAGAAAAAAAATAAACGTGTCTTAAGTATATCTGGATAAAAACTAGTCCATATTTAGCATAAAAAGGTACAGAAAATAGTACGCGGAGGCGTAAAATGGGTAAATAAAATATCATTCTGTCCGTACCAATTCATAATTACTAGGTTCGACCCAATCTGTTTCACAGAGAATTACTTACGAATTATCTCTGTAACAGATGACTGTCCACAACACGTGCGTTGACTGCACACGACGTTAGTCATTGGCTCAACGGCTCGTGTAATGTTTACTTAACACCTAACTGCTTCGGGCAAAATGATGCATTTTACTCATTTTAATACCCATTTACACTAAATAGGAAATATTGTTTAACTACAAATACTTCAAACGTCTTTATTTATTTTTCTTTTACCTCATTAAGCCTCGTCGATGTCATGCTTATCAGTGAGTGTAGCGGCCAAGCGAATATTCACTGCGGGAACAGTTTGCGTTCGACCATCAATTTGATGTTTTTTCAGTTTGTTTGATTTTGAAACATTTGGAGTATTTGGATTATGTTCTTGTTGAACTGAACGCCGTTTATGATTGATTAAAGATTCTTCATATATATTGTGTTTTTAAACTTGCTTTGTTGGTAAACATTATGATATGACGTCACTTGTAGAACCATAGGCCTAACAGTCTGACCTTTTAAAGTTCAGTCATCTTGGACAGAAATAAAAGACGCCATTCGCATTAACGCTGTGAAACAGATTGAATCACGTGCCCTAACCCTATTTACATATCGAGAACCTTGACTAAATCTGCAGATGGCCTTAATATTCAGACTTGCCGACCAACCGACCCATGTGCGCGTTGAATGGTCAGAAGTGGTGCATTGCATGCCTGCGATAATAATAAAGAAAGGCAGTAAGCCTACCAATTATTTTGACCGATTCTGTAATTTCGTGCACATTCTTTTAACGAATATTATATCCTTTCAAATTAGTCTGTTTTGATTAAAACATACTAGGTGTTGTTCATCAATCTTCCTGTCTATAAATATTTTTTTACAAGGAGTACATAAGTTGTATAATCCATCTGCAGGGTATGATACACGTTATTTCTAGAATAAAGAAAGTATAAATAATTAAGAATCCCATAACAGGATTTCTGACTATCGTAATTGAATCAACTTCTCTATATTTTTACAACATGAAGCAAAATATCATATTTCTAAAATAGAGAGAGAGAGAGAGAGAGAGAGAGAGAGAGAGAGAGAGAGAGAGAGAGGGTGTTAACGTCCACTCGACACAAACTAGGTCATTTTGGGACTAACACTAATATGGTTTCATTTTATTTCAATAATTCGCTTGCGCGTATAGGGGTCTTTAGCAGTGGGAGGAAACCGGAGTGCCCGGAGGAAACCCACGAGGTTGAGATTTCTAAAATAATCCTCCCTGGTAAAAACAATAACATTAATTTAAACTGAAACACACATAGTTACCAAGCCTGTACATACCAATTAGTATTTCACAAATCATTAGAAATTTTCTCTAGGTGGTCACTGGACGTTCCAGCTTTTGTATGCCCTTTGTGTTTCTGACGTCTTATGCTTGAATCCATCTATCTCTCTTACTTTCTTTGACAATTTCACCTGCGATTTTGTTGCTTGAGATTTTACTCTCACGTCGGAGATTATCTTAAAATTTACGTGAAAAATGTTGATCTAACGCAAAATTTACGTAATCTCTACGGTTGAATTTACAGAAAAACGACGAGCAACCATTTTTACGTCATCTCATGCATTATATTTCGGATATTTTTCCGTGCACGAAAAAAGGTGGTGATGAAAACCGATGACGGGAAATCAAAAAAGTCAATTTCCGGGCAACAAATAATACATCCCAAGAAATTTTCACCATGAACTATTTCAACCCTTATGTATTATTGCGAGTTGTGGAACAAACATCCAAGAAGATAATGGCGACCCATCATTTCAGAGAGAGTGAGCAAAAAATCGACAATGGTTCTATAATGATTCTTAAATTGTGTAAAATCAATCCCACAGACCATCACGAGGTCATACAGACCTTGACTACAAGAAAAAAGCCATTACGCTGAAGCATTTGTAAGTCTATAATACGATTTACACTGACAAGGAATGGAACAGAAAGAATCCAATGTTTAATTTCCACTTGATAAGAATCGCATGCAATTACATAAAGATCATGCAAGGCGTTCATTTAAATTTAGGAATGACATTTTCTTTTGAAAGACTCATTGAAATGTCATTAAATGTAATATTTTGCAGACGCGTGGTTGCCGGGACAACAAGATACAAAAACCTCAAAGAATTACAAGTTTCGGAGAAAATGAAGAGCAGATTGGATGTAATATGACAGAGAGCGAGAAGTTAACGCCATTGTTGGCCGCCAAATCACTTACTCCGCACGACATTGTGGGAAAAAGATTTATTCTGAAATGTACGTTATTGATTCTGGAAATCGGTGATTTCACCTTAAAGACGACTTCTTTACTGCATCTGGTTTGTTTCAAATACAGAAAGACATATTAAACACAATTATTTAAGTGGTTAGTGGATCGTTCAGATTATTTAGAATTGATCATTCTGTCGATCATACAATATAAAGTATATTAAACTGAGTTATAATCTTATATATAATACCATACGAGTATGTAGGTTGAATATTGATATTTACACCAAACACAAAAATTGAAATATTTTTTTATAGTTTGAAAAATATTATTGAAAAATTATTCAAATCGGAACAAAGATTACATTGGTCTACACTGAGTTCAAAAAGACCCCAGTGTATCTTAGAATAATAATTCTAATTTTCGTACCAACCAACCCATTCTCTATTAAACTCTAAGAAAATACTCTATTACAGAAAGTAGTATTCTAATTTTACCTTGCAGGTGTGTGTTGGTCAGTTAAAGTTTCTAAATATTATGTATGTGTGGCCATAACGTATGCGCTTTAGATCAAAAAGTCTTTCATTTTTCATCGAGTCAGGTGACAATGTTTCAACCCCATGCTTTTGCGTGACAAGGAGTAGGCTTGAATGTGGTTTTCCTTCCCGGTCCCCCGGTTTGCTTCCACTGTTAAAACCAATACGCACAGTTAAAAATCTTATATTGTAAAGTATTTGATTACTGTATCGAAGTAGGAGAATAAACCGCATTCCAGCTCAATGGAAAACCATTTCCATTATTATGTTTAAGCAGCTTAATGGACGTTTATTCAGCTCATGCTGTATTAACGGTAAAGCTATTCGATTTAATGTCGGTTTGTTTGTCTTAACTACTGATCGTCTATAGTTGATACACACAATTGAAGGCCTCTCCATCATTTATTGTCAATACAACGAGAAAAGCCACAATTACTGTTTCAGAGGCTTATTGCTGCATGTCTGTAGATAACCTTTATTTACCAAGCGCGCCCGCCTCTTAGACAGACCAATGCAGAATTTAGGAATTATATACGGTACAAACAGTATATTATATAAAAACATAAACCTGTTATTGCCAATCTAGAATTATTATTACAATATCTCCTTTAACAAGTGTTTGGAACAACATTTTTTTTTGCCAATGACATGGGTCAACGATGCGCTATCACACCCATTGGACGCGCGAAGAAACAATACTAGGAAACATATCTAGACAACAGGAGGTTCTTGAGACAAACTATATCATACACAAACGAATGAAAATAAAGTCTTTATGGAAAGATGTTTGTATATGCAGCTGTAGTATCAAAAGATATATACCATGTCGACATAAACATCTGCAGATGCTTGTACAACCATACTCCGCGCAATGTTGCGTTTGATTAGAGGTAATCCAACTACACACTGCTATTATGAGTGGATATTGTTGTTTTAAATTTTGATTTGTCAGTAGTCCGTCTACCAACCAATCACTAGCTGCCAATATTGGACCAAATATGTTTACATAGCGTTACGTCATGACTCACAATTTTATTATGCCTAATTAACCCGTGCATAGCAGAATACTGCAATAAAACTAATTGCGTGACAAACGAGGCTATCAAGTCGAATGAAATGTAAACAATACTGTTTGGAAACGAACATACTTTCACCGTTTTGAATACCTTAAATCACTGTCCAAAGTTTTAGGGAAGACCCAGATTAAACGAAGGACTGTCATGTTGCTGTACTTAAGTGATAGCTTTCATTGAACGGAAAGAATAGACACACTCCCGCATAAGTTCAAGAAACAGACGCTATTCCAGCAATGGTCAGAGAGGGATTTCTCGGGCCACTGCTTCAGGAATATGTTGTACAATATGTCAAGTCTCACCCACCTTTAACCCCAATTCATCACTTAAAGCAGCAGTCACATGTATTGAAAACATATGATGCAAACTATAACCAAGCAAACGGATATTGACGCGTATTTAGCAAAAGTTGCTCATTTAATAAAAAACAACCACATGTGTCTTAGAAAACATTTAGATGACAGCACTCCTCATTCTATGTAATATTGATCCAGAATCATAAGTTCAGACACCAAATATACTCTATTTTATCACGAAACAGTAAATGGTTACGCCTATTCGTAAATTTGGGTTTTCGATTGTGGCATATGGGTACATGTTAAATTGATGTAAGGGACCAGTTAACATCACTAGGTATTTATATATATGAGAGAATGACCAAATCTGCTACTTATGACGAAACAGTATAGAGTAATGCCAATTCGTATATTTGGGTTCTCAGTCATAGGTTTTTACGGTAGGGGTACCCCGAAATTGACACATGGGGGCGTCGTACATTTTTTATACAAGATTTGTGTTGGAAAGATTCGGTGGAAATTGGGTTGTTTTACTAATTTCAGTTTTAATTTCAGCTGACAATGTCGACTGGGGAACACGGTGTCAACTAGATCTCAACAATGGCTTTATCTATGACTATATTATGACTACCTTTTAGTCCAGTTGAATCACTATTTTATTGAAGGCCTTTCCAAAATTACCACATATTCACTTACTATTCGAAAAAAGACAAGCATATTAGACCCCACCCCACTCCTCATATTCATATAATATGAGGCTCGACTACAGCATCCAGTGTTTGTATTCGGTGTTGACCAAGAAGGACGTAAAAGAACTGTAAGGATTCGAAGAAGAATAGGCGAAATCGCTGCTGTCCAGACAAACGTTTTCTGCCTTGCATTCCAATAAAATAAAATATCTTTTTTTTAATCTCAAAAGGAGACATTAAAACCCACCCCACTCCATTTTAGTTGATATAAGAGTATAAGCAAGAAGAATGACATTCTATAAAAGCTAACAGAAAACATGCACGAGTCTTATAATACAACATATTTACCCTGACATTATAATACATCTCTTAATACCAAATCAATACATGATGACATTTCTACTCTAAACAGCTTAATGTTCGTACAATTAGTGTCAAAATCATACCATACTGATACAACATTCATCCAGCATTAACACATCGCTGAGAGTAGACATCGGTAGGTCATGACACAAACTATTATCGTTTGTTAAGATTAGACCTAATCCCGGCGTCTATAATAGCTAAAAATAACCCAGTCATGTTTAAACTTCACTAAAATACTTTGTTTGATCAAAAATACACATCTTTACAAAATATTGCATATAACCTAATTTGCATAATTTATGCAGAAGAATATAGTATTATGGTGAAGTTTGAACACATGATTAAGTTATTTTTTTTATCTTTTTTACTGATAGACGCCAGGGTTAGGTCTGATAATAGTTCGTGCTATATCCTCCCGCTAACACAATGGTTAGGTCTAACCTTAACGAACGATAATAGTTCGTGCCATGACACCTGGGCTAATTCCAGTGGCCGCCGGTGATTGGCGGGACAAAGTCAAGGTTAATGGGGCAAAGGCGCAAGCTTCAACTAGGGTATGGAGGTTCTCCACCAGAAATTATTGAAAAACAGACTGCCGGAATTGCAGTCTGGCAGTATGTCAAGATAAATAGATCTGACCACATACCGGGAGATCGCGTCAGAGGTCATACGAACGACTTCGGACGTTAAACCCCATTTCTCTCTCTCCACGAACAGAGAGGAAAGTGTCAAACAGAGTGAGTAAATTAAAATGAATGAATATTTTCGCCACGATATTTTGAGAAATAGGATGCAGCCTGACAGCATTTCGTGCATTGGTCGTCGAGATAAATAAAGCTGATCTGATACTGGTCGTCGCCAAAACGCGAATCAAAGTGAGTGAACATTCTTGCTGCGTTGAGTATCGTTAAACCTACTCCTCAAGTGGTTTACGTTTTTTTGTTTATATAGAAAATCTCCTACGATCAACACAAGTTGATAAAGTGAAAAAAACCCGAGGTTCTGCCGAGTTTTTTTTTACTTTATCAACGAGTGTTGATATTTTTTGATATCAAAAAACACGAGTTTGAGATTTTATTTATCACCCAATCCTTTCTTACATGCACAAATAAATAAATATAATTCTTTGGTATAGATTTCACTTTTACTGAGTCTAAATACATGACAACGTAGTGATACATCAGTTTTTTGACAGCAGTTTAGCTATTGCAAAGTCATATATATTGACCCAGTATTTCCTTCAAGATCAATTAAATAAAAATGCTGTCTTTTAAACAAAAAAGACGTCACTTTTTATTTAAAATAAGTGGTTTCTTTAAAATTAAAGAAAGTAGTTCCTTTTTGATTGACCAATCAAATTCATGTAAAGCGATATCTCCTGAGGAGATATCGCAGTAGATTATGTAATTTATCATACCAGCGATATCTACTGTCAAATGGGTTATTCGGTGATAAAGTAGGTTTACAGCAGGATGGGTTTGGTAAGAAATAACTCGAACTTTACAGCATTCAAGTTTATGACCGAGTGGCAATGTGGGGATTTAGTTACGGTAGAAGGTAGTCATTACCGAAACATATCATAAATATTTTAAAATCTTTTTAAAAATGATTGCGGGCGGGGCCAAGCAGAGGACATGCCATGGCCTCCCACTGACATCAGGGTCAGGTTTATCTTTAAGACATAAATTCAAATGACTTTTAACGTGTACTATGATATCTGCGTTCCGGCTATTGATCATATAATTCCAACTACCAAAGGTTGCATGAAGACGCATACCACGAGTGGACTTCGGTTTTTCGTACCATTTCGTACCTTCCCACCGTGCACTACCAGTGGAACCCCAGCTGGAAGATCCCGACGAACATTCTATAACGGTGATCCAGCATCAAGCCCATTCCGGGTCATTTCTGAATTTGTATTATATTATCGTTTTATGGCAATAAGTTATTTATAGGTGTATCCGGATAAAACCGTAGTGGAAGGCAATATCACTTACTCCTTGTCACGCACAAACCGCCCGTAAAATAACTATGGGTATATGGAATTCGAAAATAAGTAGGCGTAATGTCGTAAATCCACTGTCGGGACATAATTCCAGAACAATCGTGAAATCAGACCCACGATAACACACCTTCTCTATCACACATACACAAGCAAACACACAAATTTAGTGCAAGCAACAATAGTATAATCTAAGATAAATCTTGTAGTGCACGTCTGAACAAGCAGAATTTAATTACCGAAGAACCATAAATAAAGAATTTAATTACATTAATATTTTACTACTAAAGACATTCTGTATTAACGCGACACGCTTCATTTCATCCAATCAGTATCGTATAGATGTTCAACAAGGTCGACTACTCACACAGAAACAGTAGAGTGGAACAAAATGTAGCCAAGACTGGTTCTTCTCAGTAAGTCATTAGCGGGCCCTTTGTGTGTAGTCTGTCGAGTGAAAATCCTGCAATAATTTCCGTATAACCAGCTAAGTCGATACAATACCGTAATTACATGTAATTCTTTCCTCTGGTGATCGGTTTCCAAATGTTCTCTCATTGAATGCTTGTCGTGTAGCCATCGGCGACGTTTTAATAAAAGCGTCTTCTTTCCATCTTTATCATTTGTTGAACTATATGTTGTGAATGTGTCACAAAATGTGTGCATACAACTAAAATCGAAGACCCTTAAACTCAGATGCGTGAAATAGCTTTATTTAAAGCCCGCTTCCAAGTGATATCGAAGTGATATCGCAGACATCGAAACCCAAATATGTATGGAATGGGTGGTTTTATTTGGGATAAATATTACTGAGTAATATTGTTTGTGAACAGGAAATGAACTGCGTGTTATAGGGGTAGGCCAACTGAACTGTGTGTTAATGGAAAACTCAACAGTTATCCGACGAAAGCCAGAATATAATAGAAAATACTTTCACAACTTTTAATAGGAATGTCAAAGTGTATTCATGTGGTTATTTGACGCTAACCCTTCAAAACAACACATAGCATGGCCGCTGTCTTTTATGGGGTGCTTTGACAACTATCGGGCCATCAGTTCCCTGACTGTGAGTCTGTAAGGAGATTGAAATGATTGGAGAAAGTGTTAAGCATATTGATGAGTATAGTCTATTGTAATACTCAGTGGTGAATATCTGTCTCTCACGTTATTTATATTCTCTAGAGGTAGTGTACTGGATCCTATACCAGTTATTCTATTCTATGGATCGCTAAAAGGAACCAATACAGGCTATGTTCACTGGCGGTGTCAGAGGAAGATGTTTGTGATAACATTATATTGCCCATTAAACTTTTAGCCCCCCGGCTTCCGATCAAATATCAGTATTCTGTCGATAACGTACCAATTATTATACACAGAAATCCCATTAATATCTAACATCTAAACGTCTTCGTGTTATAGAAACTATAATCCTTCAGTATCGGATAATCCAAATGGATAACAAAGCCCAACAAAACAGAAACAACAGAGAATTAATACATCACACAAAATCCACAATATTCACATGAACGGCAAACTGTCTAACAGCGACATAAGAAATACAGCACAGAATGAGGTTAATTCAACCTGAATTTCAAGAAAAAGGCAAAACAGTTGAACTTGAGACCTCCTACAAGACAGGTGGTTTTAGAAGTTCCAGCTACGCTCAAAACACCGGATACTAATTCCAGCTATGAAATCAAAAGGTCATGGAGGATACACTCCACCCTCTCCTCCCCGGCCGCCCGCCCGCCCCAAAATATAGAAGTATAGACGAAACCCCAAGCAAAAACGACTAATAAAATACCATTTACATTATGTAATACTGTTTTTTTTTGAACATATTGAACCTCTCTTAACACTGTTTTCATTTAGTGATATATTTCTTCTGTGTGTGTTGATGAGACGTTCAACCCAATTCTACACCATTCCAAATGTCAAAGAATCTTTTATATGAACTATCAAACATTACACCTTGGATTTTGAAACTATCAGACCGATTTAGTAAATCGCCATATATATGTAGCGATTTTTCTTAATGTTCATTGAAGACTAACTGGGTTATTTTGCAACTAATACATGACATATTTTATTTCGGAACCACTTTATTAACAGAACACTCGGTCACCCCAGTGGTATACGTAATTACAGAATATAAATTACGTGTTAGTAATATAATGTCCGAAATATTGTTTTAACACAGGTTTGATCTCCATTACATATCCACATATGGTACAACTACGCAAATAAGGCGAAAGCCAGCGAGGTTAGGCAGGTAACCCTACTCTTTGTCAAGTTCAACCCTACTCCTATGGGGATTTTTTTAGCGAAAGAGAACAACACAAAATCTAAATGGTTTATGTCGTTCAGATATGTAGTGAGTGGATGCATCGAAAGTATATTTTAAAAAGATGGCCAGGAAGTTAAGATACCATCATTACCTATAGCCCCGATTTCTCATACAGACATTTGAAAGAATTCTATGTAAAACTTCTTATATTATCTGGTAAGAAATTTTAATTTGATATGAAATGGGGTTTGGCTTCCTACTGTTCTACTCCGACTGGGCTAATGAAGACAGCAATACGACAGCAATACGACATAAAGTGTGCTATCGGGCAAATTTTGCCCGGTAAGCGGCGAAATGGTTTACTCTTATATAACTGCCAAGGGTTCTTTTACGTGCACCTCAATGTCTACAGGTGATCTCGGTTTTTCGTCTCATCCGAACGACTATACGTTGCTCCCTGCCACGCACCACTGACAAGAGGGAACCACGCCGGAAATATCGATGGATTTTCTTGGCCAACGTCTCACTCACTGAGCCACCGCGGCTTAATGCCTGTGATATCTCATTGTCCACTGGTCGTCTATATTTACTCATAATTTATTTATAAATGTATGATCCATACCAGTCTCAGAGAGTTTTTGTTATCATTATTATCACGTCAATTACTAGATAATGTCAGGCAGTCAACCGTGTATTCTTTCAGACATCAGTATTTCATATCTTTATATCAATAATATGACATCTAAACTACAGACGTTCTCTACTTGATAGCCCGAAGAGAATAGTTTTAATCTCAACATGCCGTAAGAAAAGTGTTAAAGAGGGGATATATTATTGTGGTCAGCCATGTTCTAATAACAAGCAATATAAACATCATTAGAAGTTATTCGTTTAATAAAATTCACAGCTGCTCAGATCGTTCACATAGACTGGCCAGGGCTTACCTAAATAAAGGACAATGTCTACGTATGTTAAAACATATTCCAAATATAATTTTAAATCAGTTTTGTTGTTATTGACTGAAGTAGAGTGCTATAACAGATACCTACACAGACGATTTTCAGCTTACTGACAAGCCCTAGTGAAGATAAATAGTTGTTATAAGAGGATATCAGTTGGAAATGTAATATAATTGGGGATTGGTGTCATATAGAAGTCTAATATATTATGAATATGATAACTATCCGCACATCATGAAAATGGCATTTTACGCCCTACCTCATTAGAATATACACTAATTATATCCCACGAAACTGAATATTTTTCTTTTACCAAACAACATAAACCTGTAGATTTTGAGTAAAAATCTTACTCTGTTTAAAACTGAATCAATTTATCGCATAGTTCAGGTTGGCTACGAGAATAAATCTCTATCCCGAATGGCCACCATATTCAAATTAGATGATGAATTAACTGAGAGTGTCAAAATAAACTGGGCCAAATATCCTTGAGATGACTGTATTCAATCAGTGAACACGTCGTTGCGTAATAGAAACATTTGTTAATATCAGAACAAACACAACACACAATTGTGACAATTTTATGGAATCCAATTTTGAACGACATTTCTACTTAGATTTTCAAGCCTTTAACCAGGTTAGTGGCACAACTATAAAAAATGTAAAAATGTCACTAACAGAGAGCAGTCATTAATAAACAATGGTATTAGATAGGTCGAATGGTTAACGCGTGTGCATGGGATCAAAAAAAGTCTGTCATTGAGACAAGTACGTGGCGTGGTTTCGATTCCCGGCTTGTACGTGACTAGCGAATTCTTGACAGAAATCTGAACCTTCTGTTCGTCCCGCAATGACCTAGTTTGTGTTGCATGAATGTTAAACCCCATTTCTCCATCTCTTTCTCTCTCTCCAAACAGTTCAGACTAAGTATCTGGTTCAGTTACTCAATCCAATTGAAACAGAGTATCGTAATGACACCATTGCTTTCCAAATCATGGTTCATTCCCAGTCTTCCCTGAACATTGTAACTTTCTACGTGGCAGTAACGCAAATTACAAAAGTAATACTAAAACTTATCAGATGAAAATTATCTGGTTTTCTAGCATACTTAAGCTTATACTTGTCGCCTAAAGCATGACACTCTTTCCTATTTGTAGCTAACCAGAAGATCACAACACCTTTGGGCGCCGTGTTCAGGGGCTAAGTGATAGGGACGCAATGGCGAGCTTTGCGACCTCCGTTGAGTATTTGCGCCCCTCGCAAATGGCAAAAACTCACGCGGTTACCCAGTGGCACTGGGAGGGACTGCCACCCCACCCCTAACCCGCACACACATATTATTGTTTTTTGGATCCGGAAGGGATCTTCTTCCTCATGGAAACCATGGGCCACCACGCCCCTGGTCTTGTTAACATGTTTGTTAAAAGAATAATAAGCTCCTGTGTCTTTCAGCGACCCCAAACGTCCATTCAACGCAGATATGAAAGCCTTTATTGCGCACGGGCGCTCAATCGTTTGATCAATTTCATTTGGCACCATTTAATAAGATTATGTTGTTATATATAGCCAAATTCGCCGAGGGCTTTCCGTGGGGTCGCGGTGGACTACTTTGAAACTTTTGAATAAATGTTGTGTTTTCATGAAAACTGTTGCCACCAACACGTATAATCATTGAATGAATCATAGAAATAAGAACTACAACTGTAGTGTTATTATTGTCTTCGTACAGGACTACCTTGTGAGCCTACCTACTGAAATAGGGCAGCCGTCAAGTACCTGCAACTGAACGGACCAAGCTTTATTCATATACATGCCGACATGGTCTCCACTTTAGGGGATGATGCCCCTTCCTTTTCCACAGTAAAGATGTGAGCTGTGGAATTTGAGCATGACAGTGAGTGTCTTGATCATGACCTGTCATCAACAGCAACCATTCAAGTAGGTGACTTTTTTCTTCGAGGGGTCGAAGTCAGGTGATAGTTTGTGGAATGGGATCGCAACCAACCAAAGGTAGGGACCCAGTCTTATAGTATAACATGTTTCACATTAATGTGGCTTTCTCGGGGTCAAGGTAACACAGTCCTATATTTCATTTCAAGACGTTTACCTTGACAAAGAGAGTCGCGGTGTGTCAATGAATGTAGCACTGGCTCGCTAACCACGGGTTCCGGGGTTGGCGGAATTTTCCAGCTTTTCTTCCTTGTCAGTTGTGCAGAACGGAGGATCTGGAAAGAAAAGGACAGTGTCTAGTTGATGGCGTTCCTGAAAAGAACCTTTGCTAGTAGGAATTCGCTGTCTGGAAAAATCTCCCTCATAGCCCGGTCAGTGCACAAAATAGGACGTTTAAGAATCAAATCCATTTCACTTCATTTTATTGACGAACGAGACTATGTCTATCACGTAGACACACCCCTATATTTAGTTATTCAAATGATATTGTCGGCTTCAAATATAGATTTCACAAATTTAACACAATTCGAAAGTCAACGATTTAAAGGGTGTTGCATTAATATAGATTCATTCTTCTTTTGCAATCTGTTTTATTACTGATTTAACTGAAGTAGAGTATCCGTTGGGGAGAGAAAACCATTTATTTCAATGAGAAAGACCATTATGAACTTTTGTAACCGTAATAATAGCAGTTATTTAACCAAATGTTCGATAAAGTAATGCAATATTTACAAATATGATGCCAATGTGTCTAGCAAATATCGTTTATTAATTCAGGACTGTATCTTTGTTTTCAGATACGGATCGATATTATAAAGCTATCAGCGCTTTGAAAATGTTGTTGGTTGATTAAAAACTAGTTTTTGATTTGATTTGGATATATCGGCTATGTTGAAATTAGACTATTCAATTACAAATTGGACGAGCATTGAATGAAAATAATGTTACCGACAGTATTTTGCATGCAATCCACCCCACACCAACACCCGTAAGTCACAAATGCAAATGTATTGACAAATCTAACATTTCGTGACTAGACTTGGAAATTCAATTCAAACTTTAGATCATTTTGGCGGGAAACTTTAGTCTCGGGTAGAATGTTCCGGTTTTGAATTTTCCAAGATCAGTTACCACTTAACAGGAAGTTGTTGCTTATTCTTAAAATGTAACTGTAGTTTGGTCTTAAAATGACCTTAACGAGTACACTAGAACTTTCATCTTCCCATTAGAAACCGTTAACCATGTGCGAAGGCACGGCCAAGAAGCCATGACAAAATAGTGGTCCTAGTCTCACTTGGTCGCTGATTCGCTTCGCTTTGAACATGAGTATTTCTTGCGACGGAGCGAGATTTGGATCATATGTCGCGGGAACAGTTTCATATAACCATTTTTGCTTGTTTTGCATCACATTCTCTTAAATCACTTATAGTTTTCCTAATAATAAATTGTACATGTATGCCTACTTATCCTCTTTCGAATAAACTACGGTTGAGACCATTCGTCTCGCCTTCTATGGCAATCTGTTTCACAGAGAATTACTTACGAATTATCTCTGTCACACATTACTGTCTACAACATGTGCATTGACTTCACGTGCCGTCAGTCATTGGCTAAACGGCTCGTGCATTGTTTACATAACACCTAACTGCTTCGGGCAAAATGGTGCGTTTTACTCATTTTAATACCCATTTACACTAAATAGGAAATATTTTTTAATTACAATTGCTTCAAACCTCTTTATTTATTTTTCTTATATTTCAAAAAAATGTTTGAGAATTTAATTTGTCGGAGTAAAAAAGTTAATATGCCGTACTCATTAAGCCTCGTCGACGTCATGCTTATCAGTGATTGTAGCGGCCAAGCGAATATTCACTGCGGGATCAGTTTGCTTCTATGGCTTCAGCGTTCGCACTGGTGAATGCAAGAAAGTGCAAAGGAGTGCTTATCGGCTTCTATTTTCCACTTATCAATCGGGCAATCTATTCCGCAATAACCAATTGTCACATTAACTGTGGAATCGTGAAAACACGGGAAAAAACACGACAACCCTTCAGATTAAATTGTAAACAGAAGCCCGCAGGGAGGTATTCTGTCAATCTAACTGCATTAAAAGTTCAAAACTGACGTCTTTCATTTTATATGACATTTAAGTGGACATGACACAATGTACTAAATAGTATTATCACCGGGCGGTGATCCCTTTTTTTGTAGGTGAATTATAACGTTACCAAATCTATTAAAATTGGCATCGTCGATTTCGGTGCCAGAAAACCATTGTCGATTTCATGGTTTGTTAGATTACAAGTTGCCTTGTTTGGACTTATTACACCAATAGATGGAGTCATTGTTACCATAATAATATAATCTGTTATGTGTTCCCTTGTCAAGTAAATTTAGTAAACAATCCGAACTCTGTTTAATCCTTCGAAAGGAAATGTATTTGAACAGAACTTGTTCCACCACCAATTAAAACCATACCGTAGCTCAACCCAATTCAATTCCTTATTTTGGTCTATATCGGGTTAGCCTCTGTAAATCAAATCGGATTGAATTATCGTTTAGAACACAGCAGAACCACAAAAGATTGGTAGCGACGTGAAGTTCCCTCCATTAACAGGTGGTATCAACTGTTCTAGAAGAGTAAGCTAACACGGTCTGAAACGACTTTCAAAGTGGATAACTTTGGGACCAGAGTAGTCCCTCTCCCAATATTTGTCGACCACGCCAACTCCTTAAATGATAAGTGACATCTCGTGTTCTTCACATGCAAGTAAACCAAGCTTGTTTTAGTTTAATGTCTGGTGTGGACTGACCAATGCCGGATTAACCATGGTGGGGGCCCTCGGGCCTGGAACATGTGGAGGGCTCCTGTCACGTGGCCGGCAATGCCGTCACCGCGAGCGCCGAAGGCCCGAAGCCCCGCAAGGGGGGTCCGGAGGAATTCTCCCCCGCCCCCCAGGAAATTTTCAGAAATTGGAGGCCGGAAACGTGATTTCCTGGCATTTCAGGCACTTGTGTCGGAGCCATTTATATTTACCTCCCCCAGAAATAAAATTCTTCCACAAAATTAGCGTATTCTGGCGTTATTTCTGTGGACCAATCCATGAGAGTGCTATGAAATTTGCATTTCTAGAGGATAAGGATTGTACCGGAAATTTGGTTCGAGCTATGCGATAATTCGAGTTACAGTTTCCGAGTTATGCGATGTTTTATAAAAGGAAAACGAAAGAAAATATTCGTTCAACGAATTTTGTTCGAGTTAGGCGATAATTCGCGTTATACGGGGTCAAGTTACGCGGAGTTAGAGCTGAATGATAATGATCAATGGATGAGCACTCTTCTTTCTTTGCCCCTGGCGAATTTTGAAATGGTTTCTTCGACATTGATGTTGCGCGGGATATCGCTTTCAGAGGCCAGCCGAACGAAATACACTAGCATATCCTGACCCATCGTAGACCGGAGATACTTTTTATGAGTTTCAATTTGGAGAAAGATCTCTCCCCAAAACAATTAGATATCATCATACACAGATATACTCTCAATATGGCTTCAACGTTGGGGAATGTATCTTGAATGTTCATTCTCAACAATAGTTTGTAGATCGCGACACACCATGGATTGAGGGGGGCCCCAGGGACTTCCGATGGAGGGCCCTCGGAGCATTGGAAGGGCCGAGTCACTAGGTCACCGGCCGTCGGAGTCCTCGGTCCGACCATGCTCGAGGCGCGCAACTGAGATTTTTGTGGGGGGCCCCTAATGTGGGGGGGGGGCTGGGGCCTGTTCCCCATGGTTAATCCGACGTTGGGACTGACGACTGTTGATTCCCAAAGCAGCTATGAGACCCAGCCTTATTTTAACGAGCTAACTTTCATTGGTTTAGGTCAAAATAATTCACTGAATTTGGGTAGTAATGGGGGCTACATATTAAATTTTTACTCAGATAGATTAGGTGGAAATCGTCTTATTAACTTAATTAAGATTTGACTTTCTGTGTCGACAGTGAAACACAATATTTTATAAATAATATATCAACACTAGTAATCTATATAGCTGTCAAATTATCCAGAAAGACACATAGCCATCACATCAGATACAATCTACAATTTTCATTATGAACCAAATTAACGATGTTTAGTTATTTTAATTAAATCGTCGGTTTCGTATTTCAACCAATAATTCAATCAATCTTAACTTTTTTTTTAAGTAAACCTCCAAACTAAAACATTATATTATTATTATTATTAATGAGAAGTACCATATCAATTACTGTCAAATGATCCGTTTTCAAAATATTCAATATTAAAAACTATACTTAAATTGAGACTATTCCCTTCAAAGTAAACGTTGTGTTATTTTATTTTTTGAGATACTTTTAGAATCTGAAACATACAAGAGTTGGTATTTTAATTCTCTCTTTAATTCTCCGGATGAAGATCACATCGTTTAGTGTTTAATAATGTGAATATTAAAGCTGATGAAGAATGCATCGTTTGACTAAATGATATTTTGACCTACCTTCGGTTAGGTCATCTTTATCCCCAAATGGCCTGTTCAGGTTTGTCTGCTCATCCATACCGTCGTCAAGGTGACAGGAGTTACTGTTATATTGCAACATGACTTTTTCCCTTGCTATCCCAGCTTCAAATTTAAAAATTCGAAAGAAAATTTATAAGAACAACGCAATGACAGTCCTTTAATTTCCCTAAAATCTGTTCTCAAAAGATTAAATCAGAAAATATTTCATCCGTGTTTCCGAACTTTGAACATGCAAAGTGTTCTCCCGCAAAACAACTATTTACGTTTATAACTGCGTTCGTCACGAGGAAATAAATATCAACCCAAACGTGCAATGGAGATCCGATTAATAAAACAGATATTCCAAAATACCATTCTTTCTCGAATCCATCACTCGAGACGTCGAGTCTATCTAACCCTACACCACAAGACTATGATGTCCATATCAAACTAATCCAATATTGTCTGTACATTGCCTAGCGTAAACTTTCTGCTCAATTAAAGAAACGTTATATTCCTATAGTATCAAACATTTGTAAAGATGAGTTGGTTTATAGCGGAGAATGATCGGATGTAGGCGCTGTAAAGTAAGAAGTGTAAAAACATAATTCAGTTGGTCTGTTGAACAATTCCCTTGCAACTCTCTTATTCTAAAACTACGTTATAATGGTGTTAATGTTGTTCCTGCTAATCGATTTTATTCTACACCACCGAGCTACTCCGATTGATTACCATTCGGTTTACTAGAGGACCAAAGACATAAATATTACATTGTATGGTAGAACTGCTACCGATGTATAACGTTCATTGAATCTTTAATTAAACGAACCTGGTGCTTCTACTAAATATAAGCAAATATGTGGAGGATAATCTGGAAATATCTCGTACAGGTATATGGAGTTGTTAGAAGTCGCCAATAATGTCACAAACACTAGCAGCATGTAAGAATCGAAATTCAGGCATTCTGCCATTAATATTGAATAATACCATAATTATTCCAAATAACCTTATGGACAATATATTGATGACAAAACACTCATAAATGATCTTCCTACATTTATCATCAGAAAACTGAACTCCATGAACCAAAGCCGCCTCTGTTTTAATGCATATTCCTGAAGCAATGGCCCGAAAAACCCCTCTCTGGCCATTGCTGGAATGGCGTCTGTTTCTTGAACTTATGCGGGAGTGTGTCTATTCTTTCCATTCAATGAAAGCTATCACTTAAGTACAGCAACATGACAGTACTTCGTTTAATCTGGGTCTTCCATAAAACTTTGGACAGTGATTTAAGGTATTAAAAACGGTGAAAGTATGTTCGTTTCCAAACATTATTGTTTACATTTCATTCGACTTGATAGCCTCGTTTGTCACGCAATTAGTTTTACTGCAGTATTCTGCTATGCACGGGTTAATTAGGCATAATAAAATCGTGAGTCATGACGTAACGTTATGTAAACATATTTGGTCCAATATTGGCACTCGTTTTAAATGTAAAGCTTTTTAGGGCAGCTAATGATTGGTTGGTGAACGGACTACTGACCAATCAAAATTTAAGACAACAATATCCACTCATAATAGCAGTGTGTAGTAGGATTACCTCTAATCAAACGCAACACTGCGCGGAGTATGGTTTTAATGTGGATATTAATATAAACAATAATAGATTTAATGTGGGAATTAAAGAAAAACAAGATATATTCGCTTTTGAATAAAATACACTTAAAGTAACAATCGAGATATACTTCAAATCACGTGAAGTCGAGTTATCAATTTAACAATCTGCCAAGACCTCTAAACAGTTCATGTCACAGTAAGGTTTGTAAAACTGGCCGAGGTTGTTGGCCACGCTCGTTTTCTACTCGGTAGTAAGGATTCAGACTGATCGATATTAGTAACTGGATATAGTAATAAACTATAACACATACATTATATGTTATGAACTTTTTGTCAATTTGCATAACATTGCTTGTCGGCGAGATAACGATCGGAGAAAAGTATAATATAGCCAATGCGATCTGTGTTCTACCGGGGAACTCAGTGTTATTGTCAGTATTTTGTTGACATTTATTGAGGGATTGTTGATGGAGCCCTAGATTCGGACCCCCCCTCCCCCACCACCTCCTCCTATTCACAGCTTCTAGTTCCGTTACTGTGCATTTAAATTTGGAGGCAGCCCATCATTAAATAGTAGTTCGACTATTTCTATTTATAGCAATTCTCTCTCTGTCTCTTTTCTCCCCTTTTGCATGCCCATTTTGTTTGATTTTTTGGTCTACAATGGACGGAGAGGTTTTGAATTAATATTTTCTGCCAGATTTTGGTAAATATTCATGATCTAGAGCCGCGTTTCTCAACCTGGGGTGAATTCACCCCCAAGGGGGGAATGGCTCGCGTCCAGGGGGTGAATGACCACACTCCCAGTAACTTCAAAAATGATCATATAAAGGTTGTGCAGTTGAGATTAGCACTCTCAAACACTGTCCCGAGAATAAAAAAAATCGTTTGTGACAATCACCAGGAGCAAATTTCGCACTGAACTGGAAACTACGTATTAAATATAAATTTGGTGATTATTAAATCTCACCTTCGATCCGTATTCATTCCATATTCCATCTCAATGTGGTCAGGATCCGCGATTCATGTCGGATGGATTCTATAGAAAAAGGCCATTTTCAAGTTCCTATGAAACGCCTGAAGAGTGCCTGAAATGGCTGGAAATCACATTTCCGTGCTCCAATTTCTAAAAATTTCCTAGGGGGGAGACCCCCCCCCCCCCGACGGGCTTCGCGCCTATGGCGCTCGCGGTGACCAGCTTCGCCGGCCACGGCTCCGCGATCAGTAACCTCTTCAAAACTCTGGGGGTAAATGGATTGGTTGAGAATTCATTTAGGGGTGAGCGGTGAGAAAAGGTTGAGAAACGTGGATCTAGAGGCAGAAGGATATCGGGTTGGTTACAGTGATATGTACGGCAACTAGTTACATCTTTTTGTATGCTTCAAGTTTTGTGTATCTCAAAACTTTGAAATTTTGGAGGCCAACCTTATACAAATTTTAGTGCATTTGTTTTTCTATCTGTAGTGAAATGTATTCAGCCCAACAAAAATTTGGCGAAAAGTTAGAGCTGGGCAAAGAGGCCAGAATTAATGGTGGTCTGCCTCCATTGGTCCTAGTCGTATATCGCAGTTGTCTCCCTTTATTTGCTATTCACTAAATTGCTATTCCGATAAATACAACTCCCGGCACCAGTTATTTGTGTTTTCCAGCACATGGGACAAACACAGGAACACCGGGGCGTCCACAGGATAGGGGTGAAATGGTAGGTCACATGGGTATTATTTTCTCACCCAGATGTATAGTCATGCCATCCAAAGATTTTAACGATTGAGTATTTTTTAAGACTGCGGGAAAAATTACCAACGAATCATGATAACGAAATTCCTCGGCTGTCCCCACTCTTACTTATATACTATTCAAAAGAAGTAGGGGATATTTGATTTTTAAGTGTTATTAAAGTCACCTAATGAAACTGACGAAGAAACAAATGACAAAATGAAATGAAGTTCACATTCATCGATTTATTCCAAATGATCGTTAGACTAAGTAAGGCACAGACTGACCATTATAAGTAACGGGTAAATCCTCCTCTGTTTGCCAAACAAGCATTGATCCGACGTGGCATACTCCTAATGAGACGTCTAAGGTCATTTTGGTCCAGATTGTCCTATTCCTGTTGCAATGCAGCAGCAAGTTCTTGGACATTGGCAGGACGTTGTTGACGTTGACGTAACCTCTGTCCAAGCATGTGCCAGACATGCTTGATGGGGGAGAGGTTGGGACTCAGTGCTGGCCAAGGTAATGTGGTGATGTTCTGTTGTTGGAGGTAACCTGTAACGATCCTGGCCCTGTGACATCTTGCGTTGTCATCCTGGAAGATGAAACAGCGGCCATGACGTCGTGCGAACAGCACAACATGGACTGCCAAGATGTTGTCCCGGTAGTACTGGCCTGTAACACGCCCTGCAACAACATGTAAAGCCGTTCTTCCAGCAACAGTGATGCCTCCCCACACCATAACAGAACCACCCCCAAATCGATCATGTCTGATGACGTTAACGTCTTGGAAGCGCTCGTTTCGACGACGCCACACCCTCCTACGTCTGTCCAAAAAATCAACAGTGAACCTTGACTCATCTGAAAACATCACATTGCTCCAGCGTCGATTATTCCAGTGTTGACCATCCCTACGCCAACGACGTCTTGCCTGAATGTGATGACCTCTCAAACAAGGGATCACGCGAGGACGTCGGGCGCGAAGGTGACCCCTATGCAGTCGATTCCGAATCGTCTGGCCACTCACTCCGTCACAAAATTGGACCTTTGGTACTTATATAGTTCCCATTAACAAAAACACAATATGATTTAAATATCTTTATATAACTACAATATAATACAATAATATATATTTATGTAATTATTCTCTAATTTCACGGATTCAAACAAGACGAATCACAGTTCTACATTGATGAAATGATGAAACACGCGCACACAGCCGTAATTAAATTAAATATCTGACGCTCCACAGCACATTTAAGATGATTAAGATGATCAGGTCGATGAGTTATTCATGTAGATCGTTTCATTATTTTCAACACCATAAAATAACTGGAACAGTAACGATCCCAGCAACAATGTCGGTAACACTAACCGTACCCCAGTAAACATGGATGGTTAGATTTACGTTACTTTTACGTCATTATGGTTAGATTATGGTTAGCGTCCAATAATGGTAAAATTTTACGTTTAAATTTACGTTACTTTTACATCATAATGGATATGGTTACTTTTACGTCAGAAAATGACGTAAATCTAACGTAAACTTTATAACGGTTTTCTTACCAATTTTTGTCGCTTTAAATACTTCTTGATTAAGTACCCATATCAGTGTGTGCACAGTCTAACAATTGATAAATAGTCAGAATTCAGACAAAATAATTATACATGTGTTATTGGTGATAATTCTAACGTTAATCTAACATAAATTTTACGTCATGTATCTAACCGTTAGATTATGGTTAGTTTTCTGACGTAAATCTAACGTTAATTTTCTAACGTTAATATAACGTTAGTTATCTAACGTTAATGTAAGGTTAGTTTTATGTCATAATTTTAACATAAGTTTCTAATGTGAATGTAACATAAACCTAATACGTGTTCTCTATCGGAAATGAAATGCAATGAAATGGGGTTTAACGTCCTACTTTTCTGCACCTAACCTGGGCTAATTGAAGATGGGCATTCGCCATACAGTGTGCTATGAGGGAACTTTTTCTCAGACAGCGGCACTACAGCCTATTCTAATATCGAATTCCAACTGCCAAGGGATCTTTAACATGCACACCAATGTGTACATGGAACCTGGGTTTTTTGGCCCATCCAAATGACTAGGTTTAAATCTAACGTAAACTTTATGACGGTTTTCTTACCAGTTTTTGTCGCTTTAAATACTTCATGATTAAGTACCCATATCAGTGTGTGCACAGTCTAACAATTGATAAATAGTCGGAATTCAGACAAAATAATTATATATGTGTTATTGGTGATAATTCTAACGTTAATCTAACATAAATTTTACGTCATGTTTCTAACCGTTAGATTATGGTTAGTTTTCTGACGTAAATCTAACGTTAATTTTCTAACGTTAACATAACGTTACTTATCTAACGTTAATGTAACGTTAGTTTTATGTCATAATTCTAACATAAGTTTCTAATGTGAATCTAACATAAACCTAACACTTGTTCTCTATCGGACATGAAATGCAATGAAATGGTGTTTAACGTCCTACTTTTCTGCACCTAACCTGGACTAATTGAAGATGGGCATACGCCATACAGTGTGCTATGAGGGAACTTTTTCTCCGATAGCAGCACTACAGCCTACTCTAATATCTAATTCCAAATGCCATGGGATCTTTAACATGCACACCAATGTGTACATGGAACCAGAGTTTTTTGGACCATCCGAATGACTAGGCCCTGTCAGACCTTCACTTCCATTTCACTGACAAGGGGAACCAACGCCGGAAAATCGAGATGCAGGGATCGAACACCTGACTACCAAGTTAGCGAGCCAGCGCCTTACCCACATTGTCTAACGGAAAAGAATGTCAGTTTTATAATGTTAGGATACTAACAATTACGTAAACAAATGTCAGTTTAATATCAGGATAACAACGATTAAATAAATGTTAGTTTTTGATTGTTGGCTATCCAACCATAATCAAAAAAATCCATTTAAGTTAACCAAATTTACTAAATTTTAAGCGTTCTTTTAGGCAACTTTATCAAAATATGTTAATAATTGTATAATATTTTGGATAAAACATTAAAAAGTGGGTGTGGCACCACCCCTAGGCGTTGAGCCATGCACCGAAATTGATAGTTGTTAATATCCTTACGGCATAAGGAATAAATATACCAAGTTCAAAAAAAAAACACGAAAAGTTGATGTGGCTCTGCCTCTAGGACTCAGACATGAAACAATTCTGATTATTTATCAATTGGTAAAATGTGCACACACTGGTATGGTTATTTAATCAAGAGGTACAATGGGGGATCATACCGAGATGCAACAAAAACTGTTACTAACTGGAAACTGTAGACTAACTGGAAAGTGAAATGAAATGAAATAAGGTTTAAAGTCCTACTGTTCTACTCGTAAACAGGGCTAATGAAGACGGGTCTACATCATATAGTGTCCTATGAGGGTTATTTTGCCCGGGCAGCAGCACTATTGCCTACTCTTAAATCTAATTCCAACTGCCAAGGGATCTTTTACGTGCACGCCAATGTAAACACAGGACCTCATGCAGTTTTTTTGTCCCATTCGAACGACCAAGGGGAAACCTCGTCAGGAAATCTGGATGAAATGAGGTTAACGTCCTACTGTTCTGCTCATAAACTGGGCTAATAAAGATGGGCCTATAGGGAAATTTTGCCCAGACAGCGGCGCTACGGCCTACTCTTATATCAAACTCCAACTGCCAAGGGATCTTTGACATGCCCGCCAATTTGTACACAGAACCTCAGTTTTTTTTTTTCGTACATCCGAACCTCGTTCATCCGAACGACTAGACATTTGTCCTTGTCATGCCCTCTATTCTGCATCATTGACAAGGGGAAACCACCCCGAAAAATCTGGATGAACTTTCTCAGCCAATGTGCAGGGATCGATCACCCGACCTCCAGGCTAACGAGACAGCGTCTTACCCACACATACAAAAAACTGGCTGTGGCACCATCAAAAAGGGAGCGAGAAAAAAAATGGGGTTTAATGTCCACTCAACATAAACTATGTCATTTCAGGACTAAGATAAGATTTTGTCAAATAGTGCTACATGTATGGTAAAACAAAAATCCCCACAAATAATATACCAGTACCATATTATTCTTTTTGCCCTGCCTGAAAGATCTTCCAGCCCGATTAAATGTTGTGGAGCAACATACACCAACCCTTTTTTTGTATTTTATAATAATCATCCTTAAAAAATTAGAAAGTCAATGTTAAAAGTGAAAATATATTTATACATTTTGTATTTTCATTTTGTATGACCCAATAATATAAGGAGATGGGTTGATTAAAAGCTTTTAGCTTGTCTTTACATCTTTCCATATTATATTATAATATGTTCTTAGAATGAATCTTATCTGATTAAAACATTAAATTTAATGATTTAAATTCTTGTAATTTGTACATGAAGGTGGCTGTTGCCATGAGTCATGACGACCACGGACCATGCAGCCTCTTCGTTGGTTTGTTTATATCAGATTTTAAAAATTTTACGCTTGTATTTATTATTATATATAAGGTGTAAAACCAGACAAATATAAAGCTTATCAAATATATTGTATATCGGGCCTCGAATAATAATATGGGTGAATTGGAATGTGCAATAAAATTCTACCGAAAACACATTTTACAAGACTTTCAATTCGAGTCAAGAACCAGTTCGAACCAGTTATTTCCGGAATCTATAGATCTAGTCGACATATATCGTCCCCGATAAAAGACATCTGAAAATTAAAATTTCTCTATTGGATTATTCTTATAATATTAAGTATAGCTAATATAAAATCTAGCAGAGCACACAGAAACAGATTACATTCTATATTCCATTATCGAAAATACGTATAGACGGCTTCCGTATTGGGGGAATAATAAAAGCGAACGGAATTGTGGGTATAGCAAGATGGCGACCAAAAGCGATAGAATGTCGGAGATTTTGGGCAAAATACTATTTATTTCACACAAAAAAGAAATGGTGCCCTGATTTAAAGTTAGAAGAAGCATATAGGAAAGTAAGTGTCTTTTTTACATACAAACATCCGTCTAAATATAATTTGTAGAACTACAAATTCAGCAAATAATGGCTGTTGACAATTTTACTAAAAAAAAAACAACGGTAAAAAAAGTCACAAGATTAGATGGCCTGTTATTTTCTGAATGTAAAACTTTGTAGCTGCACGATTTATACACAATCTAAACTACTTTAATCGAAAAAAAATCGTGTTTCAAAATCACGGGAATCAAACATTTTTCACTTTAGGTATTATTCAACAGTGGTAAATATACAGCCTACTTCAATTTTTTTTAAAAAAAACCCCTACATAACCATTTCTATATATAGGCCTATAATATATAGCCATAACAACTGTCTTTACATACATGATGGCCCTTCACTCCCCTGAATGGACGTCCATAATGACAGTGTAGACTGAATAATTCTCATGTATACTTTGAATAATATATGTTCTTTATTCTATCTCTAAGCAAAATCTTTTTTTACAGATCCTAAATTTGAGCAGTATTGATGGCACTAATGTGAAAGAAGTTACAAACAGATTTTTTGAAGGCTTTGTTTACGTAAATGGTAGCCAGGTGACACCAGCTTACTCCTTGTCATGTACAAATGTAGGATCAATGCCATACCACTGGACTCAATGACGGTGGACGTTATGATGAAAAGTGTTCTCATCCACCGTACTCTCACGATGACAAGGGAATCAAGGCTGTTTTCATATACATTTAATAAATGTAGATATGCTATTTCAAACAAAAAACTAACCGCAACTGGTTAACCAATTTATTCACATTTGATAACAAATTTCTATCAAAATATTTGTTGGACCACAGGAAGACTTGTTGATACATGTTTGAATTAATAATATTAAAGCTTTAAGATCCATGCTTGGCAGTGAGTGCTAATAACGTTTACAAAACTTTGAGCGGGAATTTCAAGGCATTAACCTCCTGTGATATAATAACAAATGACAAGTGCGAAATAAAGTATTTATGTGGTCTTGGGTGAAAAAACAGTGTTGTGGCTTGCCAAATGAAATGAAACAAAATAGAGTGTAATGACCTACTGTTTTGCTCTGAACTGGGCTAATGAAGACGGGCATACCCCATACAGTATGCTATCGGGGAAATTTTGCACTATGGCCTACTCATATCAAATTCCAACTGTCAAGGGTATGCCAATGTGTATACAAGGCCTCAGTTTTTCTGTACCCTCTGAATGAATAGACAGCTGCCTTGTCAGGCCCTCCTGCATCACTGACAAGAGGAAATAACGCTGGGAAATCTGGATGAACTTTCACTTCCAATGCAGGGATCTAGTGCCGGACCCAACTACCAAATGAAATGAAATGGGAAATGGGGTTTAACGTCATACTTTTTTGCACCTAACCTGGGCTAATGGAAGACGGGCATACGCCATACAGTGTACTATGAGGGAATTTTTACCCTGGCATTGGCGCTACGGCCTACTCTTATACCGAATTCCAACTGCCAAGGGGTCGTTTACATGCACTCTTATTTGTATTCAGGACTTCGGTTTTTCGTACCATCCGAACGACTAGGCAGCTGTCCTTGTCAGGCTCTCCTTCTGCATCACTGACAAGGGGAAATCACTGACTAGGAAAGCTGTCTAGTCGTTTGGATGGTATGAATGACCGAGCGTCTGTGTACACATTGGTGTGCATGTTAAAGATCACTAGGCAGTTCGAATGCGATATAGGAGTAGGCCTTAGCTGTCTAGTCGTTTGGATGGTATGAATGACCGTGCGTTTGTGAACACATAGGTGTTTATGTAAAAGATCACCAGGCAGTTCGAATGCGATATAGGAGTAGGCCTTAGCCACTGCCTGGACAAAATTCCCTGATGGCACACTGTATAGAGTATGTCGATTTCATTAGCCACGTCGGAATAGGTCGTTAAACCCCATTTCATTTCATTTCATTCCATCAATGCCTTGAGCAAACAAGATGAAGGCTACGCGTAAAGGTTTTGGCCAAATTTGGTCAATATCCTAGTTTTCCTTTCTGATATGCATATCCACACTTTCACAAGACTAATTTAGACCCTTTTCTTGAACATTGAACACTTTGATGTGTGTGTGTGAAACATTTCTTGGCAGTTTGATGGAATTTTATATAAGATATAAGAGTATGCCGTAGCCCTGCTGTCGAGAAAAATGTTTATAGTTATGGTTTGTGTATGGTCACCTGTTTGTATTCTTGTCAATTATCACCATTTTACGATGTATGATTACTGTTAACAATTGTATTTTTTAAAAATAAAATTTAGATATTATGTTGACTTTTTGTTGTAATTATATGAATTTGCGATTTCAAAAGGTTATTGGTTGACTGTTAACATTTCAAGGGTTATATTTCTACATACTCATTAAAGATTTACAAAAGAAAGTGTTGTAAATTTTAAAATTAATGTTAGATATATAATGAAATGAAATGGGGTTTAAAGTCCTACTGTTCTGAAATCCTGATTCTCAGTCAATGCATGTACAATCCCGGGTCTGCAGGTTAGTTGAGCCGACATTTTACTCTGAGGATGACCCTGATTTCCATAAAATGGTCGGTTACTTTTAATAATGTTAGATTAACGTCAAAAATTGAAGTTATATTTACGTCAGATTTACGCCAAAATGGTTGGTCAGACTACAATCATTTTGCTCATCTTCTTAACGATAATGTAATGTCATGAAATGACGTTAATCTAACGTAAAGTTTACGTCATTTTTACCTTATTTTTACATAATTTTCTGACGCAAATCTAACGTAAAATTTACGTCATTTTTTGACGTAGATCTAACGTAAACTTTACAGTACTTTACGTAAACTTTACGTTAGATTTATGTCAAAATATGACGTAAACTTGACGTTAGATTTGCGTCTGGAAATGTCGTAAATATAACGTAAAAATGACGTAAATTTTACGTTAAATTAACATCATTTCCTGACGTTACATTTTCATTAAGAAGATGAGCAAACTGATGGTAAACTGACTGACCATTTTTACGTAAATTTTACGTAAAAGTAACGTCATGTTGTTATGTGGGGTAGCACATTAAGGGCAAGGTAAAGTGACACCATTTTGTCACAACACCTGAAATGATGAAAAAATTATTTCAAAAACCAAAACAAGGGCCCTTGGATACAAAAGACTAAAATAAAAAACATTACAAACAGACCATTTTTTTTACTACCACTGGCCCTTTAAACTCATTCTAGGATCACTGAGGCCTAAATTTATGGTGAAAATATCGCAAAATGTCCAACAAACGCGGTTACACCTACAACATTTATTTTAACTTTCTGACGTCACTTATTACACTCAACTATTGTCCCATGGTGTGTACAACAACCGTCAAGACTCGCTTTTTCAATTAACTCCTCTCTATTCATGTAATACGTATTTCATCTCGTTAGGTACATACTCGCATGTGCTTTAGCCATTTTGTTATTTCGTCTCCACCTTCGTCTCAAGAGACTCTCCGTTGACATATCACTGAAGCACAACAAAAAATTGCCAGGTTGATCAAACCTCCTGACCGAATACAAATCGTGGGGGATCAATTATTTACATACCGTACCTATGTATTTTTTAAAGCCCTAACCTTTTCTTTTCCTTTCTGATCACCCATTAAATACAATACATAGTTCCGAAAACAGTGCAAATGACCTTCACCTTATACAGACATTACTCCGCGTTCAGTGAGTTTCTGTCTTAATTTTATAATTCGCTTTTGTATGTGTCATATTATGTGTTATAATGTTTGGCACATATCATTGAGAGTATGTTGCATCTATTACAATTTGTTGATGAAGTTTAACTTTGGGAATTTACATTGGCTGCATCGGACTATTGCCATTCGCTGCAGCACCTCCAGAAGATGCCATTTGGCCCCCAAATGTCAACAATTATGAAATTTGGCAAAAACTTTATTTTGTGAATATTTTGAGAGAAATGATTTGTAAGGAGAAAAATTGAAAGGTAATGTAGCATCATGTTGCATGGATGTCACTTGTAATCGGATAGCCGATCTCTGGAGATGTGGGTTTTTTTCGAAGGGTGGGATGAACTGTCAAAAAAGTTTGTACATGTGGTTTCGTCGTCAAGTGACTTCAAATTCGTTGAATAAATTTTATTTTCATATTGGTAAGTACACACTGCATTCTTGCATTGCAACTTATATTGTGGTGATATCCATTTGAGAAAATAATAGTTTTTAATGGCTTGTCCTGTATTTAGTTTGGGACTACGGAACGCCATAGGTAGCACGTGCCAAAGACGACAGTCTTCAGTTTATTTGACTAATCATTTTACTAAGCTTTTTGAAATTAAACCTTTGCATTAGGTTTATTCATATTGTCAACTTCAAAATTAATTGTTGGATAATTTCAATTTCTTCTAGTGCTACATTTTGTGGGTTTTGTGTATGTCAAAATTATCATGTTTTAGCCTATATTATTACTAATTAAGCCTAATTTATTTTCTGTGGCTTAGGTATACTTTTAAGACATGGTTCGTAGGGTTTTCATGTTTAAAATTCTTATATAATTATGTGTTGTTTATTTACTCTTCATTGATATAACCACTGGTACATTTTTATTCTTATTTTACAGAATTCAACAAGATCATCTACGCAGATTATGGCGGGCGTGTTGCCTTAATTACAGGAGATAAATATTTGAGACTTAGAAATTGACACAAATGGGTAACACCGTATATAATAATGCAATATGAATGTATATAAACTGATTTACTAAAATTTCAAATCAATTCTATTTTGCGAAATATGCCAGATGTCTCAATTGAATGGCAATTGCTAGCGTCTGTTTATTCCAGGCTACAATGATAGTTTTTATTGTACATCTGGTCTCCAGATAAGAATATGAACACCCCCCCTCCAAAATAAACATTCCTATTCAAATAAAATATGTGAATATGTGTGGATTTAAAGTCCTCCAAACTGATGGCAAATGTATATGGTGGCTGTCTTTTTTTAAATCTATAAAATAAAACAACTTCCTATCTTGACAGTAAAGTTACACTTTTGCAACATGATGAGTGTTGTGCATGGGCAGGGTACAACGTACCAACCCTTCTAGAAGACGTGTACATTGTACATCTGTGAATGGATGTGATTCATTTCTGTCAGCATCTAATTAACTAGAACATCTGATATCACCTCCCATTGGAAGTTTGCAAATAATGCTGAATGCTTTACACATGTACATGTATATTAATGTTTGATTATAGAATTTGTGTATGTGTTGGATTTAGAAAATGAATTGAAAAATACACCTTTATATTATTTATTTTTCAGAAATATAGGAATACTTGTCTAATGAATGCCAGGAACTGAGATATGATTTAGGATTTGTTGACTTTAATAACAGGTGCGTATAACAAATTGTAAATAATGTGGATTATTCCATTTGATGTACATACCTGTACATTACTAGATGAATGCTTTTTGAGTAAGGGGAGTTGGATGGCTGAATGGATAGCATGTGCGTGCTGTGTCATAAAGCCTGTCATTGAGTCAGCTAGCTTTGTTTTGAACCCCCGGTTGTACGTGACAAGGAGTAGGGTCGCCTGTCCAACCTCATGGGTTTTCTCCGGGTCCTCCAGTTTCCTCCCACTGCTAAAGACCCCTATGGGCAAGCGAATTATTGAAATAAAATTAAACCATATGTTAGTCCCAAAATGACCTAGTTTGTGTCGAGTGAATGTTAAACCCCATTTTTTTTCTTTTTAAGTAAATTGGGTATCCGAAAGATTAACGTGCACATTTGATCACAAGGTTTGTCATTGAGTCAAGTGGCATAGTTTAAGTTCTCTGCTTGCATGTGACAGGTAGTAGGGTCACCTGTACAACCTAAAGGGTTTTTTCCCAGTCCTCCTACTGCTAAAAACCCCTACATGTTATCAAATTATTGAAATAAATTTAAACCATGAGTTAGTCCCTAGTTTGTATCCAAAGGACATTAAACCTCTCTGTCTGTCTCTCTGTCACTCACAATAATACATTTATCAAATTCATGAAAATCCCCCCCCCCCACACACACACACACATACCCCCCCAAAAAGGCTGCTTCTATTGCAATTAGAAGTTATATCAGGAATATGAAAGCTATGTGCATAATGTAGAACACTGGTAAATGCTTCACATTCATATCTTTGTGAAACTCATATCATAGGGCCAATATTGCTATTCACTGTGCCACTAGTGGTACACCATACATCTGCAGAGAAAGTAGTGCATGAAACAAAATGGCCTTTTGTTTACAAAATATTTGAAAACTTTGAGGTCCTATAACTAAGTTTTGATAATTTTTTTTCAGATTTCAAGTCTTGATGGTTGGAGTTTGATTATCTGAGCAACTTTTGGCCGGTTTAGTTTTCCTGTGTTCTTTTTTATAAAGCTTGTAGCTGCGCAGCCCTGACTTAGGAATTTCCTTTATTATTTGGTAAATATTTTATTTCAAAGTCATTTTTTTTTATTTCCATCCATTTTTTATTGTTCTGTATCATCTCAGGCACATTTAGATACCAACATATCAGCATTAAATCTTGTGTAAGTCCCTTTTTGAGAACCCCCCATTTTAGGTGTTGTGACAAAATGGTGTCACTTTACCTTGCCCTTAACATGAACGGAAACAGAATCAGAATCAGGTCACAAGCATTTGTACTAATTATTACTCATAAATCACACAGATTACCATTATAACGACACACAGTCTAACAGCCATTTAGTTGAAATACAATTTATAGGAGTGATTCATGAATGAATGATGATTAATGGACACGTGTGATTCTCCCAAAATCCAGCATTAGAGTAACAATATAAATTCAAATCTTCCACCACGTAAACTACAGTTTCACTCACAACCAATCAAACCACGACAACAAAACAGGCAGTGCACATGCATTCAATGCAATCATACCTGCAATCAGACAAGTGAATAACTCTACCTTGGCAAATATTAATTATCACACATCTTACAAATAAACAATAAAATCAAAGGTTTATAAATCAACTTTATTACCACAATCTGAAACCATGTTCACCAGTTGTCATAAACTGTAATAAACAACAATAACATATATACTATATTTATTAATGTACAAATACTTGTGACCTTGAAACGATCAGCAATACCAGCGTGAATCCATATCTATATGTAGTACATCCACGACAAACTATAATATAAACTATCGTTATCAAATAAAGATATTGTCATACGTGACACACTCTCACACCAGTGTCTGTTTGAAGACGAGCGCTGATCTGATTTGCTGTGATGACACAATTTCTCAAGGCCAAGGTAGGATAAATCGATCCTGGGCTTGAGTTGTCGACCTGAGCGTGGTCTGTCCTGTACAGATTGTGTATCACGGTATCTGGACCATAGCCTGCTTATGACAGACTGAGAAACATTCATCGTCCGCGCCACAGCCGCCTGTGTTGTGCCGATCTGTAGCATGCCAAGGGCACGTAACCTTTCATTTTGGGTAAGCCGACGCATATCAAAATTTGTTTTCTGGTCACTAAAACAATTAAACTGATGTTTCCACCCTGGAATTCAATGCCACAATGACTGTAACATTCAAAGTCAGAGTCGTGCAAATCTTGGGTTGGACCCCCATGATGATCCCAAGCACCACCTGCATTCCATGCGGTAGCTATTGGTGGGTTTGGGTGTCACATGTAACTGGAAATGTTTCTTTTGTAAGAATCTATAGTGACTTTTTTCGTAGTCATTTGCATATTTTAGTATTATGCCCCCAAAATCAAATATCCCTACTTTTTTTGAATAGTATATTATTAATAATTCGATTCGTTTTATTTTCGTTTCCACTCCAATATCTCACTTATTATGCAAGGGACTTTACCTAAAGCGTAGTGGATTTTCCGCCGAGATCTGGTCACAGGCAATAATTATAGAAAAAAAAATTTGGTGTTACGCTTCGGTAGATAATACCTTCTACGGTAATTAAATCTCACATCCCCGCTTAGTCACAGACACCTCCCTCTCTGTTCGGATAAGCTGGTGATTTGGCGACAAGCAGTATCTGGTCAGCTCTATTTATCTCGACGACCAGTGTCTGAAATGTTGCCTGGCTTATTTCCGGCAGTCTATTTCACAAAATATCGCGGCCGAAATATTCATTCACTTGGAGTCACTCACTCCGTCGTTTGACACTTTCCTCTTTGGTCGGATAAATAAGTGATTTGGTGACAGGCGGTATCTGGTAAGCTCTATTTATCGCGACGATCAAAGTCTGAAATACTGACAGACCGCATTTCGGGCAGTCTACTTTTCAAATTATCGGGGGCTTCGTTGAGATTCGAAAGTCCGTTCATTTGACGCTTTCCTCTCTGGTCGGATAGACTAGTGATAAGGCGACAGACGGCACTCGGTAAGCTCTATTTATCTCTACAATCGGTGCCTGAATACTGTCCCGAATACTCCCACAAGGACTGGCTACTTTGGCGCTCACAAGGGTAGGCCTACTTCATTGAGGTTCACAGGTCCGTTCGTTCACAGGAATCTGACCTTCTATCCACTAGACAATATATAATAAAAAAATAACAGGAATGCAATACCTGTTGCATGGTTGAAGCCTCGATTTTACCTGCTCTCGCTTCGGCTCGTTTTTTCAACAATTCGTAATGTCAGGCAATCTAACCTCTGCCAATTCACTCAGATGTGTTTTTTCTTCCATCTAGGCGTTTTGATTTGTATAAATACTCCACACAAAACGATATCATAGCCATATGTTTCCAATATTATTATTTTCCTTCGTTGACGTTTATCCCCGACTCCACCCCCCAGTTGTAATGACAATATAGAAAACAGCACCCCACAAGACAATATGTAAGTAAATAAAAATGGCGGGTTTACAAACGCTGATTATCGAAAGGATTTGTCCTCTCATGACCGATTATCGTTGCTACGATATTAAACAAAATTAAATCATTAACCACAAATCGTATTTAAATCTATTGAAAATCTAGAGTATCTAGACATGATTTAAAAAAGTATTTATTTAGAATTCTTAGATACAACCATATGAATAAATTGGATACCGTAACAAGCAACTTAATGGTCATATATACTATTCAAAAAAAGTAGGGGATATTTGATTTTGGGGGCATAATACTAAAATATGCAAATGACTACGAAAAAAGTCACTATAGAACCTAACAGAAGAAACATTTCCAGTTACATGTGACGCCCAAACGCACCAATAGCTACCGCATGGAATGCAGGTGATGCTTGGGATCATCATGGGGGTCCAACCCAAGATTTGCACGACTCTGACTTTGAATGTTACAATCATTGTGGCATTGAATTCCAGGGTGGAAACATCAGTTTAATTGTTTTAGTGACCAGAAAACAAATTTTGATATGCGTCGGCTTACCCAAAATGAAAGGTTACGTGCCCTTGGCATGCTACATATCGGCACAACACAGGCGGTTGTGGCGCGGACGATGAATCTTTCTCAGTCTGTCATAAGCAGGCTATGGTCCAGATACCGTGATACACAATCTGTACAGGACAGACCACGCTCAGGTCGACCAAGGGCGACAACTCAAGCCCAGGATCGATTTATCCGTACCTTGGCCTTGAGAAATCGTGTCATCACAGCAAATCAGATCAGCGCTCGTCTTCAAACAGACACTGGTGTGAGAGTTAGTGGCCAGACGATTCGGAATCGACTGCATAGGGGTCACCTTCGCACCCGACGTCCTCGCGTGATCCCTTGTTTGAGAGATCATCACATTCAGGCAAGACGTCGTTGGTGTAGGGATCGTCAACACTGGGATAATCGACGCTGGAGCAATGTGATGTTTTCAGGTGAGTCAAGGTTCACTGTTGATTTTTTGGACAGACGTAGGAGGGTGTGGCGTCGTCGAAACGAGCGCTTCCAAGACGTTAACGTCATCAGACATGATCGATTTGGGGGTGGTTCTGTTATGGTGTGGGAAGGCATCACTGTTGCTGGAAGAACGGCTTTACATGTTGTTGCAGGGCGTGTTACAGGCCAGTACTACCGGGACAACATCTTGGCAGTCCATGTTGTGCCGTTCGCACGACGTCATGGCCGCCGTTTCATCTTCCAGGATGACAACGCAAGATGTCACAGGGCCAGGATCGTTACAGGTTACCTCCAACAACAGAACATCACCACATTACCTTGGCCAGCACTGAGTCCCGACCTCTCCCCCATCGAGCATGTCTGGGACATGTTTGGACAGAGGTTACGTCAACTTCAACAACGTCCTGCCAATGTCCAAGAACTTGCTGCTGCGTTGCAACAGGAATGGGACAATCTGGACCAAAATGACCTTAGACGTCTCATTAGGAGTATGCCACGTCGGATCAATGCTTGTTTGGCAAACAGAGGAGGATTTACCCGTTACTGACTTTGTTGTGATGCTGTGGTAACTTTGCTGTTTGACCCTTATAATGGTCAGTCTGTGCCTTACTTAGTCTAACGATCATTTGGAATAAATCGATGAATGTGAACTTTATTTCATTTTGTCATTTGTTTCTTCGTCAGTTTCATTAGGTGACTTTAATAACGCTTAAAAATCAAATATCCCCTACTTTTTTTGAATAGTAGAACGGCTTCCATATCCGATGACATTGTGGGTTGCTTATGGTCTTGGTATGTTAATCAATGTCTAATTAATAATTTATATAACATTTAAGACATAAAGAAAGACCTGCAATATGCATGTTTAGCTCTTGCATAATGTCTGTTTAATCGTGTTCACAAGGTTTTCGGGAAAAGGGCATTAATCCGCAATGGATGGTTCTACGTGCTATGCATATTTACATTTTGACTACTTTTTGCCCAAATATAGTCTCAGTGTTCTACCTAAAATAAATGTACGTGTATATTACCAATATAAGCAAATTATTCTACCTGAAAACATTTTGTCAAGATACTGTTATCCAATACAAGTTCATAATAGTAAAGGATGCTCAATGTTTACATTATAACGACCTTGTTTAAAGATTTAATCCATTCGTCGTTTTACCACCAATTCGAACAACTAGAAGTTTCTCATGTCAGCCTTCATCCCATCGGAACAACTACATGCTTTGACTGACAGCTCCTCTGTCGTGCAGGAGCTCTAAAATCCAGAGTTACTAGGTAAAGTAAACACAGGCAGTTGAAATAAACCCCAAAATCGAGTTAATTTACACAGAAATTATGCCAAGCCCTGTCCAATTTAATGTAACGTATTCCATTGTCTGTTCGTTTATATAAGCATCAGCAGAAGGCATATAGCAGGCATCAATAATGAACAACCAATGAAAAAACGGCAACAAAAATAATCAAATTTGAGGGCTCGAAGTGCAAAATCTGGGACCTCCTTTGTTTCCAGAGGTAGCTTCTTGTTTTGTTGTAGCTTATACCATTCTGGCGTCGTCGGTCTTCGTATAACCTCACGTTCAACTTGTATCTTTTGCTTGAAGTTTTCCCTATATCCACCATTGTCTGTAGGTTGCCATACAGGTACTACTTTTTGTGGAGATTTTAAAGGAAAACAAATTTGGTCTCTTCCATTCTTTTTGTCATGAAGCCAGAGACTTGTAATAGTGGCCATGGCAATGATGGAACTTTTACAGATCAGACAGACCAAGTAGATGTTGAAATAACAGAGGGTGTCCGAATTGAAAGGTAATGATTGAATTATATAAATCATATAAATGGCGTAAGACAATAATATTGATATAGCTACACCTGTTCGTTCTCCTCCGTTGGCTGGTAGAATAAATACGAAACTATTCAGCAGTGACAGGCATATAACCGGAAGTAGGCTGTTCACCACGTGTGTTAATGCGCGACGTTTAAATGTCAAAGTCACTACTGCTCTTGAAGTAAGAGTCGGGAGCTGATTTGTCTCCCGAACCCACTGAATGGTGAAGTTAGTATGAAAAAGAAACCATTCTGTACTGTTTCTACAGAAACTAAAATCTAACAAATTAAAATCAGCATAAAGAATAACCTTGGACATATTTCCACCAAATGGCATTAAAAAGATTTCACAAGTCTGCGTGTCAAAGGGAAATTTTAAAACATTTACAACGCATGAAGTGACGAATGTATCACTATCTGAGGCTGTTACTCTAACGGATTGTTCTGTCAAGTAAATGGCAACTTTATGGCGGGTCGTATCGATGTTAGCATCACTGTAAACGACATTAGAAACATAAACATCAGGTGTCCAAACATAACTTGAAGGCAAAAATAAAGAATAAGTAGTATTTCCATTTCTCATTTTCAAAATATCGTCACCCCAATTCAGCATACAGAAAAATGTCGTAGTCAGATGTTGTTTTCTTTCATCCAGACGTCCAATTGACATAAACACTAAATACACGGTAACAAAGATATTTTGGCCGTTTATACTTGGACGTACCAAGGGGTCATATCCAGTTAAAAGATTCTTTGTAAATTCCGATTCGTTCAACGAGAGTACGGGTTTGGTAAAATATATATTGGCGACAATCGTTATACAGATGAGCTGTGCTATTCGCTGCATGAGAGTCATGCCTCTTTTATTTATAAAACGTTGCGTAATCGTCCTTGTTAGTAACTGCTTAGCCTGTTACCTTTCACAACAGTTGAACTACAGACTTCTTTCCGTAGAACAGAAACTCTACGTTATTTTCTGTATTTCTACCATGTAACTAAAAAATGACACCACAGTGTGACCACATAGACTACGACAATGTATATTATTACATGGAAGAAGTTTTGTGGTTAATATAATTTGTTTATCATGTTGCTATAACGATATCCCGTGACTAGTCAATATTTGTGCATTGATTTTGTGGTAATTTAGCGCAAATCTCTTGTTAAATAATATTAAATGATAGACTACTTACAGTAATGATATTTAAACTACATCCATTAACGCAAATCCATCCAAAAAAAACCCCAGTAAAACATTCTGTAAATCCTTCTTCAATGCAGTTGTAATATATAGGCGTTATTTTAATACTATGAAAGGTGCTCTGTTTAATATATTGAAGTGGTTAAACAAATGGGTGACAACTAGAAATGGACTAGGTGGGTATTTTGCAAGATTCGAATTTCTTTAGACTAACTCACCAACAGTTCCTGCCAGAATCAGTAGGGTATTATCGATCGACTGGTCATCTCGTTTTCAGATTAGTCCAATTTAGAATAATGTTGACACATCTATACTTACAAAAAACCCTTTCAGACATCATTCGCAGTTGTCAGGTAATAATAATAATATCTTTATTATGGTAAGAAATTAGGCCAGGCCTTTTTACAATTCTGCCCATGAAACATAACAAAACAATATAAGAACAACAAAAATTATGAATTAAAATTGTGTACATAAGGTTTACTAAGGTTAGGAATATATCATTAAAAGAATATTTGCTTTAAAGTTTGATAATACTGGTGTGTTTTTAATTGAGGTAGATAGAAAAGATCATACCAACAGCCTCCCCGGCTTAGAAACTAGATGAAGACACCATTTATAGATCCTTGGAGAGACACCATTCGGAATTCTTTGGAGAACATCATACCCACAGACAGTGTAGTTTCCGGTATTTCATATAAACTTAAATTCTTGCTATGACGTCATCCTTTGTGTAGTTAATCCATATTCAGTTTCGCAAGAGTTTTGATTTTTAGGTTAAACTTTCAAGTATTTGATTGAAATTGTTTTACGTTCCAGAGTTACAGACGAAATAGAATTAGGATGTAATTGTTCCCCGCCTTTCGACTGTGTGTATTAGGTCGATACATTGACGGGAGTTCGAAGATGAGCATTTTCTTTTTTGCTTAGGGTAAGCAGAGTTAAGCAATTTGATTGGTTGATGCTTTGGGACACGATAACTTCAGTTCTTATTAAGTGGGGGTGATCAAACTGAGTGTATACCTTGACTGAGTTCGATAATTTACATTTTCTGATAGGGTAAGCAGAGCGATAAGCAATTTGATTGGTCGAGACTTGGGGGCACAATAACTCTTCTTCTAATTGAGCTAGAAATTTCAAACTTGGTCTAGGTGTTTATTAGGCATATGCCTTGATGGAGTTCAAATATGAGCATTTTCTGCTTAGGGCAAGCAGAGATAAGCAATTTGGTTGAATGATGCTTTCGGGACACGATAACTTAAGTTCTAATTAATTGAGAATGATGAAACGTGGTGTATAGTTTCATCACATCGATAATAAACGTTATCGCCAGAGGGTAAGCAGAGCGATAAGCAATTTGATTGGTCAAGAATGTTTAAAGTTGATCATGATGTTCATTAGGTTGATTGTATCGGATAGAGAGTGATGAAATTTAGTGTATAGTTGATAATCAGTTTGATTCCTCGATACTTTTGAAAAAAGATAAACGTGCAATTAATTAATATGTGCCATCTATTTATTTCGGGATTTCGGCGGTGAACATCAGCCCCACTGTTGGCTTGTTAATCATGCGATTGGTCACTTATGCCAAATTTGGAATGGTAACTTTCCTATCACGTGTTATTTTACGTAGAATTTGTCCTTGGCCTTAGACCCCTTTTCCAGTTATTCCTACAATATTTCATAAACAATTTAAAATCAAATAAATTTATACCATAACTCATAATATCATTATACATAAGGGTCTTTTGCACATATGCCACGATAAACTTGCACTACAGTGTGCTACAGAAATTGCATCTCTGTCTCATCATATTTCATTTAACACCATATTTAGACCATCATTCGGTATTCGCATTCAATCCCTTTTGTCCCAGGCTGTTATTAGTCATGACAGTATTGCGAATACCCCCTTCTTTGAGACACCACCATGGTCTATATCCCTTCCCAAGATTGATCTAGATCTTACAAAAACAGGGAGAAAGTGGTTAGTTCCACAGTATTACAGTCTCTCTTCAGAGAGTTAAGGTCCATGGTGATTATGCTCCAATTTATACAGATGGTTCTAAAGATGGCGATCGTGTAGCTTCGGCTACTGTCACGTCATCTGAGACCAGTTCTGTTCGTCTTCCTCCTGCTGCTTCCATATTTACATCTGAACTCCAGGCCATCTTTCAGGCTTTGGAGTTCATTAAATCCTCTTCATCTTTAAAACACATTTGCCGATTCTTTTTTTCGGGTGTACAGAGAGCGGTGCCAGTCTGCCTCGAGAGGCGAAGATGTGGAGCTTACCGTGTATGCCCCCCTCCACTCAAAAGGAAATGTTTGAATATGTGACGGCTGCAAACACTTTTTTCCTGCTATTTCATCCCGTGAACAAAGCAATGTCTAATAAAGCCCTATAAAGGTGGTTGACCCGAATTCCAATCAACGATGACGGGATCGTTGGGAGAAAATTTAACTGCAGCAAACGCCCATTCCTGTATGCTATTCCAGCCTGTGAATACAGCAACTTCAATTTCGTCCTATATAGCCTCTCTGGCTGACCAGAATTGCAAACAACCAATCAATTGTCGCTGGGTTTGGGGTCTTATCCTCCCGGAGAAAAGTTTGAAAATTTAACCACTGCAAATGCGTTTTCTGCTATTCTAGTCCGAGTGTAGCCCGTGTAAGCGACTCCAAGGGTATCCAATGGATTTGTAACCGAAATCCCACTCTGAATTCCAACCATCCAATTAGACTGTTGCAGCTGCATTCACAAATAGTAATCGATGCCCGAAAAATCTCGCACGAAGAAGAGTGGCTCCAGACATTTTTTTTAATCCATAGTCAACTCAGTACAAATTCGTGTTATTCCATTAAAAGAAACAGAAAATTAGTGTTATATTAGGACTTGATGATAGTTAGGGAAGAAAACTAGAAGTGCCCGAAGAAATTCGGGTTTATAGACAGCGCCGCCTGTTTTCTTCGATAGGCGAAGAAGCAGAAAATTTTGGAATATTTGACGGCCGCAAACGCGTTTTCCTGCTATTCCAAAGTTAGTGTTTTATAGATTTCGGGCACTTTTTTTGCCAAGTAGATGAAATAATTTTTTTTTCACTTTAACCCGTCTGCCCGAAAGTCTACACCACCCCTTGGCTCGTACGTCTATGTCGAGATGTCATAATCGTGGAAATTGGAACCAAACTTTTGTTAACTTTATTCATGAAAATATGTTCTATATTGGAGAATTTTGCTGCATAATATTATAAATGGGGGAGAGAACAAATTCATCAATTTCATAAAGAGATGCCATTTCAAAGGTTAATATTTAAGAGGAAACGTATGAACATCTTTGCTTTTAATCCCTTCGATCATATGCCTGTGCATTTGTATTTACGGTTTTATTCATAAAGGGAAATCTGGTCGAGATTCACAGAGTTATATCAAGTGACCACATAATTTAGTCGGTTATTCTAGAGAATTCTTTCACTGAAACAAAAAAGCAAAAAAAAAATAAAAAAAAAACAAAAAAAAAACAAAAAAAAACCACACAAATTAAAATTGACTTTATAATTGTCGCGACAATCTTTTAGGGAATATGCTAGAAAGTGTCTGTACATAAAATCGTATCCACGTTATTGTTGAATTCAAATATCCTATATAATTGTATTTATTTTAATATTCAGCCTTTAAAACTGTGCATTAGTTAATAACGTCATGACTTGTTCTGAAGTGCAATATATATATTTACATTTGATGAATATGAACAAAATGCGTCGAACTATTAGCGTTCTTATTACATGCCAAACAGTTCTAGCATAGTTGGTAACTATGTTCAATCTTTGTAGCTAAATCTATCATTTCCTGTATTGCTCAACAGTCAATATTATAGGCGTAGCAGCAGCAAAGTGGTGAAAGGGTTCACGCGCTGGAATAGCAACACCAACGGTAAACATACTTATTTTGAAACGGGACAGCACTGACAACATATCGGGAACAAAACCTTTCCAGTCAAATGATGTAAGAGACGAACAGTCAGCTGATGCCACTCTATGGGATGGTGCGCTTTTGTTTACTAATGTACATGTATAGTTTGGTGATGTTATTGGGAGAGATACCTATCCTATCGAACTAAATATGGGATCTTAGTCTCAACTGTGGATTTTTACCAGATTCTGAACAACTGCCTCTCTACGTCAAATATGTTCCAGAATACATAGATGAGCTGAAAAAAGCACTGTGGGCTACAACTAACAGTGCAGAAGGGCTAGACTGTGTGAAATACTCAATGCTAAAAAATCTACCCGAGAAAGCACTGGCGTTAGTCCTAGATATCTTTAATCTCTCATGGTCAAAAGGCAAAACTCCGCAAGACTGGAAGACTGCCTCAGTCATCCCCCTGCATAAACACAATAACGCCAAAAATGAAACAACGTCATATCGGCCAGTCGGTCTCACATCAACTATGTGCAAAACATTAGAAACAATAATCACCAACAGACTCAAATACCACTGCGAAAGCAACATCAACTACACAAATCAACAAAGCGGCTACCGTTCCGACAGGTCTACTGCAGACCACATCATTAGATTACAACATGATATCTCCAAAGCATTCACGGCAAAACAATACCTCTGTTCAATTTTCGTCGATTTAACTAAAGCCTTTGACCTAGTGTGGGTGGACGGACTTTTGCACAAAGTCCAAAAATCAAAGGCCGAATGTACAAGTGGATAGAAGATTTTTTTAGCGATAGGCATATAAGAGTGAGGGTAGGAAACTGCATGAGCGAAAAATACAAAATGGAAAACGGCACGCCACAAGGGTCCGTCATAAGTCCAATACTATTTAACATAATGATAAACGATCTTCCGAGTTATGGGGGGGGGGAAGGACATAGAATCGGCGCTTTTTGCAGACGACAGCTCATTCTGGAAGGCATCAAAGGATATAGGCAATATCAAAAAAACACTTCAACATACACTGAACCAAAGCTCTAAGTGGGCAAATGACTGGGGCTTTAAAATATCGGAAGGAAAAACAGTAGCAATGTTATTCCATCCGACCGATAGTAACAGGATAATTGATTTAAAACTAAACAACACAAAAATAGAATTCCAAAAAGGGGCTAAATTCCTAGGCATGACATTCGATACAAAACTAACTTGGAAGCCACATATAGACAGCATAATCAGTCGCACTTTAAAAACACTGAACATGATGAAATATATCAGAGGGACTTACTGGGGTGCAAACAGAACCACATTGATGTTAATTTACAGGTCACTCATCGGCTCGGTTATCGACTACGGATTTCTGGCGTATGCAAATGCAGGCAAGGTTCAACTAAGCAGGCTAGACAAATTACAATCCAAAGCCATAAGACTTGTAACCAGGGCAGCCATAGGAACAAAAACAATAGCACTTTTACATGAAATGGGAGAGCTTCTGCTTGATCTCAGGCCTGAAGAACTATCACTCAAATACTGGGGCAAGCTGCAAAATCTGAAACAACGATGCCCAACATACAACTGTCTCAACAAATTTCAACGAATAGGGTTTAGGAAAAAAACCAGACCAGTGACATTTGGGCAAATGTCAAATGACATCTTAAACAAATACAAACTAAAAGACACAATAATAGAGACAAAAACTTTCCCCGATACACCTCCTTGGCAATTAAGTAACCCCGCCACCAATTCTCAACCAAGTCAAACAACAAACAAGCATGACAACCCAACAGAAGCTAGAACACTGGCAATGGAACTTATAGATTCAAGATGGACTGAACATCTTAAAATATTCACAGACGGGTCCAAAGATTCCACGAAGGGAGCCACAGGATACGGCATCTACATACCAAAAGAAAAGCTAAACATCAGGAAAAGGCTGCCCGAACTGATGGCCATTAAAACTGCACTAGAATGGTTAGCTACGCAGACACGTCAAAAAACCGTTATCCTGTCGGACTCCCTGAGTTGCATCAAATTAGAAACAAATTCCACTAAGAACAGGCAGATTACAATCCACCAAATCAGGGAAATCATTCAATCAATCAAAAATAAGGGGAGAGAGGTAATCCTAGCATGGATTCCCTCCCACGTAAACGTCTTAGGAAATGAACAGGCCGACAAACTGGCCAAAGAGGGTTTATCATTAGACAAAATAGACAGTCTAGAATATAGCAGTCAGGAATTTGCAAGCATAGCAAAAATGACGATTAAAGATGCATGGAAAGACCTTCTCAAAGAAGAAAATACACATCGCTATCAATTAGACAGCAATCTTGTTGACAAGGTCTACATTAATCATCCTTCAATCAAAACATGCAAACTCATCACGAGGCTCAAAACAATAGAGGTAGTCAAAGACTACACTTATACACCAATCAAATGCCCGTGTGGACATATTGCAAGCACTTCACACCTGTTAATCAACTGCAATCAACTAGAAACAGAACGTCAACCACTTATAGACAAACTGATCGAAAGGAGGAAATCACTTAATCTCAATTCTCTCCTTTCCCCACATCCAGAAGACAGATATTGGTTTAACAAAGCACATATAACAACATGCACAAGCCAGGTGGAACGTAAGTATGTCTCCTAGAGAGAAGCGTAACTCATCTGGCAACTTAACTAATCATCGAAAACACAGTGCAGGACGGTGCGCAAAAATGTCCCCTAGAGGGAAACGCCCCGTCCTGCACAATCCAATTAAAACATGTTACTATTTATTATCAATATATACTTAAATAAAGATTGATTGTATACCTATGTAATATTATATAATGTTGTATTGTAATTCATAATGAATCTGAAATAAAGAACTTATTATTTATTATCAAATAAATACCTTGATTGTACATCCATGTAAATTCTTTTAATGTAATGTATTTACTAATGAAATTGAAATAAAGAACTTTTTAAAACGAATCTCACATCAAATGCATAAATAAATTTCTGCCAAAACTCTTCACTTACTTTGCCTTATGTATATTTAACTTAATTTTAGTATAGGCTGACGATCCCCGTAGTGGGTGAAAGCGCTAGCTAAGATGAAATTATTAGTTTTTTCTTTCTAGAGACTTCATATAAAAAACTAATAATTTCATCTTAGCTATTATCATATTTTCCACTAATCACTATGTAAATATTTTCACCTTAAATAACATGTTATTGTCTGCGATATCACCTCGGTGGAAGCAGACGTTAAATAAAGCTATTCCACACGATCTTGTTCAGAGAATTAGTTCAATACCTGATCCGATAATCAACCCAGCGCCTGTTTTTGTTATTAATACCGTGTATATTATTCAGTCTTAGGCTAGTAGGAGCGCAATGCCACTCGCCAAGGGCTGTTAAACCGGTATTATCTCCATCCATTATTTCATTATTTACAACATGTGTTAAGATTCGGTGTGATTGCGGACAACATGTTACGTAGAAAATTAAAAAATAATAATAATAATATTGAAGTCTGGCTGTTATGGTGCAACTAGTAAATCTTCTTTGACAGGCATTAAGTAATTGAAAATATTAAGATAAGGTACAATTTTATGTGTATACATAATTACTGTGTTTATACTAAACAAATGATACAAATATGTGAATAGATAAATCGTTAGGGATTATTACCAACCACGATCATGGGGAGTCTATTCATAATTTATTGAAACTTCAGGGGTTATTATCGACCAAATATTTAAAATACAAATGTATATGGCATGTAGAGGTTATTTGGGTGGCATGTTCCAGAAACGTTTCCTTCGTCTTCAGTTAACTTCTAGCTGGACATTTCAGCTGTGCGTAATATGGTCGCATCTGAGACTCGCCAGTAGCTACGACCTTTGTAAACTTAGTTTTAAGATGAACATTAAACAGTGTCAGAGAATATATCAATATTTTACAGTGATATTTTTATCGTTTGGGCAGACCTCTGAGTTTTAAAATAGCATTGTTAAATATACATTCCCGCGTACACACTGGGTAATTTGGTGATATATTTGGAATTAAACACATATTCAAACTAATTAAAGTATCAAAATGTATTTCAGATCCCTCTCAAAAAGCTACAAAAAATGTATGTTACATGTATGTTTCAGTGATCTGTGAATTAGTCCAGTCTCATTTGAAGCTTTCTTTCCGAAATTAGGATTTTACTATACACATATATCTGTTGCTGTTAAGTATAGTTGCCACACTTTAGTCGCGTTAGAGGAGCAAATGTCATTTGCGTAACTAAAATCAATTTAAAGCTGTTTAACGTCCTACTGTTCTTATTCTACTGATCTCCTATCTCTCCCACTCTCTCTCTCTCTCTCTCTCTCTCGCCAACGAGGGGTCACGGTGGCTATGTGGGTAAGACGCTGTCTCGCTGGCCTGGAGGTCGGGTGTTTGATCCCTGCATTGACCGAGAAAGTTCATCCGGATTTTCCGACGTGGGTCCCCCGTCGGTGATACAGGACGGAGGGCCTGACAAGTCGTTTGCGTGCACGTAAAGATCCTTTGACAGTTTAAATTAGATGTAAGAGTAGGCCGTAGTTCTGCTGTGCGGACAAAATTTCCTCATAGCATGGGTGTATGCCCGTCTTCATTAGCCCAGTTCGGAACAGAACAGTAGGACGTTAAACCCCATTTCATTTCTCTCTCCAAAGAACATTTGGAATTAAAATCAATGGGTAAATTAATGTTAGTCCTCAACCATTTTCAAGGAATACAATATAGAGTTACTCCCCATTCTTCGTGTCCGTCTGTTAAAAATGAAACCAAACTAGACCTGCATGCAGGAATGACGGGTTTCACTGGTGCCACGTCACTTTCGGTGCCTCGTTACCTTTAAACATATGTCACTTCCGATACCAATGAAACCATCAAACAGGTTTCCACATAAGCATTGTAAACATCAAATAAAATGGACGAAGAATCAACCAAATCCAGCAATATCAATTCATTTTATATATATGTTACTTGTAAGTGATCCTGGCAAAATTTCATTACTTCCGGTGATAATGAAAATGTTCAATTAGTTTTATGAAATCAGAAATGGCATAAGGCATCATAATGGCGAAAATTGTATGTAAATCGAATGAGAATTGCCACTTTTATAGACCAAAAACCTTGAAAAGTGACTTGTAGAAAATCGTATATTTCTCGGCAACCGTACACGATAAAAACTATCTTTTGGTATCTATATGATCGTATGGGTTAAATCCATTTGTTGATTGGAATCAAATATCATAATTTGAAATATATTACAAATCAAACTCATTTGAAAAAAATGTCTGTTTTGAAGGCTAAAAATACAGTTTTTGCCAAAATGACATTACTTCCGGTGATACTGAAAATGTTAAATTAGTTCTATGAAATCATAAATGACACAAGATATCATATGGTGAAAATTTTATGAAAATCGAATAATAACTGACACTTTTATAGACCAAAAACCTTGAAAAGTGACTTAAGGAAAATCGCCCATTTCTCTGCAACCGTACAAGTTAGAAACCATTTTGTGGTATCTGTATGATCGTATGGGTTCAATCTATTTGATCAATAGAATCAAATATCACAATTTGAAAAAAATAACAAATACGACTCATTTGAATAAAATATTGTTTTTTGAAGGCTAAAATTTAAGTTTTGAGCAAATGACGTCATTTCCGGTGGCAGCGCAAGGGGTAAAATGGTTTGACATAGTCCACTATGGCATTAGGCATCCAATGGCGAAAGAAAATTGAAAATCGAATAATAATTGATTCTTTTACAGCCAAAATTACGTGAAAAGTGACTCATGCAAAATTGCCTATTTCTCGGCAACTGCTTATATTACAAACTAATTTTCACATACATTCTCTTCGTATGGATTATAGCTACAAGTTTATAAAAGTTACGTAAAAATATTTTAATATCTGAAAAGCCTGAATGAGTTGTAAATAGGTCAATTTTACGCCTTTTTTCACCTCTTTATCCAATTTGCTAGAAAATGAAAAAGAAATTAAAAAAACTGCTTCCGACATTTTTTGCGCCTTTAAAGGACACACTCTTTGAGTCATATAATTTTTCAAAAAAATAATATTTGTTTTCAAAAAATGTACCTAACTGTCAAAATTGTAGTTTTTGGTAAAATTATGCCACTTCCTGTGCCGACAGATAATACTTTTGGTAATAAAAAAAATGACAATTGAGACAACGAAGCATATGAACTTTGTTTTATACAAATCGAACAATAAAAAATTAATCTAGGACTGAAAAACTGAATTAGCCAATGGAGGCCAAGGAAAACTACTGAGACAAAATTTTTTAACATTTTTGCGCAAGTCAGATGACTCTTTAATTCTGTGTCCAACACGACTAAAAAATATTCATAAATAAAAAAGTTTTTTGTAAAATTTTAAATTTCCGAAATTTGGCGCCTAATATCTTCGAAGATTTGCCGAAAATCAAAAATCGAAAGTAGCGCAGCTATGTGCCCTGTCTCCAGCTATGCCAAAATGTATCGAAAGTTAAAATCCCATGATTATTGTTAAAATTACCGCAATATTTGTAAAAACGATAACTTCGGTGATTTCGGACATTTCGCATTGTCGCAGAACGTTCAAAATAGCTTTATCCTCTAAGTCACACCCACTTTCCCAGTAAAACCGAAGAAATCGTAACGATGCGACACGTAGTTGCTGAGATCTACTCAAAACAAAAGAAGAACTAGACCTGCATGCAGGAATGACGGGTTTCACTGGTGCCACGTCACTTTCGGTGCCACGTTACCCTTAAACATATGTCACTTCCGATACCAATGAAACCATCAAACAGGTTTCCACATAAGCATTGTAAACATCAAATAAAATGGACGAAGAATCAACCAAATCCAGCAATATCAATTCATTTTATATATATGTTACTTGTAAGTGATCCTGGCAAAATTTCATTACTTCCGGTGATAATGAAAATGTTCAATTAGTTTTATGAAATCAGAAATGGCATAAGGCAGCATAATGGCGAAAATTGTATGTAAATCGAATGAGAATTGCTACTTTTATAGACCAAAAACCTTGAAAAGTGACTTGTAGAAAATCGTCTATTTCTCGGCAACCGTACACGATAAAAACTATCTTTTGGTATCTATATGATCGTATGGGTTCAATCCATTTGTTGATTGGAATCAGATATCATAATTTGAAATATATTACAAATCAGACTCATTTGAAAAAAATGTCTGTTTTGAAGGCTAAAAATACAGTTTTTGCCAAAATGACATTACTTCCGGTGATACTGAAAATGTTAAATTAGTTCTATGAAATCATAAATGAAACAAGATATCATATGGTGAAAATTTTATGAAAATCGAATAATAACTGACACTTTTATACACCAAAAACCTTGAAAAGTGACGTAAGGAAAATCGCCCATTTCTCTGCAACCGTACAAGTTAGAAACCATTTTGTGGTATCTGTATGATCGTATGGGTTCAATCTATGTGATCAATAGAATCAAATATCACAATTTGAAAAAAATAACAAATACGACTCATTTGAATAAAATATTGTTTTTTGAAGGCTAAAATTTAAGTTTTGAGCAAATGACGTCATTTCCGGTGGCAGGGCAAGGGGTAAAATGGTTTGACATTGTCCACTATGGCATTAGGCATCCAATGGCGAAAGAAAATTGAAAATCGAATAATAATTGATTCTTTTACAGCCAAAATTATGTGAAAAGTGACTCATGCAAAATTGCCTATTTCTCGGCAACTGCTTATATTACAAACTAATTTTCACATACATTCTCTTCGTATGGATTATAGCTACAAGTTTATAAAAGTTACGTAAAAATATTTTAAAATCTGAAAAGCCTGAATGAGTTGTAAATAGGTCAATTTTACGCCTTTTTTCATCTCTTAATCCAATTTGCTAGAAAATGAAAAAGAAATTAAAAAAACTGCTTCCGACATTTTTTGCGCCTTTAAAGGACACACTCTTTGAATCATATAATTTTTCAAAAAAATAATATTTGTTTTCAAAAAATGTACCTAACTGTCAAAATTGTAGTTTTTGGTAAAATTATGGCACTTCCGGTGCCGACAGATAATACTTTTGGTAATAAAAAAAATGACAATTGAGACAACGAAGCATATGAACTTTGTTTTATACAAATCGAACAATAAAAAATTAATCTAGGACTGAAAAACTGAATTAGCCAATGGAGGCCAAGGAAAATTACTGAGACAAAATTTTTTAACATTTTTGCGCAAGTCAGATGACTCTTTAATTCTGTGCACAACACGACTAAAAAATATTCATAAATAAAAAAGTTTTTTGTAAAATTTTAAATTTCCGAAATTTGGCGACTAATATCTTCGAAGATTTGCCGAAAATCAAAAATCGAAAGTAGCGCAGCTATGTGCCCTGTCTCCAGCTATGCCAAAATGTATCGAAAGTTAAAATCCCATGATTATTGTTAAAATTACCGCAATATTTGTAAAAACGATAACTTCGGTGATTTCGGACATTTCGCATTGTCGCAGAACGTTCAAAATAGCTTTATCCTCTAAGTCACACCCACTTTCCCAGTAAAACCGAAGAAATCGTAACGATGCGACACGTAGTTGCTGAGATCTACTCAAAACAAAAGAAGAATAATAATAATAATAACTAGACCTGCATGCAGGAATGACGGGTTTCACTGGTGCCACGTCACTTTCGGTGCCACGTTACCCTTAAACATATGTCACTTCCGATACCAATGAAACCATCAAACAGGTTTCCACATAAGCATTGTAAACATCAAATAAAATGGACGAAGAATCAACCAAATCCGATCCTGGCAAAATTTCATTACTTCCGGTGATAATGAAAATGTTCAATAAGTTTTATGAAATCAGAAATGGCATAAGGCAGCATAATGGCGAAAATTGTATGTAAATCGAATGAGAATTGCCACTTTTATAGACCAAAAACCTTGAAAAGTGACTTGTAGAAAATCGTCTATTTCTCGGCAACCGTACACGATAAAAACTATCTTTTGATATCTATATGATCGTATGGGTTCAATCCATTTGTTGATTGGAATCAAATATCATAATTTGAAATATATTACAAATCAGACTCATTTGAAAAAAATGTCTGTTTTGAAGGCTAAAAATACAGTTTTTGCCAAAATGACATTACTTCCGGTGATACTGAAAATGTTAAATTAGATCTATGAAATCATAAATGACACAAGATATCATATGGTGAAAATTTTATGAAAATCGAATAATAACTGACACTTTTATAGACCAAAAACCTTGAAAAGTGACTTAAGGAAAATCGCCCATTTCTCTGCAACCGTACAAGTTAGAAACCATTTTGTGGTATCTGTATGATCGTATGGGTTCAATCTATTTGATCAATAGAATCAAATATCACAATTTGAAAAAAATAACAAATACGACTCATTTGAATAAAATATTGTTTTTTGAAGGCTAAAATTTAAGTTTTGAGCAAATGACGTCATTTCCGGTGGCAGCGCAAGGGGTAAAATGGTTTGACATAGTCCACTATGGCATTAGGCATCCAATGGCGAAAGAAAATTGAAAATCGAATAATAATTGATTCTTTTACAGCCAAAATTACGTGAAAAGTGACTCATGCAAAATTGCCTATTTCTCGGCAACTGCTTATATTACAAACTAATTTTCACATACATTCTCTTCGTATGGATTATAGCTACAAGTTTATAAAAATTACGTAAAAATATTTTAAAATCTGAAAAGCCTGAATGAGTTGTAAATAGGTCAATTTTACGCCTTTTTTCACCTCTTAATCCAATTTGCTAGAAAATGAAAAAGAAATTAAAAAAACTGCTTCCGACATTTTTTGCGCCTTTAAAGGGCACACTCTTTGAGTCATATAATTTTTCAAAAAAATAATATTTGTTTTCAAAAAATGTACCTAACTGTCAAAATTGTAGTTTTTGGTAAAATTATGCCACTTCCGGTGCCGACAGATAACACTTTTGGTAATAAAAAAAATGACAATTGAGACAACGAAGCATATGAACTTTGTTTTATACAAATCGAACAATAAAAAATTAATCTAGGACTGAAAAACTGAATTAGCCAATGGAGGCCAAGGAAAATTACTGAGACAAAATTTTTTAACATTTTTGCGCAAGTCAGACGACTCTTTAATTCTGTGCACAACACGACTAAAAAATATTCATAAATAAAAAAGTTTTTTGTAAAATTTTAAATTTTCGAAATTTGGCGCCTAATATCTTCGAAGATTTGCCGAAAATCAAAAATCGAAAGTAGCGCAGCTATGTGCCCTGTCTCCAGCTATGCCAAAATGTATCGAAAGTTAAAATCCCATGATTATTGTTAAAATTACCGCAATATTTGTAAAAACGATAACTTCGGTGATTTCGGACATTTCGCATTGTCGCAGAACGTTCAAAATAGCTTTATCCTCTAAGTCACACCCACTTTCCCAGTAAAACCGAAGAAATCGTAACGATGCGACACGTAGTTGCTGAGATCTACTCAAAACAAAAGAAGAATAATAATAATAATAATAAGAATAACTAGACCTGCATGCAGGAATGACGGGTTTCACTGGTGCCACGTTACCCTTAAACATGTCACTTCCGGTGCCAAGTTACCCTTGAACATATGTCACTTCCGGTACCAGCGAAACCACTAAACAGTTTTCCAAATTAACATTGCACACAAATAAAATGGACGCAGAATCAACAAAATCCAGCAATATCAATTCATTTTATACATTTGTTACTTGTAAATGATCTTGACAAAATTAAATTACTCCCGGTGTTAATGCAAATGTTCAATTAGTCTTATGAAATCAGAAATGGCATACGATATCATATAGTGAAAATTTTATGTAAATCGAATAATAATTGCCACTTTTAAAGACCAAAAAACTTGAAAAGTGACTTGTAGGAAATCGGCTATTTCTCTGCAACCGTACAAGTTAGAAACCATTTTGTGGTATCTGTATGATCGTATGGGTTCATTCTATTTGTTGATTGGCATCAAATACCATACTTTGAAAAAGATTTCAAAACAGACTCATTTGAATAAAATATCTGTTTAAGAGGCTAAAAATACAGTTTTTGCCAAAATGACGTTACTTCCGGTGATAAGGAAAATCTTGAATTACTTGTATGAAATCTCAAATGGCATTAGGTATAACATGGTGTGACGTTTATGAAAATCGAATAATAATTGACCCTTTTATGGCCCCGAAACCTTCAAAAGTGACCTGTAGAAAACCGTCTATTTCTCGGCAACCGAACAAGTTAGAAACCATTTTATGATATCTATATGACCATATGAGTTTTGTTTATATGTGAATTTAAACCAAAAGTTAAAATTATTAATACATATTAAGTTATTCTTGGTTTAATAAAACATTGATTTAAAAAGTTTAAAATGCATTTTTTGACCAAATGATGTCACTTCCGGTGTCAATTTTAAATTGTAATCAACTTGATATGACGCTACGTGCTTTTTGAATCAAATGATGTCACTTTTATAAAAATCCAATCATAATTGACTATTTTACAGGCAAAATAACGAAAACAGTGACTTGTACAGAACTGCCCATTTCTTGGTAACTGCTTATAGTACAAACGAATTTTAATATACATTTTCTTCGTATGGATTATAGCTACAAGTTTATAAAAGTTACGAAGAAATATTTTAAAATCTGAAAAGCCTGAATAGGTTGTAAATAGGCCAATTTTACACCATTTTTAGCCTCTTAATCGAATTTGCTCGAAAATGAAATCGAAATTAAAAAAACTGCTTCCTACATTTTTTGCGCCTTGAAAGGGCACACTCTTTGAGTCAAATAATTTTTCCAAAAAATAATATTTGTGTTCGAAGAAGGAAAATAACTGTCAAAATTGTAGTTTTTGGTAAAATTATGCCACTTCCGGTGCCGACAGATAAAACTTTTGGTAATAAAAAAAATGACAATTGATACAACGAAGCATATGAACTTTGTTTTATACAAATCGAACAATAAAAAATTAATCTAGGACTGAAAAACTGAATTAGCCAATGGCGGCCAAGGAAAATTACTGAGACAAAATTTTTTAACATTTTTGCACTAGTCAGACGACTCTTTAATTCTGTGCACAATACGACTAAAAAATATTCATAAATAAAAAAGTTTTTTGTAAAATTTTAAATTTTCGAAATTTGGCGCCTAATATCTTCGAAGATTTGCCGAAAATCAAAAATCGAAAGTAGCGTAGCTATGTGCCCTGTCTCAGACTATGCCAAAATGTATCGAAAGTTAAAATTCAATGATTATTGTTAAAATTACTGCAATATTTTAAAAAACGATAATTTGGTGATTTCGGACATTTCGCATTGTCGCAGAACGTTCAAAATAGCTTTATCCTCTAAGTCACACCCACTTTCCCAGTAAAACCGAAGAAATCGTAACGATGCGACACGTAGTTGCTGAGATCTATTCAAATTGGAATCTGAATAATAATAATAATAAGAATAATAATTTTAACAAAAACAATAGTGTTTCACACAAGCTACGCAGTGTGAAACCCTAATAATTTTAACAAAAACAATAGTGTTTCACACAAGCTTCGCAGTGTGAAACCCTAATAAGAACTAGACCTGCATGCAGGAATGACGGGTTTCACTGGTGCCATGTTACCCTTAAACATGTCACTTCCGGTGCCAGGTTACCCTTGAACATATGTCACTTCCGGTACCAACGAAACCATTAAACAGGTTTCCAAATTAACATTGCACACAAATAAAATGGATGCAGAATCAACCAAATCCAGCAATATCAATTCATTTTATACATGTGTTACTTGTAAATGATCTTGACAAAATTACATTTCTTCCGGTGTTAATGAAAATGTTCAATTAGTTTTATGAAATCAGAAATGGCATACGATATCATATAGTGAAAATTTTATGTAAATCGAATAATAATTGCCACTTTTAAAGACCAAAAAACTTGAAAAGTGACTTGTAGAAAATCGGCTATTTCTCTGCAACCGTACAAGTTAGAAACCATTTTGTGGTATCTGTACGATCGTATGGGTTCATTTTATTTGTTGATTGGCATCAAATACCATAATTTGAAAAACATTTCAAAACAGACTCATTTGAATAAAATATCTGTTTTGAAGGCTAAAAATACAGTTTTTGCCAAAATGATGTTACTTCCGGTGATAATGAAAATCTTAAATTACTTGTATGAAATCCTAAATGGCATTAGGTATAACATGGTGTAACGTTTATGAAAATCGAATAATAATTGACACTTTTATGGCCCAAAAACCTTCAAAAGTGGCCTGTAGAAAACCGTCTATTTCTCGGCAACCGAACAAGTTAGAAACAATTTTATGATATGTATATGACCATATGAGTTGTGTTTATATGTGAATTTAAACCAAAAGTTAAAATTATTAATACATATTAAGTAATTCTTGGTTGAATAAAACATTGATTTAAAAAGTTTAAAATGCAGTTTTTGACAAAATGACGTCACTTCCGGTGTCAATTTTAAATTGTAATCAACTTGATATGACGCTACATGCTTTTTGAATCAAATGATGTCACTTTTATAAAAATCCAATCATAATTGACTATTTTACAGGCAAAATAACGAAAACAGTGACTTGTACAGAACTGTCCATTTCTTGGTAACTGCTTATATTACAAACTAATTTTAACATACATTTTCTTCGTATGGATTATAGCTACAAGTTTATAAAAGTTACGAAGAAATATTTTAAAATCTGAAAAGCCTGAATAGGTTGTAAATGAGTCAATTTTACACCATTTTTAGCCATTTAATCGAATTTGCTCGAAAATGAAATCGAAATTAAAAAAACTGCTTCCGCCATTTTTTGCGCCTTGAAAGGGCACACTCTTTGAGTCAAATAATTTTTCAAAAAAATAATATTTGTTTTCGAAAAATGGTACCTAACTGTCAAAATTGTAGTTTTTGGTAAAATTATGCCACTTTCGGTGCCGACAGATAACACTTCCGGTAATAAAAAAAATGACAATTGAGACAACGAAGCATATGAACTTTGTTTTATACAAATCGAACAATAAAAAATTAATCTAGGACTGAAAAACTGAATTAGCCAATAGCGGCCAAGGAAAATTACTGAGACAAATTTTTTTAACATTTTTGCACTAGGCAGATGACTCTTTAATTCTGTGCACAATACGACTAAAAAATATTCATAAATAAAAAAGTTTTTTGTAAAATTTTAAATTTTCGAAATTTGGCGCCTAATATCTTCGAAGATTTGCCGAAAATCAAAAATCGAAAGTAGCGTAGCTATCAGACATGATTTTTTCCCGCTTTAAAGCGGATTTCCGCTTTTTGTCCCGTCAGGTTCTGATTTTTTGCGGTCGGTTCCGACTTTTGACAACGCTTTTGTTATGATATTGTTCCGCTTTAATTAATTCAAACACCTTGTTTCAAAAGCCTAATATCATAAATCAAACAATCATTAATTTTTTCCTGACAAATTTCTAACTGGTGAACTTAATATCTATCCATAACTTTGAAATCTACCGACCGGATGTCAGCGATGTAAACATTAACAATACCGTATCGTAGAATCGCGCGAGATTGAACGAGATAGCCTGTCATTACAAGTGACATAGAGTTTCTCTATCGTGCCGATGATGGTACGGTACGTAATCATCGTCAGTTCTTTCGCGCTATGGCTAAGGTCGTATATCGAGACGTCGACACCAAACTATTCGACAAAGGACTTTAAAATGGATGGAAATGGTTGGAACAGAAGTTGGAAGGCGAGCTTTTGAGACATTCTATTTGTAAAGTCAATTCCCGAAGAGTCGTGAATTATTATTAATTACGGTCGGAGGGAGGGAAAGGTTTATTCGATTTAGACTAATTAGAGCAACATATTTTCTAGTCTAGAAAATTATACAGGATAATCAAAAGATCGGATGCGTAGTTCAAACATTATTATTATTATTTTTTTGTTTGTTTGTTTAGTAATTGTATTCTGTAAATGAATTAAATACAAGAAAAATAAGAAATAAATTTTTTTTTAGTAAATTTGAAGACAAATAAATACAAGAATATAGAAATTCAGTATGATGAGACAGCCCCCCCCCCTTACTTTAAAATTACCCTTGCACACCCCCCTCCCCCAAACATACTGGCGTTGCCACTGGACACGCCCCCCACCCCCACCCCCCGCCGGATTTTTTCAGCTTTTTTGTTCAACAGCTAAAATCATGTCTGAGCTATGTGCCCTGTCTCAGGCTATGCCAAAATGTATCGAAAGTTAAAATCCAATGATTATTGTTAAAATTACTGCAATATTTTCAAAAACGATAACTTCGGTGATTTCGGACATTTCGCATTGTCGCAGAACGTTCAAAATAGCTTTATCCTCTAAGTCACACCCACTTTCCCAGTAAAACCGAAGAAATCGTAACGATGCGACAAGCAGTTGCTGAGATCTACTCAAAACAAAAGAAGAATAATAATAATAATAATAAGAATAATAATTTTAACAAAAACAATAGTGTTTCACACAAGCTTCGCAGTGTGAAACCCTAATAATAATTTTAACAAAAACAATAGTGTTTCACACAAGCTTCGCAGTGTGAAACCCTAATAATAATAATAACTAGACCTGCAAGCAGCACTGAACCGGCTTTCAGGAATCATACAGGAAGTTTATTATACCATAGCCGATCCATTGAGCTACCGAACTATACTTTAGTTGTTTTGCTTCAGTGACACCCTCTATCATATGTAAAAGGTCAAAATTGTAAATTATGGCAAAATTACGTCACTTCCGGTGCCGAAAGAAATTTTTATATGGTATTGATTTAATCTTACTGCCCATTAGAGTCAGACGTTAAAAAGTTAAACGAATAATAAATATAAATCCCTTCAAAAAAATGTTTCTTTTGAAGGCTAAAAATACGTTTTTTGCAAAAATTACATTACTTCCGGTGATATTGAAAATGTTAACTTGGTTCATAGAAGTCAAAAATGGCATATGACATCAAATAGTAAAAAAATTATAAAAATCGAATAATAATTGACACTTTTATAGACCAAAAACCTTGAAAAGTGACTTATAGGAGATCGCCTATTTCTCTGTAACCGTACAAGTTAGAAACCATTTTGTGGTATTTGTATGGTCGTATGGCTTCATTCTATTCGTTGATGGGAATCAAATATCATAATTTTAAAAATATTATAAGGCAGACTCATTTGAATAAAATATTTGTTTTTTAGGTTTAAAATACAGTTTTTGCCCAAATGACGTCATTTCCGGTCACAGTGAAAATGTAAAATTGGCTTGACCTAGTCCAAATTGGCATTATGCATCAAATGGAAAAAAATATTGCAAATCGAATAATAATTCACTCCTTTATAGGCAAAATAACGTGAAAAGTGATGCATGCAAAATTGCATATTTCTCGGCAACTGTATATATTACAAACTTATTTTCGCATACATTCTCTTCGTCTGGATTATTGCTACGAGTTTATGAAAATTACAAATAAATGTTTCAAAATATGAAGACGCTGAATGCATTGTAAATAACTGAATTTTACACTTTATTTTACATTTTATTCGAAATTGCCCGAAAATGAAATTGAAATTAAAAATCTGAGCTAAGGATTTTGTGCACCTTTGCTGGGTGCATCCTTTTAGTTATATCAGTTTTGAAAAAAAATAATATTTGCTTTCAAAAAGTGGTACCTAACTGTCAAAATTGTAGTTTTTGTTAATATTACGTCACTTCCGTTGCCGACAGAAAAATTTCACCGTAACAAAAAAAAATATAATTTGGACCACGGAGCATATGAACTTTGTTTGATACAAATCGAACAATAAATAATTTTTCTGGGTACGAAAAACTAAATTAGCCGATGGCGGCTAACGCAAATTACCGAGACAATTTTTTTTCTCATTTCTGCTCAAGTAGGATGATATTTTAACCCTGTGTAAAATACCATCAAAAAATATTCATAAATATAAAAGGTTTTCCTAAAAAAAATAATTTTTTTCAAAATATCGGACAGTTTTTCGACTACTTCCGGTTTTACGATCATTGTCGCGATAGCTTTACGAAGTTATTTGGATACTTAACTTTCTGTACCAGAAGTGTCAGAAACATCCATTGAGCAGTTTTGGAAAAAAAGACAAATTAAAGAGCGTTTACAAAAATTTAACGATTTTTCAATTTTTTTCAAAGTTTGATGCCATTTTTGGACCACCTATATTATTTCAATGCTTTTCATTTTGGATTCACTATATAGACAACCGATAGGACTTTGAGTAAGAAAAGTTTAAGAAAAATCTGCGGTGTCGTTTTCGAGAAAAGGGCATCTCAGATTGTTAAAAAATCGGAAAATACTAGATTTTTGGCATACAATAATTTATTTCCTTACCATCGAAATCGTATTATTTAGATAACATATGATGGTCCATTAATAGGGCTATCCAACGACACTTTAGTTTTTTTGGTCCGCTATTACCTAAGGGAGAAATCAAGTTTTTCGCAAGTGCGACAATGTTTTTAACCTTTTTTTTCATTTATTTGAATACTTCCGGTATGGTTATTATTGTCGGAATAGTTTTAATAGCCGGTTTGGGCACTAAAATAGCCACAGGGCTCTGTAATGATATATTACATTATCTGATCAGATAAAATGCCCCCGAGAAATCCTATGTTCAAAAGTGCCAAAAATGCAAAAAAATTAAAATATCGAAAATTAAATTTCAATAACTACATACATATTATACATCGTTAGAATCGTAATTAGGTCAGCTATCTGAATATACAATCTTTTTTTGAAAATCTCTTAAAATAAAAAAATAGTAGAGCATTTTCCAAAATTTCACGATTTTTCGACTTTTTTCGATTTTCAGTCCGTTATTTCACCTATTCCAGATATTTCAAAGTCTTATTGGATGGCTTCATGCAAAATACCTCCGAAAGGACTCTCGATAGAAAAAATTTAAAAAAAAGTTGCGGTTAAGTTTTCGAGATACAGGCATCCAAAAATGCTAAAAATCAGAAAATACTTGATTTTCAGCGTGCCATATTTTGCTGCCTGATCATAGTATCCGTATGAATGGGGTATCATATGATAGTACAATCCCCGTGCCACCCAATGGTACCTTAATTTGATTAATCCGTTGATATCGGACGGAGACATCACGTTTTCCCCGAAAACATCCATTTTTTGCATTTTTTTCAAAATATTGCACATTATTTCGACCACTTCCGGTTTAAAGATCCGTGTCGAAATTGCTTTATCAGTTGGTATTGGACTATAACTTCATGTTCCATAAGTTTCAGAAACATCATTTTGGCTGTAAAATGACACCACAGCTCACAAAATGAGTAGAAAATTCGAAAAAAATCGAAAAATAAAGGGCGGTAACTCTGAAAGAAACTTATGTTACTGGAATCGGATTGACGTCAGGTATCCAAAAATCTAGGTCAAATTTCCAAATTTTGAAAAATAACAAAAATTGTCTCGTAGGCGACGTGTTTTGAATTTTCGAACGATAGAAGTCAGCAACGAAGTTTCGAAATCACAAAATGTGAGATTGCTATTGTCTCGGAAAAGTCTCAGGCTTTCCAAAAATGTGATTTGTTTGAATATAGGTAGAGAATTGACGAAACCACGGCCGATTTTTAATTTTTTACCAACGTTCAAAATTCGGCCACTTCCGGTCTGCGCAGAAGTTTGAAAATTGCTTTATTGGGTAGCCACCACCTAGTTTCCCGATAGAAATATGGATCGCAAATCGGTATCTCTTTTCGATCATAGAGAAATAGGCTCCGGCGGAAAAGAATAATAATAAAAAAAATAATAATTTTAGTAATCTCAATAGGCTTTCAGACGAAAGTCTGAAAGCCTAACTAGACCTGCAAGCAGCACTGAACCGGCTTTCAGGAATCATACAGGAAGTTAATTATACCATAGCCAACCCATTGAGCTACCGAACTAAACTTTAGTTGTTTTGCTTCAGTGACACCCTCTACCATATGTAAAAGTAATATTTGCTGGCGAAAAGAGCGGTCAAAATTGTAAATTATGGCAAAATTACGTCACTTCCGGTGCCGAAAGAAATTTTTATAGGTGAAAAATAAGTCGAAAATTTGCAACATACAAAATTTGTTTAATACATATCGGGCAATGGAAAATTAACCTATAACCCATAAACTGAAATTAAGAAGGTAAAATGATTAAAAGTGACCCTAGAAGCCTTTTCTTGATATCAATATGATGGTATTGATTCAATCTTACTACCCATTAGAGTCAGACGTTATAAAGTTAAACAAATAATAAATATAAATCCCTTCAAAAAAATGTTTGTTTTGAAGGCTAAAAATACGTTTTTTGCAAAAATTACATTACTTCCGATGATATTGAAAATGTTAACTTAGTTGATAGGCATCAAATGGTAAAAAAATGATAAAAATCGAATAATAATATTGACACTTTTATAGAGAGAGAGAGAGAGAGAGAGAGAGAGAAATGGGGTTTAACGTCCACTCGACACAAACTAGGTCATTTTGGGACTAACATATGGTTTCAGTTTTATTTCAATAATTCGCTTGCGCGTAGGGGTCTTTAGCAGTGGGAGGAAATCGGAGTGCCCGGAGGAAACCCACGAGGTTGAGAAGGCGCCCCCATCTCCATGCCACATACGCTCGCACCAGGGCTCGAAACCACAGCCGCAAGCCAGAGGTGACCGGCCAGCTAGGCCATCCCAACCCCCCGACACTTTTATAGACCAAAAACCTTGAAATGTGACTTATAGAAGATCGCCTATTTCTCTGTAACCGTACAAGTTAGAAACCATTTTGTGGTGGTCGTATGGTTTCATTCTATTCGTTGATGGTAATCAAATATCATAATTTTAAAAATATTATAAGGCAGACTCATTTGAATAAAATATTTGTTTTTTAGATTAAAAATACAGTTTTTGCAGAAATGACGTCATTTCCGGTCACAGTGAAAATGTAAAATTGGCTTGAACTAGTCCACATTGACATTAGGCATCAAATGGAGAAAAAAATATTGCAAATCGAATAATAATTCACTCTTTTATAGGCAAAATAACGTGAATAGTGATGCATGCAAAATTGCATATTTCTCGGCAACTGCTCATATTTCAAACTAATTTTCGCATACATTCTCTTCGTCTAGATTATTGCTACGAGTTTATGAAAATCACAAATAAATATTTCAAAAATGTAGACGCTGAATGAATTGTAAATAATTGAATTTTACACTTTATTTTACATTTTATTCGAAATTGGCCGAAAATGAAATTGAAATTTAAAAAATCTGAGCTAAAAATTTTATACACCTTTGCAGGGTGTATCCTTTTAGTTATATCAGTTTTAAAAAAAAAAATATTTGCTTTCAAAAAGTGGTACCGAACTGTCAAAATTGTAGTTTTTGTTAATATTACGTCACTTCCGGTGCCGACAGAAAAATTTCACCGTAACAAAAAAAATTGCAATTGGGACCACGGAGCATATGAACTTTGTTTTATACAAATCGAACAATAAATAGTTTTTCTGGTTACGAAAAACTAAATGAGCCGATGGCGGCTAACGCAAATTACCGAGACATTTTTTTTATCATTTCTGCTCAAGTAGGATGATATTTTAACCCTGTGTAAAATACCATCAAAAAATATTCATAAATAAAAAAGGTTTTCGCAAAAAAAAAAAAAACAATTTTCAAAATATCGGCCATTTTTTCGACTACTTCCGGTTTTACGATCATTGTCGTGACAGCTTTACGAAGTTCTTTGGATACTTAACTTTCTGTACCAGAAGTGTCAGAAACATCCATTGAGTAGTTTTGGAAAAAAAGATAAATTAAAGAGCTTTTCCAAAAATTTAACGATTTTTCATTTTTTTTTCAAAGTTTGAGGCCATTTTTGGACCTCTTATATTATTTCAATGCTTTTCATTTTGGATTCACTATATAGACAACCGATAGGACTTTGAGTAAGAAAAGTTTAAGAAAAATCTGCGGCGTTATTTTCGAGAAAAGGGCGTCTCAGAATGTTAAAAAATCGGAAAATACTAGATTTTTGGCATACAATAATTTATTTACTAATCATCGAAATCGTATTATTTAGACACCATATGATGGTCCATTAATAGGGCTATCCAGCGACACTTTAGTTCTTTTGGTCCGCTATTACCTAAGGGAGAAATCAAGTTTTTCGCAAGTGCGACAATGTTTTTAACATTATTTTTTCATTTTTTGAATACTTCCGGTATGGCTATTATTGTCGGAATAGTTTTAATAGGCGGTTTGGGCACTAAAATAGCCACAGGGCTCTGTAATGACATATTACATTATCTGATCAGATAAAATGCCCCTGAGAAATCCTATGTTCAAAAGTGCCAAAAATGCAAAAAAATTAAAATATCGAAAATTAAATTTCAAAAACTACATACATATTATACATCGTTAGAATCGTAATTAGGTCAGCTATCTGAATATACAATCTTTTTTTGAAAATCTCTTAAAATAAAAAAAAAGTAGAGCATTTTCCAAAATTTCACGATTTTTCGACTTTTTTCGATTTTCAGTCCGTTATTTCACCTATTCCAGATATTTCAAAGTCTTATTGGATGGCTTCATGCAAAAAACCTCCGAAAGGACTCTCGATAGAAAAAATTAAAAAAAAAGTTGCGGTTAAGTTTTCGAGATACAAGCGTCCAAAAATGCTAAAAATCAGAAAATACTTGATTTTCAGCGTGCCATATTTTGCTTCCTGCTAATCGTATCCTTACGAATTGGGTATCATTCAGTGGTCCAATCAGCGCCCGACCAAATGATACCTTAATTCGTTTAATCCGTTGATATCGGACGGAGAAATCGTGTTTTTACCCAAAACACCCATTTTTTACTTTTTTTTCAAAATATCGCATATTATTTCGACTACTTCCGGTTTACGGATTGTTGTTGAAATTGCTTTAAACGGTGGTTTGACCATATTACTTCATGTTCCAGGAATTTCAGAAGCGTCGATCTGGCCGTAAAACGAAACTTAAGCTCACAAAATGTGAAGAAAATTCGAAAAAAATCGAAAAATAAAGGGCGATAACTCTGAATGAAACTTATATTACTGGAACCGGATTGCCTTCAGGTATCCAAAAATGTAGGTCAAATTTTAAAATTTTGAAAAATAACAAAAAATGTGTCTTAAACAACATATTTTCATTTTTCGAACGCTAGAAGTCAGCGGCGAAGTTTCGAAATTGCAAAATTTTCAACTGCTATCGTCCGAGAAAAGACTCAGGGTTTCCAAAAATGTAATTTGTATGAAAATAGATACAGAATTGACGAATCTACGGCCGTTTTTTAAATATTTGGCTCCGCACGAAATTCGGCCACTTCCGGTCTGCGCAGAAGTTTCAAATACAGTGGAAGGGATAGCCACCATATGGTTTCCTGATAGAAAATTATGTCCCAGACCTGTATCTGTTACAGACACTGAGAAATAGGCTCCCCCGAAAAATAAAATAATAATAATAAACTAGACCTGCATGCAGGAATGACGGGTTTCACTGGTGCCATGTTACCCTTAAACATGTCACTTCCGGTGCCAAGTTACCCTTGAACATATGTCACTTCCGGTACCAGCGAAACCACTAAACAGGTTTCCAAATTAACATTGCACACAAATAAAATGGACGCAGAATCAACAAAATCCAGCAATATCAATTCATTTTATACATTTGTTACTTGTAAATGATCTTGACAAAATTAAATTACTCCCGGTGTTAATGCAAATGTTCAATTAGTCTTATGAAATCAGAAATGGCATACGATATCATATAGTGAAAATTTTATGTAAATCGAATAATAATTGCCACTTTTAAAGACCAAAAAACTTGAAAAGTGACTTGTAGAAAATCGGCTATTTCTCTGCAACCGTACAAGTTAGAAACCATTTTGTCGTATCTGTATGATCGTATGGGTTCATTCTATTTATTGATTGGCATCAAATACCATAATTTGAAAAAAATTTCAAAACAGACTCATTTGAATAAAATATCTGTTTTGGAGGCTAAAAATACAGTTTTTGCCAAAATGATGTTACTTCCGGTGATAATGAAAATCTTAAATTACTTGTATGAAATCCCAAATGGCATTAGGTATAACATGGTGTGACGTTTATGAAAATCGAATAATAATTGACCCTTTTATGGCCCCGAAACCTTCAAAAGTGACCTGTAGAAAACCGTCTATTTCTCGGCAACCGAATAAGTTAGAAACCATTTTATGATATCTATATGACCATATGAGTTTTGTTTATATGTGAACTTAAACCAAAAGTTAAAATTATTAATACATATTAAGTTATTCTTGGTTGAATAAAACATTGATTTAAAAAGTTTAAAATGCAGTTTTTGACCAAATGATGTCACTTCCGGTGTCAATTTTAAATTGTAATCAACTTGATATGACGCTACATGCCTTTTGAATCAAATGATGTCACTTTTATAAGAATCCAATAATAATTGACTATTTTACAGACAAAATAACGAAAACAGTGACTTGTACAGAACTGCCCATTTCTTGGTAACTGCTTATATTACAAACTAATTTTAACATACATTTTCTTCGTATGGATTATAGCTACAAGTTTATAAAAGTTACGAAGAAATATTTTAAAATCTGAAAAGCCTGAATAGGTTGTAAATAGGTCAATTTTACACCATTTTTAGCCTCTTAATCGAATTTGCTCGAAAGTGAAATCGAAATTAAAAAAACTGCTTCCTACATTTTTTGCGCCTTGAAAGGGCCCACTCTTTGAGTCAAATAATTTTTCCAAAAAATAATATTTGTTTTCGAAATAAGAAAATAACTGTCAAAATTGTAGTTTTTGGTAAAATTATGCCACTTCCGGTGCCAACAGATAACACTTTTGGTAATAAAAAAAATGACAATTGATACAACGAAGCATATGAATTTTGTTTTATACAAATCGAACAATAAAAAATTAATCTAGGACTGAAAAACTGAATTAGCCAATGGCGGCCAAGGAAAATTACTGAGACAAAATTTTTTAACATTTTTGCACTAGTCAGATGACTCTTTAATTCTGTGCACAATATGACTAAAAAATATTCATAAATAAAAAAGTTTTTTGTAATATTTTAAATTTTCGAAATTTGGCGCCTAATATCTTCGAAGATTTGCCGAAAATCAAAAATCGAAAGTAGCGTAGCTATGTGCCCTGTCTCAGGCTATGCCAAAATGTATCGAAAGTTAAAATCCAATGATTATTGTTAAAATTACTGCAATATTTTCAAAAACGATAACTTCGGTGATTTCGGACATTTCGCATTGTCGCAGAACGTTCAAAATAGCTTTATCCTCTAAGTCACACCCACTTTCCCAGTAAAACCGAAGAAATCGTAACGATGCGACACGTAGTTGCTGAGATCTATTCAAATTGGAATCTGAATAATAATAATAATAATAAGAACTAGACCTGCATGCAGGAATGACGGGTTTCACTGGTGCCATGTTACCCTCAAACATGTCACTTCCGGTGTCAAGTTACCCTTGAACATATGTCACTTCCGGTACCAGCGAAACCACTAAACAGGTTTCCAAATTAACATTGCACACAAATAAAATGGACGCAGAATCAACAAAATCCAGCAATATCAATTCATTTTATACATTTGTTACTTGTAAATGATCTTGACAAAATTAAATTACTCCCGGTGTTAATGCAAATGTTCAATTAGTCTTATGAAATCAGAAATGGCATACGATATCATATAGTGAAAATTTTATGTAAATCGAATAATAATTGCCACTTTTAAAGACCCAAAAACTTGAAAAGTGACTTGTAGAAAATCAGCTATTTCTCTGCAACCGTACAAGTTAGAAACCATTTTGTAGTATCTGTATGATCGTATGGGTTCATTCTATTTGTTGATTGGCACCAAATACCATAATTTGAAAAAGATTTCAAAACAGACCCATTTGAATAAAATATCTGTTTTGAAGGCTAAAAATACAGTTTTTGCCAAAATGACGTTACTTCCGGTGATAATGAAAATCTTAAATTACTTGTATGAAATCCCAAATGGCATTAGGTATAACATGGTGTGACGTTTATGAAAATCGAATAATAATTGACCCTTTTATGGCCCCGAAACCTTCAAAAGTGACCTGTAGAAAACCGTCTATTTCTCGGCAACCGAATAAGTTAGAAACCATTTTATGATATCTATATGACCATATGAGTTTTGTTTATATGTGAATTTAGACCAAAAGTTAAAATTATTAATACATATTAAGTTATTCTTGGTTGAATAAAACATTGATTTAAAAAGTTTAAAATGCATTTTTTGACCAAATGATGTCACTTCCGGTGTCAATTTTAAATTGTAATCAACTTGATATGACGCTACATGCTTTTTGAATCAAATGATGTCACTTTTATAAAAATCCAATCATAATTGACTATTTTACAGGCAAAATAACGAAAACAGTGACTTGCACAGAACTGCCCATTTCTTGGTAACTGCTTATATTACAAACGAATTTTAACATACATTTTCTTCGTATGGATTATAGCTACAAGTTTATAAAAGTTACGAAGAAATATTTTAAAATCTGAAAAGCCTGAATAGGTTGTAAATAGGCCAATTTTACACCATTTTTAGCCTCTTAATCGAATTTGCTCGAAAATGAAATCGAAATTAAAAAAACTGCTTCCTACAATTTTTGCGCCTTGAAAGGACACACTCTTTGAGTCATATAATTTTTCAAAAAAATAATATTTGTTTTCGAAATAAGAAAATAACTGTCAAAATTGTAGTTTTTGGTAAAATTATGCCACTTCCGGTGCCGACAGATAACATTATTGGTAACAAAAAAAATGACAATTGAGACAACGAAGCATATGAACTTTGTTTTATACAAATCGAACAATAAAAAATTAATCTAGGACTGAAAAACTGAATTAGCCAATGGCGGCTAAGGAAAATTACTGAGACAAAAATTTTTAACATTTTTGCACTAGTCAGATGACTCTTTAATTCTGTGCACAAAACGACTAAAAAATATTCATAAATAAAAAAAATTTTAGTAAAATTTTAAATTTTCGAAATTTGGCGCCTAATATCTTCGAAGATTTGTCGAAAATCAAAAATCGAAAGTAGCGTAGCTATGTGCCCTGTCTCAGGCTATGCCAAAATGTATCGAAAGTTAAAATCCAATGATTATTGTTAAAATTACTGCAATATTTTCAAAAACGATAACTTCGGTGATTTCGGACATTTCGCATTGGCGCAGAACGTTCAAAATAGCTTTATCCTCTAAGTCACACCCACTTTCCCAGTAAAACCGAAGAAATCGTAACGATGCGACACGTAGTTGCTGAGATCTATTCAAATTGGAATCTGAATAATAATAATAATAATAATAAGAATAACTAGACCTGCATGCAGGAATGACGGGTTTCACTTTTGCCATGTTACCTTTGAACTTGAACTTGTGTCACTTTTGGTGCTACGTTACCCTTGAACATATGTCCTTTCCGGTACCAATGAAACCAATATACAGGTTTCCACATAAGCATTGCACACATCAAATAAAATGGAAACAGAATCAAACAAATCCAGCAATTTTATTTTATACATTTGTTACATGTAATTGATCCTGACAAAATAACAGTACTTCCGGTGATAATGTAAATGTTCCCTTAGTCTTATGAAATCAGAAATGGCATAAGGCATCATATGGTGAAAATTTTATGTAAATCGAATAATAATTTCCACTTTTATAGACCAAAAACCTTGAAAAGTGACGTGTAGAAAATCGTCTATTTCTCGGCAACCGTACAAGTTAGAAACCATTTTTTGGTATTTATATGACCGTATGGGTTTAATCTATTTGTTGATTGGAATCAAATATCATAATTGTATAAACATTACAAATCAGACTCATTTGAATAAAATATCGGTTTTGAAGGCTTAAAATACAGTTTTTGCCAAAATGACGCTACTTCCGGTGATAATGAAAACGTTAAATTAGTTTTATAACATCGTCTATGACATTAGGCTTCAAAGGGTGAAAATTTTATGAAAATCAAATAATAATTGACACTTTTATGGGCCAAAAACCTTCAAAAGTGACTTTCAGAAAATCGCCTATATCTCGACAACCGAACAAGTTAGAAACAATTTTATGATATCTATTTGACCGTATGAGTTTTGTTAATATGTGAATTTAAACCAAAAGTTAATTTTATTATTACATGTGACATAATTCTTGGTTGAAAAAAAGATCGATTTTAAAAGTTAAAAATTGAGTTTTTGACTAAATGACGTCACTTCCTGTGTCAATTTTAAATAGTAATCAACATGATATGACGCACACTTGCTTTTTGAATCAAATGATGTCACTTTTGTGAATATCCATTAATAATTGACTATTTTACAGGCAACATTACGAAAACAGTGACTTATGCAAAACTGCCCATTTCTCGGCAACTGCTTATATTAGAAACTAATTTTAACATACATTCTCTTCGTATGGATTATAGTGACAGGTTTATAAAAGTTAAGTAAAAAAATTTTAAAATCTGAAAAGCCTGAATGGGTTGTAAATAGGTCAATTTTACGCCTTTTTTCACCCCTTAATCCAATTTGCTAGATAACACTTTTGGTAATAAAAAAAATAACAATTGGGACAACGAAGCATATGAACTTTGTTTTATACAAATCGAACAATAAAAAATTAATCTAGGACTGAAAAACTGAAATAGCTAATGGCGGCCAAGGAAAATTACTGAGACAAATTTTTTTAACATTTTTGCGCTAGTCAGATGACTCTTTAATTCTGTGCACAACACGACTAAATAATATTTATAAATAAAAACGTTAAATCGAATAATAATTGCCACTTTTAAAGACCAAAAAACTTGAAAAGTGACTTGTAGAAAATCGGCTATTTCTCGGCAACCGTACAAGTTAGAAACCATTTTGTGGTATCTGTATGATCGTATGGGTTCATTCTATTTGTTGATTGGCATCAAATACCATAATTTGAAAAAGATTTCAAAACAGACTCATTTGAATAAAATATCTGTTTTGGAGGCTAAAAATACAGATTTTGCCAAAATGACGTTACTTCCGGTGATAATGAAAATCTTAAATTACTTGTATGAAATCCCAAATGGCATTAGGTATAACATGGTGTGACGTTTATGAGATCGAATGATAATTGACCCTTTTATGGCCCCGAAACCTTCAAAAGTGACCTGTAGAAAACCGTCTATTTCTCGGCAACCGAACAAGTTAGAAACCATTTTATGATATCTATATGACCATATGAGTTTTGTTTATATGTGAATTTAAACCAAAAGTTAAAATTATTAATACATATTAAGTTATTCTTGGTTGAATAAAACATTGATTTAAAAAAGTGTAAAATGCATTTTTTGACCAAATGATGTCACTTCCGGTGTCAATTTTAAATTGTAATCAACTTGATATGACGCTACGTGCTTTTTGAATCAAATGATGTCACTTTTATAAAAATCCAATAATAATTGACTATTTTACAGGCAAAATAACGAAAACAGTGACTTATGCAGAACTGCCCATTTCTTGGCAACTGCTTATATTACAAACGAATTTTAACATACATTTTCTTCGTATGGATTATAGCTACAAGTTTATAAAAGTTACGAAGAAATATTTCAAAATCTGAAAAGCCTGAATAGGTTGTAAATAGGCCAATTTTACACCATTTTTAGCCTCTTAATCGAATTTGCTCGAAAATGAAATCGAAATTAAAAAAACTGCTTCCTACATTTTTTGCGCCTTGAAAGGGCACACTCTTTGAGTCATATAATTTTTCAAAAAAATAATATTTGTTTATGAAGATCGTAAATAACTGTCAAAATTGTAGTTTTTGGTAAAATTATGCCACTTCCGGTGCCGACAGATAACACTTTCGGTAATAAAAAAAACGACAATTGATACAACGAAGCATATGAACTTTGTTTTATACAAATCGAACAATAAAAAACTAATCTAGGACTGAAAAACTGAATTAGCCAATGGCGGCCAAGGTAAATTACTGAGACAAAATTTTTTAACATTTTTGCACTAGTCAGATGACCCTTTAATTCTGTGCACAATACGACTAAAGAATATTCATAAATAAAAAAGTTTTTTGTAAAATTTTAAATTTTCGAAATTTGGCGCCTAATATCTTCGAAGATTTGCCGAAAATCAAAAATCGAAAGTAGCGTAGCTATGTGCCCTGTCTCAGGCTATGCCAAAATGTATCGAAAGTTAAAATCCAATGATTATTGTTAAAATTACTGCAATATTTTTAAAAACGATAACTTCGGTGATTTCGGACATTTCGCATTGTCGCAGAACGTTCAAAATAGCTTTATCCTCTAAGTCACACCCACTTTCCCAGTAAAACCGAAGAAATCGTAACGATGCGACACGTAGTTGCTGAGATCTATTCAAATTGGAATCTGAATAATAATAATAATAATAATAATAATAATAATAAGAATAATAATTTTAACAAAAACAATAGTGTTTCACACAAGCTACGCAGTGTGAAACCCTAATAATTTTAACAAAAACAATAGTGTTTCACACAAGCTACGCAGTGTGAAACCCTAATAACTAGACCTGCATGCAGGAATGACGGGTTTCACTTTTGCCATGTTACCTTTGAACTTGAACTTGTGTCACTTTTGGTGCTACGTTACCCTTGAACATATGTCCTTTCCGGTACCAATGAAACCAATATACAGGTTTCCACATAAGCATTGCACACATCAAATAAAATGGAAACAGAATCAAACAAATCCAGCAATTTTATTTTATACATTTGTTACATGTAATTGATCCTGACAAAATAACAGTACTTCCGGTGATAATGTAAATGTTCCCTTAGTCTTATGAAATCAGAAATGGCATAAGGCATCATATGGTGAAAATTTTATGTAAATCGAATAATAATTTCCACTTTTATAGACCAAAAACCTTGAAAAGTGACGTGTAGAAAATCGTCTATTTCTCGGCAACCGTACAAGTTAGAAACCATTTTTTGGTATTTATATGACCGTATGGGTTTAATCTATTTGTTGATTGGAATCAAATATCATAATTGTATAAACATTACAAATCAGACTCATTTGAATAAAATATCGGTTTTGAAGGCTTAAAATACAGTTTTTGCCAAAATGACGCTACTTCCGGTGATAATGAAAACGTTAAATTAGTTTTATAACATCGTCTATGACATTAGGCTTCAAAGGGTGAAAATTTTATGAAAATCAAATAATAATTGACACTTTTATGGGCCAAAAACCTTCAAAAGTGACTTTCAGAAAATCGCCTATATCTCGACAACCGAACAAGTTAGAAACAATTTTATGATATCTATTTGACCGTATGAGTTTTGTTAATATGTGAATTTAAACCAAAAGTTAATTTTATTATTACATGTGACATAATTCTTGGTTGAAAAAAAGATCGATTTTAAAAGTTAAAAATTGAGTTTTTGACTAAATGACGTCACTTCCGGTGTCAATTTTAAATAGTAATCAACATGATATGACGCACACTTGCTTTTTGAATCAAATGATGTCACTTTTGTGAATATCCATTAATAATTGACTATTTTACAGGCAACATTACGAAAACAGTGACTTATGCAAAACTGCCCATTTCTCGGCAACTGCTTATATTAGAAACTAATTTTAACATACATTCTCTTCGTATGGATTATAGTGACAGGTTTATAAAAGTTAAGTAAAAAAATTTTAAAATCTGAAAAGCCTGAATGGGTTGTAAATAGGTCAATTTTACGCCTTTTTTCACCCCTTAATCCAATTTGCTAGATAACACTTTTGGTAATAAAAGAAATAACAATTGGGACAACGAAGCATATGAACTTTGTTTTATACAAATCGAACAATAAAAAATTAATCTAGGACTGAAAAACTGAATTAGCTAATGGCGGCCAAGGAAAATTACTGAGACAAATTTTTTTAACATTTTTGCGCTAGTCAGATGACTCTTTAATTCTGTGCACAACACGACTAAATAATATTTATAAATAAAAACGTTAAATCGAATAATAATTGCCACTTTTAAAGACCAAAAAACTTGAAAAGTGACTTGTAGAAAATCGGCTATTTCTCGGCAACCGTACAAGTTAGAAACCATTTTGTGGTATCTGTATGATCGTATGGGTTCATTCTATATGTTGATTGGCATCAAATACCATAATTTGAAACAGATTTCAAAACAGACTCATTTGAATAAAATATCTGTTTTGGAGGCTAAAAATACAGTTTTTGCCAAAATGACGTTACTTCCGGTGATAATGAAAATCTTAAATTACTTGTATGAAATCCCAAATGGCATTAGGTATAACATGGTGTGACGTTTATGAAAATCGAATAATAATTGACCCTTTTATGGCCCCGAAACCTTCAAAAGTGACCTGTAGAAAACCGTCTATTTCTCGGCAACCGAACAAGTTAGAAACCATTTTATGATATCTATATGACCATATGAGTTTTGTTTATATGTGAATTTAAACCAAAAGTTAAAATTATTAATACATATTAAGTTATTCTTGGTTGAATAAAACATTGATTTAAAAAAGTGTAAAATGCATTTTTTGACCAAATGATGTCACTTCCGGTGTCAATTTTAAATTGTAATCAACTTGATATGACGCTACGTGCTTTTTGAATCAAATGATGTCACTTTTATAAAAATCCAATAATAATTGACTATTTTACAGGCAAAATAACGAAAACAGTGACTTATGCAGAACTGCCCATTTCTTGGCAACTGCTTATATTACAAACGAATTTTAACATACATTTTCTTCGTATGGATTATAGCTACAAGTTTATAAAAGTTACGAAGAAATATTTTAAAATCTGAAAAGCCTGAATAGGTTGTAAATAGGCCAATTTTACACCATTTTTAGCCTCTTAATCGAATTTGCTCGAAAATGAAATCGAAATTAAAAAAACTGCTTCCTACATTTTTTGCGCCTTGAAAGGGCACACTCTTTGAGTCATATAATTTTTCAAAAAAATAATATTTGTTTATGAAGATCGTAAATAACTGTCAAAATTGTAGTTTTTGGTAAAATTATGCCACTTCCGGTGCCGACAGATAACACTTTCGGTAATAAAAAAAACGACAATTGATACAACGAAGCATATGAACTTTGTTTTATACAAATCGAACAATAAAAAATTAATCTAGGACTGAAAAACTGAATTAGCCAATGGCGGCCAAGGTAAATTACTGAGACAAAATTTTTTAACATTTTTGCACTAGTCAGATGACCCTTTAATTCTGTGCACAATACGACTAAAAAATATTCATAAATAAAAAAGTTTTTTGTAAAATTTTAAATTTTCGAAATTTGGCGCCTAATATCTTCGAAGATTTGCCGAAAATCAAAAATCGAAAGTAGCGTAGCTATGTGCCCTGTCTCAGGCTATGCCAAAATGTATCGAAAGTTAAAATCCAATGATTATTGTTAAAATTACTGCAATATTTTTAAAAACGATAACTTCGGTGATTTCGGACATTTCGCATTGTCGCAGAACGTTCAAAATAGCTTTATCCTCTAAGTCACACCCACTTTCCCAGTAAAACCGAAGAAATCGTAACGATGCGACACGTAGTTGCTGAGATCTATTCAAATTGGAATCTGAATAATAATAATAATAATAATAATAATAATAAGAATAACTAGACCTGCATGCAGGAATGACGGGTTTCACTTTTGCCATGTTACCTTTGAACTTGAACTTGTGTCACTTTTGGTGCTACGTTACCCTTGAACATATGTCCTTTCCGGTACCAATGAAACCAATATACAGGTTTCCACATAAGCATTGCACACATCAAATAAAATGGAAACAGAATCAAACAAATCCAGCAATTTTATTTTATACATTTGTTACATGTAATTGATCCTGACAAAATAACAGTACTTCCGGTGATAATGTAAATGTTCCCTTAATCTTATGAAATCAGAAATGGCATAAGGCATCATATGGTGAAAATTTTATGTAAATCGAATAATAATTTCCACTTTTATAGACCAAAAACCTTGAAAAGTGACGTGTAGAAAATCGTCTATTTCTCGGCAACCGTACAAGTTAGAAACCATTTTTTGGTATTTATATGACCGTATGGGTTTAATCTATTTGTTGATTGGAATCAAATATCATAATTGTATAAACATTACAAATCAGACTCATTTGAATAAAATATCGGTTTTGAAGGCTTAAAATACAGTTTTTGCCAAAATGACGCTACTTCCGGTGATAATGAAAACGTTAAATTAGTTTTATAACATCGTCTATGACATTAGGCTTCAAAGGGTGAAAATTTTATGAAAATCAAATAATAATTGACACTTTTATGGGCCAAAAACCTTCAAAAGTGACTTTCAGAAAATCGCCTATATCTCGACAACCGAACAAGTTAGAAACAATTTTATGATATCTATTTGACCGTATGAGTTTTGTTAATATGTGAATTTAAACCAAAAGTTAATTTTATTATTACATGTGACATAATTCTTGGTTGAAAAAAAGATCGATTTTAAAAGTTAAAAATTGAGTTTTTGACTAAATGACGTCACTTCCGGTGTCAATTTTAAATAGTAATCAACATGATATGACGCACACTTGCTTTTTGAATCAAATGATGTCACTTTTGTGAATATCCATTAATAATTGACTATTTTACAGGCAACATTACGAAAACAGTGACTTATGCAAAACTGCCCATTTCTCGGCAACTGCTTATATTAGAAACTAATTTTAACATACATTCTCTTCGTATGGATTATAGTGACAGGTTTATAAAAGTTAAGTAAAAAAATTTTAAAATCTGAAAAGCCTGAATGGGTTGTAAATAGGTCAATTTTACGCCTTTTTTCACCCCTTAATCCAATTTGCTAGATAACACTTTTGGTAATAAAAGAAATAACAATTGGGACAACGAAGCATATGAACTTTGTTTTATACAAATCGAACAATAAAAAATTAATCTAGGACTGAAAAACTGAATTAGCTAATGGCGGCCAAGGAAAATTACTGAGACAAATTTTTTTTAACATTTTTGCGCTAGTCAGATGACTCTTTAATTCTGTGCACAACACGACTAAATAATATTTATAAATAAAAACGTTAAATCGAATAATAATTGCCACTTTTAAAGACCAAAAAACTTGAAAAGTGACTTGTAGAAAATCGGCTATTTCTCGGCAACCGTACAAGTTAGAAACCATTTTGTGGTATCTGTATGATCGTATGGGTTCATTCTATTTGTTGATTGGCATCAAATACCATAATTTGAAAAAGATTTCAAAACAGACTCATTTGAATAAAATATTTGTTTTGGAGGCTAAAAATACAGTTTTTGCCAAAATGACGTTACTTCCGGTGATAATGAAAATCTTAAATTACTTGTATGAAATCCCAAATGGCATTAGGTATAACATGGTGTGACGTTTATGAAAATCGAATAATAATTGACCCTTTTATGGCCCCGAAACCTTCAAAAGTGACCTGTAGAAAACCGTCTATTTCTCGGCAACCGAACAAGTTAGAAACCATTTTATGATATCTATATGACCATATGAGTTTTGTTTATATGTGAATTTAAACCAAAAGTTAAAATTATTAATACATATTAAGTTATTCTTGGTTGAATAAAACATTGATTTAAAAAAGTGTAAAATGCATTTTTTGACCAAATGATGTCACTTCCGGTGTCAATTTTAAATTGTAATCAACTTGATATGACGCTACGTGCTTTTTGAATCAAATGATGTCACTTTTATAAAAATCCAATAATAATTGACTATTTTACAGGCAAAATAACGAAAACAGTGACTTATGCAGAACTGCCCATTTCTTGGCAACTGCTTATATTACAAACGAATTTTAACATACATTTTCTTCGTATGGATTATAGCTACAAGTTTATAAAAGTTACGAAGAAATATTTTAAAATCTGAAAAGCCTGAATAGGTTGTAAATAGGCCAATTTTACACCATTTTTAGCCTCTTAATCGAATTTGCTCGAAAATGAAATCGAAATTAAAAAAACTGCTTCCTACATTTTTTGCGCCTTGAAAGGGCACACTCTTTGAGTCATATAATTTTTCAAAAAAATAATATTTGTTTATGAAGATCGTAAATAACTGTCAAAATTGTAGTTTTTGGTAAAATTATGCCACTTCCGGTGCCGACAGATAACACTTTCGGTAATAAAAAAAACGACAATTGATACAACGAAGCATATGAACTTTGTTTTATACAAATCGAACAATAAGAAATTAATCTAGGACTGAAAAACTGAATTAGCCAATGGCGGCCAAGGTAAATTACTGAGACAAAATTTTTTAACATTTTTGCACTAGTCAGATGACCCTTTAATTCTGTGCACAATACGACTAAAAAATATTCATAAATAAAAAAGTTTTTTGTAAAATTTTAAATTTTCGAAATTTGGCGCCTAATATCTTCGAAGATTTGCCGAAAATCAAAAATCGAAAGTAGCGTAGCTATGTGCCCTGTCTCAGGCTATGCCAAAATGTATCGAAAGTTAAAATCCAATGATTATTGTTAAAATTACTGCAATATTTTTAAAAACGATAACTTCGGTGATTTCGGACATTTCGCATTGTCGCAGAACGTTCAAAATAGCTTTATCCTCTAAGTCACACCCACTTTCCCAGTAAAACCGAAGAAATCGTAACGATGCGACACGTAGTTGCTGAGATCTATTCAAATTGGAATCTGAATAATAATAATAATAATAATAATAAGAATAATAATTTTAACAAAAACAATAGTGTTTCACACAAGCTACGCAGTGTGAAACCCTAATAATTTTAACAAAAACAATAGTGTTTCACACAAGCTACGCAGTGTGAAACCCTAATAATAATTTTAGTAATCACAATAGGCTTTCAGACGAAAGTCTGAAAGCCTAATAATAAGAACTAGACCTGCATGCAGGAATGACGGGTTTCACTGGTGCCACGTCACTTTCGGTGCCACGTTACCCTTAAACATATGTCACTTCCGATACCAATGAAACCATCAAACAGGTTTCCACATAAGCATTGTAAACATCAAATAAAATGGACGAAGAATCAACCAAATCCAGCAATATCAATTCATTTTATATATATGTTACTTGTAAGTGATCCTGGCAAAATTTCATTACTTCCGGTGATAATGAAAATGTTCAATTAGTTTTATGAAATCAGAAATGGCATAAGGCAGCATAATGGCGAAAATTGTATGTAAATCGAATGAGAATTGCCACTTTTATAGACCAAAAACCTTGAAAAGTGACTTGTAGAAAATCGTCTATTTCTCGGCAACCGTACACGATAAAAACTATCTTTTGGTATCTATATGATCGTATGGGTTCAATCCATTTGTTGATTGGAATCAAATATCATAATTTGAAATATATTACAAATCAGACTCATTTGAAAAAAATGTCTGTTTTGAAGGCTAAAAGTACAGTTTTTGCCAAAATGACATTACTTCCGGTGATACTGAAAATGTTAAATTAGTTCTATGAAATCATAAATGACACAAGATATCATATGGTGAAAATTTTATGAAAATCGAATAATAACTGACACTTTTATAGACCAAAAACCTTGAAAAGTGACTTAAGGAAAATCGCCCATTTCTCTGCAACCGTACAAGTTAGAAACCATTTTGTGGTATCTGTATGATCGTATGGGTTCAATCTATTTGATCAATAGAATCAAATATCACAATTTGAAAAAAATAACAAATACGACTCATTTGAATAAAATATTGTCTTTTGGAGGCTAAAATTTAAGTTTTGAGCAAATGACGTCATTTCCGGTGGCAGCGCAAGGGGTAAAATGGTTTGACATAGTCCACTATGGCATTAGGCATCCAATGGCGAAAGAAAATTGAAAATCGAATAATAATTGATTCTTTTACAGCCAAAATTACGTGAAAAGTGACTCATGCAAAATTGCCTATTTCTCGGCAACTGCTTATATTACAAACTAATTTTCACATACATTCTCTTCGTATGGATTATAGCTACAAGTTTATAAAAGTTACGTAAAAATATTTTAAAATCTGAAAAGCCTGAATGAGTTGTAAATAGGTCAATTTTACCCCTTTTTCACCTCTTAATCCAATTTGCTAGAAAATGAAAAAGAAATTAAAAAAACTGCTTCCGACATTTTTTGCGCCTTTAAAGGACACACTCTTTGAGTCATATAATTTTTCAAAAAAATAATATTTGTTTTCAAAAAATGTACCTAACTGTCAAAATTGTAGTTTTTGGTAAAATTATGCCACTTCCGGTGCCGACAGATAACACTTTTGGTAATAAAAAAAATGACAATTGAGACAACGAAGCATATGAACTTTGTTTTATACAAATCGAACAATAAAAAATTAATCTAGGACTGAAAAACTGAATTAGCCAATGGAGGCCAAGGAAAATTACTGAGACAAAATTTTTTAACATTTTTGCGCAAGTCAGATGACTCTTTAATTCTGTGCACAACACGACTAAAAAATATTCATAAATAAAAAAGTTTTTTGTAAAATTTTAAATTTCCGAAATTTGGCGCCTAATATCTTCAAAGATTTGCCGAAAATCAAAAATCGAAAGTAGCGCAGCTATGTGCCCTGTCTCCAGCTATGCCAAAATGTATCGAAAGTTAAAATCCCATGATTATTGTTAAAATTACCGCAATATTTGTAAAAACGATAACTTCGGTGATTTCGGACATTTCGCATTGTCGCAGAACGTTCAAAATAGCTTTATCCTCTAAGTCACACCCACTTTCCCAGTAAAACCGAAGAAATCGTAACGATGCGACACGTAGTTGCTGAGATCTACTCAACACAAAAGAATAATAATAATAATAATAATAAGAATAATAATTTTAACAAAAACAATAGTGTTTCACACAAGCTTCGCAGTGTGAAACCCTAATAATAATTTTAACAAAAACAATAGTGTTTCACACAAGCTTCGCAGTGTGAAACCCTAATAAAATAGTCCGCTACCTTCACTGATAGAGGTGACACATGAAGGAATATATATCCATTATTTAAAGGATAAAATTTTTGTAAGTCATTATTACATATGTGATAGAACTGGTTAAACACATTCAAAATATAAATTTTAAGGTAAAGACTAGGCCTATGGCTACGGTAGATGTGTAACGAACATTTGAAGAAACGGGAAGTGGCGCAAAAATGACTTACACTTGTTATCCTTCTATATAACTGACTGAAGTAACGAGCGATAACAGACACACAGGCAAATTTCATTTCACTGTTAATTCTGTTGAAGATAAAAAAAAGAGTTGTAGTATGAGATTGTGAGAGGGTATCTGAAAAAACAAAAAAGGAATTTAGTGTCATTTTTGATCCTTTATTGGATATTAGGATTAGATTGAAAATGATCGGTATTGCATTCTAATTCTTTTTTTTAAAAAAAATTAATCAATACTGAATTCTAATCCGTTTTTTTAATTTCGAATGTTGTTGAAAATATTAAGTTAGAGCTAGACTTGTCTCCTTTGAGCCCATTTCATTCATTGGACTGATGAAATATTGCCACACAAAGTAAGGTAGAGCCAATTGATAATAATACCTAAATATGAAAGTCTTATATTAACATTATCTTTTGACAACTTTTCCTTTGAGGAAAGAAATGAAATGAAATGGGGTTTTTAACGTCCTACTGTCCTGCCTCGACTTTTTGCAACTGCCCGAGAGAGAGAGAGAGAGAGAGAGAGAGAGGGAGAGAGAAATGGGGTTTAACGTCCACTCGACACAAACTAGGTCATTTAATTTTATTTCAATAATTCGTTTGCAATGGGAGGAAACCGGGGAACCCAGAGAAAACCCTTGAGGTTGGACAGGCGACCCTTCTCCTTGTCACATACAGCCGGGAATTCGAAACCAGTTGACTCAATGACAGGCTTTATGACACAGCGCGCACGTGCTAACCATTCGCCCCCCCCCCGTTTTGTAAAGACAATAGCGGTGAAGTGAAATAGGTTCCATAGTCATACTAGAGACAAGAGCATTGCGTTATGATTTTAAAATAATTTATTTTGTCTTCCAGGGAAGTATAGTGACACGGAAGCAACATTATATCATGTCGTACTTGCACGATATACAGCGATCTAGCATACTAATATGTCATTTCCAGATGCTTTCCCTTATTGTCGGGACAATTGGTTGTTATCTACTACGTAAGGTGTGTAATGTGAAACCACGCAGGAACATTGGGACGAATTTCGCAGCCAATGCAAGGATCGAACACGCGACCTCCAGGCTAGCGAGACAGCGTCTTACCAATTAAGCCACTGTGTGCCCACTGAGCACTCAGAAAGATGATGGAACCTTATCTTCCGAGTCGTTGTCATTTTCCTAACTCTTCCGACAGTTGTGCATCGGAATTAACCCCAACAATAGCCCATATGTAAAGTTATATTACAGGACTAACCATCTAACCATGTACTCTTCATAAGTTTGTCGCCCCAGCCAAGAACATTGCCTTTCTCCTATCAACACTACTGGACACAAGGGTTAAAGCCGATCTAAACAGACGCAGGGATTAATGCAGACCTAAATCAGTGGTAATCAGTGCACAAACAAATATCTATACAGGGTTGGGTGGGGCGACTATAATTTGAACAATATCAGGAATACCGGAAGAAGTTGGGGAAGGACTTGCACATTCTTACAAATTTGGAAACAAATTATATGAGTACATGTGAATGAGAAAGGGTCCTGTCAAACCTTAGTTGGGAGAGACAATCAAAGCGAGAACTTTTATTTCCAAAAGTTGGGATTTCTCATAGGAACATTGATATACAGTTAGCACATTTCCTTAAACCACGACATCAACAATAGGTCATTGAAGAAACAGAATAAAAAATCCATTATTTTCAAATTTTTTATTTGCCCCAGTTGAAGGTCTACATTTTATACAACTTCAAGGGAGGAGTGACGTAGTTTATTAACAATAATTGAGTTTTTTGATTCGTCCAAGCAAATCACGTGACATGTACAACCCCATTAAACACGTTCATGTAGTCAATTTTTCTTCTACAAACATCGAAAAAACCTGAGACAGTGTTTGTGTACAAAATAAGCTTTTGACTTTTCGCCCTCATCATGAAAGACAGTCAGTGAATATCCATCTTCAATAGTTTATGACAAAAAATAATAACCAACAGAAAATTAAATTAAAAAGAACTTGTATTTTACATAATATAAAAAAATTATCGGAAAATAAGTTCTGGTTTCACACTAGCGATTCAGATTGCTTTTAATAAAAGTGTTCGTTTTTAAAAAATGTTTTTTTGGAAAAAAAATTCCTGATATTTACAAGGCACATAGAGTAATATCATCGCTAAATGCGAGACAATACAAGATATGACAAGTACACCAGAGAATATTTGATATCCTAACGAAGGTGTTAATAATTTAGAAGCATTTTCTGTGGACGATGGATGGGCCGGATTCGTCATATTCTTGTTTGGAGATCCACATCTGTTGGAAGGTTGAGAGAGAGGCCAAGATGGAGCCACCGATCCATACGGAGTATTTCCTCTCTGGTGGAGCAATGATTTTGATCTTCATGGTGGATGGAGCAAGAGATGTGATCTCTTTCTGCATTCTGTCGGCAATACCAGGGAACATGGTGGTACCACCAGACAAGACAGTGTTGGCGTACAAGTCCTTACGGATATCAACATCGCACTTCATGATGGAGTTGTATGTGGTTTCATGGATACCAGCAGATTCCATACCCAAGAAGGAAGGTTGGAAGAGTGATTCGGGGCATCGGAATCTCTCGTTACCAATGGTGATTACTTGACCATCGGGCAATTCGTAGCTCTTCTCGAGGGATGAGGAGGAAGCAGCGGTGGCCATTTCCTGCTCGAAGTCGAGGGCAACATAGCAGAGTTTCTCCTTGATATCTCGGACGATTTCTCTTTCGGCGGTGGTTGTGAATGAGTAACCACGTTCAGTGAGGATCTTCATCAAGTAATCAGTCAAATCTCGACCAGCCAAATCAAGACGAAGGATGGCGTGGGGCAAAGCGTAACCTTCGTAGATTGGGACGGTGTGGGTGACACCATCGCCGGAGTCGAGTACGATACCAGTGGTACGACCAGAAGCATACAGAGACAGCACAGCCTGGATGGCGACGTACATAGCAGGTGCGTTGAATGTCTCGAACATGATTTGGGTCATCTTTTCTCTGTTGGCTTTGGGGTTCAATGGAGCCTCAGTGAGAAGGACGGGATGCTCTTCTGGAGCAACTCGGAGTTCATTGTAGAAGGTGTGATGCCAGATTTTTTCCATATCATCCCAGTTGGTGACGATACCGTGTTCAATGGGGTATTTCAAGGTGAGGATACCTCTCTTGGACTGGGCTTCATCTCCTACATAGCTGTCTTTTTGACCCATACCAACCATGACACCCTGTAATAGAGAAAAAGAAAGAACTTGTAAATATGGCGTCATTTAAAGACTAGAATTGACACTTTTCTGTTGTTAAAAGAGAATTTAACAGAAAACGTAAGCTACGGGGTTAAATCTTCACTAAATCGTAACGGCGTGTGGAAAAAAACCAGTGATTGTATAGAACTTTCGGGCATTGCGAAATTAACTCTTATAACTGGCACGATGAATTTTAGACTACGCTTTTTAAGGTACGTATGTTTTAAATATAGAAACCGGATTAAATTTATAATTGTATAAAATGGCAATAGCCACCACACGTGGCCGAGAAACTATAACACGACATGATGAAAACGTTGGCTATTTTTGTTCCTGAAGACATGAGATCTTTTGGTGTTTAAAATCTGTATAAACTTTTTGTTGTTTCTATTTTTATTTAAAGCTTTCCATTGTATAAAAAGCAATAAATAAATACATAAAGATTTTCAGAAAAGTAAAATCAATTTCCCTATTTCTTACTTTATTTTGAAATTATTTACATCTTGGGAAATAAATATGTTGGCGGGCTTTCTGTCTTCAAGTCTATGTTAAGGTTTCGAAAATTTAATATCATTAAGTAAATAATGCCAAGATATTGAAGCAGACGACAGTTGGTTTCATGTTAAAGAGTAAGCGTGAAATTTGTTTAAGTGATCAAGTTCTGTCTGTAAAAGGAAAAGACAGATGTTGATAAGAAAGTCATCAAGTGTGGTTGGATTACATCTTGAAACTCGAGCTAAACGTCATGATACTATGGCAACCGAACATCTTATCACGTGATGGAATGATGTCATGCACTTTATGGCATGCCCATATTTGTCGATGGGAGCGCGTGGGCTAAACACGTGTTGCTTGATGCCGGTATTTTGTGCCGGTTCGGTTGCTAGCCAAACCGCCATGTTTGGTTAGGCGCTCAGAAAACTTTGAATCCAGAAGACAAAAACAGTGAAACATTTTGTTTAAATCCGGCATATATTCAAAATAAAAGAGTTTGCCCGCCAGGGTGACATACATTGATTAGACCTACTACCGAAAAACAATTTATTCGCCAATTTTGATCCCTTAAATTCTTTATAAGTTTATATAAAACCGTTTAAATAGCCTATTTTTTTAAAAAAAGAAAAATCACATTTAAAGCTAAATAAATACAAGAAGAGTTCACCATTTGTTACAGTTTTTAAATAGGTATCCGAAATTTGGCACCGCTCTCAATAATAATCTAGCATTTTGTGCCAAGAAACACACCTTTGTGGTATTTTTGTAATGAGAGAATGGTGCCTACTAAGCAAGTTTTCTTGCCAATAGTAGTGTTACAATCTTGCACCGGTATTTCAAAAGCAAATTTCACACACGCATTTAGCAAATTTCATATATTATTCTTTTCTCTAAAATCTAAAGTATTTTAATAGACACTTTTCACTTCAGATCTGTTCACTTTTCATTTTCCAGGATATCAAGCTTGAAGGTTACTTTAAATTTCCCTTTCATTCGTTTCTTTTATAATTTTATCAGATTTAAATCGTAATATTTTCTAATTATTTTCTTGTACTAATAAAGTTTCTAGTATCCACGATTGAATTCTTTACAAACGTTAAAGAAACAAATTAGAAATTTATTTGAAACTTTTGGAATTCCTTTGCATTCAATCAAATTTCTTTCAATCAAAGTTGTTTGAAAAACTTTCTGATAAATAAAATCTGATAAAAGTCATAAAATAAAATTTTAAAACAAAAACTGACCTGATGTCTGGGGCGTCCAACAATGGATGGGAAGACGGCCCTGGGGGCATCATCTCCAGCGAATCCGGCTTTGCACATACCGGATCCATTGTCTACAACGAGAGCTGCTACTTCGTCGTCGCACATGGTTAGTGTTTAAATTTGTTCCCAGTTACTGTAAGTTCTAACTACTGTGCTGTCTTTTAACGACTGGTGAACGATGAACGGTGCTAACGGCTTTTATCTGCCCTCCTTCACTGATTCCTAGAAAGCTGTAGAAGCAGACAGGAACCAACTCCATATATGGAATTGGCGGGGGAGCTTATATGGTAAAACGAGGGCTAGTGTTAAGGGAACGGTTTGTATAGTAAGCGGTAGTGTGACTGTCGGGCAAAGATGGTTATAGGCGAATCCCCGCGTATGTGCTATTGAACAATATTATGTAACAGGGTCGGTGGAGATGTATCATGATGTCCTGGCGATAACACCATTAACCAACGGTTGTCTTATTTCGTGTAAACAAAGAAACTTTGGATACATTTTATAACTTTAATTTATTACGTTCTTGAGTTTAATATTTCGATGACTTATTTTACTAGAAGGTTGGTTTTATAATTTCACATTTAGATGGCGTTCAAAATGAAAAGCAAAAATGGCGGAGATGATGGATAATCGAAGGCATGTTAAACTGAAACATGTTAAGAATTCTTGTATATTTGCTTGTATTGGATTTCACGTTTTCAAATGAATTAGTCACCCTTTTGAATATTTAAAACAAACGTTATTAATATTCAAAAAGTACACTTTAAAATAATTTTTGAAAAGATAGGGTGTGTTATATTTTATTTAAGAGACAATTATGTGTAATTGAATATAGTATCATTGTTATAATAGAATATACAAAAAGATTTAGCAAAACGTGTCAATTTAGAAATGTATGATATCAGTTTATATCTTGAACGCATTCAAGTGTAATATCTAAAGGTCATAATAATACATGATTTGATATTTTTCCAAAAGCTTTAATTATTTGTCTGCAATGGCACTTTGTTTATTATTGTTTCTCATTATATTTTTAATTGCTAATTTCGTTTGTATTTTATCCCCCAGACTTACTTCAATTAATAAAGCTACTCTTAATTTGTTGATAATATTCAACGTATAAAATAATGCATTATCTTTGGATATTGTTTCCACAAATGTACAAATGAGAAGTGGTGTCAGGTGTTCTATTAAGTGTAAGCGTTTTCCATCGCTCTTATCCACTTCCTTTGATTCCCGTAAATATTGATATCTGCGACAATTTATTTTTATGTCCAACTAATGCGCGAGTCTTATTTGAAACGGGCAGTGATTATTAAGTGCAGAAAGGTCATTATTTTATGACTGCGAATCGGTACAAACCATGCCAGTATTAAAGTGTAAGAGGTAAACTATAAGACTTAACAATGCTAAATATGTTAACATGGAAAATCACAAAACGCCATTTCACTTCGTCACTAGCTTTGACCCCCCCCCCCCCCCTCGTCCTTCCTCCCGAAATACAGCCTATTTATCTCACAATGACTGTAGTCCCCTTTGCTTACACCACATTCAAATTAGAATATCATCACTTATATTGTTGTATATTGAAATAATATAATAATTCGACCCTTGAGAGACTAGAGGCTCTGAGGATTTGAACCCGAGCGACAGTTTATCGTCCATACACGGACATCATATAATATACTATTGGAGAGAAAGGGAGAGAGAGAGAGAGAGAGAGAGAGAGAGGGGGATGGGGTTTAACGTCCACTCGACACAAACTAGGTCATTTCGGGACTAATATATGGTTTTTAATTTTATTTCAATAATTCGCATGCGCGTAGGGGTCTTTAGCAGTGGCAGGAAATCGAATTGCCCGGAGGAAACCCGCGAGATATGACTATTGGAATTGAAAATAAACAAATTCAGAATATACAACTAGATCAGCATTCTTTGTTATTAGTCATTCTAAATATAAATAGCAGAAGACAAGAAGAGTAGAATGTTTATTTATAGATTGGATAAAAAAATCAACCCTAACATCTATTATCAACATCTTAACAACTACTTACGCTCCCCACTATAAAAAAAAACCCATGAACGTTAAAAGTCAGTTAGCACACCCGAAACATTATCTGACTCCTTTATTATTACGTATAACGGGAGCACATTGGCAGCGCACGTTAAAGATTACTTGACATTTGTTATTTGATTCGGGAACGTATTTCTTGTGTATTTATAGAGAGTGTTAAAATACACCTCGGTATCTTTACCTTCTATCTATATCACCCTAAACACCTACTCATACACCATGTCTATTTCTATAACTTAAAAGTTAATATCAGATAAATATAGAAACAATGACTCCCCCTCCCTCCATTCCATCTGACTAATTTTATCCCAGTAAATTAGCCGTGACCTAGAATTACGGGTTTTAATAGTTAGAAATTTATACAATGTAAAATACATTTTATAATTAAGAAAATAAACAAAGACCTTATCTACGTACATCTTTCTATACGCCTACATTTAAATGTAATCGTATATTGTAGTCGAGTCGACAGTCTGTCCGGCGTCCACAACTGGACGCTATAGATGCTAAAGTGATTATACGATCATTCGGGCCCAGCCCCCCCCCCCCCCCGGGCTCGTACGCCTATGATCGTATAATCGGGCAAGCTGACTTTTCGGGCAGACAGGTAAAGTGAGAAAAAAAAATTATTTCTTCTACTTGGCAAAATAAAGTGCCCGAAATCTAATAAAACACTAATTTTACGGGCTGGAATAGCAGTAAAACGGAGAAAACCGGCGCCGCTGTCTGAAAACCTGAATTTCGGGCATTTCTAATTTTGCTTTCCTAACTGCCCTTGAGCCCTAATAAAACACTAATTTTACTTTTCTAATAAAACACGAATTTGTACAGAGTTGACTATGGATTTAAACATTTTGTCTGGAGCCACTCTACTTTCGCGACATTTTGTGAATGCAGATGCAACAGTCAGATTGGATGGTTGGAATTCGGAGTGGGATTTCGGTTACAAAACCATTAGATACTTTTGGAGTTACTTACACGGGTTACAATCGGAGAAAACGCATGTGCGGTGTTTAAATTTTCAAAATTTTCTCCGTGGACTGTAAACGATTGATTGAAATTCGAGTCAGCCACCTTAATTGAGCTATATTAGACCACATTGAAGTTGCTTTGTTCACGGGTTGAAGTAGCAGGAAAACGTGTTTGCAGCCGTCAAATATTCCAAAATTTTCTTGAAGAGGAAGGGGGGGGGGGGCGTCTGTAAACCCGAATTTTTTTTGGGGGGGGGGGGGGGCAATTTGATCCTGTACGCCCATGTATACGATTCACTTTGATTTTTAGTGATTTCAGATAATTACTGTCAGAGTTGATAGATCTTATGGGGGGTCTGGACGCTGAAGCTAATACCCGACTGACGTCAAAGTCGTACACATTGGTTAAGGTTATAAGACGACGAGGCACATTGATTTTCAGTGATTTGCGATAATTACTTAAACACATTATAAACTTTTTCTGGACACTGTGAAGGCAGAAGTTATCATTCAATTGAAATCAAATTTATGCATATCTGAGACGAAAACGCCGACTGATGTCCATGATCTCCGATAACTACTGCAAGAGTTCTAACCCTTGATCGCTTTGAGAAATCTTACGGGTGCTATATGGGCAGATGTTAATATCTGATTGACTTCAAATTTATACACATTGATTCAAGTCAGGAAATGAAGTGGGTACGACGCTGGCTTGCTAGCCTGGATGTCGGGTGTTCGATAGCTGCATTGACCGAGAAAGTTCATCACGTTTTTCCGGCGTGGTTTCCCTGTGTCAGTGATGCAGGGCGGAGGGCCTGGCATGAACAGCTGTCAAGTTGTTCGAATAAGATTAAAAACGAGGTCCCGTGCATACATTTGCGTTCGCGTAAAAGATCCCTTGACAGTTAAAATTAGATATAAGAGTAGGCTGGCTGTATTATAGTGCCGCTGCCCGGGCAAAATTTCCCTCGATGCACACTGTATGGTGTATGCCCGTCTTCATTATCCCAGTTCGGAGAAGAACAGTAGGATGTTAAACCCCATTTCATTTCATTTAAGGTCATGAGACGAAAAGAGCTGTTGATTTTCCGAGATATTGTTCTTGGTGACTTTTAAAAGTTTGTGTGCACTCTAGAGGCCTGGTTATATGATTGCCGTCAAATTTATTCATAGTGTTTACTTTCATGAGACGACGACACCTAACGCTTTTGAGACCAAATGCATCACCCGATTGTAAATTCTTTATTTCCAATGGTTTCTAATAAATATTGCCCGAGTTGTGCCCTTGATTTCCAAACATTTCTGATAAATAGTCCTGTAGTAGCGTGCTGTGGGATGGGGAGGGTAGACAGGATGGGCAACCGCCTTCCTTTCTGAAAAAGTGCCCTCGAATTTCAAAAGAGTTACCTTAAATACGCAAGGAAATGTCATCATATTCGAAATTCCCTAATGACAATATTGTGCACTAGCTTCTGCCCCTTGCCTTGTTCAAACCATATCTAGTCGAAATGTATTATATGCACCATCGACCACACTAGTTGACTGATATGAACACTTAGCAGCCTGGCAACCTGTCTTGAAAAGGGGTGGGGTGGGGGCTAAAGGTGGGGTGTGATGTCGAGGTGTGATTAGATTACAGTTACAGAATAATGTCAGAAACAATCTTTAGATTTAGATTATCCAATTAGTGTTATTGAATTATCAAGTTGACGGATATACAGTGCAACATGATCATGGCTCAAAACATCTCATCGCACCCCGCCCCCAACACACACGTACACAAACACCAACAAAGCCCCTCCCTTATGGTTTATCCAGCACAAGACACGAGACTCAGCCTGTGTGTTCGGTCTTAATTTCCTAAAAATCTGAAGAAGACAATTGAGGCCATTGACATTTTTATAACACATAATACGATGAAGTTCTTTTACTGGTATCTCTCTTACTATCTAAATGTCACCGTTGTTTTTGTAATATATTTCTTTCCTACGTGATATACAAGGAATTTTCTCATTGACTATACACGTTGCACATTTAACCTTGAACTTGGTGGCGCAGCCAGTAGGCGTGTCGTTTTAATATAATATTACGAACTTCGCATCCCAATTTCTTGGGCCAAGTAAGACTATCTTATTTTGAAAGGAAACAGGGATATTGCAGCTTTCTCTCCTTTTCATATGTAAAATAAAGGTATCGGATACAATATTCTTAACTACATTTAATTATTCTTTTTTTTTACATACATCGTCAGTTCGTTCGTTGCTTAAGACTAAACGTCCTTTTATCGCAGACAACAGATCGTCATTGATCATCGAGGTCAAAATGGTATCTGAAATGAAATGTGGTTTTATGGCACATCAGCTCCAACTGGGCCATATTGCGCCTAGCATATGGCGAAAATATTCGAGACAAAATAAAAGAAATCACAGAAATATATTAATATACACTGTACATAAGTACAAAATGGTATCTAATCTATAGGTGTCTTGATTTAATCGGTGAGATTATTATCTAAAGAATAACAGCCTTTCGACATTGTGGCTTTAATTTTTTTAAAAAAAATAAAGGTGCCTTATAGCCGGAAGCCGGTGAAGATTTTTGTGTTTGTTCCGCATTTTATAAACATTGTAAATCTACGTTTGAATGAAATTCACGCGCATAACACTTGTCGGAGATCCCCACCGAGATTATGCAATATTTTGAAACACCCATGGTTTGTCAATTGGTATCATCTCGAATACTTCGTTTATCTACACCGTAATTAAACATAGCGGTGAAACATAGCCTAACGTATTGAACGCGCGTACTCCATATGGGGCCAGTGCATATCGCCACGGTACGAGTATATCGTTATACAGACCTCTGTCTTCGGGCAGATAAATAGTGTACAGCCGATTCTTATAACATACTACCATATAAGGCATCTTCTTGAGGCAAAGGCAACCTTTGGCCGTGAGATCAAGGGTCTGTATTTATCATGAAGTATTTAATCTTTAAACAATGATTGCTCCTGGTTCATATCACAGTAAAATATTTATACGAAAACAATAAGCCCTGTTTTAACGCTTATATTGGTTTATCAATTGAGGTAATTTCCGTCTGTCTTTATAGAATGTCTTATTGGTATCGCTACCATCTGGACCTGGAATAAAACAGGATAATCGCAGAATAAACAGATGTCTTACACCGAAATCTTTTGATATACATCTTCCACTTGTTATCCCGATAAAGGCATTCAATACAATATATTTATAGATATTGTAAATAAATGACGATATCCGGTCATCCCTTTAATTGAATCGTACATGGGGTTCAGGGCCCTGTTTCACAAAATTTTAACTTAAGATAAAATCCAATTTTAGCAGATACTTCAATTTTGATTGGCTAAGCACTAAAATCAATCTAATATTATCCAATCAAATTACTAAAATTGGGATCTTATCTTAGTTAAAATTTCGTGAAATAGGCCCCTGGTCGTCAGGCTGCAGTTGTTTGTCAGTTATACTTCAGTATTGACAGCTAATCAAACCAGCCGGGAACATCTGTGATATAGTGGCTCATGAATCTACCCATGGACCATAATAAGGTCCGTCGCCCGTCCATTGTGTTGAATAATGATAATGAGTTTAAATTCCAGTGTCGAATGCTTCTGGCAAAAGACAATATGAAACTGTCTTGTAATTTCACTGTGATACGTTAGCCAACGTCAGCAATTTTCATTGGGAAGTATTGCTGCCATATTCACGTGGTGCACGAGGTGAATTGTCTACTCTTTCCTGAACAACTAATACATAATATCCACATTGTGATTTATAGTGCCAGTTACTGCAATGCTATACCTTTGTGACTTGGTTTTATTGTGCAGTTTTTCAACTTTGGCTAATATTTTATAGACATTTATTAAATAATAAGTATACAACCGTAACGACATTTCGCTTTTAAACTTCTTCGAGCTCTATAAACCTTGCCGATCTCCTACAGTACTTGGGTGGGGTTCGGTCTGTATGGCACTGACTCACTAACCAAGAAGTCTACGGTTTCATCCCGGCGATGGCCGAGAAAGGAAAGTTTCTCAAGATTTTACATTCGGATTTTCTCCTTTTCTGTGGTAACGGGTGATGCCTATTGCAAGTAAGAGCTTCTAGTCCTTCGAATGGGAGGAAAAGCCGATTCCGCAGGTATGCCATTTGCGGCACATTAAAGATCTTTTGAAGTTGGTGATCGAAATGAGATGCGGTAGCGCCACTGCCGTGGTACAAATTCCCTCTATATACTCGAGACGGCCCCTTTAATCTTTCGTATATAGTAGCCTATATGAATTGAAAAATTGTGAATGGAAATGAGTGCCATTATTTTATATGAATAAGTATTATTTGATGATCCTTATCTGAGAGTGGTGCAGATAAATATTATCTTTTTGTTTCGCAAGTAGAGAGAAGTCATCATAAAGCAGCATGTTAATATTTAGTACTGTTTATCTTTGTCATAGAGATGATAGTATTATCTGATGTAATACTGCTCGACTATATGATGCATCAGTACATCACACAAAGAAAACAATTAGGTTTACTTATTCAGCTTATATACATGTAAATAATTGTATTATATACGGTTACAACCGCCATGTGACATCATTCGCCACATAATATTTAGCATAAAAACACTTTTGAATGAAATAAAGAAAAATTTGCGTGAATGGAATGCACTACATGTATTTGGAAATGTTTTAAACAGTGACAAGTGTTGTATATTGTGGGTGATATAATCACTCTTCCTAGAACACCTGGTGTCACTTCTGTTATAAAGTTTTGCCCAGACAACAGCGTTTCTGACTACGCTTGTGTGAATCCTATAACTACCAAAGAATCGTTTGCGTACACTATTAATGTGAACATGACGCCGATTTTTCGTCCCATCCAAACGACTAGACACGTTGTCAGGACTATATTATGGTCGATGCTACCATTAAAACAAATAGAGGACGTGGGTAGCGACTTTAAAAGAAGTCCAGTCCGTTTCAAGATTTTGACTCAATGGCCCCGTTTAGCCCGATTCCTGACCATGCGACTCGTAACGGCCGAGAAATGATTAATGATGTTGCTTCACTTTTTTGCATTGCCGTTCTGTAGCTTTCTGCTAGAATGCTTTCCAACATTTGGGTTGGTGATGTATTTCTCATTTATAACCATGTGCTCTATTTCTTTCTTTTATTAGACCTATTATATACTTACTACTGTATTAATCTATAAGATCTTTAGATGGCCATAACTTACGTTAGGATTGATCGATTATATTTTTGAGGGGCCGATATCCTTTTTTAGTAAAACTGTTGTTGTTCATATTTTTGTTGTTAATTTGGGAATTGTGCCTTTAATAACATTCCAAACGTAACAAATTCAATGTGTAAATTTTAATTATGGGGAAATTGCATAATAGTCATACAATGCAATTGAAAAAAGACATGTTACTTAAAGGGACAATAACATTCTTGCTGGCTTGGTAGCTCCAGAAAATAAATAATACCTTTATTCTAAGTACTAGATGTTTAAATGTCCTACCTGTTGTGTAAATTATCCATTACAACCTATTTTATTTGTCCAGAGGGTTCGAAAATATTTTAAAATTCAAGTCACGTTTGAAAAGGTTTACGTTAGACTTTTCAAATCAATTGGTTGAATTTTTCCAATTTTTTAAATTAGGTGTGTTAAGATGAAATTTATATCATCATTTAATTGGAATATTCTAAAATAATACGATTTGTTGACCAGAATGAAGATTAGAACATATTTTTCAGTTACAACAAGAGTGTTATTGGGGCTTTAAAAACTTTTCATTAGAATTTAATTAGGTATTCTGTATGAGAAGACTTCAGGTGTATAACATAGTATCATGTATTACATCAGTCTTTAACACATTTGTAAGTCAAATCATTATTATAATAGCAATCCGCCTTATCAGTATATAAATTGGAGCGGTATGTGTTATAGTATTCCTCTGAGAACACTCTACTATACACATGGTTACCTTAATATGGAAACTACTGGAATCCCCCGACAGAAGCGCGTGGAGCTAAAAATAGCCGCAAAATTTTCCCACGCTGAGCGGTACATTTATGGTATTAGGTACTGGCTTCCCTGTGATTGACAGGATATTCTCGATCTGCAAGACGAAATGTAATAATTCTCAGTTCAGTACTTCCATACGAAATATCCACCTGGATAACGGTGGCAGTCGCGACATACTTTTATTGGCACATAGAAATAAGTTCCCGCCTTGTTTCCTTACGCTAAGAATTTGTATACTTTTGATAAAAAATAAACAAAAACATAAAAAAAACCGACAGAAAACCCCGATAAATATAAAATAATTGACTCATTAGGACATTGTGTGTAGCTTTCTTCGGAGCATTACGACAACAACAAACATGGACAGGGATAGACTACAGGTAAAAGATATAGTCCAATATCGTATACAGGTGAACTCCTAGGAATTCAGTCGATATCTCAGATTTATGTTCAATATAAATGTATATAGGTTACTATATTGTTTTCGCTTTAAATACGGAGAAGAAGAAGTAATCGTCTAACAGGGAAGAAAGAATAAAGTTTTGATAAATTTCTTGGCATGCCATTAACGAAAATACATTTAACGTCAGTGTGTTTACAGAGGTATTATCTTGCCACAAAAATTAAAAAAAAACCTAAAAACAAAACACGCCACTGCATTTCTTTTTCTAATGTAATGGGGAAAATAATTTTTTGGCTGGGAACGTATAGTGGAGGCCGGTTAGATTGGGGACTTTTTGACCAGTGTTAACGAATTCACGTGGCCAGATGGGGAATCGTTTTGTTTCTCGAACTAAAATTGTGCACCTTTTGCATTATGTATAGGTCTGTGGTATATATTTTATCATATCGTACAGTGAAAGACATTTGTCATGTCATTCGGTAACACATGTAATATTAAACAGGCAGAAGACCTGGGGCCTATTTCACAAACTTTTAACTAAGATAAGATCTGAATTGTAGTTATTTTATTGGACAATATTAGATTGATTTTAGTTCTTAGCCAATCAAAATTGAAATATCCGCTAAAATTTGGATTTTATCTTTAGTTAAAATTTCGTGAAACAGGGCCCTGGGGTGTAAAGGCCTATTGATCATTAGTTAAAATCGGATCTCTTGGAAAAAGCCAACTACCAGAGCCAGTTAAACAAACAGAACGCGAATACATTGCAAAACAGATAGAGAAAATCGCAGGCACTTTAAAGTTTAGTGGATTCAAATAATACAATGTCAACGTCAAGCAGTAGTAAGAAGACTTTGTATTTTAACCCCTCCAGGTGCCAGTGGAGGAAATGTAAAAGAGAGAAGGAGATCACTAATAAAATCAGTGCACATAAAACTGTATCTCGACTGATCCTTCATGTGACAAACTGGAATTCGTATGGTTAGGCGTATTTATTCAATAAATAGGATTGGGGTTTAACGTCCTACTGTTCTGCTCATTTCTGGGCTAATGAAGACGGGCTCACGCCATACAGTGTGCTTTGATGGAAATTTTGCCACGCCCTACTCTCATATCGAATCCCAACTGCCAAGGGATCTTTTACGTACACGCCAATGTGTATCCGGGACCTTGGTTTTTCGTCCCATCCGAACGACTTGATAGCTGTCCTTGTCAGGCCCTCTATCCTGCATCACTGACAAGGGGGAAACACACCGGAAAATCTGGATGCACTTTCTTGGCCAGTGAATTAAGGATCGAACACCCGACCTCCAGGTTAATCCGTATATTTTAAAGACAGTAATGGCCACTGGTTGATTTTGGAAAATTATTGAGTTTCATCTATGACCCGTTTTATAATCAAGGTGTATAAAACACGACGAATGCTGTATACCCTGAACATGACTAAAACTGATAACATAAAAGGGTATATTATCCATCTACTAAAATATCAGGAAAATACTTTTGACCGCTGCCCAAGAACACGGCCATAATTAACATAGTTCAATAATTGTAATACTCTTTACTGTAAGCTAAATCCATTTCTCTATCTAAACTGACCTAAATGGGGAAACACGCCGCATCAACTAGATTCTAAAATTGGCATCACGTACAGACGGGATAGACACAGAATTCTAAGAAAACCAAGCGAGAGAGGTATATAGTTGGTCCGTATTTAGTAGTATGACTCGTCTTGAACGTCGGTGGTATACTCGCGTTCTCACGGTACACCCGGTAAGCTTGTACCTGTTTATGTATGTTAGGTTATAGTTGTGCGAGTAAAGGAATACGTAGCCTATAGATGAATATGCTGTACGTAGGAGATAAACGCGATAGTTCTCTACCAGTAGGTTATTAATTCATGTTTTTGATCGCAATCTTCAACTAAAAATCGGACGATCCTTAATTATACTTATCCAAAATTATATATATCTAATTCCATCGAGAAATAAAAGTTCTTTGAAAGATGGTAATCGGGTACGTACAGCTAGCCCAAAAACGTTGGGGGGGGGGGCAATGGATTCTAAGGGCGCCGATGTAAATACACTTAACGGTGCTCTCCCTCAAGAAAATTTGGAAAATGGGGTTTGTACCTGAGGAGTAGAACTGAATGTTGATGGAAATTCCAGTCTTGATGCTGAATTTTCGATATTGACGGATAATGATATTTTGATATGAACATCATAAAAGTTTGAAGGAAGGAATACGAATTCATTCGAAGGCGTCTCACAAATCTCACTCGGCATGATCTCGTCGTTGACCGTCGGCATTATGGGCGCCCACCGGGATGTGACACCCCACCAATCATGCAGTTTTGGGTGCCCCAACCAATCTCACTTGGCATTATGCATCATGTCATTATGGGCGCTCCTCTGGGATAAGGCACCCCGCAGATCACGCCGTCAATCTCGGCTTTATGGTTCGCCATACTGATATGGGAAAGTTGATCATTGGCTTCGTATTACGTTGATGCGATGGCAAGATGTTTTCAATAGCTCAAAAATCTTTTTTTTTTCATTTTCTTTAAAAAAAAAATAACAAATTAAAAGTGGATATGGACCTCAGGGGCGTTGGATGGCCGAATGGTTAGCACGTGCGCGCTGTATCATAAGGTCTGTCATTGAGTCAGCGGCCGTGGTGTCGATTCCCCGGAACGTGACAAGGAGTGGGGTCGCCTGTCCAATCTCGTGGGCTTTCTCCTGATCTTCCGCCCCCTCCCCCCCAACTACTAAAGACCCTTACGCGCAAGCGAAATATGGGAATAAAATTGATCTAATTTGTGTCGAGTGGACGTTAAAGGGACAATAACACTCTTGGTGGCTTTGCAGCTCGAGAAAAAAAATAATAGCCTTATTCTAAGTACTAGATGTTTAAGCGTCCTACCTGTTGTGTAAATTATATATTACAACCTATTTTACTTGTCGAGAAGGTTCGAAAATATGTTAAAATCCAAGTCACATTTGAAAAGGTTTACGTTAGACTTTTCAAATCAATTAGTTGAATTTTTCCAATTTTTTAAATTAGGTGTGCTAAGATGAAATTTATATCATTAATTAATTGGAATATTGTAAAATAATACAATTTGTTGACCAGAATGAAGATTGGGACATATTATTCAGTTTCAACAAGAGTGGTATTGGGGCTTTAAATTACCCACCCGCTATCTCTCTCTCCCTCCCTCTCTCCATATCCATCTGAATTTTTCGTTAGAATGAAAGATCCAAAGATGGATTGAAAAAAGTTGAAAAAACTATGCGTAACAAAGTTATTACACCACTTAATTCATACAACCTATAATTGGAAGCATACACATCATCTTGTTGCATATATACTTGGATTAATAATATGGACCGAAATGGCTCAGTGCTAACTCAATACTCGCTTAATGTAGTATTTTAATTTTGTTCGACGATGTGAATATAAGGCAGAAAAGAAACCCCCAAAACACCTCCCCCCTCCAAAAAAAAAAATAAAAAAAAAATATCATACGGTTGTATATTCTTTAAAAAAAAAAAGAAAATGAATATTTGAACGTGTTAAATTCTGTATTAATACACGGACATGTCATTTTCAGTGAACAAATATAATGGTCTATTTACATATAAAAATACAAAATATCGTAAATGCGATACCAAAAATGAAGAAAACAATAAAAGTGGCCCGTTATGGGTTTCTGTGCGAAGCAACGGAATTGGTTGTATCGATTACTTCGATTTGATATCGCATGCAACTTACGAACATGCCCCTGTCCACCTTTTGTATAAACTTCCTGCTTTCTTGTAAGAGTGACCTCCCTTACGTACTATTACCTCAAAATATTGTTTTGACGTTGTTATTTTACTCTATTTCACGCGTAATATTAGTTTATCAGCGGGTAACTTAAAACTAGTAAGAGGGGGTGATTATTTGGCATTTGTATGGGAGCATGGTAAGTGTGTGTTTAGAAATATCGGGCCTTTTATGATATAATGGCAAAGAATGATAAAACAATTCTGAAAAGCAAGCAAAATGCCACGCCCACTTTACTGACACTGCAGATGACTGGAGATTTATCCAGTATTTACTCCCACAGAAATGATTGAATTTATGATGTACAGAAGTCTAGATATGTCAATCTTTAGAAAAGTGAAACATTAAAGGAGCTAAATCGCTAACATTTGGGACCTAGAAACTGACACATGACATATGATCGCAACTATTATAATGCTGTAATATGAATGTATATAAACTGATTTACATTCAATGGTTTCCGTTTTTACTCTTAATTTCAAAACAGTTATATTCCGTGAAATAAGCCAGCAGTGCCATAATAGAATGAAAATTTCTAGCGTCTGGTTATTCCAGTCTACATACGCGTTTGATTTGGTGCAATGTGTGTAAGATCACAGCATCAATGTTGATTTAAACTGACAAATAATTGGTGTTTTCAAAGTTGAAGATTTTGGATGGTATTGAGTTAGAGTAACCTAGAGACTTAGCTACTTTAAAAAAAATAAATGAATTAAAAGACCCACACATATCAGACTGGTATAATAAGAATATTTTATCGATACGAATATCCTGAATCAGAGGTATTAATAGAACTAGCTTGACATTTTTTCCCCAGGCATCACAGATGAAGGATGTTGAAATTCCAGAAAAAGCACTGAAAGAATTACTATTATCAAAACATGCTGATTATATTGGTGCTTATGGTACAAAAAAAGATGATTATGTAAGAATGATTATTCCATTAATTATGCACATTGTTATAAGCAAAAATAGAAAAAAATGTACTGTAAAATTAATAAAACCTTGATTTAAATTTTAACAATTAGATAGGAAAATGGTTATTGGCTACTGTATTGCATCTTTATTTATTCATTTGTGTTATTCAGAACCATAAAGGTCATAATTTATTGATTTTTTTTCAAGGTTTTTAGATGCCTACATTGAAATGTGGTCATATATTGTCACTGCCCCCGTCCGTTGGTCTGTCGGTCCTGCCTCCACAATTGCTTGTGGATGCTCAAGAGGCCAAAGTTAATATCCGATTGACTTTAAATGTATACGCAGTGTTTAAGGTCATGAGATGAAGAAGCCTATTGATTTTCAGCGATTTCTGATAATTATTGCCAAATTTATCTTCCTTGATCACTTTGAAAAATCTTGTGACACTCTAGAGGCCAAACTTGTTCATCTGAAGACCTTAAAGTCTGTGTATCAATCTGAAGTCAATCGGATGACAAGTATATTGATTTTTGAATGAATTTTGATAACTGAGCAGCTAAATCCATTATATTTATAAATGTTTTGTATACTAACCGTTAGCATGGGACAGAACTTTATAAAAACCTAACAAATTCTAATGATTTTCTGATTGAGTGTAATATAAATGTTTTATTTCCGGAAAAAATTAAAAATATGCGATAACTTTTGTCATGGACCTTATGTGTTATAAGGTCCATACTTTTGTTGACTGCTCGGACGATTTAGCTGCTGTGGGCGTATGTTTAATTGCCTGGCAACCTATCTTTATTATTGCAACAATATAATAAATGTGTCTAATTGTTTTTTTACGCAGGAGTATGTTATGACAGAGTATTTACGTATGAATGGTATATACTGGGGTTTAACAGCAATGGATTTAATGTATCAGTTAGATAGAATGAATAAAGAAGAGGTTATAGGTTTTATTAAGCAATGTCAACACGAATCAGGTGGTATAGCCTGTAGTGTGGGACATGATCCACATTTACTCTGTACTTTAAGTGCTATACAGGTTAGTGACAAAACTCAGTAACAAAAGATTTATCTCCCCTTTTTTGATTTCTTGATAACTGTTTACCTACAAATGTAGCTATGCAAAACTAATGCTATCATTATCCTAAAAGTACGTGGTACCCCTGCTCCTTAAACACTAATGGAATCTTAAGAGTTAAAATATCTATTTTTCAACTAGAAACAGGCAGGCTTGACTGAAGGTTTGCACACTCTTTAACATACCAAATTGAAGTTTTAAAACATTGTTGTCCAGAAATATATTTCATTAGAAACACACTTTATAAAACACATTTGATTTTTTAAATAATACTTGTAAAAGAATATACAGCAATTGGAACTGATTATTTCTTTAAGATTTTAACATTATACGATGCTCAAGATGCTGTAAATACAGAAAAGGTCATAGAATGGGTGAAGAGTTTACAACAAGACAATGGTTGTTTCTATGGTGATAAATGGGGTATGGCATTTCATATTTTATTAGAAGGGTAGTGGGGACTCATTTGGGATCAAAGTCAAGTAGGAATTTTTGTCTATTTTTTGTGATTTTTACATTGCATTGTAATAATATAACATTTTTTATCAGTATGATGTTCAACGGTAGACTGACATCTATCTATATCAGATAATTGTAGTTCAAATGCGTATAACTCGAAAGTCTAAACTGCACAAAATCATTCCAAAATAATATGCTTTCCCATAATTCCCCATGATACCAATGCAGACAATTTGATTAGTCAGATGGTTATCTTGAACTGAACAGCAACTTAAATAACAAATACTAAAAAGATCATTTAGAACAGCCTGGAAAAATATTCTGTGTGAGAACTAGTACAACATAAAAAATGCCAAATTTGTTGATTTTTCTGCTTCTTTTAGAAGTACTGAATGTAAAAAAAAATCAAATATAAAATCCTTTAATTAAATGTAGTTTTAATTTTGTTTATGATTCAACAATGATTTGAAGAAGACTATAGGAATGGGTGTTCCACAGTTGTATAAAATCTTACTGACCATGAAATAAAAATTACACTATAATTTCATTTTAACTAGTTCAGATATGCTGGCAGGTATTACAATGTTAATTTTCAATTTGTAGGTGAAGTTGATACCCGATTTTCATTTTGTGCTGTTGCCTGTCTTTCATTACTTGTAAGTAGATTATGTTATTGGCATACTCATATTTTATGGCTAACAAAGTAATTAGTGAGTGTTCAGTGTTCCATTGTGGAATACTCACTTTTACACACTAAATGTTAATTCATACTATAGATTATTTGTTGGAAATTCAGCTGAGTCTGACAGATTGTCTCTGATGATTTATTTGCTAAAGCTATCTACAGGAACAGAAAATCCATCGCTGACTAACCATCAGAGTTGATAAAATCTATTACTAAATTAATGCTTTTATAACATAGTTCATTTGTATAAACCAATCATTGTATTAATGAACATATAAACATTGTCATGTAACCATGGGAAGATAATGGGGAATCTTTAATATAAACAAAACATGTATCACGAAAAATTAGTGACATTTAATTGACATTGTGCGTACAAATGATAATCACCAATGAGAAGCTTTGTGAGTGCAGATGTAAGAAGCGAAATTAGATGACAAAATATAAAAATAGTGCTACGTATATAAGCAGGCCTACCTCTGGTTATTCTTACAAAAGCCTTTTAACCATAGTAGCATTTATGATATATTTAGACTAATTTTACAGCAATAACATATATAAATTCAATTATATTATATCAAGTACATAGACTGTTAATATAAGAAGTATTATGTAATGTTTGGCTTGTGTAATACTGAGGTACATGTATATGATGAGGAAAACTGTCAGTTCTTAGATGTAATGTTTTATTTACAGGGTAAATTAGATTGTATAAATGTAGATAAAGCTGTAGAATTTGTTGTATCGTGTATGAATTATGATGGAGGATTTGGTTGTCGTCCTGGAAGTGAAACACATGCTGGCCAGGTAAGAGTTATTTAACTTTTAGATAAAATTTCCATCACCTTTGTCCGGAGTTTAGTTGGCTGAATGCCTTAAAGCAGTGAACTAAAGATCTTCGACCTGATGCCATTCACCAATATCTGGTTCCTATAATTGTACCTGTATGTGGCAAGAAGTAGAGTTACGCGAATATTAGTTTTGCAGGAGCACCTTTTAAAATTATACTTGCAGAAAACATTTTAAAGATAAATAATGCTTATTTCTCTCGACAATATCTCTTACCACCACATCTTTGTAGTTTTGAAATTTAAAATAAAATCCAAATGGGGCTACTTATATAAAGATCCTGAATAACTTAATCTCTAATTGCTTATGCCTGGGTCCAACTACATGGGATTTTTCAAGTTGTGCGGGTTACTGGAAGTTTATCTGTTCTCTTCAAGCATAGTTAAATTCAGCCTTTCCTTTATATTTTGCTGAATAATAGTTTAGAAGCTGTGTTAGTATTTGGTTAGTATAAGTATATTTATAATTACAGGTATATTGTTGTGTTGGTATGTTAGCTATAACAGGTTGTTTACATTATATTGATGCTGATTTATTAGGTTGGTGGTTGTGTGAAAGACAATTACCATCAGGTGGTTTAAATGGTAAATATCAAAACGAAACAATATGGCTTTTAACATCTTACTTTTTGTACCAACAGGCCTTTTGAAGACAAACATGCCATGCAGTGTGCTATTGAGAAACTTGGCCCTCATAGAAGCACTATGGCCTACTCATAACATTTTAATTTCCAACATGCTTGCAAGGCCTGCACCTGCATTAACGATAAGGGGAAACCAGTCTGGAAAATCCTGAGGGACTGCCATGGCCAACACCAGGATGGAATCTGGGACCTGTTAAGTCTCATACGTTTGACATTGGTGAATGTGAAATATAGCCTTGGTGAAACTCCTGTGTCATTTTGATTCATCTAAAAATAAATGTATATTTGATCTCAGACATGGAATCGTGTCTTATATATTTAAGTTTATCGAAAGAAGTTAAAATGTTAGACATAATATTTTGTAGGTCGACCTGAGAAATTACCCGACGTGTGTTATTCATGGTGGGTTTTAGCTTCATTAAAAATAATTGATAGATTACACTGGATCGATAAAGTAAGTTCAAAATTTGAATTTCATTTAATTAGACATCTAAATTTAATTTTGTTTTGATGCTTTGTATATACTTTATACTTTACATGTACCGTATTAAGATATGACCAGCTTGCAAGTTCATATAGGTGACATTAAATGTAACTACAGCTCTATACATGTCTCCCCATAATGCAATGCACACCTTGCATAAACAGACCAAACTCAAAATGGAGGGGGGGGGGGGGGTACTAGATCTTTCACTACAACTACATCTGAAAATAAAATTGTCTACCAGATGAACTCTAATCCATTCTGTCTTTGAGTCTATTCAAATCTCACCTAAAGACATAATGATCTTAAAAATGATATTATTTTACCAGGATTCTTTAATTGCATTTATTCTGGCATCACAAGATGATGAAACTGGTGGATTTGCTGATAGACCGGGTGATATGGTAAGTATATGTCAGTAATAAACAAAACTTGTTGTTTCTTGACAAATGAGAGGGTCTTCTAAACCAAAAAAAGGAGAAAATTTGTCATTCCAATTAGTGCAGTAAATAGAGAAGCTTCATACTAATATGTAGTTATCATCCTTCACCAAATAAAGTGAATGGCATGGACACTGAAATGGTCTCTTGTTATTTCAATAATACCTGGAAACAAATTTGACATATTTTTTGTGCAAAGGATCAGGATGTTGATGAGTGAGTCATCTTGTTTTTGAATTTGTTCTATTTGTTAAAGTGTGAATATGAGTAGAACCTACAATGGTTTATATGTGGTTTTTAAAAATCAGTTAATGCATGAGTTCCTATTGTACTTCCACCTAAATTAAAGCACCCGGGAGTCAAGAAAAAACAATTTAATCATGAGTTTATATTGTTGTTTTATCCAGGTGGATCCATTTCATACCCTATTTGGTCTGTGTGGACTGTCGTTACTAGGCAACAAATCAGTGAAAGCAATTAACCCAGTATTCTGTATGCCAGAAGAGACAATGCAAAGGGTTGGAATTCAACTTGATCTTCTATGATGGTCACAATGTTTAGTTATTTAACTAAAGAAAAGTATTAAAAGAACATTAGAAATACTAATTGTAAGGAAGTACTACTATAGTGATGGCTGTTTTTCAGATTGCCTCCCTTTGTGAACTCTACATTACATCTAGTATTTTTTATTCTAAAAGATGAGTGGATTTGTAATAAATTGGCTCCATTAGTGTTGTGTGGATAAAGAACTGTTCAATAACTAAACTAGTGAATACAAATACAACTAAGGCTAAAGTATTTGCTCTCAAGAGTTTGGTTTCTTGATCATGACTAATAGAAATGGAAGGAGATTGACCTGAAAAGATGAATCCAGATATTACCATTATACATAAAATCATGTGATATATCATCATGTATAAAATACAAAAGCAATAATGTAAATTTTGATAATTTTTATAAAATTATTATACATGTATATGACTGAACATTTGTTTCTTGCAATGGAAATGAAGACAGGCATACATCATGCAATGTTCTGCAAGGAAAATCTCAGCTGGATAAAAGCACTACAACCTAACCTTGATTTCAAATTTCAGCTGCCAAGGGTTCTTTATAATGTAGGCAGGACTTTGTTTTCCCTATGAGTAGACACTTTCTCAGAAAACATGAGGATTAAACCCAGGACCTGATAGTCAGATGGTGCCTTACTCACTGAGACTTTGTTATAAAGAAACAGTTGGGAAAGGCTAGATTGATTTACCTTAATTGCCATTTTTAATTGAAAGTCCAATCTGAGTAAAATACAGATCAATATTTAGTTGCTCTTGTATTCCAATTTGATAACGATAAGAGAATACTGGTCGAAATGTCGTGCTATATGTGTATAAACCAGTGATTGGTTTCCATATAAACTGTTGTTTTGTTTTTTTAATGTGCTCAATCTCTAAATGCCACTCAAGGATTATATTACCGTTTCAAATTAAAAATGACAATTTAATATGAAGAATGGTATGTTATCTAATATCGATATATATTATTGTGGAATTACTGTAGTAGAAATAATGGTGGACTTGGGTAAATCATGTTGGGTCATTCTATGTCAAGTGGGCCAGTGGTGGGAGATTGACCCCCTCGAAAAAATCTGTAAAAAATATATGTTATTGCACATGTAAAAAGTAGAAACTGTGCAAAATTTGTGGTCCGTAGCTTAAAAATTGACTGAGATGCGGGCATTTGAGTTACATGAGTTACCATTAAGTTTTCGAAACAAAATATGTATCAATAATTTACTCGAGTTTCAGATATCTTGATTTTACCTTTCTTGTGAAGATATACAACTCAAAGTTGGTAGTCTTGGAGAACTTTTTGTGTAGATTATGAATCTGCAATCAGATCACAGGTGAGTGGTAGGGTTTGCATGCTACTTGGCCATGAAAACCGAAAAAAATTGGTGTAATTGTATATTTGGATTTTGTTGTGCTCCAGGTGCTACAAAATTATATACAAACCCAAATATTGGAATGGCTTTCACATAATGTTGGAGACATTGGTACAAACTATAATTAAAAACTATAATCAGATTTTTAGGTGCTCATCTACTGGGTTATATTGGCTCGAAAATATGAGGCAATTTTAGAAAATTTGTCTCTGAAACCATATTCAATTCAAATTTTCTGGGAATCTATTCAAGACTGATGCATTTTCATGCGTTTCTTATGCAGTACTACTGGCAATCTCTGGATAGACCAATATTTGGGTTTGTATATATTACTTTGTAGCACCTGGAGCACTACAACCTAGACGATATACAATTGCACCAAATATTTGTCTGTTTTCATGGCCAAGTAGCATGCGAACCCTACAACTCACCTGTAAACTGATTGCAGATTCATAATCTACACAAAAAATTCTTCTAGACTACAAAATTTGGGCAGTATATCTTCACGTGAAAGGTAAAATCAAGATATCTGAAACTCAAGTAAGTGATACATATTTTGTTTTGAAACTTATTGCCAACTCATGAAACTGAAATGCCTGTATCTGTCAATTTTCATGCTACAGACCATATATTTTGCACAGTTTCTAGTTATTACATGTAAAATAACATATATTTTTTCCAGATTATTTTGAGGGGGTCAATTTCCCAAATTTCTGAAATGACATGGAATGACCCTGCTACGGATTGTGAAGTATTGCGTGAGATGTACAAATTAAAGTGTTTTTGCTCTGATTGGTGGAAATATTTTCTTTTTCAGATGGCACATACGTTGTCCGCCACATTTGTTTTTACCTATTGGTCACTGTAGTATTGAGAGAATTCAATTTTAGAACTTTCATTTGAATCTGTATACTTTTATTTCCAGCAGTGTGGGACAATATAAATAATATAATTATTGTGCTCCCCTGAATTTTAATCATTTTTCTCCTCTTGAAGACTATCTAAAATAAAGTAGCGTATTTACAAGTGGTTTAACAATTCATAAATAGCAAACAGCACAATTTTAGTATCCTTGCAGTGTATTACACAAAATTATCTTGCACTCAACTTAGGGACATGTGTACTAAGTTCATGTATGGATTACGATAATTATATTCCCCGACCACTTCGCAGCTGGGTAAGTACTTGAAGGCAATAATCAGTTGTAAAGATATGAAAACTGACTATAAACATTTCCAATATCTAATTTTAACAATCAGGTCTGGAAAGTGTTCTTTAAATGGTAATTTAGATGACTACAACAAAAAACATAGATACCATCATGAAGAGAGAGAAATAGAGTTCAAAATTTTGGCAAAGAAATAATCATTGAATTTTAATGTGAACTTAACACTTACAAACTCTATTTCGAACCAGTGAGATTACTGACAAGTCTATAACAATAGAAATGATAAATAAAAGTTTAAATTTTTAAAATGTTTTATAAATAATTTATGCTACATTCATAAATTTGAATATCCATAAACATATCACAGATAAACCATTTTATATAGTATACAATAAAACATACAATATACCTAAATGTAATACAACTTTTGTTCTAAAATACTTATGGGAGCAAAAGGTACTCCCAACACCACATATTACAAGATTTCATTTGACTTAGGAGAATCTGCCACTCTGTCTTATAGTCATGATTATCAAGTGTACAACTTTATACAATATAAATATAATTTGGACCTAATAGATTTCTATCTATATAGTGTATATTTCATCTACATTAAAGTTAGCAATAATTCTGTTTCATATTTTATTTAAATTAAAAATCTCCATAGCAAAATAAAACATATTCCATGTTCTTTGACAGATTTTACTGAGGTTTCAATCTTCTGCATTTTGTGTAAAAGTGAATATAAAAGAAGCTTCTTGTCATCAAACGAACATCTAAAATTAGTAAACATTTACTCTTACAAACACGTATAATTGTCTAAAATACACATGTATCTCATAAGCCATAGTTTTAAAAAGTTAAAAATATTGTTTTATTATATTGTAAAACAGACAATTGTTATGGATGGAAATTAATGAATCTGCCAAAACTGGGAAAAATGTCTGCTAAATTAATGTTACTTCAGCCTTATGCATGAAATGAATTGAATAATTTCTTGCTTTAGAAAGTATGATATCCACCATTTTTTTATGTTGCAAGTTGAGGTTGTGGACCAACTATTTCATCCCAACCTTTACGACATGTACGAACAATCCATTCGTGTTCATCATCATCTGAAAAAATTTTTTTTTTAAAATGAATACATACTAGATCACAAGATTAAAATTTCCATGATTCTGGAATTGCCCACATACTAGATCACATGGGTTTTAACATGCTCAATTTTGAATTTGACCACAAACTAGATTTATATACATTATAACTTATTACTAGATCACATAGATTTTTCAACACTCAATATTAACATTATGAGATCATGTGAGATTGCATCTTGCCAGCGACAGTTAGTGCCTGCTTGCCAGCTACAAGCGAAAGACATGTTTTAAAGCTTTTTGCTTGATCTCTATGTTAATATGGTGTTGAAAAATCATAATCGAACTTCAACTTCCTATGTAAGTATCGTTTAATTTATTAATTATAACTTGCTTTATTTTGGACAAGACCACATACTTCATTGTAACAAACTTGCTCAATTTTAGAATTAACCCCATACTATCTGTAGATTCACATAGATTATAATTGGCATTATTTTGAAATTGACCACATACATTAAAATAGGTGATATCGGGTGATCCAGAAAGATACATGGACACCCATGTCATGCAAATCACTAGCTGTAGGCTTACACAGATATAATTTGAATAATAGTTTGGAGTTGGACTTATATTGGAGAAGATAATATGATATCTAAGAGCAAGTAATTTCGGTGTAAATACTGCTTTCTGGGCAATATTCTCTCTTATTTAGTACTAATTAAAAAGAAGAATGTATTGTCAAGAACACAATAAATGAGACTTACCAGCATTTCTAAGAAATTTACAATTATAATCTTGAACAACATGTGTTACAGGATTATAAAAACCATCTCCACAATCATAACAACCTTCTGGGATTTCTCTGGGGGGAACTCGATTAGTTAACTGGGAACGACCTGTTGAAAAAATCTTTGAAATGACTAACAAAAACCAAGATTGTTACTCAAACATTAATAATAGGACTGATTGGAATACATTTTTTCCATTTTCTTAAAAATTAGATGGTTGAATCATTTAATTCTGAGGTTTTTTTTATTTTTTTTTTTGGTGAATTAATCGGTTTCATTAATATATTATTATAATTACCTGCAGGCTGTAAACCATTACATATTTCTGTATAAAATCTTCTATCATACCCATCACAATATTCCCAGTTATTTTCTTTAAATTCTAAACCATCAGCAAAGGTATACTGACCCTGAAGAACACATATATAAGGTATATAATAATGATAAGAGAAAAATTTATCAGTATTTATAATAAATCATTAAATAGATTGCAGGAAACATAAAGACTATGTTGACTTCAACTAAATTTTTTGATGAGTCACATTTTAATGATTGAATCCCAGGTTGGAGACTATCTACTGTTGATATATTGATATTGTTTTCTTAATTAAATGTTGAATCAACATTTTGGGTACAATTTAGCATAATTGTTTAATCTATTTCCACACTCTAAGTCTCTCACTTTAAATTGTCTTAACTAACTATTTTTGGTAATGGTAACATAATTTAACAGTAGTTTGGTATGGTTTCCAATGTATAGTTATTTATTTCGTGACTGTCAGGGAAATACATGCATAAGGAAATTAGAAATGAATTAACCGGTAATCTGAAATTATTTTGGACCTCAACAATTTACTAATTCTAATATACCTCGATTGCCTTTCCATTTTCCCAGGTGGCTACGTATTTACTGCCATTTGTAAAATATAGAGTTCCCTGCCCATGGAACATTGAATCTTTCAATTCACCTTCATATCGAGTTCCTGTGGGAAAACTGTATTTTCCCTTGCCCTCCAACCTGGAAAACAAAGATAATGTAGTACAATAAATTTTTCTAAGTATTAATAGCTGAACTAATGATGGGGAATGGGATGCTTTCGTAAATTATGTGTTACAGCCATGTCTAGAAATAAGCCTTATAAGAGAGCAAGTGAGTCGAGATCATACTCTGACATGTCCATGATAAGCTTTGAATGTATAAATGAAAAAGAAAAAACCATTATATAAACTGTAAAAAAAGCAATAACTATGCGCTCTTATGCCTTGTTCATAATAATTTAGAGCACTTTCATCTTTGAGGACCAAAATGACAAGAATAAAACTTCAAAAAAATAACTCTTAAAGTAGCTAAGTCTCTAACTCAATATCATCCACAGTACATTTTAGAGTCATATGTTACAAGTGACCAGAAAGAACGAGGCTAGACATATTCCATAACTCAAACGGCAACGTCATAACTTATCTGGAGAGCATGCGCAATTGACTGGAATAACCAGACACTAGAAATTTCTATTAGGTTGAGACTCATGCCGTATTTCTCTTGACATAACTGATTTGAAATTAAGAGTTAAAATGGAAACAATTGAATGTAAATCAGCTCATAGACAATCAGATTACATTATTATATGCGTTGCGACCCATTTTGGTCAATTTCTAGGTCCTAAATATTAGCGATTTAGCTCCTTTAAGTAAAGCCCTGTGAAATATATGTGCCGTAGCCAGGCTTGTTATATATATATATTTATAATACCTTGTAATTAGCGAATAAAAAATGACAAATAATAGGATAGGTATATGTGACCACATCAAAATGAGTCCAAATGCACAAAATCAAATTTTGGACTTGAGACAAAATAATTGAAAATATTGATCGAAATTGAGATTTTCACAAAAATGAGTCTATAAATATAATATCTATCGACACAAAAGATCCAAATAGCAATAAAAGATTTTAGAACACCTTAATTTGAACAATTTGTATGACTACCGTATTTTTAAATCTGTCCTATTTCTTAAAATACTCAGTGAAATTAGTTATTTTTCTTTGCTTGCAGCAGGAAGATCGGTCATTCCAAGTGGCATCGTTGTAAAGCGGACAATCTCTAGTTTACAAGTACGATCAAAATATTGTCAATGAATTGATACAAGAGTTTTAAAACCCCACACCGCATGCAAAGCATTATGGTTACGTGGCTGGCTTGAGCGGACGATAAATATTTTGTTTTAGCGATAATGTTTTTGAGTACCTACATGCGATTCACTCTGATAATTGATACAAGAGTTTTAAAACCCCACACCGCATGGAAAGCATTATGGTTACGTGGCTGGCTCGCGCGGGCGATAAATATTTTGTTTTAGCGATAATGTTTTTGGGTACCTACATGCGATTCACTCTGATAAGTGGCAGAAAAAAATTAATTCTGATCGCATATAGATTGCCGTTGAGTGTTAATCAAAACCATGTGACTGATTATGTAAATTAATCGACAAGCGCGTGTGTGTTATTGAGTAATACTAATCAACTCTCACAAGTCAATGATAAAGCCGCTGCCAACTCATTATTTCCAAGCGGTGATTATTTGAGGTTTGTTTTATTTCATCTTTAAAAAAAAAAAAATTCATAGGCCTTAATTGGAAATAAGCAAAAATGGCGAATAATTTCCTTTTCGTAGAGAATTTATTGATAGCAGAATTCCATTATCTGTCGCTTCTTCATACATGCAAAGTAAGGAATGCATCTATTCACTTGATTTGATATTTTCCGTAGGTTAATCTTATAGATTTTTGTTTTTCGTGTAGTGCGGTCCTCCTGCACTTCCTATTAGATATTATTGTTTAAAATTCTCTTTTCACCATGGGTCGAAAAAATGAGAATGACCAACCAGTCAAGATGCGATGATTCGCAAGACTGCCATTGTTTAATTGCATCAAAGCCAAAATGCATGAAAGTGAACTTAAGCATTTCTAGAGTATGACATCTCCATTGACATTTCTATAGGGACTCATATTTTGATAACGTTATGATACCAGAAAATAATAATAAATCTATCGTACATATGCAAAATCTTATTTTAACTCATGTGTTAAAATAGCATTATGCAAGAGCAAAATCTGCTTATTACAGGTCTTTCTTTAGGCCTGAAATGTTATCTAAATAATCAATTAGACGTTAATTAACATATCCAGACCATAATAAACTATTAATGTCAAGGCTAGTCTTCGATGTTGGCGGATTAAAATCCTATATGCCGCTTAATGGCCGTTGATAATTAAATCAATCAAGTGGATAATCGAGACTATGCTGTTTATATTAATGATTTGAGTAATGATGACCGAGGCTATGTGAATATTTCAAACGTTTTTTTCTCGGCTTATAGTTATAGTGGATCAATCTGACTGAAATTTTCAGCAAATTACCTTTACACGATCTAGTTTTTAACTATTATAGTGAGAACTGCCATCTCTCTATCGTATCTCCCATAATGTAACTTTAAATGAAAACGCGTACATACTGACTACAGCTGTGACGACTTCTTTGATGTTTATCCATTAACAATCTTAATCTCCTGACTACTAGCTAGCTGGCACTAAGGTGCTAATTAATTAATGAGATTAACTGAAGTTAATCTCACCAAAGTTATAATAATATTATACAAAACAGACTACTAATGTAAACTTATAGATTGTTCTTCAGTATAACACTATCATGTGAATACGCCGCATGTGTTGTGGATGCTTCGTTATGAAAGGCGTGCATTTACTACGATTTTTGTCACCAGCACAATTGAAATCCTAAATAAAAAAATATTAAACGACAAAATAGCAAATAAATGGCGGAAATCATTGGATCAAATTTTTACTACGATTTTTGTCTTCAGCACCCCTGAAAAGACATATACAACGACAAAACAGCAAATAAATGGCCTGGTTGCTATGTCATGCGATTTTGTTTTGGAACATACCAAGTCTTTGACTTGCTTGAAATGCCAATGGGCACAGACAAACTACTGGCCTACATTAAATTAGCTGCAATTTTCAGCAGAGATAATTCTTATCTCTGGCTGCAATTGATACACTATTCGACTTCTTGCACAAGTAAAATTAGGTTCAGTTGCAAAATTTTCAACACTTATCATCATATTCATAGTTTGCATGGAAATAAGTGATTATGTTTCAAAATAGCGAAGAATGGAACACAGAAATCTTAATCTTATCATACCGAACAGTTTTTTTCTGTATTTTCGAGGGATATAATATCACATGATTCTGGTACGGCAGCCATTTTAACTGAACAAAAATCATATAACTATTAATTATGCAGAAAGGTTTCACCCTTATTTCAATGGGAATACGGGTCAGTGTAATTGGAAATTAAGTTATACTATAACTTGTGCAAGTTAAGTCATTTGACTAGGTACGTTACAAAAAAATGAGATTTGAATATTCCACTATTCTTTGTTTATTTCCTGAAAGAGCAGACCAAAACAAACATTTCGATACCAAAAAAATCAAAATAGCTTAAAGAATAAGGAAGTTATGACAAAAACTAATAAAGACAATGGGTCCGAAATTTTCCTTTGATTTCCATATAAATTGCAATGAAAATTGTGACCTTTTTTCTAAAATGGTCATAACTTCCTTATTATCCAAGATATCTTCATCAAATTTTGAGTGTGAAAAGATGTTTGGCCATGGCTTCAATCTAAATGCTTTTGGGAATTATAATTTTAATTACTTAATTAATAATTAATTAATTAATAATTAATTATTTAATAATTAATTATTTAATAATTAATTAATATAATTAATTAATTAGATACCAGCAAGATAACAATCGTTGATGCAATCTTTATTAATCATTTTAATTTAGTTAATGAATAATGTCCAAATACCACAACTAATCCGCCAGCATTACATTATCCTCAAGCATGTCTGATCGCAGTTCATATTTGCTGAGGTCAGTAATAATCAGCTATATCTCTCAAGTCGATTTTATACTTTTTTAAATGTTTTTTGCAGCTAATAAAATCGAAGTACAAACAACAATGAATAACGGGATTTTGCAACTGTCACTTGCGATTTCCTACATCCGGGTTACTTCCCGATGTTCGCGGGGGGTCTACATCAACCAGGATGGCCATGTCATTTTGCGCATCAAATAATAACTTTCAGCAACCATGAATCATACCCAAATTTCACAAAAAGGAAGAATAATGATAACATTTGCATCCTGAAAAGTTTCATGAGATCCTATAAAGATTTCAACGCTGAGCAACGTTCCAAACTTGTCATAAAAAGAAAACAGGCAGTAACGTATTGTTTCACAGAGTGTAAGTTTGACTGGATAACAATATCTTCTAGAAGGGAGACCACGCTCTCTTTTAAAAAAAAAAATATAAAAAAAGACCAAAAAATAAGGAAATAATCGGCTTTTTCGTGGAGCCGCTCAGTGCACGTTTGTCAAATCGGTTGCAAAAAATTATGGAAAAACCCAGCTGTGATAATCTCATTTTTGTAACGTACCTAATTTGACTACAAAACGGGCCTATAACTTGCACATTGGGAGGCCTTAGGACTGTCCACTGCTGTAGATGGAGTAAAACGGAAGACATCAGAAGTGAGTAGTGGTCGTGGAACCATTCCTATTTCTAAATCTAAGACAAATATGATTAATATGAAGAAAATATGATCAAATTGAAAAAATTGAAGGTAATGAGATGGAGAATGTGAAAAAAAAACAATAACTCAGTTTTCAAAATTTTCTCATTGCGACTCAGTACGCCATGCGTGGTCACATATAGCAGACTAAAAACTTGCCTGGTAGATATTTACCTTTCATTCTTTATTTCTCCTTCATAACTGCTTCCAGTGTACTCCATCTTGATGCTGTTGTTATGGCAATGACCTTTTCTATTTCTAAATCAGAAATTTCTGATAAGGGGAGTTACTCTCGCAGACATGTAAATGAGTGTCTGGATAATGGGGTCTATAAAAGTTTCCGGAATCCCCCATACGTCATTTCCTGGTATTCCCTTAAACTACGAAAATGTCTTCTTGTTTCTGCTGTTTCAAATGTGGAAATTCGTTCTTTGGACCGGGTCATGTACAGTTAAAAGAATTACCAGTTGTTAAACTAGATACTTCACATATGGGTATTTTTTGTATTCACAAACCTGCTAAAATAACGCTATGATTTACCTGCGTTGTCCACTAACTGCTACAAAGCCAAACTCCGCGTGATCGCCAGGGTTTTGTTGTTTGTTAACTTCTTTTTCTGTCATCTTACAGGTTGGACTGAAAATAAACTTTCAAGTTTACTCTTTCACACACAGTCTAGTTCATGCTTAGTTCAGACGTAGGTCTCATTACACTCGCCCTGTGTACGTTCAGGGATCGTGCTCTTGAATCCTTGGCGAAAAAGTTTAAAAATCCTCAGGCTTTTTATGATAGGCTACAGTACAGCACGCACTAGTTCCTTTAGGAACTGTCTTTGATCGGAGTTCCTTTAGGAACTGTCTCTGATTGGACTATATGTCCAAATGATAAAATGATAAGCAGTAGCAAATGCAGCATAATATTGCAGCAGTATAGAGTGTGTGCAAGTTCAACAGATTGTCCCTTAAATCTCTTTTTTTCAACTTCAGGAAATGATGTTGTTATAGTTGAAAATGGTAGAAGAACTTTTCCCTTAAATTAATTTCTTTACAACTTCAGGAAATGATGTGGTTATAGTTAAAAATGGTAGAAGAATTTGTGGTACTGGAGCTGCCTTGGCTAATGCTCCTGTTGTTCAGAATAAAGCATACTTTGAAATCAAAGTCCAGAGTACAGGTCTGGTATTCAATATTAATACATTTTTACAGTAGTGATTTACCATATTATGTAACTGCCATTTTCAGAAAATAATAGAAGTAATGAAAGGAGTTTATGTTTTGCTTGAAAGACTAGATATTACAAGGACTTCTATTGGAAACCAACTGTTTGAATGGAAAAGTATCCATCAATTAATATGAATTTTACTTCAGACTACCGGCTATGTCAAAACATGGAATGAATCTAAAATCAAATTGAGTAAAAAAGTTCATGAAATGAACAATTTCTTCTGCACAAAAGGTTTTCTTCAAAGGTTAACATTGCCTTTTTTTTGATATTGATTTATTTTTATTTTCAGGAATATGGGGTGTTGGGTTAGCCACACAAAAGAGTGACCTTAATGTTGTTCCACTGGGTAATGATCCAGACTCATGGGTATTAAGAAATACAGGAGAGTTAGTTACAAATAAACAAACAGTCAGTAAATTAACAGAGATTCCACAAGAAGGAGATATAGTCGTATGTATCTGATGTTGCTCTTTGAATAGGGATTAAGAATTAGCTTTTGAAAATTAACATAAGAAGGGAAATATTTCTTAAGGAGGTTGAGCAGTCTAAAATGCACATTTTAAACTTGGCAATGTAATATTTTTCATAAAATATGACATTTTTTGTTATTTGGGGTGATAAACTACATATAAATCACCGCAAAAAATACCAAATTTATCTGCCAACTTTGTTCCAAACTTGGCCCGAAAGCATGATTAAATAAAGGGGGCTGATGACAACAAAAGTCTTAATAGAATTGGTGTTAAAATGTTAGTGCATATCTTAGACTACTCAACACCCTTAATAGTAAAATTTATACATTTACAAAAAGAAAAAAGCTGATTTAGTGTTTTTCAATATTAAGATATATATATTTAATCAGCTTTCAGGCATTTCCAATATGATTTCTTAAATGCTGAACTCATAACTGTGTGTTTCGTTTCTCAGGGTTTAAGTTTCGACCACATAGATTTAAAATTCTATGTTAATGGCCAAGTAGCTGATCAAACATTTACAGGAATAAAAGGTACTTTGTTTCCAGTGTTCTATGGTATGTAACTAAACCTATTCTGTATCATTTTTAAGTTATACAGCCTATTTTACTGTGTAAATAAAAAAATGAATCTGTCTCTTTCACTATTGGGTAGAGCTGGGCGATATACCTAGAAACAGATATCACGATATTTTCAAAAAATATCGCGATATAATCACTATATCGCGATATTTTATAAAAGGTCAATACTTTCAGTTTATCACTTTTTAAATGTATATAAACATGCATAAAAAGTTGGAAATACCCCTCAATATTATATTTTATAAAAAGCCAGTTTATAACTTTTTAAATGTAAATATACATGCATAAAAAGTTGGAAATACCCCTCAATATTATTGTTTCTAATCAATATTATTTTTAATTTCAAATTAACAAAACTTAATTCGAGCTGGTTCAAACACAGATCTAGATAGCCATGAAAACTTGCTAAAGTTGTTGTTTATTACAATTTTGATATTCAAAATATCAATTATATTTTATTAAAATTAAAAATATTTCGAATGAAGGAGGCCCAAACAACATAAAACAAAGTTTGTGTTCTTTCGGCCGTGCATATTTTTATAGTTGTTACGGATACGGGTACAAACTCTTTCTTTCCCATTCAAGAGTATACCTCCTTGAAAATGCATAATTAAACAATACAAGGATACTAAATTAAACTATAAAAACAGTACTATGCCAAAAAGTGACCATTGATTTCGTCAAATATTTTTTCCCGGATCATTTAATTCAATCTTAAAATCAGTGATCTCTTTCGAAAATCAAAGTATCGGTCTACACAATTCGTCAAGGGGTTATAGAAATTGATCAGAAACGGGGATAATTCTAACGGGTGGAAAGGTGAGCGAGAAGTCACGTGACGTAAACAAGCTCCGTATCGGCATTTGCAAACTTTGTGGAATGAATACTCGGGAGTATATAGCAGTATTTTTAAATGATTAAGCAATAAAATATAGCAAATATCATAAAAAAGAAAACATTTTGTTCAATATTTATGTTAAATATTATCCAGGAAAATCAAAACCGCGATATATCGCGGTATGTTCGGTTTTTCGATATTTTTCTGAAGACGGTATTTTTCACGTTTTTTATTTCTGTGACGGTTTTATATCGAAATACCGAAATATCGCCCAGCTCTACTATTGGGATATGTACAAAAAATGAAATGTTCTGGCTCTCAGATACTTCCACATGACCTGCGGAATTACATGTACTTACATTCACACATACCGGAGTAAAGAGAATAACTATATTAAACATCAATATTATTAAGTACAAACCTATATTTTGGATTGAATAAGAGAGGTAAATTATCATTTTAGAAAGACATTTGATAATTATGAAAATCAATTATTGTTCTGTATTAAACAGATGATATATATAGATGCAAAACTTTGAATTAGTCGAAAATGTCAGCGAAAGCTAATATTTTCCTCCTTTAATTTTAAGTAGATGTTAAAATGGTGTATTTTAATTTTGAGAACCCCTGTACATATGGGGTATTTAAATCCCATGATGGGTAACAATCAATTGAAGAAGAGGATTTAGGACCAAACCCACTGATACATGCTTGCTCTGTTTGATAACATCAGGATTCTGCTCACAACCAAATTTATTGTGACTAACAGAACTTTTATTCATAATCAAGCATAAGCTAGAAGAGACGACCGATTATAGCCAAGGATTGGCTGATCAATGATGATAGTCTATTTTACAATTACTTCTTCTTCAAAGCCAAGAATTGATTCAGTTGGTTATTGGCTTAATGATTGATGTTGAAAATCAATTTCACAATTACTTATTAATTGGTATTTGTTTCTATTATTATTATGTTTTTAGTTGATGATGGAGCTGTGTTAGATGTACAGTTTGAGAAGTTTTATCATACACCACCAGAAGGTTTTGATAGTATAATGATAGAACAATCTTTATTATGATACTTTTACCTTTTATGTCATTTTAAATCTACTAAAGGCTGTATACATCTCTCTTAAATTTCTTAATTTAAACACTTGACAATTGTTGGTAAATATTGTTATTGGATTTTATTCTTATCACTGAAATTACTGAATTGTTTGTACATGTAGTTAGAATGGGTTATGCATTTGTATGCTATTAATGAACCAGATTTTTAAGATAGGTTGTCTCTGCGATTACACTCCTAACATGCAAGCTAAGTGTATGCATATGTCATTAAAGTAGCTAAGTTTCTAACTCAATATCATCCAAAATCTTCAACATTGAAAACACAAATTTTTTGTCAATTTAAATCAACATTGATGCTGTGACCTTACCAGAAAAAGATGGGCTTCTGATCCAATATTTGAGACAAAATAAACATTGTACTATTGGTACGACGAATCGTGTACCATAATGCATTACAGTCTCAGCTCTAGCAAGAGACTCATGGAACAAGGCTACAAACATTGCACCAAATCAAACAGACTGGAATAACCAGACGCTGACACTGCTGACTTATTTTGCCAAACATAACTGATTTGAAACGGAAACCATTGAATGTAAATCAGTTTATATACATTCATATTACAGTATTATATGTGTTGCGACCCACTTGTGTCAATTTCTTGGTCCAAAATGTTAGTGATTTAGCTTCTTTAAGGCATTGTGCTCTAAAAACTCAAACTCTTTAAGGTGGCAGCGTAAGGAGTCTATGTTTCTTTTTAATCATTTATAGTCTAAAATTTGACTTTTATTATTTGAATAAAGTATGACTGAAAACTAACAGTGTATATATACAGCCTTAAGTATTTATCTACTACAAGTGTACTAGCACTACAGTAAACACTAATGGTCAGTTTATCATATCTCAGCAATGGATTGACAGATTTAATACAATCTATTTGAAAACCTCCACTCCAGCTGCAGAGACAAATCTCGTCAAATCAGATTATTTCTTCAAGTGGTGTCTTTTGGATTTTGATACATAGATTTAAGTGATAATCTCTTAAAATATCTTGTTATCTTGCATTTATTTTATTTCTATGGTAAACTACTATATTAATTTGTATAGAGATGAATGATTTATTTTTAAATCCAACAGTTTAATGTAATTTACTGCTACCCTGGGTTTGTAGACATTAATTGGATAATTATTGATATCATAGTGGAATGAACAGGACTTTAATGAAAAGAATATAATTTTCTGTCTGTATATATATATGTGTATGTAAATTATGGCCAGCATCATTGCAATATTGTGAAACAGTTTTCATTATTTAAATAAAATCAAACATTTTCTAATTAAGAAGAAATCCTTTGGGTTTGTGAGTGTGCATCATCTATCTTCTTCCTGACAACATTGCCTGTGTGACTAAGACTTTGTAAGAATGGGTTGTCAATGATAAATAATGAGGGAATGGATAGATTCTTTATTAGATTGTAATTCTAACTGATAGAGCAAAGCGTCTGTCATTGGTTAATCTATAGTTTTGCAATCATTGTGATGGGTCACAGCATGTATTAATTTCAGTAACTAAATAATTGAGTGAATAAGTAATTAAGTTATTTTACTTTTATAGATTTGAACTTATATGTACATTTAATAGTAGAATTTGTCATGCATCCATCATACCCCCTGGCAAACATTTAACGTTCAGAAAAATTGAAGTCAAAAAATAAATTATAAGTAGGGGCACATGTACGTATGAGGCTAAATATTCTGGTAAACCCAAGATGTTATTTCCAAACTTGATCCAGGAAATTGCTCATTTATTGCCTGTTACAGAAAACAATGCAGATTTAGAACATGAGTGTTCTTCATTTATTTTACCAACAATGGAGAGGTTTCAAATGATTGTATATGGGACCTCTTTTATAGTTTTTACTGGTAATAGACATCAGAATCAGAGTTTCATCTTATGCCCATAGAATTAGGATGCTACATATAAATGATTAGCATAATTCTATTAGTTATTGTGAAACGGTTCTTTTAAATGTATACCGAATCACACTTTATTGCTGTAAAACTGTTCTTCAGAATCACATTATATCGCTGTGAAACTGTTCTTTTAATATGTGTACAGAATCACACTAGATGGCTGTGAAACTGTCCTTTTAAATATGTTAGTTGTATATACACATTAGAAGTAATCTTATTAAAAATAATTATTACGGAATAAATGTGTGTTTGTCCCATTCTGTTAGAATTCCTTGAGAAGTACAATTTGCTCGCTAAATGTACATTTTTTTTTCATTTATTATTGAACTTTACAGAGTTATTGTTGGTAACCCTATTATTACAATTCACACCATCTTGTAGAGGTCGACAGCCAGCGCAGATAATAAAAAAATCATGCCTAATTGTATATGTGACTTCTTTTTTGGCAATTTAAGGTAATTAAATTTTATCCATATTTCCTTTATGGTTTTCTACAGTTCTGGCATATATTCAGAATGTATTTTGATTTGTGACAGCACTCAAATGTTCAGTAAAATTGAGTATTGCTGTTGACCTCTACTGTGTATTACTGATTTTTGTTTGTTTATTTACATGTATCTAACATGTACTCTAGTAACAGTTTCCATGACATACCATTATTTTGCACCAAAAATTGAATTCATATAAACTGTTTTCTTTTTCAAGAGGCACATTTTTACAATAAGTTAGAGGTATACAATTATAATCAATTAATATACAGTGATAAATTACATAATCAGCAGAATGCACTACACAATAGTAAATTTACTGATCTAGTATACCTTACAGATTTTAAAAAAGTACTGAGAACACACAACAAATATTGCATTTGTGGAATTAATGCAAAGAATATGTCAATATCATAAAGGCACAGTACGTCTTCCAAACTAAAAGATAAAAGACCTTTGGACCATGCATAGTAAAAGTTATCTTACTAAATAGCATATTAGTCCAAATTTATTAAAATGAAAGTTATGGTCATCTAATGTTCACATTACTTTCTCGCACCTTCTTTATTGTCTAAGGATTGTTTGTCAATAATGACTGACAGATATGTTATTTCTATCCATGAACATCACAGTCAAATGGTATCTGACATATATTATTCAAAAATTAGTTTTAATCATCTAAATTACTATTTAAAGACCCCTTTATTTCAGCCCTTATTTATGTGTTAAATTAAAATGTGGAAAATGGTTATTAGTCGTTTATGTTATTATAATGACCATATATAAGTTGTATTATGTTTTTATTGGAGGGTTATTAATAATTAATTACTTATCTCTATGATACATAGATATAGAATGATGTACTATATATTCTCTAAAATTATCATTCATTTTTATTAGCTATTTTTTAAGTTTTTTATTCAGCATAATATACATGTACATGTAACAATAGTAATTTATCTATTAACTCCTAACATTATATTTAACTAGAAAATTTAGAGGAAAACAACACAAGATACAAATTACTTGCTATATATTATTTAATTGATTTGTATTGAAATAAAAGAGTCACTATTTTATGTAAAGTAATGTTTAACATGTGCAATGTTCTGATCATGATTGGCTGATCACGATTTTACCTAGCTAGGGTAGAGAAATACTCTTAACATGTTTTGGTGATTTCGAATGCAATGTTAAATTTCCTTTCAATATTGCACATCAACCTCTCCGGCATTTGTTTCAAATTTAATAACTATAAAGTACAGAAGTTCAATCTAGGTTATTTCAAGACTAACATACATGTATGGTAGATTTTTATTTCAATAATCCGTTTGGACTAAGGGGGTCTCAGCTGTGGGATAAAACTTAGATACCCACAATTTTGGGCAGGCTTTGCGAATGAAAGAATGCCACTTGACACATGGACAAACCTTATGATCTAAAGAACCTGTGTTAGACCACTCAACCCAACACCAATACAAACAGATATAGGTTTAATCATGGGCCGTATTTCTATATACGATCTGCAACACGCCAGTAATCTATGATTATTTTGTTAAGTCGTCAACATACTTTGAAGAAGTTTTACTGCAGATGCTCTATATTTAATTTACTGATTATAATATAGTTACAACCAAGCTGTAATGTTACAGTATATATCTGTCACATCTACTATAAACTAACAAATGTGAACCAAGTATAAAAAATAACAATGACACAACAGGCATATGACTTTGTTGGTTGCCTCCCAGTGTAGTGGTTTTGTTCCTCCCACCCATACATGCAAGCAAATTATGGAAGTAAAACTCTACCTTATTAGTCCCAAACTTATCTAGTTTGTGTTGATTGGACATTAAACCCCATTTCTCTCTCTTTTTCTTTGATGACTGTCTCATCTGGCATCTTAATTAAAGAGGAATGGAGTTGTACTTCAGGTTCTACATTGTGTATACTATTTTAATATTATCAAATATAAGCTGAACTTCAATACTTAACAAATAAAAAAATATTTTCCATAAATTGCTCATTGTTTTGGTAATATGACATGTGAATAAATATAATTGTTTGTATCAGTATGGTTTATTAAAAGGCAGCTTGTTTGGATATGTAAGCATTTTATAGGTGTTTTGTGATATGTTAAGTCTTCTTTGATTGGCATTTAGTAATTGAACATATTAACACAAGGTACAATTTTATGGATACACAATTACTGAGTTTGAAACGTCGCTTAGTATTAAACTCAGTAATTGTGTATATACATAAAACTGTACCTTGTGTTCATATGTTAAGTCTTTGTTCCCTATGTTGTGACTTTGTACATAGAATTAACAATCTGTTTATGACCACAGTAACAATTTAGCACTTTAAATTCAATTCAGAGTTTACCTCCAGGTAGCGGACTTCCATGACAAGCTTAACACTACTTCTTTGTTAGTTATATGTTCTCTTTGAAGTCTGTTTTGAGAGCATTATTGCCAAAGGAAATACATCTTTTTAGACCTTTTTATTGAATATGAGGGTTAGGTGGGGTTTAAAAATATTGTTAGGCCATTAAACCACAGTTTTTTGGGTGTTTAAGCATATGAAACTAAAGTTTAAAATTTTGCTTTCTTTTATAGAGCAAAATGTAAAGCATAAAACCACAGTTAAGAATTTATATTGAAATGTATCTTTGTGTTGAGTGAATTGTATGTTATTTATAAATTATGTATATTTTATGTGAATGTATATACATAATATGTATGTGTAATTGTATATAAGTGTGTAATTGATTTTATTGTGCTATTGTGCAATAAAAAATTTGTACATTGATGATTTTATATTTTTTATTTCATGGTAGGAGATGACGGGGGATGAAAAGTTAAATTCAAATTTAGTTATGTTTAGTTATCGCTTATATTTTTTTGTTAACAGTACATTTTAATTTGTATTGTATGGGAGTTCAATATCAACCCATCTATAAATTAGTATAATTAATTTGATTGGTCTATTAGTTCACATGATCTGCACCTGATGTCAGTGTAAAACAAACTGACATCTGACTAATAAGATGGAATAGCCACAAAACCCTCTTGATATGGCGTTAAACTATTTACAGTGGTTAATTTTATGTTATAATACATACATGGGATTACGATCAGTTACTAGTAAACTATACACCTCAGCGTTTAAAGCCAATGTTGACTGTGTGGATAAGCTGCTATATAATAAATGTTTCTGGAGAACTATCAACACCTGTATTTCTTTCTTTTTCTTACATTGGCTATAGACATTTTTTTTTCCCTCCCCCATTTTTGAAAGTTCTCAAGTAAACTGTGCTACAATGAGTTTCTACTACGTGTATAATGTATTAAGTAACTGAAAACAAACGATTGATTTCAATGCTTGGCATGTTTATTTTTACAAATATTTACAAACAATTTAATGTTCATCTTGACATATTCTAAAATGAAATATAAGATCATGAAGCTATATGGATGTAGGGTTGTTGAAGACTATAAAACAGTTGATAATTGTGGGAAGGGGTTTTGTTTACTGACAACCAATTTCTTATGTTGATGTGATATGTAGCCTTTTATCTTGTTCTGAAATATAAATAAAATAATGTACACTGACTTTACATGATCAAAATATTTCATAATAGCCTGTTAGCATTTTTCATCTTGGGATTTTATAATTTGCAGTGCAGGATTTGATATTATATAAAACCCCTAGATGGTTGATCTATTTCTATCAAAAATTAGCATTGAAGCAGAATGTAGTCAAATTCAGATCACTTTAATTGTATCAAAATTAACATAATTTCATCAAACTTTATAGACAACTTTATTTGTAGCTTTAATTAAACAGGCATTATATAAGAGGTAAATCTGCCTATTGCAGGTTTTTCTTTAGACCTTGAATGTTACATAAATTATTAATTAGACATTTATTAATCAAATCTTGAGGCTATCGGATGGCCATTTAATTTATCCTGCGGTTGCCAGGCAAGATATGCCCACATTATGCAAGAGATGGATAGAGAACAAGCCAATGGTGAAGCTGATGTCCCCCGCCGAAATCCCAAAATAAATAGATGACATATATATATTAATCGCACATTTATTTTTTTCAAAAGTATCAAGCAATCAAACTGATTATCAACTATACACTTAAGTTTCATTACGCGCTATGAGATTGAACTCAGTTAAGACATTCACCTAATGAACGTCTACATCCAGTTTAAACATTTTACCTCAATTAAAAACACAGTTGTTATGTTCCAAAGTCTTAGCCTAAGAAGAAAATTCTGATAATCAAACTTAGTCAAGGTAATCATATAATTAATTATATCTAAAGTTACCAATCTTATTGCTTATCTCTGCTTATCGTAAGCAGACAATATTTATCATCAAACTCCATAAAGGCATTCACCTAATGAATGCCTACACCAAGCTTGAACATTCTACCTCCATTAAGAGAGTTATTGTGTTCCAAAGTCTGGACCAATCAAATTGTTTATCGCTCTGCTTACCCTGAGCAGAAAATGCTCATTATCGAACTTAGTCAAGATATTGATGTAATAAAAGTATACACGAAATTTCATCAGTCTCGCATAATTAGAACTAAAGCATCTACCAATGAAATTGCTTATCTCCACTTACCCTCAGCAGATAATGCTCATCTTAGAACTCCATCAAGGCATTGGTCTAATAAATACCTACATCAAGTTTGAACATTCTTGCTCAATTAGAAGGAGAGTTATCGAGTCCCAAAAAGTGTGACCGACAGACAGATGAACCCATTTTAATATTCCCTTGCTTTCTACGAAAGGCGGGTGACAAAAAAGCGATTTTTCGTACAACCAGGAGCCAAATCTAGGAAGTTATGGTCTGAAATGAGTGAATATCGAAATGGACTGAGACATGTCAAATATATAAAGATACATTTTAATAAGTTTCATCAAAATCGGATAAGGAGCAAACAAGAACTGTGATACATATAAACACTTTTTAAAATCTGATAAAAATTGTGACCTCTAACATGATTTTTCATACAATCAGGGGCCATAATCCATGACTTTTGATCCTATACATGCCAATATGAAAAGGAACCCAGATCTTTTGGAGATAAACCTATATTTCAAGTTTCATCAAAATCTGATAAAAATGTGACCTGTAGAGTGTCCTCCACAAAGAATTTGTGGACGAACATCCGGATGGACAGGGGTCCACATGAAAATGTGGGTGTATAAAAATATAAGGTATCATTACCAGACTAAAACATGTGCCAAGCCAAACTGTGTCCAAGGCAAACAATGACACTAGACTAGACATACTTACCTTCCTTTGTCTATGGCGGTATATTAGTGCCAAAATTCTAACATGCTATCGTCTAATTTCTAACCTCCATTCATGTAACTTCTAACCTCCATTCATGTAACTTCTAACTTCCATTCACGTAATTTCTAATTTAAGACAATGTATAATTCAACTTCTTTATTTGTTCAGTGTAAATATCAATTCTATTTCATCTTATTTCTATTATTGAGGCGAAAAATGTCTACTTCATTGTGGTATTACATGTTAAGCATGAACGGCAAACAAATTTAGAATTTTGATACTTCTACCTAGCAACCATCATTATGACATCGTTTGGTGTTGCCACTGTGTGCTCAATTGGATGATTGCGCACCTGATCGGGACCATAATTGGTATAAACGACCCATTCTTCGTTTGGTTGAAGGTTGGAAGGAGTGCTGAGAGAGAGAGAGAGAGAGAGAGAGGGGTCACTTAGTATTAAACTCAGTATCTGTGTAGGCCTATCCATAACATTTATACCCTGTGTTAATATAGACCAACTGCATATAGATATTAATTATTGGCTCAACCGTAAAAAAAAATAAAATAAATTCTCCAAATCCCGTTTAGCTTATATTTGAAATAGAAAATGAAATGAAATGAAAGAGGGTTTAACGCCCTACTGTTTTGTTCTGAACCGGGCTAATGGAGACGGACATACGCCATACAGTGTGCTTTAGGGAAATATTGCCCGGAGAGCGGATCTACGACCTGGACTTATATCGAAGTCTAACGGTCACGGGATCTTTTACGTGCACGCCAACATGTACATGGAACCTCGGGTTTTCATCCCATCGGAACGACAAGACACTAATAAGGGGGAACCACGCCAGAAAATCTGGATGAACTTTTTTCGACCAATGCAGGGATCGAACTCCCGACCCACAGCCTAGCGAGCCTGCGTCTTACCCACTTAGCCACAGTATTCGAAATAATATTTGCAAACCATACATTTATATCACGTTCAATGTTGTTTAGAGGGTAGGATGGCCGAATGGTTAGCAGGTGCACGCTGTAACATAAGGTCTGTCATTGAATAAACTGGCGTGGTTTCGATTTCCAACCTCGTGGGTTTTCTACGGGTCCTCCGGTTTCCTCCCACTGCTAAACACTCCTACGCGCAAGCGAATTATTGAAATACAATTGAACGGTATTAATACCGAAATGACCTGGTTGGTGTCGAGTTGATGTTAAACCCCATGTCCCCATCTCTCTCTCCCGATGTTATTTTCAATTTTAACACTCAGGCAAGCCACTCAATCTGACGAAGAGGGAGTCGTTTGTATCAATAGAATGGTCCCGATCAGGTGCTCAATTCCCAAACTGAGCACACGGTGGCGACACCAAACGATGTCATAATGATGGTTGCTAGGTAGATGTATCAAAATTCTAAATTTGTTTGCCGTTCATGCTTAACATGTACCACAATGAAGTAGACATTTTTCGCCCCAATATTAGAAATAAGATGAAATAGAATTGATATTTACACTGAACAAATAAAGAAGTTGAATTATACATTGTCTTAATTTAGAAATTACATGAATAGAAGTTAGAAGTTACATGAATGGAGGTTAGAAATTACATGAATAGAAGTAAGAAATTAGACGAAAGCATGTTAGAATTTTGGCACTAATATACCGCCATACTTGTCAGCCTCACAAGCAGAAGATGAAAGAAGATAGGTTGCCAGGCAACGAAACATACGCCCACAGCAGCTAAATCGTCCGGGCAGTCAACAAGGGTTGTCGCATATTTTTACTTTTTTCAGTAATGAAACATTTGTAATACTCTAAAAACTGATTAAGAGTAACAACTCATTATGTAATTATCAGAAAATCATTAGAATTTGATTGCTTTTTATAAAGTTTTACCACACGCTAACAATTGAATTAGTATATATACATGAAACATTTAATATCATGGATTTAGCTGTTCAGTTATCAAAATTCATTGAAAATCAATATACTTGTTCGTTTCAACACCTTAAACTCTGTGTATCAATCTGAAGTCAATCAGATGATAAGTTTGGCCTTTAAAGCGTCCACAAGATTTTTTGAAGTGATCAAGGGCCATAACTCTGGCACTAATTATCGGAAATCGCTGAAAATCAATAGGCTTCTTCGTCTCATGACCTTAAACACTGTGTATAAATTTAAAGCCAATCGGATATTAACTTTGGCCTCTATAGCGTCCACAAGATTTTTTGAAGTGATCAAGGGCCATAACTCTGGCACTAATTATCGGAAATCGATGGAAATCAATAGGCTTCTTCGTCTCATGACCTTAAACACTGTGCCTAAATTTAAAGCCAATCGGATATTAACTTTGGCCTCTAGAGCGTCCACAAGATTTTTTGAAGTGATCAAGGGCCATAACTCTGGTAGTTATTATCGGAAATCGCTGAAAAACAATAGGCTTCTTCGTCTCATGACCTTAAACACTGTGTATAAATTTAAAGTCAATCGGATATTAACTTTAGCCTCTAGAGCGTCCACAAGCAATTGTGGACGCCGGACGGACGGCCGGACGGACGGCCGGACAGACGGACGGACGGGGGCGACGACAATATACGACCACATTTCAATGTGGGCGTATAAAAAACCATAATAATATCATAGAATAAACATACCTCAAATATAAGGTTAGCCAGAATGCATTCTGTTTCATCATTATCTACATCTTCAACTTCCATCATTCTTAAGACAGCTGTCATAGTTTCTATAGGAACCAGATGATTCTTATCACAAATTAAATACCTGTAATATAACACAGATTACAGAATTTTGTTTTACAAATTATTGACTGGCCTTGAATTTAAAAGAAATATTAAGTGTGGCAAAAAACCCTGAAAATGCTATAGAAAATGGATCTAGAAGTCTTTATTTCCTGCAAAGAGATTTTTCAAACAGAAAAACTTTGAGGTAGTGCAATACAAGTAGCAGTGTTTACCTCAGCTACTTTGATTTCAATTTCATTGTTTGTTTTTCGCTATTTCGCCATCTTCATCAAGCTTATATCCATTAATTCTCTTATAAAGATGCCACAAATACTAGTATTAGTAGAATGGCAGCAGTCAGATTTTTCTATATATATATATTAAAATGCAATGTACATTCATTCTAGACGTATATATTTTGATGCACAATGTAATGTATATCTGCATGAATACAAATCTCTTACTCATAGTAATCGCTTATTTTCACAATTCAACACACTTATGCTCAAAACTAACACAGTTATATGGGCAAACAATCACTGGTTTATTATAAACGTCGCGCTTGTGTATAATAAATCAGTAATTGTTTTCCCATATAACTGTGTTCGTTTTGTTATGTCTCCAATCGCTAAATGCCACTAAAGAATTACACTTATGCTCATGCAACATGCACAGTTTATTGACTGCTGCATCAAGTAATAAATACTATAGTAACTACAAAGATATTTGATATACCAATATAGGATGTTTCACTTACTAGATTATCAATGTTTAACAAATAAGTTTTTTATTTGTATACTGTAACAAAATCATGATTTATAACATTCTCATGGTGTATATCATTTGATTGAAGTCATTTTGCTTCAGCTTTTAGTGGTATTTGATTTAATATGGACACATGGAGTGGATAAATATCATCACCTCACTCCCACTGCTAAAAAATAACTTACACTTTCTTAAAGAGATTCCTGTATGTAATAACCTTAAGTTTCTCTAGAATCAAATAAATTCCACACTTGATGAAAAAAGCCTCATTCTCATCTAATGCATCATTAAGTTGTAATAGATTACCAGAACTGAAATAATTAAACATTGTCTATAATTATAGTGTAACAATTTAATGTTACCTCATCATGCTATTACAATATTGAGAAATGTAGACAACCTGCACCTGACAACATGATATATTATATGGAATTTAAAAAGTTGTACTGGCAATTACCACAATATTTGTACTAGAAAGGAAAAATCTCTTGAATTCAAGAACAAAATTCAAGTGTAAAGTCTTTGTAAAAAAGTTCTGAGCTTACAAATGAATGTGCTCCTTTAATATTCTCAAGGAAACACTAACAGAATAATCTCAACCGACTACTACATTTTATAATTAAGAAGTTAACAAATGAAAATCAATGTTGAATATAGAAAGCAAATATGCTGCTTATGAGACAACTATTTGGCAAGCTTTGTCACATAATACAAACTGATACTACATATGGACAATTTTAGATTCAAACAGTAAAGTCCCAGCATTCATATGATATTTGCCCCACACCTGTACCAATATGTCTGTGTCTTTTTTTCTTTCAAATATTATTGGTTAATTCTAATATTAATTTTTTTTCTATGATTTACTTTACCTCACTGCTCTTGCCACATTTTCAAACTGTAGTAAGTCATATTTCCTTAATAATGATGCTTTAGGCATGTGACCCTATTAAGATTTCAAAAATACATTAATTAAATTTACATATTGTTTTTTAGCATGAATTTTTTGGTCGAAAATGATATATGTTATATAAGATATGATAATGTTTGACACACAAATACTTTCATATACGAGTGATATGAACATTCGATATATATATATATATGTTTAATAAATGCCATCACGGTGAAAATGTTAGCATAAAAATGTAGCTCAATTATGAATTACCAATGAGCAGCTCTTATTCTACTATATAAATTCAATTTTTCATAATATATAACATTATTTAAATTGTGTACCTACATAAATATGATCTGAAAAAATTAAATAAATAAATCTTACTTCTGCCAAAAAATTATGGTTTAAGTTTACTAGTACTTACTAGTAACATTTTAACAGGAATAAGGTATATCAGAATTAATCTCTTGTTCTTTTTACTCTTCTTATGACATCTTTGAAAAGCAAATGTCAGATATTCCTCAGCTGTCAAAAAACCACATCATATTTATATATTAGTATATCAGTACTAAAGACCATTTATATCTGAAACTTTCTGAGAAGCAGACAGTTTATCATCCACTCAAAAAACTAAGTCTTTTCTGGACTATTTTATGATTTAAGTCTATTTCAATAATTCAGCTGGAGTATCCAGGAAAAACACCATGAGGTTGGACATGCCACCCTACTCCTTATCACTTACAAGCTGGGAATTAAAACCATGCCACTCAACTTAACAACAGACCTTATGATCATGTGTATGAGAAATGATAAAAAGAATATAAGTGACTACATACCACTTTTGAAATCACTGTCAAACATTGCTTTTCTTCCAACATAGTATCTTAAATACAAAAGACGTATATTTATACTTTATATAAATTTCAAAATGTTTAAAGATACAGTACAGAGGTTACAATCAGTGCACACATCTTGTCAAAACTTCAAAAGCTTCGCTCAGATTAAAGTAATTTATATGAAATTTTCAATATATTAATTTTGCATTATCTATTTTTGAGCTTAATGTAGCAAGAATAGCCAGCACTTAATCCAAATATTGCATCATGGATCTTTAAACAAGAAACAAAAAATTATATTCTACTTTAACGATAATATGATCTTAAAGCTGAACTCCGATTACAAAACTATAGAAATAACTAAATAAAAAAAATACCACCGTACATAATCGTCATACTTGTTTTCATTTTGTAGAAGAAGTATGGCGACTGTGCGGCGTACGAAAATAGTGAAGGCCACTCCCACATCCAGTGTGCCACTTGTCTGCCACACTGTCCACATCCGGCTAGCAACATTTCAACTACCAATTACGACTGTGGGACGTGTTTACACTATCAGTTTGATGAAAATATCATTGCTACACAATTATTATGTCTGATCAGGTACATATTAATTTACTAATTAGACGAAATAAGTCAACCACGAAATACTTTTGCTCTAAAAACAAGGGAAAACTGCCTTACCCCATAGAATAACAATTCTACCAACACCAATCATTTTTTTCTTATTTCTTGAAAAATTTTGCACAACAGCGTGTAAACACCAGATAATTTCTAGTATTATCGTTCCAAAATATATCCAAAGCGGCATAAAACCATTGTTCTCTCCATCGAAGAAGTATGTTTCAGTTCAAAATATTCTTCATCTTGTCGTTATTTATGAGGATCAAGGGACATAAGTGGTTATATATGTCCCTTGGTGTTATGTCAACAACAAAAAGAATTGGTTGCAATGCCATGGTGTTCGTAGATTTGTAATTCTTTCGGGTAAGGCAGTTTCCCTTGTTTTTAGAGCAAAAGTATTTCGTGGTTGACTTATTGCGCCTAATTAGTAAACTAATATGTACCTGATCAGACATAATAATTGTGTAGCAATAATATTTTCATCAAACTGATAGTGTAAACACGTCCCACAGTCGTAATTGGTAGTTGAAATGTTGCTAGCCGGATGTGGACAGTGTGGCAGATAAGAGGCACACTGGATGTGGGAGTGGCCTGCCACTGTTTTCGTACGCCGCACAGTCGCCATACTTCTTCTACAAAATGAAAACAAGTATGGCTATTATGTACGGCGGTATTTTTTTTCATTTAGTTATTTCTGTAGTTTTTCAATCGGAGTTCAGCTTTAAGTGTAATAATGATTCATTCTAAGGAATACAAAATTATAGTGCAAATCTCTAAATAAAAATTTTCCAAATTATAATCTGCCTGATAGAGAATGGGTTAAGGTTTAGTTGCTCATATACACAATTTTTACTAGGGCTATCAAATAAAATCTATATGTTGCAATACAGATCCCCTGCAATATGTATTGCAGTACAAAATTTTATGTGTAGATATTTTCACTCTATTTTCATTTTGTTTGCAACAGATCTTCATTCCTTATGCCCCAAAACACACCTTCTATAATTTAATTAATCAAAATTCAAGTCCTTAATAGCTCTACAAGAGTTTGTGTAAATTGTTAACAATATCAACATTTATTTGTTGTTCTGCTATTATACAATCACCTAATTTCAAAATTTCATTAACAACAATTCACGATTATAATGTAAAATTGTTCTATTGAAAACTGATCTTGCAATAGATTGCAATACACAGATCAAATTTGTACATATCATTATCAAATTAATCATAACAAACCTGAATGTGATGAGTTGTGAAAGGGAGAATTCATCTTTAATAGGTAAACTGTCAATAGCTCGAACGAGGGGTTTGCACAGATGTAATTTATTAATCTGGAACATAAAATAATTTTATAATGATATCTTATTCAAATTTGCAGGTTTAGAATTTTGTGAAAATTTCCACTTATATATAAAATGAAATAACAATTTTCCTAATGCACCATTTCAGAAAATTTATTAGAACTTTATTTGAACTAGATATAAATACCTTGAAATATATCTTGAATAGCTGATTAACCAAATTTAACATTCCCCATTTTTTCGAATCGTCTAGTGAAGCTCGACTGAAACATAACATGAAAGTAACATGATTTGTGACAGGTCATCTGATGATTAGCTTTTTCAATTAAATTTCATTTCCAAATATCAGGTGAAAATCAGTTTTTTTTACTTTGGAGAAAGCTTACATTAGGTAGCATATGTGGTTTATTGTTCATTTGAATTTGGTTTTAATTGCTGAGAACTTTTAATAATATTCTTGTGTTATGGTGGATGAGAAGGCCTGTAGCTCCAGAATTCTAATAAGACATATAATCATGTATTTAATCAATATTTGTAAAGAAGAGCATACTTGTCACTAGCACAAACTCGGAAACATCCCATCAATAATTCTGCTGCTTTCTCCAAATGTTCACCAGGTTTACCCTTTCGTTTAGACACAGCTTGTATATCAGCCTGCAGTATACAGACATACAAACAATAAAATGTACAGGAAAAGTTTTAAGTAAACATAAAAATAAAGCTGAAAGATAAATTCCCAGGAAAGTATGTATAAGGTAGTTATATTCGATAAAAGTAAGGCATAATAGTTAAATACACTATAATGGGGCATCCACCATACCTGAATGTAAAAGTGTACATAACTCTCTAATGGCTAATCGTTGTAAAAAGGTTGAGAGACTTATTTAAATGTTCAGTAGACTCTACAATATTAATTATGCAGGAAAAAGAAGTTGGCGGAAGATACATGTATTCCAAAAATTTACTAAAGCATCGATATTTAAAGTTACATTATGGGAGATATTTATAAGGATTTAGCCATTCTTGCTATAATAGTTCAAAAATAAATGATGAAACAAGAATATATTGAAAATTTCAGTCAAATTTCTTCATTCTGAACATAGTTACTACCAGTGTAATGTTTGACTAGAAATGGGATTGAATTGCATCTTCACTGATTCTTCGTATGGCCGATCGTCGATTGACAGGCCTTAACTCCACCTACATAGTCTCGATTATCAAGTAATGTTTAAACGGCATCTAGTGAAGCTTGTGTATAGCCTCGGTCATCGCTGTCTTTTATGAATAATTTCCGAAGTATGATGACGTCAACGTCACGAAGAAACCCCGCCCATGACGCCATTGTGATTAAATCACTCAACGAAATCCTGTTTAAATCCGAGCACAATCCAAGCCATCCGTGGGTCTACGGAGTTGATTTTGGGCTTGTTGTTTAAATAAAGATCTAATTTATAATTTCTATGACATCTGAGGCTCAAAGGAAGACTGACAAAAGTCATATTTTGCTCTCCAATAATGTATCTTTAAGGTAAATGAAAAGCGACTACAATAAATACAAACTGAGTATGAATTCTCCCGTGGCCGGAACGACTAGATTTTAATATTTTCATCTTATTTGTACTCTTCGTAATTCCTTATATTTTCGTTGGCACGAGTATTTGGTGAATTTATCTTTATTTAATCTTGTTCTATGATTAATTTGGAATCATTACCAATGTAAATTTTATATGTGCCTAATTATGTTTTATTGCCGAGTAATTTTATGAGATGTCATTATCCCATTGTTTAGCATAGGCGAGCATTTTGATTTCATCGGCAAAAATCGGCAGTAGATTATTTTCATGATTTTATTGTCTATATTTGTTTGGAATGTTTTCCCGAAGCAGTGCCTATTCGTATTTTTATTGTGCCTTAATCGTGCCGGAAATTATAATCATTTTTGTATTTTAATTATTGGGTGAATGTAGGGTTCATGTAGGGAGATAATTTGATTATGTAAAATTTACTATTTTTGTAATTTTGTTTGTACGTGTTCAATTTATATAATTTGTATTATTCTATTATTCCAAAACTTAGGATATATTATATTATCATCGCCCGTATTTTGTTTAGTTGAGGCGGGGGTTCGTTATTTTATTTATGTATATTGTTCGATATAAGTATGCCATTCACTTTTGCGGAGCGTACTGTAAATATATATGGCTTCGCTTACAGTTGAATTGATCTTGTCTGACTACCCAATACGTCATACTATTAGACTGAATATTAGACTGAAGAGACGGATTCGTGGAAGTTGTTTTGTACTTGAGGTATTATGTTTGTTTGTATTTTTTTAATGAGAATTTTGATGCAGGTTGTAACTGATATTTGTATTAAACTGGATTTTTGAAGACGTTGTTTTTCTACATTGTTAGAGACGTTGGCAAGACGTCCCGTCCCATTCATTCCGAATTACCCGAACTGCTGCTGGCTAATCCCCTACCGAACGAATATTTAATATTCACAATATAATTTCTTAAGACTGACTGTGTGCGGGTAACACTCCTTCATTCAAGTCACATGACAAACAATCCTTCTTAAAAGAGATCATAGAGTCAGTGGCTATTTTTCTTGCAACAATACTGTTATGAAAGTAATTTGAAGCAAATTTTGACAGATAAATGAGTTTGTGTTATTAACTTATTAATGTTAAAGGGTGTGCTGTATGGCTCTATATTTTGAAACCTTGAAATAGTGAAAATGCTTCTAAAATCACATATTGATGTAATACAATTGTATGTAAAGTTATTTTTACTATGACATGACAACAATTATATCCATTTTGAGTATGCTAGTAGACAAATATGACAATGAAATATGTGTACAGTTCGAATTGAACGGCAGTCATTTACACCTGCTTAGTCCATTCTACAGGTTTTTCATATTATCATTATTTTGTGTTAATTATAAAATGTTAATTGTGTCTTAAATATTGCATATTAGGATCCTATATTTTCATGGCAAGATAATAACATCCATGTTGATTGAAATTGACCAATATTGAATTCTGAATTGTTTTTTTAATTTCGAAAATTATGGAAGAAATTGAGTTAGAGATTTAGCTGATTTTAATAACCAATTTGATTGTCTATTAACAAGGATTAAGACATTAAGAAGCTAACAATACTAACATCATCCTTTTTACCCATAGCGATAGTAAACTCTGTCTAGAAAGATTAGTAATCATTTATATAACAGTCCCATATAGAAACCAGGCTCTAAAACCTACTAAAAGTGTAATGCTGAAAAAACATTTCATATACATGTATATCAGGTAACTTACACTATTAGCAAACAATCTAAGATCTAAGCAAACAGCATACATAACAGGTAGAGACCAATTCTCTTCTTTCTGACTTTGAAATACTTTGGTGAAAGCTGTTTTAAATGTTAAGAATAAATAAATAATGACAGGTGAGTTTACACCACTGATACCAGCACCATTCGTCATACACGTATTTAAATTGTTTCAGTACATTTTTGCCAACTTTTCAAGGTGCTTTGTATCATTTCACAGTTCTTTTATTGTTATTCACTGGATCCTAAGAGATATAAAGCTGTTTGGCCTAATACAGATTATTTCGACTTTAATCAACAATTCAAGACATTGGCAGTGGCATTGTATTTAACAGTCGTCAGCTATCGACCAAAATGGACCTGAATTAGTGTTAAAGGATAATAAATAGACGCATTCCAAATTTAATTTCTACACAGAGATCATTGCTATGATAGATGTGAAACAAAGATTTGAAGAATTAAAAGTGATGAAAAAATTGAAAGCTTGAGTTAACCTTTTATAAAACCGACTGTAGGAACGAGCAATAACAGATACATGGTTGAATTTCAGCTTATTGATAATTCTGTTGACAACGCAAAGTTGTTTATGAGATTGTGAGAGAATATATGACAATTCAAAAAAATAATTGAATGTCACTAGATAAGAGAAAAACAAGAAAAATAGAAAAGGTCCGTACATTCCCTTGGTTTCATTCATTCTAAACATATCAATGCACAGATTTTTTAAAAAGGATATTGTACTACAGCTGCCTGGCAACAACAAGCTTGTATAAAATCATGGTTAGCAACACACCAACAACATCTGGAAAAATACACAAACCTTTATTGAATTAATTGTCAATTAAATGTAAATCTTATGAATTGTAAAATCAAAAAGGGGTCAAACATGATTTTTGTTTTTTTTTTACTGCTGGTGTGGTCATTTTGATAATTATAAAATAAGCTGTGATTAAAATCTATGACCATCAATAATTATTCCAAAACAGTCTCTCAGTTTACAGTATAAAGACCAAGCATGACAACAACAAGAGAAAAAAAAGAAGTTTAACGTCCAAGACACAAACTAGGTCATTTCAGGACTAACATATGGTTCAATTTTATCTCAATAATTTGTTTGCGCTTATTTGTCTTTAGCAGTATGAGGAAACTAGTGGACCTGGAGAAAACCCACGCAGTCGAACAGGCAAACCTACTTCTTGTCACGTACAACCAACAGCAATTGATATGTAACATAGATTTGAAGAATCAAGAAGTTACGTGAAAAGGGAAAACACAAGTTATCCTTACTACTGAAGTAGAGATATATACGGATACAAATGTACACAACCACTATCTTTGGCTACATTGCATTGGGATACATAGCCATTATGCTCAAGAGCTTCAATGCAAATGCTATTACTGAAGTACTCTAACTTGAGTGAAATGTTTGTATATCTTGATTTTATAGCTTACCGTAAATGTGCAGCGACTACTTCATCGTAAGGTGGATCAAAGAATCGTTGACATTGTGAATCCGGATGTTCAAGCTGGAGACGTGGATTAGCTACATGAGGATGTTTGAATGACAGTAATTCCTAAAATAAAACAAATGGATAGAATATGAAGTTAAAATCTTATAAAATTAACAACTTGAAATACAGACATATGGGGTTTCATAGGATTCTGTAGGCTTATATCTGAAACCTAAATTAAAACAGCCATTCAAAGTGTGGAAATACTCCCACACAGCACTAATGCCTTGAAAAAAAAATTTTGACAGCAACTTATCTGAAAGAATACTTGGATGTTGGCCAAATTTAATAAAGGTGCCTTAAAGAATTCTTATCTCTCTATCCTGGTCACTAGCATTTCTGGATATGTAATATATCACTAGAACAGTAAGTCCTACAATTAGTGCAAAATAAACAGTGTATATGTGGATTTGAAAATCCTATTATAGTCCATAGAAAATTCTCTTTGCCGCTTTGACATTTGAATCCATGACAGATCTTATAATCTAAAACACAAAGTAGATCATAGACTCTCCCAACTACAACCCACCTCTATGTGATAAAATAACTTACTGAAACTTTGTAACCATTTTTCCTGTCTATCGCATCTTCAAGCTAAAACACAAAGAAATTAAATTTGTTGTTGTAATATAGCTTCAGTACAATAAGTAATTTTTTTTTCAGACTTTTTACTCCCAAAAAATGTTTCTGCTACTGTTGAAATATATTATAAATCCAACTTATTTACAACCAGAATACTCATCAATTCTAATTGTGAATCAAAAACAAACAGACTACTCAAGTATTACATGGCATTTTGGTCCCACAACATTTCTGACTGACGACCTTTCAGACTCAAAAAAATCCCTCAAAATTTCGGTAACATTTCAGACTTGTTTAGGTAACATTTCGGACTCCAGAATAGATTGAAAGGAAATGTTGAACACAATTGTTAATCAATTGGTTTAACATAAGCCAAAAATAAAAAAAAGATTTTGGAAACATAACATACAGTACAATGTAAATCAGTAGGTAAAATTTTCCATTTGTTATCAAGTACAGTACGGGTATCACACGCTGTATAGACATCTAAAGGAACGGCAATATTTCCAATGTTTAATGTTTCAAAAAGAATATTCTATATAATACTGCATGTGTTTCTTTGTATCTGCGCTTTTTTTTGAGTATTTGATATAAAACAAGCCAACTATGAGGCTGATGTCCTCCACCGAAAAATAAACCATAAATAAATAGAATGACACACATTAATTAATCAAACATTTATTTTTTTCAAAAGCATTGAGCAATCAAGATTACCTTGTCCCAAAGCATTGACCAGTGAAATTGCTTATCGCTCCTTAGCCTAAGCAGAAAATTCTCACAATCGAACTAAGTAAAGGTACTGATATAATGAATCTATATTCAGAGTTTCATCATTCTCACTTCATTATAACCAAAGTCATTGTGCCCCAAAGCATCAACCAATCAGATCGCTTATCCCTGCTTACCCTAAATCTTGATTTAAATTGACAAATAATTTGTGTTTTCAATGTTCAAGATTTTGGATGATATAGAGTTAGAGACTTAACTACATTAAGGCCTGTGAAACGAATGAGATTGTTTTTGTGCTGCATGTGTGTTCAAAAGACAATTATACCATCCGAGTCGCTAATCAAATAATTATAATAAAATATTTCAAAAGATAAAGTTCTAAAAGTTGCAGAGATTTAACTAGAATGTAAAAGACGGTAACAAAATAAAAGAATATGGACCGTTACATGTATGTGTGTGAACGCTCAAACTCAATCCTGAGTCAAGTCTTATAGCTTATTCTTTTAAACCAAACTTGAATTGTCATAATTGTACCAAAACCGTTTCAATTTGCTATGCTGCTACCCCTTATACAAAATGATATCTCCAAAAGAGAGGCATAATCAGCTTCTACATTGGTGTTTTTCTGTGTCCAAAGTTTGTGGGATTTCAATTTTTCAAGATTTCAATTTTTATTTGTTGAATTATTTTCTTGTGCGATGAATTTTATTTAACAGGAGTTGGTTTGGATAATTAGTTGTGCCACAGATTTTATTTAACGAGAGTTGATTTCAAACACACAGGTAAGTTTACAATTACATGTGAAACGAATGTAGTTTTATCATAATCGAAGATATTCGTTTAAAATTTACGATAGTTCAGACAGTAGAAGAAATTGTTAACAATAATCTGTAAGCTGCACTTTTGACATGCATTGCTTGACATGCTTGCAATAGAAAGCAGTACCTATCAATGAATTAGTGTGTACAAAGAAAAGTCTTTAGGAAAATATTAAAAATGGCAATGACCAAAAGGTGGGATAATTCTGATTAAACGATAACCCTGATGTTATTGTAGTACGCTATGTGCAAAGAAATCTGCCAGTTTTTAAGGTTGGTGGATGGGGAAATATGCAAGTTGTCAAACATCGATAATTGCAGCTGTGTGTTGATAACAATGATTGATAAAAAGACATAATTGAGGCTTTCACAATTACAAAAACATTGGCAGTGATCAGTCAACCAAGCTCATTTACAACCAGTATATATATATAAAAAACCTAAAACAACGTAGTATTAGTAAATAAATATTCACAAATTTTCAAAAAAAAATCTCTATTTATTTAGCGAGTCAGAGCTTGACTCCGAAACGTCGTAGACGTAGTAAGGCCGATTCCGAAACGATGTAATGTAAAAATTGAGCCGTTTTTCTCAATTAATTTGAAAATTCCTTCCATGATATTTATATGTAGTGTTACAAAATGCACCACAATGTAAGGTTTTATATTCGGTAATAATTTTGTTTATATCCGATACAAAAGATATGACCAAAATAAACATAAATTGGCAATAATTACACATTGAAAATAAGAGGCTTGAGAAACGTGCGCCATCTTGAAAGAGTTGGCTCCCTTTATAGTAGTATTCGGTAGTTGCAAAAACACAAGTCAGTGACCCGATGTCTGTTAGTCTATAATAAAACTAATAACCAACTTTTTTAAGTGTTCATTTCGGTATATTACGTGATATGAAGTAATAGCATAAAAAATGTAGTGGAAACAAATATTTTCAAATCAGCGTTTACTAATCCATATTTTATCTGCATTGCACAACAACCTAATAAATTAAGGTAAAAGTTATAACTTGGATCTTGATAATAAGTTCCCATGTTTCTACATATTCATGGTATCCAAAGCTTGTTTGACTTGCTGCTGCTTACAATGTCATCATTTAAATATAGTGTAATATTGTTATTCGGATTATTGGCCGGAATTCTATGAATATTTCTAAATAAAAAATGTAAAACACTTTGTGGATGATCTACGTCTAAAAATTATATATAAATAACAAATATGGCGGACATTGCAGACGATTTGCAGAACATAAAATTTATTTTCCAACACAGTGAAAAACCTACCGCAGGAAATATAGATTGCTATTCAGAGAGAAAGTCAATATATCTTGGTGAAACTGTTTGGTTGTATGTCGTTATTTCCAGAGAAACGAATGCCGAAGAAAGATGGAAATCCCGTATCTGCCAAGTTGCCGCAAGTGGTAATTTTTCAAAAATCGATGAAACTACAAAACTGAAATATAAGTCCCCGAAGAAAACTCCTGTAAAATCTCCCAATACTTTCACCGTTTGCCCAGTAGCTGTAACTTTGTCAGAACATTCACTTACATCAGAATATAATTTAGAAAACAAGGTAGGCCTTCGAGATTACTACAGACCAGTAAAAAAAGGTCCTAATAATAAGGACCTTTACTTACAGCTGTCACCTTATGGATATGGTTATACTTGCAACCTTAAAGCAGAAATTTCATATTTTCTAAGAAAGTCAAAAAATAATTATTTCTATGTCTTTTGCCAAAAGTTTGTCAACTCACTATTATACAATCATGGGCAATATTTCACAGACATAAAAATCCTTGACACAGAAAACAATAACTCAATTACTTGAATTACCTCACTTGTTTTCCCATTCCCCTCCATGCAATGGCGATCTTCAAACGTTTGAATTTGAAGTTGAAAATGATATTTTTGCCAATTTCTCAACTGGCAATAGTGAATTAATAGGATTATTCTTTAACAAGGTAGGACTGTTTATAGGTACAATCTAGTTTAGTGCTTTATTTTAAAAATATAACTAAAAAATATGAAATTGCCGTTTTAAACTGTTTTAAGGTTACAATTGATACAGTCTAAGAACCATTACGCAAGTTCAAATAGTTTCAAACGCACAGTTGTCAACATATATCATTACAGTTTGTATTGGAATAAGTAATTCTATCACAAATAGTTAGGACTGGACCATTAAAATAGTTACCGAACAGTTTTTCTTTGCATAGCGATGTTTACAGGTATGTTGTAGGCCTAATGACGTATTACGCAATTTGCCGCCATGACACCGGTCGGTTGAAATTTCGCGTTTTAAGGCTTCACCTTTATTTCAATGGGAATTGATTTATTGTATGTTAAGCTATGTGCAGTACAGTTTTTGGGTGTAAATTAAGGGAAATATCGACTAGTGAACTTTTTGTAGTCATTTGACTAAAAAACTTGCGCAAAGGAACTCTGTAGGAAAAGCCGCTACTGTGCCTGGAGTAAGACGGAAGACATTAGTAGTGGAACCATTTCTAGGCCTACATCAGTACATGTATATGTATACCTTTCCATCATAGATGATATATGAGATGACTATTTTCCTATTAATTTCACAAACTTGTGCACGGCAAGTGTGGTCCCGCAAATTGCTGCCAAGTCCTGCATCACGAAAAACATCAAAAATGTCCTGCAATTGCTTACCTGTGATTGTCTATTTTATTAGGCCTTGTACAATACCTTTTTTCTAAAATTTGCTTGAGTAATTATATATAGACCTAAATTTAGTCTACAACAACTTATAGTTATAATTCTGTTTCTCAAACATTCTGCACATGCGACACAATTCGTTAGTGTCATAGCACTCATAAGATCTACATAATAAAAGGAAATTCCATCTTAAATATTTGTGTAAACTTAAAACTTACTTACTAGTTTATAAAGCATGGACCCTTATAATATGAAAAAGATTAATTCTTCAAATGTGTTGTTTGCTACACAAGCAAATTTGGGTGCGTCGAACTACCCAATAACACACAATAACTGCCCAATAACACACAATAACTGCCAATAACTGCCAATAACTGCCCAATAACACCCAATAACACCCAATAACTCCAAAATAACATCCAATAACTCCAAAATGTTGACTTTTGAAACACAAAATAACAATATAGTTGAATTTAAGACGCCTTGTAGCTTTGAGTCCAAATCAGAAATGAAATGGGGTTTAACGTCCTACTCTTCTGCACCTGACCTGGGCTAATTGTAGACGGGCCATAGGCCATACAATGTGCTATGAGGGTAATTTTTGCCCGGGCAGCGGCACTACGGCCTACTCTTATATCGAATTCCAACTGCCACTTTAGGGATCTTTTATGTGCACGCCGATGTGTACACGGGACCTCAGTTTTTTGTCTCAACCAAATGACTAGACAGCTGTCCTTGTCAGGCCCTCCTTCTGCATCACTGAAAAGGGAAAACCACACCGGAAAATCGAGATCTACTTTCTCTGCCAATGCAGGGATCAAGTGTCCAAATCAGAGTTTCATACTCACTCGCATGAAGGGAGATAACTCATGTATGTGATTTTTGTTGACAAGAAATCAATATATGCTTTCGTTGCAATTATTGTAATTATATGCATAAGACAAACCCAGATGGGCAGATACACATCTGTGAAACTTATTAGAAATGTGAAAATCAAATAAAACTAAACTTTAAAGGGACATTATGGGTGATTAGATAAAGAGTAAACAATTCTTGCTATAATAGTTAAAAATAGATAATAATGTAAATAGAATATGCTGAAAATAATCAGTCAGATTGCTTCACTCTGAATTGAGATATTAGCTTTTGAATTTTAGGCTAGCCTTGATCATCATTACTAATTCAGTACAATAAAAAACCAAGTCTTGATTATCCATTTTTATGTTTAATTATTTTTCTAAAAATGTATTGCAATCCGCTATATATTGCAGGCTAGCGATGGCATCAAGAGTTGATTATGGTCTGAATATGTAAATTAATGTTTAATTTAATCATTTAGATAACATTCCAGGCCTAAAGAAAGAACCGCAATAGGCAGATTTTCCATTTAGCTCTAAAATATACATATAATGTATGTTTAAATATTTGTGTCAAGAGTTTAACAAGTTTATATTATCAAATAGCAATTATTGGAAGCTGTGAAGTCGAGCAAAAAGTACCCTTTTAAATCCTGAAAATTTAGTTGCATATCTTTCAATGTCTATTGTCTTTGATTCATCAACTACTTGATCACTACCAAATGAGAGTATTTCATTGCCACATTCACATTTCTTTTCTCAGATTGCTGGGAATGGCTTTGCAGTTTCTAGTTTTCAAAATTTTTGTTGGAAGGAGGGATGAAGGGACCTCTTATCCCCCCTTCAGGTCTCACACGTGTGACGTTTGGGATGAGCAGCCCCACAGATAATAAGAGGTTTTATTTTATTAACAACATTTTTTTTTTCTGAAATGTCTTGCAATATGATCATGGAAGACAAATTAGTTTGGCTAGATACCAGAATCTTACCAGACTATATATAAAGTCACTCCAATTTTATGCGCCCACATTGAATTGTGGCAGTATATTGCTGTCTATCCGTCCAGTGTCCAAAATTGCTTGTGAATGCTCTAATCTAGAGGCTAAAGTTAATATCTGATTGACTTTAAATTCATACACAGTGACAGTGTTTAAGGTCTTGTGGATGCTTTACATGCCAAAGTGATCATTTGATTGACTTTAGATTGATACACAGAGTTAAGGTCTTGAGATGAACAAGTATATTTTTCAATGATTTTTATCCGCCCACATTGAAATGTGGTCGTATATTGTCGTCGGCCCTGTCCTACCTTCCGTCCGGCGTCCACAATTACTTGTGGACACTCTAGAAGCTAAAGTTAATATCCGATTGAATTTGAATTTATACACAGTGTTTAAGATCATGAGACGAAGAAGCCTATTGTTTTTCAGCGATTTCTGATTATAACTATAACTACCCGAGTTATGGCCCTTGATCACTTCAAAAAATATTGTGGATGCTCTAGAAGCCAAAGTTCATATCTGATTGACTTCAAATTTATACACAGTGTTTAAGGTCATAAGACGAAAAAGCCTATTGACTTTAAATTTATACACAGTGTTCAAGGTCATAAGACGAAGAAGCCTATTGATTTTCAGCGATTTCTGATAATTAGTGTCAGAGTTATGGCCCTTGATCACTTAAAAAAATCTTGTGGATGCTCTAGAGGCCAAAGTTAATATCCGATTGACTTCAAATTTATACACAATGTTTACAGTCATGAGACAAAGACGTCTATCGATTTTCAGCGATTTCCAATAACTACTGCCAGAGTTATGCCCCTTGATCACTTAAAAAAAATCCTGTGGCAGTGTACGCTCTAGAGGCCGAAGTTAATATCCGATTGACTTTAAATTTACACACAGTGTTTAAGGTCATGAGACACAGGAGCCTATTGATTTTCAGCAATTGCAAATAATTACTGCCAGAGTTATCTCCCTTGATCAATTCAAAAAATATTGTGACGCTATAGAGGCCAAACTTATCCTCCGATTGACTTCAGATTGATACACAGAGTTTAAGGTGTTGAAACAAACAAGTATTTTGATTTTCAGTGAATTTTAATAACTGAACAGCTAAATCCATGATATTAAATGTTTCGTATACTAATTGTTAGCGTGGGGCAAAACTTTATAAAAAGCAAACAAATTCTAATGATATTCTGATAATTACATAATGAGTTGTTACTCTTAATCAGATTTTAGTATATTACATATGTTTCATTACCAAAAAAAGTAAAAATATGCGACAATCCTTGTTGACTGCCCAGACAATTTAGCTGCTGTGGGTGTATGTTTCATTGCCTGGCAACCTATCTTTTATTACTTTAACCGCTAAATCCATGCTATTGAATGTTTTGTATACTAAACGTTATATAGCATGGGCACTTGGGCAGAACTAGAAGACATACAAATTCAAATGAATTTGTGATCATTTTGTTTGTGGAGACTCTACAGAACACAATTTTTATCCGATTTTATATCTTTTTGAAGTAATACGATGTAATTCTGATCCGATTTTGATGAAACATAAACTATATGTTTATATCGTAATGATCTCATCTTTTCTCAATATTCACACATACTGAATTGTAATTTCTTGGCTTATAGCCCCTGATTGTACAATCAATCACATTTTTAGTTTGTGGAACCCTCTGGAGGGCACAATTTTTATCCGATTTAAAAATCTTTTAAATATATCATGAAAATCGGGTTGAAACTGACCGACAAAAGGGATGCTCCCCTTACACAAAAAGTTTTATAGTATCACTAGTCACTTCAGTCAGTTATATAGAGGGATAACTCATGTTTTCCTTTGGTGTTCGTCACTTCCGATTCATGAAAATTTATTATGCATCTATCGTAGCAATGATCTCTGTGTTAAAATTACATTTGGGATGTGTTTATCCAGTTCTATCACATATGTGATAATGACTGACACCATAATTGTCCTTTAAAAAACTTAAAATACAGACACTATCCAGCATGTGCATTTCAATGAATTACGTCACACACGTCCAATATTGCAACTTGTATAAATAATGTACGCTCGGCACTTTGCTTGTACCATTATTTGAAATATTGGTACGCCTACGCCAACATCAAAGGATGCCCTCACATTTGTATTTTAACTGATTTTTATGAAGCTTAAAAGATTTGTTAATATCCCAAAGATCTGGGTTCCTTTCAATACATGCATATATCAGGCCCTAACTTTCTCAGGTTTTTTTTTAGTTTAGCTTGTTTTCTGTTCATCTGTTGCAAAATGTGACGTATCTTGCATGGCAACTGCTTGTTTGGTATGGAAGACACATTTTACCTTTTTATTTATTTTTTGTAGGATTTCAAACCTTACTTTATTGATGACAAGAATTACCTTGTACCAGTTAAAGCATGTCTTAGTTCAATGGATGGTTATATAAATCGTGTCAATTTGAATGTATCGGTCTGGATGTGCACATCTCCATTAGATCAAACACCAGATCAAATAGCTAAAAAAGATTTTCATCTGGATAATCTAACATTACAAGTTTTAAAGAAAAAGACAGTTCAACAGAAAACAGGTACTTTTACTTAAACATACATTATGTATTAGAAAAAGAGCTATAATTGTTCAAAAATAGATAATGAAAAGGAAATAATGTGTTGGAAGTTTCAGTCAAATTTCTTCATTCTTCATAATGTATGTTTAATCAATAATATAAATATGATTACTGTTTAATTGTTCCAACGGTTAATTAATCCTACCAAAAATAAATAACTGAATGTTTATCTGTCTTAGGTAGGAAATTTAATGATACATTTGTTCTTCTATATTGATACATGTACCCGGTATATTAATCTGCACAAATTGATTTGATTTTAATCAATGAAAACCCAGTTATACTTTTCCCCATATTCCTGAAGCAATGGCCAGAGAAATCCCTCTCTAGCCATTGCTGGAATAGCGTCTGTTTCTAGAACTTATGCGAGAGTGTGTCTATTCTTTCCGTTCAATGAAAGCTATCACTTAAGTACAGTCTTCCCTAATTTTTGGACAGTGATTTAAGGTATTAAAAACGGTGAAAGTATGTTCGTTTCCAAACAGTATTGTTTACATGTCATTCGACTTGATAGCCTTGTTTGTCATGCAATTAGTTTTACTGCAGTATTCTGCTATGCATGGGTTAATTAGGCATAATAAAATCGTGAGCCATGACGTAACGTTATGTAAACATATTTGGTCCAATATTGGCACTCGTTTTAAATGTAAAGCTTTTGTAGGGCAGCTAGTGATTGGTTGGTAGTCGGACTACTGACCAATCAAAATTTAAAACAACAATATCCACTCATAATAGCAGTGTGTAGTGGGATTACCTCTAATCAAACGAAACGCTGCGCGGAGTATGACTTTTCCCAAGCAAAGCTCTTTTTATACGCCCACATTTTCATGTGGACGTATATTGTCGTCGCCCCTGTTCGTCCGTCCGTCCGTCCGTCCGGACGTCCGTCCGTCCGTTCACAATTGTTTGTGAACAATCTACAGGTCACAATTTTTATCCGATTTCAATGAAACTTAAAACATAGGTTTATCACCCTAAGATCTCGGTTCCTTTCGATATTGGCATGTATCGGACTGTAACTTCATGGGTTATGGCCCCTGATTGTACGAAAAATCACGTTTTTTAGCTTGTGAACAGTTTAGAGGTCACAATTTTGAACCGATTTGGACGAAACTTGAAATGCATGTTTATAACCCAAAGACCTTGGTTCCTTTCGATATTTGCGCCAATCGGATCGTAACTTCCTGAATTATGGCCCCTGATTGTCCGAAAAATCGCCCTTTTTAGCTTGTGGTCCCTCTGGAGGTCAAAATTGTTATCCGATTTAAAAAACCGTTTGATTATATCACCGTTCCATGGTTATGAAGGTTGAGTTCGAATTTCGTGAAAAATCGGACCAAAATTGACGGACAAAATGGCCGCCATTTGTACGCGAATAGTGTGAAAATATGTTAAATCAAGGTTGTGAACAGTGTAGAGGACACAATTTTGAACCGATTTGGATGAAACTTGAAATGCATGTTTATAACCCAAAGATCTTGGTTCCTTTCGATATTTGCGCCAATCGGATCGTAACTTCCTGAATTATGGCCCCTGATTGTCCGAAAAATTGCCCTTTTTAGCTTGTGGTCCCTCTGGAGGTCAAAATTGTTATCCGATTTAAAAAAAACGATTGATTATATCATTGTTCCATGGTTATGAAGGTCGAGTTCGAATTTCGTGAAAATCGGACCAAAATTGACGGACAAAATGGCCGCCATTTGTACGCGAATAGTGTGCAAATATGTTATATCAAGGTTGTGAACAGTGTAGAGGACACAATTTTGAACCGATTTGAATGAAACTTGAAATGCATGTTTATAACCCAAAGATCTTGATTTCTTTCGATATTTGCGCCAATTGGATCGTAACTTCCTGAATTATGGCCCCTGATTGTCCGAAAAAATGCCCTTTTTAGCTTGTGGTCCCTCTGGAGGTCAAAATTGTTATCCGATTTAAAAAAACGTTTGATTATATCACCGTTCCATGGTTATGAAGGTTGAGTATGAATTGTGTGAAAATTAGACCAAAATTGACGGACAAAATGGCCGCCGTTTGTACGCGAATATTGTGAAAATATGTTATATAAAGGTTGTGGACCTTTTAGAGGTCACAATTTTGAACCGATTTTGATGAAACTTGACATGTATGTTTATAACCCAAAGATCGTGGTTCCTTTAGATATTTGCGCCCATTGGATCATAACTTCCTGAATTATGTCCCCGGATTGTCAGAAAAATCGCTTTTGTTCGCTTTTGGTCCCTCTGGAGGTCAAAATTATTATCCGATTTAAAAAAACCTTTGACTATATCACCGTTACATGGTAATGAAGAGAGAGTTTGAATTACGTGAAAACAGGACTAGAATTGACGGACAAAATGGCCGCCGTTTGTACACGAATAGTGTGAAAATATGTTATATCAAGGTTGTGGACCCTATAGAGGTCACAATTTTGAATCGATTTTGATGAAACTTGACAGGTATGTTTTAAACCCAAAGATCTTGGTTCCTTTCGATATTTGCGCCCATCGGGTCATTACTTCCTGAATTATGTCCCCTGATTGTACGAAAAATCACCCTTTTTAGCTTGTGGTGCCTCTGGAGGTCACAATTATTATATGATTTAAAAAAAAACGTTTGATTATAAAAACCAAACAAATTCTAATGATTTTCTGATAATTCCTTAATATGCGACAATTCTTGTTGACTGCCCGGACGATTTGGCTGCTGTGTGGGCGTATGTTTCGTTGCCTGGCAACCTATTTTTTATTTTTCAGTTAGCAAGGAATTGAATGTCATAAATCCACCATTGTTTAAGATAAAGGTCACAACAGCAGGAGGAAAACATCTTCTTTTGGTTCATGGTAGGTAACAAGGTATCTACCAGACTTAAGTCTCGCAAAGGAATAGATAAATATCATTATAAATGTAATGTCTGATGCAACAGAGATATCTTTTAAGTCATGTTGTAGTTGAACTATGTTATTTGTTATAGATGATCAAATGTCATGGCATTGCACAAGATATATATTATATATGTCAAATTAAAAGTAATGTTTAATATGTCCACATTTTATGTGGGAGAATCACCAACTGTTTTAAGGAGGGCTATTGACCCTAGGATACAATCTGCAGGTCAGAGCTTATGAGCTTATAAAAACTTGATATTATTCAGATACATGTAGTTAGAAGGAGCAACCTCATCCCAGATGTTATGCATTGATGTTACGCAGTAATGAAACTTGGTGTATACTTTTCATTACATTAATACCTTGATTAAGTTTGATAACGAGTATCTTCTGCTTAAGCAAAGCAAAGATAAGCAATTTGATTGGTTGATGCTTTGGGACATGTTAACTGTTGTTCTAATAAAGTCAGAGTGATGAAAATTGGTGTATAGCGAGTTGGATAATAAGCATTTTTGTTAAAACTAAACAGAGATAAGTGATTTGATTGGTTGATTCTGTGGGACATGATAATATTGGTTATAATGATGTGAGATTGATTAAACTTGGTGTATATTTTCATTACATCAATTTTTGACTCAGAGTAAGCTAGCAATAAGCAATTTGATTGGTCGACACTTTGGAATTGTGACTTAATACATACCGTTGTCACAGAAACCTTGGTGACTGGTATAAGAGAATGTATTTGCTATCCTTTAAAATGTTGCTGGTTGGTTAAGCGGAAAGGTGTTCTTTAGATAGTACATATAATAATTCTAGACAATGTTTATAATCAAGGAAACAAGTTATTCTTTACCAGTTGAGTGACATTCTAAAACAGAAAATATGAAAAAAAAGAAAAAAAAAACAGCTGGATCTTTAGATCTTTAGATGACCATAACTGGCACCAGGATTATTAGATTTGAATAATCTTTTGATAAATATGCTTTATATGGTGTATGGACGAATGTTTATATATGCTTTTAATCTGGAATATTTTCCATATTTGAAATGAAATATAATTGTACTAATTGTAGTTTATTTTTAATTTCAGTTTGTAATAAAAGTAATGAATCAGTAGAGTTAATAGATTTAAATATATTAAATACGTCCAGTAAATACAGTGTTGAAGAATCAGGAAGTCATGTTCTAGATATAGGCAATAATAATAAGTAGGTTTATTTTACACTTGAGATTAAATTAATTATATGTTTCTGATCAATTAAAACAATCATCACTACCTGTACATGTTTATAGATCTGTCTAGTTGAATACTTGTATAAATAAACATGTATGTGTAGAATTTTCATTGATGTTTTTTTTTTTCTTAATTTCAGTTTGAGTTCTGAACATATCACATCTAGGATTCATTTTAATAAATTGGGAAGTACCAATTTACCATGTTCCCTATTGCCAGAAGAAGAGATGTCATTCATCTTTAACCTGTCTCTAGAAAATTTCAACTCATCAATTTCAGAATTGGTAAATCTCATGCTTCCATGATGTTTATATGATATAGGATAGAATAGGAATGAGGTTTCACCTCCTCTATACTTACTTTTGTCATTTTGAGTTATGTTTACTTTTTGTGCTAATTCATATAGTGTGTAAGCGTTTTGACTGCCAAGGAATCTTTCACATTTGCTAATTTCACTCCATATGCATTTTTGGGACTTCCAGGACTGACAAATTATTTCAATTCCATGGTGTCAGATCTTTGAGAAGTGACATTCAAGCAACTTTGATGCATAATACAGATTTTGTTAACATTTTTTATAGGAGCTGTATTTTAAATCTCAACTTAAATGGCGTCACAGTTCATCTGTAACTAATGTTATTACAGTTTATAGGTGAGTTTAAAACAGCTGTTCTATGAAAATGAATTACAATTACAAACTAAAAAGTATCAATTTACAATAGCAAGGCATATTTGTTTACTTAGTAAAAGTGACAGAATTTTGATTTTGATAGAAGTTTTGATAAAAATTATTAAGGTGAAAAGATGTGAGTTTTGGGCAAATTCTTTAATCAGTGATCTCAGTCTGTGCTTTTTCCACTTTTTATACGCCCACATTGAAATGTGGTCGTATATTGTCGTCCCGTCCGTCCGTCCGTCCGTCCGTCCGTCCGTCTGTCCGTCCGTCGGTCCGTCGGTCCGGCCGTCGGTCCCGCGTCCACAATTGCTTGTGGACGCTCTAGAGGCTAAAGTTAATATCCGATTGACTTTAAATTTATACACAGTGTTTAAGGTCATGAGACGAAGAAGCCTATTGTTTTTCAGCGATTTCCGATAATAACTACCAGAGTTATGGCCCTTGATCACTTCAAAAAATCTTGTGGACGCTCTAGAGGCCAAAGTTAATATCCGATTGGCTTTAAATTTATACACAGTGTTAAAGGTCATGAGACGAAGAAGCCTATTGATTTTCAGCGATTTCCGATAATTAGTGCCAGAGTTATGGCCCTTGATCACTTCAAAAAATCTTGTGGACGCTATAGAGGCCAAAGTTAATATCCGATTGGCTTTAAATTTATACACAGTGTTTAAGGTCATGAGACGAAGAAGCCTATTGATTTTCAGCGATTTCCGATAATTAGTGCCAGAGTTATGGCCCTTGATCACTTCAAAAAATCTTGTGGACGCTATAGAGGCCAAAGTTAATATCCGATTGGCTTTAAATTTATACACAGTGTTTAAGGTCATGAGACGAAGAAGCCTATTGATTTTCAGCGATTTCCGATAAATAGTGCCAGAGTTATGGCCCTTGATCACTTCAAAAAATCTTGTGGACGCTATAGAGGCCAAAGTTAATATCCGATTGGCTTTAGATTTATACACAGTGTTTAAGGTCATGAGACGAAGAAGCCTATTGATTTTCAGCGATTTCCGATAAATAGCGCCAGAGTTATGGCCCTTGATCACTTCAAAAAATCTTGTGGACGCTTTAAAGGCCAAACTTATCATCTGATTGACTTCAGATTGATACACAGAGTTTAAGGTGTTGAAACGAACAAGTATATCGATTTTCAATGAATTTTGATAACTGAACACTACTACTACTACTACTTAGTGTTTAACGTCTGCTTCCACATAAGTGATATCGCAGACAACTTATAACTGAACAGCTAAATCCATGATTTTAAATGTTTCATGTATATATACTAATTCAATTGTTAGCGTGGGGTAAAACTTTATAAAAAGCAATCAAATTCTAATGATTTTCTGATAATTACATAATGAGTTGTTACTCTTAATCAGTTTTTAGAGTATTACAAATGTTTCATTACCGAAAAAAGTAAAAATATGCGACAACCCTTGTTGACTGCCCGGACGATTTAGCTGCTGTGGGCGTATGTTTCGTTGCCTGGCAACCTATCTTTTATGTTTATGACCTATTGTGGTCATCTGGCAAAATAATGTTTTGTGTTTAGTCCTTTATTCTAATTTTCAAACCTTTGAGAAAGAGAATGTACAATGTTCATTTTACTTTTCAGGTTACCAAAGTTTTGTGTGCGCTATGCACCTTTTATCATATCTATTGGATGCTCAGAGAATATAACTGTAGGCAAAAGGTTTGTTGACCAATGTTTTAATCTTTTGGTCAGAAATTTAAAATTATTATCTCTTTTAAATCTATATTAAAAGAAGAACCCTACTGATTTTCAACACTTTTCTCTAAAAAATTGAGTTTCAAAATCTTAAGTCTTTAATTATGATCCAATCTTTTTTCTGAGCTGTCAGGCTTACTACTGTTGAATGACTTGACTTCTAGTGAGAATGTTTCTTTGTCTGACAACTTAATTATTTTATGTGTTCTATTGACTGTATTTACATACTGGTTTAAACCATCCACCTTGAAATGATACAAGAAATGAAAGTTTATCAGAAAAATATCAATATAAACAATGTGAACAAATGTGCCACAAAATTAATTTGCCCTGTTGTCAAAATCGTTTTGATCAGAATGCAGTTTGACTGTTTGAAAAGCAGTATTACCCTTGTTAAAGAAATTAGTGTAAATAAATATCAGTTTGGGAAAGTTCCTCCTTTTTTTCCAGTTTCACCCTAACATACAATATAGTAAACAAACTACAGGATTTTTTAAGTATGAAACTGTACTGGAGTTTAAAACATCAACTAGAAGTAGCTAGACAGAAAGGTTAGTGACTTGTATATTGGTTAGTAAATAGAACATAATTTTAAGACTTCTGTGTATAATAAAGGTTTGTGACCAGAGCTTCCACTTCAAATTTTTCACTGTTGGTAATTTTTAATATCACATGAAAACTTAGATTCATTTTTATTTATGGTAGGGTATTAAAAGTAGCATGAATTCATGTGTTTATACCACTTCGTGTACACAAAAATTTCTATATTGGACTAAGAATAAAATATTAGTAGGTCTTGTAATAATTTTTCATTAATGAAATATTACCTTTTGGCTATTTAAATAGCTTTAATTATCCACAAAGACAAATACAGAGCTGAATTTGCTGTAGTAAAATCATTCCAGTAGCTCACAGATATCACCAAACACTCTATAGAAACATGCTGATCTGGATAATTTGTAGTTGTAATCCAATAACTTTAAAATGAAGATAAACCTATAATGCGGCAAGGATACACTGGAGTGAACCATTGAATAACCCTAGCGGTATTCAATGGTCATTGAGTTCTATTTTTATTCTATAACTACATTTAGATCTCCAAATACACCGTACTATCCTGATTATCAACAAAAAAAATCACCTATAACTTTAAAATTCATCATAGTTTCTGCCCTTTTTTCTTTCTGTTTTACAAAAATTGTGGTTGCTAGTGGTGACGTCATTAGTGTTTGAAGAAATTCTGAAAGTGACGTCATTCTGGACAAAAGTACTAAGTTTTCACGCCATTGATTACAACTATAGGTTATGCAGTGGCTGTATTCAATGATATTTGCTTGTATTTGCATGTAGTTACAGAATAAATCCTAATATTGAATGACAGATTATGTTCACAGCTAGCTAAACTAGTACCCCCTAGAATTGTAGGTTGTGCTTAATAAGAATAAACATCATTGTATTTTTGCCACACATGATTATCAATATTACTATGTTAAATATAAATAGAGCTTTAAAATAGAACTGGAATATATAATTTTCTTAACTAATCTCTAGCATATATTTCTGCAATTCCCACAAGGTGGTATACCACTGTAAGAAATTTCTAGTACATTTTTCTCCCTACACTTTGTTGAGATTTTACGTAATTTCCATGCTATTAGTGTTTGGTTGGATTGAAAGAACAGTTTTCTATATCTGATTGCCTTGAAAATTATAATAATCTATTTTACACCGTGTGTGACAGTAAAAAAGTTAAAGCAACTTCATGGAACCCATTGGGTATTTGAGAAATACGCTATTTTTTCGGCATGCTGAAAGACCGATGAGTCAGATCTAATTTCAGTCGTTGAATTATACACTCTCTAGATAATGAGACGCACGGCTTCAGTCTGCCAAGCAACATTTAAAGATGCCTTCCAGCGTACAAACTGTGGGATTTGATGATATATTTAGACTAAAACATATTCAAACTAATTAATCTTTCAAACATTTGCTTCAAATCCCTCCCAAAACTTTGTATTTGTGAGGAGATACCCTAAGCTATAAAAATTTATTTTTAGAAGCCATGGTTGTAACCTAACTCGACTGGGGGAGGGCCCATTTTTCAGAACGTATTAGTCATTATTTATTGTCCAATTACCATATATATCGAGGCCTAAGTAAATATTTGAATTATTTTCCGCTGTTTAATTGCAGTCCGTTATACATTTACACCTCTCAGTGTTTCCAAAACTGTCTAACTATTCGATCAAGAAATAACAATAAACTATCGGGTTCTGACAGTTAGTGATACCCTGACATTTTTGCCCAGTGCTTGACCAGTGGGTGTTTTGCGGGTAATCCAGTATTTTTCTAGTAAGATTGGGTGTCTATATATACTTTCCATATATACCAAATTTGCCACATAATAAATAATGCTTTTGTGAGAATGTATGAATGTATTTTTAAGGCTTTTCTGGAAGACATTACCAGGAATCTAATTCTTTTTGTAACAAATTGGATCACTAGCTCTAGAGGGAATTTTTTTTATATATGTAGGTGATAATGATGGCAATAGACAGAGATTAGAAATGATGAATAGAGCCGTCATATGTCATGATCCTGATATATATGTGGGGTAAGGAATGATACAGATATATGCTCTGCATAAATTACTTGTTTAACATTCATTTAATCTAAAACTGTGCCCCCTTCCCCAGCATATTGTCACAGGAAACAGTATAAACAAATTTAGACAGATATTTTATTTTAAAGGACATTGCCTCTTTTGATTGTGTGAAAAATTAACCAGTTTTCATCTTTAGCTTAGTGATTTATTTAGTGCAATCACATTAGTGCCTTTAGATTCTTACTAAATGAATGAACAATTAAATAACCTGTTTAAAAACATTGTGGTAATGAAATTTTAATCCTGGGATCAAATCAACCTATAATTTTTCAAAAGGGGCAACATGCCATGCCAGAATAACAGTGAAGTATTAAATATTCTTATCAGAAACTGTAATATATAACAAATTAAAGTTTGTATTTGTTACTTTTAGTATTTGGATTGTGTAATTAGAACTTTTAAAATATTTATGGTCAGTCTGATTTGTTGTTCCTTTAGTTCATATATTTTTGATTATAGTATATAGAATAAAAAAACATAGTTTTGGATGAAACATTATAGTACCTATGATATAAGACTCACTTCACTTTGTACCATGGAGTAGAATTGAAAGGGCATCAATGGTTTTAATTCAATGTGTGTAGCATTAGCAGAGCCATTGTGAGTTGCAATCTTGAGATGGAAGTTAAAAGTCAATAGAAAGTCTGCTACCATGTTTACCAAGGACCAATCTTTACTATATATTTAAAGGACAATGTTGGTGTCAGCCAATATTACATATTATAATCCTGGTTAAACACATTCCAAATATAGTTTTAACACATAGATGTTTTCTGTGGTTGATTTGAAGAATCAGTAAGTGACGTAAAATAAGGAAAACAAGTTATCCATATGCTTCCCACTATAAAAGAAGAGGGCGATAACAAATACATATTTGATTTTCAGCGCAGGGATAATTCTGTTGGAAGTGGAAAAAGAATGGACTGTCACAAGATGTCATAGTTTATTCTAGCAGAGTTCTCTAAATATAGACATACTAATTATATTTTTTCTTTCTTAAGTGCTGTCATTGAGTCAACTGATGTGGTTTCCCGGTTGTATGTGACAAGGTCCTATGGTTTCCTCCCACTGCTAAAAACCCGCTATGCACAAGGGAGTCATTATGTTAGTCCCAAATTGACCTGGTTTGTGTGGAATAGACGTTGAACCCCATTTCTCCCTCACTCCCTTGTCTTGTGACAGTCAATATATTCTCAAGGAAAATATCAGTGAGCTGAAAATAGTTCAATATTTGGATTTGTAACTTTCAGCTTGATTGGAATTTGAATATTTTGTCACATTTTGACAATTTATTTAATACTTAAATCTACTGTTATTTACTGTTGTATTGTGTGAAATCTAGGGATGCCACTAATATTACAGTAGTACAAAGTGAAGTGGGTGAAATTACTAATATTACTACTAATTATATAGTTAACCCAATGTTTTATGGATATACAATTACTGAGTTTAATACTATGCTACATTTGAACAACGATACCCTTGGGTTTATCTCTTGTCTTTATCGAGCAAATGATGATTATAATGGGCTTGATAAAGACAAGAGTATCCTCATTGAAGCATGTCATAGTAGTAAACTCAGTAAGTGTGTATCCATAAAAATGTACTATGTGTTCAATTAATAAAAGCCTATCAAAGTAATTATAATAGTTCCATTAGAGTTTATTAACATTTAATTCATACTAACAATTTACAGTGCATGTCCTAGAGGTTCATCTGTACCTGTTCCTGTTTCTTTCCAAATATTAGAACCAGGATTATTTGAGGTTTGTTACATTTTCTCAAGAATCCTTCTCTACTTTAAAAGATGCATTATGTAAGATTTAGATACTGAGCTGACTGTTCTGGCTATAATAGTTTAGATAATGCAAAATAAAATTTGATTCAAATTAGTTTATTCTGAAATCTGAGCGAAGTTATCACTGTTTAAAATTGGAGCCATCCAATGATCTAGAATGTTGATTGTGGGCTTGTCTTTCAGAATAGCTTTCTGTATATGGATAATGGACTGTTTTACATATTATCATTTCATCCAGTTTTCATCTTTTACCATTGGAGTTTGGAAATGCATCAAAATCTATGTGCCTAGCTATCCATAATGTATGCTAGAAGACAGCAAAATCTATATAGTTTTCTTCTCTTCAGAAAGATATATTCACCTTAATTAATAATTTTCACTTTTTCTTTTTCCAGTTTAGCGACTTAATGAAAGTAAACCTAAGATATGCCCTACCAGATTCACAGAGTACTCTTAAACAAGACTCACTAGGTACTCCAGTTTCCCTGGACACAACCTCTACACTGTCCACAGAGGACCAACTGGCAGCCTCAGAAGAACTGTGGAGAGATCGAAGTGGTAGCACGTCATCACTCAACACACCAACATCAGAGAGTGCTGAAGAGAAGCGTAAATCTTTTGCCACCAAATCCTACTCATTTGGCGACTTGGGGCCAACATTATCAACAGATTCTGATGAAGCAAGGAGGAAAAGGTAAATTAATATTAGTCCTCTCGTTTGAAAAATAAATTAGCTGTTAATGTTATTGTTAATTAGGTCAGTGTAGAGGTGTGTACCATGTTGCTAATTACCTTAGACAGAAGAAATTCAAGAATTGTTAACATTTAACCCATTTAGAACAAACCTTTTTCTTCGATAATTACCGGTATGTAGCATTGGGATTCAGCATATGTAATAGCACACCATAGGGTATAAACATGTATAATAAATCAGAGTATATTATTTACCAAACCCTGGTAAAATAACCCAGGCAACCCGCCAAATATTAACCCCGGTAAACTATTTTACCGGGGTGCCGCAATAGTATATATAGAACTTCACTTGTTGAGTCTAACCAGTCTGAAGAGTTCAATACAAACGAAAGTAGTTACTTAAAAAACTTGGAATAACTGGAAGATCGTCCATTTCTATCTATTTTATATTATGTTACGAATCAAGATGATGAACTCATCCATGTGCACAGTGGCATATTTATTGACTTTTCGGGGGGGATGGCTGAATGGTTAGCATGTGCATGTTGTATCATAAGGCCTGTCATTGAGTCAACTGGCGTGGTTTCAAATCCCAAGTTGTACATGACAAGGAGTAGGGTTGCCTGTCCAACCTTGTGGGTTTTCTTATGGTCCTCCACTTTCTTCCCACTGCTGACCCCTACGTGTAAGCAAATTATTGAAATAAAATTAAACCATATGTTAGTCCAGAAATGACCTAGTGAATTATTGAAATGAAATTGAAACCTGTTAGTGCAGAGTGGACCCCTTGCGTCTCTCTTTCTCTCTGTCATTGACCTTGATAATGACCTGGTGATATTGCTGCTGCCATTGATTTATATGATATTTTTCAAATAATGTTTGCCTGTAGTTAGGAGAACTATAATTAATTAAAAATTGTTATCAGTTGCATATTAAAGTTATTTGTGTTCAAAATAAACATGTTAAACTGTAGAGCTTTAGTTGCATGACACTTGCAAAAAGGGGAATTATAATGTGATTAATGCCTGTTAAAGGGCAAAATAGATACACATATTTCGTAAATATGTTATTGTGTTAAATCATTTTCGTACCTAGTTATAGGTTCTTAGAGACAATCTTTAAAGTTATCCTACAAATGTGTTGTTATTGATGTGTTCCCATTTGAATATTGTTCACAATAAGAAGCAAAATAAATAAGATATGTACAGGATCATTTCGTTATACGAAAAACTAAGTGATGCGTTTTTTATGGCGCTCAGTATATTTACAAGTTTCCATGCAACTAAGTACACTATGGAAATCACATCAATAAAATAGATCACAAATTACAGTTTAAATCGATGAGATAAAATCTGAAGCGTAGAAGGTAGTACGAACCTGAATATTCCATTGTGCTTTTCATTATTAATAGTTAAAATCCATGTCATAAATCTTAGCTCTTCAGTTACTCTTAACATAACCTATCAAAATGCAGCATAAATCTGAATATGTCAGAACCAGGTATGTAGTAATGTGCTCTTAAGAAAATATAATATATCTGTTTTATTTTCTGTTTTTTTTACAGGTTTAAAAACATAAAGAGATCATCAGCTGTACCCCCACCCCGACCACCACCACCAAGATTATTAACACAAGTAGAAAAAGATGTCACAAATCCGAGTAACTTTCTTAAAAAATCATTCCAAGTTTACATTCCCCATCATGTTTAATTTTTTAATTTAAATGGTCAAGACCTCTTCAAGCTGATGTGTTACTTCAAGAGGAGGGTCTCTTATCAAAGATTCCATTCCCAACACAGCTTAGGAAGTACTTCCTTTTATTTTATACTCAAAACTTTAACTTGAATGAATGTGCAATGAATGTGCAGATTTTAAATTTATATTGTATGGAGATATTAACCACAATAACTCAAGTTATGAAATGATTTCTGTTATTGTAGTTAAGTGTTTAGATACCACCCAACATTTAATGAGGATCAAAATTGTTGTCACCTGCACCCAACGTTAATGTCATATATTGGTGTTGTTCTGAATTGTTGATATGTCCAACTCCTTCAGATTGTCAACCTTGCAGACCTTAGCAGATTTTTTTATTCTGAAATTTTGTAGTTTTCCAAACCTTCTGGGATTCTGGGCCAACTTTGCTGCAGGTAGGCATCTTCATTGCCATGCACCCTATCTTTATTATTAAAATGTAAAAGTATCTAGTAGCTCAGAGTAATTGTTCTACCTGTTAAGTGTAAATGCATAATCTAATGATCTCAAATTGAGTTTAATATGTTGTGTTTTTTGGTTTCGTCCTTATTCAAAAATTGTATTGTTAACTTCTTTATATTTACTGTGATGTGTGAATAGTTTTGTTTGCATAATATTTCAAGTAATTTTGATAGTCTTTATTTCACTGTATATTATTGCTGCTTTGACTACAACAAAGATAAATGGACAATAGCATTTATTGTGTACATGTATTGTATATGGTAATTAGCTATTGGTTTATGCAGTTAAACTATGAATTTGAAATACAAGGCGAGTGTCATATTTACTCTGCACCAATTGTAAGATATACAAGAATCTCTCTTTGTTTGTTAGTTCGTTCCTGGAGTTTTAAGTCCACTTCCACCCTGGGAAGAATCTGTATAGGATCCTTGACTGTATATACAAATTTATCTCTATTTAGCACAAACTAATGATCAGACAAATTTTGATATAGTATATTCACTGTGGCTTTGTTTACCTGTCATCAGTTGGTCTGTGATGAACTTGAACAGGTCAAATGTAGTTCCAATATTGAGAAGATAGTCTCATAACTGTTAGGCATTATATTTGTAACCATTTCTTTGAGCCATGTAGCAACTTGGCTGCTGGTAGCAGTATATAGGGGCAGGTCCTGTATAAATATGTGATTGTATGAGTCTTAGACATTGTGATGTTCTATTGTGTTGTTTTATTTTATGAAAGTTTTTCTTTTATTGTAAAATATATTTATTATATGTTTCAAGTCTTTTTTAAATGAATCTCGTTTTCTTTTTGTTCTTCATTATCAGTATTTTGTTAGCTTCTTAATTCTTGTGATAGGAAATTCTGTATTATTAGTGATGTATTTTTTGTTTTCTTTGGATTTTTTTTTGCCAATGGATCATTGTCATAAATTATATACAAACACATGTGCAATATTGGTGATAGGCCTATAACCTAATCCTATTATTATTTATAATGTATATCAATCTGTTCCATGGTTAATTATTTTGTTTTCAAAAAGTAAATAAATAATTGTTGAAAAGTTGAAATGTCCTACGTGTTTTTTTAAAGATATATTTACAGTTTCAAGTAAATCAGTTTCATTAAAAAATGTCAAGTAAATCAGTTTCATTAAAAAATGTTGTTCAGTTGTTTTTTTGTTGTTTTTTTTTTATCTTTCTATATTGGGTATATAGAATTTTTTCTGACTAATTTTACATAAAATTTGACAAGTTTATGTATTGCATTCTTTCTGCTTAGCCTAAGTAGAAAATGCTAACCCAATCTGAACAAAACACAGATCTATATTTCGTTTCGTTTTTTTATATTTTCAATGACCTACACTACAGGGCTTTTGACCCTATGATGTCAGACATTGATTAATAAATAGCGTTAAAGTTTCTAGTGGTTTACCCACTGTTTCGAACAGAAATGAATTCACGAAAAAAAAAACCCAACATGTATTTAGAAACATACGGTATTGTCGGTGTCAAAAAGGTGTGTTATTGATGGGGTGGTACTTTTTACTGCCGACCACCGCCGACCAATACTTTTTACCCAGACCTAAAAAGGTACCTTGAAACCGTGAAAGAAAGAATAACAAAGTTCGTTTATATACCGAAGAGAAAAGGTGACGAAGTCAAATTATGGACAAATAACAACGCGTAATCCGCAAACCATATTTTTAAATGTGCCATTGAGTGGAAACCCCAAAAAGGCTCCAGAATTAATCGAGAAGCTGTATAATATGTGTGTGAATTTTCAATTAATTAATATAAGATCTACCCTGTATTTATCTGGAGATTATGAACTTTGTGGTCGCTATAAAGCATATTCTGTTTCTGAACTAAAGTGGCGCTGTTTCAGTGATCGAAGAACAAAAAAGATAAATGTTATGCAAATTTTCTTAAAGACTCGAAAAGGAAGCGCGACGAAGAGGAAATTATTTGCTCAACAAACAAAAAATTTTGTGTAGAAAAGAAAGCAAAATTACCAGCCAAAAAACCCCATCAAACCAAAAGGTGTAGAAGTGTTCGCACTAATAGAAGATAGGCCTAACATGTTATTTATTTATTTATAACCAGTAACTGAAACAATCATGATATATTTGCCCTTCGATATCTAAATTGTAGTTTTGTCCTTCCATATTCTTTAAAATATATATGAATGTTTTTCGACAGTTGTACGTGATTACACGTAAAATAAAAAATAACATTCTTGCTGTATTCTTTTTTATAAAAAAAAACAACCGTAAAATAGTCGGCGGTAACAAGGAATCATTAAGCATTTGATCGGCGGTAACAAGTATTTGGTCGGCGGTAATTATATTAGGTCGGAAGTCATTACAATGCGGTCGACGGTAAAAAGTATTTGGTTGGCGGTAATTACACGACGCTCAGCGGTAAAAAACATTTGGTCGGCGCTGGTCTATGGAAGACTAAATGGGACAATATTCATGATTCTTGTTTCTACATTTCAGCTGGAACATTTTAGACACGAACGCAACATTCTAAACTAATGATTCTTGTTTCTACATTCATATATCAACATTTCAAGCACAAAATCAACATTTTAAACAAAAAATTGACATTATGTTTCATTTTCGGCGTTTTATCGGTAACTTTTATGTATCATTTAATATCAAAATTAAAAAATAATTTCTTAATTTTACACGACAAAGAAATCAATTCATTGGTTTCTGAAAGTATCTAAAAAAAAATCTGGAATTTGAACTCTTATGAAAATATTTTCTACGTTTCAAAAAGTCTTGAAGTTAAAATCTTGAAATGGAAAATGTCCAGAAAAAAATCTGGAATTTGAACTCTTATGAAAATATTTTCTACGTTTCAAAAAGTCTTGAAGTTATAAATCTTGAAATGGAAAATGTCCAGAAAAATATCATGAATTATCAACATTATTACACCAGAGGGCGTTAGCGTTTGCGTACAACTTTGATACAGACTATAGATTAGAAAATGGTTACATCTCACTGTGCCCACTTTTGATTAATCCAATTAAGGTCTAATTAGGATTAGTGTATTAAGCGGATTAGGATTAGGTGTTATAGGTAATTAGATGGAAAAAAACAAATATTGAAAGTGACTAAATATTCAGTCTTATAATTGGTGAGATGAACTCACTGTAATCGTTAAAGTGATGAATTCTATTCAAAAAATGACACTTGAATATACTGTAATATGAATTATGTTCAGTAAGCCTACACATTACACGGTCTTTATAAGGACACACAGAAGTCAGTCTGTCATATTTCATCATGGCAAACGTTCAAGTAAACATCCAGTACATCCGCAATGCTCAAGGTGGAGAAAACTTAGTCCATGAAGAATACAAATTTTATATATAAAACATCGAAAATTGTTATATTTTCATTAAATTATAAAGTGCTAATGTGATGTATGATATATCCATGTATGTTATATTTTTATTAAATATATATAAAACATCGAAAAATAACAAAAAATTACATAAAATATTTGGGGTTTTTTTCCATCTAATTACCTATAACACCTAATCCTAATCCGCTTAATACACTAATCCTAATTAGACCTTAATTGGATTAATCAAAAGTGGGCACAGTGAGGACACACCTAGAAAATAAAGGTAGACTTTTCCACGAGTGGAAGTTGGCCCCTGTTGTGTTTAAACAGTAATTAGTTGCATGATCGTTGTCTCGTCGGAAAGTATTTTTATTTTAATTCACATATAGTTTATGTATGTCATATCAAATGGTGGTGCCTATAACACTGAGTAATTTGAGAAAATTTTTGAAAAATTGATTCAATATCCTGGCATTTGAGGTCATTGCTGGGAGTAATTCCTGTGGACGAGTGTACCAGAAATGTCAGTCAATGGGACAGAATCTCCAGATGTGTTTTGCAAGAGTTGGCATAACATCTGTACAATCTGACGCCCCCGCCCCATACACCAGTGGAACTACATCTGCGAAGTTCACTATAATCGTGAATATGATAGTGCTAAGACAGTATAAGACAACTGAGGAGTAAAAGATTGATTTTAAAATGAAATCAAGTGCCGCAGGCGCGAAAAAATTTCAGATATGTAACCCAGTAGAAGAAGGATGTTATAATGGAATCGCGCGAAAAAAATTCAGATATGTAACCGAGCTTTTAAATTTTTGGTAGTGGGGTTGATAAGAAATGGGACAAAATCTTGAGGCTTATCTGTCAATTTCGCCTGTTTTATGATTGTATGTTTATCTCATTAATTCATTTAGTCGGAGACCGACTGCGGTGAGTACTTTTTTTTGAGACCGACTATTTTTTGCCATGGTAGAAAACATTTCACAGAACAACATACTCACATCAGAATAAGAAATACAAGCATACAGGGTTATTTTACACTACAGTTTTGTGTGACGTATGCAATTTAGGCATACGGATTCACGCAAAGACATAGTATTTGGGATCTATTCTGGCATTGTTTTTGGAACCGACTGGAGTGACTGCACTTATTTTGTGACGGACTATTTTTCTACCTTGGTGAAATTTTGTTGTTATATAGTATTTGGGATCTATTCTGGAATTGTGTTGGAGACCGATTGCAGTGACTGCACTTATTTTGAGACCGACTATTTTTCTCTCTGGGTGAAATTTTGTTGTTAGACCAACTACTCACAACAGAATGAGAGTGAAACACAACATCTTTTCAAACATGATAAGTTGACAAGGTTATTTTATACTCAAGACTGCTCCTATTTTGCGACCGACTGCACTCATTTTGCGACCGACTATTTTTATACTAAAGTTTTGCGTGAGTACGTGACGTATACAGTGAGTACTTATTTTGATACCGACTACCCCTATTTTGCGACCGACTGCACTAATTTTGCGACCGACTATTTTGGGGGCTGGGGGGTGTACCCCCCCCACCCACATTTACGCCCCTGTATGCAGTGAGCACTTATTGTGATACCGACTTCTCCTATTTTGCGACCGACTGCACTGATTTGCGACCGACTATTCCCCCAACCCACATTTACGCCCCTGCAGACACCCCCCCCTCCCAACATTCGGACAATCAAATGTTTCGGGCAGACAATATTTCTTTGGAAAACATCTTTTGCTATCTAGCCGGCAAATTAAATTGCTAGATCGAAAGCCAGCACATCTTTCTTTGCATTTAGTTAAAATATTGTTGCGGTACGGTGTAAGACGGAAGGTATCATTAGTGTGGACATTTCTACTTTGCCTTGTGCGTCAGGTTTCGGGCACTGGTCATTACTGGTTTCATCAATTTTTAAGGGCAGTATATGGTAAATTGAGAAAATTGTTGGGGGTAGGGGTGTCAGAGAGAAAAGGACCTTTTGCATCCTAGTAAGCGAAATAAGGCGCCTGATATACCGTTTGTATGGAAGCCTATAACTACCATTTATAATTTCTCTTTTCGCCCCTTCAAAACACGAAAGTCGAAAAGTAGAAGTTACGACAAAATGTAAGGCGACAGCACGGTATACAAGCCAAAGGAAATAACGAGGGGCGCTTATTAGCGACCTCGTTTTTTCTTAATTTCACATTTTCGACTTGCATTTTGGCTTGTATACCGTCTTGGCAACTTTCGACTTAAGCCATATTTTTGTTTTTATTGATGTCAGTAAGAAGGCGACAGCACGGTATACAAACCAAAACGCAAGTCGAAAATAGGAAATTAAGAAATAAAGAGCATTTTCCATCAGTCTTTCGGGAAGTAAAATTTCTTGTGGCCTGTGAATTGTAGAGCCGGGTGATTGAATGATTGGTTTAATAATTGGCATTGGGTGGGATTTCAGTGGCTAAACCATATTACAAGTACAAGGCTATGCTTAATTTGATCAAATGCAGGTTGCTGGGTTCGAGGGCTGGAAATAGCTGCATTTGAGGCCTTTTCAATAATTTTTGAACGGCTACATTTGAATTGGAATTTGGTCTGATACATTGTTTAGACCAACGACCTCCACTCCTATAACAGAACCACAAAACGACCAATCAACACCCACACCTATGATTATTTGAAATATGAAACATTTGTTGAATTTGGTACTGAACTGAACCTAATAATATTTATTTGAATTTCTGGCAGACCTATAAGTAATTAGTATATTATAAAGTGAACGATTCTTTATTCTTGCTTAAGTCCAAAAGGAAGCAGGAAAAGCATATTCTCTTAGTGACCTTTGGCTTTAAAAGGGAGCCACGGTGCCTTCGTGGGTAAGACGCTGGATTGCTGCCGCCTGCGGGTCGCATGTTCGATCCCTGCATTGGGCGAGAAAGTTAAAGTGATTTTCCGAAATGATTTCCATTGTCGGTGCAGGACAGAGGGCCTGACAAGGACAGTTGTCTAGCTGTTCGGATGGGACGAAAACCCGAGGCCCGGTGTGGCGTGCACGTAAAAAAAATACCTTAAATTGGCATATAAATTCGTTATAATTTCCCTCGTGGCGTATATATGTCCGTCTACATTAGCCAACCTGCAATTTATAGGCTAGTCGTGATAATTCTTATTTATACAGCTGCAATTGATACACTATTCGGGGCTTTGAGCAAGTAAAATTAGGTTCAGTTGCAAAATTTTCAACGCACATTGCATCACAATTTGCATGGAAATACATGTAAGTATCATAGGCGTACGGGGCCGAACTTGTTTGGGGGGGGGGCAGCATATTTTCCTGACAAATATATTTCTTTAGAGTCCGCGGAGCGGCGTGCGGCGAAGCCGTACGCCCGCGAGTGCTGGAGGCGCGAAGCGTCCGACGGGAGGTCTGGGGGCCTCCCCCAGAAAATTTTGTAAACAAGACGACCTTAGACGCGATTTCCAGGCATTTCGAATACTTTCTAATAATTTGGAGTGGGTAGTAAATTATGTCAGTTGCAGCATAAAAACTGATAAAAAAAGTCATCTTTAAAATACAAGCTCTATTACTACGAAAACAAGAACGATTTACTTTTGCCACATTTTTCATTTTATGAGACTTCACATTTTTTATCCAGATCTCAGATGTATAGAAGACTTAACATCTACATCATAGTGGTTTTGGAACTTTCTCCTAGAGAGATTTATAAGTAAAATAAGCGTTGTTGAGCACATTATCTTAGTATAACTCTTGCCAGTGGCACTTTACATTCACCTATGAATATTTATTTCCAAAGAAAAGGGCTCAATATCGAATTGTTTACGGCATGGAGTTGGATCCCAGTATACAGGAACACAGTACTCAAGAACTGAGAAAGGCCATGTGTACGTGCTAGTTCCATTCGGATGGCGTAGGCTACGTGTTCATCATTGACTGGACTGTTTTCTTTCCACTTCCATATTATTAAAAATATTCAAAACCCGACAGACGACGCGACGCTTCCCGACAAACTGAGCATTCTTTCCCGACAAGACCATAGCCTTCCCCGACAAGGCCATACCCCTCCCCCACTCAATTTTCAAAAACTCATCGGCTAACGACCGATCTCACAATTCTGAGCTCTTTTCAGATTTTTATTTTTTTTCATGAAAATATTGGGGGCGGGGTCCGGTGCCCCCCGCCCCCCCCCCCCCCCCCCCCCCGCCTCGTACGCCTATGGTAAGTATGTTACAAATAGCGAAGAATGTGGAACTCTGAAATCGTAATCATATATCTTACCAAATTGTTTTTCTGTATTTTGGAGTGACGATCGAACGACACATGGTTTGGCGTCCATTTTAGAGGGAACAGAAATTTCGAACAGCAGTTAATTGGTTTAATCAAATCATATAATTATAGGGCAAGATTTCACCTTCATTTCAGTGAGAATTGGTTTATTATATGTTAAGCTATGTAGGCCTACAGTGTAGGCCTAATAAAAGTGAGTTACAATATAGAGTTCCAGGGGCGGATCCAGGATTTTCAGAAAGAGGGGGCGTGCTGCACCAACTTGGGAGTGCGAAGCCCGGAACCGTGATTTTTGAGTGTAAAAAATACCCATGCACAAGGACTTATTTTATACTAGTACTGTAAATTACGATTTCCAACCTAAACTATTTTTGTTCTCCTTTCTCGCGAGAATATATGGAACTAAAAATTGTTCGCCACCTCTAAAAATAGAGGGGGCGTGCGCCGGGTGCGCCCCCCTCTGTATCCGCGCCTGAGTTCAGCTCTGAACGTAGGTCTCATAGACGGAAGACATTGTGTAGTGGAACCATTTCTAACATTAGCCCAGTCGGAGCAGAATATATAGTAGGACACTAAACCCCATTTCACTTGACTTTAAAAAGATAATGAAATGTCATGCATGGTGAATCACGACTCTCGTGATATTTCATATCCGTGAGGAAGCTTATGACACTTATGTCATAAATAAAAATGGTTTATTTTTAGATTTATCGGACGGAGATCGAAGTTAGTAACCTATTTACCGCACGACGTGTTGATTGGACTTGATAAGTTTACGAGACTGAGTTGGGTACATCAGATAATATGCAGTCACTTGTCTTCGCCTTGAGTTTATTATTTTTAAATACTGATTTGTCAAATTGTTTGCAGTGTTTAGATTACGAAGGGAAACCCGTTGACTGGTAAGTATTAATTCGTGGTTCCAGCATAGAACTGTGTAGTTTCGCTCTTCTTTAATTTGTTGATATTCACAGAAGTTTTAGGTGGGGCACACCCGGTACGGTCTACAGTAGGCATTTAAGAGTTATAAGGTTGGCAAATTTTCTTTTGGAGGGGGGGGGGGCAAAACATTTTTTCAGGGAGGCATTGCCCCTCCCCCCCCCTTGCCCCCCCCCCTTGCCACCCAGGCCCGTATCTAGACACCATTAAGCCGGGGGGGGGGGGCATTACCTTTCGGTAGGGGGACGAACATTTTGAGGAAATTTTCGGAAAGGTCATTCTAACAGACTGTTGTTATCATCATGCTATATAGTTACCTAGACGTCTAATAAGCATTTTAAAATAAGTGTTCAAACAAAAAAAAATAGCTTTTTTAGGTTAATATAAGGAACTGTGTATACTTTAATGATTGTTAGCAATTTCTGAGCGGGGGGGGCGAGCATTTCACGCGGGGGGGCCATGCCCCCCCGCGCCCCCGGGTAGATACGGGCCCATTGCCACCCCCTGGCTACGGGCCTGATTCAACAGAAACAAAGATCTGTACGAACATTTGAATAATGGACGAACCTACGATCTATGGTTTCAGTATGGAGCCGAATCGTTGCCATATTATATAAGAGTTATCAGAGTCAAAATGGTAAAAATGGCCATTTTCGAGATTTTTCACTATCACAAAGCACAAAACCACTATGATAATAATAATATTAGCATCAAAAGAAACCAAAAAATTTAGTTACTTTTTTCACTCCCTACTTTTTGTCTTATGCAAATTCACTGTAATTTTTTCATCTTTGCATTTTCAACTATCAGTATTTCTCCATTGTATTTTGTCCACCACAATTTCTCCAATCAAACAGACAAAGGGTGTGTTTCCAGTTTCAGCCAAAGTTTCCGACGTAAGATTTCAGTATTAATCGTCTTTTCTAAAATTACTGCTCCATTGGGTTATTCATAATCCTTAAGAATTGTCATTATTTATTTTGTGGGAGAAAAATAAATGAAATAAATTCATTGTCATGGCAAACAACTTTTTGTTTAATGAGTTATGTCATTGGACCTTGAGGTTGGCTCATTGTCTTAATAGATCGAATGAATCTTTGACAGGACATCGGCATGAGTGTGAGCGAATTGCTTGTCTTATATCTGAAATAATTGTAACCACAAAAGAGGTGCCTGACTGCCTGAATCATTTAAAGGGACAATCCCGATAAGAACAGAGTCTCAAAAATTAAAGTCTGAGTATTTATGAAATTTATGGACCAAAATATAGTGGCATGGTGTATTTACCTTGTCTCAAAATTTCAGCTCAAAATATTGAGTCGTTTGGATGTGAACGTCAACACTGCTTATCCGGACACGTAACCCTTTTAAGATTTCGGGTCAATTTTTTCATTGGGTGACCTGATAATCGATTAATGTTTCTTGAGAGGTCTATACAGTGAATGATCCATGCCCTGTACAAAAAGTAAATTTCACCTACATATTATTTTTATAGAAAAAAGTCTGGTTTTATCCAGATACTGTATAATACAACGGTCTCCATTTCCAGATGAAGACTGTCAGGTTTAAGTTATTTACAAGCGTATCACAAATATCGGGTTATTAGATGGGCCTTAGGTTATGGATTTTAAAGGATTTTAACACAAAATTAAGCAGTTTTATTCCCCAAAAAGTTATCGGGATTGGCACTTTAAGAAAAGCTTTACAGTAATTAGACATGTAATAGATAGGAAACAAGACAATTGAGACAGGGTAGAAAGTATCATGTTTCTTTAGGAACAGTTGATCTGCCAGTTATGTTTTCCATAAGAACAGTTAAAATATTTAGTTGATAAATATCTGTAATTTGTGGAAAATAAACAAATTAAAAAACAAAATATCCATGAAAAGATGTATGAATTATTGTTATCGCTGGTTCAGTTTGCCAGATATTTTTAATTTTCCATTTTCAATTGATCATGATGAGTTACGGTACCAAATTTTTTAAAACAAGTATCCGGTAACCAATATGTAAACCTAATAAGATTTAGGTAGTCTTCAATAAAAATACAGATGTGACAATATCTTTTGATGTTGTTTTACTAGTACTTCAAATAAAGTACACCTCCATGGTACACAAATAACATTTATTATTACATTAAATATTGTTTTATATAAGTAATTAATCAGGGAGCAGGTGTTTTTATAAGTCAAAATCCAGTAGACCTACAGCACAGTTGACATTTACGGCTGTTCCCTGGATCCATTTGCACTTGATTCGATATGTTTATTGCTTATTGTCCCCCGCCTTTCGAAGAAAGTTGGGGGACTATTAAAATGGGTTCGTCTGTCTGTCCGTCTGTTTCGTCTGTCCGTCCGTCTGTCTGTCCGTCACACTTTTTGGGACACAATAACTCTCTTCCTAATTGAGCTAGAATGTTCAAACTTGGTGTATATGTTTATTAGGTCAATGCCTTGATGGAGTTCGAAGATGAGCATTTTCCGCTTAGGGTAAGCAGAGATAAGCAATTTGATTGGTTGATGCTTTGGGACACGATAACTTTAGTTCTAATTAAGTGAGATTGATGAAACTTGGTGTATAGTTTCATTATAGTAATACCTTGACCAAGTTCGATAATGAGCATTTTCTGATCAGGGTAAGCAGAGCTATACGCAATTTGATTGGTCGAGAATTTGGAACACAATAACTCTCCTTCTAATTGAGTTAAAATGTTCAAACTTGGTGTATATCTGTCCGTCTGTCTGTCCGTCACACTTTTTGGGACACAATAACTCTCTTCCTAATTGAGCTAGAATGTTCAAACTTGGTGTATGTGTTTATTAGGTCAATGCCTTGATGGAGTTCGAAGATGAGCATTTTCCGCTTAGGGTAAGCAGAGATAAGCAATTTGATTGGTTGATGCTTTGGGACACGATAACTTTAGTTCTAATTAAGTGAGATTGATGAAACTTGGTGTATAGTTTCATTATAGTAATACCTTGACCAAGTTCGATAATGAGCATTTTCTGATCAGGGTAAGCAGAGCTATACGCAATTTGATTGGTCGAGAATTTGGAACACAATAACTCTCCTTCTAATTGAGTTAAAATGTTCAAACTTGGTGTATATGCTTATTAGGTCAATGCCTTGATGGAGTTCGAAGATGAGCATTTTCCGCTTAGGGTAGGCAGAGATAAGCAATTTGATTGGTTGATGCTTTGGGACACGATAACTTTAGTTCTAATTAAGTGAGAGTGATGAAACTTGGTGTATAGTTTCATTATAGTAATACCTTGACTAAGTTCGATAATGAGCATTTTCTGCTCAGGGTAAGCAGAGCGATATGCAATTTGATTGGTCGAGACTTTGGAACACAATAACTCTCCTTCTAATTTAGTTAAAATGTTCAAACTTGGTGTATATGCTTATTAGGTCAATGCCTTGATGGAGTTCGAAGATGAGCATTTTCCGCGTAGGGTAAGCAGAGATAAGCAATTTGATTGGTTGATGCTTTGGGACACAATAACTTTAGTTCAAATTAAGTGAGAGTGATGAAACTTGGTGTATAGTTTCATTACAGTAATACCTTGACTAAGTTCGATAATGAGCATTTTCTGCTCAGGGTAAGCAGAGCGATACGCAATTTGATTGGTCGAGACTTTGGAACACAATAACTCTCCTTCTAATTGAGTTAAAATGTTCAAACTTGGTGTATATGCTTATTAGGTCAATGCCTTGATGGAGTTCGAAGATGAGCATTTTCCGCTTAGGGTAGGCAGAGATAAGCAATTTGATTGGTTGATGCTTTGAGACACGATAACTTTAGTTCTAATTAAGTGAGAGTGATGAAACTTGGTGTATAGTTTCATTACAGTAATACCTTGACTATGATCGATAATGAGCATTTTCTGCTCAGGGTAAGCAGAGCGATAAGCAATTTGATTTGCCGAGACTTTGGAACACAATAACTCTCCTTCGAATTGAGTTAAAATGTTCAAAATTGGTGTGTATGCTTATTAGGTCAATGCCTTGATGGAGTTCGAAGATGAGCATTTTCTTCTTACGGTAGGCAGAGATAAGCAATTTTTGAATGACACTTCGTGTTCAGTTTGATTGGTCGATACGTTTGAAAAAAAATAAATGTGCGATTAATTAATATATGTCATCTATTTATTTTGGGATTTCGGCGGGGGACATCAGTCTCACTGTTGGCTTGTTGTCTTAGATATATGGGCTTATATTGTGTAATTGTTTATGTGTGATACGATGTGGTCCTCCTGCTCTTACTATTCACTCATCAGCTAACCGAAGAACTCCAAATGCATTAGCCGCTTATAATATCAACGTTGATTTAAAACGTTGTGTGACAGGGTGAATTAGTTTTAGTCCAGACTATAAAACCGAACCTGGAAGCATGCCCCTTTCCTTATATGGTCAGTTAGATTGTAGAAATTGTGGTAGTCGAAAATGGAATGCAGAAAATCTGATAGTTGAAAATGCAAAGATGAAAAATGTACAGTAAATTTGCAATGGTGAAAAAGAGAGAAAATAACATAACTATATTTTTACATTGTTAATTTTTGTAGAGTAATTTTTGTTTTAATACTAAAAGTTACTTTCATAATGTTAAATATCCATCTAAAATGTATTAAGTGTTACATGATATTTACCAGAGAAAATGGCTATTTTTACTATTATGTCTATGATAATTTGGCAATTTTAACCATATTTTCATTTAATATGGCAACAATTCGGCTCCATATTCTAATGTGCTATATTTCCATCGTAATAGAGGTACATTTTGAACTCCTCATATTTTTATTACTTCCAATTTTATCTACGGGTAACCATGATGAAGAGGAAAGTAAGGTATGGGTTGATTAGGTATAACATGACATAGATCTGTTTTAAATGACTATTAGTATGCATGCAGCTGTTAATATCAAGAGGAAAACAAACAAGCAATCCGGCCATATTCTACTACTTGTCACCGATTGGGCTTCTGCTGTTAAATCCATTTACCACCAAATATTCATTCTTAAGTTAATGGTGTGAATCCAATGGTTGGCTGAGTTTTTGATAATAAATAGGGTTTTCAGTCAACAAATTAAGATCAGAAGTGTGATGAAATGAACCACAAATATTAAGTCGTTCAGAAGTAATCACTATATTTGCCATGTAAGGACTTCGTAGGCGTAACTCATTCAAAAAATTTCACTTTTCAATTGAAAATTGTCAAGTCTGGATGATGACCCCTTTAATAATAATAATATATTTATTTGTACTCAAAGTACAATATTATACAATACATTTACAAAAATAAATATTTGTCTATAAACTTAATTTGTACAACTATTCTAATATACAGTTTAGATGTTCTTTATTTTCATTACATCTATCACTAAGATAAATCAGAAATAGCTCCAGTGGTCATAGTAACATCAAAGTTAGCATTATTTTCATCACATTGAACAACTTTGGACAGAATGCAATTAATGTTTGTTACAGGAATATCATATTTACAGAGGTTGTATTTAAAACAGATTAAATTTAAATTATTACAAGTGCTAGAACAACTTCTGTTGAGAGCTAGTAGGCCATTTATATTGGTACATTCATTAACACTTTTGGAGACATTTTAAAAAAATTTAAGAAATCTTTTGAAGAGTTGAACATCGACGTTAGAGTCATTACATATAAAATGGAGTAGGTTGCTTGTGTACGTGGGTGCAGTTTGTATAGACGCCTTATTGATTTTCTCCATGTACAATATAAATTTTAAATGCTATTGTGAGATATGTCCCACAGTTGAATGTATTTATTATGTTTGGATGGAAATATGGGTAATACAACTATGACAATATTATGAATAGAATGTTACATAACTTAAAGTGTGTTTATGCATCATATTATTCATGTATAGGCCACATATCTATTATGTAATTTCATACTGTAGTATTTCTATCAAAATAGAACAGGGGTCGTGGGGGCTTAGTGAGTATGATGCGTGTTTACTAACCTGGAGAATTAGGGTTTGCGCTCCAAGTGTTGGCCACGGTGCAGGACGAAGGGTCTGGCAAGGAACAGTGTCTAGCCATTCTAAAATCTGAAGTACTTTGTATATATATGCTTGCACTTAAAAGAATCCCTTTCTTGACATTCAAAATAAGAGTAGGCAAAATGTCCCTCATAGCACATTGTATGTCATTTTTCATTAGCCCAGTCGATGCAGAATGATAAACCTCATTCCATTTAAAAATTAGACAGTAAATTCACACAGAGTTAGTCCTTTTTAGATGTTTTTTCTAAATAAGTGGCTGTTTGAAGGTCCAATAAGAGTGGGGATGGGTGAACCAACCAGAACATTCTACTTGGTTACGTTTGATTTCTTCTTTGATGGTCTTTACAAGCCAAATTTTGTTCTTAATTTATTGATTCTAACTTGTGTTATCTATCAGTCCATTGTAATGTTAGTTTCACAGATTCACTTTTCATGTTGAATAAATCACTAATTAGTACTAATTCACCTTGTTCCTAAATGACCTTTCCACCAAAAGTCCCATATTAAGTTATATTTCCTCCAATTCAGGGCACTTGTGGAACTTGCATATTCCTTGTTGAATAAACCAATTTGGGCTTGGTACTATGAGTGGTGCTCCCTACCACCTAGTTCCCAGACTATATTTAAAATTCAACCAAGTTACTCTGAGAATTTTTGCACATCGTTTCTTTTTATGGTCATTATAATAAGAATGGGTGATTTTAGCTTTAAATATGAAGATTTAAAGAATTCATAATAATAAATATGAATGAAAGAGAAAAGTAGGTAAATATTTGGTAACGGATATACTTCCCATTTATAAATATCATGTTGTCATTTAGTTAATGCGAAATCATTTATTTACATTCAGAATAATCAAACAAACACCTAGCAAGTAATATAAAATGTGTTTCCTCAAGGTTACCCTGTTGAAGCCTAAGGCCAGGTACACCAAAGAGAATAGAATAAAGTGAATATGATTATTACATTACTTTGACCTGATATTACGAAAATATGTATGGATTAATTCTATGAGTTTATATGACATATAATGACTAATATGTATGATACAATATGTTGACTATGACTACATAACAGCTGATGAATTTAAGCTTTGTAGATTACCTCAAAATTTTTATATTTCAAAATTTGTGTTTCAGGTTTGTTGTATACAAGTTACCAAAATTAGAAAACAATAAATCGAGCCCCATTCTTCATGGTGGGTTAGGTCATTTTTATCTGGATGCCAATAATCCAGAATTTCAACTATCAAAACATTCTTTGAACTCTTCAAATGATGCCATTTATTACACTCTACAACAGATTTACACTGCCAAGGTATTAGTACCAAAAGGTTATTTGCAAAATGCAGAAAACCGATTCAGATATTTAATTTTCCAAAATGCCAAAGATTTCTTTTGTGGGATGACAATATGTCTTTGTTTAATTTATAAAATTTGATGTCTACAGATAAATCTAGGGATGAGATATAACTGATTTTATCAAGTCATAATGTAAACTAAAATTGGTAAAATCTCTCGGAACATACATTTAATTTGAAATAAGACATTAGATCACCCCAAATTTAGCATTTTACTTTGACCGAAATCAAAGCAGTTTAGTTCCTTCAAGACATATGTCCACCAGAATCAACCATGATTAGCTGCAGCATTGATTTCAAGATTTGATATTTGAAGAGATAACGTCATAATTCCAAACTAAACCTTGTTTTACTGCTGCCACTTCTGAAATCTTTAACTGGAAACTTAACAACATTCTTATTGATGAGGGAGAGGGGAGCGGGAGCGGAGTGTTGATGGATGGTCGAATGGTTGATGGCATGTGTATTCGATCTTAAGATCTGTCATTAAGTCAAGAGGTTTCAATTCCCCACTTGTACATAACATGTAGTAGAGTTGTCTGCCCAGCCATATATGGGTTTTCTTTTCTCTGCATGCTCTGGTGCCCACTTTTATAAGCAAGAAAATTATTGAAATGTTTTTGCCTATACTCCAAATTTCACATTAGGACAGACAATGTTTAGGTTTAAAATTCACTATTGATATGTTGCTGGGCAACCACTGATTGACAACTTTTTTCACGCAATCTTTTCAGTTTTCCAAAAATATTTTATAATATATTAGAGATTTTACTTTTAATTTACGCAAACAAATTATAATGCGACCAGGGACGTTTTAAGGTTTATCATGGCGGAGGCTATACCATTTTGAGGGCCCTCTTCCGGGAAGGGGGGCGGCGGAGGGCGAGAAATTTTGCAAAACAGAAATCATTTTGGTGCATTCTGACATATCCTCCAGGCCCTTCGAGGCTGGTTTAATTCAATACTCATCTGAAGCCTGAATGCGAAACAAATCACTTGTAGGTATCGGGAGCTCAATCAAATAATAATTAATGGAATATGGTGCAGTGGGCCTATTGTGCAAGCAGCACGTGTAACCTCGGAAATCTATACAGCAAAGAAATGATCGCGCCGCCAAGCCAGATCACACTGAGCAGCCTAGCCATCTCTTTCCTGAATAGCTTATTAGTAGGTTTTCAGAAAAGGTGATTTCTTGATTGATGATTTTCATGCAATTGCAATGACTGCACTCTCATTCAGTGGTGGATTGACTCAGACTTGGGGGCCCTTCCCCTTGGCCAGAGGGGCCCTTTTGTGAGACGTGGGGCCCTTTTGTCTGCCTTTAGGACCCTCCCTAACTAGGGTACATTGTCATTTTTCTCATCGGTTTTAGCATTTTTCTCCCGTTTTATTTTTTCAAATTCTTTGATTTTTTTCGCGAGGAGGCTGGCGCCTCCAGCGCCAAAGCTATAAAACGCCTCTGAATGCGACAACATTTATCAACTGTTGGATGACTTAGCTAACGACTGTGAGTGTATCTTTTGTTGACTGATTACATTGTTATTTTAATTTAGGATGACTCGATATTGTATGGTATGTATAATGATGAACCACCAAAAAATTATGGATACTTCACCCATGGCCATACAAAAGGTAGAGGTTAGCCTTTAATCACTTCAATCATTAATCTGCATTATACAAAATAAATGATATTGCAGAACGAGGCACATTACACACTAAGAACTGCAACTATAGTGTTATTATTGTCTTTGTACCAGACCATCTTGTGCACTTACCCATTGAAATCACCAGAAATGGACAACACTGGTTATAGGGCGGACAGTCATCAAGTACCTGCAACTGAAAGGACTAATCCCAACACAGATACATGTTGACATGGTCTCCACATTAGGGGATGTTGCCCTTTTCTTTTCCACAGTAAAGAAATGGGCTGGGGAATTTAAGCATTGTGGAAAGAGACTAGACGATGACCCGTATCCTGAAAGGACATTCTTCAAGTGCCTGCAACTGAAAGGTCTAACATACTGTAACACAAATACATGCTGACAAGGTCTCTACTTCAGGAGATGATGCCCCTTCCTTTTCCACAATATAGAAGTGGGCTGCAGAATTTAAGCGAGGGAATAAGAGAGCCTTGACAATGATCTGCATCCTGGAAGGCCATTAACAGCAACCATTTAAGAAAATATTACCCAGGTGCATGACATTTTTATGGCTGATTGAGAATTGACCACTTGTTTTGCATGGGCATCTCTCATGACAGGGTTGAGCACATATCGCCAATGAGTGAGGACTGACAAAAAGTTTCTGCAAGGTGGGTGCCAAAGCTCTTGAATGTGCATCAGAAACGTGTCAGATTCCTGACAATCTGTGTCATTTTGAAGCGGATTCTTAAAATTTCTTGGCCTAATTTGGCCCCATTAGACTTCAACCAGGTCTTTATCTGGTCTTTATCAGATATTCTTAGAACTTTTAAACCAGCCCTTATTTGTAGATGATAGTATATGTTTATTATTACAATTATTTAGAAGTATGTATATTATAGGTGTGATAGCAAGTGATGAAAGTCAAGGCTATTGGTTGGTACACAGTGTACCCAAATACCCTCCACATAAAAGTGAATCTTACACCTGGCCAGAGAGTGCAACAGTTTATGGTCAAAACTTCTTATGTATCACAATTGATTATACGACCATTGACAAGATAGGTATGTAGTCTTACAACAGATCAGGGCCTCCACATAAAAATGAATCTTACACCTGGCCAGAGAGTGCAACAGTTTATGGTCAGAACTTCTTATGTATCACAATTAATTATAAGACCATTGACAAGATAGGTATGTAGTCTTACAACAGATCATAACTTTTGAGGAAAAGTCAACTTTTCGTAAATTTTTTGTATTTATTCCATTTTCTTGTATCAAAATAGAATCTAAAATAAGACACTGACTGTAACGTTGGCCATCACTGTGTGTATACCAAACTTTGTGGTTGTACTATGATAGCTGCTCTCCATATATATATATACACTGTGCTTGTTGACCGGCTTTGTTTTTGTTTTGTTGCTTCCCCGCCTTTCGAAGCAGGAGACTATTAAACTGGGTCCGTCCATTTGTCACACTTTTTGGGACACAATAACTTTTCTTCTATTTGAGCTAGAATGTTCAAACTTGGTGTAGGTGTTTTTTAGGTGCCTACCGAATAGCAGATCTAAGATAAGTTTTTTTTATACAAATGTGGACGTATTATGCCGTCGCCCCTGTCTGTGTGTTTGTGTGTGTGTATGTGTGTGCTGTGGATCTTCTACAGGGCGCAATTCTTACTGGATTTTCTTCAAACTTTGTATACTTATTCTGTATACCCTTAGGATGATCCTTATTGTCTTTGGTGCATGCCCGACCCCCAGGGGCAGAGCCATGCCCTTTTTTGTATTTGTTTGTTTGTCGTCTACAGGTCGCATTTATTAACAGATCCACATTCATTCCTTATATGCCCATTTTCTTTTTGGGTGTCTGTATGTTGCCTACATGGTGCAATTTTTTACTCATCGTCTTGGAATTATTGTATAGGCCTACTTATTCCTTATACCCCAAGGATCATCCCTATTGTTTCTGGTGCATGCCCGACCCCCAGGGACAGAGCCACGCCCATTCCTTGTATTTATTTGTTGGTCATCTACAAGCCACATTTCTTAACGTATCATCTTGAAACTTTGAATGCTTATTCTTTGTACCCTCAGTAACACCCATATCATTTGGGGTGCATACCTAACCCCCAGGTGCAGAGCCACGCTCATTTTCTTTTTGTGTGTCTTAAAACTTAAAATACTTATTCCTTGTACCCTAATGATGATCCCTTTTGTTTTGGGTGCATGCCCAATCCCTTGGGACAGAGCCATGTCCATTTCTAGTATTTGTTTGTTTGTCGTCTACAGGCTGCATTTCTTAACGTATCATCTTGAAACTTTGCGTCCTTATTCTTTGTATCTCAATTTGTTTCATCAATACCTTGACTAAGATTATAATGAGCATTTTCTGCTCAGGGTGAGCAAAGCAATAAGCAATTCAATTGGTCGAGATTTTTGGAGTTCAACAACCTTGATTCGAATTGAGTAATAGTGGTAAAACTTCTTGTATAGTTTAATTACATCAATATGGTAACAAAGTTCAATGCTGAGAATTTTCTGCATAACAAAGTAAAGGTTTCAATCTGATTCAGCGAGACTTTAGAACACAATAACTCTCGTTCTAATTGAGGTAGAATGTTCAAACTTGGTGTAGGTGTTTATTAGGTGAATGCCTTGAGCGAATCTGATCATGCTGGTATGCATTTTCCACAAAGGCTAAACACATATATGCAATTTGATTGGTTAAGACTTTGGTTCTAATTGGGTGAAAGCGATGAAGCTCTTGAGTATAGATTCATTATATCAATATTGACTATGTTCGGTGATGAATATTTTCAGCTTAGGCTAAGTAGTGTTAAGCAATTTGATTGGTCAAGACTTTGAAACATATAATAACCCTGCTTTTAATTGACATATAGATTTTCATTATGCAAATGTCTTGACTGTTTTAATGAGTTAAGTAATTTCATCGGTCGCTGCTTTGGGACAAGATAACTTTGATTCTAACTGATGGCGATTGGTGAAACTTAGTGTATAGTTTCACTACTAGGTACTTCAAAACCTGATTGAGTTTTATCATGACATGCTTATAAAAGGTTTGATTACTCGATACTTTTGAAAAAGATAAATGTGCAATTAATTACTGTGTGGTTTGTTTATTTGGAGATTTTGGCTGCGGACATCAGCCTCACTGTTGTCTTGTTTACATTTCAGGAGAGCAGTATTTGTATAATTATCCCAAGTTTTATGATAAATACATGCCACCACAATTTACTAAACACAATCCAAATATGGTAAAGGCTTTTTGTGGCTTACATGTTCGATCTCCACCATGGAACAACATGGCTGCTTTCACTTCAAGTGGTGGAACTCAATTTCACAGTTTTGCAAAGTTCTGTAATTTTGAAAGAGGTGTGATATATAGCTTTACCATAAATTATTTCTTGAGTAGTAGGAGGATGAAGTAGTGGTTATTATTATTATTTTTTTTGTTCTCAACTACCCTCACCCCACATCCCAATTTTGCAGTTAAAGCTTGAAAACTCAGCACATGAGAAAATTGGAATATTTAATAATTTGCTGTGAAATCTTGTAAACTTGATACAGGACATTTTAAATTTGATGGAATTGCTCACTGGGGCATCAGCAAAAATCCTATTGAATTAACGAATTTTTAATGCTCTCGAAGATTGAGTTATCTCTCCCAATATTTCAAATGCTTAATATAGGGTTCATGTATTGAATTAACAAATTTTTAATGCTCTCTAAGATTGAGTTACCTCTCCCAATATTTCAAATGCTTAATATAAGGTTCATGTAAACAAGATATTATTGTATACAATTCTGATAATTAAAATGTTCTTGTCCGCTTAAAAAACATTATAACAGTAGTGAATGCCCACATGTGTAACATCATAGTGCACTACGTGTTACATCTCTAGTCCAGATCTAGTGCACTTACCTTTAGAATAGTCTCCTGTTCAAAACAATTTTTTTCCAACTTCCAATTTATTCCCCTTGTGACTAAAGCTCAACATGTTTGGAATGGCATATGTCATAATCGGAATGGTTGGAAAGCACAACCTTGTTGCTGAATTTAAATTTGTTGATTTTATACCAATATTCCATTCTGCTGGGTGGGAATGGGAATTTTAAAATTTAGACACCCATGAAGCTGCATATTTAGGCATGTCATCTATAAGGCTGGTGCACTCTGATGTTAACAGTTTGTCAACATGATTAGTAGTCTGTATTTTGATATGGCGAGAATTATCGATGGATGGGAACATGGTGTTGTCCTTTGCAGTGACATTTATTTAAATAACATGCCTTTTTGTTTTGGTATTTCATAATTAATTTTTTTTTATTTTTTAAAACAGAAATATTTTTTGATAGAGTATTTTTTATAATTAAGCAAAATAATCAGCTTGGGTGAACTATTTTTTTAAAGCCAACCTTCATTTATATTCATGTTCCTTCTGATTGACCAATTTTAACAATTTATATATTTACTTATTTTGAAGACTTATATGATGCCTGGCTTGCTCCATATTTTAACTCTGACATGTTCGCAGAAACCTGGCAGAATGGAAGAGGAAAATTACCTTCCAACTGTTCGGCCAGGCTTAAGGTAGGCCCAAGTAAAATATTTTTCTGCCAATTTGAATACTGGTCACCAGCTTACTTAATCCATCATCCATCTGTCCAGGATTCGTTGTATGGATGATCTGTATGTCAGAGTATTTCCTCATTTACTGATGGAAATTTTAAATTGTCCACCTTGACATACGGATGAACCCTTTTCAATTTCAATGCTTTCTGGTTATAGTTTTATATGCCCACATTTAATGTGGTTGTCATCTTCTGCTTCCAATGTCCGGCAGTCGGTTCAGCAATATATGTTTTTTTTTTATCAAACTTTGAACTGTTTCTATCACATATTTTCGAATTATTTCCTCATTACATTCTAACTTTAGAAAACTTGTGAACATGATACATTTACTGATGGAATGTTTTTAAACTCAGTGAGACTGTTCATTAGAATACAGGAAGAATACTTTTAGATTTTGCATTTTTCCACTTGGATTTAAATTTTTAAACACATGGAATCTATAAAGTATGGTATTGTTCATTTTAGTTAAAGCAAGAACCCTATCAAAATCATAATTTCACAATTACATATGGCATTGTTGAGTTTTCCCCAATTACATTCAAATTTATGAACTCACTACAAGACAAAAACCAATTAGATTATTATATAAGATTTGTCATATTATCCGAATGACTAGACACTGTTTCTGGCAAGACTGTCCATCTGCACAAATTTATATGTTATAGGTGTTAAATGTTAGAAAAATCTCACTACCTGAAGGAATCCAGTTTACAGAAACAAAAGATCATTCTAAGTGGGCCATTACCAGAGATGGTGGTAACTGGGTGTGTATCGGAGATATCAATAGGGAGGTAAGAAAATGTAGTTGAATTTCATAATTCGGACCTTGAAACTTTTGGATCTGGTACATATTGTGTTAAGATAAAATAGTCCTGCCAAAGTCCTTGGTAGCGCTGATGGCTCAGTGGGTAGGGTGCTGGCTCAGTAAAGGGAAGATCCTGGGTTTCGATCCCAGTGTCGGTCAAGATAGTACCTTAGGTATTTGTCCCCCGCCTTTCGAAGAAAGTTGGGGCACTATTAAAATGGGTTCGTCCGTCAGTCTGTCTGTCCGTCACATTTTTTGGGACACAATAACTCTCTTCCTAATTGAACTAGAATGTTCAAACTTGGTGTATGTGTTTATTAGGTCAATGCCTTGATGGAGTTCGAAGATGAGCATTTTCCGCTTAGGGTAAGCAGAGATAAGCAATTTGATTGGTTGATGATTTGGGACACGATAACTTTAGTTCTAATTAAGTGAGAGTGATGGAACTTGGTGTATAGTTTCATTACAGTATAATGCCTTGACTAAGATCGATAATGAGCATTTTCTGCTCAGGGTAAGCAGAGCGATAAGCAATTTGATTGGTCGAGACTTTGGAACACAATAACTCTCCTTCTAATTGAGTTAAAATGTTCAAAATTGGTGTGTATGCTTATTAGGTCAATGCCTTGATGGAGTTCGAAGATGGACATTTTATGCTTAGGGTCGGCAGAGATAAGCAATTTGATTGGTTGATACTTTGGGACAAGATAACTTAGGTTCATCTTGATTGATGATTTTTATGCCAATACAATGACTGCATTCTCATTCAGTAATGGATTCGACAGTAACAGTGTATAGAAACGATTGACTCGGACACGAGGGCCCTTTCCCTTGGCCAGAGGGGCCCTTTTGTCAAGCGTGGGGGCTCTTTTGTCTGCCTTTAGGGTCCCCCTAACTAGGGTACATTTTCATTTTTCTCGTCGGTTTTAGCATTTTTCTTTATAATACACTTTTGGATGACACTTCGTGTACAGTTTGATTGCTTGATACGTTTGAAAAAAATAAATGTGCGATTAATTAATATGTGTCATCTATTTATTTTGGGATTTCGGCGGGGGACATCAGCCTCACTGTTGGCTTGTTCCACTATGTTTTCCGCTTGTCTGTAGTACAGATGGAGGGCAAGGCAAGGAACAGTGTCTTGTCTCGGATGGTGAATCGATGGCCCATGTACACATAAAAGAAGGCTTTTATAAAAAGTTTTAGGTTGCACCAAGGCAATGTATCTTTCCCCAAAATAGCCCGTATAATGACATCAAGGTATCAATTCAGACATGTTCGTATAATGTTGACATTGTAAAGATGGGAAAAATTATGCATCCTACTTTTGTGTTTTCAGGAACCACAGGAGAAGCGGGCAGGAGGTACTGTGTGTTTTCAAAATAAAACTGTTTGGAAGAACTATAATAACAGTATTTTTAAAGTACAAAACTGCTCTTCCAGATATTCTCTTGTAAATCTCTAAAAAAAACTGGTAATATTTGTTTGATATCTCCCTTTAGAAAAGGTTTACATCAAAAGGAAGTGATATCAAGAACACTAACCCTTATAGATTATTTTGATTCTCAATAATGGCATGGTAGCTTTTGCTCAAAAAGTGTTGTTGTTGTTCTTAGTGTTTAACGTCCACTTCCACCGAAGTTGATATCGCAGACAAGTTGTCTTATTTTTCAGAGAGAGAGAGAGAGAGAGAGAGAGAGAAAGGTCCACTGACACAAATTAGGTCATTTTGGGACTAACATATGGATTAATTTTATTTCAATAATTCGCTTTCGCGTAGGGGTCTTTAGCAGTGGGAGTAATCCGGAGGATCTAGAGAAAACCCACAAGGTTGGACAGGCGCCCCTACGCCTTGTCACGTACTACTGAGGATTCGAAACCACACCAGTTGACTCATTGACAGGCTTTATGATACAGCACGCACATGCTAACCATTCGGCCATCCAAACCCCTACGATAGTAGGAACCCTGCATTATAGCATGTTAATGTTGAGAATACTACTGTAATGCATTCTATTATCAAGACATTAATGTATTGAAACCAATTATAATTATGGTTGCCATTTGCCATAAATGTGTATTGAAATTCAAATGGTATAAAAACGATCCACAATACAGTACCTTGCCCTTTTGATTCTTAAATAAAGGTGGTTCCTGTAACTGTATTGTTTATCGTATATTTATATTAGCTTTATGTTATCCATGAAATTGATTAGCCTAACATATACCATTGAGGGAAAATACCCAAAATGCTTATTGGAATTAATGTCAGATTCAACACATCAATTTATTTTGCAAGCATTCATTTCTTGTTTTATGGTACCCAAGCTTAAATATATTTTATTCCAATTCTATTGTATTGTACATCACTGTATGCTCAAACCCACTGTAAATTTGATATTTTTCATTAGCATTACTCATTGAACATAGAAAAAATAACAATATGTTACTCTCAAAATGACCAAATTATTGCTTTGACCAATAAGATGCTTTATTTGCATATCTTACTGGATCAGCCGACACACTTTTTATAGTTTCACATTTAGTAACAAAGATACTGTTCTCTGCACAAATAGGCCTATATTTTTATTATACGCCCACATTTAAATGTGGCCGTATATTGTCATTGCCCCTGTCCCTCCGTCCAGCTTCCACAATTGCTTGTGGACGCTTTAGAGGCTAAAGTTAATATCCGATTGACTTTAAATTTATACACAGTGTTTAAGGTCATGAGACGAAGAAGCCTATGATTTTTAGTGATTTCCGATAGTTACTGAGACACAGAAGCCTATTGATTTTCAGATTAATACACAGATTTAAAGGTCTTAGACATGTAGTATATTGATTTTCAATGAATTTTGATAGCTGAACAGCTAAATCAATGATATTAAATGTTTCATATACTAGATGTTAGCATGGGGCAAATCTTTATAAAAACCAAACAATTTCTAATGATTTTCTGATAATTACTTAAAGCCCCAATAACACTCTTGTTGTAACTGAAAAATATGTCCCAATCTTCATTCTGGTCAACAAATCGTATTATTTTAGAATATTCCAATTAAATGATGATATAAATTTCATTTAACACACCTAATTTAAAAAATTGGAAAAATTCAACCAATTGATTTGAAAAGTCTAACGTAAACCTTTTCAAATGTGACTTGGATTTTAAAATATTTTCGAACCCTCTGGACAAATAAAATAGGTTGTAATGGATAATTTACACAACAGGTAGGACATTTAAACATCTAGTACTTAGAATAAGGGTATTATTTATTTTCGGGAGCTACCAAGCCAGCAAGAATGTTATTGTCCCTTTAATGACTTGTTACTCTTAATCAGATTTTAGTGTATTATAAATGTTTCATTACCGAAAAAAGTAAAAATGTGCCACAACTCTTGTTGACTGCACGGACCATTTAGCTGCTGTGGGCGTATGTTTCATTGCCTGGCAACCTATCTTACATTTACTTTTAATCTTGACACGTGCTGTAAATATCCATATAATTTGACTTCTCATTCTTAGGCTTTAACCATGTGCCAATTTAATATTTTTTGTTTCACATTTTTTCTGATTCATGTATTTTCTGTAATTCAAATATGTACATGGACATTCTGAACAAATAATGTGGCTGAAACCAAAATTGATTTACGTATATTATGTATTTAATAAAAATATGTTTTATCTTTCTAATTGTATTATATATTATTCTAAAGATTGAAATATAATTGTTCATAGATCAGCCATGTTTTTGGCACACCCGGTGTTATGTCTAGGTTGGTTTCATTTTTTCCATTTATCATTTAATTCATTTTAATGAAGTTGGAGGCTATAATATGGGTTGTGTATCTGAAATAGAAGAAAAAGATTGATTATCAACAATTTGTATGATTTATTTAACTTAATCAGAGGACGAATCTTATTGATATTCAGTGATATGTGATCTGATATTTTTAGTATGTGTATTTGTTACTTAGGTCATAACTGCTCAGAGAACTAAGCTGGTAGGCATGTGTTTTCTTGCCTAGCAGCCTACATCTTTGAAATTGATATGGGTTGTCTATCAAATTCAATAATTACCAACTAAATCTTTTTATAACTTTCTAGACTGCAATTATAGCCATATTTGTCTCAAATCTATACCCCTTATTTTAAGGAAATTCAAAATGATTGGATCATAATTAAAGTCTTGAAGCATGTTATCAAGATTTGGTAACTAAATATATATCTCTATATGAAGTTTTTACTGAAAATCAGAAAATATGATTTTCGGTTATAATTTCATCAAGCGGTACATGGACATTCTGAACAAATAGTTACGAAGTCTTGATATCAGCTTCAAAGCTTTAATTATGATCCAATCTTTTTGAGTTCTTTTTAATGAAATTGTTGAAATCTGGATACAAGTATCAAAATTAACACAATACTCGAAAAAAAAAAAAAATAAATCCAAGATTGCGGCCATAATCAAGATGGTCGACTTTCAGGTCACTAATAACACTCCAAATTGTACTATTTAATTTATCGTTGAAATATATATACTTTTAAGTTTCATCTAAATCCGATAAAATTTGAGTGGTCTACTGAGTTCCATAAATTTTATAAAATAGCATTTTGCGTAAAATGCAAGAAACCCAAAGAATTGCGGTCTGATGCAGACCAAATCGAACTCCCCCAAGATGTTTTGATCCTTAACATAGACAGTGGCGGCGCCAAGGGTCCCCCCTCCCCTCCATAAATCTCGTCTTCCCCCTGTTTGCCCCCCCCCCCAATAATTTTAGAAAATAAAAAAAAATGTTATACGTTTCGGTAATAAATACCTTCGACTAGTTCTACGGTGATTAAATCCCATATCCCCACTCAGTCATAGACTTGCATGTTGAGTGATTTTTTACCAAGACCACTCTGCTGTAAACCAACTTGAGAAGTGCTTTTTATCATCCTCAAAGTTTTTGGGTATAAGTTCAACGCGACGAGAATATACATTCACTTGATACACTCACTCCGTTCGTTTGACACCCCCCTCTTTTTTTCGGATAAGCTGGTGATTTGGCGACGAACATTATCTGGCCAGCTCTATTTATCTCGACGACCAATGTCTGAAATGCTACCTGCCGACATTCCCGGCAGTCTATTTTACATAGTGGCGAAAATATTCATTCACTTTGAGTCACTCACTCCGCCCGTTTGACACTTTCTTCTCTGGTCGGATAAACTAGTGATTTGGCGACAGGCGGTATCTGTTAAAAGTTCTAATTTCATATTTTCTAAGAAAGTCAAAATATAATTATTTTTATGTCTTTTGCTCAAAAGGTTGTCAACTCACTATTATACGATCATGGGCAAAATTTCCCGGGCATTAAAATGGCTGACACAGGCTGATTGAGGAAATAGTAACACAATTACCTCCCCTGTTTTCCCGTTCTTCTCCATGGACGGCCATCTTCAAACGTTTGAATTTGAAGTTGAACTGGCAATAGTGAATTATAAGATTAATAGGATTATTCTTTAACAAGGTAGGACTGTTTATAGGTACAATCTATTTTAGGGCTTTATTTTAATACATTTTAAAAATATAACTTTAAAATATGCTATTGGAACTTTAAGCTCTGTTTATCTCGACGATCAATTTGAGGCTCGCAAGTCCATTAATTTCACAAGATATAGTAGCGAAAATATTCATTCACTTTTAATCACTCACTACGCACGTGTGACACTTTCCACTCCGATCGGATAAACTAGTGATTTGGCGACAGGCGGTATCTGTTAAAGTCTAGTTCACACCAAAGGCGAATGTCGCACTTTAAATCGGCGAGCAAAGCGCCGTCATTTTTGTTTACTTTTCCAAAAATATCACGATCTCCTACATAATGTTACGCTATGATAAGCTCTGATACGAATTGGTTACGCTTTGGGGACGAATTATTTCCCGATTTGGTCAGGCCTTATTACGCTTTGTTACGCTTTAAATCACGCTTTGATAAGCTTTAGTACGCTTTGATGCGATTATGACGTTATAAATCCCGCTCAAATACGATTATCAAGCTCTTTTGTGCATTATTACGCATTGGAAAATTTCGAGATCACCGATTTCATGCCGTTTTTGATCCAGAGCTGATCCACAAAATCATTGCATCTTTGACTCCACAACACGATGGTAGAACTACATGATCCAGAAGTTCCAGAGCATAATCTATCTGAAGAAGACATGATGTTTCTCTCCCTACTGTTTAAATACATCCTAGCCCCTTGAGGCGGTGGAATACAGCAAAGATAAGGGGAGGTTGGCCTACCAGCAGGAGGGAGAAGACTATTCACCAGGAGCTGCTGGGCCTGGCCTTGGCTCACTGAAGAAAGAAGACAACAGTATGGTCAATACACTAGCCTCCTGGATACACAACTCAAATTAAAAGACCCTGCTGCCTTCAAAAACTTCACCAGATTTACCCCTGAGGTGTTCGATGTGTCCTGGAGAGAGTGGCACCAGTCATCCAGAAGCAGCACACTAACTACAGGCATCCCCTGTCAACCGGTCTCAAGCTGGCAATCACCTTGATTCCGATGTTGGTATCTCCACCATATCAGAGCTGATTCCGGAAATACAGGCGTATAAAGATGAGGTCTTTAACCCACCTACTTCCCCTTAAGCATGGAGAAACCTTGCCCAGCAGTTTGAACAGAGGTGGCATGTCCCCCATGCAGTTGGTGCCTTGGATGGATAACATATAGCCACCAAGAAGCCAGCAAACACATGCAGTCTCTACCACAACTACAGGGGGTTCTTCTCCATACCTTGGTAGATGCACAATACAAGTTCAACAGGATTGAGCTGGGCGGTAAAGGACACCTGTCTGACTCCCAGATATTCATAGACTCTGGGCTCTTTGAATGCCTAGCAGATGGGTTCATAGGGCTTCCCCCAGATATTCCATACTTCATCCTGGCTGATGATGCTTTTGCCCTGAACATCTCAAAGACTACTTTCTGGTGTTGTACTTCCTTGTGCAAGACTGGGGATGAAGACTAGTGTGTTATGAACATTATTTTGTAATATTGACTTGGAAATCGTAGGAGTGTGTGAGAGAGCGCGAGGAAGCTTGGCAGGCGTAACAAAGCGTGCCAATCCTTGATCAACGCGTCTCAATTCGTGGGAAAGCGTAACAAAGCGTGTTAGATCTTCATGCCAAATCGTAGCAAATCTTAAGACATTTTAACAAAGCTTGTCAAGTGGTGACAGATCGTGAAGACTGAGACCCCCGCTTTAAACAAAGCTTTGTTAAGCTTTTCTACGCTCTGAGTCAAGCTTTGCTGAACTTTGTTAAGCTTTGATACGCTCTCGGCGCTTTAATCAATTCGTGACAGAGCGCCCAAAATTTTGAAACAGTCGTAAAATTTGTTGGCGCTCTTGCCGAATGTCCCGCTTTGCTCAAACTTTCCAACGATGTATTGCTGGGACCCTTACGCTTCCTACTTGGATCTTCGTCTGGATGTTGATGATTGCCACAAACTGAGTGTTAAATTTTGCGATAAACGTGATGACTTTGACTTTCCGATTGTTAACAGTCCATTTATTAGTAGTAACATTCCAATATCACCAGCTTATGGAGTGTTTGTGTCTCACCAAATCGGTACGCGAGAGCCTGTTCCTTTTATTCTGATTATTTAAGTAGATCGAGGCATTTGTCATCTAAGCTTCAACTACAAGGATACGTGCGCGCTAAACTTATAAAAACCTTTAAAAAGTTTTATGGCTGTCATATTGGCTTGATTGGTAAATATAACGTGTCTCTCTCGGCTATTATTCTAGATATATTTAATTGACACGTATACCATTACTATCTCTCTGATTATGCCTACTACATCGTTAACACAGTTCATCACGTGTATTTTGCATATCGATAGTTCATTGGCCAATCACGCTATTTTACCGACATTTTGCCTAATAGTTTGGACACGAATTTTTGGTTTCATTAATTAATTTATCATTGACACCACTCTACCATAGAATCACATCATTTACAGATTTGCAAGGTCCCATATCTACCTAAAGTTAGCGCGCAGATCAACCAGCGTGCAGACAGACAGGAAAAGTATGAAAATTCCGAGAAAAAATCGTCAAAAATAATGATTAAATTCCAGTCTTTATTATGATTAAATTCACATCCAAATTAATATGCACCTCCGTGTTCTAAGATACACATAGATTCATAAAAACGCTATGATAAAACAGTTCAGCGTCTAAAAAGACGACAATGTTATACGGACCATCTCCGTATGAAAGCTGTTTGATATGATACTGGCTGTCGTATCCGTGTGCCGTATCACGTATGAGAAATACACACACATTGATGAATACACACACAAAATTCATACGGATACGCGCTACGCACTAGGTTCGCAAGTCCGTTCTTTTGCCATTTTGGCGACGGACGGTATGTGGTCAGATTTATTTATGTCAACGATCGGTGCCTGACTGAATACTGTCAGACAGCATTTCCGACAGTCAATTTTTCAAACTTTTCTGTGGGAGTCCCCCATACCCTCTATAGGTACTCCCTACTTTGGCGCTCGTGAGTGGGATTCGTCAAGGTTCGCAAGTCCGTTGGTTGACACTTCACCTCAACGATCATTGCCTGAAATACTGCCAGGCTGCATTTCCGACAGTCTGTGTTTTAAAATTTTCTGGTGGAGCCCCCTCCCCCCTACCCCTAGTTGAAGCTCGTTGCTTTGCCCCCTTAACCTTGATCTTTGGCCCTCCAACCACCGACGGCTGGCGCCGCCACTGAACATAGATGTCAAGTTTCATCTAAATCGCCAACATGGAGCGTTAAAAAAATTTGGCATGTTCATACCTGATTCATCTGTCGATTTGGTGAAATAAAGATCTGGAAGCCACCTAAGCTACATATTCCTGAAGCAATGGCGCGAGAAATCCCTCTCTTACCATTGCTGGATGGAAGTCATATTCTTGAAATTGAATGGGGCGTGTCTCTTTTTAACGTCCAATCAAATCCCTCCTCTCTTCTCGCATTCGGCATAATTTTCAAAATGGCCCACGAAGAAAACATGTTGGCACTGGATAATCGAGCATAATAAATTTCGCGGGTTATGACGTAAACAAGTCGCGATTGTCACTAGATACATTGCGGTAACATATTTTGAGGTCTGGTTAACCCCGATATTGTTTGTTACAATGTAGGTCATTGGTTGGTAATGGCACTACTGACCAATAATAATTTAGCACAACAATGTTCACTCAAGATAGCAGTGTGAAGTGGATTAGTTCTAATCAAACGAAACACTGCGCAGGAGTATGCCTAAGCTATAGTTTAGAAGTTATCGTGTGCGCTGTGAGCATACACTAACCCGATTCCTCCATATTATTAGCATGTTTACGGTTATATATCTCGAAAAGACAGCATAGTAGGCTTCTGGAATTTTGTTGTCTAGTAGTTTATCCATCTCTTGATTCTGTGAAAGAAAAAATCATTTTGCCACTAATGCTGGTTTGGGTGCCGTATGGAGGCACCCTTTGTTTATTGAACCGACTCTCTTTTTTTATTGAGCCCACGAACCACGCCCCGAAGCCGGGTACTAGGAACTTTGCCATGATATAACTCAAAAACGCCAGAATAGAAAATTTATAAATTTGACACGTTTATACCTTATGCATCCCTCAAGTTAGCCACCAAGGCTAGTTGATAAGTTACCATGTGCGCAGTGAACCTACCCTAACTCAATTCCCCCATATTTTTAGTATGTTTACGGTAATATATCCCGAAAAACCAACATAAGAGGCTTCTGGAATTTTGCTGTCTAGTATATATAGTTTATTCATCCCTTGCTTCCGTGAAATAAAAACATTTGCCACAATAGCTGATTTGGGAGCTTTTGGATGCTGCATGAGCGTCCCCTTGTCTGCGTGCTCAGTTAGCATATTGTATGATATTTTAATAGGTTTTCGGCAATTTGTTATTGCACCTGTATTTACATTTAAATGCAAGTAATTGGAATTTGTTGTTGAATTACCGCGAAGAATTTCAAAGAAAAGCCGAAGGTTTCAACCATCTTGGAAAGCCATTTTGTTAGCCATTTTGAAAATTCAAGTCGAAAATTTAAAATGATATCACCATAATATAGGAATATTATTATTTCTTTTGTGCTTTTTTGTATTAAAATAAAGATTTAAAATCTATTGTTATGTGAGGAATTGAAATGAACCAAACATACGACCCGTGCGAGTCCCCACTTCTCCGACAGCTGCCATATTTCAGTCTTACCGTTTACACTTTTGTGGTGTTATTTGTCAAACACAATGCAAGATAATCTGTGAATAACTTCAGATTTATTTAACTAACATTGTATGCGTAAATCAGAATTTCGGGAAGACAGGTATTTTGTTTCCCCTGCCTTCTAACCCGCAAAATAAAGTGTCCGTAATTCCGTAATCCGTTAAATTGGCTCACCCTTTCGTCCCGTCGCATTAACTATAACGTGCCACGCTTGGTGCCTGCATTGAAGCTTTGACCAGTTTCTCTCTGTGGTAATGCGTTTACATTTTCGAAGCAACATTTCTTGATACAATATTGGTCATGACGTTATCCTTGTAAAATCTCGAGTAGCCGTTGTATTTTGTAAAAAAAATCATAGACGTATTCGGATGCAATGTGGATTTGTTAATTACACAGTACGTATGTGCAGTACCTTCATTTTCAGATTAATTGGAAATCAAAACCGACTAGGAAGTCCCTTACAACAAAGTTACAATTCCAAAACAAGCAGTGGTGTTTCTGGAGGATATTGCTACCGCATTTCGCACACTATCCGATAGATTTTAAATATCTAAATCAACAAAGCACTGAATATGCCGCAGAGTTTGTAATGGAAAAAACAATTATCAATGACCATCACCCCACAAATGTCAAGAAATTTAAAACTGTTTTGCTGAATATTGTAAATTTCTCGGAACCTGTATTTCATGTTTCGTATTCTATGAATATATGTGTATATTGCTACTTATTTTATGTTGCTTATGTCATGTATATGGATTCTATGCGGCCTGCAATGGGTGTTCTGATACAATAAAATCTTATCTTATCCGATTTAAGGCGCCCAAGATGAAGGACAATCGGATATCATAAAAATATATTAACCGCAAAAGGTTCACTGGGTCAAACTCCAGCCTGTATGTGATCACCGAATTCGATTTACTCATGTTCACACCGGCTGGTCTGGGTGTACACATGACATGGCCCTTGGGTTTTGAGAAATTCTTGTATATTCCTCCAACCAGATACCAATCTTCAAGAGGGAGAATTCCTAATTGGTGGCCCAATCTGCCCTCTTCAGTCATGGCTTGATTCCACACATTGATTTGGGGAAATTGACCAGTAAACAATAAGGAAAAAATAATTAATAAAAAACTGATCAGTTCTACGGTAAAACATTCGTCGAGCAATTGAGAAGACGCTGACTGTCCGTTTCTAACTCCTGGAATCGTTGCACCAAGATGTAGAATCACTAAAATAAACACAACAATACTGTGAAATTGAAATGAGAGGAAAGTGTCAACAATAATTCTTCCGTCGACTAAACTTAAAATGCAAATTTACTTCGATTAAAAAATTTATTTTGCTGCCTTATTGAATAATTGGATCATGGGATACTTCCCGAAGTAATCGGCCCCTTGGGCCGATTACTTCGGCCTAACGCGAGTAAGCCGTTTAAATGACGTCATCGGTAGCCCGAACGCACTCTTGGAGGCTCGAGTTAGCGCGGCGCCAGTAATCGAACGCACCAAATATTATATATCTACGGTGGCTGATTTAGGACACGCAAAAAAATATTTTTATCTCGAGCTCTCGAGATACTAAGTCGAGCGCTCGAGATAGTTAAGTCGAGCGCTCGAGATAGTTAAGTCGAGCGCTCGAGATAGTTAAGTCGAGCGCTCGAAGTAATTAAGTCGAGCGCTCGAGATAATACAGCCGAACACGTCTCTACCGATGTTTTAAGCTACACTGTTAAAAATAATTCTGTAAAAGAACCGAAATATTCTGACAGCAGATTTACCAGAATTTTCTGTAATTGTTATTGTTTTTTAACAGATAATTTCTGTTAAGTCACAGAAGCATGTATCTGTAATATTACAGGAAAAATCTGGTAAATCTGCTGTCAGAAGATTTTCTGTTAAGTCACAGAAGCATGTATCTGTAAAATTACAGGAAAAAATCTGGTAAATCTGCTGCCAGAAGATTTTCTGTTCTTTAGCAGAATTATTTTGGTTAAGTATAAAACAAAATCATCCGTAAAAAAATAATTCATTTTCCGTAAATGTAATTTTTCAATATGAATGTACATATATATTAAACATGAATAGAAATTAAGAGCAAGAAATGGTGAATGGCTTCGAAGTTTGAATTTTCTGAAGGCCAAGTTTACTACTTTCTGCCGTTCCTCTGTCCTCTTGCAAATTCTGTTACTTCCATACAAACCTGAAACAAAATGATGAAGCACTGCATACAGGACTTGAAATCAAAATGCGTTAACTTTCCTGTATATGTCATGGAGTATCCTCTCGCCGAGATAACTGTTTACGGGTTAAGGGTCTTTGACATGTAGGATCAATATAAGCACGGGTAGCTTCCTTGGCTAATGTTAACAATCCAGCATTATATTCTCTGAACCATCGCGTTTCTTACACTGTAATATTGTTTACTTGGTCGATTTCAAATTCACAATACAACACACATTTGCATGCATGGCCACTATGTGCATTGATCTTAGAAACTAAACATAAAAACAACAAACTAAACAAACAGACAATACAGAGGTTGTGTCTTTAAATCCAATAACATATACGCAGTATCTACTTAAGCTGTAGATTTTCACACATAAATATTATTAGAAAGACTTACCTTCACATTTCAGTGTTGATTCTCCTCTGTTCTTTATTCTGCATCGTCAGTGCACATTCAAATATTCGCCGCAATAAGTTATGTCTGCGACGCGCATGCGTTAACCGAATCCAAAAGTATAACTATGTGAATTAACAGAACAGTACCTTTAATATACAGGTTATTCAGTAATATTACAGGTCTTTTGATTAATAATACAATTTATGTTGTTAATAAACAGTTTCTATCGGTTAATATACTGAAAAGTATGTAAAAATACCGACTTTTCTGTCCAAAGACAGAAATGCATGTAAAACAACAGATTTTATGGTAAAATAACGAGTTATTTATCTCAAATCACAGATATTTCTGTGATATTACGGATAATTTCCTTCAAATAACAAAGAGTATGGATTTTAAAAACAGAAACCACCCCACACACACACGCACATTCCACCCCATGCGTATCACCTCCACTAAATATTTCCCGTTATATTTACCCCCTTCCAAGTGGGGAGTACATCGCATGTTATTATACGAATTAGTAATTGTATATATCGATGTTACAGAGTTTTGCTATGAGAGACTGATATTTCCTCTTATCTAGAATAGGGCGGAGGGCTTAACAAGGACAGTTGTCTAGTCATTCGGATCGGACAAAAAACTATGGTCCCGCGTACATGTAAAAGATCCCTTGGCAGCTGGAATTCGATATAAGAGTAAGCCGTAGCGCCGCTGCCGGGCACAATTTCCCTGATAGCACACTGTGTGACGTATTTCCGTCTTCAATAGCCCAGTTTAGGAGCAGAACAGTAGGATGTAGACGCACAGGTCGGATCCAGGTTTATTTATTTATATGTAGGAACTGATCAATGTCTAGTTTACCCGGGCTTCTACATTCTACACCGGTCCTTACACCTTGTTCTAACTGGGGATTAACGTCTCCACTTCCACAACCCGAGAAACCTTTATCTTATTAAATTCAGGGTCCTTGCTTTGGGAGGAAACATAAGGAAACGGGGTAAAACCACACGATTGAGAAAGCAGGGGTGGATATGTAGTGGTGCTGATGTATATGTGATGGAGTTGGGGCGGGGGTATTCCCTTCCAAGTTAAGGTGTGTGTAATCTGGAATGGCTGAGGTGATGTCGCGCTTCAAGCTATAACTGGCCAGCTACCTCACGGATTGTAGTTCTGGGTTAGGTCCCTGTTGTGAGCGTATCCGACTTGATGATACAGGTTCCTTGTCAATCGTGTGGTTTTACCCCGCGTCCGTTGGTTTCCTCCCACAGCAAGGACTCTGAATTTGATAAGAGTACCCACAAGATGTGGGGAACGGTGGGTGGGGTTGGGGGGTGGGTGTTTTATTGATTCGTATAATAACATGTTATGTACTCCCCTCTTGGAAGGGTGTAAATATAACGGGAAATATTTGGTGGTGATGATGATCATAGGATGGAGTGTGCGTGTATGTGTGTGTAGGGGTGTTGGTGGTTGGGGTTGGGCTTGGGGTAGATGTAGAAGTCTGACACGATCGCGCCACTTGCCCCGCGGTTAATAAGGCAATGATCAGTTTCTACATATGAAATCAATAACGTTGGATCAGACCCGAGCTTCTAAATAATAGGATATGCCAATCTCTCATAGCAAAACTGTGTAACCTCGATATATATAATTATTGATTCGCATAATAACATGTTATATACACCCCATGTTATATACGCAGGGGAGGGGGTGAATGTAGAAGCCCGGGTAAATTAGACATTTATCAGTTCCTACTTATGAAATAAATAAATAGCCCTGGATCTGACCTGAGCCTCTACATAAGAAATGAAATGAAATGAAATGGGGTTTAACGTCCTACTGTTCTGCTCCTAAACTGGGATGTTGAAGACGGAAATACGCCGAACAGTGTGCTATGCGGGAAATTCTGCCCGGGCAGCGGCGCTACGGCCTACTCGTATATCGAATTCCAACTACCAAGGGACTGTTTACGTATACGCGGGACCTCGGTTTTTCGTCCGACCCGAACGACTAGACAACTGTCCTTGTCAAGCCCTCCGCCCTGTTCTAGACTACTGCTTTGGATGAGCTTTGGATAGGCTGTAAAAATAAACAAATGAATCTTTATTCTGAAAGTTTATCATTGAATATAATGCACAAATCATATAGCTTAAAACATCGGTAGAGACGTGTTGGTTTATTTTTTTGCGTGTCCTAAATCAGCCACCGTATATATCAGTATCTAGCTTTTCGTATGGTTTATTTTTAGATTTTTCTGATACGTCTGGATAATCCGTCTATAGAAAGAAAACCGAAAGTATACGGCAGTAGTGGTAGTATTATATTAAAGCGTTGATTGGACATTAGGCCTATTAGACTGATTTGGACAGAAAATATGCTGCAGTTTGTCTTTGCCTTGTGTTTATTATTTTCAAATATTGATTTGTCAAATTGCTTACGGTGTTTAGATTACGAAGGAAAATCCGTTGATTGGTAAGTATTAATTCGTGGTAGGTGAGGTCGTATGTATGTCCTGTTTTTAACAAAATTGGCCATAATGCACTTTCGCACATCTAGTACGTATCGTGATCGTACAGAAATTTGCTGGGGTGGTAAGGGCAGTGAGTGATGATCCCACACCATATTTCAGTGGAATCGATCAATAACCTTTCATTTTAGCAACCTTTTAGTGTCTAGCGGGAGATACGTTTTTCGTACCCGCCGCCATTTTCTTTGTTGACTATTAAAACTCGAATACCAAGACACTTATTTGACTTACTGGACATAAACAACGCTTCCTACTAACACTGATCATAAATATCATAATAATAATAATAACAATTTCGTCATTTTATCAAAAATGCGTTCACATAAAAGTATTTATCGTATTTTATTTCCAATAAAAATATGGTAATTTTGGTATATATGGAAAATAGAAATATCAACCTCGGGTGGGTTAATATCCTATACATAATATGTAATAGTTTTTAGCACACTTTCCTCGGTGTATCGGTGAATATCAGGACAGCGACCAAAACTGTCCTGATATTCACCGATACACCGAGGAAAGTGTGCTAAAAACTATTACATATTATGTATAGGATATTAACCCACCCGAGGTTGATATGATAAGAGAACACGCGGGCGAAGCCCAAGGGTTCTCTATCACATCAATCCGAGGGAGAGTAGGTTTATATCTGACATATACAACGTTCACCCTTAAATTTAATGGACTCTTCTAAAAAAGGCAACAGTGATTGGATAATTGCTCGACAGTTTCCGCCAAAAAGCGAAAATTACCGCAGCTGTCACGTGCAGATGTTTATTTATACGTCGCCATTTTGAAGAAAGCAAAAACAAAAGGGATAGTAAAACGAAGCCAGACGAATAATCAATCCATTTTAATCACCATAATGACGATAGAAAAGATGTGAATGCAAATATGACGAGGATCTATCCAAAGCCTGAAGAAAACTTGGAGTGTGTGGAGAAATAATGAAGGCGGAAAGAAAATTCTGAAAGATATCTTAGATGGAGTATGGATAGCCGATTTAAATATGCCGATAAGTACGCCGTCTATTTCGTTACTGAATGCTACAAACTGTACTATAACAATGTTTTTTTTTATTGTCAAAAGAATAAAATTTTATTTCTGTGTTCTTTGTATTATTTCGATCATCTACGTCATCAGCGGTTGATATGATATATCAACCTGTCATGACGTCATCAGCGGTTGATATGAACCGAATATCAACCTATGATAACGTGATGACGGGTTGTTATGAGATATAACTGCTATGGACATCAAAGAAAAAACTACACCCTGTTGTATATAGCACCTTAATGATCTTGTTAACAGGTTTAATTGCATGTGACCATAGCGCTGTGAACTCATAAGTTGCAGCTGCATTCACAAATAATAATCGATGCCCGAAAAATGTGGCACAAAGGAGAGTGGCTCGAGTATGGAAGCCTATTGCGGCCATTTCAGAATCTCGTCCCCTCGCCGCGAGAAGTCGAGGGCGAGAACACGAGAACACGAGAAGTCGAGGGCGAGAACACGAGAAGACGAGAAGTCGAGGGAGCGAGAAGTCGAGGGCGAGGGAGCGAGAGAGCGAGAACGCGAGGAAACAGGGCGAGAATACGAGGATCTCGCCCCGAGAACACGAGATTACTTTCACCTCGACTTCTCGTCTTCTCGTCCCTCGACTTCTCGCTCCCTCGTGTTCTCGCCTTTGAAAAACCTCGTGTTCTCGCTCCCTCGCCCTCGACTTCTCGCTCCCTCGACTTCTCGCCCTCGACTTCTCGCTCCCTCGTGTTCTCGCCTTTGAAAAACCTCGACTTCTCGCTCCCTCGCTCCCTCGCCTTTGAGTCAATCTCGTCTTCTCGTGTTCTCGCTCCCTCGCTTCGTCACAATCTCGTCTTCTCGTCTTCTCGCTCCCTCGCCTCGGAAGTGCAGTTATTACGCATGTCCACTGACTACCGTATCGGCATTTTTGTATTTTGACATGGATTATAATAAACGAAAATGGTTGAAGTTCTAGAAAATGTAATAGTCCTAAACAAGCTTAATTTCTTCTTGCACAGATAGTATTGTATTCTGTAATTGATTTTAAGTCTTCAGTCAAATCTTTCTTTGCTCTCTAAAAATATTCATCGGGTGTTTTCACTTGATGCGTGGTTTTGTCAGTGCTGCAGGATGGAGAGCCTGACAAGGGACAATGTATAGTTGTTCGAATGGGATTTTAAAAACGATGTCCTGTGTCTGGAATCGCAAGGAAGTTGGTTCTACGGTGGCTCACTGGGTAGGACGTTTGCTCTATAACTTCTTCAAAGTTCCTCGTGATTTTTGGCGATGTTCACTATTGTCAGTGGTGTAGGACGGAGAACTTAGCAAGAGACAAAGTATAATAGTTCGGATGGCATAAAAATAACCGAAGTCCTGTAGAACGGAGAGCTTAGCAAGAGACAAAGTATAATCGTTCGGAATGAATAAAAATAACCGAGGCCTCGTGTCCGGAATCTAATTGAAGTGGGAACTACGGTGGGTCAGTGAGTGGGACGTTTGCTCTCTTACTTCAGTGGTGTAGGAGGAAAGAATTGACAGGGGACCACGTAAAGTCGTCGGGTGGCATAGAAAAACAATGTCCCGTGTTCGGAATCAAAATGAAGTGGGAGTTACGGTGGCTCAGTGAGTAGGACGTTAATGTTTGGAGCCACGGCTGCTAAGTGGGTAAGACGCTGGCTCACTAAACTGAAGGTCACGTGTTCGATCCTTGCATTGGACAAGAAAGTTTATCGGGTTTTCCGACGTGGTTTCCCCATGTCATTGCATTGGTGCAGGACGGAGGGTTTGGCAAGGACAGTTGTCTATTTGTTCGGATGGGATGAAAATCCTAGGCTGTAAATTGACGTACACGTAAAAGATCCCTTGGCAGCCTGGATCCGATATAAGAGGAGACCTAGGTGCCGCTTTCCGAGCACAATTTCCCTTATAGTACAGTCGGAGCAGAACAGTAGGACGTTAAACCATATTTCATTTCATTTCATCAAAGTTCATCGGAAATATTCTAGCGGGTTTTTCCCATATCAGTGGAGAAGGAAGGGTTGGGTTAAATAATCGAGGTCATGTGTCCGGATTCGAAATAAGTTGGAGCTGCGGTGGCTCAATGCGTAGTCTAGCCTTTCTTGCGAGGTACCCTCTTATCAGTGTAGGTCGGAAGGCCTGGGGACAGCATGTCGTTCGGATGACATGGAACAGCGAGGTCTCGTATAGGCTAAACATTGGCGTGGGTGTGTGTGTGTGTGTGTGGGGGGGGGCTCGGTTTCGATACCCGCTTCTTTCTATGATGCTAATATTATCAAATATTATCAAATAAACTACTCGTAGTTTACCCGCCTATACACGGGCCCAAATTCGCCCGGTGTCCAAGTTCGCCCATGGCCCAAATTTGCTAGGGGCCCATATTTGCCCAGTGCTCAAATTCCCACGGGACCTAAATTATCCCGAGGTTTTATTCGTTCGTGGCCCAAATTTGCCTGTAGGACAGATTCGATGGCCTAAAATACATACGTGGTCGTTCTTTTCAATTTGATACGAGATATGTGGGGGTTAATCGCGGCGACGAAGCGTAATTCGCCTTGGGCCCGAATTCACTGACCTAAAACATTCCTGTTGTGATGCTGGTTAATTTAATAACACATAATAATGTGTAGGTGGAGAAAACAAACATACATAAACACACCCATACACACTTAGATTTTATTTATAATATATATATATTAAAGTAGATAAAGTACAAGTACTTCTTTGTTTACGGTAGACAATGCATAAAAAAATAGAAAAAATACGTCCAGGCAAAAAATTCTCCACTTTAGGCCTACATATATAGCCTATATATATGCCGTGGTGTGAAATTTCTAGCTTGCCTGCTTCTGTTTTCCGTCCTAGCAAGTTTCGGGTAAAAAAAGGTACATCATCTAATTCTTCTAGTATTACTTCATTGTCACGCGACTTTTCTGTTATCCATTCTTTGACGTTTGACAGAAGCCGTAAAATAAATACAGGCTTACTTAATGTGCGATGGTATTTGAATTTCGCGGTGATTTGGTTTTAACAAATCACGTGACATAGCTCGCCAATCAGACACACATAATGGAAGGTCGGGTAGAGTCAAAGATTACCGTTCTGTTTTGATAGTAAATATGGCGGAACACAGCAGGAGGCATTAAACAGCATTTTATTTTTTTGTTCTGTTTCATTTCCGACGTGGTTTCTCCTTGTCAGTGGTGCAAAAGGAGGGTCTAACAAGGTACAAGGACAGCTGTCTAGTTACGTAAAACCGAGGTCCCTTGTATTCATTGGTGTGCATGTAAAAAGGTACGATGACAGCCGTCTAGTTGTTTGGATGTGACGAAAAACCGAGGTCCCTTGTATACATTGGTGTGCACGTAAAAAGACCCCTTGGCAGTTGGAATTCGATAGCACACTGTATAGCATATGCCCATCTTCATTAGCCTAGCTTAGGAACAGAGCAGTAGGACGTTAAACCCCATTTTATTTTCTTATTCTGTTTCATTTCCGACGTGGTTTCTCCTTGTCAGTGGTGCAAAAGGAGGGTCTAACAAGGTACAAGGACAGCTGTCTAGTCGTTTGGATGTGACGAAAAACTGAGGTCTCTTGTATACATTGGTGTGCATGTAAAAAGGTACAATTACAGCTGTCTAGTCGTCCGGATGTGATGAAAAACCGAGGTCCTTTGTTTACATTGGTGTGCACATAAAAAGATCCCTTGGCAGTTGGAATTCGAAAGAAGAGTAGGGAATAGTGCTGTACCCGGCCAAATTTCCCTCATAGCACACTGTATGGTGTATGCCTGTTTTCATTAGCCCAGTGCATGTATAGGAACAAAACAGTAGGACGTTAAACTTCATTTCATTTCTAATTCATTTTACTGGAATCATTAAGATAACTATTTGTTTTTCTTTTATATATATATTTATATACTGGTATATATCTTGTACAGTGTAAATGGGCACAAGACCTGATCTGTGTGTATTCTGTGAATATAACAATCTGAACAGCAGATTAGAAACCGTTCTCCAGAACACTGATATTATTATAATTACTATATACATTTTTCATCAATACTAGTGGTGTGTTAGATCCCTGCATTGGCCAAGAAAGTTCATCTCAATTTACCGGTGTGGTTTCCCCTTGTCAATGATGCAGAATTGAGGGGCCTGACAAGGACAGCTGTCTAGTCGTTAAGATGGTATGGGAAACCGTGGTCCAGTGTACACATTGGCGTGCACGTAAAAGATTCCTTGGCAGTTGGAATTCAATATAAGTGTAGGCTGTAGCGGTGCTGCCCGGGCAAAATTTCCTCATAGCACACTGTATAGCATATGCTTGTCTTCCATTAACCCAGGTTAGGTGCAGAAGAGTAGGACGTTAAAACCCATTTCATTTCATTTACTAGTAGTGGGGGGGGTTGGGATGGCCTAGTGGTCTAGAGTGCCACGCTTCAACCTCTAGCTGGCCGGTCACCTCTGGCTTGCGGCTGTGGTTTCGATCCCTGTGTGAACGTATGTGGCATGGAGATGGGTTGCCTTCTCAACCTTGTGGGTTTTAACCTCCAGGCACTCCAGCTTCCTCCCACTGCTAAAGACCCCTACGCGCAAGCGAATTATTGAAATAAAATTAAACCATGTTAGTCCGGAAATGACCAAATTTGTGTCGAGTGGACGTTAAACCTCATTTCTCTTACTAGTAGTATATGGTATTGTTGTGTATGCAGGTGCGGATCCAGGATTTTTTTGCAGGGGGGGGGGGTCTAGGTTTGATAACGCCCAGCGCCGAAGGAGCTCAACCAATTAAGGGGGGTTTGGGGTCCCTCCCCTAGAAAAATTTGGTAAATTAGATTCAATTTGGTGCATTCTGACGTATTTCCGGAAGGTAAATACCAAAATTACAGGTCTAAAAATCGCCAATAAAATCGCATAAAATTTTTCAAGTCTGAGCAGGGGGGGGGGGGGGGGGGGGCGGACCCCCTGGACCCCCCCTCTGGATCCGCGCCTGGTATGAGGAAATTTATATTATTGCGTTTGTTTATTTTTGCCAAAATCGTTTTCATGTGTATTTAGTATGTATTTCTCTTGGATATTGTTTTACTGAAATAGTTTTTTATAAAAAATACTTGTTTCCAGTAAATAACAGATTCTTTCAATCATTGGTGCTATTTCTCTACTGTTGACCATATTTATTCCACAGACCTGGGATAAGTTGTTTTCATCGTGTCACTGCAACATTTAATATGTGGTATTATACAGTAATCCCGGCATATTTTCCACAGGTACATTGGGACAGGAACGCCCTTATTAGACTATGGCACACCTGATCTATACATCAGAAGGTATTTTTTTTTTAAATATGAATTACATGTTTGATAGTAAATATTATATTATTTAGCATCAAATATGGATAAAATAAGATCAAAAATTTGAAATATGTTCAGAAAAAAACAAAAACTCAAAAACTTTGAAAAATCACATTGACTCTATTAGTATTATTATATTATAGGTCTGGTGTGCCTTAGTCTAATAAGGGCGTTCCTGTCCCCATGTACCTGTGATATTTTCAGAAAAATTCTCTCTAACAAATGGAAACAAACCAACGTGTTCCGTCTCGTAAAAGGTATTCCGTGGTCTAATTATGGCTATTGACCCGTGACCCTATGACGTTGATTTTTGGTTTCTGATATTGTTTTAGAATTTGATTTTTTTCACCCCAGTATGGCTAAACTTGACATATATAGTCCGAGGCATAATTCTAGTGCTGACGTATTGTGCAATGCATCGGAAAAGAAATGTATGCGACAGTGGGAGAAACCGGAAAAACCCCACACGGCGAATCGAAACCGAACGACTACACGTTATCCCTTGCCAGGCCCTCCGTCCTCCATCCTACACAACTGACATGGGAGGACATCTCCAGAAGTTTAGCCCGATGCGCTTCGATGAAGCGAGAGAGCCATTGTAGCCACCACTTCATTACGATTTCGGACAAAGAACCTCGTATTTTATATATATACCGTTCAGGTCTTCAGTCCTATAGGCTACCACTGACAAGCAGGAACCCGACCGAAAAATCCTGAAAAACTTTGATAAAGTAAAAGAGCAAACGTCGATCCTATTCACTGAGCCATCGTAGCTCCATTTGTATTCCGGCCACGGGATCTCGGTTATTTGTATTCCATCCGAACAACTATTCATTGTCCCTTCTCAGGCCCCCCGTCCTACACCACTTACACCACTCTGTATTCGATCCCTGCATTTGAAGTGAAAGTTCATCCAGATTTTATTTCGGGCGTGATTTCTCCTTGTCAGTGATGCAAAACGTAGGGCCTGTCAAGGACACCTATTGGCGTGCACATAAAAGATCACTTGGAAGTTTAAATTCGATGTAAGAGTAGGCCTTAGCGCCACTGCCCGGGCAAAATTTCCTTGATAGCACACTGTATTATTGTATCGTATGCCCGTCTTCATTAGCCCAATTTAGGAACAGAACAGTAGGACGTTAGACCCCATTTTATTTCATTTCATTTCATTTAGATTCCGGACACGTCACCTCGGTTATTTTTATTTCATCCGAACGATTATACGTTGTCTCTTGCTAGGCTCTCTGTTCTACACCACTGACAATAGTGAACATCGCCAAAAATCACGAGGAACTTTGAAGAAGTTACAGAGCAAACGTCCTACCCAGTGAGCCACCGTAGAACCAACTTCCTTGCGATTCCAGACACAGGACATCGTTTTTTAAAATCCCATTCGAACAACTATACATTGTCCCTTGTCAGGCTCTCCATCCTGCAGCACTGACAAAACCACGCATCAAGTGAAAACACCCGATGGATTTTTTTAGAGAGCAAAAAATATTTGACTGAAGACTTAAAATCAATTACAGAATACAATACTATCTGTGCAAGAAGAAATTAAGCTTGTTTAGGACTATTACATTTTCTAGAACTTCAACCATTTTCGTTTATTATAATCCATGTCAAAATACAAAAATGCCGATACGGTAGTCAGTGGACATGCGTAATAACTGCACTTCCGAGGCGAGGGAGCGAGAAGACGAGAAGACGAGATTGTGACGAAGCGAGGGAGCGAGAACACGAGAAGACGAGATTGACTCAAAGGCGAGGGAGCGAGGGAGCGAGAAGTCGAGGTTTTTCAAAGGCGAGAACACGAGGGAGCGAGAAGTCGAGGGCGAGAAGTCGAGGGCGAGAAGTCGAGGGAGCGAGAAGTCGAGGGCGAGGGAGCGAGAACACGAGGTTTTTCAAAGGCGAGAACACGAGGGAGCGAGAAGTCGAGGGACGAGAAGACGAGAAGTCGAGGTGAAAGTAATCTCGTGTTCTCGGGGCGAGATCCTCGTATTCTCGCCCTGTTTCCTCGCGTTCTCGCTCTCTCGCTCCCTCGCCCTCGACTTCTCGCTCCCTCGACTTCTCGTCTTCTCGTGTTCTCGCCCTCGACTTCTCGTGTTCTCGTGTTCTCGCCCTCGACTTCTCGCGGCGAGGGGACGAGATTCTGAAATGGCCGCAATAGGCTTCCATACTCGAGGCAAAATGTTTGTCCGTCCGTCTGCCCGTCACATTTTTTGGGATACAATAACTGTCTTGGCGTTGGTGTTATTATACCAATACCTTGGTGAACATTTTCTGCCCAGGATAAGCAGAGATAAGCGATGTGATTGGTTGATGTTTTGGGACACGATACATTTAGTTCTAACTAACTGAGACTGATGAAACTTAGTTTCATTACAGCGATACCTTGACTAAGTTCGATAATGAGCATTTTCCGCCCAGGATAAGCAGGGCGATAAGCAATGTGATTGGTCGGGACTTTGGAACACCATAACTCTATTTCTAATTGAGATAGAATGTTCAAACTTGGCGTAGGCGTCCATTAGGTGCTTTGATCGAGTTCGATGGTGAATATTGTCTGCTTACGGAAAGCAGAGATAAGCAATCGGATTGGTTGATGTTTGGGGCACGATAACTTTGGTTATAATGAAGTGAAAACGACGAAACTATGAATATAGATTTATGTAACACTATCGAAGTGACAACAGAGATTAGTTTTGTAGATATAGGATCTATTTACATCGGAATATAACATCTACACACAAAACAATCCAGGAACTTAAACTAATATACAGGAACTACATGTAGACTACATCGGGAACTAGACTAGAACAGGAATACATATAAATCCACCATTCCGCCCTCTGCCAAGGCAGCGACTGAACTTTGGCGAGTCCATACACCGGTCTCTCCGTTTCTTTCTGTTCTTTCTTACCGTCAGCAAACTCAAATCGTTATATTCCCTCGAACAATAGATAACTCATGACCATTCCTGCAATCTGTTTTATCTCGTCATGTTATGCTTACTAACCAGTGTGTATTCCTTTGAAGTCACGTGAAGCTTATACACAGATCATACGAAGTTTGTAAATGGCATATGCAATTAATTACATGTTTAATTAGATCATAGCCAGCCCGTGCCTTAAGAGAAGTTTATACAGAGTTGAAAATTACGGTGTTTCGTTTTTTTGTAATTTCAGAATTTTCTTGCCAAAAATGGCTGCCGACGGCCATTTTTTCCAAAATTGCGACTACTTTGGGGACTTTCGGACGTTTTGAGCTTGACAGATCACTTAGAATGGTCCGGTATAGCTTGTAATGTGTCCATTTTGTGCTTTTCAGCTATGTAGAATCTATTCCCACTATTTTAAATGAGATTGTCAGAATCCAAGGTGGCGGAAATCCAGGAGACTCAAATCGTCTATTTTCGTGACATGGAAAAGCATTGTCAAACTGAACGGATTTTGAACCCATAAGATTCATTATCAGGGCCAAAATGATGTTCAAAATGACACTAATCTGCCTTTGGTTGAAAATGGCGGAAGGTAATGAGTGATGGTGAAGCTCGGATGGAGTATATTCACCACACTAATAATCTTGCCAAACTATGGCTGAACCTGGAAATTGTTTACAAAGATTTTTTTATGATTGATTTTAGTAGTCTAAGATGTCCTCTTTCAGAATGTGCCGGGTGTGCTTCGGTAACCCTTGAGCGTTTTGAGAAATTCTAGATCGCATCCAAGACGGCCGGCATTTCACTAAATACACTAAAATCGTTCATTATGTTGTTGGGTGATTAGATGATAGCAAAATCCGAAATGCCAGATAATATGACCCTTTACATCGTTCGCGGCGGTTGGAGGCGATTATTTCACCAAAGCAAATAAGATCTAGAGACAAACTATATATACTATTCAAAAAAAGTAGGGGATATTTGATTTGGGGGGCATAATACTAAAATATGCAAATGACTACGAAAAAAGTCACTATAGAACCTAACAGAAGAAACATTTCCAGTTACATGTGAAGCCCAAACGCACCAATAGCTACCGCATGGAATGCAGGTGATGCTTGGGATCATCATGGGGGTCCAACCCAAGATTTGCACGACTCTGACTTTGAATGTTACAGTCATTGTGGCATTGAATTCCAGGATGGAAACATCAGTTTAATTGTTTTAGTGACCAGAAAACAAATTTTGATATGCGTCGGCTTACCCAAAATGAAAGGTTACGTGCCCTTGGCATGCTACAGATCGGCACAACACAGGCGGTTGTGGCGCGGGCGATGAATGTTTCTCAGTCTGTCATAAACAGGCTATGGTCCAGATACCGTGATACACAATCTGTACAGGACAGACCACGCTCAGGTCGACCAAGGGCGACAACTCAAGCCCAGGATCGATTTATCCGTACCTTGGCCTTGAGAAATCGTGTCATCACAGCAAATCGGATCAGCGCTCGTCTTCAAACAGACACCGGTGTGAGAGTGAGTGGCCAGACGATTCGGAATTGACTGCATAGGGGTCACCTTCGCGCCCGACGTCCTCGCGTGATCCCTTGTTTGAGAGATCATCACATTCAGGCAAGACGTCGTTGGTGTAGGGATCGTCAACACTGGGATAATCGACGCTGGAGCAATGTGATGTTTTCAAATGAGTCAAGGTTCACTGTTGATTTTTTGGACAGACGTAGGAGGGTGTGGCGTCGTCGAAACGAGCGCTTCCAAGACGTTAACGTCATCAGACATGATCGATTTGGGGGTGGTTCTGTTATGGTGTGGGGAGGCATCACTGTTGCTGGAAGAACGGCTTTACATGTTGTTGCAGGGCGTGTTACAGGCCAGTACTACCGGGACAACATCTTGACAGTCCATGTTGTGCCGTTCGCACGACGTCATGGCCGCCGTTTCATCTTCCAGGATGACAACACAAGATGTCACAGGGCCAGGATTGTTACAGGTTACCTCCAACAACAGAACATCACCACATTACCTTGGCCAGCACTGAGTCCCGACCTCTCCCCCATCGAGCATGTCTGGGACACGCTTGGACAGAGGTTACGTCAACGTCAACAACGTCCTGCCAATGTCCAAGAACTTGCTGCTGCGTTGCAACAGGAATGGGACAGTCTGGACCAAAATGACCTTTGACGTCTCATTAGGAGTATGCCACGTCGGATCAATGCTTGTTTGGCAAACAGAGGAGGATTTACCCGTTACTGACTTTGTTGTGATGCTGTGGTAACTTTGCTGTTTGACCCCGGGTATCATTTTACCCTTATAATGGTCAGTCTGTGCCTTACTTAGTCTAACGATCATTTGGAATAAATCGATGAATGTGAACTTCATTTCATTTTGTCATTTGTTTCTTCGTCAGTTTCATTAGGTGACTTTAATAACACTTAAAAATCAAATATCCCCTACTTTTTTTGAATAGTATATTATGTTTCTGGACATAGGAGCATATGAGTGATATTATAACACCACGTACATGCCTCTCAGAAGCTCGGGGGTAAATTGGCCGTCTAGAATTTCTCAAAATGCTTAAGTGTTACCGAGGCCGGCACATTCTGAAAGAGGACACCTTAGACTACTAAAATCAATCATATAAAAAAATAACTTTGTAAACAAATTGCCAGGTCCAATCTTAGTTTGGCCAGATTAATAGTGTTGTGAATATACTTCATCCGAGCTTCACCTTCACTCATTACCTTCTGCCATTTTCAACCAAAGGCAGATTAGTGTCATTCTAAACATCATTTTGGCCCTGATAATGAATTTTATGGGTTAAAAATCAATTATTAGGGCCAAAATGATGTTCAGTTTGACAATGCTTTTCCATGCCACGAAAATAGTCGATTTGGGTCTCCATCCTGGATTTCCGCCATCTTGGATTCTGACAATCTCATTTAAGATAGTGGGAATAGATTCTACATAGCTGAAAAGCACAAAATGGACACATCACAAGCCATACCTGACCTTTCTTAGTGAATTATCAAATCCAAAACGTCCGAAAATCCTGAAAATAGTCACAATTTTGGAAAAAATGGCCGTCGGCAGCCATTTTTCGCAGGAAAATTCTGAAAATATTATGGCGTAAGTTTGACCCCGTGTGGACTTCGGTGAGGGGTAGAAACCTTAGAAATTCCCCAAAAAGTGAAAAGTAAACCACCCTATTGAAAAGTCAATATTATATATTATCAAAAACCAGCCGAGGTCATAAAGTTCTAAGCACCTAAATGATCGTTTTATTTAATGAAAGTTATAGGGTACTTTGCTACATTTATTATATCATTACCTTGACTAAGTTCGATTGTGTGAATGTTCTGCTTAGGTTAAGGAGCGATAAACAATTTGATTGGTCAAGACTTTGGGACACAACAACTCTGCTTTTAATTAAGGTAGAATGTTTAAACTTGATGTAGATGTTCATAAGGTGAATGTCTTGACTGACTTCAATGATTAACATTTCAAGCTGTAAGCTAAGCAAAGCTAATCAATTTCATTGGTCGATGCTTTGGGATAAGATAATCTTGATTCTGTCTGAAACTTAGTGTATAGTTTGATTGCTGGATACGTTTGAAAAAAATTAAATGTGTGATTAATATGTGTCATCTATTTATTTTGGGATTTCGGCGGGGGACACCATCCTCACTGTTGGCTTGTTAACTATTATAGCAAGAACGGCAAGCTCTGTATCTAAACCATACAAGGCCTAATGCATTATTTAACTGGTTGGATCATGGATGTTAAACTCTACTGACTTAACAAGATTGTTACATGTACCGGATCGGATGTAAAACTATAGCCCCGTTTACACTTGTCTGCGATAAGCGTGCCGTTTTGGCAAATGTGGAACTACATGTATTCATAGAAAAGTTCATTAAATCCCTGTACAAATTACCGGGATAAAAACAGCAAATCGCAACTATGCTGTGAACACTTGTTTTGGCCTTTTAAAAGTACAAAATTTGATTTTCATGGTTACCCTGTTGAAGCCTATGACCAGGTACACCAAAGAGAATAGAATAAAGTGAATATGATTATTACATAACTTTGACCTGATATTACGAAAATATGTATCGGATTAATTCTATGAGTTTATATGACATATAATGACTAATATGTATGATACAATATGTTGACTATGACTACATAACAGCTGATGAATTTAAGCTTTGTAGATTACCTCAAAACTTTTATATTTCAAAATTGTGTTTCAGGTTTGTTGTATACAAGTTACCAGAATTAGAACACAATAAATCGAGCCCTATTCTTCATGATGGGTTAGCTCATTTTTATCTGGATGCCAATAATCCAGAATTTCAACTATCAAAACATTCTTTGAACTCTTCAAATGATGCCATTTATTACACTCTACAACAGATTTACACTGCCAAGGTATTAGTACCAAAAGGTTATTTGCAAAATGCAGAAAACCGATTCAGATATCTAATTTTCCAAACTGCCAAAGATTTCTTTTGTGGAATGACAACCTGCCTTTGTTTAATTTATAAAATTTGATGTCTACAGATAAAGCTAGTGATGAGATATAACTGATTTTATCAAGTCATAATGTTAACTAAAATTGAAATAACTACATTTAATTTGAAATAACTAATAAAACATCAGATCAACCCAATAAAACAGTTTTGTTCCTTCAAGACTTATGTTCACCAGAATCAACCATGATTAGCTGCAGCATCGATTTCAAGATTTTTGGGTTCATATAATGGCAGATAACGTCATAATTCCAAACTAAACCTTATTTTACTGCTGCCATTTTTGAAACCTTTAACTGGCCCTAACAACATTCCTATTGATGGGTGAGTGTGGGGTGGGGGCGTGCTGGTGGGTGGCCGAATGGTTAAACACGTGTGCATTAGATCATAAAGTCAGGTGGTTTCGATTTCCGGCATGTACATGACAAGGAGTAGTATCATTTGTCCACATTCGTGGGTTTTCTCCGGGTGCCCCGGTTTCCCCCCACTGCTAAAGACTACTATACAAGCAAATTATTGAAATAAAATTAAACCATATTATTATTATTTGATAGGCGTTTTTAAACAATCATGCTAAAATTTCTCTCATAGTGCATGAAATAAACAACAAAATCACAGGGGATAAATGGTTGCTTGTGATAACTGCTTTAGATAAATGTATTAAGTAGGTTGTAGGCCTATGACAAACGGGCCCGTAGCCAGCTCATAAAATTTGTGGGGGGGGGGGAGGCTAGTGAATGTTTTTTGAGGGGGGGGGGGGCTAATTCGATTTTTGGGGGGCCTAGCCCCCCCTCCCTGTGGCTACGGGCGCGATGACAAATATTGTTGTCACCTTTAGATTTGTATAGCATTGGTTTTTGCCCGTCCAAAGTCTCTCGTGAGCACACTACATAAAAGTTGTTTGCAGATTTTCTTTTTATACGCCCACATTTTCATGTGGACGTATTTTTGTTTGTGGATTCTCTACAGGTCACATTTCTTATCCGATTTTGACGAAACTTGAAATATAGGTTTATCCCCATAAGATCTCGGTTCCTTTCGATATTGGCATGTATCGGATCGGAACCTCATGGATTATGGCCACTGATTGTACGAAATATCATGTTTTCTAGCTTGTGGACCCTATAGAGGTCACAATTTTTAACCGATTGTGATGAAACTTGACATGCATGTGTATAACCCCAAAATCTTGGTTCTTTTCGATATTTGCGCCCATCGGATCGTAACTTCCTGAATTATGGCCCCTGATTGTCCGAAAAATTGCCCTTTTTAGCTTGTGGTCCCTCTGGAGGTCAAAATTATTATCCGATTTAAAAAACCGTTTGATTATATCACCGTTACATGGTAATGAAGGTTGAGTTCAAATTTCGTGAAAATCGGACCAAAATTGACAAACAAAATGGCCGCCGTTTGTAAGCGAATAGTGTGAAAATATGTTATATCAAGGTTGTGGACCGTATAGAGGTCACAATTTTGAACCGATTTTGATGAAACTTGACATGCATGTTTATAACCCAAAGATCTTGGCTCTTTTTGATATTTGCGCCTATTGGATAGTAACTTCCTGAATTATGGCCCCTGATTGTCCGAAAAATGACCTTTTTTATCTTGTGGTCCCTCTGGAGGTCAGAATTATTATCCCATTTAAAAAACCGTTTGATTATATCACCGTCACACCATAATGAAGGTTTAGGTCGAATTTCGTGAAAATCGGACCAAAATTGACAGCTGTTCTTGTCAGGCCATCCATCCTTCATCACGAACAAGGGGAAACCACGCTAGAAAATCTAGATGAACTTTGTCACCCAATGCAGGGATCAAACACCCAACCTCAAGGCTACCGAGCCAGCATCTTACCCACTTAGCAACATGATCCCCAGTCGAATTTGAAGCCTATTGAAATGAACCTTTATAACCCAAAGATCTTAATTCATTTCGATATTTGCACATATCAAATTCTAATTTAATGATGTAGGAAAAATCACTTTCGGTATTGCTTGTTCTCTATCCATCTCTCGGAAATGTGGGCGTATCCTGCCTGGCAGTGCCAGCCTATCTTTCAAATTATAAGGGATAGTTTATTTGTTTATAAGGAAGACCCAATTAAAATTCAAAATCCTTTATTGCAAATCATAAAGTTAATATCTTGTCCATCTCCCACAATTTTTGCATAAAATTCTTTTGTACTGTTCAGATTAATGAAATAAACAATCTTCTTGAATTTCAACAATTTACTTATAACAATTTCTGAAAAAAAAATCTGCAGTTATTGCCCTTAATTATGTCATAAAGTCTTTTCAGTTTCCAAAGATATTTTACAATATATTAGAAATTTTACTTTTTATTTACGCAACAAATTATAATGTATAATGCGACAACATTTATCGACTGCTCGTATATTGCATTATTATGAATAATGATAGTTTATTTTAAATTAGGAAGACTCGATATTGTATGGTATGTATAATGATGAACCACCAAACCAAAGTGGTTCCTTAAACCATGGCCATTCAAAAGGTAAAATCAATCTTTAATCATTAATCTACATTATGCAAGATAAAAAAATATTGCAGAATGAGGGACGCAATGCAAGTTGACAGAGAAATTTTGTACCATAAATTCAGTTTTGATGGAGTTAATTATTATTTGTTGATTACTTGTTGTAAATACATCTTCATTCAGTACACAATCCAAGTAGTAACGAGCATTTAACAGATGTTGTGATATCTTGCAAATCTTGCTGATTATTCATAAAATGTTCAGTTAGTAGTCTACTGACACCCCAAATTTCGGGGGCTGGCTGAAAAGTTCTTAGCCTGAAAAGGATAGATCAACTGGGTTGAGGCAAACGTTTGCCACCAACAAGTACAATCATTGAATGAATCATAGTTATTCATAAACATAAGAACTGCAACTGTAGTGTTATTATTATTGTCCCCAGCCTTTCGAAGAAAGTTGGGGGACTATTAAAATGGTTTCGTCCGTCTGTCTGTCTGTCTGTCTGTCCGTCTGTCCGTCACACTTTTTGGGACACAATAACTCTCTTCCTAATTGAGCTAGAATGTTCAAACTTGGTGTATGTGTTTATTAGGTCAATGCCTTGATGGAGTTCGAAGATGAGCATTTTCCGCTTAGGGTAAGCAGAGATAAGCAATTTGATTGGTTGATGCTTTGGAACACGATAACTTTAGTTCTAATTAAGTGAGAGTGATGAAACTTGGTGTATAGTTTCATTACAGTAATACCTTGACTAAGTTCGATAATGAGCATTTTCTGCTCAGGGTAAGCAGAGCAATTTGATTGGTCGAGACTTTGGAACACAATAACTCCCCTTCTAATTGAGTTAAAATGTTCAAACTTGGTGTATATGCTTATTAGGTCAATGCCTTGATGGAGTTCGAAGATGAGCATTTTCCGCTTAGGGTAAGCAGAGATAAGCAATTTGATTGGTTGATGCTTTGGGACACGATGACTTTAGTTCTAATTAAGTGAGAGTGAGGAAACTTGGTGTATAGTTTCATTACAGTAATACCTTGACTAAGTTCGATAATGAGCATTTTCTGCTCAGGGTAAGCAGAGCGATACGCAATTTGATTGGTCGAGATTTTGGAACACAATAACTCTCCTTCTAATTGAGTTAAAATGTTCAAACTTGGTGTATATGCTTATTAGGTCAATACCTTGATGGAGTTCGAAGATGAGCATTTTCCGCTTAGGGTAAGCAGAGATAAGCAATTTGATTGGTTGATACTTTGGAACAAGATAACTTAGGTTCATCTTGATTGATGATTTTTATGCCAATACAATGACTGCATTCTCATTTAGTAATGGATTCGACAGTAACAGTGTATAGAAACGATTGACTTGGACACGAGGGCCCTTTCCCTTGGCCAGAGGGGCCCTTTTGTCTGCCTTTAGGGTCCCCCTAACTAGGGTACATTTTCATTTTTCTCGTCGGTTTTAGCATTTTTCTTTATAAAACACTTTTGGATGACACTTCGTGTACAGTTTGATTGCTCGATACGTTTGAAAAAAATAAATGTGCGATTAATTAATATGTGTCTTCTATTTATTTTGGGATTTCGGCGGGGGACATCAGCCTCACTGTTGGCTTGTTATTATTGCTTTCGAACCAGACCATCTTGTAAACCCACCCAATGAAATCACCAGAAATGGATAAACAGATACAGTCCTCTCTCTCTACTTAATGAGATGATGCCTCTTCCTTTTCCACAGTTACGAAATGGGCTGTGGAATTTAAGCATGGCAGAGAGTCTTGACAATGACCCGCATCCCGGAAGTCCACCAACAGCAACCATTCAAGAAAACATTACCTGGATGCATTACATTTTGATGACCGATCGACGATTAACCCCTCGTCATAATGCCAGTCAGTGTTGTGAGCATCTCTGGTGAGAGGGTTGGGCACATTATCGCCAATAAGTTAGAAATGACAAAAGAGTCTGCCAAGATGGGTGCCGAAGCTTTTGAATGTGGATCAGAAACATGTCAGATCCATGACGTCCTGCGACAATCGGCGCCGTTTTGAAGCAGATCCTGATAATTTTTGGTCGTCATTTTCCTAGTAATGATGACGTCACGTCAGCTGTGAATGACATTGTTTTAGGGTTGCTGAAGAAAATTTCTCCCTGACCAGTACCGAGGTCTTTCAACATCGTTGGCAAAGGTGTGTGTCTTTCGAAGGAGACTATGGATTTTGTGCAGGTCTTTAACTTTTCAACCAACCCTTGTTTGTAAATGGTAGTATATGTTTATCATTACAATTATCTATATTATAGGTGTGATAGCAAGTGATGAAAGTCAAGGCTATTGGTTGGTACACAGTGTACCCAAATACCCTCCACATAAAAATGAATCTTACACCTGGCCAGAGAGTGCAACAGTTTATGGTCAGAACTTCTTATGTATCACAATTAATTATACGACCATTGACAAGATAGGTATGTAGTCTTACAACAGATCATAACTTTTGAGGAAAAGTCAACTTTTCGTAAATGTTTTGTATTTATTTCATTTTCTAGTATATACATTGTGCTTGTTGGATCAAATGTTATTACATGACCTGCGCTGTTTTTGTGTTGTTACATTAAGAAAGAGATTACAAAAATACCTCAGGTCACAGCTAGTGATTTGTACTTGTAGAGCATGGTTGTAACAAAACCAGCTGTTGCCAGGCAGGATACGCCCACATTTTGAAAGAGATGGTTAGAGAACAAGCTAAACAAAAAGCATGTGTTCGTACTATCAGGAAGTTACGATCCGGTATGCGCGAATACCTAAAGCAACCAAGATTTGTGGGTTATAAGATATTTACACACTGGACCCTTTGTTCTCACTCGGGTGTTCAAGTTACTGACCAACCTTTATCGTGTTGTTTTAGCACGTGCACAGGTGATCATTTGAGGAAAAGTGGGTGTTCATGTAAATGAACACCCCAAATGATCACCCAAACATACTAACCCGGTGATTGTCAAAACAGACAACCGCGCATTTTCGTGCGTGTGCACTGTGTATTAGCAAAAACAAGAAACACCGTGTTAATTTTTAAAAGATAAATACATGTACATGTAGTTAAAACGACAAATAAATATTTTTTCACAGTAGATTGTGAAATAATATCATTAGCTAGAAAACGCAACCAACAGTATAAGAAACAAATGCGCGAAACCTAGCGAATTGGGCTAAATTTCTGTTTGAACATTTTTTTAAGATAATTGTCAGCTTGTAAAATACCAATCCTACATCATCACACATGATATTTTTTTTCGCACATGGATAGTTTGTGGCTGACAATTCGCGAATGTAAAACGTATTCCAGCCAATGCAGCACACCCCATTCGCACGAAATAAATATTACACTGAATAAGGGGTGTTGCATATTTTTTCTTTTGTCGATAAGGAGAGAGAGAGAAATGGGATTTAACGTTCACTCGACGTAGGGGTCTTTAACAGCCGGAGGAAACCGGAGGCCCTACCCCTTGTCACGTACCACCGAGGAATCAAAACCACAACATCGTAAATAAACCGGTATACACATATTCAGTTATTTACCCACTCCCCAATTTGCTGAGTAAACAACAATATATGATGTGCAAAATAAAGCATATTGGTACCTGTTTTTGACGAATTGGTAAAACAATTGTGTCTGATAAAAGGTCTGTGATAATAATGCGTCTCTCTCGTATTCTTCCATTTTCATTCACTCGTTCAACTTCTCACACAAAGAATCCATTGTGTAAGTCAGTTATCAATCTTGACCTCGGGGTCAAGTTAGATAAACACCCGCGCCCGTGCATTGAACACTTCGAACGCTGCGCGTTCTCAGTGTACAACTTTGCACGAGCTCGGGTGTTCATCTAACTTGAACCCCTCTGTCTCAGTTGATAACCCTTACATACTATTCAAAAAAGTAGGGGATATTTGATTTTGGGGGCATAATACTAAAATATGCAAATGACTACGAAAAAAGTCACTATAGAACCTAACAGAAGAAACATTTCCAGTTACATGTGACGCCCAAACGCACCAATAGCTACCGCATGGAATGCAGGTGATGCTTGGGATCATCATGGGGGTCCAACCCAAGATTTGCACGACTCTGACTTTGAATGTTACAGTCATTGTGGCATTGAATTCCAGGATGGAAACATCAGTTTAATTGTTTTAGTGACCAGAAAACAAATTTTGATATGCGTCGGCTTACCCAAAATGAAAGGTTACGTGCCCTTGGCATGCTACAGATCGGCACAACACAGGCGGTTGTGGCGCGGGCGATGAATGTTTCTCAGTCTGTCATAAACAGGCTATGGTCCAGATACCGTGATACACAATCTGTACAGGACAGACCACGCTCAGGTCGACCAAGGGCGACAACTCAAGCCCAGGATCGATTTATCCGTACCTTGGCCTTGAGAAATCGTGTCATCACAGCAAATCGGATCAGCGCTCGTCTTCAAACAGACACCGGTGTGAGAGTGAGTGGCCAGACGATTCGGAATTGACTGCATAGGGGTCACCTTCGCGCCCGACGTTAGTGTCATCAGACATGATCGATTTGGGGGTGGTTCTGTTATGGTGTGGGGAGGCATCACTGTTGCTGGAAGAACGGCTTTACAGGTTGTTGCAGGGCGTGTTACAGGCCAGTACTACCGGGACAACATCTTGGCAGTCCATGTTGTGCCGTTCGCACGACGTCATGGCCGCCGTTTCATCTTCCAGGATGACAACGCAAGATGTCACAGGGCCAGGATCGTTACAGGTTGCAACAGGAATGGGACAATCTGGACCAAAATGACCTTAGACGTCTCATTAGGAGTATGCCACGTCGGATCAATGCTTGTTTGGCATTCAGAGGAGGATTTACCCGTTACTGACTTTGTTGTGATGCTGTGGTAACTTTGCTGTTTGACCCCGGGTATCATTTTACCCTTATAATGGTCAGTCTGTGCCTTACTTAGTCTAATGATCATTTGGAATAAATCGATGAATGTGAACTTCATTTCATTTTGTCATTTGTTTCTTCGTCAGTTTCATTAGGTGACTTTAATAACACTTCAAAATCAAATATCCCCTACTTTTTTTGAATAGTATATTTCAAGTTTCATCAAAATCGGATAAAAATTGTGAATTTTAGAGGGTCCACAAACTTGATATACCGTATATTTAAACTATTTGCGTACGAAGGACGTCAATTTTGTCCGGTAGTTTTGCTCCGATTTTCACATAATTTGAACTCGGCCGTTATTTGGGTGTAAAAATGAAATATTTAAACGTTTTTGTTTTCAATAAAATAAAAATTGTGACCTCTAGAGGTACCAAAAGCTAAAAACGTGATTTTTTTTCGTACATTCAAGGACCACAGTTTAGGAAGTTGCGACCTAATATGCGCGAATATTAAAAGGAATCAAGATCCAAAATCGGAACACAATTGTGGCCTCTAGGGGGTCCACAACCTTGATATACCATACATATACTATGGCCATTTTATCTGGCAGTTCAGGTTTGATTTTCACGAAACTCGAACTCAATCAACATTATGGTGTAATGGTGATACATTCAAAGTTTTTGGGGTTTTCTTTTTAAATCGGATAAAAAAACAGATCATATACAACAATGTTCTTTATAGTTTTCGATATAAAGCTTGAAAAGCATAAACTCATTTGTATCCACATCAAACGATTAACAACCACTACTCATCTTGTTCTTATTCTTCTTGGGGTGACGTTCGTCGTAAAACCTAACGTCAATTCAAGCCCGGTCGACATGGAAATTGACATCTTTTTTCTTTGAACAATTCTGTATCCATTTGTGGAATAAGATTTTTTGAATTTTATCTAACGACTTGGTCCATAGTACAATCATACTTGTTATTAAATGCATTTTTATAATCGATCACGATCATTTTGCTATTGAGGTGATACTATATAACACCAAGATCAATAAACTTTCATGGAATTGCAAATCTATTAATGAATTCCTGATTGTCTTACATTTTACTGAATGTATTCCGAAGAAGTACAATCTTACCAGCTTATATTTTAGCCATATTATGATACAGTATGAAGGCCTTAATATTAAAAATGGCGATCTGATAATGACATTCTCTTATTTTGTGATCTTTAACAATTTTGTTTCTTCAATATACTTAAATATACATTACGGGAGATTTTTATAAGGAATTAGCCATTCTTGCTATACTATAACAGTTCGAAAATAGATGATGAAAGAAGAATACATGTATATTGAAAATTTCAGTCAGATTATTTTATACTGAACATAGTTATCACCAGTGTAATTTTTGACTAGAAATGGGATTGAATTCCATCTTCACCTTTTCATAAGTATGGCCGATCGTTTGATTGACAGGCGTTAACTCCACCTACATAATCTCTGCTGTCTTGTGTCTGCTGTCATCATATCCGAATTTGTGTTTTACCTTTTTGGATTTTTATACCAACTGGACAAAATGAGTGAGAGATTAAATTTTCATTCTTACTTGTATTTTGGGCATGCATTAAATCAATTTAATATAGGACATAATATTATAATACAATTATGATAAATCTATAGGTATCCACCAGTGGCGTCGTGCCTATTGGGGGAATAAAAATATTTTTATTGATATTATTAAGACAGAAGACCCGTCCGTCTGTATTAGAGATCACACGGTCTCCAGGTATTGTATAATTTGTCTTTATCTGTGTTTAGTTTGTTGCACTTTAAATAGTTTAGATGTCATTTGTTAAGACCTCGCTCAACAGCGGCCTCGCTTCGTACACTCTATCATTTAGCCTCGACCCGGGAGTATGACGTCAACGTAACGGTGAATATCCTCTCACGACGCCATTTATAATTAAATCAGTCAACGAAATCCCGTTTAAATCCAAGCTGAATCCAAGCCATCCGTGGGTCTACAGAGTTGGTTTTGTGCTTGTTATGTAAATAAAGATCTAATTTATAATTTCTATGACATCTGAAGCCTAAATAAAGACTTGCAATAATTAGATTTAGCTCTTGCATAATGCATGTTTAACATATATTTTACATTTCAGGAGAGCAGTATTTGTATAATTATCCCAAGTTTTATGATAAATACATGCCACCACAATTTGCTGAAGACAATCCAAATATGGTTAAGGCTTTTGGGGGCTTACGTGTTCAATCTCCACCATGGAACAACATGGCTGCTTTCTCTTCAAGTGGTGGAATTCAATTTCACAGTTTTGCAAAGTTTTGTAATTTTGAAAGAGGTGCGATACATAGTTTTGGCTTAAATCATTGGTTATGGGAGTTATAATTATTATTATTGTTTTTTTTTGTTGTTGGTTACGTTCTTCTGTATCTTTTTACATTGTACACTGTTGCCAAGTTTTTGCCATGTAGATATACCCCCTCTCTCCGTCTTTCTCTCTCCCACCCATCCTCCCCCGTTCTAGTTTTGCAGTTAAAGCTTGAAAACACCACACAAAAGAAAATTGGAATTTTTATAAATTTGCTGTGATTGTTTATTCAGGCCTTAAGTAGTTAAAGTATGAAATCTTATGAACTCAATGGGCATACAGGGCAAAGTTATCACTATAATGAAACTTGATGGAAATGTCCAATGGGGCATCAGCAAAAATCCTATTTAATTTCCGTATTTTGTGATTTTTAATGCTCCCCCAATATTTTGAAATGCTTAATACCATGGCTGGACTTATTCTTTAAAGGAAAGGTTCATGTAAACAAGACATTATTGTATAAAATTCTGATAATTCAAATGTTCTTGTCCTTTTAAAAAAACAATAGAACGGTATGTGTGACATCATAGTGCACTACGTGTTACATCTCTAGTCCAGATTTAGTTCACTTAAATTTAGAATAGTCTCCTGTTCAAAACAATTTTTTCCAATTTCCAATTAACCATTTCAACATGTTATTCTCCTTGTGACTAAAGCACAACATGTTTGGAATGACTTCGGGTTTTAGACATTAACTAAGTGTTGCCCAAACAATTCACCACACAAACCCCGCACACAACTGTCATAATCGAAGTGGTCGAAAAGCACAACCTTGTTGCTGAACTTAAATTTGTCGATTTTATGACTGGTACACCAATGTTCCTTTCTGTCCGTCTTCTGGGTGGGGTGGAAATGTTAAAATAGGTAACTTTCTTAATTTTGCAGGTCTTATTTAAACACCCATAAGTTGCATTAGGCATGTCATCAGCAAGGCTGGTGCACTTTGACGTCAACAGTTTGTCGACGTGATTAGTAGTCTTAGTTTTGATTGTTTGGGACTTATCCATGGATGGGAACATGGTGCCGTCCTTTGCGGTGACATTTATTAAATAAATAAGCCTTGTTGATCATTGATGGAACATGCTGAAGTCCTTTGCGGTGACATTTATTAAATAAAATAAGCATATTTGGTCTTATTTAATAGTTTTTAAAGCAGAAATGATTTTTCATAGAGTATGTATTTATTATGATTAAGCAAAATAACTTTTTCTTTAAGCCAACACATATTCATATTTATGTTCCTTCTGATTGACCAATTTCAACAATTTATACATGTGTATATTTATTTATTTTGAAGATTTATATGATGCCTGGCTTGCTCCATATTTTAAATCTGACATGTTCGCAGAAACTTGGCAGAATGGAAGAGGAAAATTACCTTCCAACTGTTCGACCAGATATAAGGTAGGCCCAAGTAAAATATTTTTCTGCCAATTTGAATACTTTATTTTAATAAAGAATTATTCACACGCCAAAATTTTTATATTGGTAATTTATCACCTACATCGTGAAATCTCAATCATTTTAAACCTTGTGTAGCAAATGAAATTGGCTTGATTAATCAGTGGCCATGTATTGTTGTCACCTGCTTACTTTATCCATCATCCATCTGTCCAGGATTCGTTGTATGGATGATCTGTATGTCAGAGTATTTCCTCATTTACTCTGTTACTGATGGAAATTTTAAATTGTTCATCATGGTAAATGGATGAAGCGTCTTAAATTGAAATGTTTTCTGGCAACAGTCTTGTATGCCAACATTTAATATGGTGGTCATCTGCTTCCAATGTCCGGCAGTCGGTTCAGCAATATATATATTTTTTGTCCCCCGCCTTTCGAAGAAAGTTGGGGGACTATTAAAATGGGTTCGTCCGTCCGTCCGTCCGTCCGTCCGTCCGTCTGTCTGTCTGTCTGTCTGTCTGTCTGTCTGTGTCTGTCTGTCCGTCTGTCTGTCCGTCACACTTTTTGGGACACAATAACTCTCTTCCTAATTGAGCTAGAATATTCAAACTTGGTGTATGTGTTTATTAGGTCAATGCCTTGATGTAGTTCGAAGATGAGCATTTTCCGCTTAGGGTAAGCAGAGATAAGCAATTAGATTGGTTGATGCTTTGGGACACGATAACTTTAGTTCTAATTAAGTGAGATTGATGAAACTTGGTGTATAGTTTCATTATATTAATACCTTGACTAAGTTCGATAATGAGCATTTTCTGCTCAGGGTAAGCAGAGCTATACGCAATTTGATTGGTCGAGAATTTGGAACACAATAACTCTCCTTCTAATTGAGTTAAAATGTTCAAACTTGGTGTATATGCTTATTAGGTCAATGCCTTGATGGAGTTGGAAGATGAGCATTTTCCGCGTAGGGTAAGCAGAGATAAGCAATTTGATTGGTTGATGCTTTGGGACACAATAACTTTAGTTCTAATTAAGTGAGAGTGATGAAACTTGGTGTATAGTTTCATTATAGTAATACCTTGACTAAGTTCGATAATGAGCATTTTCTGCTCAGGGTAAGCAGAGCGATACGCAATTTGATTGGTCGAGACTTTGGAACACAATAACTCTCCTTCTAATTTAGTTAAAATGTTCAAACTTGGTGTATATGCTTATTAGGTCAATGATGGAGTTCGAAGATGAGCATTTTCCGCTTAGGGTAAGCAGAGATAAGCAATTTGATTGGTTGATGCTTTGGGACACGATAACTTTAGTTCAAATTAAGTGAGAGTGATGAAACTTGGTGTATAGTTTCATTACAGTAATACCTTGACTAAGTTCGATAATGAGCATTTTCTGCTCAGGGTAAGCAGAGCGATACGCAATTTGATTGGTCTAGACTTTGGAACACAATAACTCTCCTTCTAATCGAGTTAAAATGTTCACACTTGGTGTATATGCTTATTAGGTCAATGCCTTGATGAAGTTCGAAGATGAGCATTTTCCGCTTAGGGTAGGCAGAGATAAGCAATTAGATTGGTTGATGCTTTGAGACACGATAACTTTAGTTCTAATTAAGTGAGAGTGATGAAACTTGGTGTATAGTTTCATTACAGTAATACCTTGACTATGATCGATAATGAGCATTTTCTGCTCAGGGTAAGCAGAGCGATAAGCAATTTGATTTGCCGAGACTTTGGAACACAATAACTCTTCTTCGAATTGAGTTAAAATGTTCAAAATTGGTGTGTATGCTTATTAGGTCAATGCCTTGATGGAGTTCGAAGATGAGCATTTTCTTCTTACGGTAGGCAGAGATAAGCAATTTTTGGATGACACTTCGTGTTCAGTTTGATTGGTCGATACGTTTGAAAAAAAATAAATGTGCGATTAATTAATATGTGTCATCTATTTATTTTGGCATTTCGGCGGGGGACATCAGCCTCACTGTTGGCTTGTTTAAATTAAACTTTGAACTGTTTCTATCACATGTTTAAGGATTGTTTCCTCATTACATTCTAACTTTAGAAAACTTGTGAACGTGATACATTTACTGATGGAATGTTTTTAATCTCAGTGAGACTGTTCATTAGGATATGGGAAGAATATTTCTGGATTTTGTATTTTCCCAGTTGTATTTCAATTTTTAAACATCTGTAATCTATAAAGTTCATTCGAAGCAGAGGCCCTATCAAATTCATAATTTTTCGCAGAGTTGAGTTTTGCCCCAATTACATTCAAATTCATGACACTACAGGACAAAAACCAATTAGATTATTATTTAAGATTTGTCATATTATCCGAATAACTAGACACTGTTTCTTGCAAGACTGTCCATCTGCACAATTTTATATGCTATAGGTGTTAAATGTTAAAGACATCTCACTACCGGAAGGAATCCAGTTTACAGAAACAAAAGATCATTCTAAGTGGGCCATTACTAGAGATGTTGGTAACTGGGTGTGTATTGGAGATATCAATAGAGAGGTAAGTTGAATTTCGTAATTACGATCACTTGAGATCGCTGGTAGCTCGGTGGGTAAGGGTTGCGATCTCAGTGTTAGTCAAGAAAGTATCTGAGGATTTTCAACTTGTCTGCGGTGCAGATGGAGGGCATGGCTGGTAACAACAGTGTCTTGTCTCGGATGAAAACAGGAGCGTGGTGACCCGTGATTTTGCACGAGGAACAAGATCCTGTCTGGATCTCCCCCAAAACAAGATTTATATTGGGCTAAATGGGACATGCTCGGGTCGATTTGTAGCATATGTGACCCACGGTATATCTTTGACACGAGGGTTGGGATGGCCTAGTGGACTAGAGAGCCGCGCTTCGACCTCTAGCTGGCCGATCACCTCTGGCTGGCGGCTGTGGTTTCGGGCCCTGGTGTGAGCGTATGTGGCATGGAGATAAGGGCGCCTTTTCCTCCCACTGCTAAAGACCCCTACGCGCAAGCGAAGTATTGAAATAAAATTAAAACCATATGTTAGTCCCGAAATGACCTGGTTTGTGTTGAGAGGACGTTAAACCCCATTTCTCTCTATATATATATATCTTTGACACTGGTGAAACATCATGATTATAATGTTGAAAACCGTATTGAAACCATGTGATTTATTTGCTTGGGGGCACAAAACATCAAGGGGACGCAAAAACTCAATACCATGACGCAATGCACCGCTCTCACTTAACCCCTGGATGGAGAATCGATGCCCCATGTACACATAAAAGAACCATTTTATAAAAAGGTTTTCAGTTGTACCAAGGCAATGTATCTTTAACAACATAAACCTGTATAATGACATTTTCAATTAATGTTGACATTGTAAAGGTGGGGAAAATTATGTGTGCTACATTTTGTTTCAGGAACCACAGGAGAAGCGGGCAGGAGGTACTGTGTGTTTTCAAAATAAAGATGTTTGGAAGAACTATAATAACAGTATTTTTGATGTACAAAACTGCTCTCCTAGATATTCTGTTTTCATCAAAAAGTAGAGATATTAAGAACACTTATAATATTCCAGCACTAAACCCCTAGATTATTTTGTTTTTCAATAATGCTAGGTTCCCACTCACGATTTGCACTGCGATAGAAATGATGGTTTCTATCGTGGACTAATCATGATGATCCTATTGGGTCTTGTAGTAATATTGTGGCAATCATGTTGGTCGTATCGAAATGTATCATAACGTATCTGCACATAACCAGATCGTTTACGCAATTGAGACAATCCTATAGTAGCGCCAGTACGAACCTAGCATTATGGCATGTTAATCTTGAGAATACTAATGGCATAACAACGATCCACAATACAGTATCTTGCTCTTTTGATTCTTAAATAAAGGTGGTTCCTGTAACTGTATTGTTTATCGTATATTTATATTAGCTTTATGTTATCCATGAAATTGATTAGCCTAACATATACCATTGAGGGAAAATACCCAAAATGCATATTGGAATTAATGTCAGATTCAACACGTTAATTTATTTTGCAAGCATTCATTTCGTGTTTTATGGTACTCAAGCTTAAATATATTTTATTGCAATTCTATTGTATTGTACACCACTGTAAATTTGATATTTTTCATTAGCATTACTCATTGATCATAGAAAAAATAACAATATGTTACTTTCAAAATGACCAAAATATTGCTTTGACCAATAAGAGGCTTTATTGCATATCTTACTGGATCAGCGGACGTATATTGTCGTAGCCCCTGTTCGTCCGGACGTCCGTCCACAATTTGTTTGTGGAAACTCTACAGGTCACAATTTTTATTCGATTTTGACGAAACTTTAGGTTTTATCTCCCAAAGATCTGAAACTTGAAATTCATGTTTATTACCCAAAGATCTTAGTTGTTTTCGATATTCGCGCATATCGGATTGTAACTTGCCGAATTATGGCCCCTGATTGTACGTAAAAATCGCGTTTTAGCTTGTGGTCCCAGGTCACAATTATTATCTGATTTAAAAAAAATGTTCGAATATATCACCGTTACACAGTAATGTTGGCTGAGTATATTTTATGTTTATATCAATTGGAAATCAAGAAAGTTACAGGCCTGTGATTTTTGTAACTTACCAAACCCTAATCTGATAAAAAAAAACAAAAAACATAGATCCTATTTCGTTTCGTTTGTATAGTTCAGAATTTTGTTTTACTTGTCTTTACTACACTAAGATCTGGACCAGTTGTTATCATTGACGTGTTCTGAATGGTGTGAGATATTAGCCAATGAAACGGTATGTTACACTAGTAATCCACTAGTAACATCAATGCTGATTGGTTAATCAAATATCTGACGCCATACGTGCAAAAGCCGCTCGTAGGACCTTTAACGTACCTGTTGCACCAACCGGTCAGCAGTGCTGAACTGGGTCCAGCTGTCCACCTGACCGCGACAGGTTGGCCTAAGCTCATTAAAAGATATGGGCCTGAGCCTATAAAGAAAAAACAAAACTGAGAAAGAAAAAGAAAAGAGAAAGAAAGAAAGGGGGGAAGGGAGGCGAGGACAGGAGAACGAAAATATAGGAAGCTTTGGTCTGAAAAGCTTGGTAAATGGGTTTGCGGTTGTCAATTTTCAAAATTTTCCAGCGGAGGGGGGGGGGGGGGACCAACCCAGACCCCCTCGGACGCTCGCGTTCCTTCGGCGCCCACTAGTGTGGGCCTTAGTCAGTGACCCGTCCGGTACTGGATCTTCATGAAGTGTAGGCCAAGGAAAGTATAAAAAACTAAATGAAATATAGATCTGTATTTTAATCAGATTGACCAAAACTGAAAGTCCTGAGATCGGAAGTTATCAGTAGTGTAATCATACGGGCTCCTGTCAAGCTTCCTTTGTCTCCAGGCGCAATCTACTATTTTAACTATTTTGATAAGATAAAACGACGGCGAAGTACGTATAAGCTACTCCACTTTTGTCAGGAATAATGTCGGCTATATGATCTAAAACCAACCGATGTCGGTAGACAAACAAGGGAAGTTTCAGTTGAAAACGACGTTAAAGATAACCGACCTTTCATGATATTAATCTTTAACTTATACCTCTACTAAACCTATGTATGATATTTTAGTACACAAATCTTTAGATTAACACACAAATAAAAACAAAAATCCTGACTTAAAAACCTTATCAATGAATTTATTAAGTGTTTTACAAATAATGACATTAATGTAGTTATTGCAACGGAAGATCTTAAAATAGTTCTTAACATGTTTTAAAATAGAGAATGAATCTGATAAGAACATAATTTGATAACTTAGACTACAAGAAAGGCTACAAGTTCAAGACATGTGCCAGCAGAGAGCACTGATCTCGTACCTTTTGCATTCCTGAAACATCTTAACGAGGAGTTTATGTCTTCCAAAAGCAATAATAGCTAACAGTCACAATCTAACTTTCAAAATTTTGGCAGGAATGCGGGTGACACATGATTAATTTGTTCATGTTGCCATTTGGAAATATAGCACCCGCTAACTGAATTTACACCAATTAGACTGCTTTTTTCCTCTAAATTTGGAACACTCTTTGACTAGCTGAACCAATGCAATCCTTCATTTGTATGTATCCGAAAATACGTTTACTAATTCTTTTTAGATAATCAACTTCTCTATTATGGGGCGGAGTGGGGAGTGCACCGTGGCTAATTGGTAAGACGCTGGCTCACTAGCCAGGAGGCTGCGTATTTATTCGATCCCTGCATTGGCCGAGAAAGTTCATCGGATGTTTCCCCTTGTCAGTGGTGCAGGACAGAGGGCCGGCAGTTGTCTTCTCGTTCGAATGGGACAAAAACTTCGTTCGAATGGGACAAAAACTGAGGTCCCATGTATACATTGACCTACGTTTATGTAATAAAAAAAAATATCCAGGCAGTCGGAATTTGATGAAAGGGTAGGCCATATTGCCGCTGCCCGAACAAAATTTTCCCCATAGAACACTGTATGACGTTTGCCCGTCTTCATTAGACCAGTCTCAGCAGAGCAGGAGGACGTTAAACCCCATTTCATTTCATGTCATTGATCTATAAATGGGGGGGGGGGTATTATATTTTTTTCGCCACGAGGGCATTATGGCAGATTAAATAAGAGTTAGCAGTTCTCATTATAATAGTTAAACTGGATAATGTAAAGGGAATTTGTTACAAATTTCCGTAAAAGTGATTCACTCTGAACCGAGAATTTAGTGATTGGATGTTAGGTCACCATTGTATAAGTCGATACGATAAAAAAAATCTTAGTCTGGATTATCCTCTTTTTGATTTATTCTGTCATCAATGGGCATTTGGCAGCATATCGGATTCAAATCTAATAAACATCGCATGCTAGCGATGAAATCAAGGGATGGATAAGCTGGTTAAAATCACATCAAATATACACCTTAGTGTTCCAGGATAAATATACATTCTAAAGTAGCAAAAAGGAGTGTAAAAAGATGAAGATGTTATACGATAAAAGGTTTTTCGATGCGCACTGCTGTATTCATGTGCTGTATCATGTATGAGCAATAAACACACATTGATGACGCCACACGCAAAATCGATACGAACCAGGAATTGGCGCTTGCCAAAAGCCTCTATTATGTATATTCCTCACAGTGTTCCGTTTGATTAGACTCCTACTACTCACTGCTGTAAATAGAGAAAATTAATAGTCCCATTAACAACCAATGGCTTACTGCGTAACAAAATCGTTAAATTTGAAACAAAGCTCCAAATTGGACCAAATTATGTTAACGTTACGTCATGGCTCACGATTTTATGATGCGCAATTAAGCAGTGTATAGCAGAATATTGCAGGAAAACTAATTGTGTGACAAACGAAGCTATCAATAAGAATACAATGGAAACAATACTGCATGAAGACGAACAATACTTTCACCGTTTTTAATACCTTAAATCACTGTTCAAAGTTTTAGGGAAGACTCCGTAGTAAACGAAAGGCTGCCATGTTCCTGTACATGGGATAGATTTGATTGAACGGGAAGAATACACACACTCCCTCCATAGCTCAAGTATCAGAAGCTAATCCAGCAATGGGCAGAGAGGGATTTCTCGGATCATTGCTTCAGGAATATTGTTAGTGAAAGGTTTAATAGGAAAGGTTGGATGAATAAGAAGAGCAAGAGACTTGATACCTTATGTATCCTCTATTTTACCGTCCATAACAAAATGGGTAATTGGTTTATTTATGTGACAGTTTTTTGATTGGTGGTTATATAACTAATAAACCACGAGGTCTCCAAATCAAGTCAGCAGTAGAGTCCATAGGTTCATCTCAAACTAGGAGGCGTTTAGATCAACCTCCTTCCTTCTCGATTATATGTAGATCTAAATTCCTTGTCTGATATTAACTACAAAACATAATTAATGATTTTTAATATTCGAAAATGTGTGACCCTTCCCTATGGGGTTGATTGTTGGCTGACAGGGGCGGTCAGAATCATAAAGACTAAAGACCCGTTTTTAAGAATTTTCACACAAATTAATTACCTTTCAAAATATGCAGCCATTGATAACGCAAGACAGTGAAAAAGTTGTACAAATGAAAATAAAATGGAGTCCTACATTGTGAATACCAAATCACTAGACAATGTTACTTGTTCCTTTCCAGTGGTTATTAATCAAGTGCCGAGTAAAATAGCGCTGCCGGGTAATATCTAAGCAAGCATCTGTTACACCTGCAAATTCCTAGTGCCGCCACCGCTCCGCTATCTATATGGACAAGAAGTCGTATCCTTTGCCAAATTCTTATCATTCCTGTAGCATGATTGTTGGTGTTTCATTAATGAATGTCCAAATATTTCGTTGCGTTACATGTCATTTATATGGCCACCTTTTAATCCCGACTAATCCTTGTCTCATTAAACTGTCATAATATCGCCTGTTATATAGTTCACATTAATACATGTTAATGTAAACAACCAGTCACGTGACAAGCCCTACTGAATGAATGAAATGTTACAACCTGTCAAGGCAGGCCCGGATCCAGGATTTTGTCGAGGGGGGGGGGGCATACACTGGAGCAAAGGATAGTACGTTGCAACCTTAAGAATTGTTTGGGCGGAGACAATGCGAAAATCATGTTTATATCATCTATTAATTAAAGAGCAGATATGTGAACTACAACAGTAGCAATGCAAACGAAATTGAAAATCAACTATGTCACTGGGGCTGGGGCTGGGGTGGGGGCACGGCCGGATCCGCGCCTTCAAGGAGAATTACAGCTTCTAAGATTTCTAAACAATGTTATGACCCTTAATCGTTTTGTAGGCAACTTTGAATGCTGTAACGAATACTTTTTAAGCATTAAGGTCATGAGAGAATGACTCTATTGATTTTTATCCTTCCTCGACTTACCATACCAGCGTTATGCCCCCTCTGCGAGAACACTGTGAACGCGATAGCAGATATAGATTTTTACGGATTTCATAAGAAGACGAATTCTAGCGATAAAGTTCGTTCCCCTAAAAAAAACAACCTTACATGTGAACTTGATAAAGTTTTTAGTTTTTAATCGATCTTTTTCATATTTGGCTTGATGGTTTCGATTCCCTGGTTGTACGTGACAAGGAGAGAAATCGCCTGTCCAACCTCGGTGTCCTTCGGTTACATCCGACTGCTAACATCCCCTATGCGCAAGTGAATTATAGAAATTGAACCATAAAATTGAAATGACCTAGTTTTTCTCGAGTATTGAGTGGGCGTTAAACCCCATTTTTCTCTCTCAATATTTGGCTTGAATCATTTTTATAATCCACAGCCCTCATTTTCGTTACGTTGCCAAAAATCGTGTAAACTCGACGATTGAAAATAATGGTGTCATAAGATTTCTTCACGGATTCTAGATCCTTATTAAGGTTGGTCAGCATCGAAGCTTTCCTTTCGGATAGGCTGCAGTAAAGCATGTGCGTGGCTGGCTATCTTTATCAAATTGGGTGAGAAATGTTGAGGTCAGGGGCGTACATAACGATTTCGTTTAGGGGGAAGTTTAGCCAAAATGCGACCGACTGATGCACATACCCCCGCCCCACACACCAGTGGTACTACAAACTGGCAGTTCACTATAATCGTGAATATGATAGTGCTGAGACAGTATAAGACAACTGAGGAGTAGAAGAATGATTTTAAAATGGAATTGAGCGCCGCAGGCGCGAAAAAATTTCAGATATGTAACGTAACCGAGTAGAAGAATGATGTTATAATGGAACCGCGCCTTTGGGACTGGGGTTGATAAGAAATGGGACAGAATCTTGAGGCTTATCTGTCAATTTCGCTTGTTTTATGATTGTATGTTTATCTTATTAATTCATCTAGTCGGAGACCGACTGCAGTGAGTACTTTTTTTGAGACCGACTATTTTTTGCTGTGGTAGAAAACATTTCATAGAACAACATACTCACAACAGAATAAGAGTGACAAGCAGACATGGTTATTTTATACTATAGTTTTGAGTGACGTATGCAATTTAGGCACACGGATTCACGCAAATACATAGCATTTGGGTTCTATTCTGGCATTGTTTTTGAGACCGACTGCAGTGACTGCACTTATTTTGTGACCGACTGTTTTTCTCCCTTGGTGAAATTTTGTTGTTAGACCAATTTAACATACTTACAACAGAATAAGAGTGACCTATACAATTAAGGCTCACGGATTCACGCAAATATATAGTATTTGGGATCTATTCTGGCATTGTGTTTGAGACCGACTGCAGTGACTGCACTTGTTTTGAGACCGACTATTTTTCTCCCTGGGTTACATTTTGTTGTAAGACTAACATTATACTCACAACAGAATGAGAGTGAAACACAACATCTTTTCAAAAATGATAAGTTGACAAGGTTATTTTATACTAAGACTGCTCCTATTTTGCGACCGACTGCACTGATTTTGCAACCGACTATTTTTATACTAAAGTTTTGCGTGAGTAGCGTGACGTATACAGTGAGTACTTACTTTGATACCATCTGCCTCTACTTTGTGACCGACTGCACTGATTTTGCGACTGACTATTTTTTTTGCGTGAGTAGCGTGACGTATACAGTGAGTACTTATTTTGATACCGACTGCATTTACTTTGCAACCGACTGCACTGACTTTGTGACCGACTATTTTTGTACTAAAGTTTTGCGTGAGTAGCGTGACGTATACTTATTTTGATGCCGACTACCTCTACTTTGCGACCGACTGCACTGATTTTGCGACCGACTATTACCCCCCCCCTCCACATTTACGCCCCTGGCTGAGGTCATGAGAGGACATATCGTATTGACTTTTTTGTACAGAATGGCGTTTCGCTGTTATGCCCTTTTCTGAAAATATTGTGAACGTGATAGAGGTCAGTCGGTGGATGAATCCTATTGCTTTTCAAGTTTGGTTTGAATCGTTGAGATCAGATAGGATAAACCATGTCGATTTTCAGCGCTGTAGGACTTTCTGTTGCAGAGATGCCGGAAAGGTAATATAGATGAGATTTCTTGAAGGCAACAATGATCATCATCAAGTCGAGTCCCGGATAAGCAGCTGTCTATGGCCACCTTTCCTCGAAACGTAGCCGCTGTGGTACTTCATCTGTTAATTTAATTTGTATTATTTCACAGATATCTTTCAGAGAAAATACACAGCTGCTAGTTTGGTCTGTGACATCATGACAGTCTGGCAGTATTTCAGGCACTGATCGTTGACATAAAGTGTCAAACGAAGCCCACCCACGATCGCCAAAATAAGAAATCGTCACGGAGGGTTGCCCCCACATCCACCCTCGGAAAATTTGAAAAATGGACTGCCGGAAATGCTGTCAAACAGAGGGCAGACAAGATTTGCCTTAACCTCTACCCCCCCCCCCCCCCCCCCGGCACTTGGCGACGTCACTGTTAATTGGCCTTTAATTTATAGAAATACTTGTTTTATCATCTATTGTACTAATTGCATAGATTTTTTGTCTCTGATCGAGGGAGCAGAAATCGTTGTATTGACGTGACCTGCTTATTTAAGCCACATACAGTAGCATCAGAGACTAGCATTCTGTCAATAATACCTAGTTAATCGGCGGTATAATTTTGACCAGATCTGACCGGTAATCCTTTCACAGCGTAAAAGGTATAGATATTATCGCGATATAAAGTGAAAACTTAAAAACGAAGCGAACCTTTGATCGCAAAATGACTTTTATACCACATATTATAAATATTGTTTAAAGAGAAACAAATGTCCTGAATGTAATGAGATGCCTGGCGGGCATGTGCGGGGAGCAAATAAAACCACCTATGTAAAGACATAAGATAAGGTCAGTATCAGATTACTGACAAGGCATTTTCGTATCAAGCCCCATGGACTTCTATTAAACCCACACTATGACATAAGCCCAAGCAATGTTGTTAAAGGGCCATCCCGATAATATTTGCAGGCCCGATTCTGCTATGAACTTTGAGATCGCTTCATAAATTTTATATTGACATATTCCGAGGGAGCGTGGAGGGATAATTCCCAATTCTGCTATGAACTTTGAGATCGCTTCATAAATTTTATATGACATATTCCGAGTGAGCGTGGGGGAGGGGGGTATATTTTGAGGGTATATTGAAGTCTGGCATCTTCTATTTCGCTTCGAATTTTTTACACGCAATGACGACATGTGGTCGCATTCGCACTACACTCGATTATATTTATGTTCGGCACTTAAATCTTTACTTCTCAGTCTTGTGATTAACCCGCATATTTTGGGCGATGGGTGAATAACTCTTTCTTTACAAAGAGAGAGAGAGAGAGAAATGGGGTTTAACGTCCACTCAACACAAACTAGGTCATTTCGGGACTAACATATGGTTTAATTTTATTTCAATAATTCGCTTGCGCGTAGGGGTCTTTAGCAGTGGGAGGAAACCGGGGTGCCCGGAGGAAACCCACGAGGTTGAGAAGGCGCCCCTATCTCCATGCCACATACGCTCACACCAGGGCTCGAAACCACAGCCGAAAGCCAGAGGTGACCGGCCAGCTACAGGTCGAAGCGCGGCACTCTAGACCACTAGGCCATCCCAACCCCCCTTTCTTTACAACTAGATCGTTATTTAATTTGAATCTCAAAGTGTTAAATTCCTGAACGCCAAGGCGTTGGTGTCACAGAGGCTTAGTTCTTTGCGAGCCAGATTGTCTGCAGACTCATTGCCTACTATGCCAACACGGGATGCTATCCATGTAAATTCTACGGTTTTAATGTGAGGTTGGCTGGCCGTGACCCTCCCCCCCCGCCCGTCAGCCCCAGTGACATAGTTTATTTTCATTTTCGTTTGCTTTGTTACTGTTGTAGTTCACATATCTGCTCTTTAATAGATGATATAAACATGATTTACGCGTTGTCTCCGCCCAAGCAACCCAAGGTTGTGACATATTACCCTTTGCTCCAGTGTGTGCCCCCCCCCCCCCTTTCGACAAAATCCTAGTCATGAAAAGATAACTGGTTGTGTAGACCAGGTTGACGGTTAAGCCAGTTGAATGATTTAATAATATCAGAATAAATTGACATTAAGAGTACTACATAATATCTAGTGACAAAGGAAGGAACTATTTTAATTGTTGTAGGACAGTATGGCGGTTCAGCCTTCTGTGGGGGAAAATAATGACAAAAAGAATAGGGACCTACACAACCATTATTCATATCAATCATTTTAATTTAATTTATGTCTAGAAAGTTAAAGCCTTGTATTGTTTTAAAGCTACAATTTCATATTTTTCAGTTATATTTTAAAAGTGTATTAAAATAAAGCCCTAATATAGATTGTACCTATAAACAGTCCTACTTTGTTAAAGAATAATCCTATTAATCCTTTAATTCACTATTGCCAGTTACAAAATTGGCAAAAATATCAGTTTCAACTTCAAATTAAAACGTTTGAACATAGGGAATAGAAAAACAAGAGAGGTAATGTTGTTATTGTGGGAAATAATGTCTATGATGTATAACAGTGAGTTGACAACCTTTTGAACAAAAGACATAGAAATGATTATTATGTTTTGAATTTCGCTTTAATTGATTTGTACTGTGTTGCTGCTGGCTCGTGTTTTTCTTTTCAGATAACTTTTATCAGGAGTTACTCGCAAGAAAGTAACCCTAACACTACATTTAAACGATGGAGTTTTGAACCGACTTAAAGGACTTTTAACCGTTTACTAACTTTTAACCGTTTGTATCGCGAACATTTCGCTTTTCCAGATAAAGTAAGCGGGTTCTTTTTCCCTACGTTTTTTTACTCGCACTGATGACGCCAAAATTGATCAGTTGGATATCATGTTCTCACCGTTTTTCTTTTTTAAATTATGACAAAGGGAGAAGATTGCCCACCCTCTCTTCTCACAACAGTGTGATTTAAAGTGACTTTTTGATGTACAAGGACTTTTTTTATTTTTGTGTTTTTGCAAACTTTAAGGTGACTAAATATACACGGATTTAAATCAACCTGGTCTATAATATCATATTTAATGTACTGGGCCCGGTTTCTCAAAACTAAGTTATTTTAACGATCCGTTAAACTCTAACGGATCGTTATCTTTGTAACGTGTCGTTTGTTAACGGTCCGTTAAATTTCTGTTGCTGGAAAGTCAATTTCATTATCCGTTAGCTAACGGATTCTTTAAAGTTAATCCAAGAGAAGACTGTTTGTTCATTGGCTGAATTTAAAAATTTTAATTTCAATGTACATGTATAACAACTTCATAGAGGTTACTATTAACAAGAAACTGAAGACAGCGAGACAACTGTGCAGTCTGTTCACAAAACTAGATTAAAGACAAAAAGATGACTGTAGAATTTACAACAGAAAACACTATAGAATACTTTATTTTTTCCTTTAGATATTTTAGCGTAAGTCTGTAAGAAAAATTATGGGATTTGCACTACAGAATTATGGGGCCATTATTTCCTATAGTTCACCAAAATTCTGTAGAATAGTATAGAATTTCATCGTATAGAAAATGGAATAGGCCCGCATCGCCCAACCCCCTAGAATGTTCTATAGAAAACTACATTGGTAATCTATGACTTTTTGCTACAGCCAACTAATGCCATCATTAAACAGATAACGGAGCCCCAAACCTCCGTTAAATATAACGCCAAGTTAACGACACATTAAAGTTAATGGGACTTCCAGCAACAGTCTTTCTCTCTGTTAAAGTTAACGATCCGTTAACATGGAGTTAACGGATCGTTAAAAGATAACGGAGCTTTGAGCAACCGGCCCCTGGACGTTAAATCTTTAATAGACAACGAACATCAATCAGAAGTATTAACAATAAACGCAACAGCCAGTATCAACATGTATTTGCAGTCCCTTATTTGTTATTGTTTTATATAATAAAAGAAAACAAATACAACATAGTTTTAGTTAAATGATTTTATTAATTTCTTATAATTTTAAAATATATCACATATTCTGTATTTATATGTAAACATTCGTGGATTTCCTGACACATTGCAGTGAAAACAAAACAAAACCAACAACAACAATTGCATAGTATAAAAAATCATACGAATAAATGACACCATCATATATAAAATGACTTAGCTGCGTTCATTATGATATTAGTAGTTTAAACAATAAAAACAAAATAGGTTGCCAGGCAACGAAACATACGCCCACACAGCAGTCAACAAGAGTTGTCGCATATTATTATCAGAAAATCATTAGAATTTGTTTGTTTTTTATTAAGTTCTGTCCCATGCTAAATTATCATGTAACGGTGATATAATCAAACGTTTTTTTTTAAATCGGATAATAATTGTGACCTCCAGAGGGACCACGAGCTAAAAAGGGCGATTTTTCGGACAGTCAGGGGCCATAATACAGGAAGTGACGATCCGATGGGCAAAATATCGGTTATTAACATACATGTCAAGTTTCATGAATATCGGTTCAAAATTGTGACCTCTATAGGGTCCACAAGCTAAAAACATGATTTTTCGTAAAATCATGGACCATAATCCATAAAGTTTCGATCCGATACATTCCAATATCGAAAGCAGCCGAGATCTTATGGGGATAAACCTATATTTCAAGTTTTGTCAAAATCGGATAAGAATTGTGACCTGTAGAGGGTCCACAACCTTGATATAACATATTTTCACACTATTCGCGTACAAACGGCGGCCATTTTGTCCGTCAATTTTGGTCCGATTTTCACGAAATTCGAACACAACCTTTATTACCATGTAACGGTGATATGATCAAACGGTTTTTAAAATCCGATTATAATTTTGACCTCCAGAGGGACCACAAACTAAACTGGACGATTTTTCGGACAATCAAGGGCCATAATTCAGGAAATTACGATCTGATGAGCGCAAATATCGAAAGGAACCAAGATCTTTGGGTTATTAACATACATGTCCAGTTTCATCAAAATCGGTTCAAAATTGTGACCTCTATAGGGTCCACAAGCTGAAAACGTGATTTTTCGTACAATCAGGGGCCATAATCCACGAAGTTTAGACCCGATACATGCCAATATCGAAAGCAGCCGAGATCTTACGGGGATAAACCTCTATAGGGTCCACAAGCTAAAAACATGATTTTTCGTACAATCATGGACCATAATCCATAAAGTTTCGATCCGATACATTCCAATATCGAAAGCAGCCGAGATCTTATGGGGATAAACCTATATTTCAAGTTTTGTCAAAATCGGATAAGAATTGTGACCTGTAGAGGGTCCACAACCTTGATATAACATATTTTCACACTATTCGCGTACAAACGGCGGCCATTTTGTCCGTCAATTTTGGTCCGATTTTCACGAAATTCGAACACAACCTTTATTACCATGTAACGGTGATATGATCAAACGGTTTTTAAAATCCGATTATAATTTTGACCTCCAGAGGGACCACAAACTAAACTGGACGATTTTTCGGACAATCAAGGGCCATAATTCAGGAAATTACGATCTGATGAGCGCAAATATCGAAAGGAACCAAGATCTTTGGGTTATTAACATACATGTCCAGTTTCATCAAAATCGGTTCAAAATTGTGACCTCTATAGGGTCCACAAGCTGAAAACGTGATTTTTCGTACAATCAGGGGCCATAATCCACGAAGTTTAGACCCGATACATGCCAATATCGAAAGCAGCCGAGATCTTACGGGGATAAACCTATATTTCAAGTTTCGTCAAAATCGGATAAGAATTGTGACCTGTAGAAAGTCCACAAACAAATTGTGGACGGACGGACTGACAGGGGCGACGACAATATACGTCCACATGAAAATGTGGGCGTATAAAAACAATTTTACTAAACTATAATGGATTCATGTCCTTTCTACTGTATTTTGAATGAAGGTACAATGTTTTCCGCTTCCCATCAAAGTATGTATTTTCAAAGTCAGGAAAGGTATGGGTATTGGGTTCAGATTATGTTTATTTTTTTACATACCTGCAAAGATCCCAAAACTTCACACTTTTTAAATATATACATTTTGAGATTGACAATATACTACCGTATATATTAATAAATCAAGGAAAATTCAAGTATAAACCAACGAATCAAGAAGATAAAACAAAAGAGAAAAGAGAGGAAGTTAGGACGACTTCTGGTTGACTTTAAAAGCTTGATGCGTCATTTGCATTTCCGTTAAAATATCAAATTTCCAACAGCTTTTATATACGCTAAATATAATATGTACGCAGACTGATTAGTTAACATTTAATTAAGAAAACAAAATTAAAATATCAATGTTAGATAATTAATGTTAGAATGTTCAATCAGATTGAAACTATCAAGAAAGATAGTGACGTCTGGTTACGCTCGAGCAGCATAGATCGATTAAATTTCGGTTTATCATAACTTTGTAAATACTGAGGGGAATTGAATTATTTTGGACTAGTATTTCTATTAGGAATTAAACTTACACAACATTGTAGTTTGGAAGAAATTCCTTGAGTGCCAAACGACGAATCGAGCATTAATTCGCTATATTATTTGTCTGCAATAGTGGATTGGATGGCTGAATGGTTAGCGCGTTGCTCTCACTCTCCTTATATTATCATTGAAGATTCAATGGCGTGGTTTCGATTTCCCGGTTGTGCGTGACAAGGAATGGGGTCGCCTGTCTAACCTTTGTCTTTTCTCCGGGTTATCTGCCAAAGACTCCCACACGCAAGCGAATTATCGAAATAAAATTGAATTTAGTCCCAAAATAACCTGGAAACGCAAAACAAAAAGACTGCCAAAGGCTCCCACATGCAAGCGAATTATTGAAATAAAATTAAACTACATGTAAGTCCCGAAATGACCCCTCTCTCTCTCTCTCCCTCTCTCTCTCTCTCTCTCTCTCAGAATTATGGGAATTTTGAAACGAATGCATTCTAAAGAGCATTACCCAGTTCGGATTATAAGAAAAGAAAATAAAATAAACGAAACGAATAGTATTAACATATATTATGAGGTTAAACCAAAATTCAACTTTAAATTAAGGGCTATTTTTATTTCGATAATTCGCTTGCATGTGGGAGCCTTTGGCAGTCTTTTTGTTTTGCGTTTCCAGACTAAATTCAATTTTATTTCGATAATTTGCTTGCGTGTGGGAGTCTTTGGCAGAGAACCCGGAGAAAGGACAAAGGTTAAACAGGCGACCCCATTCCTTGTCACGCACAACCGGGGATTCGAAACCACACCAGTTGACCCAAATGACAGGCTTTATGATACAGCGCTCGCGTGCTAACCATTCGGCCATCCAATCCCCTGTATACTGATAGAGATAATTTAATATAGATTACGTCATTTAAACCCCGTGTTCAAAGAAAATGTGTCGGAATTTTAGTACAATATAAAAAGTAAAAGGAAATTCAATTGACATATGATTGTTTACTAACTCTTTTCATCTTTTTTAGGGGGTGGGGGGGGGTAAAACTGCACGTAATGTCGACAGATAAACATACTTTCAGTTATACAACGGCATTTTATACGGGCGTGAAAGTTTTAAACAAATATAGATTATCACACCGAAATACACCAACAAATAAACTGCAATCAAATTAACATGGTTATTTTTTTAAAAATTAAAGATGGGATGTTATCTTTAATTTTATAGTTGGTATTTTAGGAAGTTAGGAAAAATTCCTGTTGAAAAATAAACACATTTATCATAAATGTTTCTGTATAGAATTATTGTTAAGGGGGAAACAGTTGGTTGTCATTGCTTGTTATAGAGGTTGTAGATTAACCAACATTCCAGGATCTTGTTATAACCTTTAGGTTATTGACCTCACCACTGTTTCTTAAAAGTGAAAGAGTGGGTTTAAACCAGTGGCTTAAAGATGCATTTAGATAGAGAGCTGGCGTTCTTGCTATAATAGTTCCAAGATAAAGAATGCAAAATTAATATACGTGAAGTTTCATTCAAATTAAGTTTTTCTGAGCGAAGTTATCACTGTTTGAAGTTTTGACAAAATGTGGCATGAATTTTTTATTGTCGTAAAAGCGGTAGTTATTATTCGAGACTTTACCTCTATTCGCCATTTTAAAATTAAATCATTAGAGATTTGATTATAGGCTTGTCATGTACAAAAATGCCGAGGCAATAGTTTATATAACAGTTGTAGTCAATGAAATCATTACTCACTTGAGAACGACAAGAAGAACTTGTTGAAACGTAGTGTGAATAAACTCAGTGATTGTTTTCCATATAAATTTGTGTTATTTACATAATGCACCTTTAAATATTGAAATAATAATTCGTCAAACATTAGCCAGGGTTGCGTTGAATAGTCCTTTATGTCTGTTTTCTAAATTCTAGTAAAACAAAACTCAAATAAAACAAACAACAAAAGAATCCCCTAAAACAGCTAATATCCTGATGCTGTTAATATTTATGTTGTTATAGCCTGAGATTTATATCTGTCTCGGCATGACATAGATTGTTTTTATTGCGTGGGTTAAACAAAAGTGAAATGTTAGCAATGGTTTAGACTTCGAAACTAGTAAGACAGAATTTCCGTATAGCTGTAAATAATGAGGTAAGAATATTCGGATTTGAGCGTGCGCACTTTCGGCTTTTAGGTGGGTTTTTTTATATTTCGAGGTGAAACTTTAAAGCAGGAGACACTTTAAAGCCGATTGAATGGACACACTTGGCGAATTCTTCCCCCGATACACCAGTCGATTGCATCATCACCCATTATGTGATAATTCACATGATTAAATAATGCAGTGACCAAGAAAAAGATAAAATAAAATCTGCAACGGTGAGAATATTTTTAATTTTACGCCATATTCATTTCCTCCCATAACATAATAAGCCCCGATTCTTTCTCAGAATTTTGACGTTTAAGTGATAGTCGTCATTTTGTCTTTAAAAATCATGTGACTTTCTCGACATTAGTGGTGATTGGCTAATGAATTTTACAATCCGGCGAATGACTCGGCAAACCGTACACACTAGGCGAACATAATCATGTTTGATTCGAGCGAATGATTTGGGTGAATTCAAATTCGGCATCGGGACACTGGACACACTAGGCGAATTTCGGCGGCGATTGATTCGGCCAAATGAATCAGCTTGTATATCCGACGCTTTAGATAGTAAAAAGCAATTTCTCCCCATCGTGGCCACTGACTTGCATACTTAGTACTTTGCATCCCCAAACGACCCCCACCCCCGTTATGTGTTGTCTCACTGTAACACAATTGCCCAATTTTCCTTTCCCTCTTTCCCTTTTAGTAATATTCGTAAAGTTATATACCCTGGTTCATTCTCATGTTTAAAATCGATTTAAGATAAAAGTTTATGGTTGATATAGTCATTGAGATATCGGGCACACTTTATTTGCCAGCAAATAAATAGTTTTGGGCCTGTGGTGGCCGAGTGATATGATAAAAAATGAGTATTAATATCTATTCTGTATAAATATGTAAAAACATCGTGGTCAAACTATCGTGGTTAAATCATCAGTGGTCAAACTTTTATCTAGTCCAACTGTTAACACATCACACGGTCTAAAAGTACTTCCGGGAAAGGATGAAGATGGGACAGGGTAAATGAGTATTTGATCACGTGGTTGAGGTAACGTCACTTTATTGGCTGGAGTAACATATTCTAGTCTTAATGGAACAACTTCCGGCGGAACATCATCAACCAAGTCCGGCATATCGGCTACCGTTCGATTAGATTCCTGTGAATAGCAACACAATAACACCGACTTGAAATGATTCCTGAATTTACCGCTTATTAAGGTATATATAATTGGGTTCACAGAATTGGCACCATAGGAAAAACACAAAGCAAATACTTCCCGTTTACGGAATATCAGAGTATCTCCGGATCCTGTAAAATCCTCGTAAAGATATATTATATGAATAGGTAACCAGCCAACACCAAAGGCTATTGTAATAGCGAATATTATCTTAGCAATTTTCCTTCGCGTTCTTAAACCACTTAAAGCGATATCATTTGGCCGGAATCCGGGTCGAACACTTGTCCACAGCTGTTTAATAATCCTGACATGGAAAGCACCAAGAAATATCTGAGGCAGAAGGAACATTGTGATAAACATAACTAATGTGTCAATCTGTTTATGACCTAAGTTATCACTTTTTCTCATACAAAACATCCTAGTCTGGAGTACAAGAAAATACTCTTCTTGGTGGTATATAAATATACGTGGTATCATAACAACTAAAGAAATACACCATATTATACATATCACAGTTTGCGCTCTTCTTGATGTTCTGAAATAAACAAATAATTATATATTCACAGATGGAATGGCCGTCAATGTGTGCCTATTGTTTTAAGGATCGACAATTTTTTCACGTGGGGGGGGGGACAGGGAATGTCGGGCGAAAACCTTTATGCAGGGCAGGGCAAGGCAGGGGGGGGGGGGCTTCGTCATGGATAGTATTTTACTCATCCAGGTTGTTAATTGGTCTGTTTATTTCATCAATACCAGTAACGGGGATTAACTTTCAATTTTTACACATTTTATGTTTGTGTGAACTAATTTGTTTCACTATTTACATTAACTACATGTATGTTTGTTGGAAATGTACTTTCATATGCTTCGTTTACTTCATCGGCAGATGATATAAAGCTATTGTTGACCATCTGTGTCATAGTGGTGTCCAAACGAAATTTACTCTAAGAAGCGGTTTGAAATTGTGTGTTGTTACGTTAGCTTGTTGTAGGTGTTAGGACTGTAATCACACAAATATCATATTATCAGAAGCTAAATAATCATGTGCATACCCAATCCCAATTACATAAGCTTCTATACCTCCCAGCAGTCATTTTAGCGGAGCAGTTGGCATTAAGTTATGTGTTGCCTATGTTCCACTATACACTTACCAAATATTGTATAGAGGGAGAGAGCTGATCCATAGATTTTACTATCATTTATATCTTCTAACATTGATAGGCTCAGTGACCTTGAGCTCTTTCACTATTTCAGAGCAGTGAAAATAATAACATGTATATCCCTTCACTCTGTTAATTTGGTTTTAAAATATTAACAGACAGACATTAATCGCCATATCACGACTGGACGTTAGTCTTGCCATGATTGGTTTACCAGATTTTGTATTCACCGAATTACTGATAAAACAACTAAAATAATCCGATTAACCCAGACGCTCGAACAGAAAATCAGCCGCATGTTATTGTTTGTTGTGCCATTCTGGTGACATTCACGTCTAAAAACAACAGCTTATATCTCCATGACAAGTTCCATTCGTTAAACACAGTTGGAATAACTTCCTTGAATGGCAATATGCCTTTAAGTTAGCATTACATTACCAACCTTTACTTAAAATATTCTACTAAACGTTGCTATAATATTGTTAGTTTAAGCCTACCTTGTAGTTCTGGATCTAACAGGGTGGATTATAGCATAATATCGATCTACGCTAGTTGCTGTTAAAGTTAAAACACTTATTGCCAAGCTAACACTCTGTACATAATTTACAAATCTACCTAAAATTACAAAAATACATGTTACCAATGGAACAGCACATTTTCATCGAAATTAAAGGACACACGTGTCGGACATACGGGTCCTTGTGTATATCATTGAAACTTTTTTTTTTGTTTTCAAATTCCCACATTATCATTAGTCCGGGTTATAATTGAGGGAGAGGTAGACTTCCTCGTGTGGTTTTTCTAGACCAGTTTTTTGCCCCCCGCCTTTCGAAGAAAGTTGGGGGACTATTAAAATGGGTTCGTCTGTCTGTCTGTCCGTCCAACCGTCCGTCCACCCGTTCGTCTGTCCGTCACACTCTTTGGGGGCACAATAACTATCCTCCTAATTAAGCTAGAATGTCCAAACTTGGTGTAGGTGTTTATTAGGTCAACACCTTGGTGGAGTTCGAAGATGAGCAATTTCTGCTTAGGGTAAGCAGAGATAAGCAATTTGATTGGTTGATGCTTTGGGACACGATAACTTTAGTTCAAATTAAGTGAGGGTGATGAAACTTGGTGTATAGTTTCATTACACCAATACCCCGACTAAGTTCGATTATGAACATTTTCTGCTCAGGGTAAGCGAGCGATAAGCAATTTAATTGGCCGAAACTTTGGATTACAATAATTCTCCGTGTAGGCGTTCATTAGGTGAATGCCTTGACGGATTTTGATGCAGATATAAACAATATGATTGGTTGATGCTTTGGCTTTGGGGCACGGTAACTTTGGTTATAATGAAGTGAGAGCGATGAAACTCAGAATATAGATTCATTATATATCATTACCTTGACTTAGTTTGATAGTGAGAATTTTCTGCCTAGGCTAAGGAGGAATTGGTCAAGACTTTGGAACATAACAACTTTTAATTGAGGTAGAATGTTTAAACTTGATATAGATATTCATTAGGTGAATGTCTTGACTGAGTTCAATGATTAACATTTCGAGCTGAAGCTAAGCAGAGCTAATCAATTTCATTGGTCGAGTGATGAAACTTACTGTATAGTTTGATTGGTCCTTACTTTTGAAAAAAGTAAACATGCGATTGATTAATACATGTATGTGTCATTTTGGGATTTCGGCGGGGGACATCAGCCTCACTGTTGGCTTGTTTTTATTCTGAACAAGAATATATTACAAGGTAAACAGCCATATCCTTAACTGAGTGTGGGGACTATTCAGACTACAGTGATCTGATCCACTTTGAAATTTGATGATATAACATCGTGAGTGATTTGTCATACCAGGATCCTGGATACATTGTAAGGACAATTCAGTATAAGCTCTTGCTTACCCTTTTAGCTCCTTCAAGAATGAAATGTCAAACATTTCTTCAGTGATCATTGTGACAGTATTGGTTCTTTTAAATCAAGTTCTTGATGACAACACTGGTATATACATCTAATAATAGTTTTATTCTGCTTCTTACAATAGGTACAAACATCGTGATGTAAACGACCGTAGAACTAACTATATGGAAGGAGTCATGACTTAATTAGCTTGGCTTAGCACGAGTGTGCTAACTCCAGAAGCTGTCGTCTCGTACCGTCTCGTGCCAAGGCGCCCATGGCCTTCGCTCAGTCCTGGCCGGACCTAACTCCTAGCCCTGCCTGGACCTGACTGAAGATTCGTTTCTGTTCTGAGTTTATAAACGTATTCGAGACAAAGGAGCTCATTAGACACCTGTCTAATGTATCAAGCATCATATGAAGGTTTAACATTCAATATAGTTATTCAGATAAAGTTAGATAAGACATGCCAACAACAAGTTCTAGTTACGCAATGACATAAGGAATACTACCAAGATCTCCAGCCGAGTGCTGATAGCAACAGGTTTATGTTACAATCACTTACACGTATTTTGATATGGCAGGACGCTTCTATGACATATGTCATTGTGTAATATACCTATCCCTCTTTTTAGAAAAAAATATGAAATATTTTTTTAAAGCCTTTACAAATTTGAATATAACTGGGATCGATAATATCTACCCTAATCTTAAAAGATAAAAATAACAATAAGAATGAAAAGACATATAAATACAAACAACACTTGTAAAATGTCGTATACAAAAATGTCTATAAACAAAAAGAAAAGGTAAATGAAACACACACGAATTTAAAAGTTATATATACTTGTAAAATGTCATAATATCCAAAAATGTCTTTAAACAAAATGAAAAGGTCAATGAAAAACACACGAACTTAAAAGTTCTATACACACAATCGGTCACACACGCGAGTCAATAAAAAAAAACCAAACGAGATCCTGGAATCGCAAACACAGACTACTCTTATTATTCATATAAATGGTGGAATCGCGAACACAAACTACTAGTACTATAATTATCTTCTTAGACCGATTATTTGGTGGAATCGCGAACACAAACTACTGTAATTATCTTCTTAGACCGCTACTGCACTGTCGTAGCCAACTGTAGGGGTGGGGTACATATGATGCCCTTCCTCTCGTTCCAGTAATGTTGAGGGGTCAGAATTTTCCATGCTCCGTTTAGTTCAGCTCTTGTTATTGACCGGTAGTCTTTTCATTTTCCATACCGTCTGGCAAAACGGCGTGTTATGACATGTGCTATGAAGAGTATTAACTGCCACCCGTGCCGAAGTTTTATCATCTGCTTATCATATATATCATGGAGTGAACTTAATTAATAGTTAATCAAATTAGCAAGTGGAACAGACTTGACTTTAGATAATGATCTAACGATATTTACATTTGAAATTAGGGAGTCATATTGTTTTATCTTAAGAATAATGAATGATCTGAACACATTTAACCAATCTTAAATAAGATATTTTTGAAAGAACTAACGGTTTATCTCTATAATTTTTAAACACAACACAAAACAAGACAAAACGTTCGCTCTTAAATCCGAGCACAACCCTCCTGGGGTTAAACCACTTAACATAAACTTCTCCCGTTACATATCGGGGCATTTCCCATTAAAACTTTGGGGTATTACAAATAAAAATCTTAATCCCGTAAATATCGGGTCTTTCCCATTAAATATTTGGGGTATTACAAATAAAAATCTCACCCGTAAATATCGGGGCCTTTGCCATTAACTATTTGGATAATATACACGTATAGACAAAATAAACGAAAAAACTTAGAGATAAACCCGTTAATACTTTGTGAATGTAAAATTCCTAATTACGATATTGTTAACTCAATTCTAGTTAAACAATCACAAAACATTTTACTGCGCAATATAAACCTGTTAATACTAATTTTAAATGCCAAAATATGTGTTCAAAAACAAACAATTATAATTCATAATCTTTTAAAAACAACATGACGCATTTTAAAACAAATAATATATATACAATTTTGTTTTCGTCATTTTCCTGTTCCACTACTTGCTAATATTAAATTTAGTAACTACACCATGATATTTAACGACGCGTGATGATAAACTGCAGATTTCCAGTTAAATTATAATACATAGCACTAATGTCATTTTTTCACCCTCGCCATGGTAGGATTAGAAAAGACTTACCCCGTTGGTAGCTCTGGGAGCCTCTGGCCTGTGAACTTAGTGGTTAGGACTTCAATCGTTGCTCTGGTCAGACGGCACCAATTAATATGTGACAGTATTGGTTCTTTTAAATCAAGTTCTTGATGACAACACTGGTATATACATCTAATAATAGTTTTATTCTGCTTCTTACAATAGGTACAAACATCGTGATGTAAACGACCGTAGAACTAACTATATGGAAGGAGTCATGACTTAATTAGCTTGGCTTAGCACGAGTGTGCTAACTCCAGAAGCTGTCGTCTCGTACCGTCTCGTGCCAAGGCGCCCATGGCCTTCGCTCAGTCCTGGCCGGACCTAACTCCTAGCCCTGCCTGGACCTGACTGAAGATTCGTTTCTGTTCTGAGTTTATAAACGTATTCGAGACAAAGGAGCTCATTAGACACCTGTCTAATGTATCAAGCATCATATGAAGGTTTAACATTCAATATAGTTTATCAGATAAAGTTAGATAAGACATGCCAACAACAAGTTCTAGTTACGCAATGACATAAGGAATACTACCAAGATCTCCAGCCGAGTGCTGATAGCAACAGGTTTATGTTACAATCACTTACACGTATTTTGATATGGCAGGACGCTTCTATGACATATGTCATTGTGTAATATCATGCAGAAACAACTTACCAATCACAGGACACACAGGACAGGGCAAAAAAAAGATAGGAAAAAAAATGACGGACAAACAACCCCCCGAAAAAGAAAGTCATTCTGTTATCTAATTGTATCAGGAAATCACAAATTTGCCTTCTTCTGCTTTGGTCTGAAATGCTTGGAAAATGCCATTGTCAATTTTCAAAATTTTCCTTGGGGGGAGAACCCCAACAGAGCCCCCTCCGACGCCCGCGCGCCTTCGGCGTCCTCGTGACGTGCCTTTGGCGCGTACTTGTGAGGGCCTTGTTCAATGACTTGACCATGTGTAAACATAATATAACGCTTTGTAATGCTTATTTAAAGCTTAACGACATAAGCACGTAGTTCCAAAAGACTTTTATATAGTTGTTGTATGCGCTATGAGCACGATTTGTGGATTTGGTGCTATATAAATGGACATATCATTATTAATTCAGATTAGACTTTAGCGGCTATTTTGAAGAACACCTCCATATAGATTATTTGTCACAAATGTACATTCTTTTCAAATAACTTTATGTAAAACTAATGCATAAATAGGTCAAATGCGCCGCAATAATATTTTCTTAACCTACACAGGCCCATTTCCTTTTCTCTGAGTTGTTTGCGACCATTTTGAAGAGCGCCCTCATCATTTTATAATCTTCATAAAATGTGTGATACATAACTCTAATCACAATTAGTGCAAAATGTGACCATTGCGTGGCCTAATAAATGCTTATTAAAAATATATACAGTTTATCTACGTTTTTTGGCGGCCATGTGAAGAGCATCCTCACTTTTTATCATTTTCAAGGGTCTGGAATACAATCACAGCTTGTTTGGGAATAATTCTAATAATAACTAAGTGCGGGTGTCGTACGTTTATTTTGTTACCAGAAGGCAGCCTTTGTTATAATTGCCAAAAAAGGCGATGAAATTAGTATTAATAAGTATGCCTTTTCTAATGCATGGTTGCTATCGAAAGATTTGACTTTTACTCATTCTATAAAAAAAGAATATAAAATTAGTAGTGTTTTGAGATAATTTATTCTACAGACTTGAGACCAATCTTACAATAGCCGCCACTTCGATATAATTTAAAAAGAAGTGTGGCGTTTTGCAAAGAATTTGTCGCCTTGAAGGAGTACAGTTTAGCCCTGCCTCAATGTATGTAGTTATGTTGCCCACATATGCTGATTCAAGATTGGTGGCGAGAGGTGAGGAAAAAGACAAATATAGTTAGGGGTCGTTGAGCAGAAAGTGCTAGTGTTTTTGGGAATCAAACAAGCCAATTCTACACTCCACTGATCATTTTTGGAATTTTAAAGTGTAGTTAAATGTTTTATAATCTCTATTTTCGCACCATTGCAGTTTTCAGTAAGACTCACCATGTAATTTGATTTAAGTACTTTGTATTCAAGGAAAATAAAAAAATATACAAGCCATGTCGTGCGTTTTAAATACTCTAAATTCCAGCTGAGTCAGTGAGATACAGATAACTATTGATCGATTTTCAACAAACAGGCGGATAGCTGCATACAGGAAGCAAATACAAATTGAATGACACGTAAACAATCCAGCTCGGGTCATCTTTCAAAAGACCTGCCAATGTATCTCAATAACGATTATATCGTTGCAGTACAGCGTTATATTATTGTCCGTGTCCAAAATGTCGCGTTTCCTTGAACATCAACAGCCCAACCACACAATCTTTAACAGCTTCACAGCCCTGGAAGTTATTAGGTCTCAGTGGACAAGTTAAACCCATACTCCGCGCAGTGTTTCGTTTGATTATAGCTAATCCCACTACCCACTGCTGTACAGAGCGAACATTCTTGTGCTAAATTATGATTGGTCAGTAGTCCCATTACCAACCAGTAGCTGACAGTGTTACAAAGGCTTTACCTTTCAAGCAAAGCGCCAAATTGGACCAAACATGTTTACATAACGTTACGTCGTGGCTCACGATTTTATTATGCCCAATTAACCAGTGCATAGCAGATTATTGCAGTAAAACCAATTGCGTGAAAACGAGGCTATCAAATCGATTAAAATGTAAACAATACTGTTTGGAAACGAACATACTTTCACCGTTTTGTATACCTTAAATCACTGTTAAAAGCTTTAGGGAAGACCCAGATTAAACGAAGGACTGTCATGTTGCTGTACTTAAGTGATAGCTTTGATTGAACGAGAAGAATAGACACACTCCCGCAAAAGTTCAAGAATCCGAAGCTAATCCAGTAATGAGTAGAGGGATTTCTCGGGCCATTGCTTCAGGAATATGAGTTAAACCATGCTTTAAAATCTCATATGTTCATATCAGTTTAGCGACACTAAGGTAGCTCGAGGGTTCTTCTTCGTCCAAGATAGAATTGAGCTTGACCGCGGTTATCAGCCCACCCCGTCACGGAAAGTTCTCCTTGACTAAAATTGGATCCAGATGCACAAAGACGTTTGATGATGCTCGGGCTCAACTCCATGAGTGTATACCCCAAGAATTAGATATAGAACCTAGAGTGTTCCCTAGAATGTTCACTGTTCAGGACGACATTTTGAATATGTAAAATAAGATAAATAAACTTTGTATTCAAATAAGTAGGTCAGATTTCACATTTCAAAAAACTTAAATTTAATTTTATTCTTTGATGCCCCTTTGTATGGATGTCCGGGTCCGCCGCGCCCCCACCCCTGCTTCCCCTTCCTTTCGACACGTCACAGATGGGATCTAGACCCACAGAAGCATATTCCAATGATAATTGGGGGGGGGGGGGGGGTCAAGGGGGCTAAGTGGGAAAGACACTGACTCGCTAGCCTGGAGGTCAGGTGTTTAATCCTTGCATTGCTCGAGAAATTTCATCCAGATTTTCCGGCGTGGTTCCTCCTTGTCAGTGATGCATGACGGGACCCGACAAACACAGCTGTCTAGTCGTACCATGGGATGAAAAACTGAGGTCTTGTGTACACATTGGCGCGCACGTAAAAGATCCCATGTCAGATGGAATTCGACATAAGACACGGTCGGGCAAAATTCCCTTCATAGCACTGTATGGCGTATGCCCGTCTTAATTAGACTAATTCGGAACAGAACAGAAGGACATTATAAAACCCCATTTCATTTCATGTCCAATGACAATTTGGCAAAAACAACCACAGGTGTTCTCTTTTGACGGGGGTTAAAACACAGCCTAGTTTAACAGACTATTGTAAGTAGACATAGAGGTAGGCTTTCCAGACTACCTAACATATACATTTAAAACACAGCGCTACACTAGAGCACAATTAATAGATATGTTTTCAATTCTATTTGAACATTGCCCATGGGCTTCGAGCAGTGGCGGCGCCAGCCGTCGGTGGTTGGAGTGGCAATGCTGGCGCAAATTCCAAAGTTAAGGGGCCAAAGCCAAGAGTTTCAACTAGGGGTAGGGGGGGGGGGCTCCCCCAGTAAATTTTGAAGGTGGGGGCTCCCCCAGAAAATTTTGAAAAACAGGCTGCCGGAAATGCAGCCTGGCAGTATTTCTGGCAATGATCGCTGAGGTAAAGTGTCAAACGAACGGACTTGAGAACCTCGACGAATCCCACTCACGAGCGTCAAATTTTGAAAAATGGACCGTCGGAAATGCTATTGCGGGTGTGGCGACAGGCAGGGTAAGCTTACTCTTCCGGACACCTGTTACCACTGTTTATCGTGTATTTTGTACACGGTAAACAGTCCATTGCTGATTACACTATTTTGCCTATAACGTTTTTTGAGGACTTGGAATTTTGTCTAATGGTTTGGATTGTTCGTACTTGGTTTTATTTTATTTATATTTACAGTATTCAGTCAGGCACCGATCGTCGAGATATATAAATCGGACCACATACCGTCCGTCGCCTGATCACTAGTTTATCCTATCAGACCAAAATGGCAAACGAACGGGCTTGCGAACCTCAACGAAGTACCTTTGTGGGCGCCAATGTAGCGAGTCCTTGGTGGAGTTTTGGGGACATCCCCCCGAGAAAATTTTCAAAAATAGACTGTTGGAAATGCTGTTGGCAGTATTCAGGCACCAATCGTAAAGATAAATGAGCTGATCGGATGCCGTTTGTCTCCTATTCACTAGTCTTTCCGACCCCAGAGAGGAAAGTGTCAAATGAAATTCAACGAAGTCTCCAATAATTTGAAAAGTAGACTGGCCGAAATGCAATCGTCGAGATAAATAGAGCTTATCACTAGTTTATCCGACAAGAGAAGAAAGTGTCAAACGGCCGGAGTGAGTGACTCAAAGTGAATAGATATTTTCGCCAGGTAGCATTTCAGACACTGGTCGTCGAGATTAATAGAGCTGGGCAGATAATGTTAGTCGAAAAATAACCAGCTTATCCGAACAAAGAGGGGGGTGTCAATCGAACGGAGTGAGTGTATCAAGAGAATGTATATTCTCGTCGCGTTGAACTTATACCCCAAAACTTTTAAGGATCGTAAAAAGCACTTCTCAAGTAGGTTTATAGCTGCATAGGACCCTGCTATTCGTGGTTCCACAGTCGTCAGCCTTTGGATTATAGCAATCCATTTGGAAGATGTTTCGTTAAAGCACAGTGTGCGAGAACTTAAAAGTATATACTTCACATCATGGGTAGCCAATAAAGGTTTTCGACAATGAATGAATAAAATGTTGTTTTATGGCACGTCTTTCGTACAATAGGGGCTCGTGCGCCTCGCCGTATAAACTCTTCACTTGGGATGTACGAATGCCCCTTGTGTATGGTGTCGAGCTCTTTGAGATAAGACCTGCGGACAGACCCATACACATTACACCCATAATCGACTTTAGATGTTACGGTCTCTGCTCCCCAGTCAACATTTGATAAGACTCAATATGTTAAGGTCTTTCAGACATTTTCTCTTGAATATTTTTATATGTGAGAAGTTAGAGCCGGTATAAAAGACTAGAATTATTAATAAAGTCAATGGGAAGATAATTGGTGATCTGTGGCCAAATGTATGAGCTATATCCTTGGGTAGGGTGTTTCCAATACATTTGTAATAACATATAACTTTGACGAAAGTTGTAATGACCTAAGTTACGTCAAGAAGTACACTTTAAAAGATCTAAAATGTCTACTTTGTTGTGTAAGTGACACATACGTGTGATAAATAGTTTAAAGCATGACATTATATTGTATTTAAACATTTATAATTGACATTATGTCTTTTTTGTCGCCCCTCATGCATATGCTTAGACGCTTTTAAAGGGGCATTGGCGTTTGATTTCACGTTCTAAATATTGACAAAAATAATAATGTAAATTTAGTTTCGCAACATTTTCTTTTTCACACGTTATTAACTAAAGATTTAGTTATTATAAACTGCCTGGATAACCGAGGTTAGAAAGTTATCAGAACGCTGGGCCTAGATTATATTGTAAAGATGAAAATCAGGGGTGGGGGGGCGAATGATTAGTGCGTGTTGTATCATAAGGTCTCTCTATAATTTCTCGTGGCTCGGAGGGAGTCGCCTGTCCAGCCTCGTGGATTTGGTCCTCCGGTTTCCTCCCAATGCTAAAGACGCCTACCCACAAGCGAATTATTGTTTATGTCGGATGGTCATTAAACCCCATTTTTATCTCTCGATGAAATTCTTTCGAACACGTCGTTACGACATGGTATATCTGTCTGGTAAATTGTATCATTAAACACAGCTGTAATATCTGGCATTATCCTTTATAAAGATTGCCTGAGATTCCGACTGTGCTCTGTCGTAGTTGACCCAATTAGCGTTGAATCATTAAGCATCAGAATATCTAACAGAATATGGATTGATCTGTGGTATGCAGGCCATCCTCATTAAACACCAACATGCACGATTTTGATATTATATTAATTGATATTGACTTAACTGTGGGTGATGTGGATAGTATAAGTCTGAAGTATTCGCTTAAGGGTCAAATTTTAGTATCATACCGATCAAATGATATACTTAATTTGAAAAGTACATTAGTTTCTACTGATTTCAGACCGCTATCTTTATCTGTCTTAGACCAATCAACTAGAAACAATTCAACTATCTTTTCCCTAAAATCCAAGCCGTCCCTTCGTTTTTATATGTACACAGATTTGCTTAATTACACAATCATAACAACAGTCATTAAATTAAAATAGTATGATATATATATTTTTCTTTTGAAATATTTGTGAACGATTTGACTTGCTGTATCTTTAAGTTTGAATCTTATAATTACAACGTTTAGATAAAGCATGACAATATTCCTAGTTCAAACCACTCCTACAATTAAATATGGCTGTAATCGCTGTGAAAAAAAAATTGTTTAGTAGCAAGACTACAAATCCGAAAGAGTATTGACGTGTTACGGCTAAATGTGTCTCGTGGCGCCATCATTTCTCTTTAATTTAAAGAGTTTAATAGATTTTATCAAGACTGGCGTAGCGATTATACATGATGCACGAAAAACAACTCAGCCCAGCAATCGCACTATAAAAAGTAGTTAGCTCCAGTGTATTAATAATTTCTACCTGCATTGGGTGGGAAAATATATTACCCGCTAATCTTCTGTATATTATTCAATTTTGAACTCTTCAAAAAAAAACCGGAAGTTATACATCAAGGTCGAACATTTTGATATTAGTATAGGTCACGGTAATGTAATATGTATAGGTAAAAGATCATTGAACCGAGAGTGATCGAAATCACAGTTTGCAAAAATCGGAATCAAAATGACGACTGAATATCGATTTGAAGCTTTTTTTTGAAATAATGGAATCCAATATGGCGGCCAAACGGTTGTAAATGTTAACGAATATGAAAGATAATATTCTTTAAATGCATTTAGTAACTTGACAGATAAATAAACTATAAATATACTTATGGAAAAACAGCTACTGATTTATTTAGGCGACGTTTCGAAGAGTATTCTCTCAACGTTTTCAATCTAATACAATGTAACAAAATTTGGAGAAACATATATAGACAAAATTACAACAACAAAGTTGAAACAATACATAGCAAAAACAGACACGCCCGATTAAGGATAGGGGCTAATGTATTGATAGAGCCAGATAATAATTACACTATTGTTAACAGAGTAATTCCAAAGGTTTATACGGTTATAGGCAGGATTACACTGCTGACCATATTAGATTAATGGATTAAAAGATTAAAAACTAGTGGAGAGTAAACTATTGATACATAAAATGGCAAGGTAATATACACTTGTAATTGGGAATAAAGTATAAATGTTTATGGTTTAATTATTTCATTGCATGCACTCGGCAAGAATATGCCCATGTCACGGTTAAGATCTTTTGTGCTTCCTCTGATATGTATCGCCTTTATTAGTTTGCGTATATTTTCTATGGGGAGATTAACTGCCTCAATTCTATGTCCTTGGTTAGATTGGAGATGTTGGGCTACCGCAGAGTTTGTAGTAGAGGATTTGTCTAGTTTGTCCTATGTATTTGCTATCACAGGAACATGCAATTTCACAAACACAGCCCTTTGGAGGTGTTGGTTTGTTAGGGGTAAGCTTACCATTCGCCTTTAGGATGTCTTGTAGGGTTCGTCTTTTAGAGAAGGTGATTTGGATCCCTGTTGGACTGAGGAGCCTCCTAAGGTGATAAGAAAACTTCCCTTGAAATGGTATAGTGATTCTTACTGGTGGTTTGTCAAGTTTTGGTTTAGTGGTTTCTGTGGAACTGTTAGTGATAGTCTTGATGATTTTCTGTACTAATTGGTTTGGATAATTTGTTGTATTTGGTGAGGGCTTTTTCAATGTTACCAAATTTTTGCTACAGCTGTTGATGACACGGCGTGCTAGTGCGACTATGGTAGCTGTCTTTACACTGTGGGGGTGGTTAGACATGAAATTTACGTATTGGTCAGTGTGGGTGGGTTTCCTATACACGTTGGTGGTGAGTTTATCTTCAGACTGTTTTAACTAGAACACCTAGAAATGGGGGGGGGGGTATTGGTTCTTTCTGTTCCTATGGTGAATTTGATTCTATTTGTTTGGCTATTGAGGTGATTAATAAGTAGGTTAGGATCGTTGTTCTGTTGGAGGATGACGAACGTGTCGTCAACCTTACGAAGCCATGTAGTGGGTTGGGCTGCTGGGGTTGACAGGACACTCTTCTCAAAACTTGTCATGTAGATCTCGTTGGCATACGGCGATCTATGATGGGGCGGCTTAAGTTTATAAAATAGGGAAGTTGTGATTCGCTTGTGCTCTTTAAGATTCATTTACTGTGAGGTATGGTTGTCGTTATAGCTGTTGGTAGGGTCTATCTTTCTGTAAGTAGTGCGATCTGTATGTTGTCTCTTTTTGTCCATTAATACACTGTATTTCACTGAGGTTGATAACTGTTTCAGTTGGGTAATCATCTGTGTTATTATTGGTAGATCAGGCGACAGTGGCGGTTTTAAGATTTTTAAACTTTTTGAGTTGGTTAGCATGAGTGTTCTTTCTGGGGAAGTCTAGTTACTTAAGCTGCTTCGTTCGGAGTTGTTGGTAGTCTGATGGTGACAGAAGATTTTTTGGTTGAGAAATAATTTCTTCATGCTGGTTACTAAGTCGATGTGACGTGTTTCGTTGGTGTTGTATACGCTGTCTAAAGAGCCTTTGTTTTTTTTCTCTATTATCGTGTTAGCAGCTGCTAACTGGGCGGGGAGCTTGAGTCGTAGGCCCTTGGGGATGATGTTGTGTCTGCATCGCATTAAAGATGTGAGGTTGCACTTGGTCTTAACACATTTACCTCCTATTCTGTTAATTGATTGATAAAGGATATTGCCACATCTCCATACTGATGACGATAATATTCTTTAAGACTGTGTTTATGAAATTGCATGTTCCTGTGATAGCAAATACATAGGAGAAACTAGACGTGGCCTGGGCAAAAAAATTACTCAACATATGTCTCTAAATCCTCTACTACCAGCATCACCAATCTAACCAAGGACATAGAATTGAGTCATACAAAACCCTGGTAGTTAATCTCCCCATAGAACAGATACGCAAACTAATTGAGACGATACATATCAGAAGAAGCACACCAGATCTTAACCATGACGTCGCCTAAATAAATCAGTAGCTGTGTTTCCACAAGTATCAGGATAATATATGGGGCTAACAATCGGAAGGCCTCGATGATTTCCGGGTGCCGTCACAAATATGAATGTGCCATCTTGAAGGCCTCGATGTGTTCTTTATTCCTACCAAGACTCAACTTGGTGCCTCAAATAGTGACGGAGATACGCCATCTTGAATAAATGCCGAAGATCACAAAAATGAAAACCCGACGAAGATCCGTTGAGAAATAATCGAGATATGGCTATGTTGTCCTTCTTTCCTTAACATTATACCGGTTTGTCCAATATGAATTAATTTATATTTTATAAGTAGTTTCACGTAGGCCAAAAACATTTTTATAAGTAGTTCCACGTAGGCCAAAAACATCTACTTTGTAGAATGTTTGCACCATGAACTGTTTTTGGTTGCAAACTGACTAAAATCGGCAAAAAAGGAGACTCTCTTAAGAAAATACTATGATTTTCGTACCGAATGTCACTGTTTAAATGCATAATAATTTTTATTCATCATACGAGACAAAAGACTGCTACGAGCAAACGAATTATTGAAATAAAATTGTAGCATATGTTGGTCTTGACATGACTTAATTTATATCGAATGGACGTTAAACCCTATTTCTTTCGTTCTGATTTCTTCTCTATAAGATCTAATGCCCATTATGCATGACGCCAGAGTGAATTTATAAACGGGCCATTTAACGATGTTTGGTATGATAGGAAAACTTAAGACTAATAACAGGGCACATTTATAAATCTTGTCAAATATAAAATTGGGTCCGGTATAATATAATAATACGGAATATAAAATGAAGAAAGTAAACCCAAACATTAAATACCGAGACATCGAAATACAATCTGTCACACCAAAACATCTTGAAATTTCTCCTAATACACATAGTACAGAACCTTTAATATTTCTATTCGGTCTAGCAGGTTATAATTAATATTTTTAGATTATAATCAAAGAACAAGAGAACAGATTCAGAAGTATAGTGGGCGTTTGACTGATATGAAACATCATGCATTATTCCTTAAATAGATAGCAATCAATTTTTATAATTATATAACGGATATGTTGCATGTCCCCTCCTTATTCCAAGAATAGTAATGCAATCAACCGAATGATCAAATAATGGCTTTGGTCATTCATAAATTGTTATTTTTTGATTGAATGTGTATTCTAAACTAAATTAATATTGAATTACTTTGACTGAAAACCTTAAGGAGGCCCTAAGAAAATTTCCCGTTTTCATGTCTACAATTTGTAACATAATTAAGGAGAATATGGATGTAGTTGCTAAACTTGAGGAAAAGATCTGTGTAAAACATGGTACAGCAAATATAGATTATTAAGAAGCGGGGGTGAGGACCGTACCTTGCGGTATCCCACAAGCAAATACAAAGCATAAGGACAATTACTGATCTCCGGCGATAAAATGAACAGACGGTTTTATCCATTTTCACAGTATTTAAAATAAATTATATATCCGGTCGTCACCTGATATTGAAACCAATAATGATTCTCTTCGCACTAAAATAATAACAAGCGGTCATGTCATAGATGAAACCAAAGCAAAAACCTTAATGTTTTAGGTGTTTTTTAAAATGTGGTATACCCCACCTCTTGTGCGGTCAATGGCATTACATCAGGCAGCTTTGTAATTCAGTATCCAATGCTGTTTGGTTGAGAGCGATCTGTAGGCATTTGCCTGTAGTAAATTTCAGCATTTAGATTTCATGATAAAGACTTACACTTGTCATGACCCGAGACTGGAAAACGTGCGTTTTCATATCCAACGCCGTTTCTTTGGAATCAACACCCACTATCCATACGTCTAGAGTCATCTCTTTCTGTTTTAAAGAACAAACTGAAAACTTTCCTTTTTGAAAGTCCTTTGTGATATTGACATCGAGAACAAATCTAGTGAACTCGAAGCGCATTAGAAACTGTGAAGCAGTGTTTATGCGCTATACAAATAATGATATTATTATCATTATTATATTCGGGTAGACTAATTAAAAAATAATTCGTTTATAATAATACTTACATAAAAATAATCCAAAAGGCCAGTATGTTAGTACAAATCCTGCTGAGGTAAGGGGCACACAAACTAATAAATACAATAAATCTATAGCAGCCAAATTAGCTAAATATAGGTTAGTTACGGTTCGCATGTCTGGACGTCTCATAACAATATATATCACAATAGAGTTACCTATAGATCCCACAAGAAATATAAACATAAATACCACAGGCACAATAAACTTTTCTAACTGTTGTTCAACTTCAATAAATGATGTATCGTTGCTATCATCAGTAAAAATATAAGCATCCGAATTATTAATGAAATCTTCGTAATTAAAATCCTCGTAATTAAAATCTCCGTAATTAAAATCCTCATAACCAGAGTCGTCATAATATTCATAATTTCCATAATTTCCATAATTTTCATTCTCACTCGTCGGTATGGGCTCAAGCATTGTTTGCCGGCTACCATCCATGCGACGAACGTCTGTTAGCGCAGTTTATTGTTGATCAATTTCATTTTTGTGATGTCGATAAGGTTGGTCATTAACGTAATATTCCCAAAGAAATACGCAAGGCATCGCATGTCGTGTCGGCAATCCAGCCGTACCACCTGCAGAGTTACTTCTACGATCTCTTAATCCGGTAATCCGATAAAGATCCAATGACGCGCGGCACTGGGGTTCGGTCTTGACCAACGGCGAGGTAAAAACAATAACAAAGCCACTAATATTATGTTTACCATTTTGCCCAGTGTATAAATATAGCTTGTGGAATTTTAAAACTATTTAGAATTGTTGAAATAGTGAGAGAGAGTCCCACAATGCAGTATAATTAAGTACCTTGGGTTATATTTACAAGAGTTGATAATTAACCCATGACAGATACTCATAAAACATGACTTACTAATTCACATTACTTAAAAAACGGCACGCGAGTTTAAAAGAATTTAGCTGGAATCATGCCAGTATTTTTTCGGTCAATGTCCGTTGGAATGGACGCAAAGGACTGAAATAAAGCGGAAAACCATAGGTAAAAGTTGGTTAAATTATGCGCAACGAAACAGAAAGAAAGTTCTTCTGACACCCATTACATAATGAATACATCAAGTGTCGGTAACGCTTGAGTAATTTACACGAATTCCTTTAACATTTTATTAGTTTGTCTAATTGACGTCTGTGTATTCTCATTCATGAATTCATAGAAATTTGGCGCATTGCGAAGCGTTGGAACGTCTTGATATTAGCCAATCCCTACCAAGAAGTCACTCCCACATCGCCGGCCGCCATAAGAAATCGGGTAATAAATATCAAACATGTTTGATATTGGCGGATTGTGTCGGCCGAAGCCAGAGACGCAGGTGAATTCCGCTTGTAATGGGTAGACGCGAATGATACGCCGTAAAAAATTCGCCTCCTACACCCGCAGATAATGACTGGATTGTCAACTGATGGAAATATTCGTTCCTTGTGGGCCCAAGCCGCTATGTTTCAACGAAAACATTTACAACCCAAGAGATATATATCTTCAAAAGTTTGATTGCCTGGTTCTCATTCGGAAAATAGGAAACTTGGTTTTGTTCGACTGGGAAGGTTGCGAAGTCGAATACAGTATATCTAAACTCGACTCTTCGTGGTGCCCCTGTTCCGTTTCTCGTAACTTTTTGTCATCTGATATCTACTACCGGTTTAGCAGAGCACATCGAAAATGCCTTAACTGTCCCCTTCAGTGGGTCCCTGTCCGCAGCAATCTGAACAAACTTCAATAACATGATCACCAAACTGATTTACATCTGGAATGATTTGAGTGTTCATTCTATCAGATGGCTCCACTTTAATACTGTCCGTATCCAACAAACATGTGGTTATGACAATGAATTAAAATTTGGTTCCGTATTCTTCGATTAGAACTAATTTACAGTTAGCGAACCTAAATTTGATCCAGATACCAATCCCCAACCAACTCCCTTAGCTTTTCAGATTCCAAATTCCAACTGTTCGTTTCTATATCTTTGAAGAAAACTAGGATGATCGTAGCTTTAAGTCTATAAATCAGACCTCTTTAGTCAGATGTCACAATTCATCTAGTGGGAGTTTTAATTCACAACTCTCTTGGCGGGCTTTTAGTATACGTAACAGTAAAATGTTTGTTAACTTTAATTAATTCTGATACTTTACACGTAGGAAACTCCTAGAGAATGTTTGGCGTAAAAATATTTCCCTTGCCAAATTCGTCATTCACAACTATGTGTTTACAATAAATTTCGAAGCCACGATAGCTCCTAGACAAATGCAGTCGCTAAAGCATACGCTACCGGTTTTGACCGAGAAAATCGTCTGGTATTCTCTTGTCATTGTTCAGAATCGAGGGCCTGGCAAGGAGCCTCGCCTGGTCGTTCTGATGGGACGAAACCCGGGGTCCCGTGTGCATGTCAGCTCGCAGATAAAAGAATAATATCCCTTGACAGTCTGAAACGCTACTGTTCGGGCCAAATTACCATCATAGTAAACTGAAGGGTTTATGTGTGACTTCATTGGCCCAGTTCGGGTAGAGCGGTAGTAGGATAGTAAGCACTCCACTCCATTTCATTTACAATGTCGTCAATGTATTTTAAGTTTGCGGATACACTAAGTGTTTTGTTATCGGAAATGGTTAAAGAGCACATCAGATGGCCAAACAAGATTATATGTATGTATAGCCAGTGGTTACTATATATCATACACAATACGGCAAGTTTACACTGATACAACGTCTAGTAATCTGAACTTCACATCTTAGTAACGCTGTATTCTTCAACTTACAAATATCTCGAAATTTCTTCTGCACTAACAATAAACCCCATAAAGTCACTTTTATAATTAATCAACGCGAACTGACATGGAAATGGTTAAATTGTTCTAACTGTTTTATGGATACATTGAAGTTAAAGAGACAGTGCCAACTGATTTATGATTTGGCGCCGATTAGTAATTTCTTTTTATTATATAATATAAACTCGTACTTCAACTTTTCGTAACGTCAGTCCATGCAACAGGCGTACCTGGATAAAATCAGCGGCCTTTTTAATCAAAGAAAATTCAAAACAATTTTTACTGTGGTTGACACATTACGTTGGTGAATCAATTAATGGAGAGTAGTAACATATTTTGTAGTCGTGGGGTTATAACCTGAGACTTCGTACACGCATATCGACAGCACCATGAAAACTACAGTTCAAATTGATATAAATAAAGTCATAATATTCCCCCGGACTACTTATTTTTACTGACTAAGTTCATGCCGGTTTACATGAACTAAAGTTATAGGCTACTATTTAAATTTGCAAACCAGACGATCTTTATTGATCAAATGCTATATTTATATGCGTTTCCCAGTCGACATAATACGTGACAATATCTAACGCTATAAATAAGATCATTTGTATCAAATATGTTTATATTCATTTCCCGTTTGAGCCTATCCTAGAGAGAAAATTACTGCTTGTTTATTGTTTTGATTTCGGAGTCAGTTTGCATAAACATTAAACATATATTATATAAGAGCTAAATCTGGCTATTGCAGGTTTTTCTTTAGACCTTATATGCTATCTAAATTATCACTTAGACATTAATTAACTAACCCAGACCATAATCAACGCTCGATGCCATCGCTAGCCTGCGATATATAGCGAATTGGAATACAGTTTTATAAAAAAATAATAATAATTAAACTTAAAAATGGATTTTTTTTTTATCATACCGATAATTCAAAAGCTAGTATCTCAGTTCAGACGGCATCGCGTGGCTAAGTGGGTATAAGACGCTAGCTCGCTAGCATGGAGGTCGGGTGTTCGATCCCTGCATTGGCCTAGAAAGTTCATCCGGATTTTCCGGTGTGGTTTCCCCTTGTCAGTGATGCAGGACGGAGGGCCTGACAAGGACAGCTGTCTAGTAGTTCGAATGGGACGAAAAACCGAGATCCGGTGTACACATTGTCGTGCACGTAAAAGATCCCTTGGCAGTTGAAATTCGATATAAGAGTAGGCCGTAGCGCCCTGTCCGGGCAAAATTCCCCTCATAGCGCGCTATATGGCGTATGCCCGTCTTCATTAGCCCAGTTTAGGAGCAGAACAGTAGGACGTTAAACTCGCTTTCATTTCATTTCATTTCTCCGTTCAGAGTGCAGCAATTTGACGGATATTTTCAGCCCATTCTGTTTTAGTTACCTACTTTTTAACTATTATACCGAGAAATGTCAATTCTTTATCTAATCTCCTATAATGCCCCTTTAACTTATTCTTTTATGAAGTCTTTTCATCGACAGTGGTATTTAAGATGTTTCATTGTAGAATAATAACAGGGTGGTTGGTTACGATTTCTGAAAATAAAGTCTAACCGCAAACAGTTTATGATATTGGATGGGAAAGTCATACATAGCACAGATCGATGGGGATTTCAAATCCATGTGGTGGACATAACAAAAAATATAACGTGTCACTTTAGTTCGTATATAACGGGCAAAGACTAAAAGGGTAACGGCACGTGACTCTTGACGTTATCGTATATCACGCTGTCTAATCAGTGATAATAACTGTATTTGCGTCACATCAGAAACTTGCCCATAGACGTTTCTGATCAACCCCAGCGGAGATCTATACTTCAAGGTTACACCTGGAGACTTAGGTGGACGGTAACACTATCCATGAATCCTACGGCGCACTTACCCAGCCCACAAATCTTTAAAACGACATATTGCTTCTTTAAACGAAAGCATTAAGTAAGTTAATGAATACTGGTGAGATTATGTAGGGGAGAAGGTTAATGGTCGATGGGTTATTTTAGCATTATTTGTATAGTCTTTATCATATTCCCATAATTCAAAACGTTATTACTTTAGCGTGCGTGTCAATAGTGTCGAGAGAGAGAGAGAGAGAGAGAGAGAGAGACTAACGTCCACGCGAAACAAACTAGGTCATTCCGAGACCAATGATTCAATTCATTTCATTTCAATAATTCGCTTGCACGTAGGGATCTTTAGCAATGTGAGAGAACCGGAGTTCCAGGAGAAAAGCCGGGAGGTTGAACAGGCGGCCATACTCCGGAGAATCGAAACCACGCCACTTGGCTCAATGGCAGACATTATTTCACACACACACGTGTTAAACCACTAGACCACCCAACACCCTAGCGCGGAGGTCGGGTGTTCGATCCCTGCATTGGCCGAGAAAGTTCATCTCGATTTTCCGGCGTGGTTTCCTCTTGTCAGTGATGCAGAAGGAGGGCCTGACAAGGACAGCTGCCTAGTCGTTCGGATGGGACGGAAAACCGAGGTCCCGTGTACACATAAAAGATCACTTGCGCTGAGTTGATTATAACGCTCCCAGTCGTTTGCGATTTTCATTGATTTCACTTTCGTATATGCCCTCTGCTTCCATCTCTCTAGTGGTCCATTAGTTTTTATGTCTGTTTATTTCATGTCCAATAAGATGGGGTGTGGTTCTTGATAATGATTTTAAAAAAGTATTTATTCAGATGTCATTTATACAACCATGAAGGGAATATTATGACTAAATTGGATACAGTAACATCAATCCACATGCCATTAATACTATCAAACCTTTACTCTAGGAATTCGGTTTGGATTCTTTCAAAATCTTTTCAGATATTGTCATGGTCGGCTCGTGTCCAGGTGTTAATCTTTCTTTTTACACGTTTGGTGTGGCTGACTGCAGTGGGGACGCCAGCCGTCGGTGGTTGGAGGGGCGAAGCTGGGGCAATGTTAAGGGGGCAACTAGGGCTAGCGGCGGCCTCCTCCAGAAAATTTTGAAAAATGCTACCTGGCAGTATTTCAGGCAATGGTCGTTGAAGTAAGGTGTCAAACAAACAGACGTTCAACCTCTACTCACGAGTGCCAATGTAGGGAGTCTTTATGGAGGGTATCGGGGACCTCCCCCCGAAAATTTTGAAAATTGGACCGTGGGAAATACTGTCTTACAGTATTCAGTCAGGCACCGACCGATCGTCGAGATAAATAAATCTGACCACATACCGTCCGTCGACTTGCGAACCTCAACGAAGTACCCTTGTGAGCGTTCTGGTGGGTGGCTGGGGGTGACCGATCTTCACAAGAAAATTTTAAAAAATAGACTGTTGGAAATGCTGCCTACCGATCGTAGAGATAAATAGAGTTGACCCCAGATCACTAGTCTTTCCGACCCCAGACAAGAAAGTGTCAAATGAACGGACTTTCAAACCTCAACGAAGTCCCCAATAATTTGAAAAGTAGACTGTCCCAAATGCAGTCTGGCAGTATTTAAGGCATTTATCGTCGTGATAAATAGAGCTTAAAGGATACCACCTGTCGCCAAATCACTAGTTTATGCGACCAGCGAGGTAAGTGTCAAACAGGTGGAGTGAGTGACTCAAAGTGAATGAATATTTTCGCCACTATATTTTGTGAAATGAAGGGACTTGCGAACCTCAACGAAGTCCCCAATAATTTGAAAACAGTCTGGCAGTATTAGAGGCATTGATCGTCGAGATAAATAGAGTTTAACAGATACTGTCTGTCGCCAAATCACTAGTTTATCCGACCAAAGAGGAAAGTGCCAAAGTGAGTGAGTGACTCAAAGTTAGTGAATATTCTCGCCAGTCGGTTTACAGCAGGATGGGCTTCGTAAGAACAAAGGCGTTTTATAGCTGAGACGCTGGAGGCGCCAGCCTCCTTGCGAAAAAGAAGTTGAACAAATAAAACGGGAGAAAAATGCTAAAACTGATGAGAAAAATGAAAATGTACCCTAGTTAGGGAGGGCCCTAAAGGCAGACAAAAGGGCCCGTCGTCTGACAAAAGGGTCCCCCCTCGCCAAGGGAAAGGGCCACCGAGTCCGAGTCAATCGTTTTCTTTACACTGTTACTACTGAATGAGAATGCAGGCATTGCACTGGTATGAAAATCATCAATCAAGACGCCCCGCCTCAAGGACCCCCGCGAAAGAGGGCCCCAAAATAGTATAGCCTCCGCCATGATAAAAACGTATCACAAAAACTTTTTTCATTTTCTAAAATTATTGGGACAGACAGAAAGCAGACCAATGTCGTGGCCACTCTTACCAAGAGGTGGAATGGGTTTGCACTTGCTCACCAATGTTGCATATGACGTGAAGAACAAATCTTTGTTTTATCGTTACGAGAACCATTTGTTCCAGGGAAAGGTTATCCATCATGACAATAATACACTGACTAGGTTGTAAGTGTGTCCAAAAATCTGACACTAAGATCATTTAATGTCTGGGAGGCTAAAATCTCCCCCAAGTATGGAGACCGCATTCTTGTACTGAGACCATAGATAGTTGACGTCGCTTGCGAATACTTTCACATGATATTCTTCCTGTCTATTGGGTAGTCTATAGAAACATAATATAATTGCTCTAGTCGCTGCGACACTCTCACGACATTGGCAATAAATACACCAATAATGGCGATATAGGTTGGACAACATGCTTTTTACAACGATAGGTCAACATTGTGAAATTGTGGAACATTCTTGTATTAATGAGGTCTGATCGTTTAAGTAAGGATGTGTTCGAAACTGATTATAATAACGAAAATGGGAACTGGTGCTCCGAATAAAACCCGTGCTCAATGTTGTCTCCAAACTTCGAACATACACCAAATTTAAAGTTACATTTAGTACCGAGACGTAGGTCATCAATACTCTAAGCAAAGTAAGGAGATCACACTTAGCCCAGTTCAGATGTGGTATTCTACCCATGAGAATTGGGACTTAAAAGATCGAGGATAGCTTGGGCAAAATATGTAATTCTGGAAGTATTGAAGATGAGCGGCACTTCCTTCCTTACTGTCTAAAATACAATGATGAAAGAAGAAAAATGTCCAGGAAGTATTCTGATGAGTCATTAGACCGTCCACGTTTCGCAACCCAAGATGATGTCTGGGTTGATGTATTCTCTAAGGACCTGAAGCTCTGGGCGTTTGTTCTTGATTCTCTGACAATTAACAACAAGGAAACGTAGGATTTTGAAGGAAGTGTTTTTAGAGCTCCATACAATAGATTCAGATGATGATGCATGTTGGTGAGAATTGTCACTGGATGTCATGGTTATGAGTTTATCATGGCACTAGGTACGCACACATCGCACGGTACTGCTTTTGGTCCCATCTGCATTTGTTTTTGTAGGATATTTAGGTGACCCGGGGTTTTGTCTTGATGCTGCTAATTACAAGGAGTGGTGACTTAATCTAGAATTTGCAGGGGGTTCATCGTGCACTATCGGGCTTTCAAATTTAAATAGAAATTCAATTAAACCAATGGTGAAAACTGGTGGAAGATTTCCGCTATCAGACGAGCAAACAATTTGTCTGCAAATTGATACTAGTCATTGTAACCATACCCAGTCCAAAGTGTCAAAGCTCCCATTACTGGAAATCCGAATGGCCAACGCGCATACAGAAAGGTCCAATTTTCGAGGGTAACATCTCACTGATCACCAGTGAACATTCGCTATGAAACAGATTGGGTGTACATATAGAGTTGGAATTAAATTACATCTTTAAACTTGGAGATATGATGCCGGGAGTAGTGAAAGAGAGGCGTAGAATATGCATCTTTTTATTCCAAGAAAGCAAATGACAAACGATGTTCAATGTCTACTCCCGTGACAAACTGACTAAAGTCGTATTTCCATGGAAATGATGCGTGATTCCAAACTTAAAAGACCGTTATAGATAACGCAAGCTTCCACTTCAATGGTTTAAAGCTTCGGACAGAAAACAAACTGATCTTGAAGTTCATATCTTCTTTTACTAATAAATATATCAAAATAAAGCTAATATATCAATTCTTGTTTTTAATAATGAAATATTGTATTAGATTCATATGATAATTCACCTCATCGCCCCATTAATTCCACTGTAATACTCATAGACAAAGACTATTTCTAACACTAACGAATGTGGATCAACCTCGTATTTTCGCCATTGTTGGTTCCGGGGGTGCCAAACCTGTCAATAGGGAACATGGCTCCGAAAAATAGGTTCCCCAACAACTCCAATTACAAAACCCCGAAACAAACTAAGCAAATTAGATCAGTGTCCACTGCCCCCAGAAATACGCTGAGCTAGTTTCAACTGTACCCAATTAATTATACGGCAGATGACTACCTTCCTTGCCCTAGATCCGTTGTCGTTAGTTGCGATGTTATATATTAGCATAGTATGGTGAAAACAATTGGAATTTGATCTGCGCCTAACGACTAGTTTAAGTCTATCGGGCGAGGGAGGATATGTGTGCATTAACATGTCCCCTCAATTTGACTCTTGGAACATGTAGTAAAACAGTCGCCGGAAATGTAGTCTGGCAGTATCTCAGGCAGTGTTCCTCGAGATAAATTAAAGCTGATTTTTATTCGAAAACACCGACATTTGAAAAACAACTGCGGACAGAATTGCAAAGAGAGAGAGAGAAACTAGGACACAAACTAGGTCATTTCGGGACTAACATATGGTTTAATTTTATTTCAATAATTCGCTTCCGCACGTAGGGGTCTTTAGCAGTGGGAGGAAACCGGAGTGCCCGGAGGAAACCCACGAGGTTGAGAAGGCGCACCTATCTCCATGCCACATACGCTCACACCAGGGATCGAAACCACATCCGCAAGACAGAGGTGACTGACCAGCTAGAGGTCGAAGCGCGGCACTCTAGACCACTAGGCCATCCCAACCCCCGACAGAATTGCACTCATTTAATGATTTAGTGTAGGCTGTTATCAGAACAGCCAGAAATAACGATATTGTTGCAACCTATTGATATATCATCCGCGATTTCAAAGGATAATTCTTGAATCTGGGTATATTTTAGCAAAGCCATCGACCAAATTGTCCCAAGTCCAACTTCAATGCCTGTTCCCTGTGAAAACTTATTACAGCAAAGTTTCGGAGACACTTTTCACCACATACCGCCTGTCGCCTAATTACTAGCTTATCTGAAGAGCGTATCAATTAAAGTGGAGATACAAGTTAGACATGATTAATTCCACATTAAATGTGCACATATGAAAAACAAATCTAGGCTAGTATAAACAGGTTTATTTACAAAATATATATACAAACAAACGTTTCTTTTTACAAGATAACAAAACAATACACATTGATTTTATTTAGTTTTGATGAAAGCAGTTTTGAAGACAAGGTCTAGAATCTTAACAGAGTGAACAGTAATTATTGAACATACTATGTTTCTAAACTGTTGTGAACCCAACACTTATCCTCAAAACAAAATTTAAGTCTAAACAATTTTTACCATGTTCTAAAATGAACTCTATTAACTAACATGGCTGTCAGAAATCAAATGCTTCTTCTTCAGAACTAAATAGCAATCGTTGGATATGATTATGAAGTAAACAACAACAAATGCCTGATACAAATAAATGCAGTAAATAAAATACTGTTAAAGACATATTTCCTTGTCCATTGTAAGCTTAAATAAAAAAAAAACTGTCTGATTGCGAAAACATCTGAAGTACCAGGCAAAACATATGTTTCAAAAACATTACTTTTTAAAATATATTTTAAGTAAAAGATTTTTAATAATCTAAAAGTTTTAACATAGCTTGTATTACACTTTAAGCCGACAAATAGACAGGTACTGGAAAAATGTACTGGTAAGGTGTGGGTTATTTCACAGGAATGTGACTTTCTTATTGTATATATATGCATGCACCATACCGAACTAGAAAATATATAATTTAAAAAAAGCAGGAATACAATGCCTGTTAAACAAAAAAAATATCTGGGTGAATCAGCAGAAGTTAGATTGCTTGACATTACCAATTGATGAAAAGTATTGAGCCAAAGCGAGAGCAGGTAAAATCGAGGTTTCAACAGGCATTGCATTCTTGTTCTTTTTTTATTAAATATTGTCTAGTTCGGTATGGTGTAATCATATATACAGAGAGAAGGTCAGATTCCTGTGGTGCAGCGGACAAAGCAATGTCTGGCTTAGTTGTTGACATTCTGTGACAATCAGGTGGTTTAATTTATTGTTCACTTATTAAGCACTTTGTGTAAAACATTTGAATCTTCCTGAGTATTATAAATAATATACATTCAGATACAAATGAGTTTAAAAGGTCAATTATGCTTTAGAAAACACATTTTTAATATTTGTAATGGAGTTTGATTTTATGTATTTATGATTGTTTACTACAAATCTTAACCTGGTTCAGCCACATAAACAAACACTCTCTAAGTTGCCAATTTATTTTCCGTAACAGAATTTGTTTCAAGTGGTGTGTTTTGATTGCTAATGTATAATTAAGTGTTACACAAAATATAATAGCATCATTGAGCAGCACATGGTTGTTGGTGTTCAGATGCTGTATAAATACATTATTACGCTTGGATACAGCATCAATTTGTTGGATCAATTAATTGCCTGTATGTAACAGGATTGCTGCACAGACATGTAATATTACTATCAACGTGTTTGTTAGTGGTTACCATGTTTTGATAAACTGTATAGTAACATTCAACACACTATATCAGTAATAAATGTGTTATTTGTTCTTTTCAGCTGTTTTTCTGTCTTTTCCAGAATTTTTTAACATCATCATGTCCTGATCTTGTTACAACCATTACTCTCTTAGACGCATTTTCAAACACTAACACTCCTAAATCCTGCAATATATAATAAAAAATATTAAATCATCATTCTCTATAAATCTGTGTAGGAAAAATGAATCTTTAAATACCATTTTCAAATTTTTACTTAAAATACATTGTTACAAGAAGACAAAATAACTTTTGAGTAACTTGAAAGGAAATTTTAGTGGAACGATCTACAAATGTTAACATGTTTAATTTATTGCAAATAATTTGCTTATCATGGTCTTTACATATGTTATACTTTCTGATTTTTGGTGTAGTCTAAAAAGAGACATTTCAGGGTGTAGTTATTGAGAATAGTCATGATACCTTAGCATAATCACTGAGTAGTTCGTAATCTGATTGGGAGTTAAACTGACTATATAATACACCATCATCAAATTTTAACCTATCACGTTCTAACTCCCATAATCTAACTTGATCTGTTATAGTCGGAGGTAGTACTGGTGCCTGAAATGACCATATTAAAAGAGAGACAACTAAATTTACGAGGAAATTTAAGCTTGTTTGATCTTTTTTTTAATATTTATTAATATTAAAGCCAGCTAAGGGTTCTTATAATGATCGAATATAAACAATGTATACTACGCATTCTCAAGATAATTATTGACTATTTTTGCAATTTTTCATTTTGTGTAGTGTCAAAAGAATTACTATTTCAGAGCTCTATGCACTGGAAATTGAATGGACTTCAATTTGTTTATAATTATAGAGTAAGTTTAAGAAACAACAACATGTGGTTGCCATGCAAAATATGCCCTTATATTGTCAGAGATGGAGAAAGAACACGTGAAAACAAAGGAAGATTTTTTTGGTGTACAATCAGGGGCCATAACCAAAGAAATTACTGTCTTATACATGCCAATATCGAAAGGCACCGAGATCTTTGGGAATAAAACCAATATTTAAAATTCTGTCAAAATCCGATAAAAATTATGACCTGTTTAGTGTCCACAAAAAAAATGTGGACGGATATTTGGATGGACAGGGTGGATGACAATATATGTCCACAAGAAAATGTGGGCAAATCAAATATTAAATAGGTTATAGTATGCAATTAAACCAAAAGTCGGAAAACCAACAAGTTTTCATATAAATAACTTACTGTGGCTAACATTTTAGGATGAGCATGAGATCGCAGAAAATTCAGTATCTGAAAGTAAACAAGTGATATAACAATACATCAACAAAATTTTGTCTAATTGTTTGAAAGATGTTTAATCTTGAAGCATTTATTTTCAAAATTCAGTGAAACATTGCCGTCATCCTAATTATAATAGCATGAGTAGTTCGGTATACCAAAAAGCTCAAGCAAAATTATTAACGAATCAGGTGTTGCTAGACCGCTTCATGCACCCATAAGCAATAAACTGCCCATACTATTATTAGCTCTAAAACATTGCCAACAAACCCCTATAATCCAATGAACAATCAGCCGGAGTTAAAAAGAATTCAAATGAAGAACTTTGACCTACATCGCGTTAATGATATTTCATAAACAGGGATCTTCCTTATACCCTAATGAACAGGCAACACACAAAAAAATATTCTTGGTCTCAGACAATCCTTCAAAATAATTGATGCAGAAGGGTTTTTTTTTGGTTTTATTTTGTCAATCTGGTTATTTTTTCATTTTTAAAAGCAAACAAATTCATTGTAAATCTAATATTTATTTTACTCTTAATAAGGAAAAACAAAAAATAATTAAGATTTTGAAATAATAGCTGAGAAATTCTGTGACTTCATCTGGATTACCTCCTGAGAAAATGATTTTAAAACCGCCTGTTTTTTATTTTGGCGACAATTATTACATAGCATCAGTACCATACCGTATTAATTGTCAAATGGTGGATTTTGCTGGTGATTTAAATCTAGGTCTGCACCCTTGATCTCCCAGCAAAGAATACTTTCGGTCATAGTTCTCAGGAAAGATAAAATGATCCACTGGATGAGGCATTTTGAGTGTAAAAAAGACCTATTGGCAGTAAAACTGTTGCCATCATTACAATTTAACTCTAGGTTATTCTGGGCCAATATTTGATGACACTGTGCCATCTGAGAACCTGAATATTTGTTTTGTGTAGCCTAAATATGGACATATAAAAACTATGTATTTACTTGTTCTGCTGTGATTCCTCTTATAAGAGCTTCTCTAACACTTGTTCGACTTAAATTACATACTGTCATGGTTGGAAATCTAAATATGAACATAAAATCAAAAACATTTAATAATCACTTAAAAAGAAAGCTTGCCTGGAAAAATAATAGAAATAGAATTTTATATCGAAAATCATTTTGAAAATAGAAATGAAATAAAAGTAACACAGGGATTATTGTGTTTTGTGTTTTAAGAATATGAATGGATTTATATACAACTTACCTATATAACATATCACAGAAAATGGCTAATAAAGCAATCTTCAGTGGAGAATCTAAAATATAAACAGGCCAATAATGAAGCTGATGTCCCCCACCTCAATCCACAAATAAACAGATGACATGCATTCATTACGACTTGCACATTTATATTTTTACAGATCATCAAACCCAATTCCCTGTCACACTGTTAAGAAGGGATGGAGCATTACAGGAACACATCAAACAATAGTAAATAAGAGTAAACAAGTTAACAATCTTAGTTAACAATGGATTATGTAACATATTTATTGAAGAGATGATTGAATGCATCAGTAAATATAACAAAATGTCTTGAGAACTGAGTCTGATCTGTTCACTGATGTAATCATATCTGTGAAGAGAAGATGAGGGCTCCAGTAAGGAATTAACCTACCTGTATAGGCATATATTCTGTAGTTGGTTTCTACAATAATAAATCCTACTTTCTCTTGATCAGAAGATACACCGGACAAACCTGATGCTAAATTTATAGCTAAACATGTTGGATAATAACGCTGAGATTTCCTCTGAAAAATGAAAATTAATCTTATCAATTCATGGTTAAAAGCATATGTGTCATATCCAGTTTTGAAGAAACTTTCTGATACGATGGCAGAGCTACGAAAATACAATTCTTTAGCATTTTTGACAATGAATTTGATAGGCATTAGGGGTGTAACGATACATCGAACAATCGATGCATCGCGATAGTTTGACTGTCGATAGTATGTATCGATAGTAAAAAGAAACTATCGATAAAAATTGCAATAGTCAAGCAAACTATCGATAGTTTCGATAGTTTGTATAAGCGAAAGTAACATGGCTCAAATTCACTCGTATTTGTCGAATAATTACTCTGTATTTATAACAAAAAGCTCTGTTATCACTAAAATAGCGTTACACGATCTCAATGTCACATGGAAATCTCCGTCTACCATATTAGGCATGGCTTACTAAGAAATGTGTAAAATGGTTGATTTTGGCGCGAAAAAGCTGAAAATGGTCACGTACGCCAATAACAGACATGCTGAAAGCATGCCGCATATGACAGGAAAGTTGGCTATGCCTTTTTTACAAGTTACTAAACTACCAATGTAATATTAATAATATACAATTTTATATAATATAAAGAAAAAAACCCAATCTACTTTATTATTTAATTCACAATCAGAATGCGACGTTACCGTGTACCTGAGATACCAGCCAGGAGGCTCTTCTATTCGCCCCCCTCCCCTTTTGCCGCACCTTTAGAAGACACATGTTGTTTTTATCTGCACCGTCTTGTGTCGTTTCATTCTGTCGGTTTATTTGTCGATATGACTACCGATATCCGTGTTAAAATATTACGTACTGATTTACGGGCTGGAGATGTTGATCAACTAGTGAATTGTAATCTATTGCAAGTACTGGATTTTTAATTAGCAGTTAAAGCAGTAGGGGTAAGTCAGAATGCGGGAATGTCTTCCACAGCCCAACGATTACCCGATTCAAGAATTCTGTAATTGTGACAACACTAAAAATCTGTATGGTTATTTTCTGGGAAAAGTATTCCGGTCACCGATAATATAATCAGTAACATCATTATTTTGTTCTGCTTATTCGAGAGTCCGTAATAAAAATGGACTCTTACATCGAGTGTCCGTTATAAAAAGACTTTGAAAACAAGAAATTTTTATTACAAAAATCGGGACCAAACTTTTGTGTCCGTATAAGCGATTGTCCGTCATATTATTGGGAGTCTACTTGTATTATATTATCTAACATTACCTCGAACTTTCTAGTGTTTCAAAATTTTTAGTTTGATTAAATGTTATAATAAATGTATACATGACAGTGTGTTTTAAACCTAAATTAATAAACAGATCAAACTATCGCAATAGTCCAATAGTATCGCAATATTTAATCCCCAATAGTAATAGTATTGCAATAGCTGTTTACCCAATAGCAATACTATCGCAATAGTGAATATTACCAACAATAGTCACCCCTAATAGGCATAGGTTTTCTTAATTATTCAGATCATCTCACTTACTTTCCTCTGATAAACTAGACCAAATTCCCTCAAATGTTGTAGAAACTTTAACTGTGATTCACTCATACCATCTGTGGAATAATCCTGTTCATAAAGAAAATAATACAAATATAAAAATCACAGCACTTTTTTCAATCAGTTTTGCTATCACTGAAGATATACATCATTAATCAACCTGATTAAAACACAGATCCTACTTTGTTTCGATTTTTATAGTTCAAATTTGGTTTTACTTGTCTTTACTACACTAGGATCTGGGACAGGTAATATATTAACAGGGTTTTGGTTGCTTGTACGACCCCTGACACGATATTTCAGTGCAACTTGTCAGATCTTCATGTAGTGCAGACCATCGAAAGTATAAAAAACTGAAACGAAATATAGATCTGCATTTCAATCACATTGCCAAATATTTAACTTTAAAGAATTTAAAGGCAATAACTGTGTGAATAATTGGTGAATCAAGTTGAAATTGTCATATAATTTCAGACATTATGTAGCCAAATCACAGCAATCACTTCACAAATAATTCACAAACATAAGTTCAAATACAACAGTATTCTTAACATTAACTGAAAAAGATTGGCTGTTACAGTCTGCTTCCATCTAGAGACTAGGGTAATATCACACACAAATGTTTCTTACAAAACTTGCCAGAAGAGCCAGTTGTGTGTGATGTGCTAGTCCAGCATAGGGTGGGGAGTGGAAGTCAATAAAAGAAAATAAGTAAACCCATGAAAAGAAAAAGCCTGTCAGCAATTAAACACAAACAGAAAACCAAACCTGTCCTCACCTGACCCAGGGTAGAGAAACTTAGTTGAAAGAGAAATGAAAGACATTCTACTAAATCCATTCCTCTATGCTGTAAAAACAAGGCACATACTATATAATTATATATAAATAAATTACATTTTTCTCCTTTAGCGTGAAGCCTGTATCATTACATACCCAAGACTATGGAGGCTTACAGCTGGCTCCTTAATCCATTTACTTTACTTCTATTTGTTGATTATTTCTTGCAATGTGTATGTAGTTTATCTTGTCCACGGGTTTGTCTTATTGTATTTGTATTGTATATTGTAGTTCAGTTCTGCTCAATATACTAATGCAGACACAGCAGATTTTCGAAGAATCAAAAGTCCAAAGATTTTTTCAATATGAATGGCTAGATTGGTCTGTATTTTTAGCATCTACCAGACATATATTTTTCTTTCTATTTTGTAGTACAATTTAATTTTATTTACAGTGTCCTGTGACATTTAGGACTGCTTGTTTAACCTTTCCTGCAGCAGATTGGGATTGGGGTTAACTCACCTCAACTGTTTCTAGATACTGTAACATGAAATACCAGACTTGAGATTGTGTGTCCATTAACAAAAACTGAAATCCTGCTGGTGTTATCAATGGGTTTGAATCAGTGGCATCTCTGTCAATAAAAATGCAATAATATATAATTTTCATATTCATAATATAAAAAGATGCAGTAAAATAGAAATGAAAAAAAAAATGGAGGTGTAACGTCCTACTTTTCTGCAACAACCAGGCTAATGAAATGAGGTTTAATGTCCAGGCTAATGAAGATGGACATATGCCATGTACTGTGCTACATGGCAAAGTTTGTCATACGAATCTAATTAATTGTCACATCTGAACAACTTTCTGTAGAAATATACTTTCCTTTTATACACTTCATATTTTAAAAAATCGAATAGGACATTCAAAAACAATAGATGTACCTACACTTTCATAAGACCACTATTATTGAGCACTTCAATTATATCTCTGCTGACACCTTCACTACCCTCGGATGACCCAACCATAAAATGTAAAACACACTAAAAAGAAAAATGCTGAGATTATTTGGGGTATTAAGCATTGTTCATTTCAAAGATAGAGATATCATTCTGAACTATGTTGTACGGCACAGAATAGATACATGTATATGATAAGGTGTAAACCATTTCTGCTACTATTACGTAATGGAAGGGAGATAACCCTTGTTTACACTAGAGGGAGTTTACACTATTGTGAACTGTTTCATGTGTTTAATAATCTTTAAACGTATCAATACTTTTCCAATCTAATTAAAATATAGATCTATATTTCGTTTTGTTTTTCATACTTTCAATGGCCTACACTCATGTAGATCTAACAAGTTATAGTGGGAGCTCACGTTCTATCAAGCACGGGACATTTGACCCAATAACGTCAGTCATTCGATTAACCAATTAGCGACCGCCATGCTTTTTAAAATCTACTTTTGTTTTGTTTTGATTTCTATCTGCTGGTAATATCTACCCACAGTTCCACGCACGAAAAAGGTCAAACGGCCGATTCGACAGACCATTTGATTGGCTGACCCCTCATTTCAGGAAGAACACGAGTTAAATAACAAGTCCTCCAGATCCAAGAGTAGTATAGACAAGTAAAAAATAAATTTTGAACTATAAAAAATGAAACGAAATTGGATCTGTGTTTTAAAGATTGAATACTTTTCATAAAAGGTTTTTAAAGTTATCTGGGACGGATTTTGATGATTTATTATTTAAATCTCGTGGTTTGAAGACAATAAAACATTCACAACTTTTTTTAAAAACAAACATTATGTAAGATTTAGATAATTTGATCATGGTCCATAATTAAATAATGCAAATCGAATATTATTGAAAATTACTTTACTCTGAGCAAAGTTATCTATGTTTCTAGTTTTGATAAGATGTATGCATTAATTGTTTATTATCGTAACCACGGTGCTGGTTATTCAACGAGGCTTAGCCTAGCTTCTTCAGTTTTAAAATTAAATCATTAAATGTTGAAATCATTCTAATCTAAAAAAAACACAACACAATTAATATGGAAAACAATCACTGGTTCATTATTTGTACTTGATAATGATAAGAGAGTACTTGTCAAAATATTGTGCTATATGTGTATAATAAACCAGTGATTGTTTTACATATAAATTGTTTTGCGTTTTTTAAAGCGCTCAATCACTAAATGCCACTCAAGGATTTCATTCTAATCTACTTATACTCAGAGCCATCTGATGGCATCGAGAAATGATTATGGTCTTGGCATGTTAATAAATGTCTTATTAATAATTTATATAACATTTAAGACCTAAAGAAAGACCTGCAATAGGCAGATTTAGGTCTTGAAGAATGCCTCTATAAGGTGAAAAAAATATGATTGAGAAGTTTGTGAAAAGTTTGTGAAACCATTTACCAATGGTATATGTTCAATATTCTTACCTCCCATCTATCTTGACCATATTTATCTAAAAAAGGAATATCTTTAGCATATTTATCTACAGTTGTTGATCTTCCGCCAATCCATGGACTTCCTCTGAAATGTCATTTACATATATTAAAGCCCTTACATGCATGAATAACGATTAAAGAAAGAGTTTAAGACCATACAAAATTAAAAATATGTTGATTATAAACAATTTAAATTATATCTATTTAATGTTTCTATTGATTTCATAGCTCCATCTTTAGCTCTCTCAGACTAATTAAGTATTAACAATACTGTTATCTTTTCTTCAAGGCAATAGTAGCCTAAATATCCGGATCATTGTACTTTTAATCATGTGAGCCGGTGTAAGTAAAAGCAATGAATCATAAAAACATGTGGGCTGATGGTTTCATTTTCTTCAGATACATGTACACATAATTTACTTCATTCATGCTAAAATTGGAGTTTAAAATATTAGTATTTGAAATCAACTGTAATTCAAAATGTAATTTAAAATGTAATATAAAATAAAACAGAAAAGTAACTGATCATTACATGTACCAGTATTCTGGAATGTAGTACATGTATTTTAATTTTGAAATCTTCCATTTCCCTTTAAATATACTGTATGTTGTATCCTTATTGTTGGATATAGTCTCTAAGTCAAGGTTTTATAAATAGAAGGACAAATGTCAGAGGAATATATTTATCTTTGAATGACAAAATAAAGCTATTAATATTCTCTTGGATTTGAAAACTAATTTTATCAAATAAAATATATTACATGGAAGGAATTTACTCACCCTCCAAGTAGAGCTACTTTTGTATTATTTCTAAACGTCTGATTTAGAATCCATCCTGGTTGACCTCCAGGTATCGGCTGTTCATACCAAACCCGTAATTCACTTAATGCTTTACAAGCATATTTATGTTCGCTACAAAATAAAACAAGATACACTGACTTATAATTTGTTAGAGAAATTTCTATAAAATATACTTTATATGTTTCAAACAGATACTTGTGGTCAATTTTTTGAGACTTTCTCGATTTTAATTCATCTGAAACGAACTAAAATAAAGGTAAAAGCTGCCCATAGTGTTTGGACATTAAAATTAAATGTACATTTGATATGTAACCTTCATGATACATCCATGTATCTTCATAACTTGTTTAGTTTGTGTTTATGTGTGTACTGAATATTCTTCACCATGTCTTGATGTGTGATTGTCGGACAATTTAGAACATCTGGAAAATAGCGTCGGACATGTCTGGAATATATACGGGCAAAATCCCACACTGGTACTGTGCAATATTTTTTACAGTGCTTGCCATTTATTAACTTCTACATGTACCTACATATATATATATTGTTAGAATTTGGGGAAGATTTAAAGGGGAACAAATATTTAATTTGTCTGGCATTATGCAGATACTTTAAAGGATTTTAGATCTGTTGGATTATCATAGAAACCTGGAAATCTCTTATTGAATAAATTTTAACATAAAATGTGTGATGGTTCTTACTTAGTAAATTTATTAACAACCCATTGTCCTATCACAGCTTGGGAGACTGGTTGTTCTATAAATAGATTTCTCATCACATACTGTCGAGCTAAATCTGGTAATTCTCTGAAAATACAAAATAGGTAAAAATAAAGAATTTTCCAGTGAAGCTTTATAGAAGTGTTTAACTCTCAATCAACACACAATCTTGTTGAGTTAAGCACTAAACTTAGAGGCATGGGCAAACCTAAAAATGACGTAATTTTCTTATCCTTTTTGTCAGTTACAAATAATGTTTATAAAATAGAAAAAAAATAAAGGATGAATTCTATCTAATCATTTGCAAAGATTTGTCTCTTTAGCTCAAAACTGAATTTCGGTATATCCATGCCGTACTAGCTATCTAATTATACTAATCCATGGTATTTCATTTTTACAGGCTAGTGTCACATAGGTTTTTACTTTTATTAAAACAAATTAATTTCAAGCATGGGCTATGATCGAGATTATCAGTTATTAAATGTTGATAACAATATAAAGCCCTAAATTTGTTGGCATCCGTAGAACGTTTCATCACTAACGGTTGATTATGATAGCTTCTCTCTTAGTCAATATCCAGTGACATTGTTCGGCATTTTCTATTTGAGATAAAAATATCCAAGCATCGAGTCTTGACTCTTTATCACACACACGGCAACTAAAATAAAAGGGCAGAGTGCCATTTTAAGTAAGACAAGTAAGAGAGAATGATTTTTGTTCACAATTTGAATAATATTTTATTAAAGGTATTTGGTTGACAAGTCTTTTTGAACAGATATCGTCTACCCAAAAATCAGCAAAATTCCTTCTAATAGACCACTCATGGGCTAATTTCATGTAGGCTACTGAATGGTGAAACCAATAATTGGACCATCACTAAAAATAAATTAAAAATGATCGCCATCAAATTATAGTCTATTGATTTCGTTTCGTTTAAAGAATTCCATTCACAATGTGGACCTTGCCAGATCTCACCTGTCACCAATGTAGGTCATTTCCTGTTGTTGCTTATCTGAGAAGATTTTTGTGGAATGTTTTAAATAGTGAGCAAAAAAGGATTTTGTGGAAAATAGACAAGTTTAAAGTGCTAGAAGTAATATAGCAGTACAGATAACTGAAAATTGTGAATTTTTCAGGCCACTGAAAGAAGTAAATTAGTAAGCAACATTTGTGGCCAGTTTTTGACTGTTCTGATGTTACGTCGTCAGAATATTTAAGAGTAAATCTACCTTGTTGGATTGTACTATTAGTATTACTATAGGCCCATGATTATTATATACTACTAGTACTACTGTAAGAATTTTCCTATTCTATAAACAGATTTCTTTGGGAGAATTTTCTTTTGAACCAAAAAGCGGCACAAAAACAATGACATTTGTTTAACAGGCTATAAATTGCCTTGAAAGAATATGAAACAATGCACTCAGCATGTGGTTTGTAAAATTATTTATAATATAAAGAAGCATCTGTGCAATCATTGATATTTTCATTGCAAATAAAATTTAGTAGACTGGCCATCAATGGTTTCAATACATGTATAAACCTTTTCGTCACCCACACTCAAACGATTGTGGTTTGTTTTCATTGCAACACATGGTTGTCAAACTCTCTGTCAAATTAAACATCCCCATAACAGCTTCATTGGTTTCATCCAACATGTAACAAAAACCATGTTTTTTGCCACTTACATGTAATAGAAAATATAAGTAAACAAGTCAATCTTTTCAAAAGAGAACTTTTTTATTTGTTGGGATATTTCATTGTGCAATGGATTTTATTTAACCAGAGTTGATTTCAAACACACATGTAAGATTATAATAAACAAAGTTAAATAGTTAGTCCATAATCAAAGAAATCCGTTTATATTTATAAACGTGCCGTTTTTGTTCTGCGACTTTCTTCAAAGGTGGCTGAGAGATTGTCTTCGGACATTTTTTTGGCAATTTTCTTAAAAAAAAGTGTATAGGCCAGGCCTACTCATCATACTGACATCAATCAATTTGGGGTCTTAAAATAAAACTGCAATAACTTTCTTATTTCTTAATTGATTTTGAATTTTTTGTTGATTTCTTAAGTGAGAGGGGACTGGAATGCCAGTAAATATACAATTTTTGTCAGATTCAAAAGTTTAAAAAAGCTTTTGCATTGCTAGTTCAGACAGTTACCCAGTCTGCGTCAGACTGTAGTGAGGAGTTCGACTGAATTGAATAGGCTAGTACCGGTACCGGTACTACACTTAACTAGCGATAAACTAAAAATACAAACTAAACATGAATGAAACATGGCAGCTACATGTACCTGAATACGGCAAGACATGTTGCGGGGTGGTTGTAAAGTCGGTCTAAAACCGGGCCAGGTAACGTTTTCAAATACGAATGCAAATCTTTACAGTCCAACTTTCTAGGTGTAAAGGAGGCTGCCATATTGCCATTCTAGGACCATTTGTAACTCATTGACAGGAAGAGTGAAGAGTGACTTTTAAGGGAAGTAACTCCGCTTCAATTTTAAATGGCTGTATGAAATAAAATGGGGTTTAACGTCCTACTCTTCTGTACCTAAACTGTGCTAATGGAAGACGGGTATACGCCATACAGTATGCTATGATGGAAAATTATATCGAATTCCAACTGCAAAGGGATCTTTTATGTACACGTCAATGTGTAGACGGGACCCCGCGGTTTTTCGTCCCATCCGAACGACTTGACAGCTGTCCTTTTCAGGCCCTCCATTCTGCAACACTGACAAGGGGAAACAACGCCGAAAAATCGAGATGAACCATCTCGGTCAATGCAGGGATCGAACACCCAACTTCCAGGTTAGCGAGCCAGCGTCCCACCCACTTAGCCAGGTGTAACACAAGAACTTTCGGACCGTTGGTTCTAATGGACATCATTTAGCACTTTCCCCATCACAATTATATAAGGGTGGGGGAGTGGTCGTTTATATTTTTACAAACGGAATGTTGAGCAAACAGATAAATCCTGGAGTAATCGTGGTGATCCTATCAAGTCTTATTATAGACTCTATAGTAATTGTGTTGATCGTATTAAAACGTATCCGAATGTATCGGCACGTACCAGATCGTGAACTCAATAGGAACCAATCATATCGTAACGCATCGCACGACCGACAGAATCTAGCATACGGGATCTATGAGATCATGATTTATAAATCATCTTCAGCACTAGTATAGTAAGAATTCAAAATTTAATAGGTTAGACTAACCGTTAGAGGCTCTGAGGGCGCCTAGAGAGCTGACCTAGCACCATCACATAGTTCATCACGAATTTTTTCGATCTTAGTGCCGAAAAACTCAAATTAACCTATGTTGTAGGGTTCCAATTCAAAATCTGGGAGGACATTTGCAACTGACCTATTTCATCTACAACAGCAAACTAGTTTGTTTAGCATCAGAATTTTGAATACGACTCCTTTAATACAGTTATCCTTTGTGGGAACCAATCTGATACCTAGTTTTTACCGAAACAGAAATCCAATGGCGAATTTCTAGACCAGAACTTACCCATTATCGCTCTAGCTTCTCACGTAATTCTGATGAATACCATTCCGCACGTACCTTGTCCACCATTGATTTAGTGCAAAGAGGTGCAAGTTCGCAAGTGGTATTGCTGAGGGACGAATTGTAGGCATCAGCCAGTTCATTCAAATAAAGAGCAATACACTAGATACTTCTCTGTACCAAGGACGACTGGAGGAATTGGGAGTCCTAAAGGGAGCAGTTGTAGGTGCCACGTATAGATTAAATACGGCCAGGAACAAACAATTATCAATTGGTTCTGTTCCAATTGAGTTCAACTGAACTCAAGGTCTCCGGACAATTTGGCTTTAAATTCATCTTTGTCGATTTTTGAATTGGCGATACGTTCTTTTGTTGACCCTCTAAGTGCTGGTCGATGAATATCAGAGTTGAAGTGAGTGGCGAAATAGTCTTACGGCATTGTGTGATCGATCACGAAGTTCATCAGACACTGATCCGAGCAGTGATCACCAAATCCAACAGAAGATTATTATAGCCATTATCAAGAATACGCTAGGTATTTTCAGATGTTCATGAACAAGCTGGTTCTACGAATCAAGCACAAATTCAACGACAAATTGGTACGGGTATTTCATCAACGACTGTGAATCTTAGCAAAAAATAGGAGCGGGTCGATATGAGACTAACATGCCGTTGTTAGTATCAACTATGGTCACGTGTGCAATTAGATAAAAGAGAATTTTGAACGGACAAACGTGTTTCATGACCGGATCTATTTTTATAGTCCGGTAATCACGCATGGTTAATCGATTATTGTAGTCTCTATCATTGTTACTTCCTGCACCCCGCAGCGATCCCAGCACGAGTTCAAATTGAATATGCTATTATTGGTACCCGACAGAATATCTGATTCCGTGACGAGGAAAATATCATTTTGTATGTTACCAGTTAAGTTGATGACTTTGCTGTTCTTGTTTCTGAATTGATAATATCCGAGAAATCACTCGGCTTGAACTAGGGGGATTCACGTAGCATTGGCCAAAGTCGGGTAGATTCACCGCCCTCGCTTTGTGCATTACATACAGTCAGGCCCATTTATTACTGTTAACCACTTGAACACCCATTTAGTTAGGAAATGAAATGAAATGGGGTTTAACGTCTTGATGTTCTGCTCCTAAACTGGGCTAATGAAGACGGGCATACGCCATCAGTGTGTGATGAGGAAAGTTTGGCCCGGGCAGCGGCGCCACGGCCTACACTTGTATCGTATTCCAACTGCCAAGGGATCTTTTACGTGCACACAAACGTGTACACGGGACCTCCGTTTTTCGTCCCATCTGAACGACTAAACAGCAGCTGTCCTTGTCAGCCCTGCATCACTGACAAGGAGAAACCACGCCGGAAAATCTGGATGAACTTTCTTGGCCAATGCAGCGATCGAACATCCGGCCTCTAGGCTGGCGAACCAGCGTCTTACCCACTTAACCACGTGATCCCCCTATTTAGGAACTGAAGATTCGACGTCGTAATGATGCATTGTAGTGCTCTGATATTAATGTCATTAATGGGGTCGTTTATTACTAAAAAAAAATATTGAAACATATTAATATTTAAAATAAGTTTTATTTTTGACGAGGCTGTGCCTTTTTGGTATGCTTGGCAGGGGTATGTAACAAATTTGTACAGTTGAAATTGGCAGGAATAGGGGATTTCCCAGTGGAACTGTAGATCACGATGCTGACACAGTGTGTCTTGGCATCAATCATGTATGTGTTCGTATTCATTACTCCATTGATAGAATAAGCAAAAGTAACATTTTCATTCGCAGCACCCCGTAAAGTGACTGCAACATTGTCATCGTCTACCCATAATTTTGCAACTCTTTGTGGTGACATCCAGACAAATTTATTTGTTTCGCCATAGATAATTATGGTTTGATTTCTGTAGAAAAAATAAGAAAAATATAAATACATAATGAGGAAAACTGAAATTTTTGACAATTTTAGTCATTTGTTATGTTCAAATTCGAAATGAGACATGATTCTCGCAAGTTTCAAGTAATTGCTATATCATATTCAAAGTTGATCACGACTTTATCATTCGATGTTAGGATAATAATATCAGCTCACCCTCTCTTCATAATAGGACTGGTATAATAAAGACAGTAGTTTGCATTTTCCAGTAAACATGTTGGTAAGGTAAATGGACTGGTCTCGCTGAAACTTGCAGATTTGGTCATGTTTTTGCTGTCATATATCACAGAATCGGGGTACTAGATATGATGAAAATAAACATAACAGATCTATACAAAATTACAAAATGGCCAGTAATGTTTTAGAGAGAAAGAGTACCCTTCCTCCCAATTGCACGACTGCTGTCATTACATACGGATGACCTGTGTGATATTTACAATATGTTTTTACTTGATACGTCATATTAATATCATCGTTCCCTTCAAACGCCTAGCGTTCCGACATATAATCAAGATGTTCATTTGAAGTTGTTTGCTAGGAATCATTGTACATTAAGCGACAATCATCTATAACTCTTTATCTTGATGGGGAAATAAGCACTCCTATTTCACAAGTTGAGAGATTTCCATCAGTATGAGGTCTGTGACATACGGAACATCTAGGAAACTAACCATATTACCGCCGAATTATTAGAAGCGTTATCAACCTATTAACCATTGCGACATTTAGATACCAATTATGGGCGATTATTTTCATTGGTCTTGTTGACTGAATAAAATACGATAATCCTCTGGTTACAGAAACTGGAGCTAGCGAAAATGGCCATCGTAAACATTGTTTTATCAATATGGAACACACTGATCTATTTTAAGAAGAAAATAGATTATAGCAAGGGTAGATAATAAGGCACGGGATATATAAGACCATACCTGACTAATTTCCACATCTAAAGATGCCCTAGAAGGAGTTATAGAATAAGGTTTGGATAGATTAGCCACCATTATAATACCAAATCGTATTTTATTATATTCACCAAAATCTGTATACGTCGACCATACTTGACCACTTGCTCCACTACCATCATTAAAAGCTATCTGTAAAAGAAACAGTCCCTATTTTAATCAAACTCAAAAAGAACAAATAAGACTTAAGTAAATAGACCAGCTTATCTATATGAAAAGAATTTTGAAAAGGCTGTTATCAATACAGCCAATTCCTGCGTGACATCCTATTGTAGCTTGGCTTTCGCAGTAGTTTGGTAGCAATTGAAAATTTATCATGCGCGCCCTGTAGTTGAATTAGTAATTTTTAGCATTGATGCTACCAAACGAGACGAGTTTGGCGATTATAAATGATAACTTTCATGTTAACTTTTACGTCATCTAAAACGCGATCTGAAAAGCGTCCTGGCTGACATCCTTTGTATTGCGTGAATGTCGATCTTGTCATCGTTGTTAGACTATAGCGTATAAGAAATACGATATGTTTGGTGGTATTTTATAAACTTGGACATCGTTTGTCGTTCGGTATTTCTACAATGAACATTTTTAATGGACAATTAAATCTGGATACTGGCATACTATTGAATATATTGGCTCTTGGTTGGCAATAGTGCGTTCTGTGCATTACTATTAACTTACTTCGATAATTTGATCATTTATAGCTGTAGCAGGTTTAGAAGGCTTTAATATCAAACCATCCGAATTACAACACCTGAAAATTAGATGTATTCCGTTAAAATACAATTATATTCGAAACATATAAATATATGAATGCATATATATGTACATTAAAAGTGTGGATCTATGCGTAATTGCACAACGCTGTTTCTATCTTAGGATTGAGACCAGTTCCAATGGTCCTATTAGTTCTAGTTAATTCCCAAGCATTTACATGTATGTTGCCTATACAAGAATCATGCATTAAGTGATTTTCTGTGTCTCACTCTGCAGTTAGGACAGTAAATGAATTAGCTGTTATTACTTCATTAATAGATCTTTATTTGTGTAACCAATTTTATCACTGGGCCCCACTGGTCCAGTACTCAAAACAGCTACCAGTGTCTGTAGAGCAGGATATTGTTCTGTTGTATCTGGAATACGTAATAAGGATATAAATATATTCGTACATACTGTGTATATACTACTTAGGGCTGTGGTTCTCAACCTGTGGTACGAGTACCTCTACTGGAACGCGAGGGCCTTCCAGGTGGTACGCGGGCACTTTCGGGGTCATGTACGATTTTTAGTTATTTTTTACTTCACAAAAATGTTTACTACCTAACACATGCTGGTGGAGAAGAAGCATATACAGCCCCCTCATTGAGTTGATTTTTTTAGTTCATTTGTGTGTTCTACTTGTACAATTATGTAAATAAAGTGATATTTGATCGAATTGAGAATCTCTGGAACCAGGTTGTACAGGAACTCCAAGTGGTACGATATCACAAAAGGTTGGGAACCACTGACTTAGGGTCTTGGTAGTCGAATGGCAAGGTTCTCTTTCAAACCAAGGAGTGGGCCGAAAAGAACCATCGGTCCTTTTCATTTATAACTTGTTAGGAATGAAACCTGAAGGGTGGGATGAAAATCGAGGCCAACTCGAGTATATTGACATGGACAAAGGAGAATCATTTCCAGATGGAAGTCGAAGTAAATAAAATAAAACCAAGTACGGACAACCCAAACCATTAGTGAAAATTCGAAGTCCTAAAAAAACGGCCGAGGCAAAATAGTGTAATCAGCAAATGGGCTGTTCACCAAAATACACGACAAACAGTGGTAACGGGTGTCCGGAAGAGTAAACTTACCCTGCCTGCGCACATTAACTACACAAATGAAAATACCACATATTAGTCTCCAAATGACCGAAGTATTGTGTTGAAGAGATATTAAACCCCATACCCCTTTTGTTTACGACACACTGTACCTTGGGTACCCATAGATGCAGTCAAAATTATAATCGCAAGAGAGAACAAAATCGGTACAGTAACAGTACATTAATGAAACTCGCAAATTAAAGTTGCCAATTTGAGAAACGTCGTAAATATTATTTGTAAGTAAATTTACTGAAAGGATTTCCAGGTTGATTGGTTGTTGTCCAGAATGTATCTTTAGATGGTGCCACGCCTACAGCATGAGCGAACAGCGAACTTATTCCAATCTTCCATTGATCGTGTTGTAAATGATAGTCATCTGATACGCGGCCCTGAAAAAGAACAAATGAAGTCAATTATAATTGTTCGATAAATTTATGATTTCTTTAGGTTCGATAAATAGGAAATGAAATGAAAAATGGGATTTAACGTCATACTCTTTTGCACCTAACCTGGGCTAATGGAAGACGGATTCTGAGTTCGGGAATACTCCGTAACGGAGAATATAGGGTTCATCCTATTCGAAAAACATTCTATAAAAACTACAGCCAATATCGAGTTCACAAGGTTTTCGGTAAAGAGGGATAACTTCCGGACATAAAGTCACGGAGTGCTAAAAAACAATCTGCTCATAGGCCAACATATTTATAAAGAATCCGTCAAAAACTTCTGACACGTTCACAAACTTTTCGCTTTGGGGTGATAACTCCACAATGGAAAGTCGCGAAACGCTAAAAAACGTAAGGGTTCCGTCCTCTGAAGACCCCAGTGCTCCCCACATCCGTTAAAAACTATAGCCTCTATAATTTTACAAGGTTTTCGGAACGGATACTCGTAGAACGGTGAAAAACGATACGGTTCATCTTCTCATGACTCCTTTTAAAGTTACAATCTCTATTGCGTTCATAAGGTTTTCGTGGATGGCTAAAATCGATGTTTCATCCTCTATTGAACTTGGTGCTTCCCACTAAATTTCGAAAGATACGGGTCCACAACATAATTCAGAAGAGGAAGAATGATAAATAGAAACATAAAGATACTGTAAGGAGTTCCGGTATTACCTGTGTGACAGCGGCATATTTTAAACTCTGTAGTGCTTGTCGAGACTGGGCCATGCAGTATTGTATAGTAACATCATTATTCTCTGCCGATTTAGCCATGGCGTCCATCCAGGTTGTTGCTAGGGTCAAATTAGTTTTCATCACTTCAAGATACATAAATTGTACGTACATCCAATCCTTTAATGTACAAATTTATAGAAATAAATGCAAATAAATGCAGATAAATAAAAAAAAAAAAAATCAGAAGTCCCCCATTCCCCCAAGTATATTATTATTAAGCTTAACCTCGAAGACGTTGAGAGTAGCTTCATGGTCACAACTTGAACTTTTAATTTACGGCCTTGTCAGAAATGTCTTTCATATTTTGTTGGTAAAGTAAATAGATGATACCTGTTCGTAAACGACGAGGCCCCAGGTCTTGGCTCTTTGTAACAGGAAATCCCAGAATCTCTGAAAATTAAAAATCCTTATCAAAAACGCATTAAGTGAGATGTGGATAAAGAGATGATCGCTCTTGTTATAATGGTTCTTTAAAGACTGGAAACTTTGTTCTTTTGTTCTTGGCCTTTGGTCCAACGTTATTTTAAACCCAGTTGTTGTTTTTTTTTACTTTTGAACCATTTTATATAAGTAAAGGCCTGGCCACACAAAGGGAATACCATAGGTACGTAAGTGGAAAAATTCGTTCAATGGGTTACATATATTTAAGCCTACAGATGAATCCTAAAGTATATAATAAGTCCTATTCATGTAGGAGTTGTCTGGCCAGCACTTATTCTTCTCAAAATGTCTGACGTTGAGCTCAAAGAACCGAAACCATTGATAACCCACAGCCCGACAGCCAACCCTCATTTTAAGCCTTGACATGGACATAATCCACTTAAAGTTTTTGATGGAATATATATATCTTCTATGTGTGTAGATTCAGAATCCGAATGATGCCACCCTGGCACCCTTGAGGAAATTTAAATATTCAAGATGGCCACAATGTAACGTTTTCACGTTATTTAGTTGGGTAACATTGGCAACAGATTCTCTCGGATGGGTATTCCACACAAAAAATGACGGCTAATTCCGCTAGAGGGCCGAATCAAACGTGGGGGACTCATTTTAGCGAGAAACCCATAAAGTCCTCTAAAAAGGTGCGTAATATATTCCGACCGAAAGGTATCCCAGGTTAGCGCATATTTAGTTAGAAATGTGACAGTTTAATACCTCAAACTATAGGTTTTCGGGTTCGCCGAATTCATATCTGAATGGCAAAATGTCCCCTAACCGAACCAATACGGTTCCCAAATTTGACAAACAGTAATGTAAAACTTATGCATTTGAGAACCATACTTTTGTTTCTTTCGATCATAGAACATTTAGCTGTTCAGATATGAATTCGGCGACCTTAAAATCAAGATTTAGGCGAATCTATAACAAATTTCATCCCACTAAATAACAGATAATACCTTATGGCTCTCATGTTGAATATTTATATTTCTCTAACCGTGGCATCAACTGGATTCTGAATCTACACATACTAAAGATATATAATCCATCTAAAAACAAACATTAGGTGTACTATATTTCCAGGTTGGTTGACCTGCACCTGGACAACTACAGAGCATTTCCTTATGCGTTTTTGCTAGTGTGACTTTACGGAGATTAACATACGGTTGTAATTGGAACACTTAATCCAAGGCCTTTCAGAAATTTGTAGTTTACTGCGTATGGTGTATCTTTTGACCTGTAACAGATAAACACAATAAAACTCAATTAATCACTTTTATTTATTAAAGGACAATATTGGTGCCAGTCATTATCACATATGTGATAGAACTGATTAAACACTTTCCAAATATAATATTAACACAGAGATCATCGCCACCATAGAGGAGTAATAAAGGATTCATGAATCGGAAGTGACGAACGCCAAAGGAAAACACGAGTTATTCCTCTATATAACTAACTGAAGTGACTAGTGATAACAGATACATGGGCGAATATCTGCTCACTAATAATTCCCTCGAAGACCTAAAGTTGCTGTGTGACACTGTGAGAGAATATCTTACGATTCATAAAAAGAATTGACTGCCACTAGATAAGAGAACATGAAAGAAAAACAGATTAAAAGTCCGTGCATTACCATGTTTTTATAAGGTGGGGAGACCGGGGCACATTGAACCACCATGGATATATCCTTTATAAATAATACTATACAACCCAACATTATACAGAAGTGAGATAACTTCTTAGACCCACTTCTCCATCAATAAGCCACATGCTGTCAATTATTTTCTTAGGCATACATGTTAACTTCTTGGCCTAGGAAATTCTTGTACTTTAGTTCATATATGTCTAATCTATACAATCCAGATAAACCGGGGTTTGATCCATATAAGAGGGCGTATTGATTTTTATTTTTAAATTTTGATCATGAAATAAAGAGATCTTCTAATAAAAACATTTGATATGAAATGAGGACAAACATGTATGTGAACAAAGTGGTTCAATGTGCCCCGGTCTCCCCTATAGAAGGAATAAAAACAAGGGGCTGTACGGAGTATTTCTATCTTTCCCCGTGTTCGCTTATCTTATGACACTTAATTACTTTATTGTATCGTCAGATAACCTCTTGCGGTCCCATATAAAAACTTTTTGTCTTCGAAGGAATTGTTAGTGAGCAGAAATTCGGCCGTTTATCTGTCATCACTCGTCACTTCAGTCATTCACATAGAGAGATAACTCGTGTTTTCCTTTGGCGTTCGTCACTTCCGAATCATGAATCCTTTATTACTCCTCTATGGTATTGATGATCTCTGTGTTAATATTATATTTGGAAAGTGTTTAATCAGTTCTATCACATATGTGATAATGACTGGCACCAATATTGTCCTTTAAATTAAATAATTTAAAGCAAACGATAATACAATAACTTCTCACGTGTGACTGGGGCGTTTAACATATGTCGATGGTTGTCTATCGCTGGACATAAATTCAGGTATAATTCTGTTAAAATGAACATGCCATCTTTTACAACTCGCTCAAGCAATACAAAAACAAATGCCTACAAAAAGGGGAATTCGACGAATTATTGATCACATATCGTAAAATAAGTGCTATCATGTTTAAGTCTTGGAATGACTTAAAATATAATTAGATAGATAGCCGATATATTTAAAATCTAACGAAAATCAGATGTTAGTTCCGTTTTGTTTAATTTTAATTGACAAATACTACTATTCACGCTGTTTAACAGTGAATTTGAACAAGAAACATAACGGGAATGTTATCTTAATATCTTATTAAATAATTACAAATTATAACTTACCAATATCTGTTATGAAGCACTAATGGTAATCCCAGTTCTTGTCCCACTTTCCTGTATTTTATAACATAATATTATGCAATATAGCATTCTGGTACGTTCACAACTAACTTTCACATATTAAAAGGACTATGTTTTTTTGGTAGACAAATATCAAAATAGATCGTATAACTTGTTTGGTGATTTTACAACCTACTTCTTACTCTCACGTCACGATGTGCGTCCTTTGAATTTTTCGAAAATGTCCAGTAGTCCAGTTTTAATGCGATAGACATTAGCAGATAAATTGTGGGTGGACGTGGGGACTGTGGACATTATCAAAGAGAATGATTTAGTAACACATTTGTTGTAAAACTTTAAAGAACTGAACTTTTTGTATTATTTGAGACATGAGTAAAACAAACAGCAACTTACACTAAACCATCCGGAAATATATCAGGTCGAGGTTCCCATTTTGTGACCGCCGCGTTTGTATCTTTATAATACCACCAGGAATCCAGTTGTATATATCTGTAAATCAACAAAAATCATTGAAGTGTGAGATGTACAAGTAGGTTTATATTGTTTTAAAATACACGACAGCATTTATGTTCTCATCATAGTTTATACATTTATTTAAAATTCGGTCTACACTTTTATAAAAGCAATGTACTTGTTAGACTATTGTTCTTGTTGTTCTATGTTAAAATAAATTACCCACATCTATATAATGCAGTAACTTTATATCCTTACCAGGAAAGTTCAGAACAACAACAGATTCATTGTATGTAATTAGAACAAGATTGACTTAAGAAATATTTCATCAATTATTTTATGATTAAATTAAATATAAAAGTAAACATAAAATAAACTTAAACAACAAAACAAACACGAGAGACAAATTCGCTGTGAAAGTTTATATAAAAGAAGTGTTGGTAAGTGTTCGGGAACAGATAATATGTTTTCTTACTTGTATGGTATTTGTGTTTTATTTATATATTGCTTGATGTCCAACATTGTCTGTTCATAATTCTTACCGGGTTCTGTATTATAATAGTAGTAACCACCTGAAATATAGAAAAATACTGATTCGGTATTACCATAGTTGCAACGGTCTAAATACGGATGAACAGATTCGGCATTATTATACTGGCACCGGTCTAATCAGATAAAACTGGCATGGTATTATCATAGTGTCACCCGTCTAAATACATCATATTGACACCGGCCTAAATACATCTAAAACAGTATTGTGTCAGGAAACATAGCCATGGTTAGTATTCACTATAGATAGTGAATAAGGGCAACTCTGTACCAAAATGTGGTATTATCTACTTTTAATGATATAATACAATAGCATTACTAAAGCATCTATCATATTAACTATGTACATAATATAACAGGTTAAACTTTTACCTTTGTTTTAGATATATATTTTACCTAGATATATATAGGTTAGACTTTTACCTTTGTTTTAGATATATATTTTACTTAGATAGATTTTTACTTTGGTTTAGATATATACAGATACAAAGTTAGTCCTATTCATAGCGGAATTTATACTATAATAGTGATCTTCAGTTGAACCAAGTACATGTATTTACGTATTATCAAGCTCGTCAAGTTGATTTCCCAATAAAATATAAATTGAACCTATTAACAAACATACCATTATCTGTCCAGTAACCAATATAATTTAAAGATACATCAGTTTTCTGGCGTTCTGTATTTTTATCATGGTAATATCTCATAATGGTGCCAAACTTAGAAAATACCTAAGGAATATATATTTAAAATATGAATACATAAGGAATATATATTTAAAATATGAATACCTAAGGAATATAATAATATATATAATATATAGCATGTAAATACCCAAGGAATTTAAAATTTAAATACCTAAGAAATATTTTAAAATATAAATAAATAATATATATTTAAAATATAAATGATCTAGGGTATACTATAGGGTATATATATTTAAAATGTAAATCATATATTTTTAAAAAATGTAAATGTTCTTCCTTTCTGAAATTAACTGAAATATTAATTGAATTGAAATCTTTCTAAAATAATAACAAATAACTCATTTTCCGTATTTGCAATTGTGTTGGTATGCAATTAATAACTGAATATATTAACACACAGTGCAGTTTTATAGTTACGCGTAATATGTACTACTTTCGGGTAATTTTGAGTCCTCTCAATAGGTAGAATAACGGTCAATGTCAATATAGGCTAGTTAATAATTCATATATCGCCATACTAAGTTGTTTTATCGTTACTCATTTGACTCATTTGAACTACCTTTCGTGAGGATCTTCGCTTTTACGATTATACATAATATTATTGAGCTTTGAAACCAAGTTCTTGGTATCCGAAATGTTACGGCCATTTGTAGCAAATCTCGAGTCTTTGTAACCAATTGTATATTCAACTTACCCCGTTTACACCTTGATCACTGTAAACCATAATGACAGAATATGTGAACCCAGCAGGTATTTCATCAACACCTCCCATAGTTCCCCAAGATATAGTCGAATTATCCCGATCAATAGAATACGAAGTGGTCATAAAACTATCTAATGGAGCGAACAGGAAAGCATTTCCCAGTTTATCGAAGGTTACGATTGGACCTGTCCCATCTAGTCCATCACGGATGGTCAGAGCATCTGGGCCCCAGCTATTAAATAAGAAACAAGTAATAAAACATACATTATGCAAGAGCTAAATCTGCCTATTGTAGGTCTTTCTTTAGGTCTGAATTGTTATAAAAACTATTAATTAGAAATTAATTAACGTATCCAGACCATAACCTACTCTCGATCGCATCACTAACCTGCGATTTTTGTTGGATTGTAGTTCGATTTGCTGCAATGTTTTCTTTCGTGATTTACCGATTAAATGGATAACAGAGACTACTGGTTTTGGCTTACCGACTTTAGTAATGATGACCGATGCTAAGCGGAACTTTCATTCGCTTAGTTCTAAGTTTGTAGTGGATCAATTTGACTGAAATTTCAGCATATTGCCTTTACATTAGCTAGTTTTCAACTATTGTAGTGAGAACTGCCAACTCGTTATCTAATTTCCCATAATGTATCTTTAAGTAAACTGTCAGAAATATATACAATGCTCAATATGCTATCCTAGATATTTGAATATATGTATTCACATATTTTTTTAGTTCTACTTTAATCTATTGACCAGCCCAAAAATAATTAAATGACACTTAAGCTGTAGAACCCCTTTTTCCAGAGAGGCCTCCAAAAGCGACTTAAGTCTACATTGCTCACACCGTTAGTGCTTAGAATAGAATAGTTTATTGGTGAATAGGACGTGGTTATAATCCTCGTAGAATGTGGATGTATTATAACTGAATTGCACGAGTGTAGATTTTGCATTATCATCAATGTCCTCCAAAATGGAACTATATACTGTGGATGATAACAATGATTATCCCGATCTTGCTTGTGTGTGTGCAAAGGTCCTCCATAAGAGTTCAGGTTTCAGTGTCCCGAAATGTAATAAACAGTTACAATGGCAAACGGCGATACAGTGCGTGTAATAAACAGTTACAATGGCAAACGGCGATACAGTGCGTGTTTAGCGACATACTTTCTATATCAGTTCTAATGGCATCGTAGCTTGGTGTGGTGGTTCTTCAGCACACTACGACGCAGAAACACACAAGCAACCCTGGGCATAAGACACATATATTGTTAGACACATATTATCACACAACTTATATATTATAACATGTGCGTTGTGTAATAATTTGTGCCTTACAATATCAGTGACAGGTGTCTTATGTCCAGTCTTGAACACAAGGAAGAATAAACCGGCGTTGTCTTGTTGACTGAATTTGGAAAGGCTAAAAGAAATAACTTACATTCCTAACTTCTTCTTTCGGTCCCCGAACATATCAGCAGAATAAGCAAGATACCCAACTGTTTGATTTAAATCTAGAATATTAAAACTCGGCCAACCACTAATAGTTTTATTAGCCGTTGTAGCTTTAGTACCTTTAGCTGCTGTCACATAGTTCTGAAAATAAAAATATAAATGTCAAGTGGTTTCAGGGTCGTCAATATCACTCTTAATATTTCACGATATATTTTGAACATTAAATGGAGGAAGCTTAGAAACTGGATGAAAACTCTGATTAAATTTGCACCGATTTTCTAAAACCATCCACTTTGAATTTGTTGGTAGATTTCATTTTGCACAATTTCAGCTTATGCTTCGCGTTGACCTTATCTTTTATTGGATCAATAAACATTAATCGCTTCGATTTCATCATTTTAAAATGCACATAAATTGGCCAACTTACCATTGTAAAAATAACCGCTGGGATATCGTTCGTTTGGTAAGATTTTAGCTCAAACACAATGCTAGTATCGTTATTTTTAAACTTAAATGTATTTGACTGCCAAGGTCCCAATTTATCTAAACCACTATACACATAATCACCATCGAACGTCATAGACTTGTCAACGGTAGAGAAAACTTTACCATCCAGGTTGCAAAAAGTTGGACCGCTGATGAACCATTTAGTATCATTAATGGATACATAATACCGATTGTCCGTAACAACACCAATAACAAAATCTGAAATGAAACCACAAAATAATGGGAAAACCACTTACCATCGTAAATATAACGGCGGGAATTTTGTCTGTTTGGTATGTTTTCATCTTAAACTCGACGGTTGTATCGTTATCTTTAAAGACCCACCTATCTCCTTGCCACGGACCCAACTTATCCAAACCACTACTTCCATAATCAATGTCAAAAGTAATAGCAGAGTGGGTATTTCCGTTTAGGTTGCAAAACGTGTGGCCGCTCGTAAACCATTTAGTTTTGTTGACAGTTACGTAATATTTACCGGACGTTATGGTTCCAATACCAAAATCTGAAAGCAAGTTAGTATTTGCTCTAGAGCTTTGTTATTATGAGTAGGAGAACAAAACTATACATAACAATGAACTAAAAACACAGAATAGAAACCCGTGCAATAGACAAAACATGGGCATTAGAACAGTGGGCATAGGAAGACACACACGTTCGTAATACAAAAAAGAAGGAATGTTATAAATAAAAACACTAGTACGCTTCGCAATTCTGGGGAAAGTGGTAACACAGACTTCAAATCAGGAAGCGCTGCCTATTAGAAGACTGAAATATAAAGCTTGTACAATCCCAGTGTCAGTTAACTGACAGATAATTATCAAACCTGGTGATAAAAGACGCAATTTGCCCCAGAAGGCCAAACAATATTTCCTTTATTTAATTTTTAGAAAAGTAGGAATTGAAAATATAATTCTTAAGATAGTAATTATGACGTTTACCCCCCCCCCCCCCCCTTTAAAAAAAACCCAAACCAAAACAACGGACAAACAAATAAACGACAAATCAACAACAACAAAAACAACTGAAATCTTGAGCGCGAGATGTGAGGGTAATATTTGAGCTATCCTTGATAAGACAATAAGATAGCGGTACATCATAACAGAATAATAGAAAGTATTTAGAACTTACTTTCGGGTTAATCCGTTTAAAATTATTTTTGGAACAATTTGATTAGGTAAGGATTTCATTTCCATACACCTGTTTAGGTAAATTTAAAGGAGCTAAATCGCTAACATTTGGGACCTAAAAATTGACACACGTGGGTTGCAACGCATATAATACTGTAATATGAATGTATATAAACTGATTTATATTCAATGGTTTCAATTTTTACTCTAATTCCATATCAGTTATGTTCGGCGAAGTAAGTCAGCAACTCAATCGAATGCAAATTTCTAGCGTCTGGTTATGCCAATCTACATACGCCGTTTGATTTGGTGCAATGTTTCTTGCCTCGTTCCCCGAGTCTCTTGCTAGAGCTGGGGCTGAAACGCATTATGGTACACGAGTCGTGGACGAATGATAAAATGTTTATTTTGTCTTCAATATTGGATATCAGCAACGAATCTTTTCCCTGTAAGCATCAATGATGATTTAAATTGACAAATAATTCGTGTTTTGGATGCTTGAGATAGAGACTTAGCTACTTTAACTCTTTATTTTTTGACTTGTGATGTTTTTTATAAGCTCTGATATTGCTTTCGTTCTTAAATTCATTTAAAGTATTTCGCTGTTTTACACATTATAAAGCACCCTTGAACACGGAAGTGAAAAGAAGACTACAAGTAATAAGACAAGTACTAATTTTTACAATCATGTACCTAAATATCTGTTTCCGATACTAATTAATCAATAGATTCATATAATATAATATATAGTCTGAAAGTCTATATTAGCCTTGGATATTGTGACTTTAATAGGAGTTCAACTTCTGGTGAAAAACGTCTCCATTTATAAAGTAATTATATAAAATCGAACTACTAACCAGCAGTAACTGATGAGAAAACAGATGCGAGAAGCAACAGGGGTTTTAGATCCTTCATGGTGGACACCGATCCACTGACACACTAGAGAACACTTATAAAGAAAATTTGATCGGCTTAATGATCCACGTTATCTCGAACTTTAAACCGATATAATATAAATATATGAGCGTGAGTGACGTAGAGATATAGATATCTACAGTCGAAAAGGATAGGTATAGTATTGATATAAAGATTGCACAGTAAAAATCAACTGTTGAATTCGTGTAGCCTATTTGTGAGCAATGGTGTCCACCATATTTGGAACCTTAAATGATAGATTAAAAGGTTGAATGGCCTTTGTCAGGGCAAAATCACCCTTTAGAATTGTACACTTATCCACTTAGAATACAAGAGAATACAAATAACTACATGTTAGTCCCCCAATTTCTTAGATAAAGCGTAGTCGAGACGTTTGTGACGTGAAAAGGTTGTGACATAAAAAGAAATTGAATAGGAATTGACATGATCATAATTTTGAGATAAGTTTCCGGTATACAGTGGTGAATATTTCTGGAGCAAGTGTATATTACATCTGTCATTGTTTATAGCTAACACTGAATATCGATTGTAATTGTAGTTCACAAGTTATTACTGGATACAAATGAGCAAATCAGTTATTTTATAATTTATTATCTATGCCTATATGTAAGTTCATATTTGTAGTGGGTGGCCAACTTCAATGGACACCTGTGGGATTTGATGGCCGAATGGTTAGCGCATGGGCGCTCTATTAGTTGGTCAACTGGTGTCGTTTCGATTCACGGTTGTACGTGACAAGGAGTAGGGTCGCCTTTCCAACCTCGTGTGTATTTTATAGGACCCCAACTGCTAAATACCCATACCCGCAAGCGAATTATCGGAATAAAACTGAACCATCTAGTCCCGAAATGACCTAGTTTGTGTCTAGTAGACGTTAAAACCCCATTTCTCAATTTTTCTTCAATTTCCACCTGATGTTTGTCCACTATAAAATATTGCTGTTGATAGTTCGGAAGTTTTGATTACTCATTCGATCACTCTTCGTCATAAACCATATCCTGTCTTGTATAATAAAATAATCACTTTGATTACGTGGGTATGATGACCGGATTATACCTATAAAATCGGACGGCTTACAAAAAAAAAATTAACATTTTATTATTTATAGTGTAAATCATAATTGTATATTATACACATATCTGTTTATAACACCCATGACTCGCTTATCATTTAAAATATTTCACAATTAATATATCCTATCTTATGATTAATGGTCATGTTTTCTTAGATTCAGTCAAGGATTTATCAAATAATACATAATAATAAAGCGTAAATTATAGTTAAGCTAACAAGATCTCCATTTATAGTAAGCGTGACTTTGCCGTCGTAAACCAAACACAGGCAATTGAGCTAGTTTAAATTCTCCTGCTTTCGATGTAGTTTAAATTACCGTTTCAACAGGGTTTTTTTTATCACCTTCTGGGATACATGATGTAATGTTATAGGATATGCACATGTAATAAAAAGTTAAAAAAGACAAAAGACGGGCATACGCCAATAGTGTAGTATGCGGGAAAATTTCCGTCCCACCCGAACGACAATACGTTGCCCCCTTCCAGGCCCTCTGTCCTGCATCACTGACATGGGGGAACTCCGCCGGAAAATACCGATGAACTGTCTCGGTCAATATAGGGATCGAACACGGACCTCTAGGCAAATCCCAGCTTAGGTATGGGCCCAGGCCCAGGCCCAGGCCCAGAGCCCCGCGGTTATGGGGGCCTCGCGGTTCATGGCAAAAAGAAAAAACAATTCAAATTCCAGACCAAAGTTTGACGGTGATCGATCTTGCGGCGCATGTGATCAGATATTATGTAATTATTTTTGTATTACAGATAGTCTCTGTCACCCAGAACCCCCTAGTCTTCAACGCACGGAGGATCTGGGTCGGTTCTCAATTATTTACGAAAATTACTGGATAATCTACCACATAAAAAACCAAACATTTGGTTACGCATGGGCAATGGAACCTTTTGGCTAAAGTATCCAATGAAAGTATCGGTAAGTGCTAGATCTTATGAAGCCGGGCCGATTTTGCTAGATTCTATAAAGCGTGGTTGAAATATATCGCACAATTCACTTGGCACATCTATTATTAGAAACAAAATAGAGACGAGGAATAAGCATGCATCGCGATGAAGAATTAAGAAGATTGTGAGAAGCCATACGTCTGATTCATGACGAGAGAAAATTACCATTTCAATTGAAACCTTTACACAACAAAATTTTAAAGAGTGTCATCGTTGACAAGCGAGCTGTTTTGATAGATTCAGTACGTGGTAACTTAAAGACTGGGTAATCCAGACAATGACCTATTTTCCGTCAAATTTAGAGGACCCATCCAGACTAATATTCGTAGAATATTTGTATGGATGATAGAGACTATATTACAGAACGTTTAATTGTGTGTTACGCATGCGTACCATTCAAAAGGATATAAAATAAACCTTTCGTCGCCCCGCGATTCTAGTCAGGCCCAGGGCCTCGCTCCGGTTATACTGGGCTTTGCCAAAGTTTGCCTCCAGGTTAGCGAACCAATGCGAGTGGGTAACGCGTACCCGTTGGATCAGAAGGTCCGCCATTGATTCAAATATACGTTACAAGGAGTATTGTTGCCTGTCCAACCTCGTGAGTTTTCTCCGTGACCCCGGGTTCATTCCACAGCCAAAAACCACTTCACGCAGCACTTTTTTTCGTTTACGGTAAAAATTCCATTCCTAAATTTGGAATATTGGCTGGGCCCGTCTATGAACGGGTCTGCACGGGCGTCAGTTTCAATGGCTGGCAAAGTTAAATGAAAGTTGTGTACATTTTTTTAAATAGTGCACAATTCTACATGAAAATAGTGTTGGATTATTATAAGTTTGTGTCAGATATGACAGAAAATGATTCCCTTTGGTGATCAAAGAGGAATCTCGGTGAAAAATAGACGGTAAGGATTCTAAAATAGCCTTAGAACCGAGATGGAGAAAAGCCTTATTTTCATACTAAATGTTTATAAGACCGATCAATAACGGACAGAGATATCTATCTCTGACAGAGATATCTATCTCTGACAATCCGTTGTTAAAATAACTAGGTGTACCATAATTATTTCTCTCATTTTAAACGATTAAATTCATTTCACTACAAGTTCAATTAACTGTGCTAAATAAAGGGAGACAAACATTGTTTCCTCGTGGAGCCGAAGGACTATATTAGTAGCACAGTTCCTTTTTCCAAATTGATTTCAACAAAGGCGTTTTACACCTGAGGCGCTAGAGGCGTCAGCCTCCTTGCGAAAAAATCATAGAAGTTGAAGAAATAAAACGGGAGAAAAATGCTAAAACCGATGAGAAAAATTAAATGTACCCTAGTTACTAGTTAGGGAGAGCCCTAAAGGCAGACAAAGGGGCCCCTCGTCTGACAAAAGGGCCCCTCTGGCCAAGGGAAAGGGCCCTCGAGTCCGAGTCAATCATTTTCTTTACACTGTTACTGTCGACTCCACTACTGAATGAGAATGCAGGGCCCTCAAAATCGTATAGCCTCCGCCATGATAAACCTTAAAAAGCACATGGATTTCAAACATTGTGACATTCTGCGGATTAAATTTCATAATAATTAACTAAAATATTGAATGTCGATAGTTGCAGTTACAAAATAATTTCCCTAGTCCTAGTCCGCAGCAATGAACTCAATACCCGTAAGTGTGGTTGGTGCTTTTGATATGCAAATTTCGCTGTTTTAATTAATACGATTATATGTAAGTTACTGTAACGAGGAAACCCATCTGCAAATCATACACTCCGTTATATATACGCTAGAAGATCCTGATAAAGTAAAATAATTTAGAAGATTTATTTATGCTTTTGGGTGTCTTTCTTTTCATTTTTTTATATTTACATTACGCTTTTAAGAGGCGTGTGGACTGTGGAATGTGTGTGCATAAAAGTAGGCTGTGTGTGTTTGCAAATTTACATGTGAATCGATTCCTAGTCGACACAGTAATTATTCAGCTGACTTTCATATGTCAATGTACACATCGACGTGTGTATTTTGCCCGAAGCATGCCCTTGATAATAGGCCTACCCGCAAATCATTTTTGACAGTGACCTTTAATTTTAGTTGTATCCAATATTTTGAATAACAAGGATTATGTTTTATCTGTCTATAATTACACGTAGTTAATAATTTAAACGGTGTCTATAAATAGAAGTGCAGAAAAACAGAATTAAATACATGTATTAATGGCTAAATAAACAACAAATAATTTTTTTTGTGGTGTACAAAGAACTACTCCGTGGGCGTATATCAGACAATGCTTCCCACTGTATACGTACACTGATCACACTGTCCGTGTGTTGCTTAATCAGTGTCAGTTAGAATTCGATTACTGTCGGGACAAATTTCCCTCAAAGCAAACTGTATCAGGTATGTCCGTCTCCATTACAGCGCCGTAGGTGCAAAGACGTGGGACTTCTAACTCCAGTCTTTTTATTCATTATTATGAAATAGTCAGGTTTCAAAAGTGAAGAATCTCTCAGGCCAATCATGAAATCATCTATGCCAAAGCCGTGATATATGCCGAAGCAATTATACTGGCTGCGACTCTAAAATTAAATTTGATTGGCTATAATGATCACGTAGATGTACCCAGTGTCTATGTAATAAAACTGCCACACCAAGGGGTTTTCTAACAAAATATTATCGGTGACATTTATATTCAGCATAATACAAATCCGTGTCTACATTTCCGCATAGCAAATATCCGAATCTCGCAGGCGCCAACGCCATTTATCACAATTAAATTTTTAAAAAATAGTTAATTGTGAATGTTCCTTGAATTAAAGCCCTAATTAAAGCGATAATTCCATATTTTCAAAGAAAGTCATATCATAATTATGCTCAATTGGTTGTCAACTCACTACTATACGATTATAGGCATTATTCCCCACTCTTATAACTCATTAACACAGGAAATAATAACACAATTACCTCCCTTGATTTCTTTTACCCCCATGCAATAGCTATCTTTAAACGTTTGTATTTGAAGTTGAAAATAAATGTTTGCCAATTTTTCAACTGGCAATAGTGAATTATAGGATTAATAGGATTATATTTTTAACACGGTAGGACTGTTTATAGATACCATCTATTTTACGGCTTTATTTTAATAAATTTTAAAAATATAACTTACAAATATGAAATTGCAGCTTCAAACATCTTATGTTCCCATAAACACTGAATAATAATATATTCGTCCTGCAAGTGTCCCGCTTCAAATTTATCAATGACGCGCCATGCATATCGTGTGCCGCGTATTAACTGATTTCATGTCCAATTTTCAATAAAAGTGTGATACTGGCATACAGAATCAACGGGTTCTATACCCCATGCCTCCCACGCCCCCCTCCCCGGGTTAGATTGCCAGACAACACATAAAGTTTGTTTTTTGTTGTTTTTTTTTGGGGGGGGGGGCGCTTTTACTTTCATGTGAGTTTGTGAAAAATGACCGAATGAAACGTTGCATGCAATGCAGAAAATCATCGTAAAGCGAATATTTCCCGACCATGGAACCTGGGGCCTGTTTCACGAAATATTTACTAAGTTAAATAATTCCAAATTTTAGTAACTAGTTTGTTTGGATAATATTCGATTGATTTTAATGCTTAGCCAATCATAATAAAGTATCTACTACTAAAATTTTGATATAAGTAACACAGTTATATGGGAAAACAATCACTGATTTATTATAAACAAGCACGACGTTTCGATAAGTATCCTGACATCGTTATCAAGCACAATGACATTTAGTGTGTGAATTAGTTTTATTTAACGTCCGCTTCCACCGAGGTGATATCGCAGACAATTACGTGTTATATGTGCATGGTGATAATATTTACAACGTGATTAGTGGATTAGTGTGGATTAATTAGGTGATTTTAATAGATATATATGTGCAACGAATATACAGAGACGAGACGTGAGTTAACAGGAGTAACAGGTGCATGGACATATGATAGAACAGATATGGACATGGACAAACATTTACACAGACAGAGACACTTGTATACATACATTTTACAGACATGAAGGTGGACGAACATATATATATATCTATATCTATTGTTAATTTGGTTGGTCAGGTCGTTCTGTCCGGTCGAATGGCAGGGCGGTGCAACTCTTCCTTGGGGCTTGGTGGTGAGTTTTAGGGCCTGGTCCATTCTTCCTTCCATTTGGATATGTTGTCCGGTATGGTGGTATTGTTTTGAATTTTGTTTCTATGGTTCATTCCTTTGTTGTTGGTTCTCAGAAGGAAGAATCCAGCGCCTGAAAAGAGAGAAGGAAAAAAGATAGTATCTGGTCTTACAGTGATATGTGTTATGATTTCGTCTAGTAAGGCTTCTGGGGGGTTGGGGGGTTGGGGGGGGGGGGGGGCTAAAATAATAATAGAGAAGATAATAAGAATAAAACAATAATGAGAATAAGAATAATTAGGTAGATAAGAATAATAATGGTAATTAAGGTTTTAGAGTAGAATAAATTTGGAGGGTATTAGTATTGAATAATATTGGGGGTATTTAGATTTTTAAAACAGTAATAGTAAAGAGTTTTTAAAGATACTTATTGAGTCATGGAAAGGACTGACATTTAGTAAACTAGATGGTTTATATATATATATACAAATGTACAATATGAAGCCATGTCTGGACTCAACCTACTTCACTTTGGGCGACGACTTGTATCAGCAAATTCATGGATTACCTATGGGAAGCCCCTTGTCCCCGCTAATGTCTGAAAGTTTCCTAACTGAATTTGAACAACGCGCCCTAAGCACATCCCCCATAACTCCTTTGGTTTGGCTTCGGAAAGTTGACGACACCTTTGTTGTCTTGGAAGAACAGCATGAACCCCTAGCCCTGTTAGAACACCTGAACAACCAACATCCCAGGATCAAATTTACCATTGAAACAGAAAAAGAAGAAGTCCTACCATTTTTAGACGTTCACGTACAGAGAAAAACAGGTCACATGAAAACTAAAATTTACCGTAAACCGACGCATACAGACCAGTATATCAATTATAACTCAAATCACCCCCATAGTGTTAAAATAGTCCTCATATCCACCTTAATACGCAGAGCTGTCAACATTTGTGAACCAGAATATCTCAACGATGAAATAGATCACCCACGCCATGTATTCTGCAACTTAAATAATTATCCCCCGAACATAGTCAACAAACAGATTCAGGCCAATTTAAACAACAACAAAAGGACCCAACAAAAACCACCCATTAGTGTCACCCTGCCGTTTTACGGGAATCTCAGCTACCAGGTCAGCCGATTGTTAAAGAAGTCCAACATAGACACTTTCTTCACTATCCCTTCATCCTTGAAACAGATCCTTAAAGCTAATGGAAAACTACAACCGACCATTCCCACACAGCCCAAAGGAGCCATCTACAAAGTCAACTGCTCGTGCCAGAAGATCTACATTGGAGAAACTAAAAGTGCGGTGGAAAAAAGAATTTTGGAACATAAAAAAATGGCTTCATGATTACCCATTTGATGTACCTATAGTAATCTTTAGTTCTTTGTCGGTATATACTATTAACTATATTTATTTGAACTCTTAATAATCATTAACAATTAATTAAGCATGGCTTCATATTGTACATTTGTGTATATATATATATATAGACCATCTAGTTTACTAAATGTCATTGTGCTTGATAACGATAGGAGGATACTTATCGAAACGTTGTGCTTGTTTATAATAAATCAGTGATTGTTTTCCCATATAACTGTGTTACTTATGTTATGTCTCCAATCGCTAAATGCCACTAAAGAATTATAAAATTTTGATGTTATCTTTTATGGTTAAGATTTTGAAAAGCAAGGCAGCAACACTATATGCCGGAAAACTACCGGAAAACAACATGTTATACCGAATACCGGAAAACACAGAAAAAACATTAAATACCGGACACATAGGAGAGCAGTATAGTGTTTTCTGATGATTTTAGATGCACTTGCTGCTGTTGCGCTAAATGGAACTTCAAAAGGGGCTATTGCGCTAGCCGTATAAATATTCAAACCAGGTGGCGGGGGGCTGGTATACTGTTGTTTTCAATTTGTCAATCCAGAATTTTTTTCTTCTTAGCCTAAACGTTTTAATTTCCTAATCGATCTAGTTCTTTCCTATTGGCGTGACATTGAGATCAGAAATGTCATGATTCGGTTGATTGAAGTGAATTGAAACCGGTTTGTCTTTTTTGGTGACTATGTCTGACCGGTGACCGTTAATTCTTTCAAGTGCATTTTGTTTGAACTACCGCATGAAAGTTGGTCTAATATTGGGAATTGTGTGCCAGATGTTTTGTTATGGAAATGTTTGGATATGTTTATGATTTTGCGTGTTTGAAATCTTGGGTGGCCACAAGTTTTGGTATTAACTGCTGATTGCATATTATTTGTTTCTTTGGCGGCAAGTTCAGCTAGAGTATTATTTTTTTATACGTCTGAGATAGCGTTTGGAATATATCCTTTTCCTTAGTTTGCTAAATACAAGCGTACATGCTGACTCAGAGTCAGTCTTCTGATTGCATATCCTATGAAAACAGAGAATCTGAGATTTTATGATGCCAGAGAAGGTACGCTTGTGATGAAAAGGGCTTTTGAACAATAATTGATGTGTATCGGTTTCTTTGAAAAATACTTTAGTTTCCAATTGGCCTGTTATTTTGGTAGTTCTACTTTTAAAAACAGTGGTGTCAACGAAATATAATAATATGCTGTTATGACGTACATTTGCAGTTAACTTGACAGATGGATGATGATTGTTCAGGATGTTGAAAAACATCCAAGATTCCTGTAGTGTGTATGTCCCGACTATGAAAACGCCATCTAAAAAACGTCCATAGAAATCTGGTTTTAATGGAAAGAATGGCAGAAGTTCCCTGTCCCACTCCGCCATGAAGAGATTCGCAAAACTCGGGGCAAATCGTTTTCCCAGCTGTCTGTCCTACAGGCGACTTCTCATTCCTGTTCCCCAATCCTAGTTTGAATTCCTCATCCAGCAGTTGATGATCTCTCTGGCCGTGTCTGGGCGCCAGTGGATGGCGCCATTACCTTTCAGTTATATTTTGCCCTTGAAGGTTGGTAGTGTGGTGGCGTTTGGTGATGATGCAGTGGAGACCAATTGGTTGTAGCTGGTGAGGTTTAGGTAGGTCATCGGATGTTCTTGTCGGAGTCGGGATGAAGTGGGGATCTGTGTGGTGAAGAGCTTGGTTGTTGGGAAAACTGCTCTGGTCATGTTTTCGTGTTTATACAACTATCGCTTTGTTACACCCAAGAGTACCAAATAACTAGTCCCCGAATTGCGCAAATTACACTTTATTCGACAAAAATTAGTTTGATATGTATAAAAACATTAGATGTGGGGAAGGGGGAGGGTTCCATAAAAAAACTCATCAAATTCCTAAATTCCCGTCAAATCGCCCGGAAAGTGCTCCCTGTTAACTTGTTCGCAAATCTTGGGAACAACACGTCTGTAATGAGAATGTATTTTAATATTAGAATACTTTCTCATTGGATTCTTCCGAGAGACGAGTTAGTTCCACAGTACAAAGAATTGTTTTATTTCTTCTTATTAATAGGTTTTTGTAATTTGGTATATTGATGTATTTTTCCAATTATCATTAAAGTACAAAGAATTGTTTTATTTCTTCTCATTAATAGGTTTTTGTAATTTGGTATATTGATGTATTTTTCCAATTATCATTAAAGTTCCGTGAGTAGATTTATACGTCGGTGGATAAAATTGTTTACTTTGAAATTTAATCTTATATAATCAAGATGTAAGAAATCAATTATACTGTTTTGTAATTTGAAAGGTTCGATGTCCTAACAGTCCTGCTCAGTATAGAATTACATGTTATGTTCTCGGCTCACGTTCTTTCAGCTTGCGTCCGGCTGACTTAGGAAAGAAATGCATAATTTTAGCACGATCATCTCCTACAATATGTGAAAGTCGAATTGATTGATTATCAGTGGAGAGAATTACTACAACAGACTTGAAGATCAGATCCTCAATTTGAATGAAAATTAAGACGAATGTATTGGAGAAAAACTGGTTTAAGGATTTGAAGCTTTTTAAACCCGATTTTAGATTGTTTGAAGATTTTGAGACTGGTATCAAAGTGGTTCATGCGACGGACCAAATCGATTTAATTATTGGCCGGATAGTCAAAGTTTAAGTTCATTTGTTAATTATTTGAGAGGCGGATTAAGAAATAGGCAAAATTCGGCCCATTAGGAAATTAAATTACATTGAAAAACCATGCGGCTGAATGGAATTGTATATGTATAGAGTGACATGGTGATCAATCTAATACCGGGTGTCGAAACCTCGTCATAATCCTGGGTGTGGTCGCCGGGTTTGAAGCTGTAACTGGCCGGGATGATTGTACTTTAGAGGCCACATCCACGGGGTCGGTCACTGATCATATGTTCCTGGCTGTAAAATATCATCGGTACACAGTTTTGCAACGGGTCTATTTTCTCGCATAAGGATCTGTACAATATCGGATGGCAGACTAAACGTTCTCTCGGAATCATATCGCAACATCCCTCGTCTGACATCATTGGTATTGGCTTTTTGTGGTGCGACATCTCAGTTCCGGTGATTTGGCAACGTTATCCCGAGTTGCTGTAAATAAACACAAACATATATTTATCAAAATATGCCCAGTCCGGGAGACCATTGATCCGCTCTCTTCCACGACCTACCAACCTCCATAACTACTTTAGTATCTGTTCTGTTTGAAACCTTCAGTTTGAAACTAATTCCAGTTTCCATGTGTTAAACTGAATTTGTAATTTATTGCAAGGTTCTCAATTACAATTATATTACGTGTCCGGAAATGCTTGTGATTGTAATCGATTTCCTTGTGGCATAAAGGATCCAAATCTTATTTGGTCAGCATCCAAGTCTTGACCGGCGAAGTATGGGAAAAGTCTTCAGGTCAGACACTGTATAACCTACTGCTGATGAAGGCTAAAATAGCATTCTTCTGATAAACTATAAAATAGCATTCTTCTGATAAACTATAAAATAACTCTATTAATGAATTGTAAAATAACTGTAAAATAACCTGCTGCTGACTAAGTTTATAATAAGCGGCTCTGGATGCAAAAGAATTGTAAAATATCATTGTTAATCAACCTTGAAATACGATTATTTCAATGAATTATAAGGTAATACAATGTTATTGAGCTGTAAAGTAATCTTCTGCCTCTGGAATGTTGAATAAAAATAAATGTTTACCGCACAGTTTAAAACAAATACAGTCTTTGAGTGTTATCCTTACCGATGACTGAAAACGATATTTTTAAAAATTTATTATATATAAATATCTAACAAGCAGGGGCCTATTTCACGAAATTTTAACTAAGATAAGATCCCAATTTTAGTAATTTGATTGGATAATATTAGATTGATTTTAGTGCTTAGCCAATCAAAATTGAAGTATCTACTAAAATTGGATTTTATCTTAAGTTAAAATTTCGTGAAACAGGGCCCAGGTGGCTATAAAAACAGACGATTGCCACGTGTTACTTCCATGTGTTGCTCCCACGTGTTATGCCATTTATTTTAATGGCCGGACGAATAGTTTTTCCACCAGTTTTCAACATGAAATGTCAGTGTCGAATTTCCTTATAAACAGAGATAATAACACAGTATTTGCTATTTAATTGAAACTCTATTTAACCATGTTAATTTTGTTTGCATGCTATTGATTAATGTTCTAGTTCAGAAGTTAGAAATATGATAATAATACTGTAGGACTATAATATTATGTTTTGAAAAAAACACCAAGTACAAATATAACTGATGTTTGTTTTTTCTTCTTTTTTTATCTTTCTAAAATCAAAGGTATCTTGCCAACAAATTCTTGAATAGTAGCTTAAAGATAAATGCGTTCCCATGAAAGTACTTAGAGAGTAGTAATTTCAAATAAGATATGTCATATTTTGTATTAATAGAAAGTACAGACACCCAATCATATTAGAAATAGAGACTTTTGGCACGCGGGACTTTCCTCATCCGTATCTGACGTATCCGTAAAGACACGTGAAATTTTCTCATCCGTATCATGTGTCCGTATCGAATACGTGATACGTTGCGTCAATGTAGTTGTAAGCTCGGTTCATACCACACACGTATCCATAAACGTATCCGCATCCGTATCCGCGTTTTGCCGTTCAAAAAGAAATCGCGAAAACGTCCGGCTTTCAAGGCTGAATAGATAACATATTGTCATTTGCAACCATGAAGTGTGACAGTGACACAGAGGAAGTCTTTCTGTTGTATTTGTGGACCAAAAGATGAAAGGGAAAAAAGAGAGTAGGGGTCCATGAACTGTTATAAAGAAGGAAGAAATGTTGAGAATACCACCACCTGGTGCAAGAATTGTATTTTCATCCGGACAAATTCAAACAATATTTCCGAATGACAGTTGAGATTTCTCCCAAAAAGAATGATTATTTCTTCTGTCTTGTCCATAATGTGTTCTACACAAATCTACAGCACACAAGGCCAGTCTTTTCTTGGAATGGATTGATTTTCGATTTGGGGAGATGATGTAATAAGGGGAAAGTACTCGCTGATTGGCTAAAATACGCTCTGTGAGCAATCAATCCGGCTTAACGGACGCAGTTGTTTTTGTGTGCAATACGTGCCGGATTCTATTTAAACCCTTTCTCTAAAAATGACTACCAGTACGTATTCACGCACGTATTTACAGATACGGATACGGATGTAGTATGAACCTAGCTTTAGAGTTTAGCTTAGCTGAGCTTACTTCTATTGGTACAGCATGATGGTAGTTATCTACCAAGATCACCATCAGTACTAGTCTACAAATTTCTGGGGAAAGTCAAGTCGCTCGACAGTCGCTGGGCTATTAAAATAAGTTTTAGTTTCACTAATGTCAATGTAATTAAAATATAGATCTATATTTCGTTTCGTTTTTTTATACTTTCGATGGCCTACACTCATGTAGATCTAACAAGTTATAGTGGGAGCTCACGTTCTATGACGTCAGGTATCAAGCACGGGACATTTGACCCGATAACGTCAGTCATTCGATTAACCAATTAGCGACCGCCATGCTTTTTAAAATCTACTTTTGTTTTGTTTTGATTTCTATCCGCTGGTGTTAGTATAGACGGCAGTGGCTGGTAATATCTACCCACAGTTCCACACATGAAAAGGTCAAACGGTCGATTCGACAGAGCGTTTGATTGGCTGACCCCTCATTTCAGACAGAACGCGAGTTAAATAACAAGTCATCAAGATCCAAGAGTAGTAAAGACAAGTAAAAATGAAATTTTGAACTATAAAAAAAACTAAACGAAATTGGATCTGTGATTTAATCAGATTGCACTAATGTATCATTTTAGAAAGTTTATACCATAGAATCATATCTTTAACAGATTGGCAAGGTCCCACCTCAAGTCTATATCCTGGTTTAAATCACAACAAATGTACACCTTCGTGTCCTAGGATACACATAGGTTCATAAAAACGCTATGGCACAACATTGCAGCGTTTAAAAGTAGCAAAAAACAACGATAAAAAGACGACGATGTTATACGGACCTTTACCGTATGAAAGTTGTTCGATACGTTGCTGCCGTATCCGTGTGTCCTATCATGAGAAATACACACATACATCGATGACGATACAAGCAAAATCGATACGGATACGTGATACAGATCCGGAATTTCGGTTCACCAAAAGTTTATTATGTTTATAAAAGCATGGAATATTTCGTACGTGTTGACTTATTATAGAAATGGGTTTCTTTGGGATTTCAGTTTTTCTATTTAACAACATTTATTTAAAAAAAAAAAATTATAATCAGAGTTATCGTGTTCCAAAATATAAACAAATCAAATTGTTTAACCATTTTAATATTTATCTACCGTATAGGTTTGAACCTCATTCAATCCAGGCGAAATATCTAGTTACGACTAATGTATATTTCTATGAGAAAGCTAAACTTAATATATATTTTTAAGAAGACCTGCCCGATTCCCTTTAAATAACCGAAGTTATTATAGGTACTGTTTGCAACAAAAAGGGAGGGGAATAATTTCAATATGTTGACATAAGTAATCAGTGTACAACAATGTAAATAATCGTGATACGGTATTTACACTAATTGACGTATATGTAACATGCTGGAATATAGTGGGTTTATTCAATATTTTAACGACGTAGGAGGTCAAAGGTCATAGAGTAAGAGTGTATATAATGCATGGAACATGTCAGAATCAAAACAATAGTAGAGTTCGTTGAACCAGGTACTGTACATTGTATATATAGCTGGTAAGTATTTTTATGTTAACAGGGAATTTCGATTTTTCTTAACGATGAAGATGAATAAAAATTAAGTATGTATTTAAACTGTTGGTGTGTGTTGCCTTGGGGGAGGGTAGGGGGGTCACATAATTGCTAATTTATTTAAAATGACATTACGTTGGCGCGGGCGATATTATAATCTGTAAACTGTTCAGTTTATAATGAATAGACGCCCATGCAGAAGTCTTGGAGGGTCTCCGTGTCTCGAACCACTTCAAGAACAGGTTTATGATGATAAAAAAAAACATTGGAAATTATCCTAGTTTTTATACGCCCACATTTTCAATGTGGACGTATTATGTCGTCGCCCCTGTCCGTCCGGACATCTGTCCGTCCGGACGTCCGTCCGGACATCTGTCCGTCCGGACGTCCGTCCGGACGTCCGTCCGGACGTCCGTCCGTCCACAATTTGGGGGGTTGGGGATGGCCTATTGGTCTAGAGTGCCGCGCTTCGACCTCTAGCTGGCCGGTCACCTCTGGCTTGCGGCTGTGGTTTCGAGCCGTGGTGTGAGCGTATGTGGCATGGAGATAGGGGCGCCTTCTCAACCTCGTTGGTTTCCTCCGGGCACTCCGGTTTCCTCCCACTGCTAAAAACCCCTACGCGCAAGCGAATTATTGAAATAAAATGAAACCATATGTTAGTCCCAAAATGACCTGGTTTGTGTCGAGTGGACGTTAAACCCCATTTCTCTCTCTCTCTCTCTCCCGGCCACAATTTGTTTGTGGACTCTCTACAGGTCACAATTCTTATCCGATTTTGACGAAACTTGAAATATAGGTTTATCCCCATAAGATCTCGGCTGCTTTCGATATTGGCATGTATCGGATCAAAACTTCATGGATTATGGCCCCTGATTGTACGAAAAATCACGTTTTAAGCTTGTGGACCCTATAAAGGTCACAATTTTGAACCGGATTATGGCCCCTGATTGTACGAAAAATCACGTTTTTATCTTGTGGACCCTATAGTGGTCACAATAGTGAACCGATTTTGATGAAACTTGACATGCATGTTTATAACCCAAAGATCTAATTGGTTCCTTTCGATATTTGCGCCTATCGGAACTTAATTTCCTGAATTATGGCCCCTGGTTGTCCGAAAAATCACCTTTTTATACGCCCACATTTTCATGTGGACGTATTATGTCGTCGCCCCTGTCCGTCCGGACGTCCGTCCGTCCGTCCGTCCGGACGTCCGTCCGTCCGTCCACAATTTGTTTGTGGACTCTCTACAGGTCACAATTCTTATCCGATTTTGACGAAACTTGAAATATAGGTTTATCCCCAAAAGATCTCGGCTGCTTTCGATATTGGCATGTATCGGATCAAAACTTCATGGATTATGGCCCCTGATTGTACGAAAAATCACGTTTTTAGCTTGTGGACCCTATAGAGGTCACAATTTTGAACCGATTTTGATGAAACTTGACATGCATGTTTGTAACCCAAAGATCTTGGATCCTTTCGATATTTGCGGCTATCGGAATGTAATTTCCTGAATTATGGCCCCTGATTGTCCGAAAAATCACCCTTTTTAGCTTGTGGTCCCTCTGGAGGTCACAATTATTATTCGATTTAAAAAACCGTTTGACTATATCACCGTTACACCCAAGGAAGGTTGAGTTCGAATTTCGGGAAAATCGGACGAAAATTGCCATACAAAATGGCCGCCGTTTGTACGCGAATACTGTTAAAAAATGGTATATCAAGGTTGTGGACCCTGTGGAGGTCACAATTTTGATTCGATTTTGATGAAACTTGAAATTCATGGTTATAACCCAAAGATCTTGCTTCCTTTCGATATTTGCGCATATCGGATCGTAACTTCCTGAATTATGGCCCCTGATTATACGCAAAATCGCCCTTTTTTTAGCTTAGAGGTCACAATTATTATTCGATTTAAAAAACCGTTTGATTATATCACCGTTACACCCTAAGAACGGTGGAGTTCGAATTTCGGGAAAATCAGACGAAAATTGCCATACAAAATGGCCGCCGTTTGTACGCGAATACTGTTAAAAAATGGTATATCAAGGTTGTGGACCCTGTGGAGGTCACAATTTTGATTCGATTTGGATGAAACTTGAAATTCATGGTTATAACCCAAAGATCTTGCTTCCTTTCGATATTTGCGCATATCGGATCGTAACTTCCTGAATTATGGCCCCTGATTATACGCAAAATCGCCTTTTTTTTAGCTTGGAGGTCACAATTATTATCCGATTTAAAAAAACGTTTGATTATATTACCGTTACACCGTAAGGAAGGTTGAGTTCGAATTTCGGGAAAATCAGACCAAAATTGCCATACAAAATGGCCGCCGTTTGTACGCGAATACTGTTAAAAAATGGTATATCAAGGTTGTGGACCCTGTAAAGGTCACAATTTTAATTCGATTTCGATGAAACTTGAAATTCATGGTTATAACCCAAAGATCTTGGTTCTTTTCGATATTTGCGCATATCGGATCGTAACTTCCTGAATTATGGCCCCTGGTTATACACAAAATCCCCCTTTCTTTAGCTTGTGGTCCCTCTGGAGGTCACAATTATTATCCAATTTAAAAAAAACGTTTGATTATATCACCGTTACACTGTAAGGAAGGTTGAGTTTGAATTTCGGGAAAATCGGACCAAAATTGACAGACAAAATGGCCGCCGTTTGTACGCGAATACTGTTAAAAAAATGATATATCATGGTTGTGGACCCTGTATAGGTCACAATTTTAATTCGATTTTGATGAGGAAGGTTGAGTTTTAATTTCGTGAAAATCGTACCAAAATTGCCGGACGAAATGGTCGCCGTTTGTACGCGAATAGTGTAAAAATATGGTATATCATGGTTGTGGACTCTCTACAGGTCACAATTCTTATCCGATTTTGATGAAAAGTCACATTTCTAGGTTGTGTACCGTCACACAATAATCATTGTCGGTTTCGAATTTTATTAATATCAGACTGGAACTGACCAACTAAATGGCTGCTCCCAATACAGTATGAAATACAGGACTTAAAGATGTAGGAAAAATCACTTTCGGTATTGCTTGTTCTCTGTCCATCTCTCGAAAATGTGGGCGTATCCTGCCTGGCAGTGCCAGCCTATCTTTTAGCTTGTGGTGCCTCTGGAGGTCACAATTATTATCCGATTTCAAAAACCGTTTGATTATATCACCGTTACACCCTAAGGAAGGGTGAAATCGAATTTCGGGAAAATCGGACCAAAATTGCCATACAAAATGGCCGCCGTTTGTACGCAAATACTGTTAAAAAAAAAGGTAAATCAAGGTTGTGGACCCTGTAGAGGTCTCAATTTTAATTCGATTTTGATGAAACTTGAAATTCATGGTTATAACCCAAAGATCTTGGTTCCTTTCGATATTTGCGCATATCGGATCGTAACTTCCTGAATTATGGCCCCTGATTATACGCAAAATCGCCTTTTTTTTTAGCTTGGAGGTCACAATTATTATCCGATTTAAAAAAACGTTTGATTATATTACCGTTACACCGTAAGGAAGGTTGAGTTCGAATTTCGGGAAAATCGGACCAAAACTGCCATACAAAATGGCCGCCGTTTGTACGCGAATACTGTTAAAAATTTGTATATCATGGTTGTGGACCCTGTAGAGGTCACAATTTTAATTCGATTTTGATGAAACTTTAAATGCATGATTATAACCCAAAGATCTTGGTTCCTTTCGTTATTTGCGCATATCGGATCGTAACTTCCCGAATTATGGCCCCTGGTTATACACAAAATCCCCCTTTCTTTAGCTAGTGGTCCCTCTGGAGGTCACAATTATTATCCAATTTAAAAAAACGTTTGATTATATCACCGTTACACTGTAAGGAAGGTTGAGTTTGAATTTCGGGAAAATCGGACCAAAATTGACAGACAAAATGGCCGCCGTTTGTACGCGAATACTGTTAAAAAAATGATATATCATGGTTGTGGACCCTGTATAGGTCACAATTTTAATTCGATTTTGATGAGGAAGGTTGAGTTTTAATTTCGTGAAAATCGTACCAAAATTGCCGGACGAAATGGTCGCCGTTTGTACGCGAATAGTGTAAAAATATGGTATATCATGGTTGTGGACTCTCTACAGGTCACAATTCTTATCCGATTTTGATGAAAAGTCACATTTCTAGGTTGTGTACCGTCACACAATAATCATTGTCGGTTTCGAATTTTATTAATATCAGACTGGAACTGACCAACTAAATGGCTGCTCCCAATACAGTATGAAATACAGGACTTAAAGATGTAGGAAAAATCACTTTCGGTATTGCTTGTTCTCTGTCCATCTCTCGAAAATGTGGGCGTATCCTGCCTGGCAGTGCCAGCCTATCTTTTAGCTTGTGGTGCCTCTGGAGGTCACAATTATTATCCGATTTAAAAAACCGTTTGATTATATCACCGTTACACCCTAAGGAAGGGTGAAATCGAATTTCGGGAAAATCGGACCAAAATTGCCATACAAAATGGCCGCCGTTTGTACGCAAATACTGTTTAAAAAAAAGGTAAATCAAGGTTGTGGACCCTGTAGAGGTCTCAATTTTAATTCGATTTTGATGAAACTTGAAATTCATGGTTATAACCCAAAGATCTTGGTTCCTTTCGATATTTGCGCATATCGGATCGTAACTTCCTGAATTATGGCCCCTGATTATACGCAAAATCGCCTTTTTTTTATCTTGTGGCCCCTCTGGAGGTCACAATTATTATCCGATTGAAAAAAACGGTTGATTATATTACCGTTACACCGTAAGGAAGGTTGAGTTCGAATTTCGTGAAAATCGGACCAAAACTGCCATACAAAATGGCCGCCGTTTGTACGCAAATACTGTTAAAAAATTGTATATCATGGTTGTGGACCCTGTAGAGGTCACAATTTTAATTCGATTTTGATGAAACTTTAAATGCATGATTATAACCCAAAGATATTGGTTCCTTTCGTTATTTGCGCATATCGGATCGTAACTTCCCGAATTATGGCCCCTTATTGTCCGAAAAATCGCCTATGGTCCCTCTGGAGGTCTTAATTATTATCCGATTTAAAAAAAAACGTTTGACTCATGGTTATAACCCAAAGATCTTGGTTCCTTTCGATATTTGCGCATATCGGATCGTAACTTCCTGAATTATGGCCCCTGATTATACGCAAAATCGCCTCTTTTTTTATCTTGTGGCCCCTCTGGAGGTCACAATTATTATCCGATTGAAAAAAACGGTTGATTATATTACCGTTACACCGTAAGGAAGGTTGAGTTCGAATTTCGGGAAAATCGGACCAAAACTGCCATACAAAATGGCCGCCGTTTGTACGCGAATACTGTTAAAAAATTGTATATCATGGTTGTGGACCCTGTAGAGGTCACAATTTTAATTCGATTTTGATGAAACTTTAAATGCATGATTATAACCCAAAGATCTTGGTTCCTTTCGTTATTTGCGCATATCGGATCGTAACTTCCCGAATTATGGCCCCTTATTGTCCGAAAAATCGCCTATGGTCCCTCTGGAGGTCTTAATTATTATCCGATTTAAAAAAAAACGTTTGACTCTCGTTACACCCTGCGGAAGGTTGAGTTCGAATTTCGAGAAAATCGGAACAAACTGCCATACAAAAGGCCGCCGTTTGTACGCGAATACTGTTAAAAAATTGTATATCATGGTTGTGGACCCTGTAGAGGTCACAATTTTAATTCGATTTTGATGAAACTTTAAATGCATGATTATAGCCCAAAGATGTTGGTTCTTTTCGTTATTTGCGCATATCGGATCGTAACGTCCTGAATTATGGCCCCTTATTGTCCGAAAAATCGCCTATGGAGGTCACAATTATTATCCGATTTAAAAAAAAACGTTTGACTCTATCACCGTTACACCCTACGGAAGGTTGAGTTCGAATTTCGAGAAAATCGGACCATAATTGCGAGAAACAATGGCACGCCGTTTTTACCCGAACAGTGTAAAAATATGGTATATCAAAGTTGTGGACCCTCTAGAGGTCACAATTTTAATTCGATTTTGATGAAACCTGAAATGCTTGTTTATAACCTAAAGATCTTTATTCTTTTCGATATTTGCGCATATCAAATTGTAACTTAATGAATTATGGCCTTTGATTGTAGGAAAAATCACTTTCGGTATTGCTTGTTCTCTATCCATCTCTCAAAAATGTGGGCGTATCCTGCCTGGCAGTGCCAGCCTATCTTTTAGCTTGTGGTCCCTCTGGAGGTCAGAATTATTATCCCATTTAAAATACCGTTTGATTATATCACCGTTACATCGTAATGAAGGTTGAGGTCGAATTTCGTGAAAATCGGACCAAAATTGACTAAAAATATGGCTGCCGCTTGTATGCGAAGAGTGTAAAAATATGGTATATCAAGGTTGTGAACCCTGTAGAGGTCACAATCTTCAATCAATTTTGATGAAACTTGAAACACATGTTTACAACTTAAGAATCTTAGTTCCTTTCGATATTTGTGCATATCGGATTGTAACTTCCTGAATTATGGCCCCTAATTGTACGAAAAATGACCTTTTTTTAGCTTGTGGTCCCTCTGGGATCAGAATTTATTATCCCATTTAAAAAAACGTTTGATTATATCACCGTTACATCGTAATGAATGTTGAGGTCGAATTTCGTGAAAATTGGACCAAAATTGACAGCTGTTCTTGTCAGGCCATCCATCCTTCATAACTAACAAGGGGAAACCACGCCAGAAAATCTAGATGAACTTTTTCACCCAATGCAGGGATCAAACACCCAACCTCAAGGCTACCGAGCCAGCATCTTACCCACTTAGCAATATGATCCCCAGTCGAATTTGAAGCCTACTGAAACGAACCTTTATAACCCAAAGATCTTAATTCATTTCGATATTTGCACATATCAAATTCTAACTTAATGATGTAGGAAAAATCACTTTCGGTGTTTTCTATCCATCTCTCGAAAATGTGGGCGTAATTTAAACAGGTTATCATGAATATGAATGAATGAGATGTTGTTTAATGGCACGTCAGCTCCAACCGTGCCATATTGCGCCAAAATCATGAATATGGCGATAACATGTAAACTTGCATGCCGTAAATGTTAAGGGACGTCCTCAATTCATCCATATGGTGATAAGTGCCATCAAATACCAGATTAAGTATGTGAACCAGGAACAGAACATGGTCTCAACTCAGCCATCTTTAAATTTATTACAAGTGATGAACAATTGCAATTGCCCAGTGAACAGATGTCGACTGTACTCGAACAAGAAGAAGAAGATGGGTAGAGCTTAAACTGGAGACCAGTTTGGGTCCAAAAACCTTGCAATTTTGCCCAATAAATGAAAAATATTTGCCCTTCACAGCCATCAGTAATCACTTGGTTCAATGTTTAACTGTTCTTCTCACCATGTCAGTTATAATGCTAAAAAAAATATACAGTGTATAAAAGTCAATGTATAAACGCGGTGAAAATAATCACTGTTGCTATTCCGTTCTATATAAAACTGTGCCTTTGTATGGTGTTCCATAGTAAACACCTTCTCTGTTAAGGGACCGTCCAACATATCACAGGTTTAAGTATGCAAATCAAACGCCAAAATTAGTCTAATAATCTGACTTTTTCAAATCAAGACATTGAGTGGTTTGGACATGGACACTACATTGTTTAGCAGGGATTACGACGGTATTTTAAAAGTAATTTCGTTGTTTTAGTGACTTGATAAACGCGAGCACAACAGGTTAACAAGTATAGACAGGGTTGTCTAAGCACTTTTATAGTGTCACATTTGAGAATTTATCATCACTCCCACGTGAAATCTGGTAGAGTGGCGCAGAGTTTCACAGGTCCAGAATAAAGGTTTCTAAGAGTCTTTCATTCAGAATTAATATTGTTATTTACTAAAACATACATATTTATGAATATTTTAGGTAATGTCTTACATTGTAGATTTAAAAAGATAATTCAAAATGAAGATTATAATTGCTGCGGTCGTCTGCATGCTTGTTGCTATGGTTATTGAACCCATGGAATCATATTGCTTTGCCGGACGTCCTAAAGTTTCAATGACAGGTAGGCTATTTTAGAAATCAAAAGTGGGAGTTACTCAATAGGGCAAAAGAATATATTCTATTATAGAATTGCCTTACTATCACAAAAAAACATAATATCTTCATTTTATATTTTCCATATTTCCTATTCCCGGATGTGTTGGTTTACAGCATGACGTCATTTGAGATGTGAAAGTCAAGAATTGATGTATCATGAATGAGTGATTTTGGTTTTTTAGCAGAATCTTAAAGGACAGGATTGTCTCCACCAGCTTTATATACACCTGGATACACATTACAAATAATAAAGATATTAATATAGAAATATGTCCTACACACCAGTGTCAAGAGCTACGTAATTATCTCATACTAATAAAATTGTTTCAAATGGGTAGCCCTGCTAAGCTTTAGATATTCTACAAACTTCTAACATTTCATCAAATGCAACTTGACAGCTGCTACGGCTGGTCATTAAAATTTGTTATAAAAGTGAGGAATAAGATAAAATCATATAATTACATCAAAAATCGATGATATACAACAATTTAACAGATTCATCGATCACGATCGATTTAATGGGGTGATATCCAATTTAACTTACAATCAGTCGTGTATAAAAAAATAAACATTTATAGATAGACTTTATAATGGAAAACTGATCAAGTTTCTGAAATAAATCTTTGTTGTTGTGGTCTACCCAGCTGATACTTTCCTTGCAGAAATTCGCGTGCTTTATTGGTGCACCATTGAATAGTGTTTACCATCGAGGCAAATTTTGTTTAGATCCATTTAAATCTTGGGGACGACGTCAACTGAAAAACGATCTGTTTGATATGACTGCACAATTCCAAGATGACGACGACGACATCACGTTCGGTTTCTGGTTTATAGTTCTGCCGTACTTGTTCTCATATATCACCTACAAGATTGGATTAATACCAACGTTTAAACCGATCCGACACCATGTTATTGGGAATAGCCCACATCGTCAACTTTTGTCTCCATTGCCAAAAGCCATTTAGCGTCTTAAATATTGTTAAGTATCACTTCTCATATTTCGGTTATAAAAACTACGACATTGTTACTTTCAATGGAGCTTGATTTGAATAACGCTGTGCCTCCTATTAACGAATACTTATTAACAAACCCATTGTGCTATTTTAACAGGGCCGAAGATCTTCCGGCTAAAACTATAGCTTACATAATTCTTTAAATTTCGCGAAACTTTTCGAAAAAAAAATTAGGTTTTGTGAGCGTGTTTAAGCTAGCCTAATAAAGAAAATAATTTAGACACCTAAGTCTGGCTTTGGTATTTCGTAGTCAATATTGCCCAAATTACGAGAGGGTTTATTTAAAGAATCATAGAAAGAATATTTGTTATTTTTCTAAAATTTCTGTGAATAAGGATATTGTAATTTTGTTAATGACGGAAAACATACCAAAACCTAATATGGTGAAAAATCTGAAGCTGTTCTTGGGCCTGCATCAAACAAAGTTTCTTTTCTATGATGTAAAATTTTCGGCAAATTATTCTGATGAACAACCGAATTTACTTATTACGTTCATGCCGTTTTCTGTTGTTAATAATCAAAAAAACTTATGACGAGTATAGTGGTTCTTGTATATCGTGCACATGGAGATTGTAAAAAGGTATAACTGTTTCCATGTCCAATTCTCTGCAAACCACATATCTAAAATACAATTAAGTTCTTGAATATAAAGCGGGGCATTGGATGGCCGAATGGTTAACGTGTGCACATTATATCATAAGGTCTGTCTTTGAGTTAACTGTGGTTTTGATTCCCAGGTTGTACATGACAAGGAGTAGGGTCGCGTGTCAACATCGTGGGTTTTCCCCGTGTCCTCCGGTTTCCTCTCACTGCCAAAGACCCTTACGTGCAAACGAATTAATAGAAATGAATTGAACCATAGTAATATGTTAGTCCCGAAATGACCCAGCGTATATCAGGTGGACTTTGCCCCCCCCCCTACCACCATATAAAGCAAATAAATGTTTAATGTCATTCGTCCAGCCCGATCGCTCCTCTATTAGATGAGAAAATCACGGTACCCAATTACTTCCCATGGAAGACTTTCTACAAAAAAATTTAGTCTGTAAACACGTCACTGTTTGTCCGACAATCAATATGGGCATATCATACATTATACATCTATTCGTATTACGAGGAAGGGGTGTGACAAGGTTATATGGAAAAAATTATTTGTCCTTCATCGTTTTACATACGAAGTTAATACGGATGTATCCAACTAATGGAAGAATGACAGAAATTAAAGGGACACCTCCACCCCCCGATCCATGTTTGCGGATATAAGTTTAAACATATATTTTCAGGAGGTAAATTTGAGGTATGGTGCGACAGTCCACATGGTATCATGAAACCTGGTCAAGTTACTAGAGACAATTGTGAAGAATGTCGTTGTACATTTCTACATTTCAACTGTTGTGGGTTTGTTTCATTCAATTTATTTTACTCCAACATATTACATGTATTACGACAACCTTGTCCGCCCGGAAATACGTGTTTTAATTCAATTTTTGTGAACAATCTAGAGGTCACAAATTTTATCTGACTTTGCTCAAACTTAATGTATATGTTTATACAGCCGATGATACGTGGATGATTTCAATTTTGGCACGTATTAGAACATTATCATAAGTTGCGCCCCCACACACACACTTTAAATTGAGGGAGTTGATACCAAGATTTGAAACCCGAATTCGTCGAAGCCCGTCAATACCGATGATTGCAATTCTACTTTTGGAATATGATCATTCACGTCCTTATTTCTTTACAGAATTGGTTATAAAGCTGGTGCATTTATGATACCCGGATGTGAGATACAGAAACTGGATAACTGTTGCTACCGATTTGTAAAGAGCAGCAACTCATCTATTCCTTGTACTGAAGTTGAATGTCCCAAGCCATTTAAACCATAAGACCTATTTAATCACGAAAGATATCAAATGACTAAACATTGTGATTGAATAAACAATTTTTTCTGATATAAATAGAGTGTATGCTTTTTCATTTCATTTATTTTGTACCCTTTTCATAAAGCTGTTGTTTTGTCGTGTTAGGACACGAATCCAATACGATACCAAGAGCCCGAGTTATGCCACGAATCGCGCCGAACAGTGCTGAATTTTGCCGCTGAAAAAGAAATGAATATTCGTAACAGTTACAAAGAGTTTACGAAGATTTACGATAATTCCTGGGTAATCGGATGAAAATATGCCGAATGCTAAGATAGGGTTACGGTAAAAGTACGGAATGAAGTAAGCATCTACGATTTCTAGCCATCAAATTAAAATTAGTTACTAATATGCCGATAAGGCTACACAAAGTTTACGCTATTCGGCACTATACGTGGCAATTCGGCATATTCTTTTGTCTGTAAACGCCATAAAAAGCCACCGATCGTTGCCGACGCCGCCATCTACACAGTCATCTGCTCTGGCCATGGAAGTGGAGCACCAACACCAACTGCTGGTTATAGCTGAGAACCCTCAAATAGACCCCGCGCTTTTAGGTTCGACCATAACTAACACCCCAGAGAAGGCCAGAATATAGCAACTACAATATACTGATGGATGATCTGAAAGTGGGGGATGAGAAATCTTTCACCAACTGTATCAGAATGCTACCCCTGTTGAGCCCTTCTAGAGGATTGGCCCTGGCATCCAGAGTAAGAACATCCTCATTAGACCACACCTAGGAGCTGAATGGAAGCTGACAGTGACCTTCAGACACCTGCTGGCTACAGAAGACCGATATCTCATCCTCCACTACGACTTCCACTGCTGTGGGGATGTCATCCAGTCGAGGTGTAGGCCCCCTGGGTCTGGTCCTTTCCTCCTGTTCCCCTGGTCGCCTGCCTTTGCTCTTAATGGACCGTGCAGGTTTGTGTGAGATCATGAAAATATTGGGAATCATGCCTTACGGACAAGTGATATAAAAGTTTGAACTACTATTCGATTTTAGAAATAACTGCGTTACATTAATAGCGAAATGTAATCTTTGAGGAGTGTTACAATAATTTACTTAATTACAAAATGATTAGAATAATTGAATGACAACCGAGGTTCTGAAATTTGACATTATAAGGTGTCAAAGGTCATACTCAAACTGTCTATATTAACAAGTTTAACGTCCATATTATATAGCTATAAGAGATAATCGTAGTGCTAAATAGTTAGAGATTCGTAAGATCTAACTTGGATTGGGGTGAGTAATTACACAATAATTAGTTAGTGATAGTTCTGGTTGATTAGTAATTATACCTAGTCATATTTACAATTGAAGGGGTACTCAGACAGCCAGACTCTGATCGTCTAAACTACGATTGCATTCACAATTTGTGGCAAGTCTCTCCAGTCAATAGACGTTTTAAGATTGGGTTCGACTAAATGACCAATCGTGAGTTTTAGGATATCGTGAATATACTGTTAAAAAATGTAATTACTTTTGCTTTTGGTTAAAAGTGGTAATTCCTCTTTAGAGAACGGGCAGGATTGGAGTGGTTGACTGGGAGAGGAGGAATTAATGGTTAATCAGGATTATTATATAAACGCAAGTTGTATGACTATTATTATAATGATTAATTATCATTATGATAATTCATAAATAATATTATACAGTCTGCGTTAATATTTATTTTATAATAACAGAATGACATTCCTTCTTTAGCATTGGTCATAAACAAAATAGTAAATTACAAGGGATTTTATATGTAGATGAAACCAATGTAGATATTTTATTGATAAAGTGTCCATACTAAAATAAATTTGAATCTATTTGTTGATTTCATTTTTCATAAACTAATTATAATCATATAGTACTTGTTCCATTACTAATCGAAATAGCACCAATTCAATACTTCAGATTCAGCTCTTTTAAGGATTTTATAAGTTTTAGATAAAGAGTTGGCTGTTCTTGCTGTACTAATCCAAGAATACATAACGATAAATTAATATTTTCAGTCCAATTACATTTACTTTATTCTGAGAGAATAAGTGTTTGAAGTTTTGACAAGATACACCCCCAAATCCCCAAAGTCTCGATGATCCATTTGCACGTTAAATTATTATTTGGCGCGGGTGTTCTAATCTATTTAATATACCGACCATCCGACTTGATTATATCTAAATAATAATTCATATAACATTTGAAGCGAGGAAAATACTTCAAGGGGCAATTGAGCTCGTACATAATGCATCTTTAGATAGTTATTATGTTTGTATTATTGTGACGTTAAGAAATAAAAGTCAGCGTTATGCAATACATTAATGCCAACTCGATTTTCTGTATTTTGAATTCTCGTTGTTAGTCCTGGGCCCGAGTTCACAAAGCATTCTCAGACTTAAGTCAAGAATTTACTCAAAATTGTTTGCCTTATTGTAACTAAAATATAGCCCTTTATAAACTTTTGTTTTTTTAAGTATTAAATACCCTAATAAAAAAACTATATGCAAAGTTTTGTGTTTTTGGATCAAATATATTTCTCATAGAAAGTGATTGAAAGTTGAGTAAATTCTCAACTTAAGTCTGAGAATGCTTTGTGAACTTGGGGCCTGGTTGGACAAAAATAGATCCGAATTCGCTTGGGTTTTTTTTTTGGGGGGGGGGGATAATATGAAATGAAATATTCGCTGCTTCACCATTTCAGACTAAAAGGAATATTTTCCAAAAAAATAAAATAAATTACTTTAATTGTTTTCGTAATGCCATAACTATTTTGATGTCCGCAAAACACTATAAAGAGCAATAGTAAGTTGACGGTATTAAAATCCCTTTTTAATCTGGATAACTGTTTATTTCCAGTTTGAATTTCTATATATTTGATCAACACCCAAGAATTTTATTCGATAGTCGACCACAGTCTTACTATAGTTTCTTAGTAAAGTCCTTTTAGACCCAGTAAATGAAATATAATATTTCACGTCCTGCATTTGTCGAGAAAGTTCATCGGGATTTTCCGGCGTGGTATCCTCTTGTCATTGTTGCGCGTGTGTGAAATAGCTTTATTTAACGTCCGCTTCCACCGAGGTGATATCGCTTGTTGCCTGATAAGGACAACTATTTTGTCGTTCAGATGGAACGGAAAACTGAGGTCTCGTGAATACATTGGCGTGTACGTAAAAGACCCCATGGCAGTTGGAATTTGATATAATTTCCCTCATAGCAAAATCTATGGCGCATACCCGTCTGCATTAGCCCAGTCGGAACAGAACAGTAGGGCGTTATAAACCCCATTCATTTCATTGTACTTGCTACGCTTACATCCCCTACCCCAACCCCACCCACACCTGCCAATATGGTGTCCGTTCCGACGATCGGGTGTGTATATCTTTAATTGAGAGAACCGACTTGTTTTATGAAATGTTTTATCATTTCAGATTTGAAACAAAATTGTATCGACAAATACAATGAAGTTTAGGGAGATTGTGGCTATCGGCATATTGGTTATCTTAATGAGCGAAGAGATAAGTGCGTACTGCTTCTATGGACGTCCAAAGATTGGATTTACTAGTAAGTATTGTGGTGTTTAATGAAGTCCGGTCAACTTTTCAAGTGTCAAAAATAATGTTTATAAGTAAAAGCAGTTAACAGTTTTCCATGTCCCTGGCGGGTTTCGACTAGATCGGGGTGAAATTGAGAATACTTCCACCACTTAAGACTTTTTAATATACTGCTGGTTGTTTTATAACTAATGCCTTTTGAATATACTGCACGTTGTTTTTATACTTATTACTAAAACTGCTGATTATACTGTTGGTTGTTTGTATATATAGGTAAAGGTAAACTAGATATATATTGTGCTGTACCAAATGGTAAGATGAGACCAGGCGACAGATTTCGTGCTGGTTGCGAGGAGTGTTCGTGTACACGTACTAGTTGGAGCTGTTGTGGGTTGGTATTTTTTTTATTACACTGTAATATCAAATAGACAGTGCATTCGCCAGTGTTTCTAAATACGTATTGAATGATTCTGGGCACCTCTCATATTTGTCAATGGACAAAATACGATACTGTCATTAACTACTGTCAATTGTCGATTTACTGATTTTTAATTCTGGTGAGTTTGTTGTAAACAGGAAATCGTGTGTCATTCCTGTGGCGGGATATTTCCCGGTATTTTAATTTAGTCCGTCAATCGTCAGATCGGATTTCACTAGCAAACAATAATAAAGCACACCCGACACTTCATCAATGCCTGACATCGAATGAATAACCGAATGAATGAAATACGTCAGTAGACGGGACCAACCGAAACCATGACCGACAAAATTTAATGAATGGTATTATTGTTATAAGATCAATAATTGGCATATTAAATTAAAACCACACAGATGATTATGAGTGCAATGAGAATAAGTGGGGGGTAGTGGTGCCAAGAAACGCGGTATATCTGCTTTATTACAACTGACATGGGAGAGAGAGAGATACAGAGAGAGAGAGAGGGCGATGAGGTTTGACATCCACCACGAGCTAAATCACTTTCTAACATAGGGGGTGGGGGGCCTTTAGCAGCGGGGGGAACCGGATGAGTCGGAGGTAGGGTTGGCGATCCGACTTATTGTCACGATCAAGCAGGAAATCGAAACCACGCCAATTACAAACCACTAGACCCCGTCCCACCCAATTGTCATTGGATTTGCCATGGCTACTATTCAATTTTGTCAATGGATTTGCTATGGCTACTATTCAATTTGTACACTGGATCTCTGCACATCTTCCTCGTCAGTTTCGTAGGAGACACCCCCGGAATTGTGAGAAACAGAGCGGGGTGGGGTTGGGTTCTGGGACATCATTCGGGTTGTATGTTCAATCTCATAATCTTGAAAGTAAAATCTCTGCTCTAACTTGTCAAAAAGTGGAGCACACGCAACATGGATGTGGAGTGTGTATAGAAACGAATTTATAATCATTATGAGCCTGGCCGTGAAACAGCAGGTGGTGTAGGTCCGCTTTCCTTGTACACGTTTCTGCGTGTTTGATTCCTGCATTGGCCGAGAAAGTTCATAGGGATTTTCCGACGGAGGGAATGACAAGGACAACTATCTAGTCGTTCGGATGGAAGGAAAAACCGAGGTCCCTTGTATGCATTGGTGTGCAAGTAAAAGATCCCCTGGCAGTTGGAATTCGATATAAGAATTTGCCATAGTGCCGCTACTCGTTCAAAATCTCTCTCATAGCGCACTGCATCGGTCCAGGTAAATTTTCCCTCACAGCACACAGCAGAATAATTTCCAAACTGAATTACCAACAACAAGAGCGGTTTATTGACTTAAAAAAACCTGTTTTTGACGCCAGAAAGTAAACATGCACACCTCGCGCAAGAAAAACTGCGAAAAGGCCGCTCACTGAGCAACATTTTTTCCTCGTTGGTTTTATCGTGCGTGGAAACACTAACACGAAAGCAGCCCTAGCGCGTACATGGTAAACGAGCCTAACTGGAGGTCCGAGATCGTTTCCAGAATTTCCCCACAGTGCTTCATGATTTAATGATGATCCAAAGTTGTAGCATGGGTAGTTACTTACCAAGTCGGAAGACGACATTTAGTGCAATTACGGCCATTTGATTTAGAAAATGTTTCCCGGTTCCTTCTTGTTATGCTTCAAAATCTGAAGCTTGTCCACATGCATGTAATATATACACATATGAATTAATTTTACAATTGAAAGACGAGTCTGTGAATGTTTAAACATTCATGATCACCTGATACCACATCTGATTTTCATTAAAAGTGTCGACATAATTTTACAGTAATTTGCCCTTTTTGCATTTATTAAGCGTCGTCTTTTACGACGTAAATCCTTACTGGAGTATACTCTTGGTTGTTTAGGACCGTAAATGCCACATAGTAATGGAATCCTGTTGTTTTATTTCCTAGGATTGGTTATAAGTCCGGTTTAACTGTAATGCCGGGCTGCACAAAGAAGAAGTTGGATTATTGTTGCTACCAGTTTCTGAACAACACAAATCCTTATATTGCTTGTTCGCCTGTGAAATGTCCACCACCGTTTACAAGACAGAGTTTTACACCGGTTAAAAATATTTATACTAACTTTTTACACAACTGATTGTTGTACCCAAGAATAAATTTGATGTACTCGAAGAATATCTGTTCAAAAGAAAGTAGAATGGGTGGATGAGGGTTCATTAAAAAAGAAACGCACATTTTTCATCATTTTATATTTGAACGAGGTCGTTGTTTCGAAAAATCTTACTTGTTTTTAATGCCATTATGTTAGGAAATAAGAAATTCATTATTGGTTTTAAAGGTAGCGTCCCTAATTGTGACTGGTCATTCAGATACATGTACCACCAAGAAGGAATTGTCACGTGTAATTTTAAGAGCAATCCTAAGGAATCCCCTGTTTAAGAGTAAAATGTTAACAACAGTTGGAAAACCCCCTTTCGGTCATACATGTCGCAGATATTCCTCCAAATACAGGTAACCCTAAAGACCCCCTCCCCGTACACAAAACAAAATAAAAAAAACCCAAGAACGATTAACACATATTTAAAAACATATGTAAAGAAAAAGATACTGATCAAACCACGATAAATTTTTGTGTTATTCCTCTCATAATGTCCAAAATATCAACTTGGAACGTTAATGAATTCATAAGACTAGAGAAATAAAAGACAAAGGATGTGTTTGATAAACTGAAAGATAGAAAATATGACATGATATTTGCACCGTGTACACAGTTTGTAATCTTTGAGATGGGGTTATCATCTTATCGGTAGAACTGTGGCGATTCTTAAATTAGAAAATGATCTAAATTCAATGTGTTCACCATTCTTATATAAATAATAACTGTATAATTACAAGAATTAACAAAAATGTGGATTATTATTGTTTATTAATTTATTTAGTATACGTGCCAAATAAAGACCAATATATAGACCATTCTATGCAGATTTGGACCAGACAATTAATAGTGATGAAAGCAATATAATCTGTGGGGATTTCTATGTCATATTACATATTGATAGATTAGCTAATATGTTACTTATAAGTCTTCATGTGAAAAGTTTAACATGTATTAATTAACACTTGGATCGATTTTATTTGTTATTCATCGAAATCTCAAGGTCCACGCTATGGACGCGAGTATGACTATTAACCACATTGGCAGATTGGAACACAACTCAGTGAGCTTATCATTTGTTTTCAATGATGTGGAAAACGGCCCTGGTGATTCTGTAGTTTTACTGGTTATCTACTAAGAATTTTAAACCCATAACGTTAATGAATTGTGGTAATAACGTTTACACTAGCGCGCAGCTTGAAGAAAGTTACCTTCGTCTTGATCTTACCTGAGCAAAATGTGGTGTCACTGTCAAGGCCGGGTCAGATCTATTTACCAAGGCCATCTACAGATTTCCTGTAGGTCATGAGATATAAACAAGGTCAGGGCACGTGATTGTTCCGAGGATTGTGGGTTATGTTTAAGAAATTAGGGAGAGGTTAAACATACATTATGCAAGAGCTACTTTTTCTGCTGAAGGTCTTTCTTTAGGCCTGAAATATTATCTAAATTATTAATTAGACTTTAATTAACTTATCCAGACCATAATCAACTCTCGATGCCAGCACCGACCTGAAATATTTAGCGGATTGGAATACATTTTTTTAAAATAATTAAACGTAAAAGTGGTTAATCGTGATTTTTAGTTTTCGTATCAACTTTGATAATGAAGATCGAGTCTAGCCTAAAATTCAAAAACTAATATCTCGGTTCAGTTAGGAGAATTTGACTGAAATTTTCAACATATTCTATTTATGTTATTTATTTTTTTAACTATCATAGCAAGAACTGTCTTACTCTTTTACTGATCTCCTTTAATACCCTATAAAGTCTCCACACAAGCAATGACCTATGATGATAAAAATTTAGTTCGAGATATTTGCTATTTTTGTAAGAATACATAAAATTTAACTAATCTATATACAAAGGTGGTTTCGGGTTTCGCTGTATTTTTAGTATTGGTGGCGCTGATGGTCTTCATTAGGTTGTGTCTGTGGCCGTCTGGTATTTTTGCTTCTGAAGAAAAAAGAATAAATTTGAGTTACACTATAGTGTGTTTCCTACTAAGGAATTGATTTTCAAGGATTGTTGGTTAGGACAAGGCCTAGGCTAGTTCTTGGGTTATGGTTAGGTTAAAGAGTTTGACCGGATTTTGTATCCCTTCATTCAATATTGCAAAACTTTCGGACAAACAGAATTGCAGAAAAACTCATTTGCGGCGGTATAATTTTCAAAAACATTTTCGGGGAGATCGAGGCCCCACTACCCGGAAACGATAGATTGGATTTTGGGGATTCAGGTCAGCCACCTACGATAGGCTGTATTGGACTTTATTGAAGATGCCGTATTCACAGGCTGTGATAGCCGGGAAACGACTTTGAGGCAGATAAATTTACAAACTTTTCTCCCGACGGTCCGTGGATTGTGAACGATTGGTTGGTATTCGAACCATTCAGCTAAAATTGGATATATTAAATCACTTTGAAGTTGCTGTTACCATTTCAAGTTCTGCCCCCGCCCCTAACATTCATCGAGCCGGTACCCTATGTGTATTGTAGTGAATCCTCTGCCAAGGACAGAATCGTCTTTGGGAACGCCTTTGAGCTAGGTACTTTAGAAAGGACAATTAACTTTTAATAAAACTTCACTTAACACAGAAAGCAATAAAACAACAATATAATATGAATAACATGTATAATAATCGTAATCAATTAAATGAAAACCCGGACTTCAATTGCCACTGGATAACTAGGGTCAAAGGTTAATTACGGGATATGCTATACACAGAGATATCCGCTGGATAACTAACGTCGCTGAATGACAAAAATCACTGGATGTGACTAACTAGAATAACTAGAATTGCCGGATCACTGGATCACTAGGTGACTAGAATCGAACCCAAATAATTGCTAACTACAGATATGCAGAAATCATTAATACTCGATGTCGCTATGTGGCTATGGTTATGGGGTTTGTGATCATCTGATTTTCAGATGGACCATAGCCTACTTTAAGTTATTCAAATCCGTTATCATCGGGCTTGTGTTATTGCTGACTGGGGGACGGGTGTTGGCTTGGTATTAATCGGCCTCCCGCATCTCGATTTAGACTGGATTACCGTACCATTAATAGGATTCCATCTTTAGATCCAGTTTCAGGTTTCCCGTTTCCAGTTTGGCGTTCCATTTTTAAGGCCAGACACAGAACCAATACACTTAATTCTCGACGTCAACCTAATTTTTTAGATCGGCGATATATGACGTCAACAGTAGGGACGTCCACCAGGGGGCGTTAAGTACTGCCTACCATGTAAAATTTTGCTCCAAAATTGTCATGAGAATTAAGTAAAAATGCAATATACCTCTCCACGAAGAAGCCGTGAACATTAATTTGGACTCTTTGGTGATCATAGTTACTGACTCGACAAAATTATATAACGTCTTTAGATATCATGACATTTAAACACGTAAGTGCTACTTTTGTATGGAAGGGTATCGTTGCCAATATTAAATGCCCTGGGGCAATATCGTTTTCATTGATTATATGTAAAATATACAATGTACAAAGACCTAATACCGATAATGGTAAAGTCGAAATACTTCTATCTCTAAGGCAAGAGTTAAATGTAAAACGCCAAATGTTAAGTGTCAAATGACAAATGTTTTATTAGAAAATGCTTTTATTGGCCTATCTACATTTTACATTTCTCCCACTGTCCTCCACGCTTTCTGCATAGCATCTTTTGCACAGCGCCAACTTTCATATGCAAATATAAAATGCAATGAGAGAAATGTAAAATGTAAACGCGTCAAAAAAAGCATTTTCCCAACAAAACATTGTCATTTGACACTTAACATTTGACGTTTTATGTTTATATCTAAGTCTTGCCTTAGAGTTATTTTGACTTTATCATTACCGGTATTAGGATTTTGCACATTGTACTTTTTACATATAATCAATGGATATTGGCAGCGATACCTTTCCATACTTTTGTCCAAATGTTAAAGCTGGCGTTTCATCCCGACGTCAACCGAATAGAAAAGATTTATTGCACCCACTTTACAATACTAATAAAAATGGAGTTAAACTTGCTTGTGTGGACCACCAAACAGGTATCAATTGAATGAATTTCTGTACAATAAAAACATCTTTCCAGAAAGGAAAAAGAGTACAGTACACAATGCTGAACGGATAACGAATTAATTGGAAACTGAAGCTCTTGAACTGTAATACACGTCTTTGCTCTTTAACAGCGAAAGTTTATTTGTCCTGGTTTAATTAAGTATATGATGACATAATTTTCTTTTTTCTTCTTCCTTGTTCCCTATAGCCTTTTTCTTTTCATTTTCAATTTCTTCGTCATCAATCGCCCTTAGGAGGCAATATTGCCAACTTTGGGAAACCCTGTACCATAAAGATATATTTCTGGTGATCATTGCAAACATTGTAAACAGAAACCGATAAAGAGCTTAGTTAACGCGGGGGCTTTGATGGGCGATGTAAACACAGGTAGATTTCATCTAGAACTAGGTTTCACGATCCGGAAGATCATGTCAACCACGCATGTCGTAACAAATATAGCTCAGCTACAGGCGGAGTTCGATACATTTCCTCTACGCGCAAGCGAAATAATGAACCATATAGTTAGTCGAGAAATTACCTAGTTTGTTTAGTCTTTGTCTCTCGATACATCTGGTTTTGTATACGTGCACTGTAACCCACTGTTATTTTCAACCCTTGATTTTGGAAAAAAAACTTAATTGGTTATTTTAAATCTCTCATTTGTCTATTCAGTATGGTTTCCTCTTTTCAGTGGTGTAGTACAGGGGAACCTGACCAGGAACAGTATCAATTGTTCGGATGAGACGAAAACCGAGGTCTCATCTTTACCTGTCCTTTGATCGTTGGAATTCGACTTATAAAAGTTATAACGGCTCGGCAATGTTTTAAAAGGTGTGTCTTGGCAGAGATCTTCTTTTTTTTGACTCTTTAAAGAAACGGTTGTTTCATAGAAACAGAAATAGTCAAACAAGTCATTGTTTCCTTACCTGATTAGGGTTTTTTTGTGTCGGAAATCGGAAAACCGGGCAATAACTTGAAGTAGTTGAAGTTATGATCCATGTTTCCTTATTTTAACAATAATACGATGGTTGTGGTAGATTATACAAATTCAAATTTTATATACTTTCTAGACACACCCATTAAATTAAATATTGAGTCAATCAACGTCTATTGTCCAGAGTAGAAACACGAGCGACTACAAGTAAATTTCCATATGCAAAATAAACAAGTTTCATCGATTTACTAAAAAGTAAAAGGGCTCCCATTTTTCATTGAAACGTCATTACTGACACGCTTTCATAGAAATGCACGTTTTAAATTGATGACGTCACTGACACGTTTTAAACAAAGCCCTGTATCATACGCCTTTGGTTTTAAGTAGTAGGCTACGCGTAACTATGTTTCTAAACTAAATTATAGCTAGCTGTATTTTCATCTCCGTAGGTATAGCCTAGCACGTCTCTTTTGTTCGAAATGGTTTTAAATAAGCGTTGACCCGTTTTGTTGTTGTGAGTTTCTATATTTTGCTAGAATATAGATTCAGATGGACTGTGACGTCAATATTTTATACTAACCACAGTTGAAATACGTGGCCCTGACAATGGCTTTTAAATCAAACTATGAGTTCTCGGTTATACATTAACTAATGTAACAATTGTTTGATTGTTCCCAATTACAGTATAGGAATAACAAAGTCACCCACTCATACAACCACAGGAAAATATTAAATTGTGCTTTCAATAATAAGTAATCTTTAATAAATAACTATGCAATATTTTATTATTTACATTGATATTGACTGGGTATTATTGTGTGTAGTTCTTACAATATCGTTACTTAAAATCAAAAAATATTTTCAGGCAATTTGTCCGGTCTTCGAAAATAGCTATCATTCAATCCCAACCATACGTGAACATTTTTTACATAATAAATATATATATATATATAATATACAATTATTTATATTGTCCGAATTAAAAGTATGAATAAATACAATTATAGAGTATAAACTACCGAAAAAATTGGGGGATGTATTATGTGTTAGCGGAAAACCTCGCCCTTGCATATTTGTTTTGGTATTATTCATTTCACATTTATATAGGCACATAAATGTTTAGAACATAGAAATATATAAATGGTTTAGAGCGTATATGACGTCATGGTAGGACATGTTAACCATCGCTAATAAAGATTTCAACAGAATGTCAATAGAATATAATGAATAAGATAACGGTGTGCGTTGGATTTCATATGACACCAACGTTTGAACAAATATTGGTCAGTTGCAGTGAACATTCTTCGTTTGCTGGAAATTTAAAATAAAGGTATACAACATTTGTTAGTCGATCTGCGGCGGGCTTTATCAACAATATAGAGATATCATGTGCCCACAGACCAATCTATCATCCATTGTTGTATTTGCCAGTATGAAATAAAATGGGTATTTAACGTGCTACGTTTCTACTCCATCCAGATTTCTTCGCCCGGACGTTATGGTCCACTCTTATTTTGAATTCGGATGGGACGAAAAACCGCAGTCCAAGGTACACATTGGCCATCCTCGATATCCCCAGTGTTCTCATTCCGTTCTACTCCACTATACCCTAGGTTAGTCCATAGCAGGCCCGTAGCCAACTTGCTGGCTTCGGAGGGGCAGTGAAGTTTTTAAGAGGGGCACACGGGTTACAGTCTACAGTAGGTATTTCAGAGTTATGGTTGGAAAATTTTCTTTCGGGGGGGGGGGGGTAGGCAAAACATTTTTTTCAGGGGGGCATCCCCCCCCCTTGCCACCCCCTGGCTACGGGACTGGTCCATAGGGTTTCCACGATTTCAAATTATCTGCTCTGACCTTGATTGTAGGTACAATCTACGAATCAATCTAAAACAGTTTACAGACCAGGGTCAGTATTCAAAGGATATCTTAAGTCTAAGATAGTCACTTAACTACTAGTTTTCACAGTAAGTTAAGGGCAAGTGGTATTCAAAGGCACTGTTAAGTATCCAATTTTCCCTTAAAGTTAAGCTGCCTTTAACTTTTAAGTGTTAGTCTTTAAGTGGTATTCAAAGGCCAGTTTAAGTGAGAAATATCCACTTAACTTTAAGTGACCTATGGGAGGTACATTAAAGTTAAGTGAGATTATAATGACTTCTTTTAATGCTGTAGAAGCAGTCCCGTAATGGCGATTTTAAAAGATAAGGAATTCAGATTAAAACAAAGACAATGTCGCCGACCGTAGCTGACCTCAAATTTATTTTTTCGTCGTCAACTTTAATGTTGTAGTGCCACCGATGTAGTTAAGGATATTTTCCTCCGATCATTTATCATGTTATGTTTGTATGTTTCCATGGCTGTCATATAATCAAGTTAAATTCATTTGTGGAGACATGGCTTTATGGATTTTGGAAATTATTTATACTACCGCTAGAAGCAAGGCATGATGTATTTTTTACAACTCATTCCCATATATACATAATCGGTAGTATTTATTAAGGTAAAATATAATGAAGCATGAATATTTCGTACAAACAATGTACCGTCAATGTCAGACCTGTCAAAATGTAAAGTGTAGGTCCTTACACAATATCTATGGATTTCTCAAATGATAGATTTACAAACAACACTGTATAATTTTTCCAGTCTAACATAGAAGACAAAGGTCATTGAGTATTGCTAATAATATGTTGTTTTCTATTCGCGTTATATTGTTAAAAAATAAAGCTTACAATATCCATCATTATACTCCAACTATTTATTGTAATCTATGTGAATGTTTTGGTTTTTTTTTTAAAAAAAAGTCTATGAAAACAGCTGTTCCGGCAAAGGATGCACACTATCATAATTTATCCTAAATTATAATCATACTATTTTCATGGGTTACAATATAATATTTCGACAAACATTTTCCTGATGATGTAAACTAAGAATTTAATAGAATACAGCGATGCTCTTAAGGGGGCATAACTAGCTGGCAATGTCAGAAATTCGTGATTTTTGGCAGTGGAGGGTATTCATGCTTTTTGGCGAATGTGGGTATTCCATAATTTAAGTGTGCAGTTAAGTTTTCACATAGCCAAGTATGTGTAAAATACAACCTTTGAATACCGATTTAAGGTAAGACACTTGGCTAAGTGGAAAAATTAAGTATTTTTACTTAACTTTTAGAAAACCTTTGAATACGGACCCAGTCGTTTCGCCTTTTTTTAAGGGTAGATAACCATATTTATGTTTATATTTAATTGTATTATCAAAATCTGTAGTATGTGTCGCTGATTTCAAAGATGTATAATCTTTATATGTTTGACTTTTGTTATTAATATTACTAGTCGTTTTTTGTGTGAAATGTTTCATTCTGTTATATTTTAATTACCGAACTTATACTTGGCAATTTCATTCCCTGTAACTTGGCTACGACATCATGTGAACGTGAAGCTCGATGAAAGAACTAACGATTCTCACTAAAACTGTTGACCGTTCATATAGCGACGGGTCATCATTAATACCTTATATTAATTATATAACTTGTTGTTAATAAATACGCATTTAAAATAGGGGAACTCGGTCCTTACATTGTCCGATGAGAGTAACTTCCCTTTGCCAACTTCCTTTGCGATTAACGATTTATTGGATTGGTCAGTAAAGTAGTGCAGTCATCAAGTGGATAACTTGAAAACGTGTCTTCCCCCATAGATTAAGTCAGAGGATATTGGAATAAAACGGAGTGAAACCACTGGGTACACCGAGAATGTACATTGGCGTGCATTTAGAAGAACCCTTTGCAGATTGAAATCAAAGAAGAGTAGTAGGAAACGCTGCTGTCAGACAAAATATCTCTCTGTTTTAGCTAGGTTGGTTTAACAGTAACACGTTAAACACCATTTTATTTTATTTCTGTAGAGGGGAAAGTCAGGATGGATAATGACACACATAACAGCTGGATTACGGGCTTTTAACGTCTGTTAATTTTTATTTCAATATCTATACGTGTGCAATTCGATGCGAGACATATTCCCCGACAGCGACTTTTCCGGCTAATATCGTTAACTTTCTTTTTTGTAAAAGTATTATGATTTACATAAGTGCAGCTTTAGCAGTTTATTTGCAGCGGATAGGGGAATTAGATTCTCATTAGACATCCCTGTTCAGCTTATTACCCTACTTATTCTTTAACCTTTGATGTGACTAAGGATAAAAGAATTACTGAACTATTTTTACACCTAACGGAACACGTCCTATATAATAGTAACGGTTAATGACTTGGAAAGATATACAACACAAGATAGAAACCAACATTAAATTGCGCCTGAAAAAATAAACCCATAAAGTATGGTATGGGGGAGGGCTGTCACGATTAAACGGCATATATGACAGCTTCAACACTATATAGAGTATGGCGTGGGGTGGACAGCTTATGTATACAGAAATCTATTAGAAAAGGTTAAAATTAAAATCAATTTACCATAAATGTGAATATATCAAAATAATAAATAATGCAATAGCGGAAACGAGTCGGACTTTTCAGAAATAGTGAGACACCGACAGAGATATAAAGAAATAAACAAAACAAAGGGTGCTCATCATTATTCAGTCATAAATCATCAGCGTAACTTACTAAACGAAATTCACATCGGAATATAAATCAGATGGGGTTTGGTAAAGATCGATGTCACAGTGGACTTTATCTTAACGGCAGGGGTGTGTACAAGAGCAGAGAGGGTCTAGATCCCCTTTTTGGACATGTGTCTGTATGGCCAGTCTTACCCAAACAAATTTAAAGTAGCTAAGTCTCTAACTCAATATCATCGAAAATCTTCAACATTGAAAACACTTATTATTTCTCAATTTAAATCAACATTGATGCTGTGATCTTACCGGAAAAAGATGGCTTCTGATGTCCAATATGTAAGACAAAATAAATAGTTTACCATTGGCACACGAATCGTGTACCATAATGTGTTTCAGCCCCAGTTGTAACAAGAGACTCGAGGGACGAGGCTAGACGAATTGCATCAAATCAAACGGCGTATGTAGACTGGAATAACCAGACACTAGAAATTTTCATTCGATTGAGACTACTGGCTTAACTCGCCGAACATAACTGATTTGAAATTAGAGTAAAAACGGAAGCCATTGTATGTTAATCAGTTTATATACATTCATATTACAGTATTATGTGCGTTCCGACCCACTTGTGTCAATGTCTAGGGCCAAATATTAGCGATTTAGCTCCTTTAATGGAGATTTGAAAAAGAATAGCATGTCAAGATGAACCATGGAACGAATTCAGCGTTTTATTCAGGTGACAAATGAAAGCACCGATGTATTCAATTGTTTTGCTGGTACAGAAGGCAACTTGGTTGTAATCAAAATTTTAGCGCCCACAAAATGAAGAGGATAGTCCTTTATATATTTCTAGCAAAAGACCCGGTACTTTTGAATCTTAGAACACTGCATACAATCGAGATCCCACATTACGTAGAAAAAGTCGTAATTCACTTGTGTGATCTTTGTAAACATTGCATACTGGAACATGGGATGTTTTCATCATAGGTTTTCACAAATTGATAACAACAATTCTCGTAGATCTTTATAAAACAACCTCTTTCCTTTACAGACGCATCCCGATAGCCCATTCTGAAAAATAAAATCAATCATACAGATGAGCAATAAGCAGTTTAAATAAGCAAATAAAAAATTGTACTTTGGATTAATTGGATAGAAAATAGTTATTATCGTTCAAATGGTAACAAACGAAAGCAATAAATTTGATTAAAACACAGATTCTATTTCGTTTTGTTCTCCATAGTTCAAAATTTCGTTTTACTTGTCTTTACTACACCTGCGTTCTGGGTGATGTGAGGTGTTGGCGTGATGTGCACTGAACTGTGGGTAACCCACCAGAAACATGAACGCTGACTCGTTTATCAAATGCCTGTTGCCATAGGGTCAAAAGCCGTTGACCTCTGACACGACCTTCCACTACAACGGCCAAATCTTCATGTAGTACAGAACATCGAAAGTACAACAAAAACGAAACGAAATGAAATATAGATCTGCATTTTAATCAGATTGCGTGAAATCATTAAGAACTATTGATAAATCCGGAAATGCCATAACCAACGTTAGGATTGACCGATTTGATTAATATCTGAACCAAAATATTTGTTATGGAAATTTAACTATCGGTTATCGCACATACAAATTATAATTGATGAACAGAACACCTTTTTTACTGTTCATCATACCAAAAATTTCCCACAGTCAAATAAAATACTTACCCACAACAAATCCAGTATTCTTTAGAGCACATACATTCTTTACACGTTCTACTTAATACCCTTGTTTCATTTATTCTTAATTTAACATTCCCAATTTCACAAAAGTTCTTTCCTGAAATATCAATATGAAATTTACAATTCTTCATGTCGAAATTCATGAAAACGAGCATGCATTTATATCCAATATATACTTGGGCCCAGGAACTATGGGGAAGCACAAAGAAACTAAAGTAAATTGAACCGGGAAACCTTAACCCGGGGGCCGTTGATGTATCATGCAGAGGCATAGCCGTGAAATATATATTGGGGAGGGGGGTCCATAAATGAAATTATATAAAATGTTGAAAATCTGTGACGCAGGGGTTAAACTAAAACACCAGGGGGTGTCGTATTCATATTAACTACAATACATATACACATTGACATTTACAAGAAAGTTGTATAGATATTTTATTAAAGTATTTTGTACATTTTGTGGATTATAAATGTATTTAAAAAATAAACATAAGTTTTTATGTTTTAATTTGTACATTGTTTAACATAAACCTTGGAAGATATATATAGATTTCAAAATGTAAGACATATATAGATTTTACTATGTACTTTTTGGGGGTGGGGGGTATTTTCAATATTCAGACCCACCCCCCACCCCGACCCCGAAAAACATGTGTGACGCCCATAGTCTCATGAGGAGAAACAAAAAAAAAACAAACAAAGTAGCATAAAATGGTCACATAGTCCACCGGGAATACGAAGACACACCAGGCAGTCTTGTAGCATGCATCATTTATTATTAGTTATTTTCAAGACATTAAAAATAAATTCTTTTATTGCTATGAAATGTTATAGTTAAATGTTCAAACATATTGTGATGCGAGATATTGTAACACTTTTAGAAGACTTTTTGCTCGAGAAATAAGATGGCATAGTATTTCATTAATTAATATCTTTGGCAAGTTAGTAGGCTCATATGTGTAGTGTGTACTGAAATCAACTTAGTCAATGATTGGCATGGTAACATAACAAACTGGTTCTATCTTTCAAAAAAATACATGTGATTCGTAATATTCCTCCTATTGCGTCATTTGGCTTAATTTAACCAATCATATCGTTGATTGCACAGGTTCATAGCCATGAACATGCACGACTGTGCATGATACCCATGAGGCTATAAAATAAAATGTATTGTGCCTTTAAGTCAGACTGCATTTAAATCCCAGAAAGATTACCATCTGAGTCCCTAGAGAGCAGAAAACTCGCCCAGTGGGTTTGGCTGGCTAGTGTGAGAATGACTAGTTAGTATTGTAATCTATACTATGCTTGTATGTATCCAGCTTGATATGTATAAAACGTAAAAACGAACAGTTGCATTGCTATTCCTGGTAAGACAAACGTCTTAAGAAAACAGTAAGAAGAAATACACAACGTGAAACAGAAGAAAGACATCTAGAGACAAATCCTAGACGACCACAAGGCTACTATAATATGTATGTAGTAAGAAAAGATGCATGGGTCATACGTAGGATGTGGCGACCGGTTTTGACAATGGCCCGCCCCCACGTCTGACAAAAAGACCTATGGTGCCAAAATATCAATTGGATTCACCTTGTTTGATTTGGAATGGAATGGGGTGTAACGTCCCAAAAACAGAATACTTTTATCATTTTGAATGGTTATATGCATAGTGCTAGGAGGGGAATTGTAGTTGTGCCACAATTTATCCATGTATTCTTCCAGTTGATAATCCGTACACAGAATTTATTCGTACCAGCCGATCGACAAACCATAATCTTACCAAGCATTCTAGCCCATTGCATTAACCACACAACCGCCTCGTGAGAAACTAAAAACAATCTTATTAAAAACTAACGGGGAAACCCTGTCATATTAAACATACATTGTGCAAGCATGTTAAGCAGCACCAAAGGAATCATGAGTGATAACTGCCAAACAGATTGTACGGTGAGTTACCCCTAACAAACACGCCCAAAGTGACACGCCTCACAATTAGGTTAGAGTAGCTGAACTGTGTTCCACTTAAAACTGCTTGGAAATTGTTTAGCACCCCAGGCATCACACTGCCAATAGCTAGAGAGATTTTTGGTATGGTTCTCCCAAGAGACACGACAGCCACGCGCCCCCTCCCAAAAATTTGGCTTTATTAGCTGCGCCAGATTTATTGATATTGAGAATTTTGGGTATTACATATTTTCATGACTATGCAATATCTATTAAGGATTGAGTAATCGTATGAAGAATAATAAGTAGTGGTTCATCAAAGTGACCACTGACATACGAACCATAAAGTCCGGTTGCCAGCAAACATTTTAAGCCTTGACATGGAAATATAGTCCACCTCATGTTTATTAGTGGATTATATATCTTCTATATGTATAGATTCAGAATTGGGAAAATTTATATATACAAGATGACCGACATGGGGTGGTTTCTGGTTATTTAGTGGGGTAAAATATGTGACAGCTGCTCTCGGACCTCGGTTCGACTATGTTTCTAGTAGAATTCGACCCACTGAATCCAATGAGCTCGGGTATTCCTCCTGAAAGTGATTTCTAATTTCGCTAGAGGGCCAAATTCGAAATGGGGGCTTATTTTAGAGAGAAACTCATAAAGTTCACTAAAAAGATGTGCAATATATTGAAATGTAGGTTTTGGGTGGATTATATATATGTAATTAATATATGAAGGTGCAGAATCTGGGTAATGCCTCAATGGTCCCCCCCCCCCCGGAAAATTTAAATATTCAAGATGGCCGACATGATACATTTTCTGGTTATTTACTTTAACTTAGTGGGGTAAAGTCGGGCGAGATTGTCTCGGACCTCGGTATGAAGCTGGTTCCTATCGTAATTTGACCCGCTGAATCCAATGAATTTTTCTATTCCCCATAAAAGTGATCGCTAATTCCGCTGGTGGGGGGGGGGGGAACAAATTCAAACATACTAAAAGTTTACCAAAGTTGGACCCCCGGAAAAGTGTTTGATGGCGTCAACAATGGCCACCGAAACGTCCTAAAATGATCATAACTATGTAACTATCAACTCAGGTTTTGAGGGGCAAAGAACACATTAAGATCATTAAAAATGATGTGGGGATATCATGTCAAAAATGGCCACCAACTCCTCCAGGTGACCGAAAGTGCATAACTATCGACTCAAATTTGATGATCTTGATGTCTAATCTATCCCCAGGTTTTGGGGAACAAGGAACACATCAAGAGAACCTTGGATATCACTGAGCTGTTTAATCATTATGAAATTGAATTTCTGACCTTCAACTGTCCACTGTCATAAAATAAGTTTCGGAGCGTTCAGTTTTGAGTGTCGTCCTCCTCCTCAGTATCGACCTCTTGAGTGTTGTTTGAATTGTCACAGATTTCAAGCAGTTTTAGGTAGCCTAGTTGGGGACGTGTCTGCTAGGGGTAACCCACCGCACAAACTACCTGGCAGTGATCATTCATGATTCATGTGTTGCGGAACAACGTCCAAGCAGTTTTAGGTGGTATGGGTTTCAGCTAATCTAGCCTTGGCAGGGGGGATTTTTGGTCATGTATGTAAGGCGTAGCCCAGCACACAAATTGTCTGACAGTGACCATTCATGATTCCCGTGGTGCTGACTTCCAAGCAGTTTTAGGCGGTACCGACTTAAGGTAGTCTAGCCTATAAAGAAAAAAAGAAAGGAGAGGGGGGAGAAAAGAAAGGAAAGAAGGAAGGAGAGAACAGGTCGCAGGACAGGAGAAAGAAAAGATAAGAAAAATGACTGACAAACAACACAAAAAAAAGAATTGTACTACAAGGAAAGAAATTTGACCTCATTATATCGAGAACCGTGTAATTGGGTCATTCTGTTATTTTTAAACAGACACACCCAATATGCCACGCCTCCCGGCTCCCAGTGCCGGACTGGTGGTCAGGTCATTGACCACGGCCAACACAAGTACGTGCCGAAGGCGTGCGAGCATCGAAGGGAGGGGAGGGGGCTGGGTGGAAATTTTGCAAACCCATTTTCCAAGCATTTCAGACCAAAGCAGAAGAGGCCAATATTTTGATATCTTGATACAATTTTAATTAAAAATAACAGAATGACCCAATTACACGGTTCTCGATATAATGAGGTCAAATTTCTTTCCTTGCAGTACAATTAAAATTGTATCAAGATATCAAAATATTGGCCTCTTCTGCTTTGGTCTGAAATGCTTGGAAAATGGGTTTGCAAAATTTCCACCCAGCCCCCTCCCCTCCCTTCGATGCTCGCACGCCTTCGGCACGTACTTGTGTTGGCCGTGGTCAATGACCTGACCACCAGTCCGGCACTGGGAGCCGGGAGGCGTGGCATATTGGGTGTGTCTGTTAGTGGTAACCCATCGCATAACCTGTCTGGCAGTGATCATTCATTATTCCCGTGGTGGTGTTGAGCATCTCCAAAAGCAGTTTTATGTGGTACAGCTAATCTAGACTAACTGTGGTCTGGCAATTACATAATTCCGATTTGCTGTTCGACTTCCATTCATAATTAAATCAAAAATGGACAGCCGAGATTATGGTGTTTTTGTATCCTAACGACTTTAGTAATGATGATCTAGTATAGCCCCACTATGCAATCGCTAAAATCTAAGGTCACAGTGGATCAATTTGACTGAAATTTTCAGCAAATTGCCATTACATTATCTGGTTTTTATCTATTATAGTGAGGATTGTCAGCTCTTTATCTAATCTCCCATCGTGTATCTTTATTTGAATTCCGCGAAGTATCCCAGAAACAGCAATATATTTTAATACGTAAAGCACCGCGACAAACAAAATACATCCGTGTGATTGACGTCATAACGCGTACAGAAATAAACATAAATTTAAATAGTGATGCTGTAAAAAATAAAGAAAATCGTGTCACACGTTTTGATTATTTAGTTAATTCGCTTAAAGCTTATAGAACAGTACATCATCCGTTTCTAGATGGGTGGATATGGACTACAATTCACAGTTAAATACATACCTCCATTTAATCCGATATCACAGTCACTCCAAACTCCCACCATTAAAACTACACATACAACTAATAGTACTAGGCAACACGTGGACGTCATCTGTAATGTCAGGAGAAAGATTAGTACCCAGTGTTTAGTACTGCAATGGAAATCTATATATTTCAATGTTGTGATTTGTTTAGGTAAATAAACGGTTAAATTGTGTATGAAAAACAACATTAAAGCCGTATTGTCATTCTACAACTCAATAAATCTGGACTAAGTTATCAGTAATTGCTTGGAGCCTGGAAACTGATAGGCTTATCCGTGTCGCGACAATATAAATATATTTTATTTCTTACTCATCAAACGTCGTTTAAACTTTACAAGCAATTTATCAAGGACGATAAATGCTAACATCTAGTTACGTTACCGATAGATTCCTACATCTGGTTACGTTTACAATAACAATAAATTCCTACATCTGGTTACGTTACGTCACAACCTACAATAAATTCCTAAATCTGGTTATAATGTGACCCATAAATTCCTACATAAATGAGGTTCCTTCTATTATAGGTCTTTCTTAAGGCCCGAAAAAAAGTTATCTGAATTAATAATTAGACATTAACTAACTTATTCAGAACATAATCAAATCTCGGTGCCACCGGGATGGATGATTTAACGTCAAAATGGATTAATCAAGACTGTAATGATGATTGAGGCCTAAATTGCATTCGCTAATATCTCGGTCCAGAGTGAAGCAATTTGATTGAACATTTTCAGTATAGTCTATTTATAAAATATGTAATCTTTTTTTGTACATTTATAGCGAGAACTGTCAACTCTTTTACCTAATCTCCCATAATGCTCCTTTAATAGTATGTATGTCCCTTTCCCTTTTCTCTCATTTTAGTTGACTTTGTGGTTTATAGTTACGAGATAGGTTACGTTGTAATATAGCTCGGATAATTTCATGTTTGATATCATACTACTTCCAGTTTGAGTATGACAAGACTTGTATTGTGAACTTCATACATGCTTTTAAAGACGTTTCCAGATTCGGCCCCATCGGTCGTTCAACCCAATAGGGGAATTATGGTGCACTGTCGTCAAATGGTCAATACGATATCTCAAATGTGCACATCCAGAATGATACTAGAACTAAAAAAAGCCTAGCCTTACGGCATATCGACTGTCTAACCTTTTTTGCCTTAACCCTGATACCATTTTGCCCTGTTAAGAAATTCCTGACCGCGGGATTATTTCCCGGAAGGGTTTTTATATCCCGCAGTTGATTAACGTTACTAACCCTTTAATGTTACTGCATAGGTTAAATAACTAAATTAAAGGAAGGGTTTTTATATCCCGAGGTTGATTAACGTTACTAACCCTTTAATGTTACTGCATAGGTTAAATAACTAAATTAAAGATAATAATTATCATTTTAATAGCGAGATTGTCGACCATTGAAATATCAAGGCCATTTCGATTGTTTTAAACACGACAAGCGTTTTTTCGTCAGATTTGTTGTAAACATGTTTATTAATAATTTATTAAGTCAGTGAATACGGTACAAGGTCACGTCCCTGTTTCGATCCCAGTACTGGCCAAAAATGTTCATCGGAAATTTCTATCGCGCTTGTCCCTTGTTAGTGGTGCTGGTTGAAAAAGAGTGTCTATACTTTCTGATGGGGTGAAAATCAAAAGTTCAGTGTACCCATTGGAACGCACGTAAAAGCAACCCGGACATTTGGATTTGATGAAAAGTAGCAGAAGCGCCACTATCACACTGAACGACTTATTAGCCCGAATGATGCAGAAAAGTGGTACATAAAACCCCATTTTATGCAATTTCAATAATTGAGTGTTTATGTATCCGTCTATGAAGTTACATGATTGATGTACGCCATAGGGCGTTTCGTTTAGGCGTTCACAGAGGAGGTAGAAAGCCTCGGGCCTGTAAAACTATTTTTAAATAATGTTACACAAAGTTATAGCCGTTCGTAGGCGAGATTAACAAATAACTGTATGATTCCAATTTAAACTCAGTGGCGTTTTAAAAGTGGGTCACGTGTATAATTTTTTTAATTTTAAACACTTTTATAGATTCGATTATCTTGCTAACGTAAATTATTGAGTATTGTCACTGGTTGACGTAATCTAGAGTAGTGTACTTTAATTGATCCCAATTAGTTTATTCTAACCCGTCTCTCACATTGGTATTACTCTACAGAAAGAGAATGCCCCAGGGTTAGAAGTTGGAATCAGACCAGTTATTTGATAATCTCGCTTAGGGACATGGAAGTAACAGACTTTAGACATTATACTTAGTCAAGCTTAATGTTACTTTTATATATTTTCGACTTTACAGGAGCCTGTGGGTCAAAACGACGTTGTTTTTTAGGAGAACAAAATGCTCCTCTTGAGCAGGGTCAGTGCCTGGATACGCACCTGCACCACTGTATTTAATGTTTTAACGTTCCAAAGAACTCGTTGCTTGTACAGACAGAACAACGTAACGTAATCCGCCTCAGAAGAACGTCCTTGTTTTGAATTATCCGCTGCATTAGCACACAGGCACTGCCACGTCTCCGTAAGTACAATGGGACTTAATTTAGAAGAAAAATTGATTAACCCAAAACAATGATACACCATATAATAGACATAAATTATATAAAGACATATAAAGTTGCATTAGAATCATAGAGATCTCTGTAGGATTACATCTGTTAAAATAAACATACAAATTCGATTTGCCGTAATATGCATTGAAGTAGGATTGCTGTAATACCGCTTTGGGCTTTTTTAATGGAATATACATTAATGTGATTTTCTGATTTGTTTTCTTACATCTCTATACAAATACTATTTATACAGTCTATTATATTCAATAGTTTTAGCTTTTATCGTCTTGTTTTGATGCCAAAACTTATTAAGGAAGGTCGGCGAAAGATAACGCGACAATACAAAACAGTCACTATCTTTGAGTACCACACGAATTCATTATTGGTAGCACATTAAAGATCATGGAAAGATTTCCCTCAATAACACCGATAGCGTATGTCTGTCTTGATACAGAGGAGTAGCCTAAGATGTTCAAAACCATTTCATTTCATTTTTGCAAATTTACGACAACTCTTGCCGGTTCTCTCCAGTCTCGTATTTCGGTACTCAAGAGTCACCAATATCCAATTGCCCTGTGTTGGCCAAGCATTTACATATTATTCGAAATCTAAGGAGTGCCACCCCGTTAATCTAAGTTAGTGTATTTTCTAACAAAAGATAGATAAAAGCCTCTTGAAACATAACAAAGTCCTCGCTACGCGCTTACTGAGTGCAAGAATTCTATTGTGGTGTCGCGGTGAAATGTGGTAACACTCAAGTGTGAAGACAACTGCACCACCAGATCTCGCAAAATCGCAGAAATTGTCACCAATTACCACGTTCTGAATACGCGTACCATGTTCTACACCAGGGCGGTCGTTGGCAAACAAGTTCTTCGTACGATGACAAAGACCTCGCTATGTCCATGTCGTCATCATGTGCGAATTGCTAAAACAAAAGCAGGCGTTTGAGTGCCGTAAGGACGCCAGCGGGGGCATAAAGGGTATAATGACCATAGCCGATCATCTTTTAGGAAATTTGTAAGCACCATTCTCTGTTAAATGAATGCATTAAACTATTATATCATTCAATATGGCGTCCAGAAGTCTACAGTAAATTGGACAAATTGGTTTGTGTGTGTGTCAAAATTGGTCGTGTCTCTACCCTTTCCTATTGACATTTGATAGTTTTGGCCCCTTCAGTGACGTCACGAGCACAATCTTTAATGTAGTGAGGAGTAAGAACGGAGGCGCATAAAAGCTTTTAAAAGTCAATTCTATTAATTATATTTGTCATCGATATCTAACTATTGTTAAAATGTAGAAATATTCAGACCATGGCCGTTAACATTTGTCAATTTATTGCGTTCGTTTTGTGAACCCCTCAACAGAGAAAGGTGTATTTCGAGATGACGTTGAGTTGACTATATTCGATTTCTTCGTCATCACAATTTCAATTTTATTAACCATATCTAACTATTGTTAGAATGTAGAAATATTATCTCAAAATTGACCTTCCCTCTATAGATTGCAATCATTCATGTCTGATGAGACAATAGCCACATGATTACAAACGCTGCACCGATATTATCTATCGTTTCTAACAAACACCCCAAGTGCAACATGGTCATATTTTTCTGGTTGATGGTTTTCTTTCGACAACAAACATCTGAAACCAGTGTAAGCTATTTGTACAACATTTGTAATGTTGCCAACATAAACAAACTGGATTTCAGATTTATATCTGTATTCCCGTGGCGGCAATTAGCTAACCGATGTTGTACCTTTATTGTCCGGTTAAATAACATATAAATTATTCACATATCTTCGAATTATCAGTATTATTGTGTGGGTGGATAACTAGTTACTGTTGATATTGATTATAAGTATACAATGATGATTAAAATCGCAATGGCGCATGAACTAACTCTCCCACACGCCGCCCACATCACCGCCCCATCACCTAAATAAGATATCAGGCACCAAGTACGGTGGTCGAGCTGAAGTTACGCCCCCCCCCCTTCTCTCCCTCGCCGAAATACAGGGATACATCAAACTATTTCATCAGATTTATGAGGGCCGGTCAAATAACATTTCTATTTGTGGATTCTAGTGTTATGTCTGTATAAGATTGTATTCCGTATATTATGTGCAGACATCAGACACTTCTAATAATATAACACATTCTAAAAGAATCTTCTATATCCAGAAAAGGGAAAATATTTTACGAAAGTAAATGGGATATCGTTTTACACCATTTTTAAATTACCGAGGACAGGATATTTCATCTGAGTTTGGTCATTTAATTGGCTGACAAATTCAGATAAATTAAAATTTCATAAAACAAATTAGAGCAAATAAGCATTTCAATCAATAAATTTGAGCAAAAACTGTCCCAGATGAACCAAGCGCATTACTTGATAGGAAAGCAGGATTGTTTCTCGAAATCGTAACTAAAGATATTTCCAAATTTTTGTATAGAGAGAGAAATGGGGTTTAACGTCCACTCGACACAAACTTGGTCATTTGAGGATTAACATGTGGTTTAATTCTATTTCAATAATTCACTTGCGCGTAGGGGTATTTAGCAGTGGGAGGAAACCAGAGGACCCGGAGAAAACCCACGAGGTTGGACAGGTGATCCTACTCCCTATCACGTGCAACCGCGGATTCGAAACCACGCCAGTTGACTCAATGAGGTAACCAATATTATCTAATCAAATTACTAAAAGTTGGAATTTATCTTAATTAAAGAGACAATAACATTCTTGCTGGCTTGGTAGCTCCAGAAAATAAATAATACCCTTATTCTAAGTACTAGATGTTTAAATGTCCTACCTGTTGTGTAAATTATCCATTACAACCTATTTTATTTGTCCAGAGGGTTCGAAAATATTTTAAAATCCAAGTCACATTTGAAAAGGTTTACGTTAGACTTTTCAAATCAATTGGTTGAATTTTTCCAATTTTTTAAATTAGGTGTGTTAAGATGAAATTTATATCATCATTTAATTGGAATATTCTAAAATAATTTGTTGACCCGAATGAAGATTGGGACATATTTTTCAGTTACAACAAGAGTGTTATTGGGGCTTTAAATTTCGTTAAACAGACCCCGGAAATCTGGTTAATCCAGTTTTTTTAACTATCCAAGGCCTGTGGCTTGAGACGTATATCTCAGTTAAGCGAGCCTTCCTCTCTTTTCCAATTGATTTAGAAACTATATTGTCCAACGATTGATTTTTGGCGGTTTTCCATCACCAACGAATAATCATTTTTCAGTAGACATAATCTCCGATGTTTCAGTGGCCATACATAATAAGTAATCACTCGAACGACAATGCATTTTCTATGCCTATACGTCCTCAGCCAGGCGAGGGACTTGCTCGACTAACATTGGGAGCGAGTCAGCATCTTACCCACTGAGCCACCGCGACTCCTCGAGTGACTAAATATAATGAAATGCAATGAAGTATGGTGTAACGTCCTACTATTCTATTCCAATTGGGATAATGTGAGACGGGACACACCATTGAATGTGCTATGAGGGAAATTTGGGAGAATTTGGTGCATTACTGTCAACTCCCACGAAATCGATGGGAAATCGATAACGGGAGGCGGTCGGAGGCAATTTACCATGTGTGGATAGATCGTTTAGCTGTGGCAAAAATGCTAATAACCCAGTAACCCTTAGGATAATTTAGAAAATAATAATTTAGCTTTCCCGCTTATCTACGACTATATACAGTTTATTAAGATATTTGAACGATGTTTATCATAATTTAGATTGCTCCGTATACTCATGAGCAGTACTTTCAAAATATTGGTATCAATCCTTATGCATGAAAAAATCTGCGATTCTGGTTTATTATAATGCGTCTTGAATGATAAGTCGTGCCTTGGTGGGCCTGTCTAAAGATGTTACAAGAATAAAGTTTTCTGTTGGGTGATGCTTACCAAGTTTCCCCATTAACCTACCGGCATATATCGTAGCAGTAATATCTGTGTTAAAATTATTTATATCGCATATAATATGTGACAATGACTAACACGGTCATTTAATGAAACATTTTGAGTGTTTGCTTTTGAATCGAAAATGTCTCACTTGTCACACTAATTGACCAGGAACTGCCTCCCAAGCGCTTTTCATTCGTCGTTCTCCTTTCTTTTAACTTCCATTGACATGAAACTTTGTATGCTTGTTCCTTGGACATTTGCGCACTCGATAAGTGGCGTCGATTTTGATAGATGGCTTCTCGGATCCTGGTCTATAGTACGCTTGTATTTAATTTTATTACGCTAGGCTGCCTTCTAGATTGGGTATGCCCAACTTATAATGGATTTTATAGTAGGTATTGTAGCAATGTCGTTATAGCATAGGTTTTCAGAATTTCGGTTTTCTAGGGATTGTCTTAAGATAACTTTCCCACCGATGATGAGGAAGTTTGACTTAAGAATACGGAAGTGTATAATCCTTTAGCTGTAATAATCCTAATAATATTTTCCCGAATTTTAACAATTACGTCTATAAATATCATCCGTGGGAAATGCAACTTAAGGAAATGCTATCCCACGGATGATATTTATACATGTCTGTAACATACAAACTGCATAGACATTACACGCAATAATGGACAAACGTATATGCATGAGTCCGCAATGTCTTTCAAAATCATAATAAACACATTGTAAAAACATATACACTGATGGAAATAGAATAACAGAAAACATCAATTTTAAAGAAAAACAATAATGCGAAGAATGTAAATGATTTCTTAATCGCAATAATATAAATTTTCAGATTTAATTTCTAACCGTATTTAACGTCTAATGACATTGCAATATCTTCATGTCGCACAAATATTTACAAAATCATATAAAAATATGATACATGATATAAAATTAAGTATAACATATGTATTTACCATATATAGATCCAAGCCCGTTGATTCGCAGTTGTCAGTGTGTCTTGTTCTATGACTAGATGAGTAGTTAGGAATAACTCGAGTTATGTCCTTATATAGCGGTTAGTCTAACAAACTACGTGTGCAATCAATGTTTAATATCTGGATATCTAGATGTTTAATTAATGATAGGATGTAAACTGCGTAGCTGCGTATTTTATGGACAGTCTGTCGTAGCTGTCCAAACCTACTAAATGACAAAGGCAACGCCTCTCGAATTAATACAAACTGATGGTACGCTCTGAAGATTTTTTGTTGGTTTAAATCCGAATTTCGATTCTTAATGTAAATCCGTCAGCTTTTCGGGTAGAAATTGTGGAATAAGCTTTGTTTTGTAGGTGTTGATGTTTGGTGACAAAAAAACAAAACAATGTTGATATTTTTTTTTCTGAGTAGGTTTTCATAGTATGAGAGGCTATTATTTGAGGGTAGCCATTTTGCAATCATATTCAAAATTATGTTTTATATTTTCACCTTATAATGTCATCGACATATCAACTGTTCATGACTATATTTCAAATTATTTTCCATTATTTCATGATGATATTTCCAAGATGGCGACCATTTTTGGCGGCAACATTGGACGATGTGCTGATTTCGATCAAGTAGTGTTTGGTATCAATATAATATACGTTTCCCGGGTCACAGATTCCATTCCTGACATTTACAACGATCACATGTTCATATACTTAGCATATGTCCAAGATGTCGGTCATTTTTTGCGGGAAAATGAAACAATGTGCAGATTTTGATTGAGGAGTAGTGTTTGGTGTCAATATATATGTTACTGGGGCGTAGAATCATATTCTTTACATTTATGTTCTACTTATTAATTTATCAATTACCTTTCAAACGTTATAAGTTTCACATTTTTAACCATCGTTAAATATAAACTGAAAGTCTCGATGGCGTCAAACTGGAGTTCAACTACTACAACGCGATCGACCAGGTAAATGTGCTATATTCCTGCAAAATCGATTCAGTGGTTCAACTAGGATGAGGTCTTTTCGTTGTTGGGTAAAACGCGGCACGGGCTTCCAGGAACATGCTATGCTACAAGCTTATACATAGCAAAATTGAATTCAGAAACCTTTTCAGTAATGTGTTTTAAAAACGTCCTATTACAAACGGAAATATGCAGAATGTGTGAACATACCACCATTTCACGAAGTTGTAAATGACAGAAATCGAATCTGCGCCCCCGAGAACAAATATTAACACATAAACGCGACTACGTAATCAACATCAGCACATCGTCCCATTTTACCGAAACACATGACAGCAATATTAGAAACATGCTAAATATGTAAAGCTATGATCATATTACGCAGTTGTAAACGGCAGAAATGAAACCCGAGTCCCCGAAAACATATATTGACACAAATACACGACTATTTAATCAAATTCAGCACATCGTTCCATTTTCCAGACACAAATGACAGCCAATTTAGAACATGAGGTCATTTTACACAGTTGTTAATGGCAGAAATGTAATCTGCGCCCCGAAAAAATAAATCCTGGTACCATAGACGACTTAATCATCCAATTCTACCCCCAACATTGCCGTTATCTTGGGAATATGCAAAATAGGTTAACTTATCATCATTTTACACAGTTGTTACGGTCCGAAATGGAATCTGTGACCCTGAAAAAAAATAATATTGTGACCAACGACGACTACTTAATATCAGCATATCGTTCAATTTTGCCCACCAAAAACGACGATCATCTTGGAAATATGCTAAGAATATGAAAATGTGATCATTTTACAAGGTTTGGAAATGTCAGAAATGGAATCTGTAACCTCGAAAACATATATTGACACCAAACACTACTACTTAATCGAAATCAGCACATCGTCCGATTTTCCCGCCGAAAATAGTCGCCATCATGGAAATATCATCAAGAAATTATGGTAAACAATCTGAAATATAGTCATGACCCCTGTCAATATTAATACATTGCCAAAATACAGTTGATATGTTGACATCAATATAAATAAGATGAAAATAAAAAAAAATAAATTGGGTTATTATCGCAAAATGACTACCCCCAAATAATGGCCTCTCATACTATGAAGAAAAAATGTCAACATTGTTTTGTTTTTTTTTTGTATTCAAACATCAAAACTATAAAATAAAGTTCATTCCATGATTTCTACCCGAAAAGCCGACGAATGGGAATTATGTAACAAACCGAATTGAACTATAAATATAATTTGTAGTTAAAATAAGCCTATGCTATACATGTAGTCTCTAAAAGTTCATGGTATAACGTCAAAACCTATTCCTTGTATTGAACTTCAGTATGTGCTAATACAGCTGAAGTAGCCTATATCGTCGTTTCTTTTGCTGATCTATGTATGATAACGGAGAGATTCAGACATAGTTATTATTTCGCTATGATTTTTTTATTTTTTGGTATAAATTTTGGGCAGATTAGCGGGTGGAAAACAGATAGTTAATGCGTCAGTTTGGCAGATGCGGGGTAAAATATAGTAAGGCGATGAAGGGAATTACATTTTTTTTTATTACTCCACACGCTTCACATTTTTTATTTGTCGGTCTGAAATAGTATTTGTAAGATATAAAAAGAATGAAATTAGTGTCATTAGGCCAACTCCCCCCGCCCCCCAAAAAAACCTATGTTTACGGTTTGCTTTTGTTTTGTGACTTGGCCAAGAAAGCAAATATCCATGTTTACCGTTACATGCACACAAAAAATAGGGGTTTTATTTTTATTATTTTTATTTCTTTTCATGAGATTTGATGAATTATCAATTTCTTGGCATTTTCAGCTTACTTACTGAGTAAGCTTCTTAAAAGTTATATACCGAAATTTCACTATTTGATCTTTCATCGAGAAAACTACGCCTGTACCGGGGTAGAGTGTTGATCGGGTAACCGTAAATGTGGGTATTTTTTATTTTGGCCTTCGTTATCGTATTCCGGATATTAACCTAGCTGACAATGCCACGTGAAACCGACTTGAAGTGGGAGGAGTTCTAGGCAATTAGATACGATCCATGTTCAAGACATAGTTTATGCTGTGGATTATTTTAAAGGCGCTAAACTACTTTGATTGAGTTCAAAATAAAAATATTGATTTGCGTTAATCTGATGTTTTATTTCTGTTAGCGATTGGGCGAGTTATATTTCATGAAAGTTCACTTTCGAAATATAACGCAGAAATCGGTTCGTTTACATTTTGACATACTGTGTAGACAGTTCATTATATCAACGTTAACTTTTTATGTAAGATGTTCAACGTTGACATGTACCACAAAACAAATCAACTTATAAAATCAAATAAAATCAACAGTTTTATTGTCGTCCGAGATCAAAGTGGGCAAGCCATTTTAAAATGTAGCTGTTAGTTAAGAAATAATGCGTTCAGTTTTAGTTTTTGATTCCCCAGTGTGACTTACAAAAGTACGTTGGCTGTATAAACTCATTTTATAAACAACTAACAGGTTAACAATGAGATATTGCCCAGTTCTAACAATGCCATATGATTAATAGAAAGGAACTTTATTTATGATTAATGGCTTCTAATTACAGAGCCATTGATTAGACATTGTATTTAAATACCACGAGTATTTTGTGAGGTTGTCTTTTCGATCGTTTGTAAATCTAAACGCACCGCTATTTAGCCGCGGACAAACTACACATAGACGTTGTGACAAATAAACAGCAAATATCAAATCAAGTGAATGGATTTCCGTTCCAGTCATAAACGTCCACCTCGATGTACTGTTTTCACTCAAAATGAAAAATAAACATGATTTACAAGAAAGGCGTAAAATAAATAATGCGATCAGTCGTGACGGTGGTCATCTCTAATCTCGGAAAACGATAAAAAAAAATAATAGTAAAGTGTACAACACTGGTCCTGTTTAATTACCTATATGTTTGAAATATATCGTTATGTTATACATTGCAGAAGTTTCCATTGTAAATGTTCTCTTCAATCTTTTTGATAAACATCAAAAAATTATATAATATGGCAATTCTTTGAATTTTCAACCGTAATCAAGTATAGCTACGGATACAAAATCGTTACAAAACATATCACATAATGTGGCTCTCATCTTGGATTTCCGCAATTTTGGATTTTCAATTATTATAATGTTCATAGGCCTATCCTTAATGTACTCAGTGTCACTCAAAACGGGGGGTCACGGTGGCTAAGTGGATAAGGCGCTGGTTCGCTAGCATGGAAGTCGGGTGTTCATCCCCTTTTTTGCGGCGTGATTTCCCCTTGTCAGTGATGCAGAAGGAGGGCCTGACAAGAACAGCTGCCTAGGTCCCGTGTACACATTGGAGTGCACGTAAAAGATCCCTTGGCAGTTGTAATTCGATATAACAGTAGACTGTAGCGCCGCTGCCCGGGCAAAATTTCCCTCATAGCACACTGTATGGTGTATGCCCGTCTTCCATTAGCCCAGTTTAGGTGCAAAAGCGTAGGACGTTAAACCCCATTTCATTTCATTTGTCACCCAAAACCTCCAAATCAGAATAGATAGAATGAATAGTAACCAAGACATTCAGTGTAATCATTCCCTTTTCCCCTTCATGTATCACCCCAAATCAACGGGTATGTACAGGGGGGAATAGGGCCCAGAAATCTGGTTAAGTAACAATAACTTTCATGCGGGTCCCAATGAAATACATTCAAGTATATTCTATTGGCCTATCCCGGTAGACAAATCTCCATTCGTTTGTAAACTGCCTCGTAAACTGGAATGGTGACAGTGGTGGCGAGATCAGCTTATAGTTTAACACTATATGGGGATGCAATTGACAGAATTGCAATCGAGTGACACGGAATTGAGTCCTGTCACAGTTCTGCCAGTCCCGACAGCTGAGGTGTGTGAGTGGAATCGTGACGTATTTTAAGTAACAAATATGTTTGTACTCCGAAATTCTCCTTTTCACTCGATTGACACTATTTTTGGAACTGAGAGAATTTAATTCCGGAACGTTCAATCGAGTACGCCCGTTATGTGGTGTATAGAAGGGAGATAACCTCATACTACGCTGTCAACGAATTTCACATTTTTAGAAATATACCATCCAAGCAAATGAAATGAAATAAAATGGAGTTTAACGTTCTACTGTCCTGCTCCGAATAGGCTAATAAAGTCGGACATACGCCAAACAATGTTCTATGAGTGAAATGTTTTCCGGATAGCGGCGCTACGACCTACTCATATCGAATTCCAACTGTCAAGGGATCTTTTCACGTGCACGCCAATGTGTACACGGGGCCACGGCTCGTCGTCTCATCCAAACGAGTAGACAGCTGTCCTTGTCAGGCCCCCCGTCCTGCACCAATGACGAGAAGGAACAACGTCGGAAAATCTGGATGAACTTGCTCGGCCATTGAAGGGATCGTACATTTGACTTTAAGGCTAGCGAGTCAGCACCTATTGAAGGGATCGTACATTTGACTTCAGGGCTAGCGAGTCAGCATCTTTCCCACTTAGCTAGCTACCGTGACTCCACCTCGAGGATAATGAAGACGGTAATACGCCGTGCTGAGGAGGAACTTTTGAGGCGAAAGTAATATAATCTTTTCCAGCTCCCTGTGCCCCTTTCATCGATTTGAAATAAAATATTGTTTACATAAAAATAATAAGCAAGGGCTCCGGCTGTGGACCGATCATTTGGAAAATTAAAATTTAACTATTGTTTAATAAAGAACATTGTTTCGCGTTCTTACATACAATGTGCTTTTATATACTAATTTTGCTTAACATGTTGGGACACATAATATGCAATTGACCTATAACTACTGATTTGTCAATATATTATATTATACAAAATTTTATGAAATCGGAAAGGCACAATCAGCAAGTCCTTTATTATATAAAAACATCGAAAGTATATTTGTATTAAGATTCAAAGGTCTAGGAATTTTTTATCTGGCTGGGTCCTGAATAAAATATTGCTTATAAAAATGTTATATGAAATCTGAAAAGGCATGCACATTCAGCCGATAATCAGACAAAGTAAATTTGTATATATCAAGCTTCAAAGAGCTAGAGTGAATTTTTTGGCTGAAAACGCTCGGGGGATCTTTCTTTTCTTATATCTTTGTCGGGAATGTTGGCAACAAGAATGTCAAAAACGTTTTAGGTGTAACAAATTACGGTGTTTAGTTAATTAGACTTGGGTTGGTAAATGCAAGAAACAGGCCCAAAATCGTTTTTGCCTGCTCGTTTCGCTCGGCAACAAATTCGTGTGCAGCCCATTTTTCAAATTTCCTGTATCCGCTCCTTGTCCTGTGTACATATTGACGTACGCGTAAAAAAAACTTGGTTGTTGGAATTCGAAATAAGAGTAGGTCGTAGCGCCGCTGTACAGGTAAAATTTCCCTTATAGAACAATGAGTAACGTACCCCAGTCTTCATTGGTAAAGTCGGCGCAGAAAAGTGGGTCGTTAGATTCCATTCCATTTCCTTTCATTTGAGCCGTTTCCATTGTTTTAATATGCAACCAAGAACCACAGTTTTGTTCACATTTTACTGAACTACAAAGTTAATGTTTTTACAGATTGGTTTATAGTTAATATAACTGGATCTATATTACTAATTTCATGTATCTTATTGGTTCTCTAAGTTTAAGGGCAAATTACTTGACCACAAGGGACAGCATCATTTGCTTGCTGGACAAATTGGTAACAACAGTTTTCTAAAAAATTTTTGAAACATCCTTCTGGTGGGTGTACCGTACCAGCACTATATCCAATTCTGTAAAGAAACATGACATATGATAAAAAATAAATAAACAGTATTACATTACTTCCTTAATGAGTTTTAGTTGATTATCTGCATATGTATTGCCAATGAATCCCAGACCCTTTTTAATCATTTACAGCCACCCAACCCCCACCCCGCGCACACACCCCAGCCTTCACATCCACGACACAGTTCAAATTTTGGAAGTTTCATGATTTCTGTCAGATGAATATAATTGATCTCCTGTTTAATTACTGGTCCATTTTTTACCTTTAAATTCTTAATAACCCAAAACGAACAATCACACTAGCCAGATACTGCACACCGTGGTATACCTTATTGCGGTGAAATGTCTCAAAATTACTAAATTTTGCAATGCTACTATAAGATAAAAATAGATAAGTTGCCGATTACTTACCCACAACAAGTCAAAACATTTGATTTACATGTGCATTTTTCACATGCTTCTAAATCTACCGTTTCCTCACCCATCTCCCACTTTTTTGTTCCTAATTTACAGTATGAGATTGGCTTCATATTTTTTATATCTAAAATAGACACACATCACCTCAATATTTCAAAATAAACATGCTCTTCTGGCATTCATTAAACAATAATTCAATTAACAATATAATCTTTGAATGGCATTCAGTAATTGAACATAATATACTATTCAAAAAAAGTAGGGGATATTTGATTTTTAAGTGTTATTAAAGTTTATTCCAAATGATCGTTAGACTAAGTAAGGCACAGACTGACCATTATAGGGGTAACGGGTAAATCCTCCTCTGTTTGCCAAACAAGCATTGATCCGACATGGCATATTCCTAATGAGTAAGGTTGCAGCGATAACCCGGGGATGGCGATATATCGCGATAATTAAGTCAGACGATAAAATTATCGTCTGAAATCTCAAATATCGCCATATCGCGATATACACGATAATTATAAAAATATCGCGATATTGAAATTTTAAGTGATAATTCACGTCAAATCCGCTCAAAATTCTCGAAAAATGGAGAAGATATCAAACTTCAACAAGTGCCGATATATACGATTGAACAAGATCTTTTCCATTTTGCACAACAGACGTCAGTTTTTAACGCAAGGGGTCGACTGACACTAGTTCACCTCATGTTTCAAGTAGGCCTAGGGGTATATTTTACTGAATAATAGTAATACTAGTTTAGTATTAATCATAATTTTCCACGTGTAGGCAACAGCATCCACAATATGACAGATTAGGAATGATGCATGTGACAATATACGTCGCCATAGTAACGGAAGTCGTGGTTTATCTTTGATTACCCAGTCTGTTGAAAATTACATTGATAACGTACATAGAAAAACCGCCTGGATAATATTTCCTTTATTCTTTGAATAACATGGCTTCTGAGGCATCCCAGATCGAAAATGTCCATGTTCCCGGTGATAGTTCGACACTGAAGGCGCTAACAACTAAAAAGAATACATTTTCTGTGGTGTGGGAATATTTTAGTTTGAAAAACACAAATGACAAGGACGTGGTTTGGCATCAGTTGCAAACTAAGCTAGCTGATTGCGGTCACGAACCTGCAGCATGAATATTCTTACTCCAGGATATACCTCTATCAATGCAACTCGCATACATTGCTAAATAGCAAACAGATATACTTGATGCACCCGTTACACCACACTTGGGTCAATTTTACATCAGTAATCATCATGATAATGAATTTTTGAACCACGATAATTCTAATTATCGCGATAATTTACTCCAGACGATAATCCATGATATCGCGATAATTTTTTTGACAATATCGTGATATATCGCGATACTTGTTTTCAGTATCGTTGCAACCTTACTAATGAGACGTCTAAGGTCATTTTGGTCCAGATTGTCCCATTCCTGTTGCAACGCAGCAGCAAGTTCTTGGACATTGGCAGGACGTTGTTGACGTTGACGTAACCTCTGTCCAAGCATGTCCCAGACATGCTCGATGGGGGAGAGGTCGGGACTCAGTGCTGGCCAAGGTAATGTGGTGATGTTCTGTTGTTGGAGGTAACCTGTAACGATCGACATCTTGCGTTGTCATCCTGGAAGATGAAACGGCGGCCATGACGTCGTGCGAACGGCACAACATGGACTGCCAAGATGTTGTCCCGGTAGTACTGGCAGGTAACACGCCCTGCAACAACATGTAAAGCCGTTCTTCCAGCAACAGTGATGCCTCCCCACACCATAACAGAATCACTCCCAAATCGATCATGTCTGATGACGTTAACGTCTTGGAGGCGCTAATTTCGACGCCGCCACACCCTCCTACGTCTGTCCAAAAAATCAACAATGAACCTTGACTCATCTGAAAACATCACATTGCTCCAGCGTCGATTATCCCAGTGATGACGATCCCTACACCAACGACGTCTTGCCTGAATGTGAGTGATGATCTCTCAAACAAGGGATCACGCGAGGACGTCGGGCGCGAAGGTGACCCCTATGCAGTCGATTCCGAATCGTCTGGCCACTCACTCTCACATCAGTGTCCGTTTGAAGACGAGCGCTGATCTGATTTGCTGTGATGACACGATTTCTCAAGGCCAAGGTACGAATAAATCGATCCTGGGCTTGGGTTGTCGCCCTTGGTCGACCTGAGCGTGGTCTGTCCTGTACAGATTGTGTATCACGGTATCTGGACCATAGCCTGCTTATGACAGACTGAGAAACATTCATCGTCCGCGCCACAACCGCCTGTGTTGTGCCGATCTGTAGCATGCCAAGGGCACGTAACCTTTCATTTTGGGTAAGCCGACGCATATCAAAATTTGTTTTCTGGTCACTAAAACAATTAAACTGATGTTTCCACCCTGGAATTTAATGCCACAATGACTATAGCATTCAAAGTCAGAGTCGTGCAAATCTTGGGTTGGACCCCCATGATGATCCCAAGCATCACCTGCATTCCATGCGGTAGCTATTGGTGCGTTTGGGCGTCACATGTTACTGGAAATGTTTCTTCTGCTAGGTTCTATAGTGACTTTTTTCGTAGTCATTTGCATATTTTAGTATTATGCCCCCAAAATCAAATACCCCCTACTTTTTTTGAATAGTATATAACACAACACAGTTCTATGGATAACAATCACTATATTACACACGACATTCCGACAAGAATTCACTCATCAAGCATGCAAATTACAAATGAGGAAAATTGTGACAGTGTTATATAAAGGTACATTGAACAAGAATAGAGAAACCATTTCAAGAGCACATGGGAAGAACGATCACTTTTATAACGAACCCCAGTTAATGGCGCCATCTGGTAGCAAATTGTATAAGCTATCTGTGGAACAATCAATTTCAGGTAAAACGATTGTAGTCGCGTGAACCAAGGCCCTTCTGTAATGACCTCCTGGACAAAAACTCCTTCGTGCCCTTTATTTGACCTTAATTTGGCTGAAAAGTGGAAGTCAGTTGTCGTACTGGTATTATTATTCGTATTAAAGGTCATTTTGAAATTGTATTTAAACCCATTTTTTGTTCTGTTTGCGTCAAATATTTTCTTCCAAAAGTTTGTTTTGCCTTTTATGCGAAAAGACAAAAATGTGACTTAGATTGTTCTTCCCCTGGACTCTTCATTTCGTTTGGGATATTTAAACATTAATCATATTGCACGAGATGTGTTGATTGCTTTTGAAAATAGGCTAAAATTTTAAATTTCTAATATTGTTATATCTATTACAGTCAAATATGAAATGGTATTCGTCTTCTATTTGATTATTATTACATTGATTACATAAACGTGCATGTGGCGGAATATCTTTATAACGACCACGCCCTACCTTGAGATGCTGTGTGCTAAACCTAATCGAAGTCAGCGCAACTTTATCGGCCTTCGATTTACCGCAGTGCAGGTAGAGCGGTATCGCATAAAATCTGGCTATAGTTTTTCCCATACGTTCGAAGTTTACGGATCGATTGTGAATTTTCTTTAGAAAGGATCGACACATTTCTTTTCGGTGAGAGATTTTATGTCACAATTTTAGATCATTTGATACAAGTTCAAAATATCTGGTTAAAATCCCTATGCTATAATACGACAAAACAATTTAAAGCCAAGACGGTAGATCCAAGAGAAGATTATAACATTGAAAAACAAAGGAAAAAGACACAATCTGTGTAATACATGAGGGGGTCATCACGTAACTGAGCAATGTATATGTACAGAATTTCAGAGCACTCAATTTATATAAAGGCAACAGTATCTAGCCGGGACAGCAGAAAACTTCATCCACGTATTACTTGAATATTACAAGCAACAATGCCGGGCGTCTTTTATTGGACCAAAATCAATCTTGTTTTGTAATAATTATGATTTTGTTTTGTTTTTTAGTGATGATTTGCTTAATTACCGCGCTCGCCCCGTGCTAATTATGGAACGAAGTCAAGGTATTAATGTAATGGAATGATAAACGAAGTTCCATCAAGCTCTTTTAAGCAAAGTTGTCGTTTTCCAAAGAATCGACAAATCAGATTGCTTGTCCCTTCTTAGCCTAAGCAGAAAATGCTTACAAGCGAACTCACTTAATAATGTTTAATCAATTCATATCCGTGATCAAATGGGTTCCATTTGGAGACAATGAACTACAGATATATAACTGATCTGTTATCACTCGAGTCACATACACAAAGAAATTAACCAAACCGGGTAGTCAAACCTCGATACTGTTCATATCTCAGTTACATTTATGCGAATTCCTCGGTCGAGAAGTGATATATTATGGCGTTATCGCATAATTTTGTCAAAATCATATCAAAGTTAAAAAGTCCATAGCCCGGTGGTTTCAAAGCAAGATAGTATTATATAGCTGTCAGTGTGAGTTGTAATTTCTAAATTTAAAACCTGAGGTGATTGCGTTTTCGCGAATAAACCGCTGGGGTTATCAAATGTTGGTTATAGTGGGACATTCAAGTGTACCAATCTTTCAAATCTGGTTACAAGCACTAAAACTTGTATTTGTGTCTGCTTGGGGTCATTTATTTAGAGAATTCCGTTAGTTTGAATGCTTAAAATGACATTCATTTTCAAGATAACTGCAATTTCACCCACTGGTCCAGTCTCTCTTGGTCGTCCATATATACGATGATGACTATCCTCATGAGCTTAGGCCTTGTTTTTTTTGTGGGCGCGAAGGTGGCTAATTAAGCCAATCCTTGATCGGTAGACGCAGGTGCAGTAGGAACAAGGAAACTGTCCGGGGCTGTCAGGGTTTATGGTTGACGCCTTTCTTCTTATCCGTGCTGCAGTCACATCAGCTCGCCTCTTCTCCTCGAAGTGGGGGTTTGGGATGGCCTAGTGGCCTAGAGTGCCGCGCTTCGACCTCTAGCTGGCCGGTCACCTCTGGCTTGCGGCTGTGGTTTCGAGCCCAGGTGTGAGAGTATGTGGCATGGAGATAGGGGCGCCTTCTCAACCTCGTGGGTTTCCTCCGGGCACTCCTGTTTCCTCCCACTGCTAAATACCCCTACGCGCAAGCGAATTATTGAAATAAAATTAAACCATATGTTAGTCCCGAAATGACCTAGTTTGTGTTGAGTGGATGTTAAACCCCATTTTTCTCTCTCTCTCTCTCCTGGATGGTGAGGGCGCGCCAACCTGGTCTGTCCATTGCATACAAGCTGTTTTGGAAGAATACCAGAGTGTTTAATATTAGTCTTCACGCAGTCCTTGTATCTTTTGATTGGTCTACCTTGGTTCCGCATTCCCGAGGTCAGTTCGCTATACATAAGCTGATTTGGTAGTCTGTGGTCGCCCATCCGGATCACGTGACCAACCCATCGGAGTTTGGCTTTGAGTATCATGGCTTCAGTGCTGGTCATCTTAGCTCTGTCCATGACTTCGATGTTTGTGATCCCGTCGTGCCAGTGGATATCCTTATTTGACCGCTGGCTTCTCATATGGAACTTCTCCAGCTGCTTCAGATGTCGTTTGTACACAGTCCATGTCTCGCATCCATAGGCTAGTGAGGACGACAGCTCTGTACACCTCGAGCTTTGGACAATCTATATATCACAATTTTATCCGTAAAATGTATGTTTATGCCTAATATTTTGGTGTGCACTGGGTCGCAACTTCTTTGGTTATGTTCCCGTACTACGTAAGAATTTTGAAATATTTACGAATGTTGTGGACCTTTCTACGGAGGCAACAATTATTAGTCCGATTCAGATGAAACTTACGATATGTTAACAATCAAAAGAAATTGAAAGTTCGGTTTGAGTTTGCACAGTGAGTCTGCACAGACCGCAGTTTCTTGGGATATAGCTTCTGCCATTTAAACAAAATAAGAGTTATGTACAAAGTATAATGTGGACCCTCTAAAGCCCACAACTGTTGGTCCGATATGGATGAAACTTAACAGCAATGTTAAGGATACCCACGCCTTCTACGCAAAATGTGTATTGTATAACAAGGCGTCTACAGCCCCGATTGAGATGAAACTTAAAATATATAACCAACAAGGTGTTGCACTGTTACAAAAAAAAATGACATTTTGTTGCCTGAAAGACGATCATTTTAAAAATGACCACCACATTCGATTTTCTAGTGACTAATGGGCGTTTTTTTCTCAAAAAAGCTGTCCTCAATGAGTATTTATGCCAACTTTGTTACTTGTATCCACAGTTGTACGATTTCCCTGTTTTTTATGCAAGTAACTGCTTCAATATTCTAACGGTGAAATCGGAAATAACAAAATGTATACTTTACCAAATATGTTGACCGCCGGTTCGTTGTAACAGAAGGCGTGGCAGTAGGGAAGTACAGTCGCTAAACATACCACTAAAGCAACAGTCAACGATTTCATCTTGATTATCTTGATAAAATAAACTAAGAAAACAGTTATAGTATTTATTTTATTTTAAATACCACGGTGTGGCATATATTTACACCATAATGATGCATACTAATTCAAGGGATATTACGTTGAGTGAGTGAGAGAGAGAGGGGGATAGAAAGAGAAAGAGGGCGTAATAAAGGGTAACAAAGCATCGGGAGTAAACTACAAAAGCTAGAGAAAACCCACGGCGTATGAAGCATTATTGCGCCTGGGGATATTACTGTGGAGTATAGCTCTCTGATAATTACGATTAAAGGGAGATAACAACCTTTTGTTATATGACGTAATTCCGTGGGTGAGATTGTGTAAGCCCCGGAGTGGAGTTCGCGATGTAGATGAATGTAAATAATATGAGAATAAACGTGGTTCTGATAAATGAAGATTTAGATGTGTATTTTATGGAGCTAAACACCCCCAGAACTGGTCAATGTCTTGGCCCGTGGCGTCGCACGAAGAAGAGACACCACATATGGTGGAGTATGCCTAACCCGTTGTAATTTGTAATTGTGAAGTGTGTTGCTGTGATGATTTTTGTTAGTTTAGTCCTGATTTGCCTGTTTTCGTTGAAGTTTCAAACCGTCGTCATGAATTCTTCCGTTAGATTGGAAAGTTTTTCCGGCCAACCGTCAGAGGACCCGTTTACTTGGCTCTCACGATTTCAAGCATGGGCACAGTTACAGAGATTGAGAGATGAACAAATTGGTCCAGCATTTATGCTCAACTGTCAAGGCGCCGCATTGCAGTGGTTCCAGCGTTTGCCTGTGGGCGTACAACAAAATCCTACAAGACTTTATCATCATTTTAATGAACATTTTTCTAATCAGCCAACATGGTTATTAGAGCAAGATTTATGGAAACGTCAAATGCATTCGTTCGAGAATATTGAACATTATATCAGTGATATTGAAAGTAAGTGTGTCAGGCTTAATAAGACTGATCAAGAGAAACTGTCAATTTTTATTAGGGGACTCACCCAAAACATTCGCCAAACTGTAATTCAGCATTGTCCCCAAACATTCCAAGATGCCGTACAATTGGCCCGAGTTGTAAATCAGTCGCTGTTAGTAACAAGTGATGAGGTAAGTGGTTCAGTACTCACCGCCCTCAACAGTCTTCAAGAACAAGTAGCCAAGTTATCGGTTAGTAATTCTGTTACGTCAGCCCGTGTCGAAGAAATTGGCGGTCCTCAGGTTAAATGTCAACTATGTAATAAATATGTGGACACATTGCTCGCCAGTGTTATCAGTTTAAAATCCAAGTCAGTGCTAGTTATGGAAATCGTAATAATAGCCAACAGTTTCAACGAAGTGAACCGAATCACGTACAGTGGGGGACACCGAATCGTATACCACATGTAAACCAGGATCAAGTACCACGCGCATCACTGAATCGAGTCCCACGTGTACGACCTAATCATGACCGAGAACCAATTGTCTGTTACAAGTGTGGTGGGCCTAATCACTTCGCTAGAAATTGTTTCGTCCGGACGGAAAACTGACGAATTCCAATAAAGTTTCTCCGTTTGTTGGAAAACTGTCTAAAGGAGAAGAATTAAAACTAGACACATTGAACTGTGAACTGCTGGGTAATTATATTCGTGTGAAAATAAATAATTGCGGGACACTTGCTTTATTAGACAGTGGTGCGGATTTTTGTGTCTTGGACTTTGAATTTGTTTTATCGCATTCTGCCAGATTGTTACCGCTTAAAGAGAAGAAATTTATTACAACTGCGAATAATGAACGGACTTTAATCTTAGGTCAAGTCCATCTTCAGCTACAAATAGGAGAAAGATGTTTACCAGTTAGATTTTTTGTTGTAAAGAATTTGCACCCTAAAATAATATTAGGCCTTGATTTTTTGAATGAGAACAATGTTAAAGTAGACTTTAGTAATAAATCAGTTTCTATCGATCCTAGAAGACAATTAGTTAGCACTGAGGAAATTATTGTACCTCCCAAGTCACAAGTCATAACTCTTGCGCGAATTAAGGGCCCCGACTCAGAGTGTTTACCGCACGGTGTACTTGGACTAGTGACAGGTTCTAATAATTTAGTATCAACAGGCCTTTTACCGGCAAAATCACTTTGTAGGTTATCCCAGAAGTCTGTTTACCAAGGAATTTGTAATTTCAATGATGAGCCCGTTTCGATTCCTAAAGGAACAGTCATTGGTAAATTTGTATGTATTTCAAAGAAAGACATTTGCGTTGATGTTTCCGAAAACATACCACAAGTTAAACGTGATTTAAAGGTAGCTTCCCAAACATTTTGTACTGATGTGAATAAAAAGCGTGACGGGGTTTCAACTAATGTGTCTCATGAATTGTCGTCAGACCAGTCAAATGAAGTACAAACTTTGATTAATGAATATTCCGATATTTTTGTTGGCGATGATAATCGCTTGGGACATTGTGACATCTTACAACATGAGATTCGGATTGATCCACATCAGAAACCTCTCCGTCAACGCGCCTATAAATTGGGTTCGAAACAGAAGATTGCTATGGAAAACGCCATTCAAGATTTATTACGTCACGGAGTTATTGAAGAATCGACAAGTCCATTTGCTGCCCCGTGTTTACTAATTTCGAAGAAAAACTCGCAGTCATACCGTTTCGTCGTTGATTTTCGTCGCTTAAATGAATGTACAACGTTAAATGCACATCCTTTACCAACAACCGAGGACGCACTTGAGAGTGTTGGAGCTGATAGTCCTTCTTTCTTTACAACATTAGACTTAAAGTCAGGCTTTCACCAGATTTCAATCCATCCTGATTCTAAGAAATATACAGCTTTCCGTTGTCACCTTGGACTATATCAATATCGTCGCTTACCTATGGGCCTCAAGAACTCACCAGCAACCTTCCAACGAGTTATGGAAGCGGTTATGCGGGGATTATCCTGGAAAATATGCCTAATATATTTAGATGACTGCATTGTGTTTAGTCGAGATTTTCCATCTCACATTCGGCACATACGAGAAGTATTTGACCGACTAAGATCCGCCAATCTTCGGTTACATCCTGGGAAATGTTTTTTTGGGCACACTAAGATACATTATTTAGGCCATGTCGTTAGTTCCAGTGGTATTTCTCCAGATCCAGCGAAAATTGCAGCGGTTTCGTCATACCCAGTGCCAACCAATTTAAAGTCTCTTCGCGCGTTTCTCGGTTTAACTGGCTATTATAGAAAGTTTATCGCAAATTATGCTCGAATCGCTACCCCATTATATAATCTTACCAAGAAAGGCATTGAATTTAATTGGACAAATTCCTGTCAAGAATCCTTCCAAGAATTAAAAACTTTGTTAATATCAGCACCCATATTAGGATACCCAATCCCTAATCATCCTTTTGTGGTTTATACAGACGCTAGTTCGTTTGCTCTCGGTGCTGTGTTATGTCAGACTCAAGCCGACAACGTCGAACGCGTGATTGCTTACATAGGACGATCACTTTCTCCTGCGGAACGGAATTACGGAATAACCGAGAAAGAGTGTTTAGCGTTGGTGTTTGCCGTTACTCGCTTAGATAGCTACCTCCGATATAACAAATTTACTGCTGTTGTAGATCACTCCGCGCTCAAATGGCTATTTCAGATGAAAGAACCAGTAGGAAAATTTGCTCGATGGATAGCTATTCTCTCATCATTTTCATTTGATATAGTCTATAGGAAAGGTTCAATTCACTCGAACGCTGATGGTCTGAGTCGTCGCGCATATGATATATCAGATGGACACGAAGAATCTATTTTAGATGAGCTACCTTCCTATGATGTTATTCCAGATCAACCTACACTGCCAGCAACTATTAATCCTACAACGAAGTCTATAAAATTAGCTAAAATTGACTCGCTTCAATCTGAGGTCTCAGAAATTTCTCGTGATATATTTAATGGTTCGTGGAATAAAGATAGCTTAGTTAAATCGCAAAGAAACGATGTGTGGTACAAGGACGTTTATTCCTATCACCATGATAATGTATTACCTGATAATTATAAACAATCAAAAGCCGCTTTAAATTTGTATGCTGATTACTTCATTACTGATGATGTTTTATATCACGTATCTGTTGGAAAAGGAAAGGGACATCGCGAAGAACGTTTATCAGTACAAGTTGCGGTACCAAAAACCTTTATTAACACTGTTTTAGAACATTGTCATGATGCTTCATTGTTTGGTGGTCATTTTGGGATCCATCGTACCATTAGTAAAGTGCGCCAACGCTTCTTTTGGCCGAAAATGTACTCTGATATTATTGATTGGGTAAAATCATGCACAATTTGTTGTCAAAGAAAGGCACCTGCCCACCTCACAAAAACGAAAATCACACCAATGCCCGTTGCTAGCGAACCATTCCAAAGGCTTAGTACAGACATTTTGGGACCATTGCCGAAATGTAAGGAATCAGGAAATCAATACATCATTGTTTTTATAGACTATCTAACTAAGTTTGTAGAATTGGTCCCAGTTTCAGATATAAAAGCATCTACTGTTGCGAATGCCTTTATAAACAATATTATTTGCCGCCATGGTGTTCCCCAATTTCTACATTCAGATCGAGGTACTAATTATTTGAGTGCTTTATTCAGAGAAACCTGTAAAATTCTCAACATACGTAAAACTCAAACTACTAGCTACCACCCGCAATGTAACGGACAGAGTGAGCGCATGATGTCAACCATTACTGCTTCACTTTCAAAATTCTTAGATGAAGTTCATAATGACTGGGACAAATATGTGTCTTTTATTCAATTCTCATATAACACATCTCCTTGTTTGGAAAGTACAGAGTATTCCCCTTTCCTATTAGTACATGGTCGTTACCCAAGAACTCTGTTGGAGGTCAATTTACCAAATATTGACATCCCTAAGAAAGCTGCGTCGTATGTTATCGAATTACTTGAGGCTGTCGAACTATCCAGAAAGTGTGCCATACAAAACTTAGAAGATCGCAAAGAAGCCATGGAAACAAAGTCGAAACTCAGGGCTCATACGCCTTGTTTTAATGTTGGCGACACCGTTTTCTTGTATCGTCCAGTTTTAGTGTCAGGCCAAACCAAGAAATTGTTACGCCCTTGGACTGGTCCTTATTACATTGTTGAAAAATTATCTGATCTGCATGTTAAAATACGTAGAAAAAGTGATGGAAAATTGGTGACAGCGAAGATAAATATCAATAGACTAAAACATGGTTACTTAAGGCAGTTTGAACCAGATGATCCAACCCCACCCACAGATGAAGAATCAATCGAACCAGCTATATTAAATAGTGATGAAATTGCTGACAATATTCCAAATTCAGAAAGTTCACGGGACACTGATAATTGTGATCAGGAACATGTGCGCCACGATGTCGATGCTAATAATAGTGTTACTTTAAAACCCCAGAATAGTGCGTGCGGACGAAATTCTGATCATGTGTTTTACGCAAATCCGTCCAATTCTAATCAAATAAGTCATAAACATGATGAGTCTAGTGAAAAACAAATGAATAACTCTAAAACGAGACTTGATGCTGAAAGTAAAAGTCAACGTAAACAGATCGTGCGACCGAAACGCGATATTAAACCGTCTGTGCGTTCGAAAAGTCAGCCAGATGAATTTATTGTTGAACGTATTTTAAAAAAAAAGTATTATGGTAATAGTTGGCACTATCGTGTTAAGTGGATTGGTTATCCACATACAGACAATTCATGGGTTAAATTCTGTGACCTGAACTCTGTATGCCAAAAGTTAGTAAAGGACACCCATGTTACAATACCTACTGACCATAGAAGTCAGCGAAAACAATAGATTAGCTTGAACATGTTCTTGAAAAAAATGTTATTGAGTATTTGAATATTTCACTGTTAGTAGCTTTTCTGCGTGGTTATTATGTGATTTCCGGACTAGGAAAAGTTCAAATTTATTTCGTTTATCTGCTAAACTTTCGTTATATACTTTTATTTACTTTGCTTACCATGCATATTTTGTCACATGGATTCAATCTTAGTTACAGTCATCTATCCAGTTTTGTTGTATCAGTATTAAGTGTTAAGAGTACAATGTTTCGATGTCATATTTAAACATTTTATAAGAACTGATTATGGGACTTCAGTAAGCAAAATACACCTTCAATCCCTATTTAGCAAAATCCGTATTAAGCGACAACGCACGCTAATTTAGGTTCATTATTGTGTATATTGAGTAAGCATATGTATGTTTATTCGCAGCTTTGAGCTTTTACATATTAATTCCTTAATCTCATGTTATATTTGCATATTGCGATGTATGTTACTTGAAGTAATATGTTATAGTTGATATTTACATGTACGTTATTTGAAATTATGTCCATCATTCTGTATTTATGTTCGAGTGGGTCTCACATTTGAAGGGGCCGAGGTGATGTGGAGTATAGCTCTCTGATAATTACGATTAAAGGGAGATAACAACCTTTTGTTATATGACGTAATTCCGTGGGTGAGATTGTGTAAGCCCCGGAGTGGAGTTCGCGATGTAGATGAATGTAAATAATATGAGAATAAACGTGGTTCTGATAAATGAAGATTTAGATGTGTATTTTATGGAGCTAAACACCCCCAGAACTGGTCAATGTCTTGGCCCGTGGCGTCGCACGAAGAAGAGACACCACATTACTATAAACCTAATTATTTCTTCTTGTTTGTTTAAACGACGGGAAGTCTCTTTAAGGCATATAGAAAATAATGTTAATTTGCACATGTCCTAATGAATAAATCATTTATTCATTTTCTAAAGAGCAATTATGTTATGTTGATGATTAATCTAATTTGTGTGGACTTACTCCACCCTGTTGTATACATATCCAAATCTCTTTTAGGTTGTTTGCCAATTTCAAAAATCCGCATAATTCTTGCATCACCCGGAACATACAGCTTTTTGTAAAAATGAAATATTGCCACCTTTTTGCCCCAAGAATACATTTTAGCAAAGGCTTCTATTATTAGGGATGGCGCCTGTGGGAAATTACGAAATTGAAGAAGAGGGCAAAAATTCCCTATTGCAGATAGGAAGTAAAATTGCCATATTTTTGTCTCAAAACGACCAAAGTACCGCGTTGACGAGACATCCCTTTCCAATGGCAATATTCCATGTATTACGGTATTCACCAGGGTGCTCATATAGCGCCCTTCCTTTACGATATTGGAATGGCTCTAATTTAATAAACAATGTACGTGTACTTCTGGGTCTTAGTGACTCGACCTATCGGGTATCGATACTTCTGAATTTCTTCCTGAAAAAAGATAATATCAAAAGGTGGTATTGTTTTTGACACAAAGTCATGCATAGAAGTCGTAGATGGGGTTTAGAGACATTCTCGGAAAGGTGATGATTAAGCTGTCGGTCGGTTTATCATTTAATGGAATACATGTAAAAATTGTGTAACACCTCGGAACTCTCCCCTGGCCACCAGGAAAAAGATAACACAGCACTAATATGTCTCTGTTGTTCCGTATTTGTTCAAGTCTAAGTATATCTAAAACCGAAATTTGTCGATTTCATATCCTAGGAAAGTGATCTTCCGAATTAAATGAAATTCGACCTGTGAAAAGGTTTTGAAAACTGAGTGAAAACATTTAAGAAAAATTAATATGACCACATTACTCACCTGAAAATGGTGGACAACTTGACTGAAGAAAAAACTATTAGTGTGTTAATATTTAATTTATCCCAGTCATCTCTACCAACTGTTACCTATATATTAATATTTGTTTTGTTAAAGGGGTTAAATCTGTAACCCAATAATATTTTCCAGAAAAGTCTAAATTAAAACCACGAATTAGATTTCCATATTGGTCATTTCAATCAATATTGATGTTATCTGGCCGTAAAAATATTGACCCTAATATCCAATATTTAAGACACAATGAACATTTTAAAATCAGTACGACAGCCTATTCGATTCGTGCATATTTTCTGATTTCGGGCGCCATTTGTAATACACAAAGACAAAATACCCTACACGAGAATGCGCAAGTAATTCGTGATGGCTGATTCAATTACAAAATAATAATTACAAAAATGCGCAAAGCAGGCGTAAACGATTTTCGTTCAATCTGGGCTGTTCATGTAATTCACCGAATACAATTGATTAGAAATTTGAAATAGCATTATGCAAGAGCAAAATCTGCTTATTACAGGTCTTTCTTTAGGCCTGAGCTGTTATCTAAATAATCAATTAGACATTAATTAACATATCCAGACCATAATAAACTCTTGGTGTCAAGGCTAGCCTTCGATGTTGGCGGATTAAAATCCTATATGCCGCTTAATGGCCATTGATAATTAAATCAATCAAGTGGATAATCGAGACTATGCTGTTTATATTAATGATTTGAGTAATGATGACCGAGGTTATGTGAATATTTCAAACGCGTTTTTCTCGGCTAATAGTGGACCAGCTTGACTAAAATTTTCAGCAAATTACCTTTACACTATCTAGTTAACAATTATAGTGAGAACTGCCATCTTTTTATCTTATCTCCCATAATGTAACTTTAAGTATTGTTTTTTTTATATACAAATTGAATATAAATCACGTTGTATACATGTGCTTTAAGGCCCATTTCCGTCTTTTTAATTTTTAAGGTTCCAACGAATCGAGACACACACCCTTTAAAGATGCATATGTCTATATTGCAGGTGTTTTTTCTGACTTGAAATGTTATATAAAGTATTAGTTTATAATATAAATTAGAAACCCATTATCAACCCCCTGGAACATCAGCTGGCTGAAATATTGAATGGGTTAGATCATCCGTGCTATGTAATCGTTTTTAAACAATAAAATGGACGTCACTCAATAAAACGACTGGCAATCGACTATTTCTTGTAAAAAAACTTCAAACATGGTGCATCTTTAACTCTTTCATTAAAAAACTCCAGCTTTTCTTTATAAGACAACATTGACGAAATTTTATATAAACATATAACAAGTAGTTGACATGTACAGTCTGCAACATTATCAATGCTAATTTACAATATATTTTTATCTCGATTTTAAGATAAACTGTTACTAGACGCGCACACTGATTCAATTAAACTTAACTGAACTGAAATGTGGTTTAACGTCCTACTTTTCTTCAGCTTTAAATTAACAATAAACAGAAAGATTTTTATTTAGCTAACGTTTCTTGTTTATCGTGCACTACCCGCAGACAGGGGCGTAAATGTGGGTGTGTGGTGGTGGTGGTACACCCCCCCCCCCTCCTCAGCCCCCAAACTAGTCGGTCGCAAAATTAGTGCAGTCGGTCGCAAAATAGGGGTAGTCGGTATCAAAATAGGAGCAGTCTTTAGTATAAAATAACCTTGTCAACTTATCATGTTTGAAAAGTTGTTGTGTTTCACTCTCATTCTGTTGTGAGTAGTTGGTCTAACAACAAAATTTCACCAAGGGAGAAAAATAGTCTGTCTCAAAATAAGGGCAGTCACTGCAATCGGTCTCCAACACAATTCCAGAATAGATCCCAAATACTATGTATTTGCGTGAATCCATGTGCCTAAATTGCATACGTCACACAAAACTATAGTATAAAATAACCCTGTATGCTTGTATTTCTTATTCTGTTGTGAGTATGTTGTTCTATGAAATGTTTTCTACCATGGCAAAAAAAAATCGGTCTCAAAAAAAAGTACTCACCACAGTCAGCCTCCGACTAAATGAATTAATGAGATAAACATACAATCACAAAACAGGCGAAATTGACAGATAAGCCTCAGGATTTTGTCCCATTTCTTATCAACCCCAGTACCAAAAATTTAAAAGCTCGGTTACATATTATTATCATTCTTCTACTGGGTTACATATCTGAGTTTTTTTCGCGCCTGCGGCGCTTGATTTCATTTTAAAATCATTCTTTTTACTCCTCAGTTGTCTTATACTGTCTCAGCACTATCATATTCACGATTATAGTGAACTTCCCAGATGTAGTTCCACTGGTGTATGGGGTGGGGGCGTCAGATTGTACAGATGTTATGCCAACTCTTGCAAAATACATCTGGAGATTATGTCCCATTGACTGATATTTCTGGTACACTCTTCCACAGAAATTTCTCCCAGCAATGACCTCAAATTCCAGGATATTGAATCAATTTTTCAAAAATGTTCTCAAATTACTCAAGTGTTATAGGCACCACCATTGATATGACATAAACTATGTGTGAATTAAAATAAAACTACTTTCCGACGAGACAACGATCAGCGAACAACTACACAATTATATAATAATATCTATGTTCTACCGGGAAGCTTAATGTTATAGCTAGTATTTTGTTTACTTTCATTGTGGAGTGGGATTGTGGATGGCGCCCTACATTTGAAACCGCCCCTACCCCCATATTCCCTAGAAAATTCGCACTTGGTGCTCGGCTCCTGATTGCGTCACTCGCACTGGGGGGGGGGGGGGGAGGTATGTGCATCAGTCGGTCGCATTTTGGCTAAACACCCCCCTCAAACGAAATCATTATGTACGCCCCTGCCCGCAGATTAAAAACAGAAACCAAATGTATCATCATGGGCGTATGATCCATGCATCTTTTCTTACTACATATCTTAGTAGCCTTGTGATCGTCTACAATTTGTCTCTGGTTGTCTTTGCTTCCACTTCACGTTGTGTATTTACTTCTTCTTATCTATCTCAGTAAAGACATCTGTCTTACCAGGAATAAAAACGCAACGCTTCGTTTCTACATTTTATATATCATATAGCGGCTTACATATGTTACAATGCATAATATGATAAAGTCATTCTCTCAAGCCTTATCCAACTAGACTCGCTGGACGAGTCTGCTGATAGAAACTGTTACATCTTTTCCCTTCCAGAATCTGTATGACAGTTTTGTTGCTTTGTGTTTTGGACCTTCAATTATCTAATTTGTGAAATATGATGTTAAAACCCATGGTTTGTAGGAATTTACTGGTGAAATTACCCACAGGATATCTGTTATCAACCGAGAATTGAATGTTTACCACATTATAACTCTTTTTTATGTATCGACTATCATTCATTTTAGTGCATGGATTCCGACTTCCCTTCAATACACGTATGTTAAGCTAATACATGTAATTATTTCAAGATACAATAGAATGCAAAAATTCTACAAAAGTCCTACACAAACCGTACTACAGGGTTCGGACGAAAACCGGGGTCCTGTATACACATAGGCAGTGAATAAAACAGGTCGATTCGCAGATGGAATTTATTGAAGAGTAGTTGGGGCGCCACTGCTTGGACAAAAGTTTATCATTTTGCATTGTACGCGTAACCTTAGGAATTGATATCATCCATCAGCATCGAGAGAGGTCAAAATAGTTTCTAACTTGGGTATTTTGTTTTAATCGTTTAAAGGGACAATCCCGATAAGAACAGAGTCTAAAAAATTAAAGTCCGAGAATTTACGAGATTTATGGACCAAAATATAGAGACATGGTGTATTTACCTTGGCTCAAAGTTTCAGCTCAAAATATTGAGTCGTTTTGACGTTAATGTCAACACTGCTTATCCGGACACGTAACCCTTTTAAGATTTCGGGTCAATTTTGACTGGGTGACCTAATAATCGACTCCCGTTTCTTGAGAGGTCTATACAGGGAATGACTCATGTACTGTACTTGATAACAAAAGGTAAATTTCACCTACATATCATTTTTATAGAAAAAAAGTCTGGTTTTATCCAGATACTGTATAATACAACGGTCTCCGTTTCCAGATGAAAACTGTCAGGTTTAAGTTATTTACAAGCATATCACAAATATCGGGTTAGTTGGTCGGCCTTAGGTAATGGGATATAAGGGATTTTAACACAAAATTAAGCAGTTTTATTCCCCAATAAGTTACTGGGATTGACTCTTTAAAGATGCCCCCCAGCGTTCAAACTGAATGGTTTAATAATATATATTTGGACTAAAACATATTCAAATTGATTATTCTTTCCAGTTGAAGAGGGCAGCCTAATTGTCATTGAGACAAAGGCGTTTTATAGCTGAGGCGCTGGAGACGCCTGCCTCCTCGCGAAAACAAATCAAAGAAGTTGAACAAATAAAACGGGAGAAAAATGCTAAAACCGATGAGAAAAATGGAATGTACCCTAGTTAGGGAGGGCCCTAAAGGCAGACAAAAAGGTCCCTCGTCTGACAAAAGGGTCCCTCTGGCCAAGGGAAAGGGCCCTGAGTCCGTGTCAATCGTTTTCTTTACACTGTTACTGTCGAACCCACTACTGAATGAGAATGCAGTCATTGCACTGGTATGAAAATCATCAATCAAGACATCACCCACCCCCACGAAAGAGGGCCCTCAAAATAGTATTGCCTCCGCCATGATAAACCTTAATTGAGAGTGAACTCGGGTTTAATCGACAGAAAAATCGAGTCATCTTAAATCTTAGGCCATACAAAATAAATGTCTTGTTTCTCGGGCAATTGGCACCTGAAAATGTAAGGGGAGAGGGCGGCATCTTTTTTTTTATTTCAATGTTGGCTACCCGACGGAGCAAAATAAAATTTGGTTATTGTTGAAAATTGTATGGGTGTGAGGGTGCTTCTTTTTTTTTTTCTTTTTTATTTATTACTTGACCTTCGGCCCATTAGTCCAGATCACCACGACTGCATGTGCATTGTTTCAAGAATCAAAGTATGGGCGGCATGGCCATGGGTATCACGTCAGTAACCGTCGGTGGACTTTTCACGTCAGTAACCGTGGTGGACTTTTCAACCTCAATAACTGTCCACGGTGAAACGAAAAGACCTCCTTTCTCGACTTGGACGGAAATCAATGGGCCTAAAGACGTGGCGATCAAAAAGTGGCTCGTTTTACTAAAAATTACGCGTACACATTGTCGAGTTGAAGGTCATCGCTGTTGTTGACTTGAGTGAGAGGGTGACTACGATTTCCGTTTAGCATGCGCATACGACTGCGTCGTTTCGTGCAAGGACGACTTTATACTAACGCTTTCGTTACATTCCTGTGTTAACGGATTGACAACTTCTCCAAAAAAATTTTTTTTTCACACAATTACATTTAGCCGAAGATATATAGAATCATGAAAAAGTCAAGCCCGTTTCTAGCTAACACCTCGGTATATAAGTATTATGCAAATGTATTCAACTATTGTTGTGAACTGGTTCATTGTGTACGAATTAACTTTTATTTCATCAGGGGAGGTAATTTTATGTCACGTGATCGAAAATGGAGGTTCTTTCAATGTGTATCGATCGATAATAATGACCCGTAAATGAGTATTTTCAACTAAATCAATTTAATACACTGCAATGGATATAGCCTATATGAATGACGGCTGTAGGCACATGCGGCATATATTTTTTTTGACTTACGTATCGATGGCTGGGCGGGCGTTATTTTTTTTCATCAAGCTAAATAAAAAGATTGTATGCGCAACTATTTTTTGGTGCGGGCGGTGCCCGAGAAACAACTTATTTTATTTGTGTTGCCTAATTTCTATACCAATTCATAGTAAGATGTATCTGTGTTATTGTAGGACCATGTGTGTTTGACATGCCGTCACGTCACAAAATATCAATGTCTTGTGATGTGTTAACATACATAGAATATTCCTCTATATATTTATTGATCTAAAATAATAATTAAATAAATTCTTATTTGTGTATATATGAGTGACAGTACCATTGTGACTAAAATACTTCAGATTAACCTGAAAGACCAAATCCCTATACAGCTAGCTATCTGATTAGTCATACTGACACATGCTTCATCTGTTTTGGTCTCAAAGAAGAGGACTCGAATTTCCATGTTCGCCAGCTTTTGGTGAATATTTTGGGGCGAAATGGGCGGGAAGTAAACAAAGATGAATTAGCTTGATCTCCCCCTCAAATGACATCACTGCCTACAGCTCCCTACGACACGCTAGTATTGCATATATAATAGAACTGGTTAAATACACTCCACAAAAGATAATCTGTTGTTGGACAATTAATTATGTTTCAGTTCAATATTTTGACAGTTTTTATTTAAAAGAAAAAACAAAAATGTTCAGTTGGGTGCCTTTCCCCGTCTGTAGTCTATGTAAAAGAAATGTCCGTCGGATATTTAAAGGATTTACAGCGTGTCCCTTGGCTTGAATGAAATCTGTCATTTTATTTCGAAATTGCACCATTTTGAGAGCTAAGTATTAATATATGTCTTACTGTAATGATATTGGTGTGTGTTACCATTCACGTGTATCTTATAAAATAAGGACAGTTTAAAATCTCAGACCCCTTCAGTCTGAGTTACCAGGAAACACAACGCAGTTAATGTATATAAGTAATATATATATATACATGTACAGTGAATCTCACCTATATATTGGGTCTACGTGGTTGAATGTTAACCATGAAAGGTAAATAAAGTCAAATACCATAAATACTTAACTTGTCATAAATGTACAATATGTGGTTGCAGTGATTGATTCTCGAAATAGTAGTCTCCTTCAATTGATAATTCGAAGACCAATTGCCCGAGGACGTGTATTCCTCGAAATTCCCAATGGAAATGGAATTTACAAGTGATTTTAAAGGGGTGGGTGTTTCATATAATCGAGCCAAAACAGCGCGTGATATTTCGTGATATCTAATACTATAGTCAAGATAGATGTAGAGACGTTACTTGACGGCGATAAACTGCCGTTTGATGGCATACACTGAAAACGTCAAAAACGCCAATCCGGATAGAATCTCGAAAAGTGTTAAGAATACGAAAATTAACAATTTAAGAATAAATAAAAAAGGTGAAAAAATAAACAAAGATTATTATTGCAAGAAATTTGATCAAATATAAACTTGTAAGTAATGACAATCTTTGTAGTTCTTAAATTCGTGATTCGCCCTTAGCAATGCAGGATCTATTGTTCATGCTCAAACAGGTCTCAAATATATGAGAGCTGGCTAAAAAAAGGATAAATCTGTTGGGTTTAAACAAACTTTTGCCATCAACAAGTACAATCACTGAATGAATCATAAACATGAGAACTGCAACTGCAATGTTGTTATTGTTTTTGTATCAGACCATATTGAGAACCTACCCATTGAAATCAACAGAATAGACAACACTGGCTATGGACAGTTATCAAGTACCTGCAACTGACAGGACTAACCACAACACAGATACATGCGGACAGGGTCTAAACTTTAGGCGATGATGTGGCACCGGGGGGGGGGGGCAAGGTGTGCCTGAACCTGAAATCTGGTCATATCCGCCCCCAACACACATGCCCCACCCCATCTTGCTGTATAAAGTGTTTTTTGATGATCCTGAAAGCTTTCGAGTATAGGTTCAACATTGCGATAATATTCATTCACTTCGATTCACTCACTCTGTTCGTGCGGCACTTTCCCCTCTGGTCCGGTATGCTAGTGAAAAGGTGATAGGCAGTATCTTGGAAGTAATAAGTTTTCACGGGGAGCGGGTAATAAAGTTAGACCTCGACAATGTGTTCGAAAGCTTCGCTAAAACATACCAAATTTAAGAATATTGCCCTTCTTTGATTTCGGGAATGTATTAACAATTCTTAGGTGTTCTGAAAGCAGCCTGAACTTTATTATTGAATTATTGCCGAGGTCTTTATCATTTTCAGTGTTTTGAGTAATATGCAGCTCTATTTATCTCAACGATCAATGCCTGAAGTACTACCAGGCCGCAGTTCCGGCAGTCTAATTTTCAAAATTTCTTGGGTGGGACAGGCGCCACTGGTGACGCCCCTTTCTTTTCCACAGCCGTGGTGATGACCCGCGTCCTGGAAGGCCATCAACAGCAACCATTCAAGAAACATTGCCCTGGTGCATCACAAATGGTGAAGGCTGATCGACAGCTCGACATATTGCCACAGCATGAGAAGCTTGGCCACACAAAAGGGTACTATGCAGAAAAATAAATGGAAACCATCGACTTTGCAAAAGTGTTTAACATACAGACATAGAACTTTTCAACCAACCCTACGCAATTACTACTCATCAATTCAAAGGTTACCTTTGTCGTACAGATTGTGTTAAAACTAAAGGATGGGGTCGTTTTAAAAAGTCCGCAATTTGATATGATTTTTATATTGTCGTCATTCATGTCTGTTCAAATTCCTTCCGACTTTGATTAGGTTACTCTGAGTTTATTCGAACTTTTAGAATGTTTCGACAAGTGATGCAGAAAAACTCAATAAAAGCGCAAAACACCATGTATAACATATATCTTTCCAGTGCCGAACTTGGCCCACCTGTCCACCTGTGGGCCTAAGCTCATTAAAGAAAAGTGGACCTAAGCCTATAAAAAAAAAGAAAAAAAGAGAAAGAAATGAGAGGGGGAGAACGGGAAGGACAGGACGGGACACGGGGCAGGAGAAAGAAAAGATAGGAAGCTTTGGTGTGAAATGCTTGGAAAATGGGTTGCGGTTGTCAATTTTCAAAATTTTCTGGGGGGGGGGGGGCCGGTAAACCGCAGACCCCCCCTCCGACGTTCGGGCGGCCTCGGCGCATACTTGGGTGGGCCTTGGTCACTGACCTAACAGGTGGGCCTTCGCCCTACCAGCAGGGGCGTGGTGAGAATGAGTTCATGAGTAGCCATACTCATGCGCCAAAAAGTTTTTGCGCCAAAATCACAATCAAATTACTCAAAAAATGAAAAACATTTGTAAGTGGAAAAATTGTTTCATCTGACCCAATTAAAAAAATTTTGAAAGAGTCAAGTTGGAAAATTTAATCATATTTTATTACCGTATTTCTTGTCTCGGATTGCTGGAGATTGCGTTTCTGGGCTTCTAATTTTCCCGGGGGAGGGCCCCCCGGACCCCCCGCCGCGGGCTCGCGCCTTCGGCGATTGCGGTGGCCAGCTTGGCCGGTCACAGCTCCGCGGTCAGTAAAAGGGTTTTTGTGCCAAAATCTTTTTTGTTACTCATAATTTCTTCTCAATAATTGCCCTCACCACGCCCCTGCCTACCAGTCGGGCACTGTGTCTTTCACTATTCTCACACGGTCAAATATAAATATATTCACATTCGAAAAGACGATTCTTTAATCTCGATTCAGTGAAGAGGCAGATTTGGACACTTCTAGTAAAAGCTAGTAATTGTGTCGTAAATTAAGTTAAGGAGTATAGTGACAGTATACACATGAATTAGATCAAAGAGTTATGTTGAGACATCTATAAATACATGACATACAATTTTGCAGTATATTCTCGAATGGATAGGCAGCCAGTAAAGAATATTTAATAACGGCTCGGTACATATGTTTTGCAGTGCGACTGTCTATCCTGACAGCAGTATTTTTTCATAATTTGTGGTTTTGAAATTAAGTTCCTATTTATACCACTCAAGATTCTGTTGCAGTTATGCAGTCTAGAGAGTCTTTATTTATTAGGAGATGCCTGATATTGCTAATAGCTCTCAAATGAAAGTAACAAGTGGTTGACATGGCTCTCCATTGTTAGATTGGTATCTAAGAATACACCAAGATTTTTTACAATATCTTGTGCTTGTAAATCAGAGTCTGCAATAGTCTCTATGGATGAATGAATATTCTGTAAGCTCTTTTTGTACCAATAGATGACCAGCCGCATCTATTATCTCGCCTCATCTTCACAATCAAATGAGGTACAATCTGTATTCAGCATAATTTCATCCATTAGCCGCCATGATGGAAAATACAGTATCTAAATATGAAACATTTAGCTTTTTTAAAACATGACAATAATTGCAGCTTCTGCTGATATCCGACAATTGTATGTAAAGTCTAAAACTTCTTCACTCTAAGGATCACAGTCATCAAAAGAGAATAAATTGAGTGTCAGACAGTTTTGTTTACCCAATATGATCGAGGTTGGTAACCTATTACAACAAGAATTTATTTTAAAAATACAACCAAAAACGAAAACTCTTCATTAACTTTGTTCACGTTTTATTGAAATACAAAGTTAATGTTTTTAAAAGATTGGCTAGAGTTAATAGCTGGTTCTATATAACTAATTGAGTGGTTCCCTAGGTTTCAGGGCAAACCTTTTCACCACAAAAGACAGCGTCATTTGCTTCCTGGACAAATTGGTAACAACAGTCTTCTAGGTTTTTTTTATAACACCCCTCTTGTGTTTGTAGCGTCGGGTCATTATGTCCAATTCTGTAAATAAAATGTCATGTGATTAATAATAAAATAGGGGCTACCTTTTTATATGATAAACATTACCATTGCCTTACCCTGGGGACACACAACATTGTATTAATGACATGAATTTAAAACAATAAAAAAACGATTAGTTACTATTTGATCAATAAATACATATAAATTCAGTTTTCCACCAATGACAATAGACTGTCTCTAACGTATTTCAAACAAACCCCAAATAGTAAAGAAAATAAACGACATTCAGCCCCCATTCCCAAATATTAAGCAAAATTATGTGTGTTTACTAATTTTAATTTCGTTTAACAAAATAAACATTATTCATTAACTAATGAATTAATAAAGATGCCTAATGTTTGACCAATCCCCATTGGTGGTTATGTAAAGAATTTTCAGCAGACGAAATAAATCGACAAACAAATCGATATTATGGATTTTCTGTTCAACAGCCGTCCGGTTAATCCAGAAACAAAACTAAATTATCCAGCTTGCTTACTTCCGCTTAAATATTTTTTAAATGATAGTGTTGGTAAGCCAATATAACATATGCGATAACCCTGTTTAAACACATTCCAATTCTAATTTTAACACAGGGATCTTTGCTACGGTTCATCCGTAACGAAGAGTTTAAGAATCTGGAAGCGACACAAAAAAGGAAAAAAATAGATGAAATAATACGCCCGATTAATCCAATTCAACACTTCATTTACACTTAAACACAGAGGTGGATTTTCGACAGTGCCCCTTTTCACTGCCTTTTTTCAGACCCAAATATGTCCTCTCCGAACGTTTACTTAGACGAATAGCTCCTCTTGGAATGTATACAGATGCAAGGAAATAACGGATAATTGTCTTGGGGGACCCCCGCACCGCCCCCCCCCAACCCGTCTCCGCAGTAAGTGCCCTCATTTTGCGGCGCCCCCTCCTTTCAAAATTCCTAGATCCGGCTGTGCTTAAACATACATTATGCAAGCGCTAAATCTGCCTATTGCAGGTTATTGTTTAGGCTATTGCTACATTCTCGATCCAGAGTGGATCAATTTGACTGAAAGTTTCAGCAAATTGTCTTTACATTATCTGGTTTTTAACTATTATAGCGAGAACTGATAGCTCTATCCTATCTCCCATAATGTACCGGGGGGGTGGATGGCCGAATGGTTATCACGTGCGTGCGGTATCATAAAGCCTGTCATTGAGTCAACTGGCGTGGTTTCGATTCCCCGGTTGTACCTGACAAGGACTAGGGTTTCCTCCCACTGCTAAAGACCCCTACGCGCCTGCGAATTATTGAAATAAAATTAAACCACATATTAATACCAAAATGGCCTAATTTGTGTCAAGTGGACGTTAAACCCATTTCTCTCCCTCTCTCTCCATCTCCCTCCGTAATGTATCTTTAAATTCAAGAAATTTTCCTGCTTTAAAGGGATATTGCCAGATATCAGTGAAGATGAAAGACTGGTGGTATGAACTGTGAAGGTTTCTATAAAGGCGGGAGCCGTGGGGGCTCAAAGTATAAGATGGCTCGTTAATTTAAAGGTCCCGTGTTCGATCCCGGTGTTGACCGAGGACGTTCACTGGGAATTTTATTGCATAGCCCATCTTGTCAGTGGTCGGAACAACCAAGGTCCCGCGTACACATTGACAGTTGGAATTCCCTATAGCACACTGTATAGCATAGTATGCCTATCTCCATTAGCCAAGTCGTTGCAGAATCGTAGGCTGTTAAATCTAATTTCGTTTCATTCTCTTATAAAGGCAGGCCGAAACCGGCATTAACGCGTGTTTTCATCCTTATGCTCAACTACATGTATAACTACACACATGTATGTTAATTGATGGTTTTTATTTGTCAGTGTGGGTGGATCAATTTTATAAATCGCAAATTCTTTGGCCGTCTTTATATCAAAGTTTTAAGACGTGCATCAATACAGCACCGAAATTTATATATTATTATAACGTGACTGGCGGAATTATTGCAAACACCAATTGAAACATCTCAAGGTTAATAAAGTCTACAATGCTACCATAAGATTTATAGATATGTAACAAATTACTCACCCACAACACTTAAAATTAGATAGTCCGCATGTGCATTTTTGACATTCTTTTAAATCTACTATTGGCTCGTCGCCCTTTTCCAACATTCTGTCATTTAATTTGCAATATTGCTGTATTGAATTTGTTTTATAATCTAAAAGGAACCCAAAATACCGCAATAATTCAGAACATGTATTAAGTAGAATAAAACATTTCTTTTGAGGCAGGGGTGGGGGACATGTAACCTCCTCCTCCTCAGTATCAAGCCTGGGCAGCAGGCCTCTTTGACCTTTTCATTCATGGGTTACTTCAAGACGACCCTTACAGTGAACATTTCTTGTCTTGTAATAATTATGAAATCTTTACCAAGTCGCCATATTATTCTCTACAAATGATTTTGTCAGTTGCATGATTTACTTTATAATTACTTGGTGGACCATCTAGTTTGGGTCAATAATAAGTCTGATCCCCCCCACCCCATCATCCCATAATAAATACAGAACATAAATTGGTTAATTGCACATTTATCTTTTAATGTGTCCATTAATCAAATCGCTCACTATTTTACTTAACCTGATCAGGGAATGCTCCCTATACACCAAGTTTCGTTGGCCTCACTCAGTGAGAAGCAAAGTTATCGTGTTTCACATCATCGACAAATCAAATCTTTGCTTAGTCTAAACAGAGAATGCCCACATGCGAACTGTTCCATAAAGATAAGTTTATCAAAATGATAAATCAATTCAACTTATTATGAAACAGGTCCCACATAACTGATCTGGTTACAATTGAGTCACATACACGAGGAAAACGACCAAACGGGGTAACGTGTCAAGCCTCATACCGTTAAATCACTGGTAACATTACGCACAGACCTTTCGCATTGGCACGAAAAGTAACGGGCGTACCCCCGACTCATGTCAGACTCTAGTCACTTCTTATCTTCTTATCTACTATGCCATACTTATCACGAATAAAGCCATATGAACTTCAAAACACCAACAAAAAGAAACAAAACAAAATTTAATACTTTACCGTATCTGACAGAAAATTGTTTCTCGTGACAGAACGAATCATCACAGTAAGATGGTACGGCCACTAAACATAGCACTAAAGCAACAGCCAACGATTTCATCTTGATAATCTTAATAAAATATTCAAAAACAGTTATTAGTATGTATTTTAAATACCAGTAGTCGTGTCGTGGCAAAGGGAGGGGTTAACACCCACTCAACACACGTAAACGTGACCATTCCAGGATTAACTGAATATGATAGCATATTTTAATAGCTCTGTGGTCGTCTAGACAGTATTTTCACTTATCGTCTTAGCTTCCACTCCGCTTCTTTTTTATCTAAATGGTTAAGACGTTTGTCTTCTCAGTAGTTAAGACGTTTGTCTTACCGGGAATAACATTGCAATAGTTCGTTTTACATGTATATATCATAGCTGGATACAAGCATAGTACACGTAGATTAAATGATAAAGCCATTCTCCCAAACCTCACCCAACCAGACGCGAGCCTGCTGATAGAAATTGCTACGTCTTTCCTTTCCAGAATCAAGCGGCTGTCTGACGAATGATCAAAGCTTTGGGTTTGAAAGTTCAACTATTGAATTGGTCCAATATGAACTACATGTAAATAATTATTGAGATTGGTTGATTACCCTAATGACGTCGAAACCCACCCTTATATGGAAAGTGGAAACTTACAGTACAATTTCACTCACGATATCTGTTATCAACCTAGAACTCGTTTTTATGCAGCAATCTTATTTTGATTTAAGTACAATATGACTTCTATAGAATGTGTTAACTAAATTATTTATTAAAAATGTAATATAATGATAACATTAATTTAAAGAGCAAAAATTCGACAATATTCTTGCAGATGAACGAACAGAAAAGAAAGAGAACGTGATGTTTTGGCTATGACATGTTACGAAACGTCGCTGTTAAATAAAAGTGTTTTTGTTGTGAATAAATATAATATTTATCGCTGCGCCAATATATTGAACTAATCTCAACATAGAGAAACCCATAAGAGTCAGCGGCTACCAGACAGGATACGCCCACATTTTGTAAAAGATGCATCGAGGGCAAGCTAAAACCAAATGCGACCTTATGTACAATCAGGGGCAATAATCCAGAAAGTTATGGCCTGAAAATTTAAATGTGCAAATATCAAAAGGGACTAAGATCTTTTGGAAATAAAGATATGTGATATCTAGAGGAGCTACAACCTTTATATTACACACTTGCGTACGAAGAGCGGTCATTATGTCGGGCAATTTCATTTTGATTTTCCCGAAATTCGACTCCAGTCTTCGTTATGATGGAATGGTGATGTATTTAAACGGTTTTTAAAATTGGGGAAAAATTGTGACGCTAGAGAATTAGCAACTTGAAAATGCGATTTTTCGAACAATCAGGAACTTAAGTTTGGGTGTACGCGATTATCAAAATGAACTAAGATCTTATTGTGTAATGGTGATATATTCACACATTTTTTTACCGGGACCACAAGCTAAAAGTTTCAATCTCATATGCGCAAATATCGAAAGGAACATGTATTTCAAGTTTCATCGAAATCGGATCAAATTTGTGACCTATAGAGAATCCACAACCTTGATTTACCACATGTTTACACTATTTGCGTACTGGGGGCGGTCATTTTGTCTGGCAGTTTTGGTCCGATTTTTACGAAATTCGAACTCAACAAGCATTACGATGTAACGGTAATATATTCGAACCGAGATCTTTGGGGTATAAACGTGCATGGGATCAAAAGTGTGGCACCTGGAGTGTCTACAACTGTGTGTCCGAAGTTGTGGTCCGATTTTCATGCAATTCAAACTCAGACAAAATAACGGAGGTGATATATTCGAAAGTTTTGGGGGTTTTTTTCAATAGGATAATAAATGTGACCTCAAGAGGGAACACAAGCTAATGGAAAGGAGTCAGGGTATTTGGGCTATAAACATGCCTTTAAAGTTTCAGCAAAATCAGAAGAAAATTGTGACCTCCAGAGATTTTGACGCTATTTGCGAACGAGGGGCGGCCATTTTGTCCGTCGGTTTCGGTTCGATTTTTACGCAATTTGAACTCAACCTATCCTTAGTGTGTAACGATGATATATTCAAATTTTTTTTTTAATCGGATGAAAATTATGAGCTCTATAGAGTCCACAAGCTAAAAACACGACCTGGGGCCATAATTCAGCAAGTCAAGATCCGATATGCATGAACATCGAAAGGAACTGATATCTGTGGGTTATAAACATACATTTCATGTTTAAACCAAATCGAATAAAATATTTTGACCTCTACATCGTTCACAAGCTAAAATCAGGGACCATAATCCAGAAAGTTACAATCCGAGATTTTAGGGTGATAAACGTTTATTGAAATTGGATAATAATTGTGACCTGTAAGCGACGACAATATACGTCCACATGAAAATGTGGGCGTTCAAAAATCCGTAGATAAGACCCGCCATAGACACGTACAATGCAAATAATAAACAACAAACGTAGGTGAAACGAATGAAGCGTCCGCTGGCACTGCTTTACAGACCTCGGCTTGCAGTAATACACAATTCATTCGGAATGAAAGCGAACTTACAATAAGGGACGCGGTCCACAAAAAAGAGAAATATTAAGGACAGTGTTACTTACCTTAAAATGGCGGATAACTTGACTATGAGAAACTGTTAGCATATTAATATTTAATTGATTCCAGTCATTTATATACCAGCTTCTACCAACTGTTACCTATATATTAATACTTGTTTTTTGTTAACTCTTTTAATAATAACCTGACAATCATTAAAAACACATTCAGCTGTTCCTTATAGGTTAATATTGATGAGATTTTAAATATACATTTAGCAAGAAGTTTGCAAAATTCACAGAATTATCAGTACTAATTCACAATAATATTGTTTTTCTCGATTTTAAGATAAACTGTTACTGTAAAGACTAAACCGTCTGAAAGTTCCAGCTCTAAATATTTAATAATTCAATGAATTTATTTAATAGGGTTGCGTTACTCGTTCAAGGAATTTCTGTGCCCAATTTTAAAAATCAATTGCGAGCAAGGCAAAGCGAAATTATTATACGCGTTTCATATTTCGACGCTGTATTATTCAGGCTCGAAAGCTGACAAAGTCAGCTTGTGTGTGAATCACGTTGGCCTAGTCTGTAGGTCGGGTGTTCGATCCCTGCATTGGCCGAGAAAGTTATCCAGATTTTTCGGCGTGGTACTCCCTTGTCAGTGATGCATGTCGGAGGGTCTGGTAGGAAAAGCTCTCTTGTCGTTCGGACTGGACATTGGTGTGCACGCAAAAGATCCCTTGACAGTTGGAATTCGATATAAGAGAAGGCCGTAGTGCAAAATTTCCGTCACAGTAGGACGTTAAATCCCAACACAGAAATAGAGAGTCTATCAATCGGTAATCAATTGTTGGTAAAACAATACTTTTTGTGAGAAAAGTGTTGCGGTCGTGTGCTTTATCCTCTATCATGTGCTTTCAAAGCGCAACACAATGATATGTGATATCATAATAATCAAAAAACATCCACGCCGCTTATTCTCCCCAAAATATATGGAGTCATAATTGGGCAAAACTCTATTTTAGACTTTGTCAAGTTATTTGTGACCTGGCGTATTAGACAAAAAATAAACGAATATAGTTTATGTGATGAATTGTCTTGATAGGTTTTCGCGGTAGGTTTTTGTTTTTTTTTCTATTTTGCTTATTTAAAGCTGAACTCCGATTACAAAAGTACAGAAATAATGAAAAAAAAAATTAACGCCCAAAACAACCGCCACATTTGTTTTCAATTTCTTGAACTAACCTGACGATCGCTTTGGGCGGACAAAGACACAAATCAGGCCACGCCCAGTTCCAGTGTATACCGTGGCAAGCGAAGTGTCAAGATCCGGTTAGTTAGTCAACTAGCAATTACCCCCTGACTGATTGAAGTTTTTCCACTATAAGCTCACAGAAAATATTATTGCTACCTGTCTGATCAGGTCTATAGTACTTTACTATAAATAAGTCAACCACGGTCTACTTTTGCTCTCAAAATAACAGAGAAACTGCCTTACCCAAACAATAACAAATCTGCCAATTGGGTGGAAGGCTGAATATACTTGGATGGAGCCCCACCCCCACCCCCATTTACATAGTAGGCCGTAACTTCTATTTATCTACAACAATTATAAGGATTTGTTCAGATTCTATCCGTATAAAACCTGCACATATCCCAATATGGTTTACATTACTAAAATAAAACACAGAGAGAATCATCCTGAAGTGAAAAGTAACTGTGTTTCATAAAATTGTGTTTAGTGAGCCTGTCAGTAATATTTTGTAAATATTCCAGAAGTATATGTGTATACTAAACTTGTTCAAAACTCAAGCGTAACATTCGATATGTAAAAGTCATGAAAAAATATGAATTCGGCACCCCCTGGCTTAAACATGATAAACATTGCATTGGTGTGATGTTTTAGTTTAATCCCGTAAAATATGCAAAAACATTCTCCCTATCGCGCTACATCGGCTGCTACACAGCCTCGTACCTCCGGCGTCACAGATTGTCAACATTTACATCATTTTATTTGCGCCCCCCCACCATATATTTCACGGCTACATCTCTGCTCACACCCATACACACTTTAATGGATTTGCTATTTGATACATACATTTTTCATGAAAAAAAGTAGATATCTGAAAAGAGCTCAGAATTGTGAGATCGGTCATTAGCCGAGGAGTTTTTGAAAATGGGGTGGGGGTAGGGGTATGGCCTTGTCGGGGAAGGCTATGGTCTTGTCGGGAATGAATGCTAAGTTTGTCGGGAAGCGTCGCGCCGTCTGTCGGGTTTTGAATATTTTTAATAATATGGAAGCGGAAAGAAAGCAGTCTAGTCAATGATGAACACGTACGCCATCTGAATAGAACTAGCACGTACACATGGCCTTTTTCATTTCTTGAGTACTGTGTTCCTGTATACTGGCATCCAACTCCATGCACCGGGCGAGCCCAGTGATAGAAGTGAGCAGCTGAAAATTTTCTTTAATAATAATTGATAAGTTTGTAATAATATTGTACCTTGTAGTCACATATAATATACATGTACGGTGGCTCAATAGGCCGTAAATAATTCGATATTGAGCCCTTTTCTTTGGAAATAAATATTCATAGGTGAATGTAAAGTGCCACTGGCAAGAATTATACAAAGATAATGTGCTCAACGACGCTTATAAATTATGTGGTCATTCATATATTAAAAGTAGATCAAGTATATAACAAGTCTTCTATACATCTGAGATCTGGCCCCAAGTTCACAAAGCATTCTCAGACTTAAGTTGAGAATTTACTCAACTTTAAATCACTGTTTATAAAAAATATCTTTGATCTAGAAACACAAAACTTTGCATACAGTTTCTTATTAGGGTATTTGATACATTAAACCAATAAGTTTTATAAAGGTCTATATTTTAGTTACAATAAAGCGAACAATTTTGAGCAAATTCTCAACTTAAGTCTGAGAATGTTTTGTGAACTCGGGGCCCGGATAAAAAATGTGAAGTCTCATAAAATGAAAAATGTGGCAAAAGTAAATCGTTCGACTTGTTCTTGTTTTCGTAGTAATAGAGCTTGTATCTTAAAGACGACTTTTTTACCAGTTTTTATGCTGCAACTAACATAATTTACTACCCACTCCAAATTACTAGAAAGTATTCGAAATGCCTGGAAATCTGGTTTTCAAAATTTTCTAGGGGTGGGCCACCCAGACCCCCGCCTCTGGCGCATCGCGGAATCTAAAGAAATAAATATGTCGGGAAAATATGCTGCCCCCCCCCCCCCCCAAAACACGTTCGGCCTCGTACGCCTATGGGAAGAGGTTGGTAATCTAACTTACTTTAAAATTGATCATAAGACCAAATCTAATCTAATTTACCTTTCAACAAATTCATAGCAAGATGTATTATACTGTGTGATTGTAGCAACATATGTGTTTGACATGCTGTCACGTCACAAAATATCATTGTCTTGTAATGTGTTAATATACATAGAATTTTATTCTATATTTTTTATTAACCTGAAGATCCAAATCCCGAAATAGAGCAAGCTGTTTGATTAGTAATAGACTCAATCCAGTCATTCAGCAAACCAGATGAACCCAAAATTTTTGGCTTAGTACAACACAATAAGATAAGGCAGTCATTCTCAACCAGTGTGTCCGATACACCGGTGTGCCGCGAGATCTTCCTAAGTGTGCCTAGAAATTTTGAACGGCACACCAAATAAATTTCTCACTAAAGAAGCCAGCTATTTGACTGTGCTTTTCTTTATTTAGTTTGATTCATTCTAAGTTTCTTTGACAACCGTCTATGTCACGCATGTTTTTATTTTGCAAACTTCAAACATTTTTCATTTATATTTAGCCAGGTGTGCAGCTATTTTTCATGTGTTCCAAAGTGTGCCGTTGGCAAAAAAAAAAAGGTTGAGAACCACTGCGATAAGGTATCGTGGATGATGGACCGACGTACCGCCGATAAAATATCACGTGATATCATAAAAATGCACGAAACCTAGTAGCTTAACATCAAAGCGTTGATTTGTATTAAAAATCAATGTATATCAAAAAATAAAATTAGATTAAATAATTAAATATAAAAAATCTATAGATAGTTATTGTTGTAAATATATTGCAGACGTGACCTAGCGTGACATACCTGCTGGTTACAGTATTATAAACAGGTGTCACCCTCACTATACAATGGTACACACTTGATATTTTAATTTCTTTTTGTCCTTATAAATGGGTACAATTTAATATATTTTTCTTTGAAAAAAACATTTTTTAAATTGTTTTTGATTTAAGTGGGTAATTTCAGATTTTACGGTAAAAATTGATTTAAACATGTAAAATCTGACCTGACGCTAAAATGTGACGATCGCTCGATTTGCTTAACCTGGTTTATAGAAATTAATTAAGTTAAAGTGCACATAAAATGGTCCTGGGAATTTTTTTATATGTATGCTCCATGGTTATTTTATCTACTTTACGGCAAATTCACATCAATCCGACCAAAATTAATTCATTTATCTTCACTCAAAGTCGTAAAAATAGACTTCCCGTAAAAACGACTTTGCCAATCATCGAAAACACTCTTAATCCCCTTAGACGCCAGTGACGTCACAGTGACCGAATGCATATTCGGAATGTTTATTCCTTAATTACCTATATACACTCGGCGTGTGTTTTCATTAACGCCTGACTGATTCTTTAATCCCCCCAATTAAATAAAACAACTGACTACGGAATAATTTAATCCTTGAGTGGCTGCACAGCCTGTACGTGTACGCATGGAATATTCATAGTAGTTAGGGCGCCTGTATACGGACGCACGTGCGCGCATGCGTGCATGTGCGTGCACGTGACCTTGCACTGGATGACCCCTGGCACGTGCGTGACCCCTGGCGTGACCTTGCATGTGCGTGACCCCTTGCGTGACCCCTGGCACGTGCGTGACCTAAATGACCCCTTGCACGTGCGTGACCTTGGGATTGCACGTACGGAGAGAGGGGCGCGCGCGCGGGAAGAGAGAGAGAGAAGAAGAAGAAGAAGAAAGGGGAAGAGAGGGAGGGAAGGGGAAACAACTCTTTTACATTGATTAAGTTGGCCCTGAAAAGGGCCGTTGTCCTAACAACAACACTTCGGCTGCTCCCACCGATTGGGTTTTTTGGTGCATTTGAGCAAGTGTTTGCTCCGTCTATGACAGGTGTTGCCAATCTCTGTCCCGCACCAAAAACAAACCAAGTTATCGGCATCGGGCCGGTTCCCCCTAAACATGGGGTAATACCCCCGACAAGTGGCACAAAATCTAAAATCTTTACGATCCATGGTGTTTGTGACTTCTTTGGGCTTCGACACTCCTATTTATGGCTCGAGTCGGGACGAGTCTAATGTGTTGGGACGACATCATTTTCCACCAATCAGAATAGCATGACGTCATATGACGTCACAAAAAAACCCAGACACATGTTGCTGACAAAGCATTTTATTGAACAAAACTTGTTATGGTTACAAAAGAAATCAAAGAAACAAACACAAGAAAAAACACACTTAAAGATACCGCCAGGGTAGTCACTGCAAAAGTATTAACGCGAGGTACACGAGGTTGTCCGCGTTGTGGTTTTCTCCGAGGCGTATGATTGGCGCACCGTCAGCCATACTGATAATGACAGACAAATGGTGTTTCTTTTTATAACAGTAAGGACGAATCCATTTAAGGAAAGGGTGTATGACGTCACATACAGATCCATTCATAGAAGGGTGTATGACGTCACATACAGATCTATTCATATGGTGTACTTTGGAGACTAAAAATAGGCGTGATGTAACGTTTCCTGTTTGTTCGATGACGTCATGGATGATAGAAGTTGCGCGCCGCCAAAGGTTTGGTCAGTTTTACCCCATCACCACACAAAGCATGTACAAATACAGAAGACAAAACTGCAACAAAAATATAATCTAATAACTTATAACACGGAAGGTGCATAGAAATTAAACACTACTGTTTTATATAAAATGTACTTAAATAACACGGATGGTGTACAGAAATTAAGATAGAATATTATGTGTAGTCAATTCCTTTACATACCTATCTGAACACGGAATCGCCCCTGGAATAAAAACGTCTTTTAAAATAGCAAAAATAAAGATGTTATCGCGAGTGTTTATAAATCTCACCAGTGTGTAGTGCAGTGCCTTTATAAGGCCTACTGGTACTTACCGTTTATGCAGAAGGAAATATGCTGTATATAACCATAATCGTTTTAAATCCAAAGTGAAAACGTGGTTATTTAGACACTTATCATTAACACTCCCCAACACCTAGTGCATTCCCTAGTGGATTGAATAGTTGTGCGATACAAATACCATTAGTATTATTATAATTACACAGTGTGTACACGGAGCGGTAACGGTACGGGATTGCCTTTTTTTGTACATTTATCATAATTGGAACGCGATCCTCATCTCGGAAGTGCAATTGGTGCATTGTTAGGCGATGCTCGACAACACCCCTCATTGTTACATTCAGTTTCACCTCGAAATTGTTAAGGTCCAATCTCCCAAACCGAGTTGTCTTCACTTGCAGTTTACGTTAACCTCTGCTATAAGACTCTTGGTATCGATGGACAATGTTAAACAATACAATGGAAACCAAATAAATGACAAATATATATTATTTCGAATTACTATAATAAAATAGAAATGGGGTCATAAAATAATAAGGTATTTACAAATAAACTGGGAACTGTTTCGCGGAAGATTATGAGGTTAAAGGGTCGTTACTACGAACTGCGCATGTCACCGTGCTAATTTTAGAATATAAACACGTGGATCTGTTTAACTTTATAACGCGATTCTAAGGCCTAATACATTTACACACGTCGAAGCGTGCAAGTTAGTTTTTAGGGAGGGGTAGTAATTGATGACGTTTACAGCTAAACCTGATTAAAACTCATTAAATGTTTATAACGCCAGGGATTTTTCTGATAGATGCCATTTTCATCAAGTAGTTAATCACGTGACCAACGACCTCTGGGTCAACGGGTGCAGTGCGCAAGACGACGACAGAGTCTAATGCTGGATAGCGAGATTTGTGTAGAGAAAGGTCATGGTCGTACTCGTACATGGAGGACCAATTGGACTATAACACGCATGCGCTGATTTACCATTACCACGGTCACTGAAAGTCTTATTCTAGAATCCGATTCGGTAATGAAATATCATTTATGTTACAATCCTGATTTGGTTGATCTAGGAATTTTTGGTCACAATTCCAAAACAAACAAAACAAAAAGGCGGATTTAGTCTGTTTAATCGGTATTCTTTTGGTTTCCAGTTATCACTCAGTGCCAGATTTGTTATCTTTGCTGTGGATATACAAAATACTTTTACTGTTGAAACTATTAGAAAGTATAAATTTGATTTCATTATCGTTAATTCCTACATCTCGCCAAAAAATTCAAAATTGAAGACGACACATACTATGTAACGCGTCCATTATTTAATGCTTTGAACAAAAATTTAAAATGTTTCCGCTATATGATTAAAGAGTGTAAAGCTTTAACATAATATTATCTAGAGTCTTAGACGTTACACACACGAATTACTGACCAATTCGAATCAATAGTGATCTTGTTAAAGTCATGGTGAGGTGTGTATATAATATTGACTATCTGAGTGTATTGTGGTCACGTGACCCCGATTGACGTAAAGTTAACGTTGTGGTAAATAATGACGGAAGTGCCCGGGTGAACGCCACGTAAACAACGGAAAATAGACTGGCGGAGAGGCCCATTAAAAATACAGTGCTAATACAACAATGTCAACCCCCAAAAAATTCTGATTGAAAGGTCTTACTAAAACAAAATCGTTTTGGTAAACTGGTATCTTTTTGGGGGTTTATTATTTAGAATAACTCTTATCATAATGACGGTGATGCATATGATTTAGGGTAGAACTGACGAAATCATTCTTATTTTATTAATTGAGCAAATTGATCGTCCTCGAAAATGTCCACATCCATAAAGTTTGAAACCTGACTCCTCGTAGTTCACATAAAACTTTATTTTGGATAGATCAATTTGTTGGATGATTTGAAAGGACTACTTGATTGAGAACTATAACGTCACCCTGATGATAAATAAAGAAATAGCATGCATTTTAAAAATAAATAAATAACCTGCTTCTGTCATCAACCAAGAGAATATTATTGGATGGGGAAAAAGGAAAAACTCGAATTGACGTTTATGAAGCCTCGTTTTGAATTTTTCCGTGAGTGACGTCAGACGTTGTGAATTTCCCCATAGCACTACCACATCCCGTAATAATTTTGACTAACTGGAAGCATTAACGTGGTCAATTGCGTTGGTTTTGTATACTAATATCACCAACAATAAGTCAGGAAGCACGTGACATTTCTTTTCAATTTCCAAGCGAGGTAACACACAGAAAAATCTGGACAAAGCGGTATCAACGAGGCGAGAAGGGCTGGTCCACCAAAACACGCTTCTCAAGTCCTAGATGTGGGAAGCCCACAAGAGTTAACCACGTAAAAGACAATCTATTTCACAGAGGATTACGAAAGTCTTCTAATAATAATATATCTGTAAAAGATGATTGCCCCCATTACGTGACGTCACATCACGCGACGTCAATCATTGGTTTAATTGCACGTGCATTGTTAACATAAGACATTACTGAATCGGGCAGAATGCTGCCTTTTACTCATTGTAATACCCATTTACACTAAATAGGAAATAATTTTTACTTACAAATACTTCAAACGTCTTATTTATTTTTCTAGTAAATAAAAAAAGGGAGATTTTAGAATTTAATTTGTCGGAGGAAAAAAGTTAATATTTTTGGCTCATTGATGTCATCCTTATCACTGCTGATCAGTGTGGGTAAATGAGTGATATATTTTTTTCCAGCGATAGGCCCATACGTCACCCTCGTTTTCATTTGTTGCACAAGAAAGTAGGCAAGGGCATATAATACCATATTACCTTACGGCTAGAGTAAACTTGTTGGAATTAATAGTTTTTTCTCCGACACATTTCCGTCGATGAATAACAAAACATGCAACAAGAAATAGCGTACTACAATACTACGATCTATATATTTCATGTCTTCAACTTTTTTTTTTAGCTACATAAAGCTGTTTGTAGGCCTATTCATTGTCACCAATAAGATATGCTAGGCCCACGATTCAAATTCGGTGTAAAAGAATAATACAACATGGTTGTTTCCCTTTATTTTGTTATTCATCAATACGATCGGAATACGACGTAAACAAGTAATCATAACCGTAAAATATTATCATCAGCAGCAGCCTGTAGCGAGTGTTGTTCTTCGCTAGAAATGGTACAATATTCCGAACCATCATCGTCACCATTGTTGCTCGCTTGTCTAATTGACTCGCGGGGTTTCTCCGGGTCCTCCGGTTTCCTCCCACTGCTAAAGACCTCTACGCGCAAGCTAATTATTGAAATAAAATTAAAACATGCGTTAGTCTCGAAATGACCCAGTTTGTGTGTTGAACCGTATACCCCATTTCACTCTCTTTCTCTCCAATTGGCTCGTACTGATAGGGAAGAACATTCGGGTGGAATCAAAGTCTGACAAACGGTCACTTTCTGCTGATGACATATTGAAATCATCTTCAATAGAAGGCTTGATCTCGCCTTAACTACATACATCTTATCATATTTCGCCACTAAGTTCGATTGACACAAGCCCAGCTTGGGAACCTATCAGATTCATCGGTCGTCGTGAATACCAAGTCTCGTGCTTTTAGCTAAAATGACCACATGTGTCAATCGAGTTGCAAAGTTCAAAGATCGATCAATGACAAGGTTGCTGGTTTTCCACGAGTTTCTCAATTTAAAAAAACCCGGTTTGTTTATAGTGTGTTATGTGCCACAAACCCTGATTGGACAATGCTAATTAGTCACGTGTAAAAACAACGAGCGCAAAGTTCGGGAATTTCTGAATATTGAAGCAACGGTTAGATGTTGTAAAACTCGCGAACGTTGCTTAACATGTATTGAAATATACATTGATTGCTTCACGTGTGTCGCCTTTTCTTACGTCATGTCACGTGATTTAGTTGTAGCTCCTTAATTGTCGGTGTTCCGTAATTGCGGAAATCCAAAAGTTTTTTTAACTTTAGTTGTTATCTATAATTCTGAAATGCGTTACACAATCTACTCCGGATTGAGATTTGACAACTGGATCGCAGTCGTGTGATAGAATGATTCGTGGCACAGACACCAGGGTTGGTTGTACATGTGCCATGCGTACACTAAATTTCATTACTCGAAACACTTACAACGATCCGAATTCTAAAATGTGTGTCCTGGTGAGAATATTATTGTAAGATGGAGTATGATAATACACTGTACACTCAAAGATAGTCTCTATCACCCAGAAAAAATATTCTACGAATATTAGTCTGGATGCGTTGTCAACATTGGAGAATAACAGGCCATTGGTAGGATGCCCCACCATATATATCTCTAAATAGCTCGACAATTACACCACAATATTTATATTGTATACCAAGCCTTAAATCAGTTTCGCACTTTATAGTCACTAAATAAAAGATTATGCTATGACCATTTAACCATCCATAAACAATATACTAAAAGATGGTAACGAGTCTCCGTCATAACATCCGGGTACGTGCCCGTGATTTGGAATTTGTCTCGCTTAACCAGTCTAACGACTATTCTCCGTCTAATTAACAAACCGGGATAATCAAGCCTTCTTTATTTTAACCAAATATGACAGAACGTTAAATGAAACTACTCTTAGTGTCGTGTGCCCGCCTAAGCCGAATGTTTCAGAGATATTACTTGTAGCCTATTAAACCAAAAGATTTCGTTCTTAAAGGTATAGTTAAAGCAATTGAAAAAATAAAACGAACGTAATTTCTAAAGCTATTCAGAATCGCAATTGATTTTCTACGGCTGTAATAGTTGATACTGATAGATGTGTAAAGAATTTCACGCGCGGAAAAATTTTCGGCACATGGGGCAACCTACCAATGGCTAGATTATTTGGTCTTTTACATTATCATAAACAAAGTCTACGGGACTGAAATAGTCCTAACCCAAGATTTCGACGCCCATGAAATTAATTTAAGAATGTCTTTCCAGAAAATCCATTTGATTGCATTACCAGTTCAATATCCAACACACTTAATTTTTTATTGCAATATTTCCCTCTTCGTGGGCCATGTCTATGTTTTTTTTTCATTATTTCGTCGTCACGATTCATGTTTGTTTATAATTATGCAGGAATTGTGGGATTTATTGCAGTAAGGGGCGTAACTCTTACTTGACTTGGCGAAAATATTGGATAATAAACCACATAAAAAACAGACCCGGTTACGCATGAGCAATGGAACTTTTCGTCAAAGACTAAGGGGGTTCTGGGTGACCTAGACTAAATCACAAGAGTGAATAATTGTACTACTCTTTCGGTTATCCCTCTTCAAAATTTCGATCAGATATTTGGCCTCTTTATTGGAATACAGTTTTTTTAAATACCATAGCATGTCCTAAAACCAGGCATGACACAATCTAACATTGATATCAATGAAAAATTAATTACTCTAAACATGAGTTTAATGACAGTTCTATATAAAGATCCAGTTTCATTAGCAATCAGCGGAGTTTACGGTAGCTTAAAAATGATGCGTTCCTGTACATAAACTGTATGTGTTTTGAGGCCATGCCTATTATTTGGACAAAAAACATATTCAACTCAAAATTTGCTTTAAATCACTATCAAAGTGTTTTTATTGAAAGAAAACTGCACGCCACAAGAAAAGAATCAAATTTTAAGTTTCCTTGTTTGTCACGTGACTTGATTTTGAGAGAGAATCCTTTTCAGCCTAAGTTAATGCTTGGCTTATCATGTGACAACTTCATTTTCAAATGCAGAGCCAATTGGAAGTTTAAGTCTCGATGTTTTTTTTAACAGTCGCTAGCCATTCGATGAACACATACGAAGCTGTGATTACGTCACTCGAGCAGATCTTAGCATGATATTAATTTCTTGAAATAGAGTATTGTTGTCAAATTTCTTCTCAAAACAGATCACACCATTAAATTTATTTGGAAAGAAAAGACAAACAATCTCACTTGAAAAGTACTGAATTCCATTATAAAACACCAACGTTACGCGCAAAGGAAGGGTGTCACTAACTGATAGTAATAGTGTAAATAATTAACTATAGAGTGTCAACCTGTTTCACTGATAATTACTAACGAAATATCCCTGTTACGGATGGCTGTCTAAAACACGTGCGTTGACTTGCACGCCTCGTAGTCATTGGCTGAACGGCTCGTGCAATGTTTACTTAACACCTAACTGCTTCGGGCAAAATGATGCATTTTACTCATTTAATACCCATTTACACTAAATAGGAAATATTTTTTAACTACAAATACTTCAAACGTCTTTATTTATTTTTCTTTTAACTCAAAAAAATGTTTGAGAATTTAATTTGTCTGAGTAAAAAAGTTAATATGCCGTACTAATTAAGCCTCGTCAATGTCATGCTTATCAGTGATTGTAGCGGCCAAGCGAATATTCACTGCGGGATCAGTTTGATAGAGTGTATGGTGGTCATGATCGCATGCCGACTATGGAACTTGGCCGCCATTTTACAACCGGGAAGATTTAGCCTACGTCGCCATATAATATCAATATGCTGTTGTTTTGGTTATTTCAATGTCGGACAAAATGAGAGTGGATTACCATTTCATATGTAAGATATGTTATAAGTGTGATAGTTATCTAATAGATTAGTATAATCGTGATAATAGTGTAAAATAATTTAATAAACACAGCGTCCGAACACTCGATACTTTTATCATGTATACTTAATTATTGTGGAAATTGCGTATTATATCTGCATACACATCTGGTATTGTACTGAAAATATCGTTGGGTTGGAGTAAGTCTGCTTATTGGAGTGGCGTTTTTAAGTTACAGACATGCACTAACTGGCCATTAGTAGCTTCTTATCGGTTAGTTTTACTCCCCGGATGTGATTAATTAGGCTTAAAAGAGTAACAGTAAATACCAAAAATAATTATTGAAAACGGAGTGTATCAAATAGATGTATTAAAGTGAAAGTTTCATTTCTTCTTCAGTTTTCCGCTTCAAAACTCAGAACTAGTTTTGAAAAAAAAAATGGTTAAAAACTTCATTAGTTCATTCCCAGTTAAATTTTGTGAAAAAAAGGCCTGGTATTTTTTAATCGATGCTCCTGCAGAAATATCATTACGTTAATCTTATTTTCTTCTAAAATTTAATATACCTCCGTATCCTAAAATTTAATATACCTCCGTATCTTAAATTCAAAGACACCATGAAATTGAAAACCATGGCATATAGGCCTATGGGGAAATTCACAACGTCTGACGTCACTCACGGAAAAATTCAAAACGAGGCTTCATAAACGTCAATTCGAGTTTTTCCTTTTTCCCCATCCAATAATATTCTCTTGGTTGATGACAGAAGCAGGTTATTTATTTATTTTTAAAATGCATGCTATTTCTTTATTTATCATCAGGGTGACGTTATAGTTCTCAATCAAGTAGTCCTTTCAAATCATCCAACAAATTGATCTATACAAAATAAAGTTTTAAGTGAACTACGAGGAGTCAGGTTTCAAACTTTATGGATGTGGACATTTTCGAGGACGATCAATTTGCTCAATTAATAAAATAAGAATGATTTCGTCAGTTCTACCCTAAATCATATGCATCACCGTCATTATGATAAGAGTTATTCTAAATAATAAACCCCCAAAAAGATACCAGTTTACCAAAACGATTTTGTTTTAGTAAGACCTTTCAATCAAAATTTTTTGGGGGTTGACATTGTTGTATTAGCACTGTATTTTTAATGGGCCTCTCCGCCAGTCTATTTTCCGTTGTTTACGTGGCGTTCACCCGGGCACTTCCGTCATTATTTACCACAACGTTAACTTTACGTCAATCGGGGTCACGTGACCACAATACACTCAGATAGTCAATATTATATACACACCTCACCATGACTTTAACAAGATCACTATTGATTCGAATTGGTCAGTAATTCGTGTGTGTAACGTCTAAGACTCTAGATAATATTATGTTAAAGCTTTACACTCTTTAATCATATAGCGGAAACATTTTAAATTTTTGTTCAAAGCATTAAATAATGGACGCGTTACATAGTATGTGTCGTCTTCAATTTTGAATTTTTTGGCGAGATGTAGGAATTAACGATAATGAAATCAAATTTATACTTTCTAATAGTTTCAACAGTAAAAGTATTTTGTATATCCACAGCAAAGATAACAAATCTGGCACTGAGTGATAACTGGAAACCAAAAGAATACCGATTAAACAGACTAAATCCGCCTTTTTGTTTTGTTTGTTTTGGAATTGTGACCAAAAATTCCTAGATCAACCAAATCAGGATTGTAACATAAATGATATTTCATTACCGAATCGGATTCTAGAATAAGACTTTCAGTGACCGTGGTAATGGTAAATCAGCGCATGCGTGTTATAGTCCAATTGGTCCTCCATGTACGAGTACGACCATGACCTTTCTCTACACAAATCTCGCTATCCAGCATTAGACTCTGTCGTCGTCTTGCGCACTGCACCCGTTGACCCAGAGGTCGTTGGTCACGTGATTAACTACTTGATGAAAATGGCATCTATCAGAAAAATCCCTGGCGTTATAAACATTTAATGAGTTTTAATCAGGTTTAGCTGTAAACGTCATCAATTACTACCCCTCCCTAAAAACTAACTTGCACGCTTCGACGTGTGTAAATGTATTAGGCCTTAGAATCGCGTTATAAAGTTAAACAGATCCACGTGTTTATATTCTAAAATTAGCACGGTGACATGCGCAGTTCGTAGTAACGACCCTTTAACCTCATAATCTTCCGCGAAACAGTTCCCAGTTTATTTGTAAATACCTTATTATTTTATGACCCCATTTCTATTTTATTATAGTAATTCGAAATAATATATATTTGTCATTTATTTGGTTTCCATTGTATTGTTTAACATTGTCCATCGATACCAAGAATCTTATAGCAGAGGTTAACGTAAACTGCAAGTGAAGACAACTCGGTTTGGGAGATTGGACCTTAACAATTTCGAGGTGAAACTGAATGTAACAATGAGGGGTGTTGTCGAGCATCGCCTAACAATGCACCAATTGCACTTCCGAGATGAGGATCGCGTTCCAATTATGATAAATGTACAAAAAAAGGCAATCCCGTACCGTTACCGCTCCGTGTACACACTGTGTAATTATAATAATAATAATGGTATTTGTATCGCACAACTATTCAATCCACTAGGGAATGCACTAGGTGTTGGGGAGTGTTAATGATAAGTGTCTAAATAACCACGTTTTCACTTTGGATTTAAAACGATTATGGTTATATACAGCATATTTCCTTCTGCATAAACGGTAAGTACCAGTAGGCCTTATAAAGGCACTGCACTACACACTGGTGAGATTTATAAACACTCGCGATAACATCTTTATTTTTGCTATTTTAAAAGACGTTTTTATTCCAGGGGCGATTCCGTGTTCAGATAGGTATGTAAAGGAATTGACTACACATAATATTCTATCTTAATTTCTGTACACCATCCGTGTTATTTAAGTACATTTTATATAAAACAGTAGTGTTTAATTTCTATGCACCTTCCGTGTTATAAGTTATTAGATTATATTTTTGTTGCAGTTTTGTCTTCTGTATTTGTACATGCTTTGTGTGGTGATGGGGTAAAACTGACCAAACCTTTGGCGGCGCGCAACTTCTATCATCCATGACGTCATCGAACAAACAGGAAACGTTACATCACGCCTATTTTTAGTCTCCAAAGTACACCATATGAATAGATCTGTATGTGACGTCATACACCCTTCTATGAATGGATCTGTATGTGACGTCATACACCCTTTCCTTAAATGGATTCGTCCTTACTGTTATAAAAAGAAACACCATTTGTCTGTCATTATCAGTATGGCTGACAGTGCGCCAATCATACGCCTCGGAGAAAACCACAACGCGGACAACCTCGTGTACCTCGCGTTAATACTTTTGCAGTGACTACCCTGGCGGTATCTTTAAGTGTGTTTTTTCTTGTGTTTGTTTCTTTGATTTCTTTTGTAACCATAACAAGTTTTGTTCAATAAAATGCTTTGTCAGCAACATGTGTCTGGGGTTTTTTTGTGACGTCATATGACGTCATGCTATTCTGATTGGTGGAAAATGATGTCGTCCCAACACATTAGACTCGTCCCGACTCGAGCCATAAATAGGAGTGTCGAAGCCCAAAGAAGTCACAAACACCATGGATCGTAAAGATTTTAGATTTTGTGCCACTTGTCGGGGGTATTACCCCATGTTTAGGGGGAACCGGCCCGATGCCGATAACTTGGTTTGTTTTTGGTGCGGGACAGAGATTGGCAACACCTGTCATAGACGGAGCAAACACTTGCTCAAATGCACCAAAAAACCCAATCGGTGGGAGCAGCCGAAGTGTTGTTGTTAGGACAACGGCCCTTTTCAGGGCCAACTTAATCAATGTAAAAGAGTTGTTTCCCCTTCCCTCCCTCTCTTCCCCTTTCTTCTTCTTCTCTCTCTCTCTCTTCCCGCGCGCGCGCCCCTCTCTCCGTACGTGCAATCCCAAGGTCACGCACGTGCAAGGGGTCATTTAGGTCACGCACGTGCCAGGGGTCACGCACGTGCAAGGTCACGCCAGGGGTCACGCACGTGCCAGGGGTCATCCAGTGCAAGGTCACGTGCACGCACGCGCATGCGCGCACGTGCGTCCGTATACAGGCGCCCTAACTACTTTCATTCTTCAGTAATATCATACAGCGTGGTGTCTTCGTTAAGAACGGTCTCGTCTTCAAGTGTTAGATATTCAATTTTACTCAAACTTTCAGTAAATTCAATTCTGTGGACGTTAAGTTCAATCAGGACTTTTAATTCATCCAGACGAGTTTCTATTTCTGTGAGGAATTTGTGAATGTTCTGTACAGCAGACAAAAAGGCCGCTCTAGCCTTGTCAATTTGTGAACGTCTACCCCTCTCTTACATCTGCGATGGAGAGGGTCTTCCTGTTGATTTGCGGTGCTGTGAGTATGTCAGTTTTCCCATTTTCAATCTGTTGTGTCAGTACCGGGCCGCCGTTGAATAGGCTACAACTGATTTTATGATTTGGTTGTCGAATCAATTGTGGAAATGTTTACTACGAACAAACCCATCTCTTTTCTGAATAAAAATTATGTCTGTTTGTCGATCTGTTATTCAGTTGTCAAAGACTGACCAGTGGTTTTCTACAAAATATAAACAAAAATTTTTGTTTAAGATGTCTGATCTTATTCAAATTGGAGTGAGGAGGTGGGGTGGGGTGGGGTAAGGAAACAAAATTACTATTTGCGACAATAAAAAGAACGTGACATTATAAATTATTTTATTAAATTAAAGTAGAAGTTGTGTTCATCTATATAGATTAATTTGCCAAGTTTGTTCCCTTATTATATATAAAAAAGAAGTTTACTTAAAATTAAAATAGTATAGGCCAAGGCATAATAGGCCTAACAGGAAATGATCTCTTCAAATTCATTCTGCTATTCATGATCTTTATTTTTATTTTTATTTTTTTTTTAATTTTATTGTTGAAATATCTACATGTACAAACCAAGTTATACAAATTCATGTTTCCATATAATATTTTAGTAATATAATTCAGTAAACATTACATTTTCCTGTTTCAAATCTTAGAAGAATGAAAAAGAAGAAAAACAGATTACATAAGAGAGCAGTAAAACGAAATTTAGAAACTGATTGGCAAACCTTTCGCAAAATAAGAAATGACTATATAAACTTGATAAGGAAATGTAAAACATAATATTTTGAGAAAATTGATGCAAAAATTAATGATAGCGAACATTTTGGAACAAGAAAATGGTGGAATCTAATAAACGCGTATACCAAGACACGTGATGCATCTTCAAACGAGCCGCCTCCACTAATAGTTGAAAATGATACATTGTTTACGCCCACCGACAAAGCCAATGCCCTTAATAATTATTTCATACAGCAAACTGAACTACCAATTACTAATAAATCTCTTCCACTCCTTAAAATGAATACTAATTGTCTAGATAAGATTATACCAACACCTGGAGAAATTAAAGACGTAATTAACAGTCTAGATACAACTAAAGCCTCCGGACCGGACGGAGTAAGTTCGAAAATTTTAAAATTTATTGTAAATGAAATTAGTGATCCCCTGTGCCGTCTCTTCCGTTTTTCACTTGAAACACACACTGTCCCAAACTTATGGAAATTTGCAAATGTTATGGCTATCTTCAAAAAAGGACACCCAAATGAATGCAGCAATTACAGACCCATCTCGCTCCTTAGTATTATTATAAAAATATTTGAGAAAATAATATATAAACACGTCTTTAATTTCTTCAAAGTGGTTTCCTGCCAGGTGATTCTACTATCTTCCAATTAATACATCTAAATCACTATTTTTGTCAAGCCATCGATCGTAACAAATATACCAGGATCATCTTCTGTGACATAAGCAAGGCCTTTGACAGAGTCTGGCATGCCGGACTCTGTCACAAGCTGGGTGCTGCTGGGGTCAGAGGGGGGTTATTATTATTGTTCAAGAATTATTTAGACAATCGACACCAATGCGTCGTAATACATGGAACCTCCTCGGACTCCAGGGGCATCCCCGCTGGTGTCCCACAGAGGCATGCCCAGTTACCCTAAACACAGATCTACAAAAAAATCAATGCATGGGCGGAAGCGTGGCTAGTGACTTTTAATCCCCTAAAGACAGAAACCCTAACCCTCAAAACTAAACGCAACACTTTGGACTTATTTTTCAAACCAATTGTAACTGGAACAGTCACAGTGATCGTATAATTAGTAAAGTGTCAAAATTAGTAAACTGTCTACACTCCTTTAAATATCGCTTAAACAGAAAATCGCTAAATACCCTATACTCTTCATTTATTCTGCCACACTTTGACTATGCCGATGTAATCTGGGACGGGTGCACCGACTACTTATCTAATAATCTCGTATCCCTTCAGCTTGATGCACTACGCACTATATGTGGGGCAGTTAAAGGTACTAGTCACGCTTCCCTGTACGCGGAAACTGGGTTTATTCCACTCAAAGAACGACGAAATCGGCACAAATTAAAATTACTATACAAAATTATAAACAACCTAACCCCACCCTATCTCAAGAATCTCATAAATCTGGAACCAACAAATACATATTCATTTCGAAACGAAGATAAAATCAAAGAATTTCGATGTCGTACTGAATTATTTTCTAAATCATTTATCCCATCCAGTATAAAGGAGTGGAATAAACTCAGTACCCCTGTAAGAAATTCAAGAACTCTTAAAATATTTTCAGATCATCTCTCCAAAGCAGACATAAAAATTCCATCTTTTTACTATAACGATGTTCTGATCTACAGGGTCACAACTACCTCAGACATGTTACTGACAGTCCCGCATGCCTCTGTGGTCACTTCTTTGAAGATCCTGATCACTACCTTTTGCAATGCTCTTTACATTCAAATGCACGAAAGGAAACCATAGACAAATTACAATATAACCATAAAAACATAAACTGTCTCTTGTTCGGATCTACAAATTACAGTACTGATGTAAACAACAATATTTTTAATCAAGTACACAAGTTTATTGAGATGTCAAACAGATTTTAACAGACATTGAGAGGGGTTTTACATAGGCTAAGCCTGTTCCCCAATCCCGTTCAGACATTCTAAATAAAATATTGTTTATAAAAAAAAATCTGAAAAGAAATGTTACTTTGTCATGCTTCAGTAGTAGATAATATACATTGAATATAAGCTGAAAAGGGAGTCAATCTACTAAACATCCACCTATTTAAGACCCAAGGAAAATTACTGTAATGTTCACATCAAAATACTAGACATTTTATAAATTTGAGAAGATATATCTCTAATACTCTCACATGGACTGTAAACAGGCACTATATTAAGTTAATATTTTCAGTAAAAGGACCCCATTTTTGTTGGAATTTTTCTATTTTGTTATTTTTCTGGCAAATAAACTTTTCAATTATGTAATATTCTTTAATATTTATTAAGAGAACTTTGAATGATGGTTTTGAATCATTTTTAGTACATCTATAAAAATAATATTTTGTTATTAAAATAACATGATTCCATAAAGTGGATGCATTAGGGTTTCCTAATAGAACATTAGCTTTAGAGTAGTCTTTATCTTGCAATATTAGTAACCACTCTTTTAAATCCATCCACAGTTTTCGTGAGATAGAACAGGAGTAAACAAATGTTCAAGTGTTTCTGGTACTTGTTCACAAAGTGAACATAGATTATTTTCTGTTATTTTGATTTTGAACAAGAATGTTTTAGTGGTTAGAATTCTGTTTAAAAATTTTATGTTGGAATTCTATAAGTTTAGTCTCGGTTGTGCATTTCCATGGAATCCGTAAAATTTTCTTCCAAGTTTCATCATTAATCTCCTGACCAATATCCATTTTCCATTTAACTTTCTTTTTATACGCCCACATTTTCATGTGGACGTATATTGTCGTCGCCCCTGTTCGTCCGTCCGTCCACAATTGTTTGTGAACAGTCTACAGGTCACAATTTTTATCCGATTTCAATGAAACTTAAAACATAGGTTTATCACCCTAAGATCTCGGTTCCTTTCGATATTGGCATGTATCGGACTGTAACTTCATGGGTTATGGTCCCTGATTGTACGAAAAATCACGTTTTTTAGCTTGTGAACAGTGTAGAGGTCACAATTTTGAACCGATTTGGATGAAACTTGAAATGCATGTTTATAACCCAAAGATATTTGCGCCAATCGGATCGTAACTTCCTGAATTATGGCCCCTGATTGTCCGAAAAATCGCCCTTTTTAGCTTGTGGTCCCTCTGGAGGTCAAAATTGTTATCCGATTTAAAAAACCGTTTGATTATATCACCGTTCCGTGGTTATAAAGGTTGAGCTCGAATTTCGTGAAAATCGGACCAAAATTGACGGACAAAATGGCCGCCATTTGTACGCGAATAGTGTGAAAATATGTTATATCAAGGTTGTGAACAGTGTAGAGGACACAATTTTGAACCGATTTGGATGAAACTTGAAATGCATGTTTATAACCCAAAGATCTTGGCTCCTTTCGATATTTGCGCCAATCGGATCGTAACTTCCTGAATTATGGCCCCTGATTGTCCGAAAAATTGCCCTTTTTAGCTTGTGGTCCCTCTGGAGGTCAAAATTGTTATCCGATTTAAAAAAAACGTTTGATTATATCACTGTTCCATGGTTATGAAGGTTGAGTTCGAATTTCGTGAAAATCAGACCAAAATTGACGGACAAAATGGCCGTCGTTTGTACGCGAATAGTGTGAAAATATGTTATATCAAGGTTGTGGACCTTATAGAGGTCACAATTTTGAACCAATTTTGATGAAACTTGACATGTATGTTTATAACCCAAAGATCTTGGTTCCTTTCGATATTTGCGACCATCGGTTCTAACTTCCTGAATGATGGCCCCTGATTGTCCAAAAACTCACCCTTTTTAGCTTGTGGTCCCTCTGGAAGTCAAAATTGTTATCCGATTTAAAAAAAACGTTTGATTATATCACCATTCCATGGTTATGAAGGTTGAGTATGAATTTTGCGAAAATCGGACCAAAATTGACGGACAAAATGGCCGCCGTTTGTACGCGAATATTGTGAAAATATGTTATATAAAGGTTGTGGACCTTATAGAGGTCACAATTTTGAACCGATTTTGATGAAACTTGACATGTATGTTTATAACCCAAAGATCTTGGTTTCTTTCGATATTTGCGCCCATTGGATTATAACTTCCTGAATTATGTCCCCGGATTGTCCGAAAAATCGCTTTTGTTCGCTTTTGGTCCCTCTGGAGGTCAAAATTATTATCCGATTTAAAAAATGAAGCTAGAGTTTGAATTTCGTGAAAATCGGACTAGAATTGACGGACAAAATGGCCGCCGTTTGTACACGAATAGTGTGAAAATATGTTATATCAAGGTTGTGGACCCTATAGAGGTCACAATTTTGAATCGATTTTGATGAAACTTGACAGGTATGTTTATAACCCAAAGATCTTGGTTCCTTTCGATATTTGCGCCCATCGGGTCATTATTTCCTGAATTATGTCCCCTGATTGTACGAAAAATCACCCTTTTTAGCTTGTGGTGCCTCTGGAGGTCACAATTATTATCTGATTTAAAAAAAAAACCGTTTGATTATAAAAACCAAACAAATTCTAATGATTTTCTGATAATTCCTTAATATGCGACAACTCTTGTTGACTGCCAGGACGATTTGGCTGCTGTGTGGGCGTATGTTTCGTTGCCTGGCAACCTATTTTTTTTATTATTATATTCAATTTTTGATTCAAATAGCTTATGAAAAATTGAGCAGCCCTTTTTAGCCTTCGTTAAGGTCTCGAGAATTACAGGTTTTATTGGTCCTATCATTTTTGGATCTGACAGTTCTATCTTTTTCTTCCATGATTTTGGTATTGCTGTCATTACCCTATGATAATCCAGAAATGTACCTTTAATTTTGTGAATGTCTTTCAATTCTTGATATTTATAAAACTTTCCGTCTGGGGATATCAAATCTGAAATCAAACTCACACCATTATTATGCCAATTTTGGATAAGGTCAAGTATAATTTCAGTATTATTGTCATCAAGTAAACCTTTCAGGAAATCATGGTATGCCAAAATGACGTCTTTCCAGAATGGGTTATCTGTAGATGAGGCCAATTCTGTCATATATTTCGGGCCTACCTTAAGGATATCCCTGATACCTCCAAAATATTGGTCTGGGAATAGTGTCCATGAACTATTCTGGCCCCACCAGCGCCTTATCCAGCTTAGTTTGAAACATTTAGTAAATGTTTTTATGTTTGTCATTTTCAGACCACCTATAACATATGTTTGGGACATTTGATCTCTTTTAATCTTATCATTGCTTTTACCCCAAATAAATTTGAACATTAATCTTTCAATTTCTTTAAAGTATTTATCTGTAGGATTGGGCAATGCTATTAGCAAATGGTTTAACTTTGGGATTACTAAAGTTTTTAGAACACATATTTTTCCTAAGATTGTAAGTGATATCTGTCCCCATATATTGAGAAGTTTCTTTATTTCAATTATTTTGCTATCAATATTCATAACTGTTATATCATGTAGTTCAACACTGTATTTGATGCCTAGGTAAGTAAAGGTATCAGTCCAATCTACTTCAATATCCTTACATATTTTATCATTGGTTTTTGCTTTCTGACCTATCCACACTGCTTTTGTTTTTTCAATGTTCATTTTTAGTCCTGGAAGACTGAAAAAGGTTATTAGGATTTTTAGTGCTGATTTTAAAGATCTTTCGGAGCCATCTAAAAGAAGAGCTGTATCGTCGGCATATTGTGAAAGTTTTAATTCTTTTTCAAATAAAGTTATACCCTGTATTGAGTTTTCGCTTGTTAGCTTCTTATAGGAATGCCTAGCACCTCTGCGCAGAGCAGAAAGAGATATGGCGATAGGGGGTCGCCTTGTCGACAGCCTCTTCCAAGATTATAGCAGGCTGATAAATATCCATCTTGTATTACACATGACTGGATATCATATATTGAGAAGTTTCTTTATTTCAATTATTTTGCTATCAATATTCATAACTGTTATATCATGTAGTTCAGCACTGTATTTGATGCCTAGGTAAGTAAAGGTATCAGTCCAATCTACTTCAATATCCTTACATATTTTATCATTGGTTTTTGCTTTCTGACCTATCCACACTGCTTTTGTTTTTTCAATGTTCATTTTTAGTCCTGGAAGACTGAAAAAGGTTTCTAGGATTTTAAGTGCTGATCTTAAAGATTTTTCGGAGCCATCTAAAAGAAGAGCTGTATCGTCGGCATATTGTGAAAGTTTTAATTCTTTTTCAAATAAAGTTATACCCTTCTATTGAGTTTTCGCTTCTTATAGGAATGCCCAGCACCTCTGCGCAGAGCAGAAAGAGATATGGCGATAGGGGGTCGCCTTGTCGACAGCCTCTTCCAAGATTAAAGCAGGCTGATAAATTTCCATCCTGTATTACACATGACTGGATATCATTATAAAAGACATTTATTGACTCACCAAAATTGAACAGTTTGAGGGTCTCTTGGATAAATTTCCATGATATCGAGTCAAACGCCTTTTCAAAATCAATCATTAAGAGCATTCCTGATTTGTTTTGGATTTGAGCCTCTAACATAGTATCAAATATCAACCTTGTATTTTCGCCTATAAATCGCCCTGAAATAAAGCCTTTTTGGTCCTCATGAATAATGTGACCTAGAACTGATTTTAATCGGTTTGCTATACATGATGAGAAAAGCTTATTAGTGACGCTAAGTAAAGAAATCGGTCTCCAATTTTTGATATGGTTTCTTGCTTTTCCAGGTTTCGGTAGACATGTAATTACTCCCCTTTTCTGTGTTATAGAGAGACTGCCACTTTGGAGGGCATAGTTCCCCGCCCTTAACAGAAACGTTCCAATATCTTCCAAATTTTTTTTAAAAATTCAATACTATATCTATCTAAGCCAGGACTTGTATTATTTGTTGTTTGTTTTAGTGCTGTCAGGATTTCGTCTTGTGTAATTTGACCTTCACGACCTTCTTTTTCTACGTCTGTTAGTTTTCTATATGAGCAGTGATTCAAAAGTTCGGAGAGATTTGTATAATCGTTAGTCATATTTTTATTTTCATACAAATTTTGATAGAAATTTTTACTTCATTTAAGATATTAGCCTGATCTTTGATTGTTTCTCCATCATTTGTTTAAATTTCTACAATGCTTTTGTTTGTAAAATTTCGCTTTTCAAGATTTGCAAAATAGTTTGACGATTTCTCTCCTTCTTCATACCATTTTGCACGTGATCTTATCATAACACCTGTCATTTTCTCATTTCTGATACCAACTAATTTTGCATTAAGTATCTCAAATTCTTCGAATAATTTCTGGCTGTTTGGATTTTCTTCTATTAGACTTTTTGTTAAATATATTTTTTCTTTAATTTCTTTTTCTTGTTTAACTCTATTTTTTTTCTTATAAGATGCATACGCAATAGTTTTTGCTCTTAAGTGTAGTAGCAGCATCTCAAAAACAATTGGTCATCAATTGTTAATTCTATTTCATTTTGGGAGTTTTTAACGTATTCTCTCTCATAGACTAACGCTGCATATTTTTGTTTTATTTCATATATCTCTGCTTTTATCATGTTAACGAATTTGAAGTCATATAGCAAGGATGAGTTGAATTTCCAGTACCCCCTTCCGCGTTTGTTGGAAGATAGATTTACAGAAATACTTATTATTGAATGATTAGTGCGATAACCTGACATTCATAAAATTTTCTGAAACGAGAAAAAAATCCAGTCTCGCCCTTTTTATTGGGCTGGATTTTGCCCACGATCTTTATGTGCTTGCTCCACCTCCCGTGATCCGCTAATTGCTTTCCTGCATTTTGCATGGAAAAATTTACCTCCTCGACCATTTTTCCAATTTACTCTTTTGTGTGTCGTACCAAATATGTCTAGTCCCACCCATTTTAAAGCATGGTCTTTAATTTTGCTATAAGTGTTTCGCGAAATACCAGATATATCTTCAAAACATTCTTCCCCACAAAGTTCGCGAGGTTTTGACATTTCCTCAATAGGACGCTTTCGACTATATGTGGGAGTAACGGTACAGACATTATTCAAGCAACAAGTTTCTGCGAAAGGTCTGTTTAAATGTGCCGCTCTTTGAAATCTAAATTCCCAGTAATAAGGAGTTTTGTTTCCCCGAAGACAGGATATCTGTTTTCGTTGTTTTGTTAGAGTGGTATTAAAGTGAAGACGGGATCAGAAGGTCTGATCAGTGTGACGGCTATTGAAATAAGAAATGGACAAGAGACCCCTTTAAAGACTTATGCTAAAACATGGAAGACATGAAACAACATTACACTATCAAGTTTTGGAAATGGTGATATTAGTTGAACATGACAGGCTAAACTAGTATTTAATATTTCTAAAATTGTGTTGGACATGTATTATAAACATGTAACAAATCATTGACAAAAACATTTTGGATTTTGGTTGCCATTGTGGATTAACCCTTTGTCTGGTGGGTTGGAAACTGTCATAAATGAGTCCGGTGACTACCAAAACCTACAAAAGGACGTATTACAATGGCTATTTCGTTGAAATATATCCGTAAAGCTGAATTTTGGACCTTTTTGACGGCCATATTGGATTTTCTGCTCTCCTGAAGTTAGCCCGTAGATTTCAGAGGTAGCAAACTACATATGACATCACTAGGGTCCCTTCTAGCGGAAACCATTATCAAACCTTGTTCCCCGGGAAATGATCACGGATCTGGGGTTGTGACCCTACTATAGCGAATATTCACTGCTGATCAGTGTGACCATTTTGTTACCATGGAATTTTCCTGAAACTTCTATTTCTTTTTGGCACAATAAGATGAATAGTTTTACAGTTCTGGCCCTTAACTTTTGTGTCTGGTTATTGATTACCCGGGAATTCAATTAGGATTCGATGTTTGTAACAAATAGTCCGCGACTAAGACAACATCGTCTTGTGTATGCAATGAATTTTCCCCCGCCTGCGCACCCGTTGCTATAAGTACCGAAAGGTAAGTCACGTGAGACAAACATGGCCTCTTTAATCGAGTTTTTATAGATGTGTATTCCTTGGCAATTACAATTATTTGAGACGGATTTGGAGCAATTTTATGATAAATTTATTAGTTGGAATATGTTATCAGTCCACATATATTATCAAATTATCACCCAGTTTGTACGCGGCAACGTATCTTTAAACAATATAACTCTATCGATATTCAGCGTCCCGAGTGGTTTTTTTTCGGAGGTGTGTTGTGGGGGGGGGGGGAGTCTTTCAAAGAATAATATTTAAGAGAAAGGATCATGAGAAAAGTTTGATTCAAGTGTGAAAATGTCAAGTTTTGATTTTGTTGAACGTCATGATATATTCATGAATGGAGGATGTAGAGATTATAATGATCAAACCCGTTCCGTCATCCATCTCTTTGACATTATTATAAATATAAATAAAATAACAGTCTTGGTATTTGATTCATTGGTATTCGCATGTACGCTTTCGGAACACCCTATTGTTTTATTGATAGTAATTCATAGTTTTTTTTATAGATTTTTAAATGGTGGTGGACAGTAGAGATCTGTACAGTTACCTCCAGTTAAAGTATCAAAAAACTGATAACAACAATTATCATACTTCTTCTGTACACAGTCTTTTACTACCATTACACCAGCAGCATGACCAACTCTGTTTTTAAAACAAAGTAGTAAGTAACATGAAACACTCCTATAATATTGAAAGCAATGGGGCTTTACGTCTACTTTAAACAAAATAGGTCTTTTCGGGGCCAATTTTAATTTAATAACTCGCTTGCGAGTAGAGGTTTTTAGCAGTGTGTGAAAACCCACGAAACGCAACAAATATTCTCTGAAAAAGTGTAAACTTGAAATGGAAACGAATGGGTTGGGGTGCACTTGAACGAATTTTTCAGTTTATTAATTTAAATGTTGAAAAAATCCTACATGCTTGTTCTGTGACTTATCCAAGCTGATAATAATTAATTCTAAAGGTGACAGAATACACAAATTACACGTTTTTGCGACTACAGACCTACACATATAATGATATCAACAATGAATTTTTCCAGACACCCATGTATCTTATCACTCATATATTTCAGCTTTGATAATACATTATAATGCACTTTAATGCATTATGTTACTGTTAGCTTTAACATACGAAAGAAAGGATTGTTGATGCCCGGAACAATTTATGGTTGTTATTATTAAATGTCATCGTGTAGGTATGTAGTCGCGAAAATGCTCAATTCGTATGCACTTTGAAACAATATTTTCGCGCCAATTGGATTAACCGTTTGAGGGATGAATTGGAAACTATCCCAATAGAGTCCGGCAACCAACAAAACATAGAAAATATTACATTCCCGAGAAATGGTCACGGGTCTGAGGGTTGTGTCTCGACTATATGGAGACGAACTTCAGAATGGTGAGATGCCAGATAGTTGCGTGTCAATACTTTTATACCTTTGTCGTCCTTTATAACATGTCAATATTTTAAAAAAGGTGTGAAGTTGGAAGTTAAACTTAGAAGAGTTTTAGGAATATTATATGACATACCCACAGCATTGCATTTGGTATTTATCACAATGACATTGAAAACAATCATCTGTCCTATAACTTTCGCCCACTTCTAATTCCTTATCGGCGTGTGCACAAAACTGTTTTACCACACCATTCACTTCAAGTTAATTAAACATACCATAGAACGAAAATATAGCAAAATAAGTTATTTGATAGTTATGTGAGACTAGATTGATAAAAATCGCGCAAGATGGTTCTAGCTTAGACCTCTTCTCTTTGCTGAATCACTTATTTTAGGAGACATGCCTGAAAAAGATTTTACGCGATTCCCCTTGGATGTCATTTTATGTCATACTGTCCCATCATTGACTGACGGGGAAACGTAAGCAACATGACCAAAGGCGCTGTCGGTCTTAATTAGAGGTTCTCTGCTGTTACACCTTGATTATTGGTATACGTATGTGCGTAAAAATAATCGACATATTGGGTATACCGGTGATTAAAGTGATAAAAGTTGTTGTTTACCAATTTTATGTTTAGTTAGATCTATATAACAGGATGAGTGTGTGGTGTGAATCCAGGCAGTAACCAAGAAGAAACCTATAACAGCTCGCAATGCCTTCATTTTCTGTAAAATTGAAAAACCCACATTATTTGTATTTCAAAAACGTGATAGTCTAGCGTTGAAAATGAAATGTAAGATAATGTTGAGCTGAGTAGTTAAAGGTCAATGATTTGATCTTTTTAAAACAAGCTCAACAATGTCAATGAATCGTCTTACCATAATTTGAAATCCCAATCTTAACGTGGATTCTTTTTGTTCGCTAATTATGACATTGTCCGTTAAATATTCATTGAAATCACGTTACGTTCAACCCTGTTATACTTACAGTTATCTGGGATGATATCAGTCTGTTTTAACAAAACTCACTGTTCTATCAAAATCCTGATAAGATCTGTGAAAATACATACTTTTAGGGGGATTAAATCCAGATAAGATAATGATTTTTTTTACTACGACAAAAACATTTTGCTCTTTCGAACATTTAAAGATAGTTTTTGTTATTTGAATTGGTGAATTTAAATTAAAATTTCACATTCAAAGATATAAGAAAGTATGTTTATATAAAATACAATTAATTAATTTTATATTATTTAAGGGTATTATAGGGATTTGTAATGTTATAAAAAATATCCTTAGTGGCATTCTAGTGTTCCATCAAAGGAAATTATTTTACCGATGGGCTCCTTCCTGGTGAGGATCATGTAGGTAGGTCTAGCAACGGCGGGGGGGGGAGTGATTGGTTTTGTGGTTTACCGCTTGCACGTGAAATCATAAGTTCTGTCATAAAATCCGTAGTTCCGATTCCCCGCTATTACGTGACAAGGAATAGAGTCCATATGTTAGTCCCGAAATAACCTAGTTTGTGTCGAGTGGACGTTACCCCTCTCTCTCTCTCTCTCTCTCTCTCTCTCTCTCTCTCTCCCTCCGTTGAAAATTTCCGTTACATCACTCTGTATAACGTATGCCTATCTTCAATAATCCGGTTGATGCAGAAAAATAGGGAAATGAAATGAAATTGGGTTTAATGTCCTACTGTTCTGCTCCTGGAGCCACGGTGACTAATTGAGTAAAAGACTCGTTAGCCTGGAGGTTGCGGATTCCCTCCCGGTGTTGGCCGACAAAGTTTATCGAAATTATCCCACGTGGTTTTCCCTTGTCAGAGGTGAATGAAAGAGGGGTCGACAAGCACAGCTACCTAGCTAGAAGTTCGGTTGGGACGAAAAACCGAGTTCTCGTGTATAAATTGGCGTGCACGTAAAATGTCCATTGGCAGTTGGAATTCGGTATAAGAATAGACCGTTGCACACTGTATCGCGTAAGCCCGTCTTCATTAGCCCAGTAGAACGTTAAACTTTATAATACCAATCAGCCACCATACCCATGCACTGCAATAATTTTTTTAGAATACCGCCGTTATAGTTTCCGTTAAACTTTTGAAATTGAACATGGTGTGGATTATAGATTATACCAGACGATATATTCTGTATTTGGAATGAACGAATTGCCACATTGCAGATTTGCAAAAATAATGAATGATTTAGATGTAAATATCAAATTCACAATTGAAACGAACGATCTGCAAATCGCATTCTTGGACGTTCTAGTGAAACGAAGGGGAGAACTCCTTATAACGGATATGTATTCTAAAGAAACAGATACCAAAAAATATACTGAAACAGCATTACCCCCCTGAGGTAATAGAAGTTGGAATAAATAAGGCTTTGGCAATTGATATCCAAACACTGAAGCAAAAGACTTTGTCGCTATTCATAACCCTCAACATCCTAACTTCTTTTAAACAATGCGCGAGAGCAGGTCACTCCTGGCATCAAACGACAACCTCAGAACGAAATTTGATAATGCTCAATTCATTAAATGACAAAGACAGCCGCCTAACCAAAGCAAAATTCAATTCATCTATAACAAGGACCGGTTTTTATGTATCCAACTAACTGGATCTTCGGTGTAAACGTTGCGACTGCGGCCATATAACGCCAAATAACAAATATAACTTTTGTAACTTGGCGTTTAGCGTCAACGACAATATGAAATTTCATAATGATAATATGTCTTGACGTGCAATTCTACATAGAGGAGAAATCCACGCATCTACGGGATAGAGTACGCAACCATCGGCGGAACTGTAATTGAAAATGGGGCCCCTATTTGTAAATAAACATATATCTTTAAATGTGCGCAACACATACAAATAAAATTCCAAATTTTCCCTTTTTATAAAATGAAAGTGTCGGCACCAATGTACCCACACTTGACGGTCCATGGCAAACGGTACCATGGAAGGGTATATATGGTACTCTCCATAGGCGCACAGGCTCGATAAACGTGGCATAACCTGAAATGCCACAACAAATTTCGGTTTAGGCCTACAGACGTCTAAGGAGGCAAGAAACATCGTCTCGGTCACCCAGAACCCCATAGTCTTCAACGTACGAAGGGCATGGGTCCGTTGTCAATTTTGGACGAAAATTACTGGATAATCTACCACATAAAAACCCAACTCCTGGTTACGCATGGGCAATGAGACCTTTTGGTTAAAGTCCAGAAATACATCCCACAATTCACTTGGCACATCTATTATTAGAAACGAAATATAGACGGGGAATAAACATGAATCGCGATGAAGAATTAAGAATATTGTGAGAGAAGCCATACGTTTGATTTTTGACGAGAGAAAATTACCATTTCAATTAAAACCTTTACAAACAATTTTAGAGAGTGTTATTGTTCAGTATTTGGTAACATAAAGGACTGAATAATCCAGACAATGACCTACTTTCCATAAAATTTTAAGGACCCATCCAGACTAATATTCGTAGAATATTTGTTTGGAGGATAGAGACTACAAATCAAACGGCGTATGTGTTTACTAAGGTGTTTCACTTTTCACTTTTTTGGAATTTCTAAGGTTTCTACCGGTCATCGAAGTCCACTAGGGGTCAAACTTACAACAATATTTTCAGAATTTTCTTTCCAAAATTACGACTATTTTCGGGATTTTCGTACCTTTTGAGCTTGACAGATCACCTATAATGGTCACGCATGGCTTGTAATGTGTCTATTTTATGCTTTTCGGGTATGTAGAGTCTATTCCCACTATCTTAAATGGGATGTCCAGAAATATACTTTGTTTCTAGATATAATATGGTTTGGTGAAATAATCGTCCCCAACCGCCTATAACGAATTAAAGGGCCATATTATCTGGCATTTAGGATTTTGCTATCATCTAATCGCCCCACAACATAATGAACGATCTTAGTGTATTTAGTGAAATGCCGACCGTCTTGGATGCCATCTTGAATTTCTCAAAACGCTCAAGGGTTACCGGCACATTCTGAAAGAGGACACCTTAGACTACTAAAATTAATCATATAAAAAATTTTGTACACAATTTCCAGGTTCAGTCACAGTTTGGCCACATTAATAGTGTGGTGAATATACTCCATCGGAGCTTCGCCTTCACCCATTACCTTCCACCATTTTTAACCAAAAGTAGATAATTGTTATTCTGAACATCCTTTTGGCCCCAATAATGAATGTTATGGGTACAAAAAGAATGATCAGGGTCAAAATGATGTTCAGAATGGCATAGTCTTTGAAAAATGCGTTTCCGTGTCACGTTAATATACGATTTGGGACGCCACCTTGGATTTCCGTCATCTTGGATTCTCATTTAAGATAATGAAAATGGACTCTACATACCTGAAAAGCATAAAATAGACACATTACAAGCCATACCTGACCTTTATAAGTGATCTATCAATCTCAAAACGTCCGAAAATCACGAAAAACAGTCATCATTTTTGAAAAAATCACCGTCGGTCGCCATTTTTGGCAAGAAAATTCTGAAAATATTATGGAGTAAGTTTGACCCCGAGTGGACTTCAGTGGCGTGTAGAAACCTTAGAAATTCCCCCAAAAGTGAAAAGTGAAACAGCTTAGTGTTTACACATATCTTAATGTGTTTTCCAACTATATTATCATGTCACATTCTTTGACCTGACCGGATTTCAAACTAACTTTCTTCATGAAATTCAAACAGTGACAGATAGTGTTTAGTCAAGATTCTAGATAATATCTTAACCATCTCAATTTTCACAGATGTGTTTTTTTGTCTTAGTTTTAAGGATATATTGTCTTATATTTTTAAGGATATTGTCTTACATTTTATCACCCATATTTCTCGAGTGACTCAATTAACATTCTTTGCAGTATAATATTTATGCATGATTTTTCTTGTTGTGTAGTATTTTTTTTGTTAATTAATATGTTTAATTAAGTATTTCTTATATGATTTATGTATGTCTGTTTGCCGGCCTGTTCACCAATATTTCTATATTTTCAACTATTTTATGTCAATAATGGATTGCATCATAGATCGATTTGATGGTGCAACCATCAAAAGAGACCTTGCCTTTGCCCACTTTTGTCCTTTCAAGATTATTTAGAGCAACATAATATTAATATTGGCACATTATTTAAGCAATCATTAAAAGGGAAGGCCCGATTATGAATCGAAGGAATTCCATTCAGATCTTTCCGAAATTTGAAAGATTCTTTTTAGAATGGTTCTCAGAAACCAAACCACAGCTGGGGTTATACAATAATTACACCCAATTTACATATGATGAGGCAATTATTCCATCAGATAATTCGAAAAATTACAAAAATTGTCCACTCAGCTAGGTTATGATAACCAACATTTGAAAGATAAATTTATAGCTATTCTTCCAAAACGATGTCAGGAAGCCGTTATAATGTCAAGTACTGACAATACCCCTGTTAGTCAGCTAGCAACAAAAGCTCAGTGTTATTTTGATTTTAGTAGCCATGCCACTACAACTAAAGATGTGTCTTTCACTTAAATAAGGATGATTTACATCTTCTTAGAAAAGAGTTTGAAAATTTCCGGTTAGACAATACAGTCAAAGACACATCAGTGCACGATAGGAGGCATTTACACGGTCTTTTCGAGATTCTTTTAAAAGATCCAATAGTCGAGGTTATTCACGTAGCCCGAAACGCCAAGATAATGCCCCAAACAAAGGAAAGCGCCGGTGAGATAGGACACTGCCCAAATTTAGAAATTGATATTGAGGTGCCAAATACATCCTTTTCACATACGTCCCTATTACGTTTCTTATTCAGATAAAAAAAGTTATCGATGTCGAGTTAGAAAAATTAGTCAGATTGGGAATTTTAGCTGTAGGTCATCAGGCTTACACATTACCTGTACTCAGAAGAAAAACGAGTTGTCGTTGACTTTCGCCACCTTAACTCACGCATTGAAAGGGTGAATCATCCTTTTCCTCTATTGTCAGAAACACTCAAAACCATTGGTAATGCTCAACCCACTGTTTTAAGTTGCATTGACTTAAAATCGGCATTTTTCTCTTTGGCATTAGGGGGGGGTTGGGATGGCCTAGTGGTCTAGAGTGCCGCGCTTCGTCCTCTAGCTGGCCGGTCACCTCTGGCTTGCGGCTGTGGTTTCGAGCCCTGGTGTGAGCGTATGTGGCATGGAGATAGGGGCGCCTTCTCAACCTCGTGGGTTACCTCCGGGCACTCCGGTTTCCTCCCACTACTAAAGACCCCTACGCGCAAGCGAATTATTGAAATAAAATTGAACCATATGTTAGTCCCGAAATGACCTAGTTTGTGTTGAGTGGACGTTAAACCCCATTTCTCTCTCTCTCTCTCTCTCTCTCTCTCTCTCTTTGCCATTATCTTAAAATGCTCGACAATATACTGGCATTTCATCTTGACTTACTCAAGGATTAAGTGTTTCACCTGCTATATTTCAATCAAAAATTGATGAAATTCTTTCAGAAATACCAAACAGCAGAGCATATTGTATAGCCCATCACGATGATATAATAGTGTTTAGTCCTGATTCGGTTCCCCATCAGAAACATTTAGAGTCAATTTTCAGTGCACTCATAAAGCATGGATTGAAAATTTCGCCAAAGAAATGTTTTTTTCAACATACTGTCACCTATATGGGATTTCAGATTGTTATTAGTAGCAATGGTTTGGTATCAATCCAACCACTTGCAAACATATGTAGTGCGATTCGTAATCTTGCGCGTCCAAGACTACAAAAGATGTACGTAGATTTATTGGTGCCGTTAATTATGTTCCTAATTTTCTTCCACATTTACAGTTAGTTCTAGCACCATTACACAAAATCTCTAACGAAAAGTCAGTATTCACCTGGACAGAAGAACCAAAGTTAAATCGCTTCTTGTCAACCTCCTGTATTAGATATGCCATGTAAAGATGGACGCTTCACACTCCATAGTGATACTTCACGTATTGATACAGGATCATATCTTACTCAGATCATTATCATTAATAATAAGGAACGTTTGTTAGGCTATTATTCTAATAAATTACCAAGTGCATGTAAACGCTATAGTGTTACAGGGCTTGAACTTTTTGATTTACTAATCAACATAACCAACTTCCATCCTCTTCTTAAAGGAGTATAATTTGATGCTTACGTAGATCATTCATCCAGTTGTTGTTCAAATATTGCAATCTAAACATGGGCCTTGTTAACCTCGATTGTCAAAACTAATTGTTAAACATTCACATTACTCTCTCAAAATTGGTTATAGGAAAGGCAATGAACTAGTTTTAGTTGATTTTCTCTCTCGAAATCCTCTAGAAGATAATTCAGAAATTGATTGAATGGTTCCCACAGCTTTTTCATTTTCGGATATCTCTAACCCCGTTATACAACCTGTCGATCGCCCAGTTAGTCGAAGATGGGCCAAAGCACAGAATATTCCAATTCCAGACATTCACTCTAATATTAAGAGAAATAAATTATCTAATGCGGTGGATAAAATACCTTCTGGTTTGCAATCAGAAGCAGAAAAAAAACTTATGGAAGAATTGAAGTTCAGGATTCTGACTCTCAAGTTACTGAACACCCTTTAATTGATAAGTCAAATTGTACAAATCAGTCAGAACCTCGGTTGGTAGATGTTTCCGCTTATTGAATTGAATTATTGTGCAATCAGAATACTGTTCAAAATACTGATCACATGGTCAGAACGCACTTCCCAAAACAAAGGGAACTTGATAAGGTAATGCGTATAATAAAAAAAAAATACTTCGTGATTATAATTTGCCTTTTGAAGCAAATAAGTTACGACTTGAGCAAGAGACTGCGTCCAACTTCAAAGCAATATATACTATTTAAAAAAAGTAGGGGATATTTGATTTTGGGGACATAATACTAAAATATGCAAATGACTACGAAAAAAGTCACTATAGAACCTAACAGAAGAGACATTTCCAGTTACATGTGACGCCCAAACGCACCAATAGCTACCGCATGGAATGCAGGTGATGCTTGGGATCATCATGGGGGTTCAACCCAAGATTTGCACGACTCTGACTTTGAATGTTACAGTCATTGTGGTATTGAATTCCAGGGTGGAAACATCAGTTTAATTGTTTTAGTGACCAGAAAACAAATTTTGATATGCGTCGGCTTACCCAAAATGAAAGGTTACGTGCCCTTGGCATGCTACAGATCGGCACAACACAGGCGGTTGTGGCGCGGACGATGAATGTTTCTCAGTCTGTCATAAGCAGGCTATGGTCCAGATACCGTGATACACAATCTGTACAGGACAGACCACGCTCAGGTCGACCAAGGGCGACTACTCAAGCCCAGGATCGATTTATCCGTACCTTGGCCTTGAGAAATAGTGTCGTCACAGCAAATCAGATCAGCGCTCGTCTTCAAACAGACACTGGTGTGAGAGTGAGTGGCCAGCACTGAGTTCCGACCTCTCCCCCATCGAGCATGTCTGGGACATGCTTGGACAAAGGTTACGTCAACGTCAACAACGTCCTGCCAATGTCCAAGAACTTGCTGCTGCGTTGCAACAGGAATGGGACAATCTGGAACAAAATGACCTTAGACGTCTCATTAGGAGTATGCCACGTCGGATCAATGCTTGTTTGGCAAACAGAGGAGGATTTACCCGTTACTGACTTTGTTGTGATGTTGTGGTAACTTTGCTGTTTGACCCCGGGTATCATTTTACCCTTATAATGGTCAGTCTGTGCCTTACTTAGTCTAACGATCATTTGGAATAAATCGATGAATGTGAACTTCATTTCATTTTGTCATTTGTTTCTTCGTCAGTTTCATTAGGTGACTTTAATAACACTTAAAAATCAAATATCCCCTACTTTTTTTGAATAGTATATGATTTTCTACATCATGGGATCCTTCCAAGTGAAAAGAAAGCTGCCAGAGCTGTTTAACTTAAATCTGAACAATTCATAATATGTGATTCTATTCTGTTTAGATTAATCATTATAAATAATGAAAAGTTTACGCTTCAGTTAGTTGTTCTGGATTCTATGTCTATGAACAATTAATCAATATATATCATGACACTCAACTCTCTAATCACCAAGGCATAGTCTGTACATATTTAACTATGCGAAAATTATTTTATTTTCCAAATATGTTTGAGAAGATTTCATTCGTGTACAAAATGTCAACAATTCAAGTCTAAAACTGACAATGTCCAGATGTTCCAACCACGCATTCCTGAAGATTATCATACTTTTGACAAGATGAGCATTGATTTTAAAACTCAGACAGTTAGTGGTTATTGGTGATGAAATCACAAGATTTATTTACATATATATTACTCATATATTTTACGTTTATGTAGTTGCATGATCTTTTCAACCACATTATTCTTATTTGTTTTCCTCTCTAATAATTAAATTTGCATGGGAAGCTACATCTTCAGGAAGGGGAATGTTATATAGTGTTATCCTTGTATAATGTGTTTGTCAATCACAGTACCAGTTTAGTTCTCTAGTAGTACCTCATATATATTCATGTATTTGACTAGCAGGGGGGGGGGCTAGATAGGTGTGGAGATTAGTAGAGAGAGATTTAGTTAGACACAGAAATCGTAGTAGTTAGTTCATTATATTATTATGTATATAGACTGACTTATAATAAAGGATATTCACTCTACATAATATTGTGTCTTAGGCTACTGTTTCTACACCTACCCCCACATAACAATAAGTTAATTCATCACCGCCTTTCAACTTGAACTTTTCTTTTTTATTGATCGAATCCTTTTTCCTGGCGCTAAATTCAGGCATTTATAAGGTTCTTATTGCTATTCGCCGTACCGAATGTTTAAGCCAGATATTCGGCGCAGTTCTGGGCCATTGCTTATGTAACTGTAGTTTAGCTCTGAACGTAGGTCTCATTACACTCGCCAGTACTACGTTCAGATCCCGTGTCATACAATACATGTCGAAACTGGAATCTACCCCAGTCAATTTTACTGGGCAACTTTTTACTGCTACACGGCCGCGTGTCAGTCCATGTGAACAATGTAAATGAACATCTTTTTGAGAAAATAAGACCTTGCTTACCTCGCTAGCACCAGTATGACCGACACAACACGCTGTTAAAAAATGCGTCTCCGTCTTCTATAGACGATTTGGCCGATGCCATGGATAGGATCGGTCATACTGGTTCTAGCGAAGTAAGCAAGGTATTATTTTCTCACTAAGATGTTCATTTACATTGTTCAGGCGTTCACATGGACTGACGCGGCCATTTAGCAGTAAAACGTTGCCCCTTAAAATTGACTAGGGCAGATTCCAGTTTCGACATGTATTGAATGGCACGGAACCTGAACGTAGTACTGGTGAGTGTAATGTAATGAGACCTACGTTCAGAGCTGAACTAATGTAACTGAGAGACTGTGGGCATACAATACATGCCGTCCTAGTCTTTCCATTCATAGCATTAATCCTCTGCCACTCCTCTGACCAGCTTATGTATAGTAGCCGTAATCATTCGGTAAAAACGCATGTGCAGTCGCGATCCACGCAGAAGACGTGTGGTAAGAACCACACTAGCCTTGTTAGATAGCGCCACGGGTTCGTATGATGATCGTCGTTGCCAAGAGCGTCGTGAGAACGCCCGTCGTGAGAACGTGTGGTATAATCGCAAAAAAAAACGCTATTTTTTCAAGTTTGTAATTATTGGGGACACTTTCTCGTGTCGTGTTAACGTTTTTCGGTGTCCTTGCATTTTCTGGGGCCATATGGTGGCGTAAAAAGGCTAAATTGTTGTTATGCCACCGTATTAAGTGACGTCGCTGGATCCGACATCATTGTTTTAGATATAACTTCACAGCGAAGGGGAGGTAACTCTCATCAATAACTTTGAGGTCAGAGAGTATCAAAAAAAATATTGCCTTTTTACTGTTTATTAAAAGTGAGCTTGATCTATAATCTCAGTGAGATAATCGTCATTATCTGTATTTTTCTTTGCGATGAGCCTAATCCTGCTGTAGTTATGGTGATCTTTGAGGTAAAGATACCGTTTCAATATCATAACTGACGTAGGGCATACATACATGTACGTATCGCACATATGATGTATTGATTCATAATTCATGTAAGTAAATTACCTCTTAGAATCTAAGTTAATTACAAAAATTATGAATTTGTTTTTCTCCCATTCCACAACCAATTTCATACGTATGAGATCAGTTAATTAGTTTGTTTGCTAATTTGGCCTGCTTAAAATTGCCTAAATTCCTGTCATTAGAGAACTAGGTAAAACTTTAATTTGTGTATGTTGTCACATATTACATATTCATATTACAAATACAAATATCACACATCATAAATGTCATTGTGATTGTGTACTTGGAATGACATTCAGCTATTTATACCTCCAACTCAATATTTTCCATAATATTCGAAATTAGAACCATGAATTAGAATTCATTATTATAGGTACATTTCGATTAATATGATGCTAATAAATCCAATATTTAACTTTTAAGGCACAATGAACATTTTATAATCAGTACACAAGTTGTTTTTATAATCAGTACACAAGGGTGGGGAGAGAGATATGGGGTTTAACGTCCACTCAACACAAACTAGGTCATTTCGGGACTAACACATGGTTTAATTTTATTGCAATAATTCACTTGCGGGTAGGGGTCTTTATAATTAGCAGTGGAAGGAAACAGGAGGACCTTGAGAAAACCCACATGGATGGACAGGCGACCCTACTCCTTGTCACATACAACAGGGGATTCGAAACCATGCCAGTTGACTCAATGACAGGCTATATGATATAACACGTACGTGCTAACCATTCAGGGGGTTGGATGGCCAAATGGTTAGCATGTGTGTGCTGTATCATAAAGCCTGTCATTGAGTCAACTGGCAAGGTTTTCTACGGGTCCTCCGGTTTCTGTCCACTTTTAAAGATCCCTACGCACAAATGAATTATTGAAATAAAATTAAACCATATGTTTGTTAGTCCCGAAATGACCTAGTTTTTGTCGAGTGGATGTTAAACCCCATTTGTAATGAACAGAGAAAAATATATACAAACGATGCGGGAATAATTAGTAACCGCTGAATCACAGACGACAAAATAAGCATGCGTAATTTGGACTGTTGTTTAATTTTGATGGTTCATATTTAATATTTATCAAAACATAATTGATTAGAAATTACAATCACTTTATACGAAACGTCACCCAAAATACACTAGTATTTAGTAGCAGTTTTTCATAAGTATGTGTTTTTGCTACCAGTTACTAAATGCCATTTAAAGATTACTTTATATACATTCATGTTACATGAATATGTTCTTTTATATCTATTTTTGTGTATTTTTATGTTCCAAAAATAGAGCTATACACTCTTTCAATATGGAATGCCATTAATCAATAGTTTGTCATTCCATATTATTGGATGACATTGTACAATATTTTATTCCGATTTGTATTGGAATGGGGATTGGGGAACAGGTATACATGTAGCCTATATTAAATCCTGCTTCCTTTTACATACATGTATTAGATAATTAGATTTACATTTTATAAAATTAAAATAACAAGGAAAAAACATACGGTAAATGACTAGTACACTACTGAGTACTGAATTGCAAAAAATGGTTTTAGGATGGACACGATCTGATTTGTCATTTCAGAATGAAAAAGACAAAAGTCAAAAAAGTTGATAAAGTGACACCTGATGCAGACAACAAAGAAAAAGATTCAGTAAAGAAATTACCCGAAAGTGAAAGTAGATTTTCAAGTGACTCAAGAGCTGTATCAGAGTCTGGTAGTTTATTTGATTTAAGAAGTACAATATCTGAAGACATGCAGCTACACCTATCATTATGTGGCTGTGGATTTCTGGGAATTTATCATCTTGGTGTGGCTACTTGCTTGGTCAAACATGGCCAGGGTTTTTTGTCAGGTGTTGAAAAATATGCTGGAGCCTCAGCAGGATCACTGATATCAGCTATGTTGCTTATAGATCAAGATAAAATAGATGTAAGTAAATTAAGAATTAATAAAAATGTTTTGAGAGACTATATGTTACCAAACCTGTTACTATCCAAAGAATAACAGAAGTTGTAAATTTGGTAAGTACGTGTGGTAATGTTCACAAACTGATAGAGGCAAGACAACTTTAATGATCTTTACTGGATAGTAAGAAAATATTTTCACCATAGGCAGTGTTAATATTAGATTGTTTGTGTATACAAACTTTCAGTCAGGTCTAAGTCGAGACAAACGGTAAACAGGTTCAAGATTCATTATGTCTTGAAACACTTTATCATTCAGTGGGTCCACAAAATCTTTTGCTCAATCTGTTATATTGGACAGTTAAGGGGAAAAAAGATGCTCAATCAATTCATCTTCGACACTATGAATATTTACATGTAGAAAATACATGTAGGAGAGATAGTGGGTAGTGACCTGCCTCCTTTATAAATGTAGGTCTACAAATACAATGTAGTAATTTTCTCTCTTTGGTGGAAGTGGGTGCCATGGTGGCTAAGTGTGTAAGACGCTGGCTCACTAGCCTGGAGGTCGTATGTTTGATTCCTGCATTGTCCGAAAATTTCATCAGGATTTTCCGATGTTGGTTCCCCTTGTCAATGGTGCAGAATTGAGAGTCTGACAAGGACAGCTGTCTAGTCGTTCGAATGGGGTGAAAAACCAAGGTCCCATGTACACATTGGCATGCACATAAAAGATCCCATAGCAGTTGGAATTTGATATAAGGGTAGGCCATAAGCCGCTGTCTGGGTAAAACTTCCATCATAGCACACTGCCTGACGCATACCCCACTTCATTAGTCGAGTCGGAGCAAGGCAGTATGACGTTAAACCCCAAATCATTTCGATGGAGGCAAAAGTTCAATACACACACATATGTAGTTATTACTCTCCCTGATTTCATGACACATGAATGTAGTTCATCTGTTTACATCTGTTTCTGCCTTTTGCATGCCAATTAAAGAAAATTGTTTGAATTTATGGGTTCATGGTAGACATGGTTTAGGGAAATCATGTACCGGTGTACTATAGATTCCTTTGAGCGTGTTTAGAAAATAATCAAGACTGTCAACCCTCTTCAATATTTTTATGAGATGATTGTGATATAATGGTGCCGTTGGGAACAGAACAGGTAGCCTAGAATAAGCATCCTGTCTAGGCTTTGGATTTCATATCTACCTAAATCTTTTTTTACAGGACTGTACAACATTTACCTTTAATCTGGCAAAAAAAATCCGGTCCAAACCCTTTGGAGCCCTCACTCCACGTTTCAACCTCTTGAAACCAGTTTGTGAATTTCTAGAAGAAGCTTTACCAGTTAATGCCCATGAGAAAGCAACAGGAAGATTATTTTTATCATTAACTAATACACGTAGTAAGAAGAATGAAATGATGTGTGAATTTGATACAAGAGAAGAGTTAATACAGGTATATTGTGTAATATATGGTTGAAAAGGTTTTATCCAAGTTTGGGCAAATGGTTCAGAACAGCAGATTAGTGGTTAAAAATCAAAATTTTGTACATGCATTTTTCAATCTGATTAAAATGTGGATCCTATTTCGTTTCGTTTTTTATAGTTCAAAATTTCGTTTTACTTGTCTTTGCTACATTGGGATCTGGAAGAGTTATTATTTAACACACGCTCTGGATAATGTGAGGAATTAACAATGAAACGGTCTGTTACAGTGAGTTTTTGGTGTGAGGTGCATTGAACTGTGGGTAACCCACTAGAAACATCAACGCTGATTGATTAATCAAATGTCTGGCATCATCGGGTCAAAAGCCGCTTGTATGACCTGAAGCAACCTTCCTCTACAACCTGTCAGATCTTCATGTAGTGTAGGCCATCTGAGGTATATAAAATGAAACGACATATATAGATCTGTATTTTAATCAGATTGTGCATTACCAAAAAAATGAAAAATATTGCTTTAGAAAATGTACAAGTAGCCATGTAAACAAAATCTTACTACAGGCTAAACATGAACGGCTGAAGAAATCGGGAGAAAAACATGTATTTTGGAAACAGTTTCACTGTTAAGTTAACTGCATAGATTCTATAGATATCTACAAGTAGAGACTCAACAATAAGTTCAATAGATATGTGTACATAGTACCTATAACGAACCATAAAACAATATGGGTTTGCTTGTAATGCCTTGGTTTGTCACAGTACATTAATAAATGGATGGTTGTAAACCAAATGATAACACTTGAAAATGTTGTTTTCACAGTCACATATTACCTACATGTAAACACACCACAAGTCAACTAAATAGTTTAGAACTCCTTGCCTGACTGAGCTGCTTTTTCATTGCAAGGCCAGTTCAGTTTAGTCCTGGAAAACGTATGGGAGCCCAAATTCTATGCTGACGAAAGTCAAGGATAGGGATGTTTTACTTTTTTTATTAACAAAATTATAAAATTTGAATGTAGACGAAGACCCAATTAGATGAATCAAAAACCAAGGATGTTCTCGATACTCTTTGATATAAATTCTTGAGTTTTAATCTTTTGCTATTTTAGGCATTAATAGCAAGTAGTTATATACCATTTTATGCTGGAACTAAACCACCTACAATAAGAGGTCATGTAAGTATACTTATATTAAATATCTGAAGTCCCATGTACATGTACTTAAATATATTGTATTAAGAATTCAGCATTTGGGGACATCCTAGAGTTTATACTTATTATCCCACTGACTTTTAAATTTTTGATACAGTGTTAATGTTAAAGAGACGAAAATACCTACATGTAATTACTGTCAGAGTTATTGCTCTTGAAAAATAATTTGAAATGAAGATGGGCTATGGCCCTTGATCAATGTGATCAAGTAGAGGCTATTTCGATTATCTAATAAACTTTACATAATGTTCATTTTCATTATTTCGATTATCTAATAAACTTTACATAATGTTCATTTTCATTGATTTCAGATAATTTATGTCCTAGTTTACACATTTCTAATGGATCGAATATAAGAATAGCATTTCAATGAATTTTTATGTTATATTACCTCACCTCAGTCCTTGCTCAGCCACAATTTCTTGTAAACACTTGGTGTGACTGTGTAAAGAGAACCGCTATTTAATCTCAAATTTCTGATCGTATTTTTGAACGTTTTGCAGAGTGATCTTTGTAATACATTTTGATACTTTAATTAATGATGTGAACAAGGATATAGGATAAAGGGTTCTCTATGGCATTTTAGATATTTTGTTCATTGAAACCTATGAGATTCACAGAGTAATTAGTTCGGTTATATTAAAATTTCTGGCGGCGCTTTTCACTTGGGTAAAATAAAGAACCAGATTTTAAAAATTTTGGGATGTTCAATTTCGAAGAGTAACTTTCTCCTTGCAGCTCCTCGCATTTCTACTTGTAAATACAAAGCCAGTGACACATTCATTGTGAAATTTAAAAAAAAAAATGGATATTCTATATTCATATTCCTTTTCCTTCTGTTTTCCAGAAATTCATGGATGGAGGCATGACCAACAATCTTCCAGACTTCCCTTATGGGAGAACAATTTCTGTTTCTCCATTTTGTGGAAGTCAAGATATATGTCCACAGGATAAGAAAGGGAAATCATGGTTCATCAGCCAGGGCAACCAAGACTACCAAGTCAACTGGAGCAATATATTACGCGGAACACATGCTTTTTTTCCCCCTTCACGGAGAGTTTTGCAGGAATATTTTGATAAAGGTGAACGAGATGCAGGCAGGTTTTTAAGAAAAGAAGGCTGGTACGAGACAAAGGTCCCCAAACCTGTTAAAAAAGAATACATGACATTGTATGAATCTGCTGTTTAATAATGATGACATTATTAAATGCATTAGTAAGATGAAAGACTATCAAATTTTAACAATTTCTGTAAATTACTTTGAGAGAGTTTAGGCCCTTGTTTCAATAAGTAGAACCTTCTGAGCCCTCAAACAACTGAATTAATAATCTGATCTGTATGAAATGGTCTTGTAAATACCCCCCATTTCGTACAAATGAATAATCTGTTTTAACCCTTATGGACCGCTGTGACTATTTAGCTGCTATGGCAACCTGTCTTATTTTCTGTTTGCTGTAAATTCAGTTTGGTCATACATATTACAAAATAACCGTTCTGATAAGACTGGTGAAAAATGAACTATGTGTTTAAAGCATGATTGATGTTTAAAATTTACAGATCTAAAAGTTAAGATGTAGTAGACTCGATTGTAAAGTGGTGAAGGAGAAATTACAGATGTGATATAAATGTAAATAATAAATTTTGAGTACACAGATTAGACTTTCTTTGTGGTGTTCTGTAAATTGAAATCAAATATTTTATTGACAATGTGCAGTATGATCTGTGAATCTTATTTATAGGTATTTGAGAAATACTGATATGATATAAATTACACTATATCGGTTTCCATGGCGGTGTTCTCTAAAATTATACTTACTCTCTTGTGATCAAATGTCTTTTTTCACAGTGTTTTCTGTGATCAAATGACTTATTAACAGGGTTCAGGATGATTTGTGAATATACATTAAAAAAAAATTTAGGGTGCTAAATACAGCTAGAAATGAGCTCTAATAAAAGTTTAACATTTTTAAAAGCGTTAGATTCACCTGTAGTATCTTGAATTATATTATCTAGTTTTGAGCTATCATATGGAGAACTGTCATCTCTCTATCTAATCTCCCATAATTTATCTTTAAGTCTGCTATTCAAAGGAGCATTGGTTGGCTTAGTAGAATTTATCTTTACAAAGAGCACACTTTTATAAGATTATTAAAACATTAGATAGTGGACCAATTCCAAACAATGGTTGACCCTTTAGCAAGTAGAGGTATGTAATGTGACATCTGTTTAGTTCTGTTCAAATTGTTACGCTGCTGTCTAGAATTTTGTGGTTTATTTAGTCTTTGTTATTCATAATATTGTTTTTGCTGAAGATAAAATTATACTATTTTATAAATTATTGGAACTATAGCCTACAGTGCAATGGATGCTTACAGCTAGCCCCTGGACCCATTCACTTGACAAATTGATAATGATATTAACGATTATAATTTTGTGAAATGAACAAAAGATTGAAATGTTTTTTTTTTGTTTTAGCATTTCCTGATATAATATTTCAATGTTGTCTTTTTAAGAATCATAAAGAAAAGCGTATAAATAATCTTGCAGTGTACCCATTATGAAGTGTTTAAGTGTATACCTTTTTACTGGAATATTTCTTGTTTTTTAAATATCTTGGAAAATGCACTCATCTAAGACTAAAGTGAGAATAGATGTCTCTCCTGAATGACTGCCATATTTAAAAAAAATAGTAACCTATTCAAATCCATTTTACATATTTCATTCACACAATGACTAATTAAACATCTTCAAATTTATTAAATGAAAGCAGGATAAATACTTCTCAATATTTTCTAGGTATACATATTGTTTTCAACTAAAATCATCAATATGGAAATTAAAATGTTGGTCAGTTAGTTTCTACTTTCATACATAATAAAGTGATAAAATAGTTTTTTGTAGTAATCATAATATACTTTCAATCAGTAACACATGGTAGCTTATATGGTTGGTTAGTATGACATCACTAGAACATACAATATACACATTGTACAGTGGTCAATTTTATTTATTCTATACAGTGGTTCACAATCAGCTTTAATAGAGGTGTTCAATTTATTTTTTTATGAACAAGTTAAGAAATTCAGGGATTATTATACTTTACTTACACTAGATATAGATTTATAGATCTGTCAGTTTTCTATTTATATCTGCTGTACTAATTATTTTAATTGAGTATATAGCTTTACTTAATGGAGCTTTTTCTTAAAAATAAAAAAGTTATTGCCACTATTTCATTATTTCAATTTGTTATATTTTGTAATTTCCATGATTGATAATAAGAATAAATTTGTTATATTTTGTCAAAAATGATGTTGATGATTGTTCAGAATAGTTTTTATTGGCAACAGGTCAGATTTTATAAATGTTAGAATTAATATTGTTGTTCTAAATGCCTAGATTATTAGTACTTTATAAAAGTTGTTAATGATATATTTTTGCTGTTAATGATAATTGTTGGTTATATTTGTTTATATTAAAATATCTAAAATGAATTATGACATTAGATCAGGTGTTAAGTAAACCCAACCCCATCATTAAGCATAATTTTCCTTATGCACAACACCACAAGTATTACATAGTAAAATAGTGATAAATTGACCAATATATGTAAATACTGCGAATTATATATACCTAGAGGTTTGGTTTGTAAATATTGTCAATTCTATTTAGAATATATAATAATACTGTTGTAAATGTTTGTCAATTCTATTAAGAATAGATCATATCATACATATATTTTAATTTGTTAAATTCCCATTGGTTTACTTGTGTATAAATGGGGCATGTTAATGGCTAGGTTTAAGGACCATGTTATCATCTAGGTAGAGGCCTTGTTATTCTGTTACAAATATAGCCTTATTAAAGGACATGTTATTAAGTTACATGACTTATTTGAAAGTCCATGTTACATTATCACTTTACATGGATTTATTTTAAAAACCATGTCATCATGTTACATGGATTGGTTTGAAGGCCCATGTGTGCTTTTCCCTGAACAAAGATTGATCTCAAAATAATTAAATGCAGGAGTCAATAAAATGGATCTGATAGTTTCTATCACTCCAGATTAACTGTGCATTACACAAGACTCTTCAGTTTATTTGGGATTCTGTGGATCTTTGTATTTATTAGAAATGATATTTATTAGATTAAGGGAATTGTGTGTTCATTGTAGTATTGTACATTATTGTATATGAGAGTGTATTGTTGTCACCTGTGTCCACAAGTCCATCCGCTCAATACATAATGTTTTAAAGGCCAGAGTTTGTGACATATCTTTTTTTGCAAGCTTTGGCAAGTAGAAATTTAGTTTTATCAATCAATTTTATTCATAGTTACTCCTCCTGACCCTGAAAACGTAATAGCCAGCCTTCAAAGAGTTGTTGTTAGGCATATATTCGTTGTCATAAAGTATTTATGTAAAAATTAAATTTCATATTTGCTAGCATTAATCGTTTAGTTACATGTAATAAATCAGCTTTTATGATATTTCAATGGAAAGATTTATATATCATCATATATAATTTTAATATGTATTTTGGTAAAACCTATCATATCATAATATATATTTAGATAGATATTAAGCTTTGATATAAGAAGTATGTAAATCATTTATGGGACTTTGAAATAATAATGGATATATTGTTACAAAAAGTATTTTAATCTTGATATCTCCAGCCCATTTTGTCTCTGCTTCCACTGCAACAAATAAATGTCTTGAAATCATATCATTAATTTTGTACTTTATGTAGTAACCAGCTGTTTTTATACTAAATAGACAATTTAGGCTGTTGAGTCCAGCCAGATCAGCATTCATAGAGATAAATTGGGCTGAATGATAATACTAAAAGTATATTTTCTAAAACTCATTTCTGTGCTTCCATTTCTAATTGCTCATTTTAATTTTATATTTTATTAATTTATATGGAAAGATCTATATTATGCCAAACAACCAAGCCTGGAAATAAGGCACCAGTTACAAAAAATGTCAAGCACAAATGCAGGATTTCTCTGGTGCCATCAATTTTTTCAGGCACTGTTTTGTCTAAATTATCAATAATTTTAATGTTTATAATACAGGTCCGACACAAATATCAAAATATTAAGTACCAGTTGATTAGTTCCTGACACCAGGTACAACTAAAGTCATTAGCCGTGTTATATTTTGTCTGGTCTTCATTAGCCTAGTTGGAACAGAATATTAGGACATTAAACCCATTTCATTTCATTGATAATTTCTATTCCAAATTTTGGGACAACGACAACAATTAATGAATTTTTAAATTTAATAAAAGTTTGTTATTCTACTTCAATGGAAGGTATTAAATCCTGTTTTGTGAACAAAAAGAATATTTGAATTATAAAGTCTTATCAATTTTAATATAATATACAATTTAAGGTAGGTCTATGTTGTTATTAGACCTGTTGTTGGAAATTAGCCTATTAGTTTTGTTATGATTTATTAATGCAGAGTTGGGTTTTACAAGGTTACCCATGAATAACACAGCCCAACCCACCCCCAAAACATTACTTGTGTTTACGGTGACTCTACCGACCCTAAACCCTAAGTTGTGGTTTCCTGCAATGAAAATTTGGTAAAGACTTACTCACAATCCACCGTACGTGAGACTATTACCCGTCACTTGCGTGTGTTCGACACCGTAGCAGCCCGTACGTGAGACTTACCCGTCACTTAAATCCATCAAACCCAGGCATTTTGTTTGTGTGTAGGGTGGGACTAACGAATCTGGACAGGACGGACAATATTCTCACTTTAAAGTGGTGCTAACATTTATAGAGGGCTCAACATATTTATTTTATTGAACAAATCTGAATAAGCAACCTTGCAACATACCCACTACCGATGACTGGATCAAAGATACATACAGTGGCGACGTCAGCGGTCGGTGGTTGGAGGTTAGTTGCGGCGCCAGCCGTCGGTGATTGGAGGGGCAAAGCTGTGACAATGTCCAAGGTTAAGGGGGGCAAGGCATGAGGTCAACTAGGGGTAGTGGGCCTCCCCTAGAAATTTTGAAAACGGGCTTCCGGAAATGCAGTCTGGCAGTATTTCAGACAATGATCGTTGAGGTAAGGTGTCAAACGAGCGGACTTGCGAACCTCGACGAATCCCATTCACGAGCGCCAGAGTAGGGAGCTCTTACGGAGGATAAGGGGGGCCTCCCCCAGATTTTTGTTTAATAAATACACTGTCAGAAATGCTGTCTGGCAGTTTTCAGTCAGGCACCGATAATTAGATCTGACTACATACCGTCTGTCGCCTGATCACTAGTTTATCCGACCAGAGAACAAAATGTCAAACGAACCTAAACGAAGTACCGTTGTCAGCGACAAAGTAGCAAATCCTTGTGGGGGGGGGGGCTCCTCAAGAAAATTTTGAAAAACTGACTGTTTGAAATGCTTCCTGACCGTATTCAGGCACCGATCGTAGAGATAAATAGTGCTGTTCGGGTGCCGTCTGTCGCCTGATCACTAGTTGTTCCGATCCCAGAGAGGAAAGTGTCAAATGAACGGACTTGTCCCCAATAATTTGAGCAGTCTGGCAGTATTTCAGGCATTGATCGTCGAGATAAAAAGAGCTTACCAGATACCGCCTGACGCCAAATCACTAGTTTATCCGACCAGAAAGCGAAGTGTCAAACGGACGGAGTGTGTGACTCAAAGTGAATGAATATTTGTGAAATAGATTAACGAAAATGCAGCCAAGCACCATTTCAGACACTGGTCGTCGAGATAAATAGAGCTGAGCAGATACTGATAGGGGGTGGGGCAAGAAAATTATCCGTCATTTCCTTGCGTCTGTAGCCATTCCAAGAGCTATTTGGCTGATATTTTGGTCTAAGTAAACGTTCGGAACGCACATATTTGGGTCTGCGAAAAGGCAGAGAGGGGGGTGTCAATGAACGGGGTGAGCGTATTAAGTGAATGTATATTCTCGTCGCGTTGAACCTATACCCAAAAACTTTGAGGATCGTAAGAACCACTTCTCAAGCAGGTTAACAGCAGGATGGGCTTGGCAAGAAATCATTTAACATGCAAGTCTGTGACTGAGTGGGGATGTGGGATTTAATCACCGTAGAAGGTATTGATTACCGCAACGTATCACAAAAATGTTTTATTTTACCCCCCCCCCCCTTGGCGCCGCCACTGGATATATGTAAGAATTAAATATAATAGTTTAAAAATAGATAATGCAAAATGAATATATTGAAAATTTCATTCAAATTACTTTATTCTGACTAAAGCTATCAATCTTTGTAGTTTTGGCAAGATGTGTGCAGATTATCATCGTAACCACGATGCTGGTTATTCGAGGCTTAGCATCGGTTCTCCATTTTAAATTAAAACATTAAATAGCCGAAAAGTTCTAATCGAAGTTGATTATAGCCCCTTGTCATGTTAATAAATGTCTTATTAATAATTATTTATATAATATTTAAAGCCTAAATAAAGACCAACAATATACAGATTTAGCTCTTGAATAATGCCGCTTTACAGGGGAATGTGGTACTTGGTTTGCAGCCAGGGGCCCCAATATTCATGCAGCCCCAAAATTAGTTCTAAAAATATCTTTAACCTTAAATTAATGTCATATGTTACGGTAGGGTTTAACACCAAGTTTTTTTTTCAAATTGAGTGTGGCGGACAATGACCGGAATATGCCCCCTTTTCACTGTTGATGCAACGGCCTCAGTGACACTTTTAGACATGCAAGTTAAATCCGGCCATGTCAAAAAAATAATTAAATTTTAAAGTTCCCGCTGCAACTGGTCTGACCAACTTTAATAAAGCTAGATGAGTAGGCTGCCACACCTTGCGACGGATTGTAGACATGTGTGACAAAAGCGCTCTCAACAATTCTATTTCTTAAGATTGTATTTGCAACTCTACAAAATGGGTCTGACCATGCAGACAACAGTGACAGTAACAGTTAAAAAGAACATAGCTGTTTGAAATCAGTTGCTGTCCGAGAATTTTAAAATGTGAAAACATTATAAATAACAATGTCCCTCTCATTTACACTACTGTGGGATGTGTTTGAAAGGGGCGTATAAAAACGGCGATAGTAATGTTGATACACTGCAAGAATGGTTAGAATGTGATAGGCAGGGCGCAGAGCATAGACATATATATATATATATATATTGGTAAAACATGGTTGCGACAGCCATGATGCAAAGCCATTGATGGTAGACATTAATTTCAGTATTATCTGTATTTCTAGTTTTCTTAATTCTTCAAGCTTCAAATTTATTTTAGCTTGATAACGTTGATAGAAAAATGTTCGAAACGTCGCCACCAGGAATTTGACAGTAAAGAAAGAACATTGACACGTTTGAAACGCGTCCTTGGAAACATTGATTTTCAGTGGGGCTTGAGGTATAAAACTACCTGAGGGATCAAGTCTACGGGTTATTTCTGGTCTAAAAAGATCAACATGTCATAGTTTCATCCACCAATCTAAACTACACAGATAGTCCAGTCAATCTTGGGTTAGGCCAAAAACAAATTGCAACAGAATTAATTTCACTGGGATACATTTCAGTATAGTCCCCTATAAAACATCCCCAGAATGTTCCAAAATATTTTTGGTGGAATGGGGTCAAATTGCATAATATGCTAATTAGCATAATTTCGCGTTTCAAAAATGCTATAACTTGGCTATTAAATGTTCAAATTTGGTGGAAATTGTGTTTAAATCCGTGTTTTCTTGGCCTGGGAAACAAATTAACACATTTAGAATATAATCACTTTATTGCTTAACGCAAAATATGCAAATTAACAGCCGCCATTAATAAAAAAAAAAAAATTTTCCACCCATAATCTGAAACCCTTTAACTTAGCTCCATGAAAGCAGTATCTACGCCCATAATTTCAGGGTTAAGGGTGGTGATAAAAACCCTAGAACAGCACAGTGGCATTGCATGATATAGAATGTGCAAATTAGACAAATTGGCCATGACTGAAAATACACTTTTAGTCCAAACTCAAAGCGTTTGTAATAACCTGAAAAATCAAGTTCCCACACCCATTTTAGTATGGCCAAAGACAGCGTTAAAGTATCTGTACCTTATTAAGGAGAGCATTTGACTGACTCCATTAGTACCACAGCACTGTTGTCATGAGGTGGTGGGTGGGTGGGGTCACATAGCACAGATGGAAACAAACAAATTATCAAAATTTGATCGTCTGAATTGTCTAAAACTGGTTTCGGAGTTGCTGCAGGTATGTACTTTGAAGTCTCCGCAAGTATAGCAGTGCGGCCCAGTCAATGCCACACCTAGTTTTACAATTACACCTGAACAGTCACCGGAACTCTTTAGGTATTAAAAAAACCCTAGACGTTTTCCACCACCATTATGTAATCATTATAAAAACATAACTGTTAATCTTATTGTCAGTGATTTTATTTGTTTTTATTTTAGTTTTATTAATTGATAAATGCACACCAAACATAACCACAATTGAAAATTGAGCACAATGTTTATTGTAAAATGAACAGTAAATTTGCAAAAGTATATCAGTGCCATAGAGTACATTACATAACCAGGGACATATCTACGTCTGTGAGAGAGTTCTTGCTAATGGGGCTGTGCGAAACGCAGACATGGTCAACCACAGTAAAGATCCAGAGAGAAGAGGTCAGTCAGTCCGTAAAAGTGAACAAACGTCAAATGATTATTGGAGTGAAAAATACCGTAAAGGCACAATCCATGGCACTCAAGAGATTTCAGAACAAATTATCACGGCTGCATTCTCAAAACTACCAGAAGGACCGACATCCCAGCGTCCACCTATTAGACTCTCAAACGTACTATAAGATGTTTCAAGACTACTACAAGGAAAACTACCACCAACTCAACAAATACAAGACGAATACAAAAATAATTGTAATGGGGAACCTTTCCTTCTGTCTGGCAGTGGTACAAACAATCTAAGTGGAATTTGTTGGGCTTTTTACGCAGTATTGCTCATAATATTTACTTGTGATAACTTTGGATAAGTCACTGAGTGGGTGTTTTTAGGGACAACTTGCGAGGTAATATCTCAATGATTAGTGATGTATGGAAATATTGCAGGGTTTTTTCTACCAAAATGAGCATAAATGTAGAAAAAAAACACAAATAATATTGTTGTATTGAGCGTGCTTTTCAAATCAGTCAAACTCATTGCAAATGTTTTTTAAAATGAACTTAAAGTGTGTTTTTCGACCAGAGCCGAGGTGTCCAATTTGCATATTCGTATGCAATATAACTGTGCTGTTTTTCTAGTGTTTTTCGGCACCCTTTACCCTATAATTATGGGTATAGGTACTGGTTTCATGGAGCTAAGTAAAGAGTATCTAATTTAGGGGGGAAATAGGTTTTTCACTAATGGCGGTGGTTAATTTGCATATTGTGCATCAGGTAATTATTTGATTATATTCTAAATGTGTTTATTTGTATCCCTGGCCACGAAAACACAGGCTTGGATACAATTTCCACCAAATTTGGGCATTTGATAGCCAAATTGAAACATGACATTATGATAATTAGCATATTACACATTTTGACCCCGTTCAACCAAAAATATTTTGGAACATTTTTAGTATGATGTACAGGAGATCTTACTGAAATGCATACCAACAAAAGAAATTCTGTTGCAATTTGTTTTGGGTTCAGCCCTTTTTTCATCTAGATTGACTGGACTAAGACTGAACATGTTTATCTCTTTGACCGACGACCAGATCAGATGGACAGTCTCTTCTTTAGTTCTCGTACCAAAAATAAATTGCTACTAGTCCTTATATTTTCTGGTGATTACAATTGTCATAGTTTGGGACAGATTCTTTACTTTATCGTTTGGAAAACAGAATTATTGTATGCTTCTCAAGAATCAAATGTTAGTCGGCCAGTCTCTTCTCTAGTCGACATACACAACATTAACATACATTCGTAATTTCTTGCAATTTCGTTGCTAATAACGAGACATTTTCTGCCTTTATGTTCCTGTGTGGATATTAGAATTGGTTGTAATGGTTACAGATACATACAGTCCTATTTGGGATTTCTAGTCTGTTCTTTGGGAAATGTGATTACAATTATCCAGACCTAGGGTAGGTTTCTCAAATAGTATGTTGCTGGAAGACCCATTAACTTTAACGTATCGTTAACTTGCCTTTATATTTAACGGAGGTGTTGAGCTTTGTTATCTGTTTAACGATGGCATAAGTGGGCTGTAGCATAAAGTCATACGTGTAGATTACCAGTGTAATTTCTATAGATCATTCTACAGGGATGTGCGATGGGGGGGGGGGGGCTATTCCATTTTTATAAGATGAAATTCTATAGTTATTACAGAATTTCGGGCCCTAATATTGTAGTGCAAATCCCATAATTTTTCCTACAGATTTATGCTAAAATTTCTAAAAGAAAAAATAAAGTATTTATAGTTTTTGTTGTAGTTAATTCTAAAGTTATATTTTCGTCTTTCAACAAGTTTTGTGAACATACTGCACAATTGTCTTTAGTTTCTTGTTAACACTAACTTCTATGAAGTTGTTATACTTGTACATTGAACTTAAAAATTTAAAATTCAGCCAATGATCAATCAATCTTCTCTTGGAGAAACTTTAATCAATCCGTTAGCTAACGGATAATGAAATTGACTTTCCAGCAACAAAAAATTTAACGGACGGATCGTTAAAATAAATTAGATTTGAGCAACCGGCCTCAGAGCTCAATGTTTATCAAGCTTTCTCCTTGTGACCCCACTTCTCCACAGCAAATGAAAAATGTCCCGTAAAAACTATAGCGTTCACAGAGTTTTTAGAAAAGGCTTAGGGGGGGGGGGGGGGGGTAACTCAGGAAACATAAAATCCAATGAAATTGACACTTTCATTTTTGTTTCTTTTATGGAATTTTGAATTTAGGCGTGTTTTAATGTAATGTAAAGAAGCTTAAAATCAAATAAGGATATTTCAAATAATTATTATTTATTCACAAAGATGCTAGTTTTCAAGGACAGTACACGTCTGTGCAGTTGATAGCAGGATCGGACGCATTCACAAACCGGTAACAACAATCATCCATGTTCACCTGGTTACATCCAGCAATATGCATTACGCCAGCGTTATAACCAATGCTTAAACGAAAATGTAATACTTGGTAAGGTTTATAATCGTATCAACTAGCTTTAATTAGATTGGTGAAGTTAAGATGTACATTTGTTTAAATACATGTATGTATCTTGAGAAGGAAGATCATCTTACCCACATATGCCAATATACGTCACTCCACAACTATAGCTTATACACAGAGGGAAGGAATCGCGAGATTCCCCGACACTCAGATTACCAATTTCTGTTACACATGGCTCATTGTCACCTATATATAAATAGTAGAAAATTATTTACTTTTTATTAAAAAAAAATTGAAGGGAACAAGTTAATATAAACGGAGATCGCCACGCAAAGCGTGAATATTCCTACAGATTAGCTTTGTCTTAACTGCACCTTTTTGAGAGGAAAACTTTGATGTTGAGCAGATTTGTTATTGAGCTAGGATCCATGACGAACTTTAATCTGTGGGGTTTATAGTTTATGACCCGTTGCTTCCAACGACATTGGACAACAAATATGTTAGCCCTATCGCGTTCGCGTGGTTTTCGACAAAGGGGAGATAACTCAGGAATGAGTTATGAATATCGATAGGGGTCGATGACCCCAATGCTTCCACATGAAAAAAGACAAAAAGAAACATTACAACTACAGCCCTTATCGCATTATTCCGGACAAAGGGACATAACCCCGGAACGGAAAGTTGTGGAACTCTGAATACCGCTTGGGTTCATCCTCTGATGACACCAAAGCTTCACACCAAATGTTACAAAAAATATATGATTAAAATGATAGCATCTGTCGTGTTCACAAAAGAGGGGGGGGGGCTTTCCTAAATCATAAGCTGTTTATCTTTAGATGTTTTAATGCATTTATTTGAAACATTGATGTACACAGTCGATGGTTTCCATTTATTTTTCTACATAGTCCCCTTTCGAGGTGAAAACATGTTGTCAGACCTGAATGTCGGTCAGGAACAATTTGCCTTTAGCCACACTAAAAAAAGTCGTAAAGCAGCTGACATGACGTCACCATTGCTAGGAAAATGACGACCGGCGAGTTCCTTTTTCATTTTTGGAACATGTCCCATCCATGGGTACAAAACTGACCAGTTAATAGCTTTGGCACCCATCTTGCTGAAATTTTTTGTCATTCCTAATGTCCCCAACCCTCTTATGAGAGATACCGACAACACTAGTAATATCGAGTGGTTAATCGTCGATCAGTCATCACAATGGTAATGTTTTCTTGAATGGTTGCTTTTGATGGTTTTCCAGGACGCGGGTTACCGTCAAGGCTCTCTCTGTCAGGCTTAAATTCCGCAGCCCTCTTTTTGACTGTAGAAAAGGCCGATTCATCATCCCTTAAAGTGGAGATCATGTCGGCATGTATCTGTGTTGGGGTTAATCCTTTCAATGGATAGGTTCAGAAGATAGTCTGCATGGTACGAATACATTAATAACACTACAGTTGCAGTTCTTCTGTCCATAATTCATTCAATGATTGGTGACAAAAGTTTGTTCTAATCCAACTGATCTATTCTTTTCAGACTTAGAAGTTTTCAGACAGCCCTCGTACGTGGTTTTTATCAGGTGTGTCCACCTAAACATTTCACGTACCAATGATTAAGTTGTATCGGCTGTTCTCCCAAAAAGGCGATAATTGCTTGTATATACTTACCAGTGGGATCTTTCATTGCAATATAGCAAAATGTTTCAAATTCATAGACTGACACCGCCAAGCACACAACTATGAGCAATGCACTAGAACTCCGCATTTTCTGAGAATTAAAAAACAGTTAACGTTGCAAATCAATTACCCAAGTGACTATTTACTGTAATACCTGCCTAGTGATAAAAATAATATTAATGCGTGGTTCTATTTCTCGAAAATACATTTTATTTGAGATTCATATTCTATGTTAAATTTTCCATGTCTATGTCATAGGCTAGGTTTTATTGTGTATAATTTATCAATAATTTCAATTTGAAAACAAACTCGTATACCTAACCACTGGAAAAAGGTAACAAGTATGCAAAATTGCAAGATTTTCTGATATCAATTTTTGAATTACCCCCCAAAATTTTTTTTGGCTTTTCCCCAAATCATGAATAATTACCTGCCCGATTTTTCCTACGACTGGCAGATTTGTATATTGATTCTACAACCAAACTCCTGAGTTTCTATCATTCAGACAAAGGGAATTGATATACAGTAGAATCTGCATAAAGCAGCCACCCATGGGAATTTGTAGAAATATATGTAGGCATGTATAGGAGTGGCTGCTCATACGGATTCTACTGTATTCAGAAAATTTCTATATTTAATTATCTGTACTGATATAATAGAAATTTTCAATATTTCCTTATTTGTAATTTAGATAAAATATTACATAAAATGATATATACAAATCTCACAATTCAGATATTTCTGAATTTGGCGATCTGAATTATGTAGCTTATAATAACTTCTGAATTGTGACATCTGTGCATTCAGATATTTCTGAATTGTGACATCTGTGCATTCAGATATTTCTGAATTGTGATATCTGTGCATATATATTATACAGAATGCCAAATTCAGAAATTTCTGAACGTTGAGCCTTGTATATATATATACAGTGTACATGTATACATGTATATTATAAAGAATGCCAAATTCAGAAATTTCCGAACAGCGAGCGTTGCTACACAGAGTGCCAAATTTAGAGCTATATTTTTATATACATGCCTACATATATTTCTAAAAATATATGAATTCAAAAACAATACCTTATAGGAAAATATCTGAATTTATAATTGTCAATATATCTATATAACTGTGTATACCTGGTAATTTATTTATCATATCTGAGTGTGACAGTTCAAAATATTGAGTAATATGCATGGACATATCATAATTTCTTAAATCAAATGAAAAATTTACCGCTTTTATATCTTTAAAAGAGCTTTAAATGGCTGTCCAGACTTCAAAATATATTTAAGAGCCTGTCACACAATATTAACCCGTTTTAGTTAAACTAGAATATCTTGAACAGCACTCTCAATCGTCAATATTTTATCTTGTTACGGAAATCAAATTATACTTACATCCCTGGATTACCAACGTGATCTTCTTTGAATGATTTTACGTAAATCAAAATCGCGATATATTTATATATTCCTGTTGTTCACATCTGTTGTGCTTCTGACAGACTTATATTATCAAAACTGTCAAAGAACAGCCATTGCATTGATTATTTTACCATCTTTTTAGGTGCGTAATATGTCAAACATGTCTTCTTAGTCACTAACTTTTAAATTGAAAACAACGTTAAAATGACACCCCAGATGGAGCAGAGTCGATGAATAATATTGTTGATTCATGAGACCACAGAAACAATGACCCAGGTGACTACATCTCTAGATATATCATCTGTACAACGCACACTGTACATCATACATCAAACATAGTAAAACATGAAATGAAATGGGTTTAAACATACACCTGCATCAACCGCCGGTGGGCAACCGGGCTGACGAAATTGGTAATATGCCACGCATTTGCCACGAGAGAAATATTGTCTGAACAGTAGCACTACCGCCTAGACTATACACTTATTTCCAATTCTGCCAAGGGTTCTCTTACATGTACATGTAAACGATTGGACACTTTTTCTTGCCAGGCAAATGGTTCCACTTCAGGGCTGAGGAACTAGGAACCCTTGGCAGTAGCAGTATCGGGTCGTTCGGGTTGGGCAAAATCCTATAAAAGAACCCTTGACTGTTTAAGAATAATTGGAGGAATAACACCACACTGATCAGCAATGAATATTCGCTAATCCGCTACAATCACTGATTGAGATGACATTTTTAGAAGTATTAGAAAAAAATAATGAAAGTGTTTCAAGTATAGCCTAATATGTAGGTCAAAAATATTTTCTATTAAGTATAAATGGGTATGTTAAATGAGTAAAGGGCAGCATTCTACCGGGATCAGTAACTTCTTATGTAAACAAAGCACGCGACATTTATAAGCCAGTGATTGACGCCGCATGTTGAAAACCGCCTTGAAACCGCGTGATGTTTTGCCATTTACGAGTTGGCGCAAAAACTCAAAACCATGACGCAAAGCTTTTCCAAGTGTCCCTGTCACTTAGCCTCTGTCGCAATACCTCTGCTCAACATATTTGAATAATAAAAACATAGACTGATGTCCCTTCCAAATTTCCCTCATACTACTCATAGCACACTTCGGAGCTTATGTCCGTCTTCATTACCCCTCCCCCTTTCCCCGAGACAAGGAACCAGGCGAGGTGGCATTTAGCGATCACCCTAGCGGTCGAGCACGTTAAAGAAAAAAACAAAAACAGAATTTATATTGAAAATAGTCGCTGATTTATAGAATGACGTTTTCACAGGTATTCTCTTATCGTTTACAAGAACAAATCACGTTGAATTGGATTCAAACAGAAGGCCGTCAAGTAGACCTGGACAAGTGTCCGAGCTGTCCCTTCCTACTCCGCCCCATCGCCCGGGCCTGCCATTATCCCAGTCTGTGCAGAATAATCAACCCCATTTCATTTCATTTCTTTATTTACATGTGTGTACTTGTCCATATATTTGTTTTTGTGGTCAGTCCCCCTGCACTTACTATTTCTGTGCGTATAATAGTTACTACTTTTCGTCAATAAATATGTTGAACAATGGACTTGTATAGACCGTGTTTAGTTGACACTGGTATTGATGTCATATCTTATATATATTTAATTTCAATAACATAACTGATCTATTGATTGTCAATACTACAAGTAAATTGTGTACACATTGGCGGTACTAATTTAAAGCTCTAGGGAATGTTTATACATTGTACAATATTATTGTTTTTCTCTGCTTTATCCCATTCGTTTTATTTACCATATCTTGTACTTTCTCCTAACTGCTAACACTATTTTTTGAATAAATATTCATATAATATAAAAAAAATAAAATACATACAAACAAAAACCGAGGTCCTGTGTACACATGTAGAAAACCCATCGGTAAACATTTGTCTACATAATATTGGTTTCCAAAAAGTATGCCCAGGGCAGTAAGTTAAAGGCGGCTAAGGGTCAAATCTCTAATATTTCGGATCTAGAAATTGACACAAATAGGTCGCAAAGCATATAATAATGTAATATGAATGTATATAAATTAATTTACATTCAATCGTTTTTGGCGAAATAGGCCAGAAGTCTCAATCGTATCGCAATCTCGATTGGGGTCAGCATTTGATATGACTTGTGGAATATGTCTAGTACCCTAGTTCTTCGAATCCCTTGTTACAAATGCCAATATGGTACAATGTTTATTTAGTGTTCAATATTGGATATCTTAGAAGCCAATCTTTTTCCGGTACATCACAACATCAATGTTTATTTTATTTGACAAATAATTCGTGTGCTCAATGTTGAAGACGTGGGGTAATGCTGAGTTAGAAACTTAGCTACTTTAAAGTCTTGTGAATTTATGGGCAGCAGTCTAAATTCATTCATAATATATTCAGCACACTCTTTGAATTCAATAAAGTCATTATAACACGTCTTGAAATCGGGTGATAATGGGCGAAACACACCTGGTGATTTTGGAACAACGCCAATCAGAGAAATATGAAGATCTGCAATTGGTGGATATTCAAAGGGTCTAACTATCCTATTCTGCTATTCATTTCTAATTCCTTCGCCGTTTTATAAAAACGTCCCTGAATACTGGTGGGCAGATTTTAAGTTATTACACGTTTGTAATTCACGAGGACCTTCGTGCTGAAGAGGAAACCCAAGCCTAGAACCATACTCAAATTCAATGGTCGCCCAGATGTTTTTTAGGTTTAACAACTTCAATTGGAATTTTTACCCAAAGACCATGGGTTTATTCCGGTTACATGATCCCCTAAAAAAGCCTGTGCCACGATGAAGACTAGTGTTCCAGAGGCACCAACACCAAATTCTATATTATTTTACAAAGGCTGTAAGCCAAGGTCAACCCTGCATTCAAATCAGTCTGCACACAGAGATCCATCTACTTCATGAGAATAAATTTCTGTCCAAAATGGCCGCCATTCCAAAACTTAGCATACACCTACTTTTTCGTAATACGGTTCTACTCCATTTCACATCTGACTAACAAAAACTATTTAATTCCATTAAATGGAAGCCCAATAAATATTTCTCAAAATTCTTGAGATATTTTTTATGACTTTCGACTAAAATCGTTGATTTAGGACTTAAAACTTAGTTTAGCATGCATTAAAATGTAACACCCCCAAAAAAGACAAAATGACTAGCGCCATCTACACCCCCTGTGAGTCTATAATGGATATGGACCACCATTAACATTAACATTACAATTAAGATTAACATTACGTCCCTTTTCAATCAAATAATTGTGAATGAATAAATGCAATGAAAACGAATTAAATAAATAAAATAAAATACATTGTTGAAAGTTATAATTATGAATTTAATTAAGAGATTAAATTGAAAAGAAAACATATAGATACATTGATAAAATCATATTTATATATTATGTAAAGGTTTCAATTTAGAACTACATAATAAGGATTAAATTACAGACAAAATATAAAAACATTGGTAGACTAAAACAGAATCAATGTTGTTAGACATGTGAGCTCCTTCTATATATTTTCGCTTCATGCCCATGCCTGGTGGTCTTTGTTGTATCTAAAGTCTGTAATCATCAGTTTTGTCTGTTAATGAATATCCGTTGCGTAAATGGATACAAAACTTTGTAGTTTTGTATGGCCCACGCAAATTGACGCAATTCACCATACAGATAAATGTCATTGGTGTTGCTTATTCATGTTACACAGTTTCATCACGTAACATAAAATGTCAAATCTAACACACACCAAATGCAGTGTGTGGTTTTTTTTTGTTGGTTTTTTTTGTTGTTGTTGTTGTTGTTGTTTTTTGTTAAAAAGAAAATATATAAGCCTATTCAGAATGGGTCCGTTTGGTGTAGGAGTTTTATTGTGCTGCTGGTATACATGTCTTGAATAGGTCAAAATATTTGGAAGACCAAACAGCTCTTTATTCAGTGTTCTCAATTCATAGTGTATCCGTGAGAAGACCATGCAAAAATGGCAAAAAGTGCTAAGATGGGGGTCGGGAGTTTTTGATCAAACTTATGGTATGGCACCACCTATGGGCAAGAGGTGACATGCTGAAGTGGTTACAACCTGACGTCTCGATAAAGGACTGTACTGGAAATAGTCATATTACACGGTGCATATTATGGGTAAAATTCTGGTTTTCACATGTGTATTTATCACCCTTTTTAAGCACAGACTGCATTCTATGGTGCAAAAGGAACCTATTAATTTTGACTGGGTCTAAAGTGGGTTGTCAACTTACACCCACCTTTTTAAGCACAAATCGCATTATATGGTGCAATAGAAACCTTTTAATTTTGACCCTGTCTGATAAAGCGGTTTGTCAACACCTCAACACTAATTTGAAAAAAAAATAAACAGTCCATGCAAATTTTTTGTGCGCTTGTTTTAGGGTACCATATTCACAATGTCCCAATAGTAAAGAAAAGGATACACTGTAACTTTTTCTTTCACGGTTGCAAGTGGAATTTCTTTGGATGTTTTTAAAGTGCTAAGCATCAATAGGTTTAAAAGAAATCACCGGAATGCAATATACTTTAAATATCCAGCTTATTGAAAAGTGCTAAAAAAAAATAAGCTTTTGTGATACATTTTTTTGCAAATTCAATTAGAGAAATAAATTTTTTGACTTTTATACGTTTTCATCATATCCATAGCCACCATTTGTAACATGTGGTACTGTATATAAGTGTATATTATTTGTATTTATTGTATATTTGGTATTGTCGTATTGTGCCCTTAACATATTTGCTGCATTGTCTCTTTAAAGTTTCATTTTCCAACAGGTTACCGGAATTTTAGAGCTTGATTCCACTATTCATTTTGGAACACATCCACTGATTTCTACAATACGGAAATGTGGAAGCTTAAATTTTAAGAGCAACCCAGCCTTGCGTCGACATGGGCGATGTTGAATCGACGCTGAACAGTGTAGTATAGTAGCTAAGGCCCTCGAGCGCCACTGGCAATGTCCCTTGGACACTTCAAAATACCTTGTGAACGCTCCAGAGGCCAAAGATAACATCAGTTTAAAGTGTAAGGCCATCAGACGAAGAAGTATATCGATTTTCAATGAATTTTGATAACTTGAACAGCTAAATCTATGATATTAAATGTTTCGTATACTATACGTTAGGATGGGGCAGAAGTTTCTAAAACAAACACATTCTAATTATTTTCTGATAATTTCTGAATGAGTTGTTACTCTTAACCAGACTTTAGTGTATTATAATAAATCTTTCATTACCGAAAAAAGTAAAAATATGCGACAACTCATGTTGACTGATCGGACAATTTAGCTGATGTGGTCGTATGTTTCGTTGCCTGGCAACCTATCTTTGTTTGGGTCATTTCATTTAAAATAATGTCTATTTGAGATTAATGGATAAGTTTAAGATCATTTCATTGAGCATGTCGATAATCCAATGGAAGCTCGTGGCCAACTACGGCAGCCATTTCTCGTCGGCGTCAGATAAACCATGAACGATTACAGGCGGTTTAAAGCATTTTTTTCAAGACATTATTTATAAAACAGATACTAATGTATTTTAGGACTAGTGAATGAAAAGAAGAAAAAAAATTTTAGGGGTTATTTTTAAACTACGGTTAATTTACACCAAATTAAGGAAATTACAGTTTAATTTCATGGGTTATTGTTTGCTTTACCTAGTTTTTGTCAAGTCGATTCCGGTCATTTTTATTTTTTTTATCAAATGTTCGGAGGCTGTTTGTTCACGTGGGCATAGTTTTTTAAACCCACCCCATGAAAGAAGTAGCTATAGGGTGTCAAACTTTGGGTGACGAAAAATGAGAAATTTACAAAGGCTTTGATATCCAGTCTGTATACAGTTCTTCTTGTTCGCCAGATTTCATCTGAAATTAATTTTGTGGTAACAGCACTAGGTCATCCATATACTGTGTGAGTTTGGTCTTTTTGCTACGTATATAGTTTTGGCAATTTAAAGGCGCGGATCCAGAGGGGGGGCGCACCCGGCGCACGCCCCCTCTATTTTTTGAGGTGGCGAACAATTTTTAGCTCCATGTATTCTCGAGAGAAAGGAGAACAAAAATAGTTTAGGTTGGAAATCGTAATTTACAGTACTAGTATGAAATTAGTCCTTGTGGGCATTTTTTACATTCAAAAATCACGGTTCCGGACTTCGCACTCCCAAGTTGGTGCAGCATGCCCCATCTTTCTGAAAATCCTGGATCCGCCCCTGATTTCGCCATATGAAAAATGTTCTTTTCAATTTGCTCTGTCAGGGATTGAGCGATTTATCTGATATTGCTCATATAATATGTGTTTTGGGACTATCCCAACTTATAAACCAAATTTGGTCAAAATATGCATGTTTTTTTCGCGGACACGCTCTTTAAAATGCGTAGTTCCTAATTCTCAATTCATTCTTGTTGTATTAAAACATTTGTACACTAAAATGAACATTTGTATCTTTTAAAAAACAATATTTGTTTTACAAATCAGGGACCTGTTTCACGAAATATTAACTAAGATAAAATCCAAATTTTAGGAATGCTAAGCCAATCAAAATTGAAGTACTAAAATTTGGATTTTATCTTTAGTTAAGATTTCAAGAAACTGGGCCCTGACCTTTGTATTTGCAGATTTGTATTTGGAAATTTGTTGTTCGGAACATGTTGTATGTCTCCGATGAAATCTAAATGTAGGTTATTTTTTTGATTTTCTAAAATAATTTTTTTCTTTATATTAAACTACAATTATATTTTTTGAAAATACATTTTACAAATCTGAAAGGACAAATTAATGTCTGATTTGTCAAAAAAAATATTGAATTTAAGATACAATTGTTAATTTTAGTATCCAAATATCGGAATACGACAACAAATGAAGAAATTGGAATTAATTACTATGCATTAAGAACTGTTTGACCTTCCATAATAATAAACATACTCGATATTCTTTGTTGTTTCTGCCCTATAAACGTGGTAGATCGTTCCCAACAGTAAATGACATTATATATATGTCATTATATGACTATTTATGTTACAAACTACACGATAATCGATGATTGCTATTAATGTACAAAAAAATGTGAACCAGTGATGCAAACCTTAATTCTAAAATCGATGATAAGATAAATAAATACATATATATAACGACGCTAGTGACAAAAACATGACATATAAGAAAAAGGTTAATTACTTTACAAACATTTATTACTGTTTTAAAACTGAACGGAATTTCGCTCTCGAAAGAATCCGCGACAAAACTTACACTGCATACCCCACGATAGCGCCATAAAGTTCTACTAGACGCTGAAAAATCCCTTGATTGAAAGCGAAATAATACAAAATGTGTTAATAAAAGGAAATCGACTTTATTGTTCACTGCCGTTCATTTCTTTTACTTTAATGTGATTGCCTGAAAAATGAACAAGGAAAAGGTTAAAATGGGTAGAGATGTAAAGCAAATACGCCCACGGAAGCAATTTAAGGCGATAAGGACACCATGTTCCCCACAATTATTTATTTTATTCAAATAAAATTACGTTTCTCGCCAAGCTATGCAGAAGAAGTGGTTGACAAAGCAGAAACAAATGCATAAGAAATAATCAGTTTGGTAGGCAGTAAAAAGCTATAACAGGATGTTAAGTCAAGCGGGTTACGTACGAACAATTATACCACAAAGTATCGATTAATTATTTATCCTATAATATTTTTCACGTGACACGTGTGTTCATAGATTTAGTTAGTCATATTATAACAACATGCCAATATCTCGACACATTATATGTATACAAAAAAAAAGTTTCTTTGTAATACTCCCAGAAAAATATATGAAAAATTATGTTGAAAAACGAAATAAACAGATGTTTATGGTTAACGTTTTCAGTTCTCTTGAGCCTCTTCAGACCATTATATTATATTATATTGATATAAAAATGGTCTGAAGAGGTTCAAGAGAACTGAAAACGTTAACCATAAAAATGTGTCTTTTTTCAACATAATTTTATATATATATAAACTAAATTAAAGAAAGACACCAAAATACTAATTTGACGGTTAGCGCTTTCTGTTCGTACTGAACATCATCAGACCATTTTTATTTATGAAGAATTACGTAGAAAAATTGACGCAACGTCATGACGTTACTATAAATATATCAAATACACCATAAAATATTATTTACACATTTTTACATTTAGTAAATTATCACTAAAAAGAGAATTACTTCATCTCTTATTATAATATCCGTTTATTTAATTCGGGTTTGTACTTTTTGATGAAATAATTTTCTTTACATTCAAGTAAATCATTATTTAAATAATGATTTAAATAATGATTTGTACTTTTTGATGAAATAATTTTCTTTACATTCAAGTAAATCATTATTTAAATAATGATTTAAATAATGATTTACTTGAATGTAAAGAAAATTATTTCATCAAAAAGTACAAACCCGAATTAAATAAACGGATATTATAATAAGATATGAAGTAATTCTCTTTTTAGTGATAATTTACTAAATGTAAAAATGTGTAAATAATATTTTATGGTGTATTTGATATATTTATAGTAACGTCATGACGTTGCGTCTATTTTTCTACGTAATTCTTCATAAATAAAAATGGTCTGATGATGTTCAGTACGAACAGAAAGCGCTAACCGTCAAATTAGTATTTTGGTGTCTTTCTTTAATTTAGTTTATATATATATATTAACTGGGAGTTGTATTTACCTATATTTTAGTATATATATATATATATATTTTATCTTTTCATCATTTACCGTGAAAACAAAGTAGTGCAACTTTGCGGTTGTCCTAATGATTTCGGATATATATATATATATATATATATATATATATATATATATATATATATATATATATATATATATATGAGAGAGAGAGAGAAATGGGGTTTAACGTCCACTCGACACAAACTAGGTCATTTCGGGGACTAACATATGGTTTGATCTTATTTCAATAATTCGCTTGCACGTAGGGTTCTTTAGAAGTGGTGGGATACCGGATTACCCGGAGAAAAAAACGAGGTTGGATAGGCGACCCTACTCCTTGCCACGTACAACCGGGGATTTGGAACCACGCCAGTTGACTCAATGACAGGCCATATGATACAGCGCTCGCGCGATAACCATTCTGTCATCGACACATTATAAGATAGTATTATATGTTTTCTCGTCACGGGTAATAATATAAACTTATCATACAGATTACTAAAGGACAGTATTGGTGTCAGTCATTATCACTTAATATTATGTGATAGAACTGGCTAAACACATTCCAAATGTAATTTGAACACAGACATCATTGCTATGATAGTTGCGTAATAAACGTTTTATGAATCGGAAGTGACGAACGCAAAAAGAAAACACGAGTTACCCTTCTATATAACTGACTGAAGTGACGAGTGATAAGAGATACACGATAGAATTTCTGCTCACTAATAATTCCTTCGAATTTACGTAGTTCAGTAATATTGTACATCTAATTAGATTATTACGGATGCGTGACTTATGATGTGCGTTCATGTTCTGCTTATTTTAGCTTTATTCGTGCCAGTAGTTACTAATTATATAGCTTTATTCACATAACAGTTGCTTTATTCTACGGATATTGCAACAAAAAATAAGTTCACGGCCCGTAGACACTTGACTGGGGTCAGTTTAAGCCTAGTTTATTTGCGAGAGGGTAGAATTTTGACCTCATCAAATTCTATCCGCCAATAGTTCTTTTGCGCGGCAATAATATGTTTGTGTGCGATCTCGGATTTTCATCATATCCGAACATCCTTCCTTTCTCTACCACAGGCGCCACCTAGCCGACAATCAGGCGGTGCTTTCCAAAAGATACTTTAATTAAAAAAATCCCACAAACCTTTTGAAACATACAAATCATATAATTGCTTGTAAATTTGCTCTAATTTGTTTTTGTCAATATTTTTAGAATTCTTCAGTAAGAGGCTGATAGCCATCAGAGGGAAGTCTTCACTCTCTGTCATGAGATATAGTAACATGAGATTGTGAATGTTATCATCAGACCATTCCATGATGGGTGTTTTTTCCCTCGACAATATTTCTGTAAGTCTTCTCTTTCTCAAACTTTTCTGATTCGCCATTTTCTGTTAAATAAAAAAACAAAAAATGATGATAAATATGAAAGGGTTAGATAGTTTAATCGCTATTAACATAGATATGGATATATTTCAGCCAATACAAAGCAAACAGTGAATAGTAGCCGCACAATTAAACAGTATTCAGCGCTGTAAAGGTCACAATATGTGCGCCATATTTTCCAGCGTGGTTCCCCCTTGTCAGTGGTGTTGGGCAGAGGGTCTGACAAGTAACAACGTATAGTCTTTCGGATGGAACGAAAAATCGAGGTCCCGTGTACACACTGGCTTGCATGTGAAATAACCATTGTCAGTTGGAATTTAATAAAAGACATGTGCCACTGTTCGGGCACAATTTCCCTCATATCACATTATATGGCGTGTGTCCGTCTTTATTAGCGCAGCCGGAGTCGAACAGTAGGACGTTAAACCCCATTCCATTTCATTTCATTTCTTCCCACTTAAAAGATCCCTTGTCAGTTGGAATTTGATATAACAGTAGCGCCACCGTCCGAGTACAATTTCGCGTCTATTGTGCTTATTTGCTAAGGTGCCATAATTGGATTCGCGTTTAATTTCTGCGTATAGAAATTTCGCTATTTATTTATTTTTTACAAATGACACTCCACTGTACAGGGGGGGGGGGGGGGGGGTGAGGGTTTATAAAAGACAATAGCATAACCATATATAAAATATTTTAGATTGCCTGATTTTAAGGTTCAAAATGGGACATTTGAATTGCTGCCTCAGAAAATTGCTGTTTTAGAGTAAATAAAAGTATGGCGGAAATCTTTTGTTATCGTTTTAAATATCAATAAACATGCATATTTCATACAACAATAGCAATTTTCAAAATACTGCAATTGTCATAGCTAATTTTGAGTTCAAAGTCGGCAGTGTCGGTCGTAACAGTTTCGGTCTTTTGTGAACATTATTTTCAGATGGCTACCAAAATTCGTATTTAACATATATTCGTAATTTGTTTTGTTATATCCATTGTGGGTCGTGAGTAGATTATGCTAAATTGGGTATTATTCATAAAATATATGCTATCTTTTGACATGGGAACTGCTCACGAAGCTGCATTGACATCTTAGAAAGGCAACGCATCTTATGTACTGTTGTCACCCTTCGATAATTCAACAAAGTAAAGTTGAAACGGCCGATTGCGTATAGTGTCGGGCGTCATTCTTGACAGGTGTCGGACATGTGTTGGTCAAACGCTGGATATGTGTCGGACAAACACTGGACAAATGTCCTTAAAAATGTCCTTGAGCTAACTTTAATAAAATTAACAAACTACCCTAAGAAGATGTTTTTGGTCACATAAAATATGAAATAAAGAAATGAAATGAAGAAATGGGATTGAATGTCCTGCTCTTTACCGACTGACAGCGGCACTATGGCATACTCTTATTTTGATTCCAACAGTCAAGTATTCTTATTTATTTGCATGCCAATGTTTACAAGGGGTGTCATGTTTTTGTCGAATGTGAACCACACCTGAAAATCCTGATAAAGTTGCTCTGCCAATGCAAGGATTGAAGACAGGACATCCAGATTAGCAAGCCAGCGTCTAACATACTGAGCAACCCTAGCTGCCATGTAAATTACGGTATGAAGCTTAATTTGACATCAACGAGATGCCCTCACTCATCAGTCAAATACCATAAGAGGCATTATCTTTAAATTGACATCATTGATTCATTTAATACATACTTTTTGACATCTATATGTTGATAGTATCTATTTTAATCGGGTGGGGTATTTTTTAAATAGATTGTTTCCCTGTTAGTATCCACAATAAAATAACCATACAGGTACTCGGGCCCGTAGCCAGCTCAGAAAGGTGGGGGGGGGGGGGGCTACTGGATTTTTTGGAGGGGCTTAGGATGTGGCCGGCTAAGAACACTCCTAAGAAATCATTATTGTTGGCAAAATATTGGGGGGGGGGGGGCGTAGGTACTCTTTTGTAGGACAATGCAGAAGCACTTGAAGAAAAAGATGCACAAAGTCGACTCTATGAAGAAGAAATATATCCTAAACAGGAAAACTTCAAAGTCTCGATCAGTTTCAATAATCCCTCCTATTTCTGACATACCTCTCGGTGCAATACACAGAGAAAGATTTTTTATGCTGACATGATTTCCTAGACTGAATTGGTATTTTACACTAATTATATATTATTTTAAATACAACCACCAGTAATTGACAAAATCTCGGAAGAGAAAATATAGTCCTCTATCCAATCAACACATTTTTTGAAAACTACAACAGAAGATGACAGTATTACAAGAACTTCAGGGCCGGCGGAAGCAATACTTGATGGGAGGGGGGGGGGGGCTCCATCCTAGGTCCTTATAGGCGAGGGTCCAAGGGCTGCAATAACCTGGAGAAAGGAGTACTTGCGGCCAAATAATTAAGGGGGGGGGGCATAGCCCTCCCCCAGCCCTGAACTTGATCCCTAAAAATTTGATTGTAAATTTGTTGTCTTTGATTTTTTATTGGACTAAAACGATAAATAATTATGCATTCTTTGAAATAATTGTTGTACATAATGTTCATAATAACATAACTTTATGGATTTACTATTTCTTAATTTATTACATACAATGTTTCAATACTCTTACAGGTATCTTTATCAAGCATTGATCAAAAATGAATACATTTATAGTAGATCCAGGAGTCAAAACATTAATAACAATCAAAACATCAAAATGATTAAGACTTAACAACGACTTTCCTTTGTGTGTGACTTCACTATCTCCAATACTCATTACAGATGAATAATAAGGAAAGTGGTTGTTGTTATTAAGTCTTATGGTTTGTTATTCATTATTGATCATTGCTTGATAGAGATATCTGTACTGAAATGTTACATGTAATAAACCAAGAAGTAATAAATCCATAAAGTTGTGTCATTACAAATAAAACACATCTATTTCTACTTCTGAATGTCATTCAAGGATTTTACATTAGTTTTATTTAATATACACAATATAAATATTTTGTAAAGTTGATACCAGGCTACCGCCCGAAATGCGTCCTGAAATAAATACTGTTAGATCAACGCCGGATTAACCATGGTGGGGGCCCTGAGGGCTGGTACATGTGGGGGCCCCTGGTCACCGAATACGTAGGTGTGGCCGGCAAGGGCGGTCGGGAAGGGGGTTGTTCTTCCCCCAGGTAAATTTTCAGAAATTAGGGGCCTGAAACGTGATTTCCTGGCATTTCAGGCCCTTGTGTCGGGGCCATTTAGAAGTACCCCCCCCCCCAAAAAAAAATAAATAAAATTCCGTCACAAAATTAGCGCATTCTGGCGTTATTTCAGTGGACCAATCTATGCGAGTGCTATGCAATGATGGCATTTCTAGAGGAGGGGGCTGGAGCCATTGAGCCCGTTAAATCCGCCACTGTAAGTGAGCAGAGCTACATCAAACCTTATTTTGAAATTTGAAGTCGTTCAGTGATAAATAACGGGGTCACTTGATTCGGAATCGTATATTATATCCCCCCGCGATGATTTGATGAATGGAGGCCGTAACGTTACGACCAAGACGAACTCGATTTTTAACGAACGTCTAACACTGTAAGTACCAAATGGTAATACGAGATTTAATCAAGAAATCTAAATATTTCGTGTGATCATGATGTGCATCTCATCAAATTCAGCTTATACCGCATTTCCTACCAAAGTTAAAGACGCAGCGATCACTATACTGCATTTCCTCCCACAACTAAAAGACATAAAAATATACATGTATACCGCATTTCTTCCAACACCTTAAACCGTTTTCGTTAGTCTAGTCGGAACAGAATAGTAAGGCGTTAACCCCATTTCATATCCAACATCTAATAGACAACTGAAAATAATGTATCGCTTTCCCCCTCATCAAAGTGTATCAATTCAATTTGCTTAGACCGATAATAGGCAACACAGCGCCTATTTATAAATGAAATAGAATAATAAAATATATCAAAATATATCAAACCTGACAAATACTTTTGCTAAACACAAATTTTCAACTCTGAAGTAACACCAGTCAAACGATCTACTATACAAGCACGCCTTAATAATATTTGATGTAATAAGTCTCTCATGCTCTCGCTCGCCTAATTACTAAGCTGATATTTGATCAATACCTTTATAATGTTCCAATATGTGTTGGTAATTTCCACGAATCAATTGCCGAACTATTGACTCGGGACAGTTTTATGTCTACAGTTATTATGTCAAACATAATTAATAATATATTGGCTTTTTCTTTTTTAACTGTTATCTATTACAAGAAATATATGATGTTCAACTAGTCTTTAACCCTAACCCCACCCAAAGATAAATATTCGGCAAGAGGCCAGTTCATTATATAAAAAATAAGACTTCAGATGCTTTCTCTTCACGACTTTGTACCCAATCCATAGTGAAGGGTTGATCTGATGTAATAGGGATAGCTCTACCCAACTAAAAAAGCGGAAATTCATTGATTTAATTTTCAGTTTGGCTTAATTTCTTGCAACACAAAACCAATCTGCATAGACAATCCAGTTCCACTGAAGCTTAGAAAATGTAGCGCGGTCGCAAAGGACGCGAGACAAGCGTGGTAACATCTCTATGAACTTAGTACACGCGCAGTACACACGTGGCAAAGAAGCTGCGAAAATTGTAACATTTGCAACGGTGCCTTCGTGTAGTCGACGTCTTCACCACGGCCCTTGCGTGTCGGCCACGACCCCAAGTCTTTATGGCGTTGTCATGGCGATGTAACGATAGTTTCACAACTGTTGCACGATTTCACCACGCCCTAATAGGGCTACCACTGCGGATATGTTAAGGTTCACACTGCGTTTATTGAGTTCTTAATACGACCATGGCGCGGCTACCAAGCTAGCATTACTCGCCTATGGCGATCATGCTTTTCATGTACGACTTGATTTAAAAACGGGCGATTCGAAGTTCATACATCAGTGTACAATATCGTCATCTTGAAATTTCGAACAAGCTTATATATAGTCGCCGTGATCACGTGGTGGAAACGCACGTTCGCTAGTAGAAGACATGTGGTGAGAACTCCTATGAGCGTGGTTTATAGAGCGCAGCGGGTTCAACGATGACCGCCGTGAGAAAGCGGTATAATCGCACAGGTCGCAATAAGAACGCGACTTTTTTACGTTTGTAATTTTGGGACGTACTTTTTCTGCTCGGTGTTAACGCTTGCCGGCGACCTTGCGCATTTTCTTGTCGCCGTATGTCTCAGCAGCGCAATAAGGACACCACTCGACGAAAAATGGCCCCTGAGCAGGTCAAGATCACCACATCGTGCAGTGGTCTTCATAATATAGCGTTTGCAAACTCCATGGTTCTGCCAAACGGTTTCGGCAGCGCAGTAAGCACGCCACGGGGGCATATAGAGGGCTTAGGACCCTTCAAAATATTTGCTGAAAATTCAGATTGTCATTGAGAACTTGGTTTGAAACATGAAACAACACGGTAACCAAAGAATAACAGTTTCTCTTCCTTTGTTTATTGTTTTAAAATAAAACACATATTAAACCAATTAACCAATAATAATGTCCACGTGACCACCATCAACTGAAAAAAAGGTGAAGTCTAGTTACTTGTTGAAATAATATTTGACGTTTTAGACGATCCAGTGGACATGATCTGATGGCGACTTTATTTAAGGCCGAGAGGGACGAGACCTGCATTTATAAATACGATTTTCATATTTTAACAGCCTTCCATCTTCTTTCCATCGGTTCAGTCCATATTATTTCTTATTCGACTGCAACGAATATTGGTCCAAGCTGGGGTTCTATTCGAAAGTCGCGTTTTTACCTACATATTCTACCCACAAACCCTCCCCCACATACCCGCCACACGTTTGACTAAAAATCACGATAATTAATAATATGCTTTTTTTTTTTTATCGGAAACACTTACGATGACTTGATACTTTCACACTGGCACCATTTTTGCTTAATGTAAAATTATGTATGTTCAAAACGGCGTTTCCACGTAAAACTGATATTTTATAATCTCCATTGAAGCCTCTCATGTGAACATTCCCGCCAACTGGTAACGGATGGGACTCGCTTGTCTGCCATTCTTTATGAATCAAATCTTGAAACATTTGTCCGGATGGATTTATCTGAAATATTAAGACGGTAGATTTTTAAACAGGCCAGAAACACAAACAAATTCTTGGATATTATAGACTGGCGGGCCCTATCATAACAGTTTTTTTTTATGTTTGACTACACTACATGTACTTAAAGAAATAGGGGCACATGTACTTACGGTAACTTCATAGTCATTAATTAAAGGGCCACGTAGTTACAGTAACATCATGACCATTAAATAAAGGGATGTGTACTAACGGTAACACCACAACCATAAAATAAAGGGGCGCGTACTTGCGGTAGCATCGTGGCAATTAAATAAGAGGTACGTACTTATGGTAACATCGTGATAACTAAATAAATAAAGGCACATATGCGTGCTATAACACTATGACCATTAAATAAAGTGGCATGTATTTTTAGTAACATCATGGTCATTCACTATAAGGCCATGTACTTATGGTAACATCATGGTCATTAAAAAGGGGGACATGCGTGTAGGCCCGACTTAAGGTAGCATAATGATTATCAAAGTAAAGGCACGCTTACTTACGGTAAGACCGTACTACTATTAAATAAAGGGACACGCACTTACGGTAACATCATGACCATTAAATAAAGCAGCATGGGGTCGCCAGTGTTGTTTATCCCAGAAACCCCACACGAGAACACCTTCAACTGCTGGATGACCAAAGTACAACCTCAAAAACTGACCATACTTATTGGCCATTTTAACCGGGTCGCCATAATTATAGTAGTCTAACTCTGTGATCCATAATGGCAGCCCTGTTTTAGCAAGTTCATCTAATCGATACTGAAATATAATTGATTGGTATTTTTTTTATATTTTAATATGTTTACTATTACATGAACAGAGTTGGAGATCAACTTCACGTTCAGTGAGATTCCGTTCATTTGGTTTTATTAATTCTGCCCTTTATTATGGTTAAACCTTATTGATTTATAGGCGAGGCCCGATTTTTCGTAGTATTCATTACATAAATTAATTACCTTCATGGTGGGCAGATGGCTTGGATCCCATAGATGACTCTGTATGCCTAAACCATATAAAGGTGCTCCTGCAGACTGGAGGAAAGAACTCTGATGTTTCAGTGCCTGGAAAATAAACAATGCAAAAGGCAGCTACCTTAAGAAGTGGTCAAATGTGTTCTTGAAAAACCGCGAAAATGTTTAGAATATGAACGTGAAGTAAGAGGTACAATTGCGTAAAACGCAATCCGACTATTTTCTATTTTCGGAGATTTGATGTTTGGGAAACTGTGGATTAAACGGGTCTGTTGCTAAAGCCATTATCAATATTATGTAGTGCGCAAAGGCTTACAAAATTATCATTTCTTTCAAATGTTTTCATGTACAGACGCCACGAAGCAATATTACAACACATGGTTTGTCTTTTTATAGACTGTCGATTATGACTATATTTGCGAAGAGGTAAAGACGGTAGCCTTGTCTGGGGAATGTAAATGTTGTTATAAATGAGTTTTGTTTGGTTTTGATACCGCCTTTTCGCCTTGAATGCTATTTAGTTGTGGCTACTAACATTTAAAAACAAAAGCTATTTGAAGAAAGATCAATAAGTAAGAGTAAGACGCTGATTCGCCGACTCGCTAACTTAGGGGTCTCGGGTTCGCTCCATGTGTTGACCGACACGGTCCCCCCTTGTCAGTGGTGCAGTACCAAAAACCGAGATCCCGTGTACTTGACAGTTGGAATTCGAAATCCGGGCAAAATAACCCTCTGAAAAGTAGGACATTAAACTTCATCTCATTTTTTGGGTTTTTTTTTTTTTTTTTTTTTTGCGGAAAGCCAGACCTATGAATACAACGCAGCACACACGATAAGCCTTTTCGGCTAAAATGAGTGATAATATGGAGTTTGTTTTGAAAATCCACCCGCTTCGATTAAAACACTTCACTCACGAACAAGGCCTCTGGTGGATTCTTGATAATATCTTGATCGTTTAGAAAAAGTTTAGCATTCGGGTCGGCTTTATGCGCTTGCTCGAACATCCAGACTGTTATATTCGGGTCACCACTCATTCTTTCAAATGTATCCGCATGAAGATTTTCGTTGTTGATATCCCAATGTTCAACCCTGAAAACAAATATTATTTACTATGTGAAATTCTCGAAAAATAAAATAAAGGAATAAAGGTAATAATACATTCAGCCCATTGTCCAATTATAAAACATAAAAACCAAATGCACAGCCAGCTGACGAGTGACTATATAGTGGTGATTGAATATTAGAAATGAATTGAAATGGATAACGTCCTGTTCTGTGCTATGTAGGACTTTTGTAGAATTTTTGCTCTTGAAACTAATAATGGCATTATATTGTATTAATTATTAGAGTTACATATTTGTACTTAAATTAAGTTAGCGAATATTGTCACATGAAAAGGGTCATTATGTGGTACTCATTCAGTTCTAGGTTGATAACAGATATCGAGTGTGAAATTTCTTCAGTAAATTTCCACTAACCATATAAAGGTGGGCTTCAACGTCATTTGACTAAATTAACCTATCTCTAATTATTTACATTATTTTTGACCAATTAGATAATTGAAGGTCCAAAACACAAGCTACAAAACTAACATACTGGTGAGACAGCAGACATATTCTGGAAGGGAAAATTGTAACAGTTTCTATCAGTATCCGGACCTACTCTTACATTGAATCCCAACTGTCATGGGTTCTTCCATGTGCAGGTCAACGGGTACACGAGATCTATGGTTGTTCGTACCGATTAGAAGCTGCGCCTGTCAGGCCCTCCGTTCTGCACCACTAACAATGGGAACCAACGCTGGAAAATATTGGGGAACTTTTCCCGATTTCCTAGCTATAAGTGAACCAGCATCATAATCACTGAGCCATTGCTGCTCCCTTGAATATTAGATGTATTTCCAACTTTAAACACTATCTTTATTTAATTTGCTCCGCTCATTGTAGCGCAAGTACGACCTTATTCGACTGATACTTACTTTCCTTTCAGTGGAACGACTACATCTTGGATTCTCTTCTGAAAAGCTTTCATCACCTCGTCTTTGGTGAGCGTTTTTACCCAACCAGGCAGTCTCCCTTTACTAAACAGGTTATGAGCTCGGACTTTAATCCTAAATAATAAAATATATTATACAAAGAGAAATTAGCGCCTTTTGTCTCTTAAAATTGAGTACGCGTTTGGAATCATGGAAATACTGTAACGAGGTTTAACATCTTGTCAACACAATGTGTTTACGCCCACCGTTTATCAAATTCCAACTGTCAAGATTTAACGTGCATGACTTGGCACACTTCACTTACCGAGTTTAAAAAATACCACACTGGGTTCCGACCACGAGCCTTGTTAGTGAGGCCCTAAGCTCCGCACGTAAATACAATAAACCATATATTATCATTATAGTTTGATTTCATAATATTTTAACCACTAAGTAATAAATAGTAAGCTCTCAAAACAGTGTGTTGTATGATATTGTTTTGTATGTCAAAATTTTATCATTTTGTAGAACCTACCCTCTACTTATGAGGTTGTCGATGGCTTTGAATTGGGATGTTAAATGTACGTCACCCTGTAAGCAATGAAAGAAAATTACAACAAAAAAAAAGAAATGTGTGGTGTTTAACTATGGAAGGATAACGTTGCCAATATAAATTCAATGTTCACTGCACAAACTGCCTTTGTCACCAGTTCAAAATACGTATTTTAGTTTTACAGTTTGCAATTTTCATTGCACTACAATATCAATGTCACAGTGTAGATCCCATATAAGGTATATGTTCTACTATGCTAAGTTATATTATGCATTTGTCTATTATGCAAAGCGTAGAAGTGCAATGTGCAAAATAACTATTATACTGTATTTTGTATTATTGAAAAGTGTATTCTGAATTTTAACACTGTGACAATTGTATTGTATAGCAATGAAAATTGCAAATTGTAAAACTAAAATATTGGCAACGTTATCCTTCCACATTGTCTCCTGAATACATCACCAGTCGGGAGCAAAATTCCAACTGATTATGTTTATTTTTACGTGCATGTCGATATGTTGGCGGCCAGGCCTTGTTTTTCCGTCCTCGATCTGACTGTCCTTATCAGCTACTATGATGACATGAGCATTTAAGTGGTTTGCGTGGAAATAAGCGATTCCAAGAGATACGCATGTGTATTTAACTATAAAATCGGGCCGTTGCTATAAGACCAGTTCGCTTAGACCCACGTGAACGCAGCACTCTCCCAGCTTCACTTTAAGCGTGTGGAATTTAATGACCTTTGCCCCACCTATGACTTCATATGACAAAGTTGCATTAGCTTTAAATTTAATGACTGACGATATTTTAAAACCCGAATAAAACCAATCTTTATAATGTAAACTGAATTAAGAAAATATTACTACCTGTGTTTTTTCACAACTTCCCCATTTTATAGAATCTTCGGTGACGGCCCATTCAAACAAATCGTAAAATCTCTTTTGATATTCTGTATTTTCATAATCTGTACTCATTGATCGACCTAGCGAGATGGCACTTCCAAATGCAAACTCATGACGTATTTGTTCAACCTAAAACACACATAGTAAATGGTCGTTTTATTGTGTGTATAGAGCATTATTTTATTGAGTTCGAAGCATTTGAAATTAAATGTATTTGCAAATACCCGACGACAAATGCATACATACTGTTGCTTTTTCGTCTGCCACTTTTGTAAAGTGATATTGGCCGCCAAGTTGGCTGGTGTGTCTGACCCTTTTATTGGCCTTTGTGGTGAATATTTGTTGGAATATATTACCAATGCAGTTTATACCCGATATCTTGATATAATATATTTAAAGCGTTAATTTCATATTTTTAAGTTATGTTTTTAAAATATATTAAAATAAAGACTTAAAATAGATGGTACCTATAAACAGTCCTACCTTGTTAAAGTATAATCCTAATATTCCTATAATTCACTATTGCCAGTTGAGAAATTGGCAAAATGTCATTTTCAACTTCAAATTCAAACGTTTGAAGATAGCTATTGCATGGGGGGGGGGGGTGTTAGAAAAACAAGGGAGATAATTGTATTATTATTTCCAGTGTTAGTGATTTATAAGTCTGGGAAATAATGCCTATGTTCGTATAATAGTGCGTTGACAACCTATTGAGCAAAAGACAAAGAAAGAATTATGTTTTGACTTTCTTACAAAATATGAAATTATCGCTTTAAAGACGCAACATTCTAGATATTAATTTGAAAATATTACCCTGACAGTAAGATCTTTAGCTGCTGATGGGTGGTCTTCCAGACTACAAAGCACAAACAACATTCAAATAATCCACTATTTTCACAAACAATTTAGCAGTCATTACAACACGGCTGTTTGGGTTTTCTAGTATTCATCATATAGTTGCACACCACATTGGTTAACAGCTGAGCTGGGATATTGGACTTTATTAGACTTTCTGGTTTGGAGTTGGGCTTAGTTCAGAGGTATGAGTGTGATGCTTTGTCGTGGTCCCTTTTTATACGCAAAGATAACCAGTTATGTTAATTAAATAGATTTTCCCAATCAGTGGAAAGTGGTGATGTAGTGATTCCGGAATATTTAGAACAAATTTAAGTTAAGGTCATTCAAACAAGAACTGGTTTGTGATCCACATATCTCTACCTGTAGTTACCTGATAATAATATCTGATTTTCTATGTTTCTCTATATAGTCATCAGCTAGGGCTTGCCAGTTAGAGTTGTTGGGTAAATCGACTATAGAAACATCATCCAGCAAATAATTAACACTAGTATCTGCTATTTTCAGATACACACGGGCATAGCTTTTAGCCTCTGAAATTTAACGAAGGTTGTTTTTTGTTATTCCAGTAACCAGTAGTCTTTACTCACTCTTCTTGGGTGCAATGTTAAAGAGACGATATCGCTTTTATAACCTTCACCCGTTGATTTACGGACCATTGGCCGCAATTGGAATTTTTGTTCTATACAGTTCACAAGTATTTCGGGAGAAGGGCGCAACCCTGGAAAGGAAGGTTACTGATTGATAGGGTTACTGATCAGGCCTCGCCCCCGCCCCCCTGCAAAAATTTTCGCCCCCCCCCCCCTGTGAAAAAGTTATCGACCATAAAAACAGTAGATATACAATGTCCGTCAGGTTTGCAGCACCCTTGTTACAAATGGGACTGAAACGCACTATTGCACATGACACCTATCAGGGTGCGTCATTAGAAGACTGAAAGTACACATGAAGATGGGAGACATGACTTAATGTGAGGGTTATTTCAGGTCAGTTATCTATAGACAATGAAACTATATACTTACCCCAGTGGAAATGATAATCAGCCCCTATTTCTACCCATTCATTTAATCTGATATATCTATCGTTAGCTATAGTATCATAGTAATGTTTACCTATAAACAATAATGTAAAACATTAAAAACACACTGTAGAGATGTGACTCTTATTAAAAATACAGTAATCGTTTCACCATAGGACTGTTGTGTTTATGAAGCCACGGTGATTCAGTGAGTAACACGCTGTCTCACTAACCCGGAGGCCCTGTGTTCGAGCCCTGCATTGGCAGAGAAAGTTCATTGGAATTTCTTTCGACGTGGTTCCTCCTTTTCAGTTGTGCAGGATAGAGCGTATAGTCGTGTACACATCGGCGCGCACGTAAAAGATCCATTCGAAGTTGGAAATCGATATAAGTGTAGGCCGTTGCCGATAGTCACTGACGTCACTACATTTGTAATTTGACTAAAATTTTCAATATTAGTGACTGAAGGGGTTAAAAAACGTGGGATTGAATTCAATATGCTTACATAACATACCGATAATAGGCACACACAGTACTCGGCAATTTTCAATCATTAAAATAAAAATTAGCACTCTTACAAAAAAAATTATTTCTTACCATCTTTTCGAATAGTTTCTATCATGACAGAAACCATGTCGTAATGTTTGCTTGTTGGAAGGTTCAAGAATTTAATGAAAGCTTTGATAACCACCCGTTTACTGGCTAAATGACCATTGACACCCGTAGCTATACCATCAGCATTTTGTCTGCAAATATATTTATCATGGCTTAGCTTAAAAGCGATTTTCCGGTTGAAATCGGAAAAAATATACCATGTGTTAATTTCGTTTTATCTTTATTAACATCTGAAATATTTTGTTTAAAGCCCGGTTAAGCTTAAGTAATCGTTATGACTAATCAAATTTTCTGCATTGGTATATTGTGCTGCGCATTATGGTAAATTACAAGAACGCTTATATATGTGGCAGTGGTTTAGGCTTATAACCATTTAGAAATCAATTGTCTGTATAAATGTTACTCTTCATTACTTTCATTAAGGTTTAGATGATAGAAAGATACTATACATGTGCTGTGTAAAACTGAAATGGGAAAATCCAAAAGTAATTTAAATCATAGTCTCTGGCCCAAAGCTATGTTTGTATAATTCTTTAGGTACAGGATGAGGCTTACCGTGAAGACACCATGACACTATATTGACCATTATGAGGTTGTTTGACTCTGGCCATGGTACATTTACTACACTGCCATGTGTCCATGTATGATCCTTCAAAATCTCCATTAGATATGTATCCACCCCTAGTCACTTGCAACAAGCCGTAGACTACTGATAGAAGACTGAATAAAGAGGTCATATTGGATAGTCCCATCTTCTCTAGAAATACTGTTTTATCTTTTGACAGGGACTTATGTAATACGTGCTTATCTATCCAAACAGTCCTATAGATAAACTTTATCTTTCAAACCCCGATTCACTCGTCAGCAAAGTTCACACGTGCTGGGTCAATATACAAGCCATAAGAACAGAAAGGGTAATGATGCCCCCATAGGTGTGTGCTTTAAAAAAATGAAAATGGTACTATATATATCGTTTTCCATGGACATGGAACTGACCATGGGTAAATATCTTGAGGCGTTACAAGGGGCGGGCGAAATCGAGAGCTCAGTACGTCTACAAGCGCATGTCAGTTTGAATAAACAAGTCAAACTATAACATACCAAAAAATTTGACAAGTTGAAACCCACTCCAAAAGTAATACCACCAATGATTACCTAACCAAAACAGTTGTCAACATTAGTGACCGAGATTTAACATAAGATCAAATCAATCTACCATCCAACCAAAAACCTCATACAAATACCTTTCTAGCTAATATCGAAAAGGGACTAGCACTAGGTGGAAGGTGGAAGGTGGAATACCTCAGACATCAAGTAACCGACCTACTTCTTTAAAGCCAAACCTCAACCAAGTAACATCACCCAGAACCAGAAGAGGGGACTAAAAGAATTACTTAATAATCCGAAGATAACAATCGTGCCAGCTGATAAGGGGGAAAGCTGCTGTAGTAATTAACATAGATGAATATCATTCCATCGCATTGCGAGTTCTTGGGGGGGTCACGGTGGCTAAGTGGATAAGGCGTTGGTTCGCTAGCCTGGAGGTCGGGTGTTCGATCCCTGCATTGGCCGAGAAAGTTCATCTCGATTTTCCGGCGTGATTTCCCCTTGTCAATGATGCAGAAGGAGGGCCTGACAAGGACAGCTGCCTAATCGTTCGGATGGGACGAAAATCCGAGGTCCCGTGTACACATTGGAGTGCACGTAAAAGATCCCTTGGCAGTTGGAATTCGATATAAGAGTAGGCCGTAGCCCCGCTGCCCGGGCAAAATTTCCCTCATAGCACACTGTATGGCGTATGCCCGTCTTCCATTAGCACAGGTTAGGTGCAAAAGAGTAGGACGTTAAACCCCATTTCATTTGCGAGTTCTTGAAACCCGCCTCCACCAGTCCTCTACACCGTTGGATACATCATTACAAGTTGACACAATTATTCGCCTGATCAAGCAATGTCTGGACTCAACTTACTTCTTGTGGAGAGATAACTATTATGAACAGATTCATGGATTACCATTATGGGAAGGCCATTATCCCCACTATTTTTTTAAATCTACATGGCATCACTAGGGAAGAAGCTATTTAACCGCTCCATTTAAACCGCTAATTTGGCTTTGAAAAGTTGACATCTTCGTCATGCTAAAAGAAGAAGAAGGTGCGACCGTTTTCCCGAATAACCTCAACAACCAACATCCAAGAATGAAGTTCACTATCGAAAATGAAATCAATAGCAGCCACCCATTTCTTAACGTACTGGTAAAAAGAGAGAACGCCCAGATGACTACCTCAGTATACCGAAAACCAACAAATACAGATCGATCCACTACAAATCCAACCACCCCACCAGCATAAAATCAGGCATTATCACCACCTTTACCAAAAGAGCCAAGAATATTTGTGACCCCGAATCCCTCCCCATAGAAATCCAACACTTAAAAGAAGTATTTACCCACCACAACGGATACCCAGAAAAAATGGTCAACAATGTCATCAATGCCACACTTCCCGACCTACCAAAACCTGATAAACCAAAAAAACGATAAACCTCCAATTAAAATCTTTCCACGGCAACATTTCCCACCAAATTAGAAGAATACTGGAAACAGAAGCAGATATTGTAATCACCTTCTTGAAGGGCGTAACAACCAAAGACATAGTAAAGGCGAATGGAAAGCTAAACCCCACCAAACCCTTCTCACCAAAAGACTGTGTCTATAAAATCAACTGCAGTAGTTGTCAGGAAATTTACATTGGAGAATCCAAAAGAACATTAGTTATCCGACTGAAAGAACATATTATGTCAATACCCCTCATGGCACTGAGTTGATTGAACTAAGGTAAAATCATTGGCCGTGAACCACCACAACAAAAGAAACATTAGAATTCATGAGGCGATCAACATTCGAAGACATGAACCATAACTGAACCGAGACTCAGGCGTTTATATTCCCATAGCATATGAACGCATAATTAAATTGTAAACAGTTCATCCCCACCAATTCCCCATAAAAACCATATTTAGATAGTCACATCATTTGCTTATGTAATTCAATTACAATATCTGACCCCTAACATTTATAATATCCATAATGTTGTGATTTTTTTGCCATTTTCATTCTGGGGGGTTGGGATGGCCTAGTGGTCTATAGAGTGCCGCGCTTCGACCTCTAGCTGGCCGGTCACCTCTGGCTTGCGGCTGTAGTTTCGATCCCTGGTGTGAGCGTATGTGGCATGGAGATAGGGGCAGGAGCGTTTTAAGTTTATCATGGTGGAGGCTATACAATTTTGAGGGCCCTCTTTCGCGAGGGGGGGGGGATCTTTTATTTTTCCAATTTCTTTGCCTTTGGATAGGGGCGCCTTCTCAACCTCGTATTTTTCCTCGGGGCATTCTGGTTTCCTCCCACAGGAAAGACCCTTGCGAGTGCGCTAAGATAATAAAAATGAAAAATAAGACTTGTCTGCGATATCACCTTCGGTGGAAGCGGACGTTAAACGCCAAGAACAACAATCATTATTTATGTATTTGTGTATCACTGCTTGATACGACTTGTGAAATCTCGCCGAAACGTCACAGTAAAATAAACCATAGTAATTGTTATTCCATAAAAGTGTGTTTTCTAATTATGTTCCAATTACTAAATGTCATTCAAAGAATACAACCACAAGGCAATCCCACTTAGGTTACACCTGCGTTCTTGCCCAACAAAGCCAGTCGAGAGCCAAACTCAACAAGGGTATCTTAGGCTGAATAGGAATTGATTCTGTTGCTGCAATTCTGTGACAATACCCCCCATCCCCCCACCCCCCACCCCCCAAGTGCCGCATGCGACCCTTTCTCCGAATCTGTGGTACCTTAGACTTTCCAGTGCCCATACACCTCGAAAAACGATGATTTGACCACCTGGATCTTCTGGAGGAAAACATGCCCTTTATATGACTGTAACAGCTGTGATTAACCCCAGGCCTTTAATGGACGTAAAAAACGTCTTTGATAGAGAATGTGACTAGCTTGTCGGATTGGGATTCTCTGGCGTTCAGCCAAAAACTAGTTCCTTTTGGAACTGTCTTTGAGCGAACGATATACACTGACATTGTCCGCTAAAAGACAGTTCCTAAAAGAACTAGCCAAAAACGTATTTGGTAGATGGATCGAAGTGTATGGTCTTCCTCGACATCTGTGGAAAATCTTTAAATAATAAAGAGAAAATGCGATGAAAAGAAGGAATGGTCGATAATTAACTTAGAAGCGTCTAGTTAGCAGGGAAACTTGTTTATTCCATTGCTATCCAGGCCATACCACGAGGAGGTCGCATCTACATACTGAAGTCACGTACTGAAACGCGTAACCCGCTATCTTCCCATATTGACTTCAGTCAGGGAAGTTCTCCTGGATTAAAGGGATGGTACTCTTGGCATCCACCAATTTAATTACTGGAAAACTGTTCACAAAGTGTATACCGCGGACTTTGTGCTGTGTCTCGCGCCATTTTGAGGTTAAATTTTTTAGCGTTTTCGACTTTTTCTCTAAGGGAACTTGGCTGTAATACTCTTCAACCGTGAACACGGCCTCGGCCATGGCCCTGGTAGGCACGGACCCATATGGACCAACATGATAAGCCTCAAATAAGGCCTCCTGCAACAACTTGATTATTTGATCAAGTGGCATCACACCCGACCCAACCGAAGATACGGGAGGGGGGGGGGGGGTAGTAACAGGCCAAACACTGTCCATTACTACCTCAACACCCGTTGTCTTTTATAATTTTCTGGACATCCGGAAATCTTACCCAGCCATCATTACAAGGGACAAGTCTCAATATATCCGTCATGCGAATCTTTGGATCTATAAAGTAATGGCGGCTTGAATTGTCGTGGGATATTCTTAACGCCTTTTCCTTACTCTTTGAGTGAACTCTTGCCAAATGCCGAGAAATGAAACAAAGGGGACACTGCTTAGTGTATCTACCGGACATGTTTGAAACGTTGGATATATGACTAAAACTTAAACCTTAACCAAATCAATATGAGGGTGGGAAAGTCTTAGCACAAAAATAAATAAATAACTTTAACCTAATCAACAATTTAAATGCACAAAAAGTGAATATTTAACCTGAATAAAATGTCAACCATAACCGAATCAGCAATGTATCTCGATGCGATAGACGAATATTTAATCTAATCTGACTAAAAGTATATAATTAATTATTAAAGTATATAAACAAAGGAAGAATTTAACTGTTTATGGTATCCTAAAGTACAAATATAATCCAACGAAGAAATTCGCACAATGAAGAAAACACGGGTAAAAAATTTGCACAATGAAGAGAGCACGGGTAACGTATACTAAGTACAAACTCTAAAACACGGGTAACGTATACTAGTCCAAACTCTGAAACACGAATGACAGCTACCTTACTTACGTTCTCTTCCACATAAGTGATATCGCAGACTAATGACATTTATCGATTCCTGCTTACTTATATATATACGGGAATGGAACGATTTGTGTAATCCCAACTAATACTGCAGGATTAATCTAACACCTTATCCGACTTCACACCAGCCAAGACGGCGACATGCTGCCGCAATACAAGAATTAGGTAATGTGTTTGTTGAATTTTTATTTCTGAATAAATGTTTTGTTTCACAGTTAGAATTCCAAAGTATGCAGTTAATATCCCATAGGTTGAATCTATATTATATGTGTCCTTAATCAATGAATCAATTTTAATTCAGTTTAAACACACACTGTTTGAAATTCCCAACATATTATGTAGTGCACAAAGCAACCAAATAACAGGGCTTGTTAGCATTCCCCAAAGTTATGTTTTATTACAAAAATCGAACAGCGTAGTCGTGAGATCTTTAAAGCTGCAATTTCATATTTTTAAGTTATATTTTTAAAATATTTTAAAATAAAGCCTTAAAATAGATGGTATCTATAAACAGTCCTACCTTGTTACAGAATAGTCCTATTAATCGTATAATTCACTATTGCCAGTTGAGAAATTGGCAAAAATATCATTTTCAACTTCAAATTAAAACGTTTGAAGATAGCTGTTGCATGGGGGGCCCCGGGGGGGGGGGGGGGTGTGAAAACAAGGGAGGTAATTGTGTTATTATTTACGATGTGAAAGATTTTTAAGTGTGGAAAACAATGCCTATGATTGTATAATAGTGAGTTGACAACCTATTGAGCAAAAGACATAGAAATAAATAAGTTTTGATTTTCTTAGAAAATATGAAATTCCCGCTTTAAAATTAAAGACATGGGCGTATATACGAGCCGGGGGTGGGGGCAGCTGACTTTTCGGGCAGACAGGTAAAGTAAGAAAAAAAAATATTTCTTCTACTTGGCAAAATAAATTGCCCGAAATCTAATAAAACACCCATTTTATGGGCTAGAATAGCAGTAAAAGGCGTTTGCGGCCGTCAAATATTCCAAAATTTTCTTGGGAGGTCTATACAAGGTCAGTCCCGCTTCTTCGCCTCTCGAAGAAAACCGGCGCCGCTGTCTGTAAACCTGATTGTTTTTTAGTTTTGCTTCCCTAACTGTCCTTGAGCCCTAATAAAACATTAATTTTACATTTCTTTTCATAACCACGAATTTGTATTGAGTTGACTATGGATTAAAACATTTTGTCTGAAGCCACTCTACTTAGTGCATCGATTATTATTTGTGAATGCAGCTGCAACGGTCTGATTGGATGGTTGGAATTCGGAATGGGATTACGGTTACAAAACCATTGGACACACGGGCTAGAATAACAGAAAAGGCATTTGCGGTGGTTAAATTTTCAAAATTTTCTCGAGGATGAGGCCCCCATACCCCGCGACGATTGATTGGTTGTTTGGAATTCGGGTCAGTTATTTGATCAAATTGAAGTTATTGTATTCACAGGCTGGAATAGCAGGAAGACGCGTTTGCGGCAGTTAAATTTTCAAAATGTTCCCGTCTTCGTGGACTGTAAACGATTAATTGAAATTCGAGTCAGCCACATTAATTAAGCTAATTTAGACCACTTTGATGTTGCTTTGTTCACGGGTTGAAATAGAAGGAAAACGTGTTGCAGCCCTCAAATATTCCAATGATAAAAGATACATTCTCGGCTACAAACTGGGTGATTTGATGATATATTAGGACAAAAAACACATTCAAACTAATTAATCTATCATAATTTTGATTCAAATAAGGCGCTGGTTCGCTAGTCTGGAGGTCGGGTGTTCGATCCCTGCATTGGCCGAGAAAGTTCATCTCGATTTTCCGGCGTGATTTCCCCTTGTCAATGATGCAGAAGGAGGGCCTGACAAGGACAGCTGCCCAGTCGAAAAACCGAGGTCCCGTGTACACGTTGGAGTGCACGTAAACGATCCCTTGGCAGTTGGATGGCGTATGCCCGTCTTCCATTAGCCCAGGTTAGGTGCAAAAGAGTAGGACGTTAAAGTTCCAATTTCACATTTTCTAAGAAAGTCAAAACATAATTATTTCTATGTCTTTTACTCAAAAGGTTGTCAACTCACTATTATACGGTCCTGGGCAAAATTTTTTGGGCATTATAAAGGGTGACACAGGGTGATTGAGGAAATAGTTACTCAATTACCTCCCTTGTTTTCCCATTCCTCTCCATGGACGGCCATCTTCAAACGTTTGAATTTGAAGTTGAAAATGATATTTTTGCCAATTTCTCAACTGGCAGTACTGAATTATAGGATTAATAGGATTATTCTTTAACAAGGTAGGACTGTTTATAGGTTCAATCTATTTTTGGGCTTTATTTTAATACCACATAAAATAGTAATTTTTAATTGCATATATTGATAGCCAAGGGTTACTACATTCATTTTACGGCAAGTTCACTCCAATCTGATTAAAATCAATTCAGATATTAACGTTTAAACATGCGACAGCCAAAAACGGTTTTCAAATTTTCAATTACGACCTTAATCTGGTTGATTGGCTGGTGACGTCACAGGCACTACACATAATCTATACACATTATCTATACAATATATCACTATCTGTCAATATATCACTGTATACACATCGCCAGTTAACACGTGTGTATTTGTCGATCCAATTAACATTTGACTGGCGTAATCATTAACTCGTAATTTTACACGTAAGCTACGTATCACTATACTATATATGTCAAAGCATTTTCAAAAGCCGAATGCTGTCCCTACAGATCAACTACCAAACAATATGTGTTTTATTAAATAAAGGGAAGAACTTCTCACTAAACCTATTCCATGGTTCAAGGCCGCAATTGGAAAGATTGCAAAATCATATTCTAAAAACAGGAAGAAGCCTCGGCTCTCCTATGTCTTGTCTGCGATATCACTTCTGTGGAAGCGGACGTTAAAACATCAGGTAGTAGTAGCAAAAGCCGAAGAGTTGCCCCTATCCCTAAGAAGAAAAGAACTAGCAACAAGGTATTGGGCTAAGATCTCGCAATTGGGCGAGAGATCCCCGGCCTTTGTCAGCCTAAAGAAGACAAGATATGTAAGAGATCCTAGAAAGAAAAGCTTCGGCCAGGGTATCAGGGAAACAGTCAAGGAACTACGACTGGAGGAGCTCGTGATAAACGAACACGACCCACCATCGATCGCTCCTTGGACACTCCCAATACCACCAGTCAATCTAGATCTGCTACAGAAAACCGACAAGAAAAACAACCCCACTGCAGCACGGGCTCTCTCTCTGGAACACCTGGAAGACAACTGGCCGTCAGATGACTGGGAACATGTTTATACGGATGGCTCACGCAATCCTGAAAGGGGCACCAGCTCGTTTGGAATATACCTGCCAAACGGGGAACAGGGAATAAGCAGGAAACTGCCCAATAACTGTTCGGTGTACACTGCAAAGATTGTGGCCATCCGTGATGCTATATCATGGATCTCTTATCAAAAGACTAGTAAGTTCGTCATCCCAAGCGACTCTCTGAGCAGTCTGATTTCAATCCAAAATGACAACTCGGACTCAAGACCAGAAGTTATTTTGGAAATCAGGCAGCTGTACCAGAGGGTCCTAGAGAAGGGAAGCAAATTAGAGCTCGTGTGGATTCCATCACATGTGAACATTAGAGGAAACGAGGAAGCAGATCGACTCGCTAATGAAGGTCTCGGGGACACAGCACCACTCCGCACCATAGAATACAGCACCACGGAAATCTACAGTATGGTAAAAAGACAGGTCAATTCACTCTGGGAATTAAAGCTCGTTGAACTTGACACATACAGATTCCGGCTGGATGACAAGATCTACACGAAGACAGCTATCAATCACCCTAGAAGAGATATATGCAAACTTATATCGAAACTAAGGGTGAAAGAGCGGCTGCGAGACTACAAACACCAAGTCATCGTCTGTGAGTGCGGAGAAGAATGTACCACCAACCATGTCCTGGTAGACTGCGAGGTATTCAAGGAAGAGAGAACGGAACTAGTGGAGATGATGGAGACCAACAACATACCGCTCAGCACTAAGAACCTACTCTTTCCAAGACCCGATCTGAAGCTGCAAATCTTCGAACTAATCCACGATTTAATGAGCACCGTTGGATTAAGTAGAATAGTGAAGTAAGAGGGGGCTACGATAAGACGAGCTCGGCATCTAAACACTAAACTACATAGGGGATATACACCAAAGTAGCGGGCTAGTGGAGTAAGGGAGGGTCACGGTAAGACGAGCTCGGCATCTAAACACTAATCCACTAGAAAAACACCAAACCTACAAAGTGGGATAAGTGGAGTAAGGGGAGGCCACGATAAGACGGGCCTGGCACCTAAACACTATACCTCAAAAGATGACTTCTACCAATCCAGAGACGAGACACATATATGTCTGCATAAATGCTGTCCCTACAGATCAACTACCAAACAATATGTGTTTTATTAAATAAAGGGAAGAACTTCTCACTAAACCTATTCCATGGTTCAAGGCCGCAAATGGAAAGATTACAAAATCATATTCTAAAAACAGGAAGAAGCCTCGGCTCTCCTATGTCTTGTCTGCGATATCACTTCTGTGGAAGCGGACGTTAAAACATCAGGTAGTAGTAGTAGTAGAAAAGCCGAATGCTGTCCCTACAGATCAACTACCAAACAATATGTGTTTTATTAAATAAAGGGAAGAACTTCTCACTAAACCTATTCCATGGTTCAAGGCCGCAATTGGAAAGATTGCAAAATCATATTCTAAAAACAGGAAGAAGCCTCGGCTCTCCTATGTCTTGTCTGCGATATCACTTCTGTGGAAGCGGACGTTAAAACATCAGGTAGTAGTAGCAAAAGCCGAAGAGTTGCCCCTATCCCTAAGAAGAAAAGAACTAGCAACAAGGTATTGGGCTAAGATCTCGCAATTGGGCGAGAGATCCCCGGCCTTTGTCAGCCTAAAGAAGACAAGATATGTAAGAGATCCTAGAAAGAAAAGCTTCGGCCAGGGTATCAGGGAAACAGTCAAGGAACTACGACTGGAGGAGCTCGTGATAAACGAACACGACCCACCATCGATCGCTCCTTGGACACTCCCAATACCACCGGTCAATCTAGATCTGCTACAGAAAACCGACAAGAAAAACAACCCCACTGCAGCACGGGCTCTCTCTCTGGAACACCTGGAAGACAACTGGCCGTCGGATGACTGGGAACATGTTTATACGGATGGCTCACGCAATCCTGAAAGGGGCACCAGCTCGTTTGGAATATACCTGCCAAAGGGGGAACAGGGAATAAGCAGGAAACTGCCCAATAACTGTTCGGTGTACACTGCAGAGATTGTGGCCATCCGTGATGCTATATCATGGATCTCTTATCAAAAGACTAGTAAGTTCGTCATCCCAAGCGACTCTCTGAGCAGTCTGATTTCAATCCAAAATGACAACTCGGACTCAAGACCAGAAGTTATTTTGGAAATCAGGCAGCTGTACCAGAGGGTCCTAGAGAAGGGAAGCAAATTAGAGCTCGTGTGGATTCCATCACATGTGAACATTAGAGGAAACGAGGAAGCAGATCGACTCGCAAATGAAGGTCTCGGGGACACAGCACCACTCCGCACCATAGAATACAGCACCACGGAAATCTACAGTATGGTAAAAAGACAGGTCAATTCACTCTGGGAATTAAAGCTCGTTGAACTTGACACATACAGATTCCGGCTGGATGACAAGATCTACACGAAGACAGCTATCAATCACCCTAGAAGAGATATATGCAAACTTATATCGAAACTAAGGGTGAAAGAGCGGCTGCGAGACTACAAACACCAAGTCATCGTCTGTGAGTGCGGAGAAGAATGTACCACCAACCATGTCCTGGTAGACTGCGAGGTATTCAAGGAAGAGAGAACGGAACTAGTGGAGGTGATGGAGACCAACAACATACCGCTCAACACTAAGAACCTACTCTTTCCAAGACCCGATCTGAAGCTGCAAATCTTCGAACTAATCCACGATTTAATGAACACCGTTGGATTAAGTAGAATAGTGAAGTAAGAGGAGGTTACGATAAGACGAGCTCGGCATCTAAACACTAAACTACATAGGGGATATACACCAAAGTAGCGGGCTAGTGGAGTAAGGGAGGGGCACGGTAAGACGGGCTCGGCATCTAAACACTAATCCACTAGAAAAACACCAAACCTACAAAGTGGGATAAGTGGAGTAAGGGGAGGCCACGATAAGACGGGCCTGGCACCTAAACACTATACCTCAAAAGATGACTTCTACCAATCCAGAGACGAGACACATATATGTCTGCATAAATGCTGTCCCTACAGATCAACTACCAAACAATATGTGTTTTATTAAATAAAGGGAAGAACTTCTCACTAAACCTATTCCATGGTTCAAGGCCGCAAATGGAAAGATTGCAAAATCATATTCTAAAAACAGGAAGAAGCCTCGGCTCTCCTATGTCTTGTCTGCGATATCACTTCTGTGGAAGCGGACGTTAAAACATCAGGTAGTAGTAGCAAAAGCCGACCTTTCTCGTCTTGAGTTGTAATAGATTATTTGTGACTAGAATATTTCGGAGTGTATTTCAAGATGCCGTATTATCGTTGTGTTATTGAGAGTTGTGGAAATTCCAGCAAGGAAAAGGGGAATAATGTACCGGCGTTTCATAAATTTCCCAAGGATGAAATCTTACGGAAAGAGTGGATTAATCGTATTGTTTGTGTGATCGTATGATTATTGTTGATTGTTTGATTAGTACTCGTTGACTTTTTTGTTATTTGATTTGAGATCGAATCACAAATGTTTTTGTATTAAAGTTAATCGTATTGTTTGTATGATCGTATGATTATTGTTGATTGTTTGATTAGTATTGACGATTTTTTGTAATAAAGTTAGCGTAAATTAGTCGAATAAAGTTAGCGTAAATTAGTCGAATGTGAGAAAGAAATTCGAGGGGGGCGTGATCGACTGTCCTCTGCGTGTGATTAGAATAGTGTCAAGTACAGGTGCAACGTCGTGTTTGATATTCAATTTTATACCGATATTTTAGAATCCGAATTCTACAAATTTCTTTAATGGTAGTGTCATATTTATTTCTATTTATGTAAATTCTTTTTATTTGGAAACAATTAAAACAACACTTATAGTTAAATTATAGAAAATCGCACGAGAAGCTCGAATCCTCGATTGAAGGGTGTACGTGATCAAACAACAATTTTTTTGATTGGTCAGAGGCGTCTAACCACGGGAAAATTTACAGTTACTATTGGATGACATCATGCATGCATGTATCAAACCATCTTATTTGCATATTGCATATTTTATAGAATAATGGTTGGATCGATAACCTCAACGACCTAAATGTATTACTTTTATTAGTGTGCTACCTAGTTTGCCCTAATATACAATACAAATAAGGAATATTTTCACGTTAACAAAAATATTTACTTGCCATTATATACAATAATAAATAGTCTCTTATCATCCATACAAATATTCTACGAATATTAGTCTGGATGGGTCCTCAAAATTTGACGGAAAATAGGTCATTGTCTGGATTATCCAGTCTTTTAAGTTACCACGTACTGAATCTATCAAAACAGCTCGCTTAGTCAACGATGGCACTCTTTCAAATTTTGTTTGTAAAGGTTTCAATTGAAATGGTAATTTTCTCTCGTCACGAATCAGACGTAATGCTTCTCACAATCTTCTTAATTCCTCATCGTCTCTATTTTGTTTCTAATAATAGATGTGCCAAGTGAACTGTGGGATATATTTCAACTACGCTTTATAGAATCTAGCAAAATCGGCCCGGCTTCATAAGATTTAGCACTTACCGATACTTTCATTGGATACTTAAGCCAATAGGTTCCATTGCCCATGCGTAACCAAATGTTTGGTTTTTTATGTGGTAGATTATCCAGTAATTTTCGTCAAAAATTGAGCACCGACCCAGACCCTCCGCGCGTTGAAGACTAGGAGGTTCTGGGTGACCGAGACTAAATAATAAATGGAATATTTTCACGTTATTTAATTACTTGACGCATCATGTCCCCAGCACCCAGAATGAAATTTAGCGATATTTTTCGTGTGGGCCAAAATCAAAATAAAGTTTTGTTAGATCCCATATTCTCTACATCGCCATCCTCTGTGGAACTACTACCGTCAGATAAATACGGCTCAAACATATATGGTGCTATATTAATCATTTCTCGCAACGTATCTGTATCCGATACACTGCCCGAGCTAAAAGAACTACTGCTACATGATAACTCTGAATATTCTGCCTCCATTTCGCTCGGTGTATGATAAAATGATCAATAATACAAATGATGATCTAAGTTTATATGATTATTATTTGAAACCATTTCGTTTCTTAAAAGCCGACAATTGATTATTTCTATCGGCTTAATCAGAAGCCAATTATTTTTGTCTCACGGTGGCTTATTCTGATAAAAAAAAACAAACACATGGGGAATATGGCTACAACAACTGATTTTATAAAACAAATTCTAAATTACAAAACACATTTTTCCGTAGTCAACTGTTATTTAATTAGGGGGATTAAGGAATCAGTCAGGCGTTAACGAATACACACGCCGGGTGTATATAGGTAATTAAGGAATAAACATCCCGAATATGCATTCGGTCACTGTGACGTCACTGGAGTATGAGGGGATTAAGTGTGTTTTCAATAATTGGCCAAGTCGTTTTTACGGGAGGTCTATATTTGCGACTTTGAGTGACGATATCTGAATTAATTTTCATCAGATCGATGTTAAACTGCCGTAAAATGCATATAGTAACCAATGTCTATAACCTCAATGAATTTAGTGTTCTCATTTTATGTGCTCTTTAAAAAAATGTTATTGGAGCTTTAAACCCCATTTCATTTCATTTTCTTCACAAAACATTGTAATTGCCAAGTATACCCTGCTATAAAAATCGATCAAAAGAGGCCATGTTTGCATCACGGGGTTATCCCTTTCCGTACCTATAGAAAATTCCGTACCTTGAAATTTTTGAAAAATGAACCCCAAATATGCGCTTTGGTGGCATATCTGATTATAATCTCTGTCAAATAATATTTCATAAATCGATTAACTTAGGCCAAAACCCCGACCTGCAAGTAATTTACAACCATCAACCTATGAAGTTATCATATCGTCATATTATTAATTAATGTATTATCATTGTATCATCAAGAGTCAAGAGAATTTAACTGGTTAATAAATGGGACTAGTTGATACAATTTTGACCATTGATTAACCAGTTAGGAATATTGAATAAGTAGGAATATTTTCATGGAAAAATGTCCCATTTTTGTTGCCTGGGGCGCTAGTTGATTCCCCCTGCTTTTGAAGGCCACAATACACATTGGTACAGAGTGACGAAAATGAAATTCATAAAAGCTGCTTTTGAATTTTGGATTCTGGCGTATCCCCACAAGCAGGGTGCAGGTGACTTAATAATTAGTAAATAAAATCATGCAGGAATATGTGTTTTAGACACATAGGCGCTCTTCTTTCAAGGTGTTAACGGATTAATTGTGGGGCTGGCTTCTTCCTTGAAATTCAAAAAACATATTTTGTCTGAATACCGGTCTAAGAAATTGATGCGTGAATTTGAACATGTGTTTTATATATGTTAAAAGTTCACGGGAAAAAAAAAACTACTTGGATGATTATTAAACCTCGAATGATGTGTATTTGAATAAAAATTGTGTAAACCGATCATTATCATACTCGTTTACATTAGCCTGTTTTGTAGGACGTTGAAAATCCCGTTCCGTGTCATTATTAGGCCTACATAATATAATTGAAAGAATAGGGCTCTGGCTCCAACCTATTTTTCCTCTCGATTATTTGGAGTTACCTCCCTCTAAAACGAACTCTTCGATCTAAAAAGTCCACCAATTACGTCTTCTGCTTACAAAGCAAGGAGAAACGTAAACATGATAAGGAATATGTATTTGTTAATGTTAAGACACAAAATTCATCGACGATGAATAATAATTTAAGTGAACAAGTTCATGAGCATTTATTAAGTTTTGGGCTCAGTATGGTAAAAGCTGTATACTATTTTTTTTATAATACTGGAACATTTATTATGGATATTGGGTAGGCCTATTTGCTTGAAAACGACTTGTGAAATCTTGTTCAAACGTTATAAACCAAGAGATTGTATCCATAATAATAGTGTTCTAGTATTATATCATAAATCAATTGCTAAATGCCTCACAAGGAATATATTTTTTTTACTGAACTGATTGTTCTTAATCTTACTCTTGTCCCAGGCCAAGGTAAGGTTGTAATGCCTGGAAAAAGAATCATACAGAAGAATGTAATTGTAAGAATGGCATTGATTGAATTTGGAACAAAATTCATGGCAATTTGATAAACAAGCCAACAGTGCCAGTGACAACCTTTTACTCCCTCATATAAGGCAAACAGAGCCCTTACCATTTAAGTCTTGGCTCTGACATGTTTATGACTTAGAATATCATTCATAGTTGAGTTAGGCCCCAATATATGGCAGTCGAGAAACTACATTATAAAGGGAATGGTTGAACATACATGTAGATGTATTTTTCCATGTCAACATGCGAGAAAAGTATACTTTTATTAAGCATTTATCATTAACCTTTTCACAGCCCTTTCCAAGGTTGCACTACTTATGAATCAAAAAATTTACAATAACAAGGTCAAATAATGACAACTGGTAATTGTTATGTATACGTATGTAAATAACAATAGGTAATGATGAAAGCCTTTCAACTTTGTGTTCTTGGTAGAATGGAAGGGGGGGGGGTACCCTCTTACATAGGTGGTAGATGATTTAATGAACAATTTTATGTTGTGTCTCTTCCGCTCGGGGATGTAATTCAGTGCAAAAAAAAATAAAATGTAGTCTGCACAACCCAATATTCATTTACCAGGTTACAATGATTATAAGTAAGTTGCTTAAAGTGGAAATTTCATATTTTCTAAGAAAGTCAAAACATAATTATTTCTATGTCTTTTGCTCAAAAGGTTGTCAACTCACTATTTATATGATCATGGGCAATATTTCACAGGCATAGAAATCCCTGACACAGAAAATGATAACACAATTACTTGAATTACCTCCCTTGTTTTCCCATTCGCCGCGATGCAATGGCGATCTTCAAACGTTTGAATTTGAAGTTGAAAATGATATTTTTGCCAATTTCTCAACTGGAGTGGCAATAGTGAATTATAGGATTAATAGGATTATTCGTTAACAAGGTAGGACTGTTTATAGATACAATCTATTTTAGGGCTTTATTTTAATATATTTTGAAAATATAACTAAAAAATATGAAATTGCCGTTTTGAAGAACACTTATAAATGAAGTTAATAAAATCAAATGAGATCAACATAATTTTCTTCATTTCTTTTTCTAGATAGATTAATATGATATTTTGTTTCTTTCAGAGCTTCATGATAACTCTTATTGTGTCTGCTGTTACAGTTATTTTGTTGGTCTATTTTGGAATAAGGCGATACAGACCGAGAGGTAAATTTTTGCTTTAATTTTGCAGTATTATTGCTTTTAGAACCATTTCAGCCAAACACACTGTTAAAACTTGTAACATTAGTTGTGTTCATGTGTTCATTTGTTTTGTATAGATACAGCTAGTACCTAATTGTCTTCCCGTAAACCATAAAGTTTACTAAATTCAGTAAACAAGCCAACTTCTGCCCTATCACTACCTGATCAAAATAATTAACCTAAATATTGTACCTTGATTTGATCTAAATTAGAATCATAGATGAACATATATCTGTTTAGGTAATCTGATATATCTGTAATTAATGTGCAATATATTGAATAACAACAATTTCTGGTATTCTTTGCTTTCAGCACCACCATGCCAGACAGAAGCACAAAGAAAATACAGATTCAGAAAAAGAGACAAAGTGTTATTTTATGGCAGAAAAATTATGAGAAAGGTAAGTATTTTTTTTTACAATGCTTGTACATATAATTAAAGGGATATGAAATGTAGCAGATTTATTAAATCCTTTGGTATAGTTTAGTGACCCATCAATTCTAATGTGTTTTAAAAGTTATTTTAACACAGTTATTTTTTCACTGTACATGAGTGCTATGCACTGCCAAAAACTGCTATGTGTGATAGCATAAGTTCTGTAAGTAAAAACCTTTCAGTCAACCCTTGAACTTTGGAAAGTGACTGTAAGTCATAGTGTGTGCAGTATTGGTAGCTTACTCAACCATCTTAAAGACAGGGAGCTGCAGTGGCTCAAAAAGTAAGATGTTTTGGAATGAATGAATCATGTGAAATTTTCTCTGTGTGATCTTAAAGTTAAAGTGGCCATTTTACATATGTTTAAAACTATGCCATCCTAAAACGTGGATAGCTGCTTCTTTGCAGGGCTGGCATAGAATTGCTTGGTTCGGCTGTGGAGGGTATTCCTCAAAGTAAATGTCCAGTTCTATCAATAGACTTCATATTTTATATACACATCAGTATTAGGGTTGTGACGATAACCGGTATGTAGATATACCGCGATATAAAAATTTGACGGTATTTGTATCGTCAAAATATTGAAATATCGGTATACCGTGATACAACAAATGATGATCAAAAAACACAACGATATCGGCGGCAAAGAAATAATAATTAAATCGCATGTAGTAATAAATTTACCAATGTCAGTATGGTCAATTATATCGGCGTTATATACCTGCGTAATCAAAAATAAATATCAGCTGAGTGATGATGTCAGCCACGCGGTCTAGATAATTTAGCCAGTCGTAAATTGAACACCACAGTCTAACAACATTACGGACTGGATATTCTTGTACAATTTAAGTCGTAAAACAAAGTAGTGCCCAGTCCGTGCTTTAAACCTCATTAATTATAAGCGAGTTCAATTATAGTAATAGTTTAATGTTAATCTCAATATCTGCGAAGATTCAGACTCAAAAATTATCGAAATGTAAGCGACGCCCGCAGGAAAATACCGCTCTGACGTCACGCGACTGGGAATTTTTTATTGCTACGGCTCACTTCGTTGGATTTCCGTACCGTAGTTTCCGGTGGATAGATAGATAACATTTTTGTGATTATTATGGTTCGCGATACCTCGAGATCTGACAATTACAGCCGAAGAAAGTGAGATTTATCTGTTTTGATGACTGAAATTTACTAAATTTCGACTAAATATAGCCTACGTTTTTTGTGGTATCATCAAGATCATAAATATTTGACATATTATCATTCAAATTATTACGATTTTAATAACTCTAAGCTGACAATAACGTGCGGCTTTTAGTTTTAAAATTGGTACTAGCGATTCTGAAGGGAAAATACCCATTATGACGTCATCATCTGTTAAAATCATTCTGTTATTAGATTTATAATATTAATAATGTTATCTTAAATTAAAAGGTTGAAAACTATTATTTAATGGGTTTTTTTTATTTCTTAATTTGGTAAAGATATTGTATCGCGATACAAACTTGTATCGCGATATTTTCCCTTCTGTATCGTGATACAAACCAACTCTGTATCGTCACAACCCTAATCAGTATTTCCTCTGCTAGTACAGGAAAAAAATTTCAACGCAATCTGACCTATATTTTGTCAATTTTTTTTAAATCTTAAATTCTCTAATGTTTCTCACTATATTTAGACTTGTAACTTTGCGATTTTTTCACCGATTTTGATAATTATTTTTACTTGTTCATTGTTCTTTTAAAGCAGCAATTCCATATTTTTATGTTATATTTTTAAGATATATTAAAATAAAGCCTTAAAATAGATGATATCTATAAATAGTCCTACCTTGTTAAAGAATAATCCTATAATTCACTATTGCCAGTTGAGAAACTGGCAAAAATATCATTTTCAACTTTAAATTCAAACGTTTGAGGATAGCTATTGCATGGGGGTAATGGAAAAACAAGGGGGGTAATTGTGTTATTATTTCGGATGTGAAGGATTTGTAAGTGTGGAATATAATGCCTATGATTGTATCAAAGTGAGTTGACAACCTACAAGCAAAAAACTTAGAAATAAATATGTTTTGACTTTTTTGGAAAATATGAAATTCCCGCTTTAAGATACTCAGAGTTCACACTGGCTTTCAATTTTTTTCCACCAAAATGGTTGAAACATTAGCACAGTTTGGATTTAATAAGATCATATTTTATTTTTGGTGACTTTAGTCTATTTGAACATCGTCGTATACTGCACTATATATTCAGTATTTACACATTCAAAGATTGTCAATTTTCTATAAATTAATTTTCAGGTACCGTAAAGTTATCAGAATCTGTATCTTTAATAGAATGATATAGTTGAATTATATTTGTAAGAGATGCTTACAATTATATCCGTCGTTCACCTTTAGAGCAATGACGGGCCATTTTCTTGTTCAAGAATCACCGATATTCAATTACTTCTTACATTTTCGAGCAGTGGTGATAAGATAATTTGAAATAATGCTTGTATAATTTACACGCGATCTGGATTATCAGCCTGTTGATTGATTTATTATAGTGTTTAGCCACGTGATTGAAACTCAATAATGGTTAGGTTAATTACAATTTTAAGATTTTATTCTGCAAGTTCTCAAAACGAATCGCCAAAATCAAATTTTACTCACCACTTTCATATTTTTATCGCGACGATTGATCTCTTCTTCAAAACTATAAAAATCAACAGTCTGTACACATGTAAAATTGACCCAAGCCTATTTATTATATGGAATGTTTTAATTGTATTTTTATTAAAGATGAAGAATACAATAGATGGAAATGGTCTTGGTAGAAAGAAGTCAAGTCACAGGCAGTTAGCTTTAAAATTAAAAAAGTAAGTGCATATTATTTATATATCAAAACAAAGTTAGTAAAAAAGACATTGATACTAATAATTTTTTTGTGACATTGAATTCTTGTGAAGTACGATAAGTTAGAGTGAACTGCAATATGTTATATAGAACAAACACTTTATGACATATTATTTGTAATTTCTAAATTATTATTAAGTGAAATAGAAGTATTTGAAATATGGTCGTATTTTGTTGTCATCCTTGTTTTTCAATTTGTTGGTTCAGCTTCCATAAGTTAAGATGTGATTGACTGAAATTTATACACAGTTTTCAAGATCATGAGATGAAGAAGTCTATTGATTTTCAATGATTTCTAATACTGCCTGAGTTATGGCCCTTGACCTCTTTAAAACATCTTATGGATGCTCTACAGACCAAGTTATCGTTCGATCAACTTTATATTTATGCACAGTTTTTAATGTCATGAGACGAAGAATCTGATATTTGGTAATTTCTGCCAGAGTTATAACAATTGACCTCCATATAGTGTTTATTGATTATTTTTAACAATTTATGATCATTATTGCTAGAGTTATGGCTCTTGATGATCTTGAAACATGTTGTGGATGCTCTCAAGACTAAAACTTTCATCTGTTTGACTTAAAATTTATACAAAGTGTTTAAGATTATAAGACAACAAATTAATCTATTGATTTGAACTAAAGACCAAACAAATTCTAATGATTTCTGATAATTACTTGATGTTAATGGGTTGTTACTCTTAATCAATCTCATTTTATTTCTATTTGCTGGTCAGTTCACAAAGATCTGAGGTGGCGGCTCAAACTCTTGTTTCTTCTGAAATTTCGCATATTTAGCCGAATTATTCATATTGCTCTAAAAATAGTTCCCCCATAAATCATCAAATCGACCGTTTTCAAAGGAATTTTTGATATCATGAGGTGGAAAATGTTCCATGGATGAGTTATGTGTAACTCATGCAACGAACTGATGGATAATTGTCAAAAAATCAGCAGCATTTCATTCAAACAAATCCAGCCAGTCATGAGCCACTGGGGGAAGGAGCTTAGGAATTGATGACGGATTAATGGCCGGTGATTTTTTCCAGAGATAAATGAAGGGGTAAACTTATGTCTGGGAACTGTGATTGACTCTTAGTAAAAAGATTTTTAGTGTGTTATATTATAAATGTTTTCATTACCGATGAAAAACAAATATGCGACAGGTAAACTTAATCTCTCAGAGCCAAGATTGATTCTTAATAAATTTTTATAGTGTGGTGTAAATGTTTTCATTATCGACAAAAAATAAATTTGCAACACCTCTTGTTGACTACTCCAACGATTTAGTTGCTTACCTGCTGTGGGTGTATGTTTCGTTCACTGGCAACCTATATTTCCTTTTGAGGTACTAGTAAGTAGGTTCTCATTGTATGAGCTGTGAACTCAAAAACCAAATATCTGTATGTATTTTTGTTCCTGTGGTGTTGGGGCACACCACAGGGTCAAATTGAAGCAAAAAATTTACATTTATTAGTAATTTTTTACAAATTTTTTATTCATAGATTTTTACAAAGGAAAAAAGATCCTAGTCTTTCCTCTTTAAAAGTTAAAGAGCCACCACAATCTTTGTTAGAGGCCGAAAATGATGAAGAGGAATTAGACCAAAGATTACCCCCAGAAGTTCTTTACATGCTAAGAAGTGTTAGGTATGGTTCTATTATTACAAAAGATTGTATATAGTTTGATTGTCACCATTCCTGAAAACTGATTCTAACCATCTTCTGACTCGTGAAGAAATACTGAATTATATAGGATGATTGATATTTCCTACTTATCACTTTAAAAAAGCCACAGATGTTTTCAAAAAACTGATACTCATGCATCTCAAGTTATCTGTAAAATTTAAAGAGTACACGAAAAGACAAAATATATTTGCTGTCGAGCTGAAGTGGTAATTTTCCCCACCTTAGAAGAAAGTAGGGGACAATTAAAATAGGTTTGTCCATCTGTCTGTCTGTCTGTCCGTCCGTCACACTTTTTGGGACACAATAACTCTCCTTCTAATTGAGCTAGAATGTTCAAACTTCGTGTAGGGGTTGATTAGGTCAATGCCTTGATGGAGTTTGATATAAGCATTTTCTGCTCAGGGTAAGCATGTCAATAAGCAATTTGAGTTGCCGAGAATTTGAAACACAATCACTCTCCTTCTAATTCAGCAAGAATGTTCAAACTTGGTGTAGGTGTTTATTAGCTAAATACCTTGATGGAATTCGAAGATGAGCATTTTCTGCTTTGTTAAGCAGATATAAGCAATTTGTTTGGTTGATGCTTTGGTACATTTTAGCTTTAGTTTCTATTAAGTGAAAGTAATGAAACTTTTCTGCTCAGGGTAAGCAGAGCGATAAGCAATTCGATGATGCGAGACTTGGGAACACAATAACTATTCTTCTGAGCCTGAATGTTCAAACTGGGTGTAGGTGTTTATGAGGTCAATGCCTTGATAGACTGCGGTAATTGCTCGATACTTTTGAAAAGCATAAATGAAATGTGCGATTTATTAATATGTCTCATCTATTTATTTTGGAATTTTAGCGGGGGACATCAGCCTCACTGTTGGCTTGTTTATGCCCAAAGTATGTCTCCTATGTGCACATGTACATTTGAATAAAATCCTCTTTTTTTTCTACAGAGTGTTTGGACATTTGGAGAAGCCATTTTTCTTGGAATTATGTAAATATATGGAAAGTATCAGTCTAAAGGCTGGTGACCATTTATTTAAAGTTGGAAATAATGATGACAGTATTTATGTAGTACAGAGTGGTAAAGTTAATGTTTATGTTACTGAAAAGGTAAATACCATATTGAAATGTTGTATTAATAATGTGCTCTATTCCAAATCTGTAACCTTTTACTTTTGTCCCGCTGATCCCAATTTTGACTGTTTCTTCTTTTGGCTGCCATGCAAGAATAACACCCTATCCATTGCATGTTTCAGTCTGGTACAGAATATTTAGTAAAAGAAGTTTTAACAGGGGACAGTATTCATAGTTTATTGAGTATTCTAGACGTTCTCACGGTAAGTCCTACAAATTTATACTAATGGCTGACAATAATTGTCACAAACTTAATACTTTAATTATGAATAACTTGTCTTGTCAGGATAAAGTTCTTCTAATCAATTTAAAACACCACAGCTGTAGAAAATTGTCAGTCCAGAATTTTATGAATTGACAATTTTGCAATCAAGTTAAACTAAGTTGTGTTACATTTTTGTCACATCTGTTTATAGATGAGGTGTGAGTTGGGTTGTGATGTATTCAAATGTACAGAAAGGTGATTAGTCGAAATAGTATCATATTCAGTCCGTGCATGCTTTGTCTCAGGGTTCTTAATCATTTGTCAGCTTTGTCAGCTTTAGCTGCTTGAAGTTCAATCAATCGATCGCTAAAACAATGAAACGGCCACTGTGGTAAAATTGGTATCATAGATCAATCTCCTTTCGGCTAAATTACAACATGTTAATTAAGAAGTCAATCAACTTCAATAACTGACATACCGTAGTGAGAATCAGCCATTGGGTCATAATCCAAGTAATTATCACATTTATAATGGTAATTTTGATAATAATCGGTGAATGACCAAAGCCGAATACCCTGATGACACGTAACTTCAGTTGAAATTAGGACAATAAACCAGCGATATGATTTTTTATTTTATACACATGCTGGTAGAGGTTTAATTTTTAAAAGCGCATTATTTTTATTTTTTGAAAGCTACATGTCTTAATTGCACAGAATTTTATTTTAAAGCAATTTCAATTATGGTTGTCACATGATCAATCATGGACGAATGAATACAAATATTTGTATGTTACGTGATCTGCAAACTGTGTGATCTGCAAACTGTGTTATGAAGAAATACTGTGGTGCTGTAATTGGCTTAAATTATATCCATGGAAAAAACAAAGACTGTCATTTATTTAGAATTATTATTGACATGAATTTCAAGCCCGTACGTGAATTAAATATGGAAAATATCGGTATTTTTGTGGTGATTACATACATTATAATACGATATTCCACATAACAAATTACCAAGAATTATTTTCGTTGAAGCATGGTTATATTAAAGGGAATGGGATATGATAATTTTAACAACCATTTCCCACCGGAAGCTCACCAATTCTGGCCGGTTCATTTCAAAATGGATTAAGAACTCTGCTTTGTCACCTGAATTTTGTTTGTCGAATGAATCAGTTGGGAACTGACATCATAGTCTCAGAATAACCTCAGGTCATTTGATTAATACTTTTAATCTTTTTCCTCTTCATGTAATATAAAAGTTTAAACTCATTTTTAAGGGTCATGCTGCACCTTATAAAACAGTGTCGGCAAGAGCAGAAGTTGACTCCATTATTCTCAGGTAAGGAAATAATTAGGCTGATTTATTTTTGTTATAACAACTGAATGTGGTATTTGAAATGATAGCTATAATACAGTGTAAAAAATCAAATGATACAAACTTTCTGTTCTATATTAGTTTTCGATTCTTTATTCCATGTCATCTTGGGGGGTTGGGATGGCCTAGTGGTCTAGAGTGCCGCGCTACGACCTCTAGCTGGCCGGTCACCTCTGGCTTGCGGCTGTGGTTTCGAGCCACATGTGGCATGGAGATAGGGGCGCCTTCTCAACCTCGTGGGTTTCCTCCGGGCACTCCGGTTTCCTCCCACTGCTAAAGACCCCTACGCGCAAGCGAATTATTGAAATAAAATTAAACCATATGTTAGTCCCGAAATGACCTAGTTTGTGTTGAGTGGACGTTAAACCCCATTTCTCTCTCTCTCTCTCTCCATGTCATCTTGGTGGAAAGACAATAATGTAGGGTACATTCAGTCATGCACGGATTGTTATACTTCAACTCCATATCAACTCCAGACTAACTGAATAAATGAACAAAAATATCATCCACTTTTACTTAGATTGCCGTCAGTATTTAAGAGCCAACTTGATAGTTTCTGCATTTGTCTACCTTATCACCCTTGGTGGAAGTGGACGTTTAACTCCAAAAACAAAGTTCCTGAAGATACCGGTACTGCTTGCAGCTCCAAATTTCTTCCGAATTAGCTAATGTGTGTAAGCTTGTATTCTTGTAAAATAAAAAGAAAAATTTGATTTGATAAACAATAGGGATTATTAGTATATATAATTCTTGTATAACATGCCTGAGATTACAGTTGTTATTGGATTATTTTAAGCATAATTCATGTATTATTAGGTTACCAGCAGAAGCATTTAGATCAATGTTTGATACATTTCCTGAATCATCTGTTAGAGTTGTACAGGTAAATACATATTCTCCTATTTCTTGAACTGCACTTTACCATCTGTTTATATGTACATATGGGAATTCTTATGTTCTGAGCAAGGATGAAATAGCTTCGTCCATTGGCTGAGTGGTGTGTAGATCATAAAGTCTGTCATTGATTGAATCAGGTGTTGCGGTTTCATTCCACGGTTTTTGCGTTACAGGAAATATTAATGGCTGCCTAACCATGTGAGATCCTTAAAAGTTCTCCGCTTTACACCCACTGCAAAAAAAACAACCTTCCTTTGTAAAGATGTAGAAGCTCATATAGTTTAAAAATGTTTTTTTTATAGATAATTATGATTCGTCTACAAAGAGTTACATTCTTGGCTTTACATACCTACCTTGGACTCAGTAATGAACTCATCAGTTCTGTAAGTAGTCTTAACCATTAGTAATGTATATTCTTATTTATGTGTGTACTTTTATTTGTGTACTTTCTATTTGCTGTGTTATGTGTAACCTTTTGTATAGTATATATATATTTTTTATAGCAGTACAAAATGTTACTGTCATTTGTGTTTGTTATTTTTCAGTCCAGTAATACAGACCCTCGTAAATCAGTTCGACAGTTATCAACGCCCCAGAGTAGCCCTTTAAAATCAAGGAAGTCTTCATCTTCTGCTATAAGTAGTGCTGTAGATGTCGACCCTGCCGCGTCAGATGAAGCAAATAGAAATAAAGTACCGTTAAAAATGCCAGACTGTAAGGAAATGATGATTTTTATGCTCCTAATACTATAAATTAGAATACATTTCATTGTCAGGTCAGATATTGCTGTGCATGTAATTATTAGGATTGAAGGGGTGTGAATTAAAACAATAGTTAGGTGGCTGAGAGATCATGGTATAAATGACAGGCAAAGTAAAATAATGAGTATTAAACTGCTAAAAAACATTAATAGTCCTGATTCTCAAAACTCCCAAAACTCTCTTAAATCAAAGCATTGTACAAGGGTGTAGAAATGGTTATAAATATGGCTGGGACACAGTGTTTTAGAAAATATTAACCTCAATAAAAGTTGCAAGTCTGTTTATAAGATTGCTTGAATATAATTTTTCATCGAGTATTGTGGAATCTTGTGGAATCTGATCTAGTACCTGGCCAAAAGTGAATACAGAGATATTATGAATTCAGTGTGCATTTATGTCAAAACCTTTTAATTTTAAAGTGCAATAATGTCTGGTTTTAATCACTTTTTGGAATTAAATGGGTAAATTCTTCTAGAAACCTTTATCCTTCTAATCTTGTACATATCTAAATCACAAATTCCATGTTGTTTGAGGTTAATTTTGGCAGTTAATTTGTACAGTAAATTTGTATACTTATTAAACCTACTTTTATCAACAGACACTCTGTGAAATCTAGGAGTGCTCCTTTTGGTCGAAAAAATTAATTTTCTGTTCCTCATGAACACTGGAATTTTTCTTCTCACTTTTTCAAAAAACAAATACTAATATAAAAACCAAAGGTGCAAGGCTGCATTCTTTAAAAGCTTAAGTTTCCAAATTTATAAGTTCTGAAATTTTGAAGAAAACATCGTTCACATGATTTTAGTGGCTATTTATTTATCAGGACAGAGAAGGACAGAGAGTCAGTTTGGTTTGGCCTTAAAGGACAATATTGGTGTCAGTCATTATCACATATGTGATAGAACTGGTTAAACACTTTCCAGATATAATTTTAACACAGAGAACATTGCTACGATAGATGAGTAATAAAGCACAGGCACTTGAAGGGATTAAAATAAAACTTCTTACTACTGCTTGACTATATAGTAATAGTATAGTATAGTATAGTAGAAGGTATTTCAGACACCATCTTTGTTATGACTCGTTGGCTTCATTTCGTCTGCTAACATTCCACAATGCTCACTAGTTCTAACACTTCATGTCATTTTTATTGCCAACGATACTTTATTTGATCATTATACACCTTCCGATGTAATTAAATTGGTCATTTTACAGTGTTCTTAATTACAAATCAAACTTGAAGCGCTATCACTTAGTGTTAGAACTAGTGAGTATTGTGAGATGTTAGCAGACGAAATGAAGCCACTGAGTACGGTTCAATGTACCCCAGTGCAATATAGATTATATATCATTTAATAATTTGTTTTGCCAAGGGAATTCTTGCATGTCTAATCTACAATCCAGATAACAAGGGCTTAATCCTTTTTATACGCCCACATTGAAATGTGGTCGTATATTGTCGTCGCCCCCGTCCGTCCGTCCGTCCGTCGGTCCGTCGGTCGGTCCGTCCGTCCGTCCGTCCGTCGGTCCGGCGTCCACAAGCAATTGTGGACGCTCTACAGGCTAAAGTTAATATTCGATTGACTTTAAATTTATACACAGTGTTTAAGGTCATGAGACGAAGAAGCCTATTGTTTTTCAGCGATTTCCGATAATAACTACCAGAGTTATGGCCCTTGATCACTTCAAAAAATCTTGTGGACGCTCTAGAGGCCAAAGTTAATATCCAATTGACTTTAAATTTATACACAGCATTTAAGGTCATAAGACAATGACTCCTATTGATTTTCGGCGATTTCCGATAATTAGTGCCAGAGTTATGGCCCTTGATCTCTTTAAAAAATCTTGTGGACGCTCTAAAGGTCAAAGTTAATATCCGATTGACTTTAAATTTATACACAGTGTTTAAGGTCATAAGATGAAGAAGCCTATTGATTTTCAGCAATTTCCGATAATTAGTGCCAGAGTTACGGCCCTTGATCACTTCAAAAAATCTTGTGGATGCTCTAGAGGCCAAAGTTAATATCCGATTGACTTTAAATTTATACACAGTGTTTAAGGTCATAAGACGAAGACGCCTATTGATTTTCAGCGATTTCCGATAATTAGTGCCAGAGTTATGGCCCTTGATCACCTCAAAAAATCTTGTGGACGCTCTAGAGGCCAAAGTTAATATCCGATTGACTTTAGATTTATACACAGTGTTTAAGGTCATGAGACGAAGAAGCCTATCGATTTTCGGCGATTTCCGATAATTAATGCCTGAGTTATTGCCCTTGATCTCTTTAAAACATCTTGTGGACGCTCTAAAGGTCAAAGTTAATATCCGATTGACTTTAAATTTATACACAGTGTTTAAGGTCATGAGACGAAGAAGCCTATCGATTTTCGGCGATTTCCGATAATTAATGCCAGAGTTATTGCCCTTGATCTCTTTAGAAAATCATGTGGACGCTCTAAAGGTCAAAGTTAATATCCGATTGACTTTAAATTTATACACAGTGTTTAAGGTCATAAGACGAAGAAGCCTATTGATTTTCAGCGATTTCCGATAATTAGTGCCAGAGTTATGGCCCTTGATCACTTCAAAAAATCTTGTGGACGCTCTAGAGGCCAAAGTTAATATCCGATTGACTTCAAATTTATACACAGTGTTTAAACTTTAAGGTCATAAAACAAAGACGCCTATTGATTTTCAGCAATTTCCGTTAATTAGTGCCAGAGTTATGGCCCTTGATCACCTCAAAAAATCTTGTGGACGCTCTGGAGGCCAAAGTTAATATCCGATTGACTTTAGATTTACACACAGTGTTTAAGGTCATGAGACGAAGAATCCTATTGATTTTCTGCGATTTCAAATAATTACTACCAGAGTTATCTCCCTTCAAAAATTCTTGTGACGCTATAGAGGCCAAAGTTACCATCCGATTGACTTCAGATTGATACATAGAGTTTAAGGTGTTGAAACGAACAAGTATTTTGATTTTCAATGAATTTAGATAACTGAACAGCTAAATCCATGATATTAAATGTTTCATGTATATACTAATTGTTAGCGTGGGGTAAAACTTTATAAAAAGCAATCAAATTCTAATGATTTTTCTAATAATTACATAATGAGTTGTTACTCTTAATCAGTTTTTAGTGTATTACAAATGTTTCATTACCGAAAAAAGTAAAAATATGCGACAACCCTTGTTGACTGCCCGGATGATTTAGCTGCTGTGGGCGTATGTTTCGTTGCCTGGCAACCTATCTTTGAATTTTTTAAAAATGTCTTTGAAAATAAAAACAAAAGATTTAGAATATCAGTTGATCCAAACTGTAGGACTATCTTATCAAAAGAATTAAAACTTCATGGGAGCAATGTTCGAAACTATGCTGTGCCATGCAGGAGTGCAATGGGTCTTCCAGACTAGAGTCGCTGTTTGATTCACTACAAACGTTAAATTTTACCCCACCAAACTGCCAACTTATGTGCAATTTAAGGCAATGTGTAGGAGCCTGGGGGATCCAAACTCCTGCATGTTTTTATCGTTGCACGGATGTCAAATCTGTGGATATTTGTTGTTAACTAAACACTGATTCTTGGCAGATTCATTAAATCACTACGAAACGAGTGACTAGATTTGAGATCTAAATGCAGATCTATGATTACATGGAATTTTTACCACTATTTAATGTGCCCCATTTAGTTAAACTTGCACCAACTATTTTGTAAAGAGGGATACATGGAACCACTATGGTCAAATGGATTAAAATGTGTTGGGTTTTTTTTAAAAAGTTAAACTTGCATTATGCAAGAGCAAAATCTGCCTATTACGTGTCTTTCTTTAGGCCTAATTATTAATTAGACATTAATTAACTTATCCAGACCATTATAAACTCTCGATGTCAAGGCTAGCCTTCGATGTAATCTGGATTAGATTCAAATATGACGCTGAATGGCCATTGTAATTAAATCACAACATTGGATAATCGAGACTACTGTTTATATTAATGATTTTAGTAATGATGACCGAGGCTATTCAGAAATTTCACGCGCTCCAGTCTCTGCCTATAGTGGATCAATTTGACTGAAATTTTCAGCAAATTACATTTACACTATATAGTTTTTAAGTATTATAGTGAGAACTGCCAACTCTTTATCTTATCTCCCATAATGTATCTTTAAAGATTAATTTAATTGAATCTGATACACGATAGCAACTATGATGTGTCTTCAAACAATACAATAAAGTAAAGAGATCTTCTAATATTTAATATGGAAGGAGGACAAACATGTCTGTGAAAAAAATGGTTCAATGTGCCCTGGTCTCCCGTTTAGAAGGATTACAAACAAGGAAATGTGCGGACTATTTCTAATTTTCTTGTTTTTTTCTTATCTAACAATGCTCAATTACTTTATTGAATTGTCAGATATCCTCTTGCAGTCCCATTTAACAACTTTTGGTCTTCGAAGGAATTATAGTTTACAGAAATTCACCCATGTATCTGTTATCAATCGTCACTTCAGTCAGTTAAATAGTGAAATTACTCTGTTTCCCTTTTGCGTTCGTCACTTCCAATTCATGAATCCTTTATTATTCATATGTTGTAGCAATGATTTCTGTTTTTAAATTTTATTTGGAATGTGTTTAACCAGTTCTATCACATATGTGATAATGACTGACATGAATATTATCCTTTAATAAGGAATATTCATATCCCCATGTTGCTAAGATAAGGGATTGTTGTAAATGTATAGGGAGTTAACATGGAAACTTGTTTTGGTGTTATAAATGTCTTGACTCTGGACAATGGCCAATCAATTTAAGTTTACAGTAAAAGATAAAAATATCTTTTAATTATATTTGTAGTTAAATTGAAAATGTCCGACGATCAAGTTGATAGACAACCATCTGATTTTGATACCGCGTGTATGAGAGCTAGAGTTCAACAAGGAGAGACTAAAAGTGTTATTTTAACAGGCAGTCCAACATCACTCCATAGACAAGTATGCTATATCTTTTATTTTTAACGATCATTATAAGAGCTAAATCTGCAGGGCTTTATTGTCCTATTAAAATGGAACTGTCCGTCTGTCTGCCTATCCATCACGCTTTTAGGGTTACAATGTTCAAAGTAGGTGTTTATTATGTCAATGTCTTGATGCTGTTTGAAGATGAGCATATTCTGCTTAGGGTAAGCCAAGATAAGCCATTTGATTGGTTGATGCTTTGGGGCACAATAACTTTAGTTCTAATTAAGTGATAGTGATGAAAATTAGTGTATAGTTTCATTATATCAATACCTTGACAAAGTTCATCATTTAAATAAGTAAAACGAAGATGCCTATTAAATTGCTGTCAATTGCTTCTAGAGTTATGGCTCTTGTTTTACTTTATTGAATGCAGTGAACGTTCGAATAAGAACAGTTTTTATCTGATCTGTATGAAATTTATATGCATTATTTAAATTAGTAAAACGAAAAAGCCTGATCTGTATGAAATTGTCTTGTAAATGCCCCCAATTACCTACAAAAGAATAGATATGTGACAACCCTCAGATGAATTAGCTGCCATAGGCTTATCTTTCATTGCCTGGCAACCTATCTTGTTGTATTTTTGTGTAACATTATTGATGAAATACAACAAAAGACAACAGTAACAGATTTTGAAAAGCTTCCATTGGATATTTTACTACATCAGTAGGGAAGAAACTTTTTGCCTATTTTTTTGATAATGACTTAAGCGTAATTTGTTGATTATTTCAAGTGCCACATTCACTCAGATATACATCTATGTTCTAAATATATGTTAAAGGATGGAAACTTGAAATATAGGTTTATCACCCTAAGATCTCGGTTCCTTTCGATATTGGGATGTATCAGGCTGTAACTTCATTGATTATCGCCCCTGATTGTACGAAAAATCATGTTTTTAGCTTGTGAACATTATAGAAGTCACAACTTTGAACCTATTTTCATGAAAATTGAAATGCATGTTTATAACCCAAAGATCTTGGTTCCTTTTGATAAATATGCACATGGGATGGTAACTGCCTGAATTATGGCCCCTAAATGTACGAAAAATCATATATTTTATCTTGTGGTTCCACTGGAGGTCAAAATCATTATAACAATTGTACGCGAATAGTGTAAAAATGTGGTACAACAAGGTTGTGAATCCTGTAGAGGCAACAATTTTAATCCGATTTTGATGAAACTTGAAATGCATGTTTATAACCCAAAGATCTTGGTTCCTTTCATTATTTGCACATATCAGATCTTACCTTCCTGAATTGTACGCAAAATCACCTATTTTAGCTTGTGGTCCCTCTGGAGGTCAAAATTATTACCGGATTTTTAAAAAAACGTCTGATTATATCACCATTACACTGTAAGGAATTGTGAGTTTGAATTTCGTGAAAATCGGACCAAAACTGACGGGCAAAATGGCCGCCGCTTGTACACAAGTACTATAAAAATATGGTACATCAAGGTTGTGGACCCAGTAGAGATCACAATTTTAATGTGATTTAAATGAAACTTTTAATGCATGTTTATAACCATACTCCGTGCAGTGTTGCGTTTGATTAGTGGTAATCCAACTACACACTGCTATTGTTGTTTTAAATTTTGATTTGTCAGTAGTCCGTCTACCAACCAATCACTAGCTGCCAATATTGGACCAAATATGTTTACATAACGTTACGTCATGACTCACGATTTTATTATGCCTAATTAACCCATGCATAGCAGAATACTGTAGTAAAACTAATTGCGTGACAAACGAGGCTATTAAGTCAAATGAAATGTAAACAATACTGTTTGGAAACGAACATACTTTCACCGTTTTTAATACCTTAAATCACTGTCCGAAGTTTTAGGGAAGACCCAGATTAAACGAAGGACTGTCATGTTGCTGTACTTAAGTGATAGCTTTCATTGAACGGAAAGAATAAACACACTCCCGCATAAGTTCAAGAAACAATTGACAGCGCATCACGTGACAAAACACGCTAAACATGGCCGCTTTGAACTGGTACCGTTTTCACGCTCACGGGTCTATTTCGATCGCGTTTTATACCGAATTAAATGTGTTTTATTAATTAATTCAGAGTATATAAATTAAATAGACATTATAAAATACATACCTCGTCAAAAAAAATTTGAACATACTTTCACCGTTTTTAATACCTTAAATCACTGTCTGAAGTTTTAGGGAAGACCCAGATTAAACGAAGGACTGTCATGTTGCTGTACTTATGTGATAGCTTTCATTGAACGGAAAGAATAAACACACTCCCGCATAAGTTCAAGAAACAGACGCTATTCCAGCAATGGTCAGAGAGGGATTTCTCAGGCCATTGCTTCAGGAATATGGTTTATAACTTTTTTAGCTTGTGGTCCATCTAGAGGTCTCGATCAATTATTATCCAATTTTAAAAAACGTTTGATTATATCACCGTTACACTGTATCGAAGGTTGAGGTCGAATTTTGTAAATATCGGACCAAAACTGCCAGACAAAGTGGCTGCCGCCAATACGTTACTAATGTAAAAAAATATAATATACCAAGGTTGTGGACAATTTTAATCCGATTTTGATGAAATTTGAAATGTAAGTTTATAACCCAAAGATCGTGGTTCCTTTCGATATTCGCGCACATTGTACCATAACTTCCTGAATTATGGCCCCTAATGGTACGAAAAATCATATTTGTTACCTTGTGGACCCTATGGAGGTCACAATTTTATTCCGTTACTCATTAATGACGGTTGAGTTCGAATTTCTTGAAAATCTGACCAAAACTGCCAGACAAAATAGCCGCACCTCGAATGTAAATGAAGGTTAAGGTCGAATTTCGTGAAAATCGAACCAAAATTGCTGGACAAAATAGTGTCCATAATATTAAATGTTTTGTATACTGAACGTTAGCATAGGGCAGAACAACAACCAAATTCTAATGATTTTCTGATAATTACTTAATATGCGCCAACTCTTGTTGACTGCCCGGACAATTTAGCTGCTCTGGGTGTATGTTTCGTTGCCTGGCAACCTATTTTTCTTCCTTTTGTGAAGATGAGATTCCTTAATTCTTCTCTGAAAGCAGATTATTATAACCTATTTGTTGATGTGAGATTTAATTGTTTGATAGATTTCAGAGGATTCTTCAGTATTTGTAAGACAGAAAAGTAAAAAAGATTCTACATCAGGAGGGGAAAACCAGTCAGCCGTCAGTGAACATATTATCCTGGAAAAAGCTCAAAAAGATCTGACTGAACTGCTTGGTTTAAAGGTATTAAATTCTATATGTAGTAAAGTTAAAGAGCAGTGTTTAAGTTGGAATAATTTGTCACCATTATTCAGCTTTTAACTAATGGTTGTTAAATATACGAGAGGTGTCATTTTGTCGGACACATATGTATGTTTTCTCTGTGTTTTTATGTCGTCAGTTAGTACGTCCGTCCGTTGGTCTGGCATCCATAATTGCTTGTGGACGCTCTACAGACTAAAGATACTATCCAATTGACTTTAAATTTATACACAGTGTTTAAGTTCATGAGACGAAGAGGCCAAAGTTGATATCCGAATGACTTTAAATTGATACACAGTGTTTAAGGTCATGAGTGGAAGAAGCCTATTGATTTCCGATAATTACTGCCAGAGTTATGGTCCTTGATCACTTTAAAAAATCTTGTCGATTCTCTAGAGGCCAAAGTTAATATCCAATTGACTTTATAAATTTATACGCAGTGTTTAAGGGCATGAGACAAAGAATCCTATTGATTTTCAGCGAATTCTGATAATTACTGCCAGAGTTATCTCCCTTGATCACTTTGAAAAATCTATTGTGATGCTCTAGATGAAACGAACAAGTGTAATGATTTTCAATGAATTTTGATAACTGAACAGCTAAGTCCATAATTTTAAATGTTTCGTATACTGAGTGTTAGCATGGGGCAGAATTTAAAAAAAAACAAACAAATTCTTATGATTTTCTGATAATTACTTTATGAGTTGATAATCTTATTCAGATTTCTGTGTATTATAAATGTTTCCTTACCAAAAAAAGAAATAATATGCGACATCTCTTGTTGACTGCCCAGATGATTTAGCTGCTGTTGACGTATGTTTCGTTGCCTGGCAATCTATCTTTATAGATACATAGTATCTGTATGAGCAGCCACTCCTATTCAGCGACATCTTGTAAATGGCCACGATAAATCACCCCCACCCCACCCCGTGACAATTGTATTGTTTCATCGCTTTATTCAATGGTCACTCTTCTAACGCAGCCAGCGGTCAACAAAACATGGCCATTCAACAGCCATTGTTGAATGATACCTTCTTGTCATTCTTCGTAACACCCCCGCTAATCGAGTAGTAGTTAATTAACTTGACCCCAAATGATCAGGTAAAAAGAAATGTGAAAATAGCAATAAATCCGGGATTATCTTTTGATTAATCTGATCATTGTTTTCTCATGTAACGAAACATTATTCATCTTTGTCATGATCATCTAGTATCTCTTTTTCATTGCCACTTTGTTGTTAAACATATGTTTTAGCGTCTCTCTCCTATAATAATACATACTGAGTTACACCCCCTGTAAATCGGTGACAAAGTCAGCAATGGTTTTTTGTTCATGTGCTTTTTTGATAAAATAAAAGTAATTCATCGATTTTCTTCACAAAAATGGATAAATAATATTGAATGCATCACAATGGTAGAGAGTATTATCGAGGGTTGGTACAAACTGACAAGTTTACATAAGTTATGTACAAGTTTTGAGTAAAGAATTTTCGTTCCAAGCAAGATTCAGCGACGGCCAAATTGACCGGTGCAAGTATTGATGTTTGCATCCAAGTGTAATATTTAATTGATGTCTGCATCCAAGTGTAATATTTAATTGATGTCAGCACAAAAAAAAACACTGAGATTTTATTAAGTGGCCACACTCCCGTTAAGTGGTCAGTCGTGAAAATTTCCTTGGGTGGCTGCTTAATGCAGATTCTACTGTATATATTTTGAAATGTCCAATACAACTTTCCAAGCCTGTTTTGTTGTAGCAGACATCCTGAGCATTGTTTTGGTATATTTAACTTATAAATAATTTTGGTTTTATTGATTAGAATAAATCCTTGATGGATGGAAGAATTCATCTTGAACGTATACGTGCTGGTCAAAATCTAGAAACACAAGGCTCACAGGATTCAAATGTGGTATTTGTTGTTAATGGGAGATTAATAATGTTACAAGCTATAGTTGGAGAAGATAAGAAAGAGGTTGGACGATTATTTTCAAAATTTATGTTGAGGATAGCAAATATATAATTAACCTGTTGATCACAGGAGGTAGTTGATTGAGCAGTCAATTCCCAACAATAAACATGTGAAATGAAATTAATATCAAAATCAATGGGGATAATGTAGTGGTTTCTTCCCTAACAGTTAAAAACAATTGTCAGTTGGAGTTATTTCCCCTTTTCAACCAGGAGAATTAAAGGTTTGGAGTTTGGACTAAAAAAGAAAAATTAATCCATGGCTGAAACACATTTGTTGTGTTATAGACCATGATTTTAGTCACAACTTACAGTTATCCGGATTAATAGACCTGTGGTAGAACCCACTTCCATATCACTTATTCCAATCCTGCCAATTCATAATCAAACACCTAGAATTTCTAGAAGCAATTGTATTTACTTATATTATTATTATGGATAATATAATTTTGAATTATTTGTCTCTGCAGGCATCTCTATTTACTGCTGGGAAAGGTGAACTAGTAGGAACATTAGCTGTGTTGACAGGAGAACCATCATTCTTTACTATACGAGCTGATACAGACGTACTTGTTGCCATTATCACAAAGGCAGATTTTTATTTGTGTGTATTTAACATTTATATCTAATTCCAGTAAAAACATATATTAACAAGAAATGATCTTTGATACTCTATAGATATTGTTCACCACACCCACCATTACATAAATTGTTTCATAACCATACATATAACTAATAGAGTATGATATGATGCTCTTGAACTAAGAATAGACATTTGCATGCCACCCATCATTTGCTTGTGTTTTATTAATTACATAACATTGGTAGAATGCAGTATCAGTCATCCTGTTTGAGTAAACATAGCCTCCCTTATACCAACTCATGTCACTTGTAGTTAAATAAAGCAATAGTTTGTACTTGAATTTTAGTCTGAAAAAGAATGGTTAATGGTTTACTTATATCCAGTCTCATGTCAAGTACACACCTCTTAGTTAAATGATTGATAATTTGTACTTGACTTTCACTAGTCTCTTACATTACTAAGTATCAAATGTTATACTTACGATACATGTACTTTTCTTATAATTACAGGATTATGAAAGAAGAACCATTTATAGTATTAAATGCAGCTCACACAACAGTTAAAAGAATGACACCATTTGTCAGACAGATTGATTTTGCTCTAGATTGGCAGAGAATAGAAGCTGGGAAGGCCTTATTTAGGTGAAAATTATCAATCTTTTTCTAGAGTAAAATATTCAAATTTCTTTGCATTCAAATTGAATGAGGGGGGTTGGATGATTAGCATGTGCGCACTGTATCATAAGGTCTTTCATTGAGTCAACTGCCTCTGGTTTTAATTCCCCAATTGTACATGACAAGAAGTAGGGTCCCCTCTCCAACCTCGTGGGTTATCTCCTAGCCCTCCAGTTTCCTCTAATTACCACTAGTGACCCCTACCTACAAGCCAATTATTGAAATAAAATTGAACCATGTGATCTCTCTTTCTCTCTCTCTCTCTTTCTCTCTTTCTTTCTCTCTCTCCCCCTCATCTCTCAAATTGAATGAAATTTTGCACACAAGATAAATGAGCAATTCAGATTGGGCATTTTCACAGTGAGAAAATGGTTTACCATAAATTGATTGTATATAGAATCAGTGTGGATTTTGAATGCATGATTCATTCTATTTACTTTAGACAAGGAGATACTGCTGATTGTGTATATATTATATTAACTGGTAGATTACGTACTGTTATTACACTAGTTGGAGGTAAAAAAGAACTAGTTGGAGAATATGGTAGAGGTGAATTAGTTGGTATTGTAGAAGTTTTAACACAAACAGAGAGAGCTACTACAGCATTTGCTGTCAGGTAGGACAAATGACATGAGTGATAATTTAGTAATAAATTTAGCTCATGGAGATATCATCATATGGATAATGATATCCCAGTTACAAACTTGCACAAGTAACAAGTAATTATTGCTTTGGAGGTTTTTTCCCAATAGATACAAAATGATTTGATATTTGAAATGATTTGACTACAGTTAATTGGGAATGTTCAACTTAGATTATTATATGTGAATTTGATTATTAGACCATAGTACATTGTAAAGCCATGTTATTGTGAGGATGCTATATTCTATTTGATTCTGTGGCTGACCTAAAGTTATCATCACATACTTCATTTCATGTTATTTACAGAGATACAGAAATTGCCAAACTACCATCTGAGTTATTAAACGTTATCAAACGTAAATATCCACAAATTGTTACACGCCTTATTCATTTACTAGGAGAGAGAATTCTGGGAAATTTACAAAGTCGGAATACGGTTACTCTTGGTGATTCCATGCCTTTTGCTCGTAAGTAAACAAATTTTCATTAGTTCTAAGAACAATTTTCATGACTGTGAAAAAACCCATCGATGCAGGCCAAAGCTACTGAAGTTTTATGATGTGACATCCAGTGTTGAAACATCAACAGTAAAATTTTAGTATAGAGTAGAGATATATATCAGATATTTCAAATAAAATATTAATAATTATAATCAATCATAAAGACATTCAAAAACAAAAAATTTCAAGTGAGAATGTGGCATTTGCCAAAAATATTTAATCTTTAGCAAAGTGTTGATTTGCGTCATTATATTAATGTGAGAACTGCATATAGAGAAATATGTTATCTTTGAGAAATATTCACCATAATTATATACCTAGTACCGTTCATTTACTTCCTTGATTTCTTCACAGCAAATCCTGCCACACGTCCAACAGTGACTAATTTAGCTACAGTTGCTGTACTACCTGTCTCGGATGATGTCCCATTAACTAATTTTACTCTTGAATTACAACATGCTCTTAATGGCATAGGTAGGTCTAGCTAATTTTAATACCAGCACTCACAGGCATTGTTTTCTAATTTTCTCTATAATTAGAACATGTATTCAATGGTATAGGAAGGTCTAAATGTGTTTAATTTTACACTAGAATAACAATATTCATTCCTAGTTATCATTGTTATAATTTTACTCTACTATAATTAATGAGACTAATTTTACTCTACAATTACCCTATGCATCGATTACATATATATATTATAGTACACTGTATTTGTATAAGTTATACATGTAATTTAATGAAGATGAATAAGACCAAGTAAGAAGCACATTACCAAGTCTTATCAGTAGATTATGTTTACTTGTAGGTTTAACAACAAGATTATCAAGTGACATAGTTAAAACTAGGCTAGGCAGTCAAGCTTTAGACAGGTATGTTAATTCCTTTGATTTCCTATAAAACTTGATTTTCTAATCTTTAAAGGGATATTATGGGATATTAGATAAAATGTTGACAGTTCTCACTATAATAGTTACAAAAATAGATAACATACATAGAATATGCTGGAAATTTCAATAAAATTGCTCCACTCTGAACCAAGATATAAGCTTTTGAATTTCAGACTAGCCTCCATCATCATTACTAAAGTCGATACAATATAAAACTAAGTCTTGATTATCTATTTTCAAAATTTGTATTCCAATCTGCAAAATATCGGAGGCTAGCGAAGGCATTGAGAGTTGATTATGGTCTGGATAAGTTAATTAATGTCTGATCAATAATTTAGATAATATTTCAGGTCTAAAGAAAGACCTGCAATATTGAGATTTAACTTTGCATAATGTATCTTTCAATTAATTTTAAATGGAATGAAATCGTCATTTTGAGACTGACATATATATTTTTTGACGTGCGGTTTCACATGCAAAGCAAGTGATGTGACATCACTTTTCTGCCCCAACTGAACTACAATACTTTTCCTGGTATACCACATGTGCAACCCCTTACAAGTGGAAACAGGCTTGAAAAAATCTGAGGATTCTTCTTGGCCCACACTAGGGTTGGAACCCCTGACATTCTGATTTGCGAGTCCATTGTCAATAATTGATAATAGTTTCTTGATAATATTTTTAAACTGTTATTTTTTTTATTTGGGCAGAAAGAATGATGTTAGTACCAAGATAACCTGTAGTAGGTTTTTATTGTTGTATATTTTAGTGTAAATGAGTTTCGATTGTTTAGTTGGTTAAGTCAACAAGAAGATTTACATCGTATGGTATTATATCAATGTGATGTAGGACATAGTAAATGGAATAAATATTGTATGAGACAAGCTGATTGTATCGTTATTGTTGGTCTTGGTCATAAAGAACCAACTGTTGGCATTGTAAGTAAAATCACAGGAGTCTGACCTTCTATCCGTATATATATGCATACACCATGTCATACTTGACAATATGTAATAAAAAAGAACAGGAGTGTAATGCCTGTTGAAGAATCGATTTTACCTGCTCACGCTTCAGCTCAACAATTCGTGCTGTCAGGCAATCTAACCTCTGCCGATTCACTCAGATATGTTTTTTCTCCAATCTAGTCGTTTTAATTTGAATAAATACTCCCACAACGATATCCTAGCCACTTGTTTCCAATATTTACATTATTTTCCACCATTTCTATTTTGTCCTTAACTCCATGCGCTGACGTCGCGTAAAAAAACGATCCGCAGTGAATTTTAAAACTCATAACATAAAAATTAGCCACAAATAAAATTCAAAATAGATTAAATTGTGCGTTTGCATTTTTTAATGAATAACAAAAAAACTTCACACAGTGGTAAAATATCAATTTATAAAAAAAAATCAAAATTTAAGAACAAGCACTATTAGGGGCAGAAAACTCGTTGTCATTGCCTGTCGTAGGGTTATTTATAGAAGTATTATTCTGTCACTGCGGATCGTTTTTTTACGCGACGTCAGCGCATGGAGTTAAGGACAAAATAGAAATGGTGGAAAATAATGTAAATATTGGAAACAAGTGGCTAGGATATCGTTGTGGGAGTATTTATTCAAATTAAAACGACTAGATTGGAGAAAAAACATATCTGAGTGAATCGGCAGAGGTTAGATTGCCCGACAGCACGAATTGTTGAGCTGAAGCGTGAGCAGGTAAAATCGATTCTTCAACAGGCATTACACTCCTGTTCTTTTTTATTACATATTGTCAAGTATGACATGGTGTATGCATATATATACGGATAGAAGGTCAGACTCCTGTGGTAAAATCAACAACTATTTATATCTTGTTTTGAAAGAAGAAATACAAATTTTTGAAATCCTTGGTATGTTCAGGCCTATTTAAATCTTGTTTTGAATGAGAATTCATGATTTTTGTAATCCTTATGTTTATACAAGCCCTAAATGTTGACTATTTTGATTCCAAAGCATTGTAACTTGTAGTGGTAGTTTTAAGAGTATTTGGAAATGCCACTGTCATTTCAAAACTCTTTTCTTTAGCAATGCACACTCATAAGTAATATAAAAAAAAATGAATGTGTTTTGGACACAACATTAAACCATATTCATTAAAAATTTGGTGCTTATAATTGTGCGGTATAGGTTGAAAAACAGTTAGAAAATGTTGCTGTACGAGCACAGAAGGAGTTGGTGTTATTACATAAAGAAGATGCCGAGACACCTAGACGTACTGTAGAATGGCTTAATTCACGTGGTTGGTGTTCATCACATCATCACATTCGATGTCCTAATCGAGTCTTTAGTAGAAAATCTCCGGAAAAAACCGTAAGTTGATATATTAAAGTGAAAGCATTTAACAGTTGATATTAAGTCTTTTTTTTATCTGAAAGCGAACCAACATTCTTCTCAGTTTAAGTAATAAGTTATTGCACACCTTGAGGTCAGAGTGCCAGTAGATTAACTTTAGTGGGTCTGTAGCCAAAAAACCCTCAGACAGTTTATGTTATAGAAATGTAAGTTGTAAATTAATTAACATTTATACAGACTCAAGTTTGGAAATAAGTCAACCTGTTGACAGATTTAAAACTTAATTGTCCATTATTTCAATTTTATATCTAATAATTTTGGCACTGAACCAAATTATACCTTTTGTTGTAATATTATAAAGACAGCTTTGTGTAATGCAAATGTTTGTTTCAAGTTATGAGGTGAAACAAGTAAGTATTGGTAAACATTTATGTAATAATTAAAGTTTGACTTTAAGATTTTCTTCGTGTTGGTTTTTTTTCAGATTCAGATGTATGAGAAGTTATTTGAGAAAGAACCTGACCGATTATCTGATTTCTCCAGATTGGCCAGATTTCTAACAGGAACATCTATTGGTCTGGTTCTAGGAGGGGGAGGGGCCAGGTAAATCAATTTGTTATAAGGATTTATTTCTTTCACATTTGGGGTGTCATTATGTAACCATTTATTCAGACAAGTTGTAAAAATGTATTTGTTACTCAAAACAATATATATTATAGTTTTACCCAGGGAAGTCTTTTCTGTTACTTGGAAGTGCTACAAGCTGAAAATTATTGCAGTTATAATTGCTCTATTTAGTGTCTTGTATGAATTGTTTGCAGATTTAATTTATAGATAGATTGTTTCTCTTATGGCTTGCATCAAAATTTACAATGACTTTTTTTCGTCCATTGACCTATGACTTAGGCAGTGATATAATAAAGCTCCTAGTGAATGTTTAATTGACTGACAATACTATGTTTTTATATATTGTAGAGGGTTAGCTCATGTAGGTATGATTAAAGCTATGAATGAAGCTGGAATACCTATTGATATGGTTGGAGGGACCAGTATGGGATCTTTTATAGGGGCTCTTTGGTGCGAGGAGAGGAATTTAACTAGATTCTTTCAAAGAGCACGAGAATGGTCATTTGTAAGTCAGTTTATATAAGTTTAGTTATGTCAGTCTAATAATTAATCATCCTAATAAAACTATATTTACCAAACTTTTTTGTCCTTATAAAGAGATATTGGATAGCGACAGGTGATCCAACCCCTTGTCATGTACAAGCTTAATGGGGTTGAAACGTGATCCCACTCACTCAGTATTTCTTAGATTTGATAGAAATATTTTAACACATTATATCTCCAATTTTCACAAATGTTTGAAAAGTTGACATAAATTCATCTAACATCCATTTGGTTCTATACATTCAATTTTAAAAATTTACCTGACCTTTTCAATTGTTTTATATAGGATATGACATCACTATGGAAGAAAGTGTTTGATCTTACCTACCCAGTTACTTCCATGTTTACAGGTCATTATACATATTTATACCATATATATTGCAAAACAAGAAATAAATTATTTGTATGATATAATCAGACAAAATTTTATAATAAATATAGAATACTGTTTCTTTGTCCAGCAAAAAATTAATAACAATGGTGCTTCATTGATAAGGTGGATCTGATTGGGGGGGGGGGGAGCTTCAAAAAACTTAAACCTGTCATTGATGCATTTTTTACCCAATGTGGCAATTTTCAATTTTTTAATTGCCTGTCATAATAATATTTTTGGACCCTTATTTTTTTTTTAGGAGATGTGAACATGTGAAAAATAATGAGAACACTTTTTATTTTTATAAATTAGAATGGATTAAACAACTCTTTTGAAGTGATGGGGGGATGTCTGAGAGCCAGAATATTATGTAAGTGAAGTTTTTAACCATATTTCATTAAATACTATTTATTCTACAGGTGGAGCATTTAATCGGAGTATAGAATCAGTATTTAAAGATAGACAAGTAGAAGATTTATGGATACCATATTTCTGTGTGACAACAGATATATCTAATTCTACCATGAGAATTCACACTAGTGGTAAATATAGTTTGATATGGCGATTTTATGTTAGGCTTAAATATGGATTCTATGATAAACTTTTGTGAAACTCATTCTATTTTCAACATAGGATAGCAGATTGCAAACATGTTTGGTTCTCTAGCTTGAAACTTACTTCATCATGCATTTTCCATGTCTCATAATTATACCACAGTAACATTGTGTAGAATAAGGGGTTGACTAGATTCCATGTCAATACAACTGTGGCATTATGGCTGTGTTAATGCTGTTGCTGGTTAATTAGGGCTCAAGTTGTCATTCGCCAAAGTCGCAATTTGCGATAAAATTTTGAAAGTGGCAAATTAAAATTTGATTTTGGCAATAACATTTTGCTGTACTGGCGATTCTTGTTGAGAACTGGCAGAAAAAAATCTTAAAATACTAATCATATTTATCCTGAATTAACCATTACAATTTCACTGAGTGTAAATCACGTGCCATCAGATTCTATAAATTAATCACCGGGCTGATAATCCTGATGGCATCAATGAGTAATACTAATCATTTGTCTATCTCAAGTCATTATTTATTCAGGGATCACGGTTGGTAAGACGTGAGCTCGCTAGTCTGGAGGTATGGTGTGCAATCCCTCCAGCGGCCAAGAAAGTTCATCCAGATTTTGCAGACTGGTTTCCCTTATCATTCAGATCAGACGAAAAACTGTGGTCCCGTGTACCCATTGGCATGCACGTAAAAGATCCCTTGACAGTTGGAATTCGATATAAGAGTAACAAAAATGTCTGACAGTACTTTTTGAAGAGAATGAAATAGTTGAATTCCATTTACTGTGGCTTCATGCAGCATATAAAATATACAAACATGTCTATCGGGTCTTATTATTTTAAATTATATTATCCAAAACATAGGAACGGGTTGAATAGCAACAATTCTTGAGCAAGAAAACAGAACGACGACTATAATTATTAAGCACCCGATATACAAATATAATTGAAACTTATATCATTCTATCAGGGATTTAGATTCTGATACCTTTACGGTACCTGAAAATAACAATAGGTCTATTGTACATGCAAAACATAAATTTATAGAAAATTGGCAATCATTGAATGTAATCTGACATGTAAATACTGAAAATACATTGTGCAGTACGGTGTGCAAATAGACATTTTTGGCAGATAAAATATTCCAGTTGGTGGAAAAAAATACGAACCTTATTTTATATGAAAATTATTATCCATTTTAGAGGGAAAAAATTGAAAGCCAGTGTGAGCCCTGTCCGCAGTTGAGTAATACCATAGATTTTCTTCAAATTCTCCAATGTCCTGCTACTTGCTAAAGGAACAATGAATAGCAATCACTATATTTTATTATAAACCAGGGATGGGATTTTGCCTGTATATTCCGGACTTGTCCGACGCCAATTTCCAAACGCACAAAATTGTCCGACCGGAAATATGCCCAATAGGACATCAAGACATGGTCAATAGTATTTAAAATTCCAAAATTAACCTGATTATCGTTGATAATTGACTGGCTTGATTAGGTAATTAAGTGATCAACATATTTATCGTGTTATACCACCTAACACGCACCTTGATCAACTAGTTAATCTGCCTTAATCAGTCCAATCCTGAACAGAAGTCATTGCTTCTCCTTTGTCGGGATATGTATCAATACAATAACAGTGATTATAAACTTAATCTACGTGATTGACCCATGATTTCCCCATTGTCGGATGTATTACTATTATAATCTCCTAAATGTCGGGCGACAGCAGGTAGAAATTAGTCGTATATTTCACATATCCTAATTGTACGAACACCTCAAATCAATATGTATCCAATAACTCGTCTGTGATATCACTTTGGTGGAAGCGAGCAATATATAAAGCTATTTCACACACACACACATATCGGAAAAAAAACCTAGACCTTGCTAACTCTGTTTCTGATCGCACGGTTATAGTTTCTGATCGCACGTGGTTGTAGCACTCGGCAAACCTAACATGTAGCCGCGGCTGTATGACAGTAAGTGAGATGTAATGTACCAACGCCTATACCATTGCGATGCGGTACAGGTTTACATATTAGGTAAACTTGCCAAAATTAAAAAAAAGTTATCAAAATTGCGTTGTTCGAAGCGTGTTTAGAATTTTGAGAGCAAAGTTGTCCTTGTTTTAAACGGAAGTAGAAATCTCGCGAGACTCGTGAAACTATGAAATGAATACCACTCGGTAAACCTCGACAGATTCTGGTACCCTGCATTAGATTTACTGAGGAAATGAATACGTGACTATTTTCAGGCGTCTAATGGCAAAGAAAAGATTCTATTTTGAAATCCCATCACTGTTATAAACATATGATTTTACTAGTTGTTATCAAGATAGAAGCTTACAGTTTGCTTTGTCAGCTTTGTTTTGCCCTTTTTGTTTTAGTACCTACTCTTTATGATTTCCTGACAAGAAATGAAATGAAATGTAGTTTACTTGGCTAATGAAGATGTGCATACACCATGCAGGATGCTATGAAGTCTTACAGCCTACTCAAATTCCAACTGCCAATTGATCTGTTATGTGCTCAGCCAACACCGAAAGTGACGCTGGGACCTACAGGCTATCAAGCCAGCGTCTCACTCACTTACCCACCCAGTCTTTTGTGCCATCCAAAAATGACTAGACACAAACACTGATAACAGGGATTGAGATTCAGTCACAGGACATTCTGGTGGAGCACCTAGTGCTTCATAATGAATTGATTAATTGATTATTAAAATTTCAGGTAGTTTATGGAGATATGTAAGATCAAGTATGTCATTATCTGGATATTTTCCACCACTGTGTGATCCTATGGATGGACACTTATTACTAGATGGTGGCTATGTTAATAATTTACCAGGTAATTTTATGATAAAAAAAGACGTATATATTTGTTGCCCTTTTTGTTTGTGGACACCGTACTGGTCAATTTCTATCTGATTTTTACGAAACTTGAAATATAGGGTTATATTCTAAACATCTCAATCCATTTCGTAGTGGCATGTATCAGACTTTAACTTCCTGGATTATGGACCCCCGACTGTGGACTCCCTATAGAGGTCACAATTTGTGAAAATCTGACCTAAACTGCAAATAGTGTAAAAGTATGTAATACTAAGATTGTGGACCTGATTTTTATGAAACTGAAAATATATGCTTATATCCTAAAGATCTTGGTTCCTTTCAATATTCGCATATATCGGACCATAACTTCATGAATTATGGCCCCTCATGGTACGAAAAATCACGTTTTTAGCTTGTGCACCCTCTACAGGTCACAATTTTTATCCAGTTTTCAAAACCGTTTAAATATTTCACTATGACACCCAAATGTCCACTGAGTATGAATTTTGTGAAAATCAGATCGTAACTGTATGCAAATAGTATAAACTTAAAAGGTATATCTACATCTGAAAGATATTGGTTCCTTTTGGTATTCATGCATATCACATTCTAACTTCCTGGATGATGGCCCCTGGTTGTATGAAAAATTGTGATTTTTGATTATGAACCCACTAGATAGAGGTAACAGTTTTTATTTGATTTTAAAAAACGTGCATATATATCACTGTTGCACAGTAGTTACAGTTGAGTCAAAATTTTGTGAAAATCAGTACAAAATTTCCCAACAAAATGGTCGGTCCCCTTCACACGAATAGTGTTAAAGCAAATAATACCAAGATTGTGTATCTGCTCGATGTCACAATTTTTATCCTGTTTTGATCAAACTTAAAATGTATGTTTATATCTCAAAGATCTTGGTTCATTTTAATATTTACGTATGTCGGACAGTAAAATCAACGATTATGGTCCCTTCTTGTATGGAAATCGATTTTTTTTTTTATAGCTTGTTCTCTGTTCATCTCTTGCAAAATGTGGACATATCTTGCATGGCACCCGCTGTTTTTGGAGTATTTGTTTATATATTTATAGTGTACATGTATTTATATATTTATAGCTGATGTAATGAGAACCATGGGAGCTCAGACTATATTTGCTGTAGATGTTGGTAGCCATGATGAAACACCGTTAACTAATTATGGAGATGAGTTATCAGGGTGGTGGTTGTTGTGGAAGAGATGGAATCCTTGGTCTCAACCTGTTAAGGTATGTTATATACAAGTTCAGTATGATCTGTTGATCTTTGTTCAGTAGTTGATGGAGGATCATAATCAGAGGTTTAATATTATTTTCTAATATTAAACCTCTGATCATGAATTAAACATACTTCATATGGACAATCTTGAAATAATCTGTCAATAAACATCATGAGATATGACAGAGATACAATGTAGATTAACTAATGTTTTATATTAATAGGTACCAGATATGACAGAGATACAGTCTAGATTAGCTTATGTATCATGTGTTAGACAGTTAGAAGTGGTTAAAAACAGTGATTACTGTGAATATATTCGACCACCTATAGATAAATATGGAACACTACAATTTGGTAGTTTTGATGATATAGCGGTAAGTCACTGTTTATAATTTTTTATGTCTTCAATTTTTTGTGAATTTTGATTGGAAATTGTGAATAATCTGAAGCTTGCATTATGTAAGAGCTAAATCTGTCTATTGCAGTTCTTTCATTTGGCCTCAAAGTCATCAATTAATCATTTATTCACATGTCAAACCCATAATCAACTCTCTACCACATCAGATGGTTGAGATTTTTAACAGATTTAAACATGATTGCAAGTTAATAATTTCATTAAAAAATGATACTTGAGACTTTATTATCATAACAACAGTAGCAATGATAAACAAGACTACACTATTCTTCAAATGGCAATCACTCACTATGTATTAATTTGACTAAAATTTTCAATATATTCCCAGTGTATTTTTAACTATTATATCCAGAACTGTCATCTCTTTATAGAAATCTTACATACTGCATTTTAAAAGTTGTCTAGATGATAGCATGTGCAGAATCCAATAGATAACAAAAACTTATTGAATAATGTCATCTCTAAATAAATTGATATTATCCATAGCTACAGCCCATTGAGAAAGATTCACTGCATAATTTGTTTGGTTACTGTAGAACAAAAAATCAATGCAACATGATTTGATATTTTCATTAATGCATGTAACCCATAAAACCAACTACTTTTTAAGAGCTGTATGTTAATTGAAATTTCTTGAGATGACAGTTGAGTATTGAAATTAGCACATCCCATCAAACCCGGTAGAAATTGGTTATTAAGGTGCTATTTATTATCGTGTAATGTTATATAATTTGTCAAATGTAATCATGGTAAAATAATTTTGTTTATACAGGAAGTAGGATATAACCATGGTAGAACATTGTTTTCAGGCTGGATTAAAGGTGGTATTTTAGAAAAATTATTTGAGGAAAAAGAAAAATCAAAAGAAAAACAAACTCGTCATAAACCTAAAACGAAACATGCTGTAAGTATAGATTGCTAATTAAGAACAGCAATAATGTAGGGTTTTTTTAAGGTCACCTATTGACCATAAAGTACTCTTCATGGTTTACCTTGTCAGTGATGCAGGATGAAGGGTCTGACAAGGATAGCTGTCTAGTCGTTTGGATGTACACATTTGCATGCACATAAAAAATCCCTTGATAGTTGGAATGCGATATAAGAGTAGGCTGTAGTGCCGCTGTCCGGGCAAAATTTCCCTCATAGCACATTTCATTTCATTTCTGTCCATCTGTCCCTGGTTTATTCTATTCACCATTATTGTAGAATAGACCAGGGACATCATTGAGAGTTTATTTTTTAATAAACAGTTATTGTCTGCTGTAAACAAACATATAATTAGTTTTGTATCTGGATACAAATTAGGAAAAACATGACATAATTAGGCTGATAATCTTTCTGTTCATAATGCTGTCATATCATTATTTTCTTATTTCTTAGACTCATGTACCAGTGATGGCATATTTTACTGATTTAGCAGAACTTGTATCTAAAATAGATAAACCTAAATCACCTAGTCCTAAATTTGGTCTTTATCCCAGTGATAGTGATGGTATGTACACTGTTTATTTACTAGCACTTGTGATCTCTTGTATTATTGTATTTACATCTAGTTGCGTGTAATTTATTTAATATTAGATATTATTTTTGCTCTGTCTATTTGATTGGTCATTCCATTGACATCTGAAGACATGTTTAAGAAACGTACATTCCAAACATGGGAAAATAGAATAAAATAATACCCCTGACCAATAAAAGCTTTTCAAAACTTTCTAGAAATTATCTGTAAGAGAATGATTAAGGGTTAATTGGTTGGTGAAATGTACCCTATAAAGTGGAGTAAAGCATTGAAGGAAATGTTGATGATAATTTTGATTAAAGTATAATTGTATGTTCATTTATACAGAAGATGAAGAGATTATTGGAGATGATGAAACTGATCTAGGATTAGATGAATATGAGGATGTGTTAGAAGAAGATGATGATGAATATGAAGATGAGGATGAGGAGGAGTTAGAGGAGAATATATCTATTGAATCAAATCCAATATATTCTCAAGGTTCAAGCTCAAATTCAGAACATTCTGAATCTCACCAACAAAAGGACAGTATTAATAAGGTAACAATGAATGAAGGAATGGGCAAGAATTTGCATAAAAAAAGAGTGTGTGTTACTCTTATCACCCTATTCTCTGAAAATATGATGCTTGTAAAGTAGCCCTATATTTATTTATTCTGTAATAAGTGAAATAGCTATAATCTTTGTGTCAGCCAGCCATAGTCAGGGTAATGAAGATAATATTAATACCATGGTTAATTTTGCGTCAGTCATCATTTAGGATGACTTACATGTACTTATAAAACAAGTCTAGTCAATTGTCACTATATTGATAGTTTTTAATTTGTTTTATTTCAGGAAAAAATGGAAGCTAGACAAAGAAATAATATTAAGAACAGAACCGATTAAGAGCAGATGTTTTTGTACACAATACTTATCTAATTACATGTACTTGGATCACAATTAAAAAGAACTTACCCAAAGCTTGAAGTCTATTAAACATAGCAAAAAAAAACAGGGCATAAATTCTCCATTCCAAAATATTCATTGTGAGAGTTGTGATAACTTTTAATCTATATTGTTCAATTTGACCTAAATCATTTTAGATATTTTGAAATATTAAAAACATATAGGAATCACATCATATCCTTGGCTCTACACTTATTAAACTTTCTGTTTCTTTGGATTCTCTAGAATTGTGTCCTGTTTCCAGTTAGTTTCTAAATGTCAGTAAAACAATGTACCATGTAGAAAGCATTTATTTTATATTTGAATGGTTTAATTAATGAGGCATGAATGTTTGTGAGCTTTTAGCCAGTCTGTATTTAATTTGATTATTTTCAATCTGACCTGGTTTCATTATATAGTTACATTAAGGATGTATAAATTACATGTTAATTTAAAATTTGTTACATTAGGCTCAAATGCAATTGGATTGTCGTACAGATATAAAACCTCAAGATAAATCCACTAGTGGGACTGAGCCTTTACTTTAAAAAGGGGTTAGTGGTTGGATTTTCAATGAGTTTTAAGTTATTTTACATAGGCTATATACATTGAATTAATTAAATTTCCTTTTCTAGTCAGGAGTGTAAATCCACTATCAGTAAATGATGAGTTACCATGAGGTGAAACTAAAGTTACTGTAAGATTGATATGAAAAATACAAGCCTGATATAATTGTAGATAAATTGTACATGTATTCAGAGTATTGCTTTTCATGGTGTAAACTTTGATGCTTCTCCACATAAATCTGACCAAAAAGATGTAAATACCCCAGTATTGACACTCAGTGAGAAATTATTCATTTTTAGTGCTATAACATAAAAGGTTTTTTGTTGTTGATCTTTGTTTTCTTTAGAATTATTGAATTACCCGTAGTAAATATTTGAGGCAATCGTCTTCAAAACAGTAAGGCATTTGAAATTTTAATGGACTTGGACCTTATTTAATTAATTTTTGTGAATTATTGTTATTTAAGACATCACCTCTTTGATTTTAGTATTGTCTTTGATTTGAGTGAATTGTTATTATTTAAGACATCACCTCTTTGATTTGAGTGAATTGTTATTATTTAAGGCATCACCCCTTTTGATTTGAGTGAATTATTATTTAAGACATCACCTCTTTGATGTAAGTGAATTGTTATTATTTTTTATAAGGTATCACTTTTTATACACCTACATTGTAATGTGGTCGTATGTTGTTGTTACCCTCATCTGTCTAAAGTTGCTTATCTATGCTCTGGAGGCTAAAATCGTCACTCAATTGTCTTTAAATTTATACAGTGTTCAAGGTCTTGAAACAAAGAATCCTTTTGATTTGCGATAATTATTGCCAGAGTTTTGACCCTTGGTCAAAGTGTCAGCAACCCACAGAGCTGGAAGCCAAAAAATACTAATGATAATTTCTTATGGGTTGTTACTCTTAATCAATTTTAGTATTTTGTAAATGTTTTCATTACCGACAAAAGAAATAATATGTGACAAACCTTGTGAATTGATCAGACGACTTACATGCTATGTGTGTATGTTTCATTGATTAACCATCTATCATTTGATATGGACCTAATTCAAAAAGGATTTTGTTTTTTGAAGTGTTTTGATTTAAATTTGTACATAATTTGTTAATGAGAGCCGGTATAAGTCAGTTGTATATTTGTTAATTATCTACTACCTTCTTGTCATTAATAAGATGATGATAATGGGAGCTCTTGTTTACATGCTTGTATAATATTTTTATTATTTTGTATTTTATATATATATATCTGTGATGTTATTAAACAATGCAATTATTGTTGTCAGGGGTTTAAACAATTTCTTATGGGCATGTTATGTTTATAATTTAACCAAAGTGCTTCAAATTATATAGCTACAGATCTGTTATATGTTGAATGTTTCAAACTTCTTTATTTGGTGCATTTTCAAATTTTAAGTTTGAATCATGAAACATATTTTGATCTAATCAAGAGCTAATGCTATTTATGTGTATAGATAAGAGTAGACAAGAGTAATTAAGAATGTCTCAAGTATAACCAAAGTGCTTCAAATTATATAGCTACAGATCTGTTATATGTTGAATGTTTCAAACTTCTTTATTTGGTGCATTTTCAAATTTTAAGTTTGAATCATGAAACATATTTTGATCTAATCAAGAGCTAATGCTATTTATGTGTATAGATAAGAGTAGACAAGAGTAATTAAGAATGTCTCAAGTATATAATCTTCCCACAGTCAAACTATTCTCTCCTACCCGGCCCGATTGAACACCATGACATAAAGGGTTCTGCATTAAAGGGACATGAAACTCAGTCCTAACAAGTCTATAATTGATTGTGAATTATCTGTACAGGCTATATGCCAACAGTTAACACTGTGAAACACCACATGACTGACAGCAGTATAAGTTTTGTAAGTGAAAACTTTACACCTCTTGGAAGGTATAACCCTGATCAATTTGAAAAGTATATCGTTACAGGTACAATATCTTACTGAAATATCTACTAATCAAATTTAAAAACCGGTATACAGCTTAGAAAAAAGTTGAACATGAATAGATAATGGTTAATGTCAAATATTTCATTCTATAACAAACAACCAGGATGAGTTAAAAAAATAAAAGATTTCTGAAGTAAGACACCACACATTTGGACAGATGGTAGACTATTTCAGTTGAGATCAGATTTTCTAGAATGGAATATAAGATGGCCTTTTTGTACAGAGGGAATAAAAAAGTAGAAAAAGTGTAGACCAGTCTGATAATATAGGCATAGGAGTTGTTTTTGTTGCCAATTTTCTTCCTTTTTTTGAAAAATTGTATGTAATCAGTATTGACTTTTATTTGTAATCATTTTATGAGATAAAATATGCAAGATTTACAATAGAAATCTTATTGTGTGTAGAATGGGAGAGTATCCTTGTGGGAACTGACAGCTTCTTAATTAACTCAAATGTACAAAAATTAAAATGTCAGTGGCTCTAATGAAAAATGGGTTGTTGGATGGCTGAATGGTTAGCACATGCGCGCTGTATCATAAAGGTTTCAATTCCCCAGTTGTACGTGACAAGGAGTAGGGTCCTTTGTCCAATCTCATGGATTTTCTCCGGGTCATCCGGTTTCCTCCCACAGCTAAAGACCCCTAGGCGCAAGCGAATTATGAAAATAAAATTGAACCATGTTAGTCCTGAAATGACCTAGTTTGTGTCAGTGAAGGTTTAACCCCATTTCTTTCTCTCTCTCTATCGAAAAATGACCACTTAGAAAGCTTAGAAATTTGTATCTACCAAGAAGTGTCCTACTTTTCCTCTTTGTATCTACCAAGTATTGTCCTACTTTTTTGCACCGATAAATGTCAACACAAAGAACCTAAGTCTGCCCTGTAGGTGTTGCAGTTGATGAACTAAAATGCTTACTATAATTTAAGTCAGTGGCGTGTCATCAAAATAAAGTTGAACAAACAAACATGTGAAGCATTGCTGCCATTTCAGCACCTGTTTTATTGCACCTACAGGGACGTCGTATCTCAGGGTGAAAAATCTATACATTGAAAATGGTTCAGAGTGTGAACTTTAGAACCTGAGAAGATTGTATGAAGAAACTGAACAAGTTTGCCATTAACAATAATTGGATTCAGTCTATTGATTTTGTTTTTCTTTCACTTAGTATTGTGTTTTGCATCCAAAAGTTTCAAAATAAATATGTTGGTGATCCAAGTGAAGCACAACTACTGCCTAGAGAGCACGAAACAGTTCAGGTGAAGTCTCTTTGGACTTCTGATGATACGGACACACTGTGTAATGATAATTCTGGAAGGTTTTAATCAACTTCTGGCGAGTCTGTCCATTTGTTTTGGTCAGGAGGCTCCTTCACACATAACGATCATTGGATGACTTAAAACTGAATCTATCAACTTCTGTCCATAGCTCAAAACATCGAATTTCCAGTTGTCAATTGTGGAGATTCTCTCGGAACCCACTTATGCACATAAATGATGAGAAATATTGTCTTAGAACTTCTGATTTTATCAAATTCTTTAGGGAATCTCCCAGACATCCTGCTAAACTTGACAATGTCTATATCCATGTTGCAGTCTTCTTTCATGTGATCTTGGTCCTCACACCCTGAATTAACCCGTTAAGCGTGATGGTTTTAAAATGTTAACTACCCCCTATGGTGTAATTAATTTTATGAGAAACGTCATTTTTATACACCAACATTGAAATATTGTCGTCGCCCGTCTGGCTTCAATTTCTTATGGACGCTCTAGAGGCTAAAGGTAATATTCAATTGACTTTAAATTTATACACAGATTTTAAGGTCATGAGACAGAGTAGCCTATTGATTTTCATTCAGCGATTTCCGATAATTACTGCCAGAGTTATGGTCCTTGATCATATCAAAAAATCTTGTGGATGCTCTAGAGGCCAAAGTTAATATCCGATTGATGTTATATTTATACACAGCGTTAAAGGTCATGAGACGAAGAAGCCTATTGATTTTCAGCGATTTCCGATAATTAATGTCAGAGTTATGACCCTTGAACATTTAAAGAATCTTGTGGATGCTCTAGAGGCTAAAGTTAATATCCGATTGACTTTAAATTTATACACAGTGTTTAAGGTCATTAGACAAAGACACCTATTGATGTTCAACGATTTCTGTCTTGATCACTTAAAAAAATCTTGTGGACGCTGTTGAGACCAAACTTATCATCTGATTGTGTATCAATCTGAAGTCAGAGTTCAAGGTCTTGTTTCAATTCCCCTGTTGTACGTGAAAAGGAGTAGGGTCGCCTCTCCAACATCATGGGGTTTCTAGGGGTCCTCTGGTTTCCTCCCACTGATAAAGACCCCTATGCGCAAGCGAATTATTGAAATAAAATTGTGTTGGTGCTGAAATAACCTAGTTTGTTTCGAGTGGACTTACCCCCCCCCCTCTCGCTCTAGGTTGTTACTAGTACTCTTGATCAGTTTTTAATATATTGTACATTCTCCTTTTATATACAAAAGAATAAATATTCGACAACCCTTGGGACTGCTCAGACGTTTAATCATCACCTCCAATGAAACTGCCACATTTTTTAAAAACAGAACTGTTCTTACAACTTTGTATATTTTGTCTGTGCAAAACTTACACGATTTTGCTTTTAAAACACGTTATAATTACACATACTCCATAGCAGTGCAACAGGACATAAGAAAATCATAAAAGATTAATTCAAATAAATAATAATAAATTCTTTAGTTTATTGAGCAGTTACATTTAGGCTACATATATTAAATACACAAATCCAATTAATTACTAATCATAGTATAAAAATACATTTGAGAACCTCAACCAACTGTTTATAATTCATATTTTTAATAAAATATACTTTAATTACATCATTGTGAACCTTATTATAAAATATTTACACCAGGACGAACAGGAAAAACAAAATTCTCAAAACCCTCAATGTACAATTTATTAATACAAGATGCCAAACTGAAAAACAAATGACTCTTCATTCTTGTATTTATAAACTGGGTATTACAACAGGAAACATTAAATGATTGATACATTATTGACTTTGAGTGTAACTGCTACAGGTTTTATCATCCAAAGAAAGTTGTAAAAGTTTGTTTAGTCTACATGATGTATACCATCTCTAAAATGCCATTTCACATATAAATGTGTTCGATTATGGTAACTTTTCAGGTTAAGTTTCAACCAATCACAAGGGCATATGATATCCAGTCAGTCAAATAAGATATAAATCTGGCCAAAATCAACTGGTTGTGAGAATTCATAAACTAATTGGCATTATCAGTTGGATTGTAGTAATGATTTTACACTACAGTTACATTTTCTGTGGATTTTTCCTTGATTTTCATATTTAGAGTAATCAAAATTTAAAAATATATTCTTTCACAAAACAGAAGTGTATACTTTTTACATTAAAATTCTTTATATTATTTTACCAAATCAGTTTAACTGGAAAAAAGTGATAGTACAAGACATTTGAGATGATATATTGAATAACTTGAAAAGATTTGTTTCTAAAATATCTCTGTATGTACTATAACCTTTCAACCTTAATTTCAACTTTAACTAATTAAAGAAATAAAATGATCCTTAAATGTAAATTATACAATAAAAATAAGATTAGAAATTCTGTAGTGTAAGAAAGACTATAATTATAATATAAACCTCAATTCTATAATGTTAGCAAGACTAATAATGCCAATTCTATAATGTAAAATAGGTTGCCAGGCAACGAAACATATGCCCACACAGCAGCTAAATCGTCCAGGGAGTCAACAAGAGTTGTCGCATATTAAGTTATTATCAGAAAATCATTAGAATTTGTTTGGTTTTTATCAAGTTCTGCCCCATGCTAAATTACCATGTAACGGTGATATAATCAAACGTTTTTTTAAATCGGATAATAATTTTGATGTCCAGAGGGACCACAAGCTAAAAAAGGTGATTTTTCAGTCAATCAGGGGCCATAATTCAGGAAGTTTGATCCGATGGATGCAAATATCCAAGAGGAACAAAGATCTTTGGATTATCAACATACATGTCAAGTTTCATCAAAATCGGTTCAAAATTGTGACCTCTATAGGGTCCACAAGCTAAAAACATGATTTTTCGTACAATCAAGGGCCATAATCCGTGAAGTTTCGATCCGATACATGCCAATATCAAAAGCAGCTGAGATCTTATGGGGATTAACCTATATTTAAAGTTTTGTCAACATCGGATAAGAATTGTGACCTGTAGAGAGTCCACAACCTTGATATAACATATTTTCACACTATTCGCATACAAACGGCGGCCATTTTGTCTGTCAATTTTCGAACTCAACCTTCATTACCATGTAACGGTGATATAATCAAACGGTTTTTTAAATCGGATAATAATTTTGACCTCCAGAGGGACCACAAGCTAAAAAGGTCGATTTTTCGGACAATCAGGGACCATAATTCAGGAAGTTACGATCCGATGGGCAAAAATATCGAAAGGAACCAAGATCTTTGGGTTATTAACATACGTGTTAAGTTTCATCAAAATCGGTTCAAAATTGTGACCTCTATTGGGTCCACAAGCTAAAAACATGATTTTTCGTACAATCAGGGGCCATAATCCATGAAGTTTCGATCCGATACATTTCAATATCGAAAGCAGTTGAGATCTTATGGGGATAAACCTATATTTCAAGTTTTGTCAAAATCAAATAAGAATTGTGACCTGTAGAGAGTCCACAACTTTGATATAACATATTTTGACACTATTCGCATACAAACGGCGGCCATTTTTTCCGTCAATTTTGGTCCGATTTAGACGAAATTCGAACTCAGCCTTCATTACCATGTAACGGTGATATAAATCAAAAGTTTTTTTAAATACGATAATAATTTTGACCTCCAGAGGGACCACAAGCTAAAAAGGGCGATTTTTCGGACAATCAAGGGCCATAATTCAGGAAGTTACGATCCGATGAGCGCAAATGTCGAATGGAACCAAGATCTTTGGGTTATTAACATACATGTCCAGTTTCATCAAAATCGGTTCAAAATTGTGACCTCTATACGGTCCACAAGCTGAAAACGTGATTTTTGTACAATCAGGGGCCATAATCCAAGAAGTTTCGATCTGATACATGCCAATATCGAAAGCAGCCAAGATCTTATGGGGATAGTTTCGTCAAAATCGGATAAGAATTGTGACCTGTAGAGAGTCCACAAACAAATTGTGGACGACGAACAGGGGCGACGACAATATACGTCCACATGAAAATGTGGGCGTATAAAAATTTGCTAAATACTTGTAAAAATAAATGAGTTTCAAAGAGCAGACCCAGATATTTTCTTTTGAATAATCAAACTGGCTAATTCAGGGTAAATGACAATTACAAATCGTTATACTAAATACTGTTGTACATCTGTCTCAAGCTCTATGACTGCCTGTATAACCGGCCATGCCTACGTATCAAAGTTACAGCAGTTCTCAAGCATCTTGTAGTCACTCATACAACAGAAGAAATATGATATTCTAACTTCAAATTTGAAGACAAGGCAAAAACACATTTGATTTTTGGCCTCTTAAATACTTTATATATTCTCTGCAATCTGGGACTGCCCCTTAAATTAAGCAGTAGGCATAGTACATGTATATTAAAATCTAAAATACTCCCTCTGGCCCAATCAAATAAATAACAAATATATGTATCTCATCATTTCAACAGATTGTAAAATACACATTTTCAGATTCATTTCAACATGTGTCATTTTTGACACAGTATATCAAGATCTGATTTCCTCTCTGTCTGTTTGAACTTTAAATAAAAGACAAAAACTTGTTTGATAAACAGTATATTATTCATCTCTAAACAGAAGAACAACATAAGAGTTTATTAAAGGATGTGTACAAGCCTTTATCAAATGTTCATGTAATAAAATAAACTGTTTTAATTCAACATAAAGTCTGGTGTAGTTCTGTTTAGTAATGACATTCCTCACTTCCTACTTATGTTTTTTTCTCCACCTGCACTATTTTATAATACAGTAGTTAGACAGATCTTTTTCTCCAGCTGAACCATTTTATGATACAGTAGTCATACAGATCTTATGGCTTTGTCCAGCAGTTGGAACTCAATCAACAGAGTTTATTTAATGGATATTATTCTCTACACTATCAATCAAGAAAATGGCATTAATTAAGCACTAAAAAAAGCTGAGTTAATATCTTATTCCAGTGCTAAAAAAATCATGCATGCTACATATATAATGATAGGTAAAGTGTATAACAATAATCTATATATCATCCATTGAAATCAGTAACAATGCTAAATACTAAAATACAGCTATATGGAATGTTTATTAATTGAAGATGTCTTGCTGGAGAAGATAGGTCAGTTATGTATATTATGGTAACTGGCTTACAGGAAATGTGTCTGTATTAACTATTTAAAAATGCATTTTTGATACATCTAATGCAAATTGGGGGACATTTTTCTTCTCAAAAATTATGTAAGATCATTGAACCTGTATACACAATTAATGCTATTTTTTGCAGACCAATATGACCATGAAGTATGGAGTGTTTTAAGACATTACAAATATAACTTTAATATCTTTTACTAAAGCATAAACAAATAAATCATTTAATTTTTGTAAAACAAACACACTTAGTGTAAAAAAAAGTGTTTGCCAGAGTTACTTCTCCATATCACTTCAGTCTAAAAACTAAAATCTATTAAGTTAGTTTTCAGTACATCTTAATTTTAAAGTTACACAATTTAGGATTATGCTCCCCATAATTTCCAACAAGATTGGAAAAATTAAAGTTCAACAAAATCTAAATGACAATAAATCGCTACTATTTTAAATATTATACAAAGAAATATAAGTAAAATACCACTGCTATTATTTACCCAAATCAAAGAAACTGTATGCTTATAACATCTGCTTAAAAAAAAACATGTCAACAAAACCATTTCATTAAAACAAATAAAAAAATTATCCTAAGTCAAAAGCTCTAACAATAAATTTTATCCTTGAAAAGCATGTAAATCTGAGTACAGTGGACTCTGTCAAATCCAACATCGTACGGTATCATTACAATATGTCAGATCACGCAGTGTCGGTATATCCATTTTTGTCAAACCGGAAATAGTGTAACTTTGAAAACCGGAAGTATTATTATAATGTAGCTCGAATCACCAGAGCATTATTGCTTTATAAAAATGATAAACTTTTCTTACATTAATTTTTATTTCATTTAACATGCGTAGGCATTTTGAATAGGTTAAGTCAGTCGTTAATTTATCTTCTTCGTCATCTTCAGTTGATGGCACACTTAAGCTTGCTAAATGCTATCACATGTTCATTGATTATCTGTCGTTCTCTGTCAAGGTCGTCATCTGGCGAGATCCGTAGAGTGAACAAAATTACCACTCGTCAAACCTCGGCAGATTGCGGTATCCTACTTAGATTGTACCGGAATCGGACGAGATTTGTCGAATGCAAACTTACGTTATTCGGGTTCAATCGGCATGCGCAACGAATTTTTCTAACAGGTGCCAAGAATATTTTGACGACTGTAAATTTGTGGATATTCTTGCGTATTTGGCATAATTACTGTTGTTCTATGTCAAGGTTGTCGTCCCTTAGATAGTACTGGAATCTGCTTAGATTTGTTGAGTGCAAACTTATGTTATTCGGGTTCAATCGGCATGCGCAACGGATGTTTCTAACAGGTGCTAGGAATATTTTTACGGCTGCAGATTCGGAGAAAATTCGTGGATATGCTTGAGTATTTGTCACAATTACTTTCTTACAAGAGATTATAAAATTATCAAAGTAATCAACAAAGACCTACGGTAGTGAGTTTTAATCTCACCAATAATTGAATGGTGTTTGCTTGTTAATCTTTTGTGGCTTCACACCCATCGAGTTTAATCTCACCGATAATTGATTGGTAATAATTGGCTGCTTGACACCTATCGATTGACGGCCGGATTATACTGTGTCGATTCAATCGAAATCATGTGACGGGACGGCTGATTCATGTCGTAATTCGGAACATACAGAGCCCGGATTACGCAGAGATTTTTTGGCTGAAGTAATAAGGAAATCATGTCGGATGTCACAGAGTTCTGGAGTGATCAGAGATTGGATGTGACAGAGTCCACTGTAGTTCTAAAAATAAACAATTGATATTTTAAAGATATATTATCATAAGCCTTTTAATTATGAAATTAAACAAAAACAAAGCTGAAAAAATGTTCAAATCATAATATCTGACTGAGAGAAGATCTAAACACCAGGATTACTGACTTCATGTAGAGTGTTGTAATTGCGAAAACGAAGTCGCCTGTAGATTCGTGGAAGAAAGATCACACCAACAACACCCATCACAATTCCAAACAGCAGACATAATGCTACCCAATAACTTGCAACTGAAACAAACGGTATTAAAGTTATCAGTATAAAAACCATCGGTTGGTAGGCAAGATACGCTCTTTTTGCAAGAGATGGATAGAGAACAAGCTAACAGTAAAAGTGATTTTTCGGACCATCAAGGGCCATAATCCCAAAAGTTATGATCTGAAGTTCACAAATATCGAAACGGACTGAGATCTTTTGGACATAAACATATATTTAAAGTTTCATCAAAATTAGATAAAAATTGTGACCTCTAGAGGGTCCACAACCTTCATATTACATACTTTTACACAATTTACATACAAAGAGATAAAAAATGCCTCGTTGTCTGTAGTTCCAAAACAAGGTTTTTTAAATTGCCCTGTTTTTGGAACAAAGTATTTTGTTCAGAACGAGGCTTGGTAAAAATGCCTCGTTTACTCAACATTTCTTTTTTTTCAAAATAGTTATTAGCGGTATTTGCTATCAGCAAATTTGTAAAAATTAAAATTTATGTTATTTAATACGAAAATAAACCAGTCCAAACTATGATATTATATTCATAATAAAACACAACACAAGTTATATATGGATATAACTACTTCTCTATAATTTAATAACGACGTTTCGTAACACATACAGGTCACGTTTTCAAGTTAATGATCATTAACTTGAAAACGTGACCTGTATGTGTTACTTGAAAACGTGACCTGTATGTGTTACGAAACGTCGTTATTAAATTATATAGAAGTAGTTATATCCATATATACCTTGTGTTGTGTTTTATTATGAATAGTGATCCGTGCTTCTAGATGTCATTTAAAGAATATGATATTATAATCAGAGAAATAGACAAGATAAGAATACACGCCATAGGTGAAGGTGTAAAACTATTGAAGAGACACATCTACCTTGATTAATTTATTGCCCAAGTAACAACTGAGGTGTTGTAAAAGCTAAATTGGGGTTGTAAATTAATCAAGGTAGATGTCTGTTTTACACCTCCACCCAACTGATATCGTAGACAACAAATTAGTGTTTATCTGATCTAAATACAACAAATAATCCATTCTTATTAATCAAAAAAGCATTAAATTTCATCTCATATTTCCAATATGCCAGTTTATTTTATATATTTATTGTAAAAAAATAACTTGACCATAGCATTGACTGTTTCTGTTGAAACCCCATAACGTTGCACAAAATATAATTGGAGCAAAGTTATATAAACGCATAGTAATAAATTTGTCGGCTTTATACCAATTGTGAATTAAATGGGAAATAAAACACACCTCATACATTAAAATTTAATTAAAAAGTTTTATTATGAAGACATATGGGTATTAATAATGCAACAATAATTTATGGTATGGCGTGTATTCTTGTCTTGTCTATTTCTCTGATTATAATATCACAGTTTGGACTGGTTTTATTTTCGTATTAAATAACATAAATTTTAATTTTTACAAATTCGCTGATAGCAAATACCACTAATTTTTACAAATTCGCTGATAGCAAATACCACTAATAATTATCTTGAAAAAACACGTTTAGTAAACGAGGCATTTTACCCAGCCTCATTCTGAACAAAATATCTCGTTCCAAAAACAGGGCAATTTAAAAAAGACTTTTTTTTGGAACTGGACAACGAGGCATTTATTTTGCCTTGTTTGGACAGAAATGCCGAACAGGGCATTCTTAGGTTTATAGTGTAATCCATGAAGTTATGGTCTGATACATGCCAATATCGAAAGGGAGATTAAACCTACATTTCAAGTTTCATTAAAATCGGATAAAATTGTGACATACAGAGTGTGGAAATCTGCTCACATAGCAGCTTTGTCTAAAAGGATAATACAGATACACAGCACCTTATCCAAAAGAAAACTTGCATGTTGAACAATTTTGTTAAGGTTCTTTTGCCTTAATAAATCTTTCATGTTCACAAACTGCAGCCATTATCAGGTCTTCCTAAGATGTAGCGTGTAGCATAGGCCTTGATTTGTTTCCATTCTTTGAGTAAAATGAAGCAAAAAGTCACAAACAAGGAAAGTGGACCTAACACTGAGATTTTAGGTGTTGAATCTGAAATTTCAGGCCCAATTTAAAACCTAAAAGTCAGAAACATGAGATTCAACTCACTGCTAGCAAATTGACATGGACCATTCAACAAATCTAGAGTAAAAACTTAGATAACAAATACATAGATAAATGAACTCACCTCCAGAACCACCTTTATGAGGTGCTGGTGTAGGAGTAGGTGCTGGGGTAGGTCCCGGCCCTTTACAATCTAATTCATCTGTATTATCACCGCATTCGTTTATACCATTACATCTCCAATCTTTATGTAGGCAAACACCATTGTCACACAATATTATACATTCTACATAAATAAACAACATTATGACAGCGGACTGCTGAAAATTGTCAGTCGTCTTCTTGTGATCCCAATGTTCCTGAGCTAAAGATTGATTGCCAGGCAACAAGATATACACCCACAGCAGCTATGTCGTCCGGGCAGTCAACAAGAGTTGTCGCATATTAAAGCCCCAATAACACTCTTGTTGTAACTGAAAAATATGTCCCGATTTTCATTCTGGTCAACAAATTGTATTATTTTAGAATATTCCAATTAAATGATGATATAAATTTCATCTTAACACACCTAATTTAAAAAATTGGAAAAATTCAACCAATTGATTTGAAAAGTCTAACGTAAACCTTTTCAAATGTGACTTGAATTTTAAAATATTTTCGAACCCTCTGGACAAATAAAATAGGTTGTAATGGATAATTTACACAACAGGTAGGACATTTAAACATCTAGGACTTAGAATAAGGGTATTATTTATTTTCTGGAGCTACCAAGCCAGCAAGAATGTTATTGTCCCTTTAAGTAATTATCAGATAATCATTAGAATTTGTTTGTTTTTTAGTTCTGCCCCAAGCTAACATCTAATATACGAAACATTTCATACATTGGATTTCCGGAAATCGTTGAATACAGGCCTTCACATGAATAAATTTCTGGAGGGTCAAAAAAAGCTCTCCTGAAATTGAAAAAAGGGTAAATTGCTCTCCTAAGAAAGATCTCCTGAATCTCTTGAGGAGTGTCTTTTTAGCATTTGTGATAAATACCAGAGATTTTAATCCATTTTGAAACCAACCCGCCAGAATTGGGTCAAATGAGCTCCCGTTAAGAAATAGGTTGATTCAAAGCTTCCACTAACTTTAATAATATTCCTTAATAGGTTACTACTGTCATTGTTTATTTGATGGATAAACGGATATCATCAGTTGATAGAATTAGGATTTTTCTGCTACGGCTAGTATAAGAAAATGCAGTAGGCAAAATAAGCTGATACGACACCATGACATTTCTTCACATTTAAAACACAAATTATTTCTTTTGCCTATCACATACCTTACAAAGTTTTTATACATTCGTGGATCAAAGACAAACAGCACAATGATCACGTAATGGAAATCCCTTTATATAAAATAAAATTCTGTACGACTATGCAATAGCTTTAAATAATAAGGACAATATTTTTAAGAATAACTCCATGTCAGCATGTGTATAAAATAAAATTGAATAAAACTAAACGACTATTTAAAACCAAATCTAGTAATGCTGGTTTACTGACCTAACTCCAAATGTTATCAGGAATCAGAAAGCATTGGAGACGCTGACAGAAAAATATATTGTTGATGTCTGTTTCTCAGGATATCTGCTGTTCTATCAGGGATTATTCAATGACTATTTAAAGTTACATTATGGGAGATAAGATAAAGAAATGGCAGTTCTCACTATAATAGTTAAAAACTAGATTGTGTAAAGGTAATTTGCTGAAAATTTCAGTCAAATTGGTCCACTATTTGCCGAGAAAAAAGCGTTTGAAATATTCACATAGCCTCGGTCATCATTACTCAAATCATTAATATAAACAGCATAGTCTCGATTATCCACTTGATTGATTTAATCATCAACGGCCATTAAGCGGCATATAGGAATTCAATCCGCCAACATCGAAGGCTAGTCTTGAATTTAAGAGTTTATTATGGTCTGGATATGTAAATTAATGTCTAATTGATTATTTAGATAACATCTCAGGCCTAAAGAAAGACTTGTAATAAGCAGATTTTGCTCTTGCATAATGCTATTTTAAATTTAACTACCAATGGGTCAGTGAAACCACATGTATTATCCAATTATTTTCATACCTACCTAGAATTCGTACGGATCTAGCGTCACGAGATTCACAATCCAAGTTGAACGAGATGTCTTCATTCGCAACATGGTTTATTATTACAAAGGAAACTTACTGGACATGTTAGTTATGAATAACCAGCAAGCTTGTATTGGGATTTTTTTTTACCAAAATATTAAAATCACCATTAAATCTGCTAATTACTTGGATTCTCACTAAGGTATGACTGTTATTGTAGCCATCAAGTAAGTTGATTGTTGATACTGACAGTATTATTCGTTACCGGTATATTTTCCTGATTATTTTCTGTGAGGTCAGTCAATTTAAACATTGAGAAGAGCTATAAAAAGTGCACCTCGACTGACATCCAGGCATGTTCAGGAGAGCAATCACACCTGTGAATATCAATAGACTTCTTCGTCTCATGACCATAACCACTGTGTATAAATTTAATGTGCGATGACAAGATACAACCACATTTCAATGTCGGTGTATAAAAACTGTAGCTTCAATCACGTTAACAAGGTTTTAGGACAAAGGGGGAATAACTAAGGAAAAAGTTCACCAAGCTCCAAAAATCAACAGGGATTGCCCTCTAACCCATGAACAAGGTTTTTAGAAAAACTCATAAACAAAAGGTAGATGAGAGCTGAAAAGCAATCTTTTTGAAAATTTTGTGAGTTGTTGAAATAACTCTAATAACACAATATTCATACACACAATAATATACTTTACACGGTCAGACATTGGCAAAATTACTATTGACAGTATATCGCTAATTATATATGCCTGACATAGTTAAAACTGATATTACCAATCACCCACTTGAGATATCATCCAAAAATAAAACAATAGACTTACCATGTGTGGAATAATTCATGTGAAATATAAGACCAGGAGTTCCTGTAGCTGTATTATCATATAGTATAAATAATTTGTTTGTACGGGACAGCAAACGTGTTTTATTTAATGTGGCATTTCTGCTCAATATCATTACAGGGTCATTTATTGAGCCGCCATCATGAATTTCCAAAAGATTCTTTCTGGAATAAGAAAACAATACTTAATTATTATTGAACATCCCTGTCTACCTTCATCAATCTGATAATTTGTTCCTGCTCATATTCCTTATTATATATTTTTACCACAATCAAATTTTATCATTAAGATGTCATTTTCTAAGTGTGTACATACTGATCCAAAAATAATTCTAATTGATCAATCCTAAGTGTATGCTTAATGTTTATTGCACTACAACAATGTGTTATACTACCATGCCAAATTACTAAGGTTAATTTGATGACAAATTTCTATCTCCTCCAACCTGAGACAATGCTTTGATTTCAACCAATCACAGCTTAGTTTTCATCAAATCAGCCATTTCCAAATGAAGTCAGCTCAAGCCAAACAGAAATGTATACTCAAAATCTGAAAGCCTGATAATGGGGGATAAAATTGACAATACTACTATTCGGTAATGATTTATATTTTCGATGAGAAAGCTGTTTAGATGAAAATGTAATGTAAAAACAAGAAATAAAAGACGAAGCAAAATTGTAATTATATAAAACACAAATATAAACTCTTCATTACTATACATACACAGATTCATTCTTATTATCCAGTATCAAATCAAACTGAAGAATATTTGCAGTTTTATTATTTGATGTTTCTGGTATATGGATTGTCCAGGCACAGATCTGAGACTTGTTGTTGGGTTTAGGATAGTCAGGAGACATGATTACATCTTTAACAGTTGTTATACTACCACCACATTCTGAAATAAAAAAAAAAAAGTTCAAACATGCATAAAAAATAGAGGCCAACCAGAAGGATTTTAAAGAGTGAATTTTAAATTTTCGGTCAGGGGTAATTATTACACATAAATTAAATTTCAATACGAATCATAGCACACTGCTTGAAATATGGCCTTCTTCAAAAGCCAAGTTGGTGCAGAACATTAAGATGTTAAAACCCAATTTACAGCACCCTTAACCCCCATCATATATAAATAATAAATAAATGTACTACCTAAATACTTATAGTTTAGTACAAAACCTTCACCAACACTGGACTGTAGAACTGGTTTCTTCTCAACAGATGAGAAAGTCAATGTGTAGTTAACTCCCTTGACAATGACGTCATCAGGAACCTGTGATCCAGTGAGTGTGAGAACATTTGGTTTGGGTGTTTTGTCAACCGAGCTGGTTAAAGTGAGACTGTGGTTGTTTGGTAAATTAAACTTGCTGAATGACATGTGTAACAATTTGTTCTTGGACGTCGTTGCATTTTCAACATCAGACCAAATACACTCAGCATTCAATGGATAAATATTTGGCCAATTAGGACTGGTGACAACTCCAGATGGTGGAGACAAAGGTCCATTACAAGCTGCAAAAATTCAAAATAGATGAACTAGAACACAGGATTTATGACAAAATATTGAACATACATTATAAACTACAAGTAGCACCTTAAGCTATTGAGCAGTTTTTATGTTTAATTTTGATGGAGTTCCTCCTTTGCACTAGACAAACAAACAATATCAGAAAGTTTGAAAAATAAATTGTAAAGATACTGCCAGGCAACAAAACATATACCCACATTAGCCAAGTCGTCCGGGGCGGTCAACAAAGGGGGTGGCATATTAATTCTTTTATCGGTAATGAAAACAGTCACAACACACTAAATAGTGGGGCGGACATATGTTCCTGCCAAAAATTGAGAAATTCAAAATGGCCACCATAAAACACGTTCTCGTCCATAAAATTTCTGTTAGTGCCCCGATTTCAATGATCTTGATGGCTATACCTATGTTTTTTATGGTCAAGGAATCCAGTAAAACATATAAGAAGACCCATAATGTTCTCTTTCATAGTGTTTTCTAAAAATGGTCACAATTCGAATCAAACAGGTGAATTATTTAAACCCTTCTCCTTTGCTAACGGATATCAAGAATGCATTAAGCTCCATTTCAGTGGTAACTAGCTATTACTCATAAACACAAACAGTCCACATTTGATTTCAATCACCATGTTACATATGCACACAATAGTGTTATAAAAATATTCAATAAACGTCTGAACTTTCTTCATAAATCCAATATATTCGGTGAAAATACATTTAACAAGGTATCAGTATCATTCTATTTTTCAGATACAATTGTTGGTCATCTAGTCAATCACCTACCATGTCCAAAAGATTTAAACTTGCTCCTTGAGCATCTGCTACAGCTCTATCTGTTCAACTAATGGGCTAGAACGTGTGAATTAATTAAAATCATGACCATTTATTTTACATTCACCTGAATATTTACAACAAACAATGCTGGATTGCTATGGAGTATAGTAACAATTATTTTTCTTAAACACATCTTCATTATATTGATGATGGTATTGTAAAATACAACAATTAGACATAGCTAAAAACACTAATTCTCTCTGATTTAAATACGTTTCAAATTACGAAAATTATTACCTTTTACAGTTGAATAACCAGCCATTACCGTAGGGTTTGTACATGCTGATCCATTGCAATTATTAGTTGTTGAAAATGTTATCCTGGGAAAAACAAGCCATCAAGCAATTTTTTTAGAAAGGATTTAATATTCAGATGTAACAGTAGACATAATTGTGGATATCTACACAGATTTTCATAAACAGAGAATGGCAGATAAGTTTTTATAAGCAATTTTTCATTTAATAACACTTTTGCTTGAACAGTGGAAAAGACACTCAAAATTTGGTTAATTATAAACTTCAAAAGAGCTGCACCTCTAACTCAATATCATCCATAATATGCGAAACACAAAATAGAATTCAATATTGGTCCCTTTCAATCAAATATTGATGATGTTATCTTACCGTGAAAATATGGGTTCCTAATATCAAATATTTAAGACCTATCAAATATTTTAAAATCAGTGCACACAACAATCACTCAGCAATCCTCAACAGATTCCGGTTCCGGAACCTACATCTAATCTCGGCTGTATGACAGTAAGTGATATGTACCTACGCCCATACATTTGCGATGCGGCTACCGGTTTACTTAAACAGGAAAACTTGACACCGTGGGCGCAATCAAACACAAATTGGCGACCTATTCGGCTAGCGACCTATTCGACCAATCCAGCTGGTAACCTTTTCATTGGAAACCTATTCAGAATAAAGACAACAGTCGCCCAAAATTACCTTTCCGATTATATATAGCTGGATGCTCAGAATTCTGTACGATGGTCCGAATTTAGACTTGGAATATTACCGTTCTTTCACTTTAAAATATTTTAAAAAATGGCGACGTTTAGGATGAGAGAGCACCCCTTTGATATGATTGTGCCAAGTGTTACTAATAATATTTAGAAAACTTATTCAATTAGTCTACCTTTCAGAATATATATGGCGAAAGTACACTTCTATTCTGAGCTAAAGGAATGGATAGAAAATAATATATTCTACCTTCATTTGATAGATGCAACGTTGGATTTTATTTGTTGATAAAAATAGATGAGTTTGGGCGACTGCTGTCTTTATACTGAATAAAGATCGGTCGAATAGGTCGCTAGCCGAATAGGTCGCTAATTTGTGTTCAGTATGGGCGCAGACGTGTTTCATTCGGGACCTTTAAAGTAGTTCCAATATGGCGGAATTCGTCATACAGCCGAGTCTAGATTTCGGAATCTGTCGAGGCATGCCGAGTGCACAACAATGTGTACTCTTATGAACATAATGGTTTCCAGCACCATTTGTAATGAAAAAGAAAAAGGAACATACCCCAGAGATTATGTGGAAATAATTAAAAATGGCTGATACACAAACAAAAAACTAATAAGAATAAATAAAAACGTGTATAATCAACAAAGCAGGCGCAAAAGAATGCCATCTTATTGGGACTGCTCCCTATATACGAAACCTTTAGCTAAAAGTAGATTGTATAAATTGAGACTTTAGGGCCTAAATTGTATCAAGTGACCTCCTTACGTCATATCTTAATCGACATTCACCATAGATTTCTCAGACAATCTGATCCATGGTCGAGCGATGATGTTTTTAATAAGTTTGGAAAAGGAACATTTGTCACTGCATTTAATAATAATTTGGAAACGTACCAAGAAGTCTAGTCTCTGCCATGAAGGCTTTAAATTGAATTACTTCATAGATCAGAATCTCTTATTATAATCCATTGGGCAGTAATTATCAGAAATTGTTGAAAATCAATAGGTTTCTTCATCTCATGATTATAAACCATGGCTTGAAATGTTCGCATGTCTTCTTGTCGCGGACATGCAATTTTTTTTCGCCTGACAGGTAGCAAATAAAACTACCTGTGGACAAAATTTTACTTGATGTTCAGTAAATTGATCACAATACTCGCGCCCACGTCACGTACATGTGATGTAGGCCCTATTTAATTATTTGTTTCTAAATGCAAGAATTAAGCCTGGAAATACAGTGAAAAGACGCCATTTGCACTGCTTACATTTCGCTCTGTCGCAGGCTACAGTAACTCACACAGTTTGGGAGTAGACAATTTTATAACAATGAATTTCACACCATCTACGCTAGTTTTCATCTGCTGAACACTAGTTTATAGCATTATGGAGTTTTAGATCTAAATAAATTAAATCGTCACCATAACGACACCACAGTAAATAATAAAAAGTGACTGGAATGGAAATGCACACGACTCGATCGTTGCTCTGTGTATTTAATCATTTAAAAGGTTTAAAACAATTTCCATAAATATAAAGGCTATCAATAATTTACAAGACAATTTGACAACATCAAATAATAAGGTTGGAAAAATATCTCATATAAAAATAATATAAATATAATTTGTAGCGTAAATATAGTCCCGATACGCGAGATGGGAATTCCAGATGACGCTACCTGTCTTTTGCATGCGGTACATTTAATACTGTGCCATGCACAGGTGTGATTTGTGTTTTGATATTCAATTTAATATGAATATTTTAAAATTTGAATTCTACACCTCAACGGCGAAGTATTTGATTTGGTACGGAAGTGTGGTACCGTGATACGTGGATACCGATGATTGAATTGTAGTTGTACAAATCTCCGAGTCGTTGAGCCAAAGCAGATTCGACAACTTACAAGTACTTTTCGGCATTCCGCTGTCGAAGAAATAAAAAGGTTTCATATTACGATATTTATATGAAGCAATGTAGGTGAAGACCTAAAAAACTATTAGCCTTGACCGGCTATTTACTGAAGCGACAGGTATGATAAAATCGACAGGTAGTTTTTTTCAAACATTTCGAGGCCTGTAAACACTGTGTATAAATTCAAAGTCTATCAGATAGTAACTTTACCCTGCAGAATGGCCACAAGATCTTTCACAGTGATCAAGGGCCACAACTCCAGCAGTAATTATTAAAATTATTTGTCTTTATCGGATAGTAACTCTGCCATAACTCTGGCATAAATTATTGGAAGTTGTTGAAAATCAAAAGGCTTCTTCGTCTCATGATGTTAAAGTCAATTTAAAGTCAATTTATCTCATCCCCTCCACCCCTTATTTCCAATAATTAAAGGAGGGGACACTACTGTATGGAGAAATGACAAGCTCAAAAAAAGTTTTCTTACTGTGTACGGTGATCAGACGGTATGTTAATCTGTGGTATAAAGCTAGTTAGCGTAGGTCCAGTAAACTTTGACAGTATTTGTGAAGTAGTAGCAGTACCAATACTAGAAACTGTTAATGTATCATTATTGCGGAGATTTATCTTCAACAACTGTAAAGCTATGACTTCACCTGAAAAATCAACAGACATGTTTACTGAAGCAAAGACTTATAAAAGCTATTTTTGTGGGGCTTTTAAAAAAAAACAAAAACAAGGCAAAGTATGAACTGTAAGATAACTCACAATTCAAAAATTTGAAATCAATATACCCTTATCTTTATAAATTTCATTGAAACTTTCTCCTTTTTCGTGTTTCACAAGCTTTAAAGTTAAAATCTGACTAGAAAGATAACTTCCAGCAAGTGGATCTTGGGAGCATATCGTCGCTTTGCTGGCGAACTGGCGAATCTGAAATATTTAAGTATTGAGAATTATGCGTTTGAAATTTGCGCCCTGTCGTTATCTCTATGTCCATTCAATAATAACGTTATATGTAAATGGCGTCATGTTTCCTGATGTATATGTATGAAATATTAAATCATAAATAAATGTTAATATTTGATGGCTACAGAGATAACAACAGAGCGCAAATTTCAAACGCAAAATTCTCAATACTTAAATATTTCAGATTCGCCAGTTCGCCAGCAAAGCGACATTATAAACCAACTGTACATGAAACTATATGTTTGTATTGCTTTGAAACAGTATCACAGAACTTCAGATAATTGTACAGTAATAGGATTTAAAGGTTCACAAAAGTCTACCACCCCAGATTAACCAGTTTCATTGATTAAAATATTATCTGGGACTTCCCCTTTAATAATACTCTCCTATTTACCTCCAGTCTGTGGTGAGATGGTCCACATGCATTTTTTCTCATCTTCAGTTAATTTCATTAGAGAATAACTTCCAGTTCTCTCACTGGTATCAACATTACAACCTGAAAAAACAATCTTATCAAAATAAGTTTAGCATTTGGCTAACATATGGTCTGCTCAGATATTGGTGCTCTCATCTTATTGACATTTGTAAACAGAGACTTTGGTAATTAATGATCACATAAATATTTGTACATATTGTATCAAGGACAATGAATGGCATTCAAACTCATCTGAGATGTCATCATGTATATATATACATAATTGATGAAATATAAAAACTCTATTCACAGGACTTTGTATAGTATTTTCCTAGGTCGAGAGTGCCAACTATGCAAAAATACATAACAAAATGTAAGTTGAAAGTACTCCAAGATATCAACTAGATTCAAAAGCAATTTTCAATACACATTGAATGCCAAAAGCAATAACTTCACTAATCATTGGAGTGCCAGGGATTTTCTTTCAAAATGTGATCAAAATTGAAAGCCTGGGTGCCCGAACAGGCTAGTGTTAAACTGAACTAACAGGATTGACGACAATGTAGTTCATAAAAAGAAACTGAGATGTAATTTAGCAGTAGTACAGTGGACTCTGTCACATCCGATCTCTGATAAATCCGAATCTCTTTGACATCCAACATGATTTTAATGTCCCGATTTATTTCCTTATTACTTCAGCCAAAAAATCTCTGGTAGATCCAGACTCTGTACGTTCCGGATTCCGACATCAATCAGCCGTCCCGTCACATGATTTTTCATTGAATCGACAGGGTATAATCCGACTTTCAAACGGTGGGTGTGAAGCATCCAATTATCGGTGAGATTAAAACTCGATCGGTGTGAAGCCAGAAAAGATTAACAAGCAATCACCAATCAATTATCAGTGAGATTAAAACTCGCAAGCGCCAGTCTGTGTTGATTACTTTGATAATGTTATAAATTCTTCGTTGATTATTTAATCTCTTGTAAGCGTGCGCTTGGTATTTGATTTTAGTTACTCATGTCAAATACCACGACATTATATAAAAATTGCCGCGACTTTAGGGGCGTGGACAAGATCAACCTGCCAGTCAATTGGTCGGCCAATCGCAAAGCTTGGATGACAGGTGCCATTTACTCTGATTGGCTTGAAAAACAAGTGGACAATCGAGTGAAGACGGGGACGATGAAGAAGACACATTGACGACTGACTTGACCTATGCCAAATGCCTACGCATGCTCGACGACATAAAACAGTTCGCCCAGGTTAAAGACGAAACGATGATTGCAAAAATTCATTTGTTAGAAGACTGTGTACAAGATTCCGCCTTAAGAAATGCTTCCGACAACCTCAAGCAAGCTACTTTATACGATTAACTGCGTTGAATGATGTTATGAAATGAATTATATATCGTACGCATACATTGATATTATAAATACATATATTGTACGCATACATTGTTATTGTTTGTTATTTAATGTAATGTAATAAAATTCTGAAAGTACATAAAGGTTTATCATTTTTAAAGGGAATAACATTATGGTGATTCGAAGTTACATTATAAAAATACAATGTACTTCCGGTTTTCGAAGACAATATTTCCGGTTTTGGAGAAAACTCGGTATTCCGATCCTCTTTGTGATCCGACATATTGTAACGATCCCGTAGGATGTCGGATGTGACAGAGTCCACTGTATTTAACAATAATCTTACTTCCATTAACATTATGAAAAGTAGCAGGAATTTGTTCTGTTGTAAAATTCCTTGCAACAATCAACAGTTCTCCTTTACTTGATGTTACTGGATAAAATGTGGTGTCAACCCTGAATAAGAAAAGATAGGTTGCCAGGCAACAAAACATACGCCCACAACAGCTTAATCGTCCGGGCAGTCAACAAGGGTTGTCAAATATTTTTACTTGATCAAGGGCCATAACTCTGGCATTAATTATCGGAAATTGCTGAAAATCACAAGGCTTCTTCGTCTTATGACCTTAAACACTGTGTATAAATTTAAAGTCAATCGGATATTAACTTTGGCTTTTAGAGCGTCCACAAGATTTTTTGAAGTGATCAAGGGCCATAACTCTGGTAGTTATTATCGGAAATCGCTGGAAAATAATAAGCTTCTTTGTCTCATGACCTTAAACACTGCGTATAAATTTAAAGTCAATCGGATATTAACTTTAGCCTCTAGAGCGTCCACAAGCAATTGTTGACGCCAGACCGACGGACCGACAGACGGACTGACAGCGGCGACGACAATATATGACCACATTTCAATGTGGGCGTATAAAAACAGATAAATATCTCTATCAAATAGTTAATGCAAATTTTCAAACATCAATGATAAATAATTTCATACGGTATATCATAAAGTACAATACAATGATGAATGTCTTAACTGACCCCCTCGAAAAAGTAAGGAAAAAATATGTGTTATTGCACATGTAAAAACTAGAAACTGTGCATAATAAGGTAAGATATAAAGCTCAAATTTGGTACCGGTAGTCTTAAGAACTTTTTGTGTAGATTACATGGCCATAAAAAAACAAAACAAATTGGTGTAATTGTATAATTTCTGGATATTGAAGTGCTCCAGGAGGTACCTAGTAAAAGACATAGACCCAAATATTGGCCTATCCAGAGATTGCATGTAGCACAGATTCCCTGGAAATTGGCCTCAAATAGGGTTTCAGGCACATATTTTCAAAAATGGCCTCATATTTTTTCAGCCCAAAGAACCTGGTAGATGAGCACCTAAAAACTTGTGTAATTATAGTTTGTACTCTCCAACATTATGTTAAACCCATTCTTGTCCCATGTCATCTCAATATTTTTTCAATTTTTTCAAAATATGTGTTTTGGGTCATTCCATGTCAGTTATCACCAAACGAGTTAAACCGTAACCCATCAATTTTGTTGAAATTTGGTTTTACCATATGTTTATTAGGGCTGAAAAAGCTGATATTCTGAATTTTAGCTTGGTCTGACTAACAATTCTTGAGATACAGTTCACCCAATTTGGGCGATTTCGGCCAAAATGGGCATGGCCACCACTATTCAAATGGTCAAAATTGCTGGAATGGGAAAGAGGGTGACTTGCTGTTTGAATCATAGATATCTATCTTTTGGAAAGTCTGCTGAAGGTTACTATGTATCATCAGAGCTTATACATGAATATAATCCTGCTTTAAGTGTAAAGACACTGATTTTCAGCCTCAAGTGTGATTTTACATGCTTATAAAATATATTCATATACCTCCAATTGTTTGACATTGTATACAAAACATGTTGAGCTAAATTTTTAATGAATGTTCATCTCAAGGTCACATGATCTATAGGTCAAATTCAAAGTCAAAAGGTCTTCACTCTTTAAAACACAAATGAATGTCAAAAATAAGTGTAGATTTAGAATTCTTGTGGGATTCCCATTCCAAAAATACTTATTCTAGCAAATTTGACCAATCCGTTACTTGGTTGTGGTCATTTGAATAATGGCAGCCACATCCATTTTGGCAGAAATCACCAAAATTGAGTGGACCGTATTTCAGGAGCTGCTAATCGGATCAAGCTAAAATTTGGAATATCTGCTTTTTTAACCCTAATGAACATATAAACCAAATTTAAGCAAAATTGTTGTGTGATGAAAGAGTAAAAGAGTAGCATTACAGAGATAACATTTTTATATAATAAGGAAAAACAAAGTTATATATTACCTACCCAAAACTTGTTATTAATTTGGATGTTGTTTGTAGTCCATCGTAGAATTCTATTGATCCATCAGATTTCAACGTAGTTTGGTTCAAACTGACTTCTACCTGAAAATAGAAATTAAGACCTATGGAATATATTAATCTCAAAGTGAAGTCTGCTTAGTTTGGTGATAGAATCTCTAATAGTAACTGCAGGAGGACCGCACTACACACAAAACAAAAATCTACAACATTTATCCTAGTCATATGGAACTACATGTAATTCTGTGATACTCTTTCTGAACATAATAATTAACCATATTTCAAAGTGATGCATAAAAATCATCATCTGATAATCTAGATTTGGGATTAAAAATCTCCACTTGGAATAACCAAGTGGCAATCTGCTAAACTTCATTAAACAGCTCTAACATTCATTCTTGTTGAAATAACTGGATTTGCTGAATTTGGGGCAGAGAAGTAAAATTTGGTTGAATTTTAAAATAATTTTGTTGTTAGTTTTTGACTAACATTTAGCATTCAGATTCATCAATTTTATAAAATCAAGTAATAACCTGTAAGAAAATAAGTGCTAGATATGTCCCCCAAAAATTCAAGGGCACTTTGTTTATTCACCCAGGATAAAAAAAAATGGCATCTGAAACAAAATTAAATTTCTTTCAAAACTAACAAGTGGCTGCCATGCAAGATACGAACACATTATGCAAGAGAGGAACAGCGAACGAGCTACAAAAGTAATGTGATTTTTTGTACAATCAGGTGCCATAATCCAGGAAGATATGGTTCGATATGCGAGAATATCAAAAGGAACCGCAGTCTTTGGGTTATGAACATAGATATCAAGTTTCATCAAATTTGGATAAAAAAAATTGTGAAATATAGAGGGTCCACAGCATTCATAGTATATACTTTTACACAATTTAAGTACAAAGAGCGGCCATCTTGTTGGGCAGTTTCATTTCATGTTACCAAAATTTGAATTCAATCTTCATTATGGTGGGATGGTCAAATAGTTAAATGTTTTTTAAAATTAGAAAAAAAATTGTGACCTCTAGAGAATCAGGGGCCAAAATCCAGGACGTTATATTCGGTTATGCGCAATTATCAAAAGGAATCAAGATCTTAAGGTGTAACGGTGATATATTCACACTTTTTTTTAAATCGGGGACATGATTCAGGGAAGGGAGTTACAATCTGCTATGCACAAATATCGAAAGCAACCAAGATCTTTGGGTTATAAACATGCATTTCAAGTTTCATCAAAACTGTGACCTCCAGGCGTTCCACAACCTCGATATACCATATTTTTACACTATTAGCGTATGAGAGGCAGCCAGTTTATCCGTTTTTTTTGGTCTGATTATCATGAAATCGTTACGGTGTAATGGTAATATATTCAAATGGTTTTTTTTTAGATCAGATAATAATTGTGACCTCTAAGGGTACCACAAGCGAAAAGTGCGATTTATCGTACAGTCAGGGGTTATAATTCAGGAGGTTACGATTCGATATGTGCAAATAATAAAAGAACCAAGATCTTTGAGTTATAAACATGTATTTCAAGTTTCATCAAAATCAGATAAAAAATTGTGACCTCCAGAGTGGCCACAAGCCAAAAATGTAATTTTTCATACAATCAGGGGGCCATTATCCATGAAGTTTCGATCTAATCCATGCCAATATCAGAAGGAACCAAGATCTTTTTCAGATAAACCTATATTTTAAGTTTCGTCAAAATCATATAAGAAATGTGACCTCAATAAGACACGCCCACACCCTGGATTCATACTTCTACTGATACCGTTTTGAATTTCATTATTATATAAGTTTTAATTGAAATGCAAAATTTATTTTACAGCAAAATATATTATCATTTTCATTTCTCTTTTCGAAATTCAAAATTGCTGACATATTAATCCTTGATTAAACATTGTTGTTTATTTGGATTTGATCACAATTTTACACAGGTAATTGACACAATAATAATTGTTTGTTTACTTTATACTGTTATTCAATTATTTACATACATCAGATAATCTGGAATAATTATTGTTCTACTTTCAATAGATGTTCATCAGATAAACTCTCTAAAATAGATCCTCAATAGATAAAACTTCAATAAACAATGTCACAAGGTGTTAAACATAAATAAATGGTAAAGTATCTGATTGAGTGTCATATGGGGTCATTAGTGTCAATACCTAGTGCTCCAGGTCCATATTTTACACAATCCAAACCATTGATCACACTATTCTTCTCATAATCTCCCCAATATGGATCCTAAAACTGACAATTCCCCTCATAAAAAATTAACATCTTTTATTTAACACTTATGATTGATTTTTGATAGAAATTATCCTGTTTTCATTGTGAAACAAAATTTAACATTTTAAACCTGATGTTCAGCACCAGAAAAAAAGAAGATTTAAATTTGATCTTATAACATTTGATCTAATTGAAAATGAATATAACAAGGTGTTAACACTTTCAATAATAAATGAACTGCTTGTAAACAACTATGTAAGACTCATAATGATTATTACTTGCATACTTGTACTATTTACTTTAACCAACTGTAAACTCACTGTAACTGTAAACTTAATTAAATAAAAGATGTGAATAGATAAATAAAAAAAATTTATCTTGTCTTTTGTCAATCAACTAAACTCTGTTTTTTCAGGACTAACAACTGAAACAGTTATAGCAATTCGTGAAAACATTTAAGCTTTGGATTATTTGGACATTTACACATCCCTATATTTTCTAATGTCCAAAAAATCTACTTTTTGTTTTGTTTCAAGCTTTTATAATACAGTAAATTGAATATAATATCATGTACAAATTATAAGTGCATGTAAAAGATACCTTGGTAGTTTGAAGTTGAAAATATTTGTTATTAGGCTTTCAAACCTTGTTGAGATAGACTAATGTTATTACTAAGATTGTTATCATTTTTTACCACTTATATCACGATGACTGTCTGAGATATCGATCAGGTGTTTCCATTTCTAATGGAAACCCACATGACTGCTACTGGTTAAAACCATTTTCTAAGTTGAACAGAAGTGGCTGAAGTGTCAATGGTTCTTTAGCTGTCTAAAAACTAATTATAGCTTGTCTCTGGGTCTAAAAAGCAGCAGTTGACAATTTCTATTTCAGTGCTGTCTATTTTAGACCAAAAATTATTTCTCAAGACAATTTTTTTTATTTTATAAAAATTTGACCTACATATTTGGATACCTGAAGTTAATCAGATTCCAGCAATATAAGTTTTATTAGAGTTATCACCCTTTATTTTGCGAATTTTTTCAAATTTTCTGACCATTGTCTAACCTTATTTTTTTTTAAAATGGCCAATCAATGTTTCTGAAATTTCTAGAACATGAAATCATATGTCCAAACAATTGGATAAAGCTATGTCGACAATGATGCGTAAACTGGAAGAAATCGAAAATGATGTCAAAAATATTTTGTAAAAAACGCAAAAAATGGATACTTAAAGTGTTGTTAGATATAGCGATGAATGTACTATCACCTTATACCCGATATCTTGCCAAACAACCAAATTTCAAGTATTTGTCTTAAACTTTTCTTACTCTGAGTTCTATCAGTGGTCTTTATTATGAATCCAAATATAAATGCCTTGAAATGAAACAAGCGGTCTAAAAAGGGCATCAAATCTATGCAAAAAAAGTAAACAAATTGTTAAATTTTATTTTTTTTCAAAATTGCTTTATAAATGTCTGATACGGGAAGTTAAGTATCAAAACCACTTGTTAATACTATTTTGATAATGGATGATTTTTGCGAAAATTGTGAATTCTTAAATGTTACAAAATTTTCATCTTCATCATATATTTTGAAAATTAAAGAACTGAACTATATTTCTACCAATATTCCTTTTAGAGATTCAACTTTCACACAATATTTTAGTTTACATGGGATTAAAAATCCTTCAAGTGCCAATCAGAGACCTTAAATTATCGCTATTTATATTGTCTTTATCTGACTTGATATCTGGCTTCAAGTTTCTATAAAGTCAAGATGTCCTAAAAATTAAGTCAAGGTATTCTAAAAATTATGATACAAATAGTGTTGATGTAAACAAAATACTTTGACTCATTTCCTTTTGGGTCCCATAAGGAAGAAATTTGAAATATTCTTTAAAGCAGGAAAATGACATTCCATTGTAATGAACCTGTATCACATGTGTATACACTGACATTCAGTAACACTAAATACTACTGCATTTATTGAAGTATTTGCCTTGAAACATAATTTCTCACAAGAGCAATTAATATGGTTTAACATAAACTAAACACAATGTGATTAAAGACCCAATATTCCTGTTTAAAGGGAAAATATAGACTTTCAGATCATACACAATAACACATAGTCTTGCATGCATGCCAGCCCCAGATTATTTTAGCAAAAATTCAATCTATTTCAACATAAGTTGTGGACATCTCAAGTTCACATTACTTTCTTTTCATTTCATGGCATCTTTAATTTTTTGTCATTATCTAATGATGTCGAAATCCTAACTCATTTCAATTTTGAACATGAAGGCCAAGTCAATAACTTACCCTACAACTAAATAAAATTTTGAAAGAACACTTTTCAGTTTTTATTTTTTGTTCAATTCTTCCACTGAACTGACGATTCTGAGATTAACTAACTTCATTTATTTGCACTATTTCTTGCCCTGCAATCAAATTGTGTAACTTGCATTCAATGTGATTTAAAAATAACTTGATGTTTTGATAAGAACAGTTAACCATTTTGACTTTACTTCTAATTTCAATCAACAGTGATTGGTAACTAATATGTTTATACAGGGATAAGTGGATTATCTCTTTAGCATGTATATGCATACATGTCACAGGCCAGGCCTGACTCTGATAGCCAAACAGAAAAATCTCTATGGCACTGATCGTTGTGAATTAATGAAATATACTGAAAGTCACAACACATTAATAAAAAATAGAATATTGATAATCTCAAAAGACAATCTATTTATTTTCAAATACTTTAGTCACAGTGGCTCAGTGGGTAGGATGCTGACTCTATAACCAGGATGTCTCAGGTTCGTCCCTATGGATTTGGGGCGTTACGGTGGGAAGAAAAACTTAGGTCTTGACAGTTGGAATTAAAAAAATATAAAGGAACACACCTGACAGTTGCAATTAAAAAAAAGAGAGAGAGACGTTAAACCCATTTCATTTCATTCATGTTGTATCGACATAAAATATTATTTAAACATGCATCATGCATGAGCTAAATCTGCTTATTACAAGTCTTTCTTTAGGTCTGAAATGTTATCTAAATTATTAATGAGACATTAATTAACTTATTCAGACCATAATAAACTCTTGATGTCTAGGCTAGCCTTCAATGTTGGCTGGATTACAATCCTTTATGCTGCTTAATGCTCATTGATAATTAAATTAAAAATTGGATAATCGAGGCTATGCTGTTTATCTAATTGATTTTAGTAATGATGATCAAGGTTAGGCGGAAATTTCTCGTCTCATAGTGAATCAATTTGACAGAAAGTTTCAGCAAATTACCTTTTCACTATGTAAATCTTAACTATTATAGTGAGAACTCTTTATCTTATCTCCCATAATGTATCTTTAAATTAAATCAATTCGATATCCAGTTCCATCAACCCCTACCTATTTAATATTACCAACAGATGGTTTTGACACATTAGATTTCTAAAATACCAGTAATAATATTTGCCACAAATTTCAGACATTAAAACTGAAATATGATTACAATGAAATATAACAAACTGTTTTCAGTATTTATTTGTTTGCAATGATGACTTTAATGAGTTGTTAAAAACATTATTATTAATTTAAATAAAGGTTCAAGCATTTAACATAATAAGAGGTGTTTATATCAATTAATTAAAGAATGTGATCAACAACAAACACTCATATCATTAATAGTTTTGTTATCTGACTGATCATGATCTAAATGACAAAAGATAAAATGCAATAGGGTTTAACTTCCTACCTTTCTGCTGATGAAGACAAGTGTTATGAGGGAAATTATGCCTTGACAGGGTCACTTCAGCCTACTGTTATTTAAAATTTCTTTAACGTACATGCAACAGGGCCACATATTTTGTCTCATCGAAAGATAAGATACTGTCCATTTATCAAGCACAACTGACATCTGGGAGAGAGAGAAACAGGGTTTAACATCCACTTGACACAAACCAGGTCATTTCAGACTAACATATGGTTTAACCATCAATAATTCACTTGCATGTATGGTTCTTTAGCAGTGAGAGGAATCCACAGGGTCTGGAGAAAACCCACGAGGTTGGACAGTCACATACATCCAGAAAATCGACTGACATTTGGGAAATCATTTTAAGAAAATCCTGAGGAATTTCTTTGCCAACGCTGTGATCAAATCCCGACATTCGGGTTAGCAAGATATTTTCTTTCAATAACTAGAAATTTTAGTAGAGTTGGCTAATGCGTGTGATTTAGATGACAAGGTCTATCTATTAAATGAGACAATTGTCCTAGGTTTCTCCTGTTACCTCCCACTGCTAAAGACACATGGGTGCAAGCAGATTTCTGAAATAAATATACAATATATGTTAGTCTCAATATGAATTAAAGCCTTTGTTGAGAGGATATTAAATCCAATCTTACTCTTTATTGCATTTGTATATATGTGATTTCATGGATTACAAGAAATGATCCCATATATATTCTTAATTCATTTCTTATTCAAAGCAAAATTTCAACTTCAAGATTGCAAGATTTTCATGTATATTTCATGTTTGTTTTAAATAAAATTCTTAATCTTGAATCCCTATTCTTAAAGGGGCGTTATTGGAGATTAGATACAGTATTGACAGTTTTCGCTATAATAGTTAAATAGAATATGCTAAAAATTCAATTCAGTCACATTGCTCCACTCTGAACCGAGAAATTAGCTTTTTAATTTTAGGCTAACCTCAATCATCATTACTAAAGTCGGTACGATAAAAAACAAAATCTTGATTATCTATTTGTACATTTTAATTATCGTTCACAAAATGTATTACAATCCGCTAAATATCACAGGCTAGCGATGGCATCCATAGTTGATTATGGTCTTGATAAGTTATAATTAATGTCTAATTAATAATTTAGATAACATTTCAGGCCTAAAGAAATACCTGCAATGGGCAGATTTAGCTCTTGCAAAATGTATGTTTAACTAAGTTAGTCACACTTTAAAGAATATAATTCTATTTAGATACCATTTTTTAAACACTTAATAAATAATATATTCAATTAAAGCAACTGATAACACTTCTCAGTTATCTGGAGAGTTCACATATCTATCCCCTTGTTTTGTAATTTTGTATTTCAAGCAGTAAACAATACTACATACATAATCATTTCATTCACAAAGATTCTTTAATTCATTAAGATCTGCTTATTTATTCACTGAGATCCTTTCATGCTCTTGAAAGAAAACAATCTGTTGTCCTATACTTTAAATCTAAAAACAGATCAAATAGATTATTAATTCTACTCATTAATTTCCCCTTGTGTCTTTTAACTATCTAAAAACCTTAAACTAAATCTCTTTCATGCTTATAGGATCAAAATCCCATCAAAAATTATTTTCTGGTGAGCAGACTTTACTATGCCTTATGATTAATTAGTATCTCTGGTAAACTCATCAATTTTATTTCATAACAACCAGATTCTTTCACTTTCAATTTGGGTCCTCTGCAGGATCCTTAAGATCAAAAACACATCATTAACAGCAAAAATGAGTCCAACTCATAAGTTCTGATAGGCTGGAGATTAGTTTTTATTTTAACTCGATCAGTCCATATTCTTCATCAATCAGAACTACCTGCAAACGAGATTATCTTCTTCCTTTGATGTAAAACAATAGATAAGCCTGTTATCTGTTAATCAAGACAGGTGGGTCTAGGGGACACCCCCTACCAGGGATTCAACCCTTACAGCTTGTCCAGTGATTGTCACAAACCTGACCAATAGGAGATTATTGTTCTAAATCCTAACAGTTAGCCCTTTATTCTGTGGACCCTGACAACCAATGAAACTGGCCCTTAATGACCCTGATTAACCACCGAAATCCCTACTCTTGTGACAGCTGTATAAAATGACCAATAGACTGGATTTAAGCATCCTTTTATCTTTAACACAGCCTCCAGAGAAACAGCCTGCAGGTCTGTGGGGTGAAACACTTGGCCGTGTTTTAAAGCTTTGAACCTGACCCTCGTCAACATACAGAACAGACAAGAGTGATTTTATCATACCATAAAACCCAGAAAATCAGAGAAAAAGGTAAAAAAAAAGATCTGTCATAATCTGTTTGTGCCTTTAGGATAACTTGGAACCTCCCGAGACACAGTAATTAACTTTTATAATTTAAATTGTAAAATGTAATTAACATGCTGTATATATTGATGATCTCTTTGACTACATACAATGATGATCTTCTAGTTATAGTGAAGCTTTGTGTTTATATTTTTTTGATGGAATTAATTTTAAACATATAAACAAACAGGCCATCTATGATGAGATTTATTTTCCAATTCACAATCCTTTACAGTATTTTTAAGTCAGGTTTCCAAAATTCATTTAATGTATCATATCAATGATATTATTCCCTTGTAGCTTTAAATAAACATTAAAATTGTATGAACCGTTTTTTTCTGTACACCGGTACCTAAATTTATCCTGCAATAATTTTAAAAAATAAATTGGTATTTAAATTATTACAAAAAATAACAAAATATTCTCAAAATTGAGAGAAATTGTTTAATTTGAAAAAAAAATTTCACAAAAAGGGTATTTTTTTCTTTTAAATTGAAGTGAAATGAAACTATAAGACAATAGAATAAACTGATCAATTGAATTTTTATCTATTCCAGAGAGAACAAGTATCTAAATTAGTGACCAAAAGTTGAAACAAGATTGAAAGGAAATCAAGTAATGTCTTCTCTAATCTGATAGAAGTGATCTGTCAACAACAACAAACAAACACAACCAACAAACATTTATCTATGTTTAGATGAACACCAGTTTTTCTGTTAATCAGACCCAGGTTGACATTTGGTGGAAATATTAGTGAGAAAATCTGAGCAGTTGGTTACATAATTTGACCACCAGCCAGCAGGAAAAGGCAGGTTAAAGGGATATCTGCCCCAGGTGAAAATCAGTGAAGCATATTAAACCTGACTACACACCTGATCCCCTCTCCTCTTTATAAATCTAACCAACACATCTGTTTAGATTCAAAACACTGTCCACAGATTGAAGTTCATACAAGAGAGTCAGTATTCAGTGATAGCACCAGAAACAATATGACTCTAGAATAACAGATTGGACAACCTCAACATTAAGAAAACAACATTCTAAAACGAAGGAATTGTTATTAAGGATCCATATTTATAGTAGCAGACACAATACAGGAGAATATTCAATTTGGCGACAGAATAAGAAACCACAAAGAATAAAGACTTTATAAACAGTACCATAAAACATTCTACGAAGGAACTTATACAGAAAAAGCATTAACAGGGTTAAAAATTCCTGAATGATAAATATACAGAGAATTATTCAAACAATTTGTTAAGAATCTCTCTGCAAAATTATCACTCAGAATATAAAATGGATTTAATAGAAATGGCAAAGGAATTACAACATCTACTGATGATACATGATAAAGCTGTCAAACATATTCTAGACTTAGGTAAGATGAATCAAATTTTCCCATAAGTTTCTGTTGATATGTCGACTAAACTTTTAGATTCACTATTACTCTAATGCTCTACATTAAAATCAAAGTGAAAATTTTAAGAAAATTTAGTTTTCTTCATTGAGCTATTTTAAACTGAGGATGCGTCTAAGTATTACATTTTTGTTTGTACTGTTAAGTTTGTCACAAATAGGGACGATGGCAAGCCATTTTCCGAGTACATGTCAATCTCCAGAAAATACATGTATTCCAGTTAAATCAGGAACTTGATGCAGACGCTGAGGAAAAGCAAATATGTAAACAAATGGAATAATATGTGAAAATATAATTGATTAAAAGTAAAAAAAAATAAATTAAAAACACATATCCATTACACATAAAAGTATTTTTGATCTTTTTCCATTTTTGCAAGTTTTCCTGAGAGTTACAGAAAATTGACAAAATATGTTATAAATAAAGTCCAAATGAGTTAATTTACTCTTCAAGGGGTCATTGACTGTTTAAAGTAGAGCCTGGGGGGATTGTTACTGTACTATATGACTAACTTCAATGTTTATTGTCCCTTTAACTCCTGTAAAAGCCTTTAATCTTCTTAGAACTACCTAGCCATATTTAATATGATAAACCTGCCCCTCTATTAGGTAAACTACTATTATATGTTTATATTGGTTTACAAAACAAACTTTTATAATTATAAAGCTCCTATCTTTCATCTTAATTTCTTTTATTATACCTACTAGAATAAACAGTCAACTAAATTAGACAGCCACCACTTTAAATCAATTCTTCCCCTCTCAGGTGAAGTACTATTATTATAAAAAATGTTCAATTGTTGATTTAAGAAAACAGACAATTATCAAGTTCCTAATGATTACATGAAGTATCATATTTTTTAAAGAATTTAAATGAGAAAATTGTTTATTACCCTTCTGCCATATTGCATCTTTAAATTTTTTTGAATTCAAACATACAATTTTGTGTTAATAATAAAAATTCCAAATAATTTTGCATTCCAAAATATGTCTGGTATCATAGTTGATTATTCTGATACATGTATTTTGATACCATACCTATAGCACTATTGAAATGTTTTAATTAAGAGCTACTCATCTCGTTCATGGGGGCGACATTCTTTGAAACTTGCTTATAGTTCCCTGGACAATTGGGATTTCAATTCCATGTTGGCTGTGATAACGGAATTGTTTTCATAAATGAATCTCTATTATAACCAGCTTTATATATTGGTTGTCATTTTTTAAAATTTTTTTCAGACAGTAAAGTATGTGATATGAATCAGAGAACCATAACACTAGTTGATAATGAAAAAACAGGCCAGGCTTTACAAATGATGTTTCGAAAGACATCAGTGGAAGGTCTTCGCGAAATGTACAAACAATACCGATTGAAGAAATGGGATGAAATACAGAAACTAGCCAAAGTAATAATGTCTCAACTTTCACCCGATTCTCCACCGATTCTGCCTGAAAGTCCATTTTCTGATGAAGATTTTTCGGCAGATATTGATGAACGGGTTGAACATGTTATGAAAGTGGCCATGGTTCAACATTGTGAATTTTCGCGGAATTTTTAGTGTTCATCTACAGCAATCAAATTACACCGACTGGTTAAAATATACTAACCAGACAACTCACTTATCCATAAACTTACAATTCACAGAAACATGTCCTCCATCGTAAACAATGTTATATACAAAACATTTCAACTCTAGTCATTCCAATTCCAATGTGTTTAGATGAACATTTCATCTTCAGTTCATTGAAAGACACTTTTTTTTTCATCTAAGGTTTGAATGATTAAGCCTTTGTTAAACCTGGTTGCTTCACATAAGTTGAGAACATTGAATAGGACCATACATAACATTACTAATTAATGACCCACATTATATATATAATAAATATCATATGATTTGTTGAGTATTTATTGTTAATCAATGTTGTGTATAGAATAAGTGGATGATCATTAAGTGGATGATCTCATAATTAGTGGATTAATGGGATTATCCACTTATGATATAATCTTAATTCAGCAACAACCTGTGATATTTTTGTTAATTATTATATTAAATTATTAATATTTATTGTTGTCATTTACTGATTATGTTGTATAGAAACAGATCATGTTGTCCAGGTTTATTTATTTATCTAAATGTATGTATTATAAGTAAATAAATTATTTAATCAATAATGTATGTACCGGTAATTTTATATATATTACACAGAAACTGTAACATCATAGTATTTATACTATGTGTTAAAACTTTTGTTTATTGAAAATACAAATGAATATACTAAGCTTCTACAAAACAAAATTATTTATCAAAAAGAAATTATTCATGAAAAAGTTGGAAATTGTTTTGTTTTTTTCCTCATTCAAGGGTGTGATCACGATTTGAGGAAATGAAATGTTGCTTATAATGTAAATTATGCTGCTTTCTTCTAAAATTGTAGAAAAGAAAATACAAAAAACGTCTACATCCCAAACCTATACATTAATAGTATTGGTTTAAAATATATGTGTATCAATGCTCTATTTGACGATTGTTTGATCTAGGTTATGTCAGTGAATAAAACTGATTAATTCTATGAAAAGGGTTCAAGGAACTCTTTACAATGACAGAGGCAGGATATTTGGCTAGCAATATCTCACTCTCAATCTCACTGTTCTCTGCAGCTCTGTGATGGGTTTTGAAACAAATACCACCCTCAGATCAGTTGTCCAGCAGAGTTGGATATGAACTTCTTGATTACCAATCACCTTCTGCCGAGATAACCTGTCTATAGCTCAGATGAATGCGCTTTGACAACTTTTTACTATAATCCATTTGTTTTGTTGTTACATAACCAGCGGCTGCCAAGCAGGATACGCCCACATTTTCGAGAAATGGATAGAGAAAAAGCTACAAAGGAAGTGATTTTTCTGACAGTTTTGGTCAGATTTTCACGAATTTCAAACTCAACCTTCATAATGGTGTAATGGTAATATAATCAAAGAGTTTTTTTTTAATCAGATAATAATTGTGACCTCCAGAGGGACCACAGTCTAAAATAGGCGATTTGCGTACAATCAGGGGCCATAATTCAGGAAGTTAAGATCTGATATGCGCAAATTTCAAAAGGAACCTAGTTATACCATATTTTTACACTATTCAAGTACAACAACGGCCATTTTGTTCGGCAGTTTTGGTTTGATTTTCAGGCAATTCAAACTCAACATTCATAAAGGTGTAATGGTGATATAATCAAAAGGTAATAATTGTGATCTCGAGAGGGATAACAAGCTAATAAAGGCGATTTTTGGTACAATCAGGGGGCATAATTCAGGAAGTTATGATCCGATATGTGCAAATATTAACAGGAACCAAGATCTTTAGGTTATAAACATGAATTTCAAGTTTCATCAAAATCGAATTAAAATTGTGACCTCTATAGGGTCCACAACCTTGATATACCATATTTTTACACTATTCACGTACAAGCAGCCACCATTTTGTCAGGCAATTTTTGTCCGATTTTGACGAAATTCGAATCAACCAACCTTCATTACGGTGTAACGGTGATATAATCAGATGTTTTTTAAATCGGGTAATAATTTTGACCTCCAGAGCGACCACAAGCTAAAATAGGTGATTTTTCGTACAATCAGGGGCCATAATTCAGGAAGTTATGATCCGATATGTGCAAATATCGAACGGAACCAAGATCTTTGGGTTATAAACATGCATTTCAAGTTTCATCAAAATCGGTTCAAAACTGTGACCTTGGGGGCCATAATCCATGAAGTTACAGTGCGATGCATGCCAATAGCATTATCAAAAGGAACTAATGAGATCTGAGGGTGATAAATCTATATTTCAAGTTTCATTGAAATCGGATAAAAATTGTGACCTGTAGACTGTTCACAAGTAATTGTGGACGGATGGACGGACAGGGGCGACGACAATATATGTCCACATGTAAATGTGGGCGTATAAAAATGGAGTTTTGTTTCGTAGACATAGTAAAAACTGGGACTTGTCCTTCAACTTAATTTCTGTTCCTTTACTTTTCAAACACTGATGATGAATATGATTGTAGTTTAAGTAACATTATGACAAAAATTTGAGTCAAAAATATAAGGTAATTGTTCCGGTGGGTAATCATTACAGCTGTGTAATTTAAATCTATCATGAAGTCATAGATACCAATCTTAACAAGTTATCTTTATTAAAGCTATATATGTAACATGAAAAATCCTATTTACCAAAATTATTTACATTTGACTCCAAAATTGCAATTATAATTTTTTCCACCAAAAGTCTTTGCCTTTTCGATCAGGTGTGAGTTAGAAATAATGGATTGAATGAAAAATCACCAGCCAAAATGTTACAACTACATACCTGAGTAGATGTTACAAGTTGATAATAATAATCAAAACTACCAGCTTGTTTCTTTGAGGCACCAAGAGTTAAATTTCCTTGGTCATAATATCGACCATCTCCATCTTAAACATAATAAACGAAAAATAATTACATTTTCCTGTGATTTGCACCACAAACTTAAATATTTAGGTATATTTGAATAGATGCAGTCAGCAATGTCTATAATGAACAAAGGTAGAAACAGAAGAACTCTATTTACAATCTTTCCTGCTGGATGTTTCAGCGTTTTTCTTGGTGATGATATATTTGGTTGTAATTACCTGATTCTGAAACATGTAGTTTCACTTTTCTTTTTCCTGGCAATGTATCAATAACAAGCCTCACCCACACAGAAATTCCACTTGTTAAAAATATGTTACCTAGAAACAGAAATAATCTAAAGAAACAAGATGTCATAATGTCCGGGTGCAGCTGTGTGAACATTCTTGAAAACAGATTGTAAAATGGAACTCAAGCAAAAACAAAATCATCACACTTGAATGGACTAATTCTGAAAGAACACCAAAAACTGATAGGATCATTTTTTCATAAATCTATAAACTCCTGTAGACAAGACAGTGTTGATGTATCTCCCGTTTCTGTTACTATAAATAGACAGGGGAAAGATAAAAATAGACTCGATAGGGTATGGGGTGATGAGTTTGATAGATCGCTGCATGTGGGGAGGCTTCACATTTCATCACTAGACCCCCCTACACATTTGCAGGGGTCGCATTAATGCTGTAGCCTACCGTAATGATGTCTTGCAACCAATTGTTGCTCCGATGTTTCGAGCGCACTTACAACTTCAGCACTTCAAGCCCGTGTCAGTATGGACTACCTGGCTCCTAACAACATCAATGTCTTGGACGGGCCAGCCATGTCTCAAAACATGGCACCGATAGAACATGTCTGGGATGAGATTGGACGCCGTCTGTATCGGAGACCACAGATGCACACCATTGCTGCTTTAGAAGCTGCTCTTGTCCAAGAATGGAACAATTTGCCCCATGCCTTCTTTCAAACATTGGTTAATACCATGTGACTTCGCTGCACAGTGTGCGCAAGAGCCTGTGGAGGACACACGCGCTACTGACATCTGTGTCATACTTTTGGTTTTGACCCCTCTGACTTTGTACCGTTGATTACAGATTAAACATCCATAAGTGTACAAATGTGTTGTTATTGATGTGTTCCCATTTGAATATTGTTCACAATAAGAAGCAAAATAAATAACATATGTTTACAGGATCATTTTGTTATACGAAAAACTAAGTGATGCATTTTCTATGGCACTCAGTATATATGGTTTTAGTGGTATAATTAATTCTTATCAATTGAGTTTTTATGGATCCGGTGGTAATGCTCTAAAATACAAACTGGTTTCATCACAATCAGAAATATTTTCAGGAGAACACTCTTCAATAATAGAGGGAATCCACATGCAGAATTCTGCAACAGTACAGGATCAACACACTCACTTTTTCCACTTATTTTGCTTAGACTTGACAGCAGGGATATTAATCGGCTGTTTTTTGTCAGCTTTAGACGGTTGATCTTTAATCTAGCCAAATCGTAAAACAATGAATCGACCACTATGGTATCTTACATCAATCTACTTTCGGCCGATTTACAAAGAGTTAATTATCATGCTGATTGATAAAACAATGAACAACAAGCCACTACGGTGTCATATATCAATCTATTTTCGGCCGATTACGAAGAGGTAATTATTACTCGTCGATTAATTAACCCATCAAAGAGGTAATCAATGCAATGAATAACTTCAGTGTCAATCCTTCTCAGCTCATTGCCTAAATAAACAACTTCGTTGAGTTAATTCATGCCAAGTACGGTAAAAGAATAGCTGAAAATAATGGCGGCGTTGACCTTGAACTTCAAGCATGCACGTAGGCATTGTATTTGGAAGTTCCAAAAGCTGGAGATCCTCCCACATCCAATATTGGTCACCCAAAGTTGAAGACTAGAAGATATTTTAGATCCGAATAGTTAGCTCCTTTCAAACGTCTTTCATTTGATAAAAATTCACAGAAAATGTTTTGTCTCATAGAAGTTATTAAAGTCTACTTTTTGCGAGTACCGGTAACACTAAAAATAAACTAATCTGAATCACAATTGGCCACGTGACCTTTCGACCGTACGGCATATTTCCGAGCCCCAACTATTCACGGAAAATAATTTGTGCTACATTGTTTTATTATTGACACGTGCTTACAAATGTACTTTTATATATTGACAAGTGTTTACCTATAAAATAATTAAAAACAAACGTATTTGTATTTGCTTGTAGTTTTTCTTTTTACTAAATTAATTCTAACTTTCGTTTGTTTGGATGAAAGCAAAAGTAGATTATGCATTATTCAAGTTGCCACAATTTGACTATAAATTTCGATAATGTATGGATATATGAATACTAGTATGGAATAACAACACCGGCTTTGTTTATTAGAAGTTATTATTATAATATTATACAGAATACCGTAACGTTATGCAATTATTGACGTGAATAAAGTATGCATAAACCAACATGTCTGTTGTTCAAAAGACGACTATCCGTTAGGGGTGCCCGTGGCCGGTTCATTTCAAAATGGATTAAGAACCCTGCTTGACAGACTCTGGTACCCTATATTGGTAGAATTGGCCAAGGTGTGACAAATGTTTAAAGGCTTCCAACTTTGAAACCACTCGTGTGCATAATTTTTTGGATATAAAGGTAATCAGCAAAGACCAACACAAGTATTAATCTTACCAATAGGTTAAAATAACTGATTGAAGGCCAGATTACCCAATGTTAAATCAATGCAAATCCTGTGACGGGATCGCTGATTGATGTTGTACTTAGTAATATTCAGAATACGGATTACTCAAAACTTTTTTGGATTGAAGTAATACATGTAAGGATATAAATTGGGACATGGTAATGATGACAGATTTCATAGAATGCTGTAGTATTCAGAGTCCAGTTTATGGTTGAATATAATACCCACCAGTTGATGTATCAGTAAGACTATAATCACCACCAAACATATCTCGATCACCTTGTGAATCACCATCTGCTAAGTTTAAATGGTCAGCACCATGTAGTTCCACAGTATGAAGCTCCACCTAATATGAAACATTTTACATCAAAACACAAGCAGGTTTTTTATTGGAAGACCAACAGTTGACAGGCAAGATACACCCACATTTTGCAAGAGATAAAGAACAAACCCCACACAAAAGATTTTTTTCAATAAATCAGGGTCTATAATTCAGAAAATTGTGGTCTGAAATGTGCAAAAATCGAAAGGACTGGGAACTTTGGGATATAAAGATACATTTTAAGTTTCATCAAAATCGGATAAAAACTGTGACTCCTTAAGGGTCCTAAACTTTCATATTACATACATTCACACAATTTGCATGCAAAGATCGGACATTTTCTCTGACAGTTGGTTTTGATTTTCCCAAAATTCAAATTCAACCAACATTATGGTGTAACGGTGATATATTAGCATGTTTTTTGGCATCGCATAAAAATTACAAGCTAAAAACGCAATTTTTCGTACAATCAGGGGCCATACTTCAGGAAGTTACGATCCAATATGTGTGAATATCAAAAGGGGCAGTATTGAAATGAACTGAGCTCTTTGAGGGATAGACCTATATTTCAAGCTACGGTTAAAATCAGAAAATAATTGTGACCTGTAGAGTGTCCACAAACAAATTGTTGCCAGACAGAGGGGGGGTGAGGTGACAGCATAATACGTCCACATGAAATTTGGGGCATATAAAAACAAATCGCATCAAAACAATAGGACAATTGATCATCAATTGAAAATAAATATTGTATTACCTTTAACTGTTTAGCATTGTGACTGACAAAAATCAGACGACACTCTGTTACTAGGTTATGCTGGGAAGGTATTCGAATCGTATAGTCTTGTGTTATGTTTACATTAATAATCTCAGAACAATCTGCCAAAACACAGAATGAATAATAAATATACAGTAAATAAAGTAACATATGACCCTCGCAGGTAAATCGCCCGAGCAGTCAACATGGGTTGTCGCATATTTAATCTTTTGTAGGTAACCATGTTCAACAGAGTGAAACAAGGGCCATAACTTTAGATGTAATAAATGAAAATTATTGAAAATCAATAGACCTCTTCGTTTCATGTATCCAAATAATGCATTCCATAGTGCATTCCCTAGTGGATTGAATAGTTCGCAATACATATATCATTATTATTTAATATTATTATTAAATAAATTTTTTACAGATTAGATGGTAACTTTTGTCATTAGAGAGCATTTACAAGTTCAACAAAGTGAAAAAGTGCAATAACTCCAGACATACTGGATGGGAATTGCTGAAACTCAAAAGGCTTCTTCGTTTCACAAATTAAAACAAGCCAACAGTATTCTGAGTTTCATCGCTCTCACTTCATTACAGCCTAAGTTATCGTGTCCCAAAGCATCAATCAACTAGATTGCTTATCTCTGCATACCTTAAGTATAACATAGGTTGCCAGGCAACGAAACATACGCCCACAGCAGCTAAATCGTTCCGGCAGTCAACAAGAGTTATCGCATATTTTTACTTTTTTAAAAAAATGAAACATTAATAATACACTAAAATCTGATTAGGAGTAACAAATCGTTAAGTAATAATTAGAAAATCATTGGAATTTGTTTGGTCTTTATAAAGTTCTGCCCCATGCTAAAGTTTAGTATACTAAACATGTAATATCATGGATTTAGCTGTTCAGTTATCAAAATTCATCGAAAATCACTATAATTGTTAGCCTCAAGATCTTAAACCCTGTGTATCAATCTGAAGTCAATCGGCGGATAAGATCTGCCTCCAGAGCGTTACAAGATTTTTCAAAGTGATCAAGGCCATTAACTTTGGCAGTAATTATCGGAAATAGCTGAAAATCAATAGGCGTCTTCATCTCACTACCTTAAACACTGTGTATAAATTTGACGTCGATCAGATATTAACTTTGGCTCGAGAGTGTCCACAAGATTTTTTTAAGTGATCAAGGGCCATAATCCTGGCAGTAATTATAAGGTAACGCTGAAAAACAATAAGCTTCTTCGTCTCATGACCTTAAACACTGTGTAGAAATTTAAACTTAATCGGATATTAACTTTGGCCTCTAGAGCATCAACAAGATATTTTTAAGGGTCATAACTTTGGCAGTAATAATTGGATATCGCTAGAAATCAATAGGTTTCTTCGTCTCATGACCTTAAACACTGTGTTTAAATTTAAAGTCAATATGATATTAACTTTGGCCTCTAGAGCATCCACAAGATTTTTTGAAGTGATCAAGGGCCATAACTCTGACAGTAATTATCAGAAATCGCTGAAAATTTATGACTGCATTTCCTTATCAGCATATAAAAATTCTCATCTTCGAAATCAATGAAGGCATTCACCTAACAGACACTAACGCCAAGTGTGAACATTCTAACTCAATTAGAATGAGAGTTATTGTGTTCCAAGGTCTCGACCAATCAAATTGCTTATTGCTTGGCTTGCGATCACAAGAAAATGCGCATTATCGAACTTGGTGTGCTATGAGGGAAATTTTGCCCAGGCAAATTCCAACTGCCTAGGGATCTTTTACAGTCAAGCCAATGTGTACACAGGACCTCGGTTTTTCGTGCCCTCCGACAACTAGACAGCCGTGCTAGTCAGGCCCTCCATCCTGCATCACTGACACGGAAGAACAAAGCCAGAAAATCGGGATGAACTTTCTCGGCCAATGCAGTGATCTAACACTTGACATCCAGGCTAACGAGCCAGCGTCTTACTCACTTAGCCACGTGATTCCCCCAATTATTTTGGAGAGAGAGAAATGGGGTTTAACGTCCACTCGACACAAACTTCTTCATTTCGGTTTAATTTTATTTCAATAATTCGCTTGCATGTTGGGGTCTTTAGCAGTGGGAGGAAACCGGGGTGCCCACGAGGTTGAGTAGGCACCCATATCTCCATGCCACATTCGGTCACACCAGGGATCTAAACCAGGGCTTCCACTTCAAAATTTTCCCAACCGGTCATTTTTCTCACGGAGAAAGTGGTGCTATTTTAAGCACATAAACCAGAGGTGACCGGCCAGCTAGAGTTCGAAGCGCGGCACTCTAGACCACTAGGCCATCCCAACCCCCCCTCAATTATTTTGGACACAACAAGGAAATAAACTGGATTGCAAAAGAAAGATCTGGTTGCTTGGTAGCTATGTTTGAGCAAACTTACCTTTCACAACTTGTGACAATAAACCACTAAATGTCTGACTTTTATTGGATTTTTTTAAAGACAAATCCACTTTAACATCCGACTTGGTCAAGAAAGCGTCTGGGGGTAATGTAGAACCTACAATGAAAGACAACAATAGGTGAAGAAAACGAGGATTTACTATTTGACTAAGTAGCAATATATGTCATACATGAGGCAGTAACAATACATAATGTACATGTATCCATGTATAAAGGTCAAAGCCGTTACTTTCATAAATTTACAAAAAATACTTAAATAGTTGTGATCAAACATTAACCTTCCCGATTACATAAGTTGTGTAATACTACATTTAATGGGTGGGGCAGGGGCAACTTTAGCTGCAATATACTTAAACCAAAAATGTGACCCTAAAATTAAATTAGTTGATTACCGCTATATGTTGTGCTATTGTCGATCATGATACTTCCATCTTTTATATCAAATTTTAAAAATGATAAGACACCAACATATGAACTCTCCAACGTCTGGTTTAAATCATATGAACAGCTCAAATCTGCTGTGTCAGGTAGAAAATGTGGAGGACTTATCTCCCCTGATGACACAGTTTGCACACACTCTGAAATTTAAATTAGTAGAAAAAAAATGAAATGAATCCAAAATCAATTTCCAATCTAATTAAGATCTGAACCATTTATTTTTTGATCATTCTATTTGCATCAGTCTACCATAGATCAACCCATAACCCATACTAAAATACAGATGTGACTTTATCCTTTGATGTTGGCGTATCATTATTTCAAATAACGGTACGGGCAATGTGCCAACCATACATTATTCATACTAGTTGAAATAGTGTACCTGAGTGACGTATTTCATTGAAATGAACGCGCTGGATAGTATTACTTAATGTCTCGCACTCGACCATTAAACTACACTTAATATATAATTCCAAAGAGAAGATTGCCCCGCACATCATTTTGAATGGTCAATAAGTCCATGTCTTGTAAACACCAAAATGAATAGATATACATGTATGTCTTATGTTAATGTAGTAAACATTAATATAAAACTGAACATACATGTGACAGACATTTGATTCTATGACAAGGATATTCACTTGGATGGGACATGAAACTGTGGTCCTGTGTACAGATTGGTGTGCATGTAACAGATCCCTTGATAGTTGGAATTCAATATAAAAGTAGGCCATAGCTCTGCTGTTTGGGCAAAATTTCCCTCATAGCACACTATGCCTCTCTTGATTAGCCTGTTTCATTAGATAATAGATTAGCTCCCAAACATGGTCTTAATATCAACATTTCACTGTAAATATGAAAGCTTTTATATCTGCTTGGCAGATTTAGTTACTATTATCATAGTTAGCTAGGCCACAAAAAAAATAATAATCTGGTTCTCAGATCCCGCTGCATCATTAAAGACAGGTTGTCAGGCAACAAAACAGATTTGAAAACTAATGACAATCACAAAGAGTGTAGTGGATAATCGTTTGTTAATTTGTTTATCCACCATTTTTCTGTCAATCAGTCTTTTGTTATGATCAAATTGCTGTATATTTTCCGGATAACTATGACGTTTAGAGAGAGGACTGAAAGTATTCTCTGTGGGGAGGATTGTCTGAGAACCAGAATATTATTTTTGTGTAGCCTTATATAACTTACTTTCTGAATCAAAGTCAATGGTGATATTCTCAACATCATTATCAGTACGATTAAAAACAATGGTTGATACATTCGAAAAGGCAACCATCCAAACTGGTCCTAAAATGGCATTATCAGTATTATCACTCTCAAAATGAAAGTAAGTGTCATTAATTTTGAACAATATCATGTTCAAAATAACCTAAACTTAAGTAGAAAGCAAACTAGCTGAGCAACGAGGTCATTCAAGCAGTAGATAGGATTCCCATTTTGTAAATAATAACACTGACACATTGACGAGACTCTAAGCAAGGGCAAAATTTCTACAAGTAATTATCAGCAATTGTTGTAATAGGTAATCATGGCAATAATCCAAACAAAGAAAAACATAACGCTAACGCTACAATATACGTCCACATTCCTGCTTTGATTGATATGGTACTTTGTCAAGAAGGCTAGGCGTTCGGTTTGTTTAGCATTGAGGTTCGTGCATCAACATCAATAGTTGCTGTCCTTAGTGTATAAGGAATAAGTATACCAAGATAATCCATTCAGAATTGTGGCTTTCAGATGTTAAAGGCAAAAAGTGGGCGTGAATCTGCCACTGGGAGTCGGGACATTCACCAAAATCAATAGTAGACGCCCCCAGGCTATATGGAATACATATGCCATGTACCAAGCGGATTCATTCAGAATTGCTCAGGACATAAGGAATACATATATCTAAAGTTTAAAGACGATCCATTATGGAATACATATGCCATGTACCAAGCTTATTCAATCAGAATTGCTGCCTGTAAACGACAAACACAAATAATAAAGGTCAGCCTTAGGGTATACGGAATAAGTATAAAAAGTTTTCAAGACGAACGATTAAGAATTGTGACCTATAAGTGACACACAGACACACAAAAAGAAAATGGCCGTGGCACTGTCCCTGGGGGGTGGGCATGCACCCCAAATGATAGGGGTGTTCCTTAGGGTACAAAGAATAAGCATGCAAAGTTTCAAAATGATAGGTTAAGAAATGCAGCCTGTAAACAACAAACAAACAAATACAAGAAATGGCGGGGCTCTGTCCCAGGGGGTCGGGCAGGCACCCAATGCAATAGAGGTCATCCTTAGCGTATAATAATAAGTATGTAAAGTTTCAAAATGATCGATTAAGAATTATGGTCTGTAGGCGACACAGAGACACACAAAGAGAACATAAAGAATAAGTATGCAAAGTTTTAAAATATACTATTCTAAAAGTAGGGGATATTTGATTTTTAAGTGTTATTAAAGTCACCTAATGAAACTGACGAGGAAACAAATGACAAAATGAAATGAAGTTCACATTCATCAATTTATTCCAAATGATCGTTAGACTATGTAAGGCACAGACTGACCATTATAAGGGTAAAATGATACCCGGGGTCAAACAGCAAAGTTACCACAGCATCACAACAAAGTCAGTAACGGGTAAATCCTCCTCTGTTTACCAAACAAGCATTGATCGGACGTGGCATACTCCTAATGAGACGTCTAAGGTCATTTTGGTCCAGATTGTCCCATTCCTGTTGCAACGCAGCAGCAAGTTCTTGGACATTGGCAGGACGTTGTTGACGTTGACGTAACCTCTGTCCAAGCATGTCCCAGACATGCTCGATGGGGGAGAGGTCGGGACTCAGTGCTGGCCAAGGTAATGTGGTGATGTTCTGTTGTTGGAGGTAACCTGTAACGATCCTGGCCCTGTGACATCTTGCGTTGTCATCCTGGAAGATGAAACGGTGGCCATGACATCAAGCGAACGGCACAACATGGACTGCCAAGATGTTGTCCCGGTAGTACTGGCCTGTAACACGCCCTGCAACAACATGTAAAGCCGTTCTTCCAGCAACAGTGATGCCTCCCCACACCATAACAGAACCACTCCCAAATCGATCATGTCTGATAACGTTAAGCCCTCGTTTCGACGACGCCACACCCTCCTACGTCTGTCCAAAAAATCAACAGTGAACCTTGACTCATCTGAAAACATCACATTGCTCCGGCGTCGATTATCCCAGTGTTGACGATCCCTACACCAACGACGTCTTGCCTGAATGTGATGATCTCTCAAACAAGGGATCACGCGAGGACGTCGGACGCGAAGGTGACCCCTATGCAGTTGATTCCGAATCGTCTGGCCACTCACTCTCACACCAGTGTCTGTTTGAAGACGAGCGCTGATCTGATTTGCTGTGATGACACGATTTCTCAAGGCCAAGGTACGGATAAATCAATCCTGGGCTTGAGTTGTCGCCCTTGGTCGACCTGAGCGTGGTCTGTCCTGTACAGATGGTGTATCACGGTATCTGGACCATAGCCTGCTTATGACAGACTGAGAAACATTCATCGTCCGCGCCACAACCGCCTATATTGTGCCGATCTGTAGCATGCCAAGGGCACGTAACCTTTCATTTTGGGTAAGCCGACGCATATCAAAATTTGTTTTCTGGTCACTAGAAACAATAAAACTGATGTTTCCACCCTGGAATTCAATGCCACAATGACTGTAACATTCAAAGTCAGAGTCGTGCAAATCTTGGGTTGGACCCCCATGATGATCCCAAGCATCACCTGCATTCCATGCGGTAGCTATTGCCATTGGTGCGTTTGGGCGTAACATGTAACTGGAAATGTTTCTTCTGTTAGGTTCTATAGTGACTTTTTTCGTAGTCATTTGCATATTTTAGTATTATGCCCCCAAAATCAAATATCTCCTACTTTTTTTGAATAGTATAATACATTAAGGAATGTGGCCTGTAAGCAACAAACAAACAAATACAAGAAATGGACGTGGTTCTGCCCCTGGGGGTCGGGCATGCACCCAAAACAATAGGGATCTTCCTTAGGGTATAAAGAATAAGTATGCAAAGTTTGAAAAAAATCCAGCAAGAATTGCGCCCTGTAGGTGACCCACAGACTCGCACACATACAGACATACATATATACATACATACATGCATACACACACACAATAAAAAGTTTCCTGCCATAACTCTAATAGTTATTAGTGGAAACTTGGAATTCGACACTATGCTTTTAAGAGAGAGAGAGGTATCGGATTTAACGTCCTCTCAACCCAAACTAGGTCATTTCAGGACTAATACATGGTTCAAATTCAATTCTATTTCAATAATTCGCTTGCGTGTAGGGGTCTTTGGCAGTGGGAGGACCCAGAGAAAACCCCTTGTCACATACAACTGGGGAATCAAAACCATGCCAGTTAACTCAATGACAGACCTTATGATACAGTGGGCATATGCTAACCATTCGGCCATCCAATCCCCCTATGCTATTAGGACAAAGTACATATTATTGTCCAATCAACAAAATTCTATGTGGGTCATTCCATATCAACTGGACCAATGGTGGGAACATGACCCCCTCCCAAAAAATTATAAAAAATATGTCAAGTATATGGCCTTAAATGTTAAACTAAGAAATCTGAAATTTTAGTAAATTTTTTCAGGTTTTTGGATGCTTTAAACTCACATTTCTAATAGGAGTAGAACTCTCTTACTTTGTAATCTAAGACAACTTTTGGTGTAGATTACAGAGATCTAATCTACTTCTATTAGAAATTTGAGTTTAAAGCACTCGAAAACCTGAACAAAAATTACTGAATTTATGATCCGTTTCAGTACCCTAATTTCAAATGGCCATATCTAGGCAAATTTTTGGCCTAGAGGGGTATTATTTTGTATCTGTTAGCTTAAGTCCATGTACTATAACATATGTTTTTTATAATTTATTTAAAGGGGGTCACATTCCCAACTTTCCGTAATTTGGTCCACTGGACATGGAATGACCAATGTACCTGTTTTTCCTGTTGAGTTATAAAGAAGTTTGGTATTGGTATCATTAAGCATTGAATTGTATACCCCATCATAGACATAAAACAAATTAGGACTGGGAGATTTCAGCTGGTGTAGATAAAGTGATATCTGTTCACTTTTTTCAATGTTAGGTATAGTTATTGTACAGGTTTCATTGACTTTAGTCGTGGAGTTGGTGATAACAATACTACCAGTTGTAGTGTTAGGCTCCATGGGTAGTGCACATGGTTGTACATCAACTGAAAGAAAAAACATAGAGATTGACAGAAAAAAAACTAAAAAAAAGCCATTTTACATAAAATCAGGAGAAATACCATCATTCAGGAAGTTACCATCCGATATGCACAAGTATCAATAGGAACCAAGATCTTTGGGATACAAACATATATTTTAAGTTCCATTGAAATCGGATAAAAAATGTGACCTCTACAGGGTCCACAAGGTTTTTGCCTATGGCAGTGTTTTTGATCAGATCTTCATGAAATTTAAACTCAAACTGCCATTATGGCGTAAAAATGGAAAATTGTGACTTTCTTCTAAATCTGATAAAAATTGTGACCTCTAGGCTGTAAGACTGATATGCTTTTGAAAATCTGATAAAAAAAATTTGTCATCTTGAAGGTCAATAAACTAGATGTAACAATGTGAGTTTTCGTAAAATCAGCGGCCATAGTCCAGGAAGTGTTGGAACCATAATCTTTCGGTTATGACGGTTGAGTTTGAATTTCGTGAAAATCTGACTAAAGGGCCGCTCCTTGTACCACAACCTAAATGCATGATTTTTCGTACAATCAGGGTCCATAATCCATGAAGTAACAGTCCGATAAATACCAATATCAAATAAACATCAGATAAAAATTGTGACCTGTAGACTGTACACAAATAAATTGTGGATGGACGGGCGGACAGGGACAACAACAATATACATCCACATAAAGTGGACCTATAAAAACTCTTACTAAGTTACTGGTAGAAAGTTTAAAAACTTTCTATTTATACAGGCAACAACTCTGTGAAAAGTAATTGCATGCCACTGAGGACGAAACAGAACAATACCAACTGGTTAAATAAAACATTTACAGCAGCTTTCACCATTATTTCACACCTTGATACAATCATATGCGGTTGTTTAAGATTAAAAAAGCATAAATATTTGGCGAGTGACGATGGGTGAGTATCAGTCATTTTATAGGAACAACTAGAAGATATATACATGTAATCACATATATATATATGTCTTGCTCAGGGATCTTAATCGGCTGTTTTTTGTCGGCTTTAGCCAATTGATCTTTAATCTAGCCGAATCGTAAAACAATGAATCGGCCACTATGGTATCATATATCAATCAACTTTCGGCCGATTTACAAAGAGTTAATTATCATGCTGATTGATAAAACAATGAACAACAAGCCACTACGCCTCGGCTCATTTCGTAAATAAACAACTTCGTTGAGTTAATTCATGCCAAGTACGATAAAAGAATAGCCGAAAATAATGGCGGCGTTGACCTTGAACTTCAAGCATGCACGTAGGCATTGTATTTGGAAGTTCCAAAAGCTTGAGATCCTCCCACGTCCAATATAAGTCACCCAAAGTTGAAGACTAGAAGATAGTTTAGATCCGAACAGTTAGCTCCTTTCAAACGTCTTTCGTTTGATAAAAATTCACAGAAAATGTGAAAACTCTTGCTGCTTTGAAATCGGATCCCTATGTATTATACATGTATACAAATCTAATCAAATGGAGATAATGATTGCTACCTGTCAAATCTGCTGTCGCCAATGGCAGTAATGCCAACAGCACAATGGAACATAAATTCATTTCAATATTGGGCATCAATATAAGTGCTTATATAAGATCTGATCACCAATCTGCAAAACATAAAAACATAAATTATATTACCGCTACACTAGTATATATTTTCAAAAGCATAGGGAACACAGAACTATCTTGTCACAACTTCAAAGCAAAATCTCTTAACGTTGATCAGAATAAATTTTGAATACATTCTTTTTTGATTAGCTATTTTTGAACTATTATATGTATAGCAAGAATGGCCAACCAACCTCTAATGCACCCTATCTATATTCCACCCCCCCCCCCCCCCTACATGATGATTAAATGTCGTTTGTGAATGCTTAAATTTGGTTCAGGATATTAGTATAGGGTTTAAGCAAGTTACCAGCCTGGTACATTTTATCTATAAAAATAACTGTCGTCAAAAACATTATCTGGAATTTCAATTCAAGCAGAATTATCTTATCTTTTGTTAACATTATTTCTAGTTGTATAAAAAAAACCTTATATCTGTGTGGCTTCAACATTCAAAATACAAGACACACCAAATAAATTTTACAAGTAGGCTACACACACAAGCCTGGAAATAAGGCACCCGGGCACTGATTTGTGTTTTTAATGATATTATCAATACATGTCCGACACTTAGTTGAAAATGTCAGGTAATATTTCATTAGTGCCTGACATTTTGTCAGATACATCTAAAACCTTTATTTCATATATAGCTTATTGAAAACTTGATATTCAAATTAAGACAGATCTGGAAAATATGCAACCACTTCTATATAATTTACAGGTCTGTTTTTCTTTGAAATTGCCTCAAGCATACTCAACTCAGTATTGAAACCACCCCACTATTAAAAGATAGGCTGGCACTGCCAGGCAGGATACGCCCACATTTTCGAGAGATGGACAGAGAACAAGCAATACCGAAAGTGATTTTTCTTACATCTTTAAGTCCTGTATTTCATACTGTATTGGGAGCAGCCATTTAGTTGGTCAGTTCCAGTCTGATATTAATGAAATTTGAAGCCGACAATGATTATGGTGTGACGGTACACAACCTAGAAATGTGACTTTTCATCAAAATCGGATAAGAATTGTGACCTGTAGAGAGTCCACAAAGATGATATACCATATTTTTACACTATTTGCGTACAAACGGCGACCATTTCGTCCGGCAATTTTGGTACGATTTTCACGAAATTAGAACTCAACCTTCCTCATCAAAATCAAATTAAAATTGTGACCTATACAGGGTCCACAACCATGATATATCATTTTTTTAACAGTATTCGCGTACAAACGGCGGCCATTTTGTCTGTCAATTTTGGTCCGATTTGCCCGAAATTCAATCTCAACCTTCCTTACAGTGTAACGGTGATATAATCAAACTTTTTTTAAATTGGATAATAATTGTGACCTCCAGAAGGACCACAAGCTAAAGAAAGGGGGATTTTGGGTATAACCAGGGGCCATAATTCAGGAAGTTACGATCCGATATGCGCAAATATCGAAAAGAACCAAGATCTTAGGGTTATAACCATGAATTTCAAGTTTCATCAAAATCAAATTCAAATTGTGACCTTTACAGGGTCCACAACCTTGATATACCATTTTTTAACAGTATTCGTGTACAAACGGCGGCCATTTTGTATGGCAATTTTGGTCTGATTTTCACGAAATTCGAACTCAACCTTCCTTACGGTGTAACGGTAATATAATCAAACGTTTTTTTAAATCGGATAATAATTGTGACCTCCAAGCTAAAAAAAAGGCGATTTTGCGTATAAGCAGGGGCCATAATTCAGGAAGTTACGTTCCGATATGCGCAAATATCGAAAGGAAGCAAGATCTTTGGGTTATAACCACGAATTTCAAGTTTCATCAAAATCGAATCAAAATTGTGACCTCCACAGGGTCCACAACCTTGATATACCATTTTTTAACAGTATTCGCGTACAAACGGCGGCCATTTTGTATGGCAATTTTCGTCCGATTTTCCCGAAATTCGAACTCAAACGGTGATATAATCAAACGTTTTTTTAAATCGAATAATAATTGTGACCTCCAAGCTAAAAGATAGGCTGGCACTGCCAGGCAGGATACGCCAACATTTTCGAGAGATGGACAGAACAAGCAATACCGAAAGTGATTTTTCCTACATCTTTAAGTCCTGTATTTCATACTGTATTGGGAGCAGCCATTTAGTTGGTCAGTTCCAGTCTGATATTAATGAAATTCGAAACCGACAATGATTATGGTGTGACGGTACACAACCTAGAAATGTGACCATTTCGTCCGGCAATTTTGGTACGATTTTCACGAAATTAGAACTCAACCTTCCTCATCAAAATCGAATTAAAATTGTGACCTATACAGGGTCCACAACCATGATATATCATTTTTCTAACAGTATTCGCGTACAAACGGCGGTCATTTTGGCTGTCAATTTTGGTCCGATTTTCCCGAAATTCAAACTCAACCTTCCTTACAGTGTAACGGTGATATAATCAAACGTTTTTTTAAATTGGATAATAATTGTGACCTCCAGAGGGACCACAAGCTAAAGAAAGGGGGATTTTGCGTATAACCAGGGGCCATAATTCAGGAAGTTACGATCCGATATGCGCAAATATCGAAAAGAACCAAGATCTTTGGGTTATAACCATGAATTTCAAGTTTCATCAAAATCGAATTAAAATTGTGACCTTTACAGGGTCCACAACCTTGATATACCATTTTTTAACAGTGGCCATTTTGTATGGCAATTTTGGTCTGATTTTCCCGAAATTCGAACTCAACCTTCCTTACGGTGTAACGGTAATATAATCAAACGTTTTTTTAAATCGGATAATAATTGTGACCTCCAAGCTAAAAAAAGGCGATTTTGCGTATAATCAGGGGCCATAATTCAGGAAGTTACAATCCGATATGCGCAAATATCGAAAGGAAGCAAGATCTTTGGGTTATAACCATGAATTTCAAGTTTCATCAAAATCGAATCAAAATTGTGACCTCCACAGGGTCCACAACCTTGATATACCATTTTTTAACAGTATTCGCGTACAAACGGCGGCCATTTTGTATGGCAATTTTCGTCCTATTTTCCCGAAATTCAAACTCAACCTTCCTTAGGGTATAACGGTGATATAATCAAACGTTCTTTTAAATCGAATAATAATTGTGACCTCCAAGCTAAAAAAAAGGCGATTTTGCGTATAATCAGGGGCCATAATTCAGGAAGTTACAATCCGATATGCGCAAATATCGAAAGGAAGCAAGATCTTTGGGTTATAACCATGAATTTCAAGTTTCATCAAAATCGAATCAAAATTGTGACCTCCACAGGGTCCACAACCTTGATATACCATTTTTTAACAGTATTCGCGTACAAACGGCGGCCATTTTGTATGGCAATTTTCGTCCTATTTTCCCGAAATTCAAACTCAACCTTCCTTAGGGTATAACGGTGATATAATCAAACGTTCTTTTAAATCGAATAATAATTGTGACCTCCAAGCTAAAAAAAAGGCGATTTTGCGTATAATCAGGGGCCATAATTCAGGAAGTTACGATCCGATATGCGCAAATATCGAAAGGAAGCAAGATCTTTGGGTTATAACCATGAATTTCAAGATTCATCAAAATCAAATCAAAATTGTGACCTCCACAGGGTCCACAACCTTGATATACCATTTTTTAACAGTATTCGCGTACAAACGGCGGCCATTTTGTATGGCAATTTTTGTCCTATTTTCCCAAACTTCGAACTCAACCTTCCTTAGGGTGTAACGGTGATATAATCAAACGTTTTTTTAAATCGAATAATAATTGTGACCTCCAGAGGGACCACAAGCTAAAAAGGGTGATTTTTCGGACAATCAGGGGCCATAATTCAGGAAATTAAATTCCGATAGGCGCAAATATCAAAAGGAACCAAGATCTTTGGGTTACAAAAATGCATGTCAAGTTTCATCAAAATCGGTTCAAAATTGTGACCTCTATAGGGTCCACAAGCTAAAAACGTGATTTTGTCGTACAATCAGGGGCCATAATCCATGAAGTTTTGATCCGATACATGCCAATATCGAAAGCAGCCGAGATCTTTTGGGGATAAACCTATATTTCAAGTTTCGTCAAAATCGGATAAGAATTGTGACCTGTAGAGAGTCCACAAACAAATTGTGGACGGACGGACGTCCGGACGGACAGGGGCGACGACATAATACGTCCACATGAAAATGTGGGCGTATAAAAATACCATTTTCTTATTTCTAAGTTATGATATGGTTCTTATTTTGATGATGGATTAAACAGTTTCACAAAAGATATAAAGGAAGCTGGACAAAAAATATAGTTGGGTTTAAGATAAAAAAAATAACAAGATGACTAGTCATCAAACATCCCCCACCCTTACACTTGTTTGGAAGAAATAAGGAAAAATAACTTCTTTATGCTATTGATAATCAATCAATTTTTAAAATTAAAGATAATTGAATGAGATTTATGAGCCACAAATGTAGTAATAGGTCAATGTATGTACAAAGTTTCATGAAAATATTCCCGGAAACAAAATTATACACCAAAAACTAAGTCAAATTTGTTTCCATGGAAACACAAAAAATATAAATTCCAGAAATTCCTAAATAGCAAAAGGCACAGCTACTGTAATAAGTTGATGTGTGTACAAAGTTTCAGAAAGATATCTTGAATGGTTTATGAGATATGCTCGGAAACAAAATTATACACCAAAAGCTACCAAATTTGTTTCCATCTAACACAATTTTTGTTATTCTTTATTTTTATTTTTCCTATAGCAAGTTTATGGTCTTATAGAGATGCATAATTTATGATTGTTTACTAGGTTTAGTTCACTTAAATCAAAAGTCTGTGATTGAATGGTCTAAAGATGTATGGTCAATAATCTTCTCTCAAAACAATCACACCAGAAAATTGCATTAATTAAATGCATTAATTGCTTAGGCGTTACTGCCCGATGTTTGCAGACTCTATTAGCTCACCCAAATATCAACGAATCTGTCTAATTTTTTGAATGTGGTGTTTTTTCGGGAATAGGAACAGATTAGAAAAAGGAACAGATTAGAAAAATGAACAAGGGGATCTGAAATTTTTCAAAAATTGAGGGGCTATAGATGCACCCTACTTTGCATTTGGGTAAGAATATCGTAAAATTAACTTGTCGAAATCTGGTGGAAGAATTAATCAATTCTAATTTAAGCTTATTTAGCTATTAATTCCTCGCTAAAGTTATAAGTCACAAGCTCAGATGAAATGTTCATCATAGATTTCATTGTAATGACATTTAGAAGCATAAAAGGGGTCTCGTTTTGCGACTTAGAACTCTATTCACGATATGTTTGTGTTTTGCTTCTCGTCCGTATACCATATGGGAAGCCCCAGACATTGGCTTCACAGTGGGTTCAACACTCGGAGAGTGTGAAGAAACTTCAGGTACATCCAGCTTGGTACCATTCAGCAATGCTTCCCACAGTTCTTGGTCAGAAAAGTCCTATGTGAGAGCAGGTTCACAAATTCCACTTTGAGAAAGGTGGATTAGTTCTGACCAATATGTAGCTTAAAGTTTTAATATTGGTGATTTTCTTTAACAGTTTCTTCAGTGACTTCCCCTTGCTGATCACCAGAACTTTCTTCAGAGCAGGTTTTTCTCACTTCCAAATCATCAAACTTAATTATAGAGTATAGCATGTTCTTTGGAAGTAGACCGAAAGCAAAGATCTAGTTTAAAGTTCCAATTTCACTTTTTCTAAGAAAGTCAAAATATAATTATTTCTATGTTTTTTGCTCAAAAGGTTGTCAACTCACTATTATACGGTCATGGACAAAATTTTGGGGGGGTTAGAAAGGGTGACACTGGTTGATTGAGGAAATAGTTACTCAATTACCTCCCTTGTTTTCCCATTCTTCTCCATGGACGGCCATCTTCAAACGTTTGAATTTGAAGTTGAAAATGATATTTTTGCCAATTTCTCAACTGGCAATAGTGAATTATAGGATTAATAGGATTATTCTTTAACAAGGTAGGACTGTTTATAGGTTCAATCTATTTTGGGGCTTTATTTTAATAAATTTTAAAAATATAACTTAAAAAAATGCTATTGGAACTTTAAGTTGCTGAGTATCTTCAGATACAGTTGTAGCAGTTTAATCCTCTGAATCATGTCAAAGATGGTTTAAACAATATTTTATTTCTATTATATCAAGATTATTTACAATACTGATATTGTGGATCTGAAAACAAGCCATAGCTTATATAAATTCATCTCCACATACTTCTGCTGGTTGTGAAACTTCTCTTCCTTATGACATGATTCTCTGAGTCATGTCAAAGATCATCCTCGGTTACCCAGTGTACTCATTCCGTTCTGGGTTTCCACGATTTCAAACTATCTGATTGAGAGTACGAACCAATCAAAAAACAGTTTACAAACCAGTCCTATGTAGACTCGTTAGCGTCAATTTTTACGTCATAGAACTACATTGTTTACAAACAATATGGCGGCTTGTTTGATCGATTATGAGAAAGTTGGTAAAAGATTTAATATAAAAGAATTGATATGCACAGAAAAATATGGCAGGGAAAGTTCTGTCATGAAATTCTTAAATGACACTGATTTTTCTACTACGCGGAAGGTATTTTTCCCAATGACATATTATTTGCAAAGTGTGCAAGAACAGATTGAAGTCACCATGTGTGGGGAATTCTTTGTTGAGAGTTACTTCCCTTTGCCTATTACCTTTCCAAGTAACGCTTTATGGGATTGGATGATAAAAATATCACAATCCGCCAGGGCAGATAATATGAAATCGTGGAAACCCTATGGATTAACCAAGGGTATAGTGGAGTAGAACGGAATGAGTATACACTGAGTAACTGAGGATGGTCAAAGATGTCAAACTTATCGTCTTTATCAATCTCAAACCAGGCAATTGCATATACCCCCACTATGTACTTAACTGTCTTTTAATATTCCATCATGTAGCTGTGGAGGGTAACAACTGCTTAAGATTAACAACTCATCAAGTAATTATCAGAAAATCATCAGAATTTGTTTGGTTTTTGTCTTCGAAGGAATTATTAGTGAGCGGAAAATCGCCTGTGTATCTACTGGTCACTTCAGTCAGATATATAGAGGGATAAGTCGTGTTTTCCTTTCGCTTTCGTCCATTCGATTGTTAAAATTACATTATATTTGGAAAGTGTTTAACCAATTTTATCACATATGTGACAATTTTCTGCATTTCAACTTTTTAAGGGGCCAGCTATACTCATACCAACTCAAAACAAATCATACATGCATTATTGTATACGTACCTACTGCTTGTTCTATGAATGACTGCACTTGTGACTTGTCACCAATGTTTTGTAGCCTAGATGTTAAGTATGTCACACGTCAAGGACATAACAAAAACAAGCATTCAAAATTTTGAAATATACATGTAAATCCGGTTTCATTATCTGGAGCTTTATAAATAGATTTGCATTATGCTAAATTAGACAGTTAACAATACCAAGCAATAAAGATACAAAGAAAAGTTTAATTTGGCACAAAAAGGGAAAGTTTATTGCAATGAGTAGCTTAAATTCTATTCAAACTGAGGCGCAATGAACTGGCATTTAGATATTTTGCTAAGATACAGTATCTTGGTGACAGTTTCAATATTTAAATGCCCAAAAGAGAATTCTGCTACAAGGTCTGCCCTAATAAATAAAATATACGCTCTCCCAAAACAGTATTCATATTATTTCCCTCGTTTGATGAAGGAATTAGAGGGAAATTATTTTCATATCGTTGCAAGAGTGTTTCCATAGTTGTGTATGAGCTTCCGTAGATTACGTGTAAATGCATGTGCATTGAGCTGTATAAGTCACTTCAAGCGACACTAGTTGACACGTCAACATTGATATATTCTAGGGAAATTTATGTAAGTTTTTTGATATAGTTTGTACTTGCGTAGAGGTCTTTAGCTGAGGAAGGAAACCCACGAGGTTGAGAAGGCGCCCCTATCTTTATGCCACATACGCTCACACCAGAGATCGAAACCACAGCCGCAAGCCAGAGGTGACCGGCCAGCTAGACAGACAAGGAGAAAACACGCCAGTCCAGGATCAAACCTGGACCGCCATGTACTTGAGTCAGCCCTTTATACTGAGTCAATGCAGATCCCTTGCACACTGATGACATTTGCATGGGAAACATGAATACTAGCTGTACATGTACAATGGCCCATCTTCATTATACCGGTTGGTGCTGAACAGTATAAAAGAGCTGTTATTGTGGAAGACTCCCTTAGCAGGATTAAGTCAATAATACGACGAGACAACATCTAGACCAGGAATTTTTCAGAATATTCAAGCAAGTGTTGACTCTTCCGAAATAAAACCGTAGAATTTATATGGATACCCATGTCGGCACACATGTACTAGGAAATGAGTCTGCAGGCAATCTTGCTCAAAGTGGACTTAACCTCTGCGAGACCGAAGACTTAAAAAATAGCGTCCAAGAATTTGACAGCACTGTTAAAATTAAAATTAGAACAGAATTTATCACAAGACTAAGAACTAAAGACTTAATAACCGACCTTAGCTATAAGTGCGAATGCGGCTACATTTTAAACATTGATCATGTTGTCACTATAGGCAATAAATTGGAAAAGAAAAGACTCTGTGTAAGATCTCTAATAGAAAAAACTAAACTTTTCAATATACCGGTACCTTACCTTCAACCTTCTAAAATGTACGACTTCTAACCCCTACAAATATGTCATATAAGATTTATGAAGCTTTTTCAAAATCCATAGAAGAATCGGGATTCTTAATTGTTAAGTTAATCTCGCAAAATGAGCAATTATGACTTGTCATGGAATCAGCCACCGCCTGGTAAGGTATAATAATAATAATATCGTCATTTATAAAGTGCGTTAATACTGAAGAAATCAGTTTCTAAGGTGCTGTTTGTAATATCAAAAGGGACTGAGATCTATGGACTTTAAAGTACTTTAAACATATGTTTTAAAGGACAATATTGGTGTCAGTCATTATCACATATATGATAGAACTGGTTAAATACTTCCCAAATATAATTTTAACACAGAGATCATTGCTACGATAGATGAGTAAGGTTTCAACAATCGAAAGTGACGAACGCGAAAGGAAAACACAAGTTATCCCACTATATAGTAACCGACTGAAGCGACAAGTGATAACAGATACATGGACGAATTTCTGCACCCTAATAAATTTTTTGAAGACCAAAAGTTGTTGTGTGAGACTGTGAGAGGATATCTGACAATTCATAAAAAGAATTGACTGCCACTAGGTAAGAGAATATGAAAGTAAAACAGTAAAGGTCTGTGCATTACCATGTTTTTATAATGCAGGGGAGTCCGGGGCACATTGAACATATGGGTACATTGAACCACCATGGATATATCCTTTATAAATAATACTAGACAACCAAAGACTATAGTATACAGAATTGAGATAACTTCTTAGACCTATTTCTCCGTCAATAAGCAGTAGCACATGCTGTCAATTATTTTTTTCGGAAATGATTTTTTCAAAAGAGCCCTTAAAAGTGAAAATGCACTACTTGCAATTATCATTTTCCATACACGTTAACTGCTTAGCCTAGGAAACATGTGATGGAGCAGATTGAACCACTGTCAATGGAGTACTTTGAACCGTGGTTCAATATACCCCCGTGCATTATAGACTATATATCATTCTTGTATTTTGTCTAATCTACAATCCAGATAAACAAGGCCTTGATCCATTTTGATTTTTTAAAAATATCTTTGAAAATAAAAACAAAATATTTGGAATATCAGTTGATCCAACTCTGTAGGCCTTTCAGTACCATATAAAAGGAATTAACACTTAATGGGAGCAGTGTTCGAAACTTGGCTGTGCCATGCAGGGGCACAATGGGTCTCTCGGACTGAAGTCACTCTAGAAATGGTTCCACTACTGCTGTCTTCCGTCTTACTCCAGTCACAGTTTCTTACTAAACTCATTGCCAGCAGTCCTTGACATTTGATTACTCTGTGCGTTTTGATAAAATAGTTAAAATCTTAATCAATTCATAAAGTATATAAACACTTTATATCATTAACTTACCTGCAATAATGCGAAATAAAGTATTGAAATTAGTAACACTTACATCCCACTTCTACTCGTTGCCAATGGCAACCTTTGATGAAACTGTCCTGTTCATTTCCAATACTTGCGTAAAAGTAGCCGTGTATCAGAAATGAACAGTACACTTTTTAAAAAAGAGTACTGTTCATTTCTGATACACGGATACTTTCACACCCGTTTAAGAAACTTATCAAGCAATAAGAAGAGGACGTTTAGTCCGACCCAGATCGCAATGATATCTACTTGTTTCATACTGCACTACGCCAGGGTACATGAGACAACTAATCAAAATCATAGTAACAAAACAAACCGGTAGGAACTACATGGCAGTGAAAAAATATATGCAATGACATAAAATCAACATAACAACATATTACAAAAAACATATATTACACATATCAATTGGCATCTATTCCATAATTTGGTTTGATTTATTATGCAAAACATATAAATGAGAATATTGAATAATTATTTTAACTAATTGTGATTCTCTTGCTATACACTTCACAAGCCTTGAAAATAAGCAGGATATAAAAAAACGCCTAGAAAGTTATAAATTTCATTACAATTAAATTTCAACGGACGAACTATGCGCCGATGCATACTTTCACCAGGAACGACCCATGTTTCGAATTTCCTTTACACTACATTTAATATCATCAGTCCTCTACGCCATAGACAAATTGTTTTGACGATGTGGTCTAAACAAACACGTGGCTGTTTCACGCTCGGGGTTTCACAACAAGACGCACGTGTAAATACTACCATGAAATGTAACGTGAGGCACAGAAAGGGATAAATAAAAGAGCTGAAATTATTTGTCACTTTTCGGTTGAAACGACTCGATAATAAATACTATTTTTCACATTTTGCTTCACAATACTCGATAGAAATGTGATGTAAGTAACTTATTAGCACCTTTCCTCGGTGTATCGGTGAATATCAGGACAGTTTTGGTCGTGGGACGCCTCGGCTCCGCCTCGGCTGAGCCCCCGACCAAAACTGTCCTGATATTCACCGATACACCTCGGAAAGTGTGCTAATAACTATTACTTAATTTTCACAATAAGATTCGCCCATTCATATAAGGAAGGTAACTCTAATAGACAAGCTGGTGATAGACCACTATTAATTTCCCCGTTGACTTCAATGTTAATTATGGCCCTTTTGCCCACCTCCAAATATATGTCTAATCTACAATCGAGATAAACGTTGGCTTAATCCATGTAAGAAGGCATATTGAATTTTTTTTTTAAATTTTGATCATGAAAATGTGATGGAGCAGATTGAACCACTGTCATTGGGGTACTTTGAATTGAACCGTGGTTCAATGTACCCCCGTGCATATAGACTATATCATTCTTGTATTTTGTCTAATGTACAATCCAGATAAACAAGGGCTGGCGTATAAAAGGAATTGACACATCATGGAAGCGGTGTTCGAACATGGAATTTTTACCACTGTTCAATGTGTCCCATTATGTTGTTAAAGAGGGGTACATTGTGGATAGGAATGTGGGTTTTTTTATAAAAAAAAAAAAGTTAAAGACTTCAATGTTAATTATGCAAAGGCGTTTTATAGCTGAGGTGCTGGAGGCGCCAGCCTCCTCGCGAAAAAAAATCAAAGAAGTTGAACAAATAAAACGGGAGAAAAATGCTAAAACCAATGGGAAAAATGAAATGTACCATAGTTAGGGAGGGCCCTAAAGGCAGACAAAAGGACCCTAAAGACAGACAAAAGGGCCCCTCGTCTGAAAGGAGGGCCCCTCTGGCCAATGGAAAGGGCCCCCGAGTCCGAGTCAATCGTTTTCTTTGCACTCATGCTGTCGAATCCACCACTGAATGAGAATGAAAATCATCAATCAAGACACCCCCTCCCCGGACCCCCGCGAAAGAGGGCCCTCAAAATAGTATAGCCTCAGCCATGATAAACCTTAAAACGCCCCTATAATTATGGCCTTTTTGCCCAACTCCAACTTTTACCCAAATTTCCGTTAGGCTGAATGCTTTTCACTACAGACAGGGAGGCCCGAAGCCGGGCAAGGCCCCCCCCCCCCCCGGAAATTTTCAGAAATTGGATGTCGTCGGAAACGTGATGTCCTGGCATTTCAGACACTTGTGTCGGAGCCATTTAGAGTACCTCCCCCAGAAAAAAAATAAAATTCTGACAAAATTAGCGCATTCTGGCGTTATTTCGGTGGACCAATCCATGCGAGTGCCATGAAATGAGGGCATTTCAAGAGGAGTAGGCTGGAGCCCATTGAGTCCGTTAAATCCGCCACTGTAAGTGAGCAGAGCCACATCAAACCTAATTTTGAAGTCGCTCTAAATAACGGGGTCACTTGATACGGAATCGTATTATATCCCCCGCGATGATTTGAATGGAGACCGTAACGTTACGACCACGCCGGTCTCGATTTTTTACGAACGTCTAACACTGTAAGTACCAAATGATAATACGAGATTTAATCAAGAAATCAGAATATTTCGTGTGATCATAATGTGCATCTCATCAAATTCAGCTTATACTCACAACAGATATCAACAACTACAACAACTACAGCTTATATACAATCGTACGTCAATCTGAGGCAAAATTCGCGCTACTCGAAATGATGGGGACGAGTAATTTGTTCGAGTTATACGATAATTCGAGTAAGACGATGTTCGATCCGATAGAAGATCTCACGACAATAGAAGACCATGTGTTACACCCATCACCGGATTACACCGAATTCTCGGGTGTCGATCGCGACACAACATGGATTGAGGGGCCTCAGGGACTTCCGATGAAGGGCCCTCGGAGCATCGGAGGGGCCGCGTCACTAGGTCATCGGCCGTTGGAGTCCTCGGTTCGACCATGCTCGAGGCGAGCAACTGAGATTTTTGTGTGGGGGGGGGGGGGGCTGGGGCATGTACCCCATGGCGCCCCGTGGTTAATCCGGCGTTGTTTAGAGGGTCCACGTCATTCGTACAATCAGGGTTCATAATCCAGGAAGTTACGATCCGATATGTGCGAATATCGAAGGGAACGGAAATCTTTGGGTTATATACTATGGCGTTATATTAGTGCCAAAATTCTAACATGCTATCGTCTAACTTCTTACTTCTATTCATGTAATTTCTAACCTCCATTCATGTAACTTCTAACTTCCATTCATGTAATTTCCAAATTAAGACAATGTATAATTCAACTTCTTTATTTGTTCAGTGTAAATATCAATTCTATTTCATCTTATTTCTATTATTGGGGCGAAAAATGTCTACTTCATTGTGGTATTACATGTTAAGCATGAACGGCAAACAAATTTAGAATTATGATACTTCTACCTGGCAACCATCATTATGATGTCGTTTGGTGTCGCCACCATGTGCTCAGTTTGGCGATTGAGCACCTGATCGGGACCATTCTATTGATACAAACGACTCACTCTTCGTCAGATTGAGTGGCTTTCATGAGTGTTAGAATTGAAAACAACACCGGGAGAGAGAGAAGGGGACATGGGGTTTAACATCCACTCGACACCAACCCTTGTCATTTCGGTATTAACACCGTTCAATTGTATTTCAATAATTCGCTTGCGCGTAGGAGTGTTTAGCAGTAGGAGGAAACCGGAGGACCCGGAGAAAACCCACGAGGTTGGAAAGGCGGCCCTGCTCCATGTCACGTAAAAACGGGAAATCGAAATCACGCCAGTTTATTCAATGACAGACCTTATGTTACAGCGTGCACGTGCTAACCATTCGGCCATCCTACCCTCTAAACAACATTGAACGTGATATAAATGGGTAAGATGCAGGCTCGCTAGCTAGGCTGTGGGTCGGGAGTTCGATCCCGGCGTGGGTCGAAAAAAGTTCATCCAGATTTTCTGGCGTGGTTCCCCCTTGTTAGTGTCTTGTCGTTCCAATGGGATGAAAACCCGAGGTTCCATGTACATGTTGGCGTGCACGTAAAAGATCTCGTGACTTCGATATAAGTCCAAGTCGTAGTCCGCTCTCCGGGCAATATTTCCCTAAAGCACACTGTATGGCGTATGTCCGTCTCCATTAGTCCGGTTCGGAACAGAACAGTAGGGCGTTAAACCCTCTTACTATTTCATTTCATTTTCTATTTCAAATATAAGCTAAACGGGATTTGGAGAATTTTATTTTATTTTGTTTACGGTTGAGCCAATAATTAATATTTATATGCAGTTGGTCTATATTAACACAGGGTATAAATGTTATGGATAGGCCTACACAGATACTGAGTTTAATACTAAGTGACCCCTCTCTCTCTTTCTCTCTCTCTCTCTCTCTCTCTCTCTCTCTCAGCACGCCTTCCAACCTTCAACGAAGAATGGTTCGTTTATACCAAATAATAGTCCCGACCAGGTGCGCAATCACCCAATTGAGCACGCAGTGGCGACACCAAACGTCTTCATAATGATGGTTGCTAGGCAGAAATGTATAAATTCTAAATTCGTTGATGTTGATGCTAAACATGTAAAGCATCTATTAAGAAGACATTTTTCGTTTAAATAATAGAAATAAGTTGGAACAGAATTGAAATTTACACTGAACAAATAAAGAAGTTGGGTTATACATTGTCTTAAATTAGAAATTACAGGAATGGAAGTTAGAAGTTACAGGAATGGAAGTTAGAAGTTACATGAATGGAGGTTAGAAATAACATGAATAGAAGTAGGAAGTTAGACGATAGCATGTTAGAATTTTGGCATAATATACATACATTTCAAGTTACATTTAAATCGGATAAAATTGTGAATTCTAGAGTCCACAAGCTAAAAACGTGAGCTTTCGTACAATCAGAGGACATAATCCACGAAGTTTCGATCCGATACATGCCAATATCCGAAGGAACCGATATCTTCCAAGTATGTCAAAATCCGATAAAAATTGTGACCTGTAGACTCTCCACAAACAAATTGTGTACGGACGGAAGTCCAAACGGATGGACAGTGGCGTCGACATGTACTATAAAAAGAAACCAGCGGTCGGCAGGCAGGATACGCCCAAATTTTCCAAGAGATGGATAGAGAACAAATTAAATCAAAAGCGATTTTTCGTACAATCAGGGGCCATAATCCAGATTGTTATGGTCTGAATTGTGCAAATATGGGTAGGGACGGACATCTTTGAGACATAAACATATATTTGAAATTTCATCAAAATGGATAAAAATTGTGACCTCTAGAGGGTCCATATCCTTCGGATTACATAGATTTTTACGAAATTCGAACTCAACCTTCATGGATGTGTAACGGTCATATATTTAACGTTTTTTAAAAATTAAATATAAATTGTGACTTCTAACGCTAAAAATATGATTTTTCGAACAATCAGGGGCCATAAATCCAAACAGTTATGTTCGGATATGCGCGATTATGGAAAGCAACCAAGATCTTTGTGATATAAACATAAATTTAAAGTTTCGTAAAAATCGGATATAAACTGATGTTTCTAGAGAGTCCACAATCTTGATATACCATATTTTTTACACTATTTGCGTACGAGGGGCGGTCATTTTGTCCGGCAGTTTTGGTCCGATTTTGACGAAATTTGATCTCAACCATCATCAGGGTGTAACGGTGATATATTCATACGTATTTTTTAAATCAGATAAAATTGTGAACTCTAGAAGCTAAAAACGCGATTTTTATTACAATCAAGGCCCATAATTCAGGAAGTTACAATCCTATATGCGTGAATATCGAAAGGAACCAAGGTCTTTGGGTTATAAATATGCATTTAAAGTTTCGTCAAAATCGGATTAAAATTGTGATCTCTATTGGGTCCACAAGCTAAAAAAGGGTGATTTTTCGGACAATCGGGTGCCATAATAATTCATAAAGTTTCGATCCGATATATGCCAGTATCGAAAGCAGCCGAGATCTTTTTGAGATAAACCTCCTATATTTCAAGTTTCGTCAAAATCGGATAAGAATTGTGACCTATAGAAGGCCCACAAACAATTGTGGGCAGACGGACGGACAGGGACGGCGACAATATACGTCCATATGAAAATGTGGTCGTATAAAAACAAGTTTAGAAATTTTTTAAAAAAGGGAATTTTGTGAAGGAACTGTAAATTTTGCAGTGTATGGGTCTGCTCTACCACTGGTGGCTTGGGTTAAATTAATTATCAAACGTTATGACCAGATTGAAAATATTGGAAACAAAATTTATTTGAAGAAATGTTGATATCGGAACAATGTGTACAAAAGTGCCTATTATATCCACGCCAGATAATTTGCTTTTACAAGGAATATTTGCCCGGACAGTGGCGTTTTCGTGTAATCGTCATCAAAATTCTGTAATGCTTACTTGCTATTCGATTGACTAGAAAGTTCCTTACCGGAGCCTCGGCCCTACCACAATGACAGGTGGAGTTCACGCTGGAAATTCCGATCGACACGGAATTGAACCCGGAATATCAGGTTAGTGAGTCGGCGACTTTCTTACTTTGTCGCCGTGACACCCACCGCGTAACCGAAAATTTCAGAAATAATCGTACCTCTTCCACTGCACATTGGGTGTCAAATCCAAACTAGTAATTCGACACTAATATATTCGAATCTGTGGGATCTTGCCATGTCGACGAGAATGGAAAAGATAGTTAACGCTTTTCGTCTGAACATACCAGTGTTATTAGAGACTTTTGGCAAGTGACATTTTCCCTATCCGCATCACGTACCTGTATCGTATACGTGACACGTTGCGTCAGAGTAGTTTTAGAGTTTCGGCAGATTCTTGCGTCGCGTACGTATGCGTCACTGAGTCGAGCTTAGTTCTGTACAGCATGATGGCAGTTATCTACCTAGATCGCCATCAGTACTAGTCAAGTGCCTTGCCTACAATTTCTCGGGGTGCGAGAAGTCATTCCAAAGGCGTTTTATAGCTAAGGCGCTGAAGGCGCCAGCCTCCTCGCGAAAAAAATCAAAGAAGTTGAAGAAATCAAACGGGAGAAAAATGCTAAAACCGATGAAAAAAATGAAATGTACCCTAGTTAGGGAGGGCCCTAAAGGCAGACAAAAGGGCCCCTCGTCTGGCAAAAAGGGCCCCTCTGGCCAAGGGAAAGGGCCTCCGAGTCCGAGACAATCGTTTTCTTTACACTGTAACTGTCGAATCCACTATTGAATGAGAATGCAGTCATTGCACTTGTATGAAAATCATTAATTAAGACCCCCCCCCCTCGGACCCCCGCGAAAGAGGGCCCTCAAAATAGTATAGCCTCCGCCATGATAAACCTTAAAACGCCCCTGAGTCATTCGACAGTCGCTGAGCTATTAAAAAAATTAATGTCGTATCTTATTTTTAAAAAAATCTTTGAATTTGACTCGACAGCAATTTTGGTTTCACTAATTTATCATTGACACCCCTTTACCATAGAATCACATCATTTACAGATTTGCAAGGCCCCATATCTACCTAAAGCTAGCGCGCAGATCAACCAGCGTGCAGACAGACAGGAAAAGTATGAAGATTCCGAGAAAAAAATCATCAAAAATAATGATTAAATTCCAGTCTTTATTATGATTAAATTCACATCAAATATACACCTCCGTGTTCTAAGATACACATATATGTAGATTCATAAAACGATATGATACAACATTTCAGCGTCTGAAAAGACGACAATGTTATAAGGACATTGTATGAAAGCTGTTTGATACGGGCTGCCGCATCCGTGTGCCGTATCACGTATGAGATGACGTCACACACAAAATTCATACGAATACGCGCTACGCACTATCAATTTACACTTGCCAAAAGTCTCTATCATCAATGTTCGTATATCCTATACGTAAAACAAAACTGCTTGAAATTCGCCCAAATCGGCGTCTGTTATCATGCAAAGACGTTGGGCTTCAGAGACGAAATAGTAATCATTTTTAAAAACAGTTTTATTCGTTTAATTCTTTTCCAATATCAATAATGCCGTTAATGATGTTATCCGTCTTTTTTTCTTCTGTATTTGAGGGCGTCGTGTTTTCAACAGTTCTTTTTGAGAGAGGTTCAAACGCAGATGTTCCTCCTCCAAGAGAAAGCGAGGGCGATGGTGAAATTTTTAAATTAAGCGGAATGTATGATTCTTGTGATGGGAACTGTTTGGGTTGATTTGTAGACGCAGTGAAGGGTGAAAAATTCGGTGGGAGATTAGGAGAAAATGGCGTCTCAATGGGAGACTCGTGTCTAGCTTGTATTAAATTCAAAGGGTGATTTACGACTTCTCGGTTGATGTCGAACGATGAATATTGAAACAGATATGGCCCCGATCCCTGTAGAAGCTTCAACCGTTGATGGCGTCGCCATTTTGCTCGTCGATTGGAAAACCACACCTGTAAAAATACAACAACAGTGTGTACTAAAATACAAAGGCGTGTAGATATTTTTATATAGAAAATGGCTGACTTGACAGAAAGATAGTTCATTGTTTTATCTTGACAAATTACCATGGTGGATTATTGGTGTCGTACGGGGAGCGTCCACCTAGACCCCCTCCCCAACGTCCCTTATTATTTTTCTTCACATTTCCTAGAACGTATAGGGGGCCGCTGGTTGCAATCACCACTCGTAAAAGATCATAATCAGCGGCTTATCTCTTGGACATCTGAGACAACATGTTTGATAAATGTTTTGGGTTTATAACGCCCTACTTTTTTGCCAAAACAATGCTAAAGGAGACGCGTGTGCTATGGAGGTAATTCTGCATGTGTCAATAATCTGTAATGGCCCGAGAAATAGCTCTAATCAAACGGAACACTGCGAGGAGTATGGTAACCATGATCTATACCCACCTCAAAAATCATTTCTTTATTATACGAAAAAAAAAAAGAACCAGCAAATAAAAACACACCTTCTAGTCATACGGGTTTTACAGACAATAGTACTGAGTTAACCCTTTTTAGTTATCAAATTTTCATTCAATCCAGCATTACCTGAACTCTGGCCTCGGACAAGTTTGTTTTCGTAGCAAGATCTTCTCTTGTAACTACTCCTGGATAATGTGACCTTTCGAATTCCCTTTCCAAAATCTCCAGTTGTACTTGAGTGAAAGTGGTGCGATTTCTCCGTAACTTTTGGCGACTATCAAACGATTCTTCCAGCGGTGGACAATCGGCGGGTTCTGAAAGACAGATAATATAGACACACTGTATGGAAGGGTATCGCACCGACTATCACTTTATTTGATAATATCTTTAAATGGATCTAATTTAAGTGAAATTGAGTGCGAACTTTTCGTTTTTGTTTCCATATTGTATTTATTTTATCCCAGTCCAAAATTGTTTTGTCGTTGCTTGTCTTTTGGAAATGCAATTCATTGTTAATGCTGTTCAACAACCTATGTATAAACCATTGTTATTAACTTTATCTCCTAACTCATTACTATTGAAGGTCTATTAAAATAGCATTATGCAAGAGCAAAATCTGCTTATTACAGGTCTTTCTTTAGGCCTGAGATCTTATCTAAATAATCAATTAGACATTAATTAACATATCCTGACCATAATAAACTCATGATGTCAAGGCTAGCCTTCGATGTTGGCGGATTAAATTCTTATATGCCGCTTAATGGCCGTTGATAATTAAATCAATCAAGTGGATAATCGAGACTATGCTGTTTATATTAATGATTTGAGTAATGATGACCGAGGCTATGTGGATATTTCTCGGCTAATAGTGGACCAATTTGACTGAAATTTTCAACAAATTATCTTAACACTATCTAGTTTTTATACGCCCACATTTTCAATGTGGACGTATTATGTCGTCGCCCCTATCCGTCCGGACGTCCGTCCGTCCGTCCGTCCACAATTTGTTTGTGGACCCTCTACAGGTCACAATTCTTATCCGATTTTGACGAAACTTAAAATATAGGTTTATCCCCATAAGATCTCGGTTCCTTTCGATATTGGCATGTATCGGATCGGAACTTCATGGATTATGGCCCCTGATTGTACGAAATATCATGTTTTTAGCTTGTGGACCCTATAGAGGTCACAATTTTGGACCGATTGTGATGAAACTTGACATGCATGTTTATAACCCCAAAATCTTGGTTCCTTTCGATATTTGCGCCCATTGGATCGTAACTTCCTGAATTATGGCCCCTGATTGTCCGAAAAATCGCCCTTTTTAGCTTGTGGTCCATTTGGAGGCAAAATTATTATCCGATTTAAAAAAAACGTTTGATGATATCACCGTTACATGGTTATGAAGGTTGAGTTCAAATTTCGTGAAAATCGGACCAAAATTGACAAACAAAATGGCCGCCGTTTGTACGCGAATAGTGTGAAAATATGTTATATCAAGGTTGTGGACCCTATAGAGGTCACAATTTTGAACCGATTTTGATGAAACTTGACATGTATGTTTATAACCCAATGATCTTGGTTCCTTTCGATATTTGCACCCATCGGATCGTAATTTCCTGAATTATGGCCCCTGATTGTCCGAAGAATTGGCCTTTTTAGCTTGTGGTCCCTCTGGAGGTCAAATTATTATCCGATTTTAAAAACGTTTGATTATATCACCGTTACATGGTAATGAAGGATGAGTTCGAATTTCGTGAAAATCGAACCAAAATTGACGGACAAAATGGCCGCCGTTTGTACGCGAATAGTGTGAAAATATGTTATATCAAGGTTGTGGACCCTATAGAGGTCACAATTTTGAACCGATTTTGATGAAACTTGACATGCATGTTATAACACAAAGGTTCCTTTCGATATTTGCGCTCATTGATTCGTAACTTCCTGAATTATGGCCCCTGATTGTATGAAAAATCAGCCTTTTTAGCTTGTGGTCCCACTGGAGATCAAAATTATTATCCGATTTAAAAAACCGTTTGATTATATCACCGTTACATGGTAATGAAGATTGAGGTAAAATTTCGTGAAAATCGGACCAAAATTGACAGACAAAATGGCCGCCGTTTGTACGCGATTAGTGTGAAAATATGTTATATCAAGGTTCTAGACCCTATAGAGGTCACAATTTTGAACCGATTTTGATGAAACTTGACATGCATGTTTATAACCCAAAGATCTTGGTTCTTTTCGATATTTGCGCCCATTGGATCGTAACTTCCTGAATTATGGTCCCTGATTTTTTAGCTTGTGGTCCCTATGGGGTCAGAATTATTATCCCATTTAAAAAAAACCTTTGATTATATCACCGTTACATCGTAATGAAGGTTGAGGTCGAATTTCGTGAAAATCGGACCAAAATTGACAGCTGTTCTTGTCAGGCCATCATCCATCCTTCATTACTAACAAGGGGAAACCACGCCAGAAAATCTAGATGAACTTTGTCAACCAATGCAGGGATCAAACACCCAACCTCAAGGCTACCGAGCCAGCATCTTACCCACTTAGCAACATGATCCCCAGTCGAATTTGAAGCCTACTGAAATGAACCTTTATAACCCAAAGATCTTAATTCATTTCGATATTTGCACATATCAAATTCTAACTTAATGATGTAGGAAAAATCACTTTCGGTATTGCTATCCATCTCTCGAAAATGTGGGCGTATCCTGCCTGGCAGTGCCAGCCTATCTTTAACTATTATAGTTAGAATTGCCATCTCTTTATCTTATCTCCCATATTGTAACTTTAAGTACCCCATTGTATATTTTACCTGCAAAAAGATCGAGCTTCCTCCCCCTTCCCTCTAATTTTGACGCAATTTGGCTTTACGGGCAGACGGGTAAAGTGAAAACAAAATCAGGTAAGGTACCTAAGGTATAGGCTACAGTATTCTCCGTGGACTGTAAGCGATTCATTGGTTGATTGGAATTTGAGTCAGCCTAAGTTAGATATTAGACCACTTGAAGTATTCAGGGCCTTGAATAGAAAGAAAATGCGTTTATGACCGTCAAATTTACATTGGAGTAGGGAAGGGGGTCGTAGACGTCTGTAACCCAAAATGTTTTCAGGCATTTAAGGTTCTGTCCCCATCCCCAAACATTTATCGAACCTATATATATATATATATATATATATATATGCGTGACATATGATTTGATATTTAGATTGATCAGTATTCGGGAATGTCGCTATCTCATAAATAGGTAACCTCAATAAGCCCTACTTTTATAAAAAGGAAAAATAAAATCTCGAACAACGTAAACGTAATAAACTCATACTTTGGCGTAGAATATTAAAATATCTTTTCTGGTGACTACATGTATTTCCAATTCAATGAACCTTACCTTCGTCGTGGGAACCATGTTGGTTATGGTCTTCGTCTTGTTCCGGTGCCCATGGGAGACGAGGCTTCATACACATTCCTTGTGCCCCCTGAGATGCTGGAGTGGTTAAAATTGAGGAGTTCCACCACGGTGAATACACTGGATGTAAAACTTGCGTTGCCATTTTGGCGTATTCTGCTGCAGCTCGTTCCGCCGATCTGTTACGTAGGATTCTATTGATGGAACTGACGCTAGGTACATTGGAAGCAGCGCAGATATCTGAGAAAAAAAAACATATTACATATTAATCGCATGCAATATTAAATTACAACAAAAATATAAACGTCACTGAAAAAGGGGTTGACGTCAATTGTTCAAAAGGCGTTGATATATCCTGCTTCCTGGACGATGACCGACATACTGTACTTATACCAGGGAATCCAAATCTCTTAAATATCACTTCGATGAAAGTGGATGTTAAATAAAGCTATTTCACACGCACACACTCTCACTTCTGACCATACAGTGACAGAGTATTATTAATATCGTGGAATGAAATGTAATACTGTGTTACCCTAACCGGGGGAGGTTATTTCTGATGATGGCCACTACATTCCAGGCATTTTAGAAATAACAAATAAAAACTTACTGTCGGTAAGAAGTCTATCACGAATCTCCCAGGCGAACATGGTGGGATTATCTCGTTTCAGATCTTCTATTTTTGAAACGACACTAGGTGTTGCCACCTTTGGTTTACTTCCTCCTATACTGTTACAACGAAACACCAACGGGTCATATAAACGATCTGAATTTAGAAAAGAATTAACATTAATAACTGGTATCATAATATATAAATCCCAAAGACCAATGTAGTAATGCTAATTTTTTAACTCAAAATATACTCATTCAGATAAGTAGTTTCGAAAAATTTAGTGCGCCCTTCTGCTTTACTTGAGATTTGGCTTGTAAAATAATTATGGTAGGTTGGCTTGTATTGGCTATACGGAAAACGTTTTCCCTTGCCTCAGTAATGCTCAAAACTAATAAGTCTGCTTGAGTTAGACCACACTTTGCGCTTTACCGGAAGACAGATTTTAGATATTCCGAAGTCATTTCCGTACATTTCGCGAGCCTAAACCCATCTTGACCTTTTTTGATCTCAATTCAAAGTCGCAATATGCATACCTATCTGAAACTCTAAACCAAAGCCAAAGTCCGTGGAATTATCTTGAAAATTGATCCCAATTCAGTCTCATATGTCATATCTTGATCTCAATACTGTATGGACATAATGGATATCACTGAACTATCTTGATCTCAATTCAGGTTTTGCTGTTTATCTGAATTTAAAGTTCCTTTTACGTTGATTCACGATCTGGGGGCTGGCTGTTTATCTGAATTCGTTTTAGTACATTTACGTTGAACTTATGATCTGAATCCACAATGTAACAGAATGATATGTATCTGAACTCAATGTTCAATTGTTAATGATGCTTACTAGAGTTAAACTTAGGTCTTTTATTCCGCTAAAGACTTGACTAAGTTAAGAAATATCGCAATTTACTGGTATTACCACATGACCACTTACTGATGAACAGATACCCTTAATATTTATTATCACTTGGTACATATTGATTTGTGTGGAAACTAGTTAATCATCGAACAGAGGAGAAGAGAAGATCATTACGGACCCATCATAGCTGACTTGGGCGATTTTAAAACGACTTTCATGTACATGTAAAACAAACAAATTGTTTGAGATGTATTGAATTTAAGAACAAGAGAAAAATTGGAAACAATGCTTCTTTATTAATAAACAAAATACAAATATTGATAGGATATGTTAGGTAGGGTATAAGTATATCACGCACGTGACCTGATTCACAGCTGTTAAATTATAATCTATATACTAGACTATAATAAGTCTATATTATTGTTTAATATACAGACACAGAATGTTATTTATTATTTTTTTAATTATTATATTCATACACATTGTCCTTAAGATAAGATCAGGTGGGGATTAATGTATTTTAATTGAGAAAATGAAATGATGCCTGAATCGGTGAGATAACATTTATCGATTCACACATATTTGAGACTTATTTGAGATATGCTCATTTATACATTTAGACATACCGGGGGCCTATAAAGCTCTCAAAAAGTTTCCTAATCAAATTAAACAACATATTAATTTGAAAGGTGTTCAGTGGAATAAATAAAACAGATACGTTTTGTTGTCATCTCAATCTAGATATTCATAAATGTCAACAAGCTGTTCTACGAAAAACTGACAAATTCAAATTAATATAGATAATGGAGAGAAATGAGGTAACGAGAACTTTAAATTTATTGGCTTTTTTAACAACCCTATATATACGTTATATTGTTTATAGACTGGTTTGCTTTCAGGTCTGAAATATTGTAAACATTTTATTATGAAATAATTGTGAAGAAAACTTTGAAACAAGTTCTATAAAGGAAAATTTTCCATTAAAATAAGATAAAGGCTGAAAGTGATTAGTAAGTTCACAATAATTTAAATGTTAACCGCAATTTTATCAGAAGACTGTTCGTCGTTGAAGCAGTCTACGTTACAAACACAATCTGCTGTGAGCTGAGTGACGACTGTACTCGTAATGGCGATATTTTTACTTTTAAAATTATATAGATGTTCAAATAGCACAAATTTAATATTTGGATAACCAATAAAGTTCTGTAAAGAGACATAATAATTCAATTTACATATGATATGATGAGATGTATGCAAATATATTTATTTTATTTATTAAAACCTCATTTTTTCCAGGCCATTAATCGAAATAATATTCACTATACAGGGATAATAACAAAATGTTGTTAAAATTTTTCAGTTAATGCTTTAAGTTAGCCTTGTATTGACAAGGTATATAGCGTGGAAAGCCCCGATATTGCCAACGGAGAGCCACGCTCCTCTTCTGATAAATTAACCTTCTTAGTAACTTTGTTTTTATAGACTTCTAATTTGAATGCACTTTATAGGATCGATGGTACTTTATTTTGATCCGAAATTGTACAGGTAAAAAAAACGCCATCATTTCAAATTGTAAAATGACATTTTTATCGCCAACAGAACCGATTTACTTCGCTTACACATTAATAGTAAAGTGAAAAGGAAAAAGTAGATAGAATTTAAAAAAAAAGTCACAAAAACAGTATTTTAAGAAAAACATACTCCATATTCTGTGGAAATATTCTCTGGATATTTTATTGGCTGGACTGTTGTCTAATTGTTGATGAGCCATAAAAGGAGAAAAGCCCATCATATTAGGATTTACAGAAACCATTCCCATCAGATTTGGATTAAGCATAGGATTGTCCATAATTTCATCTGTAATGTTAAAAAATATTCAATTAAACAATTATTATGCTTAATCGTAAATGTTTATCAGGTATGGGTCTATAAATAATAGAGACCAACATGAAAATAATATACAATTTCGATTAAATATAATTTCATTAAATTTTCTTTATTTATCTTATTTTTTTTTCTTTCTGTTTATTTATCTATTGAGAAATTATAAGATTTGTGAGGATTATTTAAAATGTACCAAAAAATGTTGGGGTTTTTTTTAAAAAAAATAAAATATTATTATTTCCATTATAATTCTAATTATTTAAAATTGTATTCATTATTTTAATTTTTGTTGTTTTTTTTTACCCTCTTTGCGATTGAATGTCTAAGATATGCTGTGTTTTAGCCCTTATTAGTAATGTTATTTTGGTAAGGTACACTGTCTAAGAATTACTGTTTTATAGTTTGACATCACATTTAGTAATTTGTTGCATAAATATTTTTGAGTTCGTTAAATTTTTAAAACTTATGTCATACAGTGTAACTTACCTGTTTTGCCTCTGTAGTGTTTCACACCTGCAACTTCACTCAACGAATTGCGATTGTATTTAGCAAATTTATTACTACTATAATTTTACTAATTTAATAAAATACTGATATTGTCAATTACTGTCCAATTGTCAGTAAATTAAATCTAGTTGTACATGGCAAGAACATACACGGGAGTTAATATCACGTCTTTTATGACAGGTGATCGACTGCCAATTAAATCAGTAGCCACGCCCTACTGTTAGCGGCACGTGCCTGATAAGTATCGATAAGTGGAAAATCTACATGCTCTTGGCTGTGATTTTCTCATAGTTTAATTATTTAACTTGTATGTATTAATATTGTGATTGTGTGTGAAAGGAATTTAAAAGAACAGGTGTTAATATATCGAAAGATTTTTGCCGTTAATGATGTTAAAACCGACCATTTTCTGTTTGTTTATCGTTTAGGTATCAGCGTCCGTATCCACAAGAAATTTCAAGTGAGTCATACTCATTTTTTTATTCTCATATTTATACGAAAAAGTACCGTCATAATTTTATTTATTCGACATATTAGAACAGCCTGCAGGGTTACATTTCATTTTTTTCATCTACACAAACAAATAGTGTCAAAATCCAATTTTATTTATTATTTTAAATTTCGGTTTTTTTTCTCGCCTATACAAAGAAATAGTCATGATTTTATTTATTCGACAGTCCAAGTTAATATTTCATAAATAGTTAGTTTACAATTTTTTTTTTTTTAAAAATAACTTTATTAGACTATCCGGCAAAAATATTTTAAAAAATGGCCTGCACCAAGTGAACATTTTTTGGTCAGAATAGTTATTTTCGGTACATTCCGCCTATAAAACCACATTGCATTTAAAGAATTTAAAAAAAACCAAAACTATTTATTATCTCATCCCTACCGTAGTTTGAACAGACGTCAATTTGATTATGAAAGTTAACCAAAAAATTATAAGCTTGTTATATCACGTCATTTCCGGAGGGCAATAATTACTGGATTTAAATCGGTTTTACAAAGATCACTCCCAGGTATGCGATCGACAGAAAATTGAATTTCATTAGAGGGGTCTTCCTTTTGATATTTTGAACAACCCTTTTGAATTCTACCAAAAGATAATAATAGTAAAACCCGCAGAGTGGATGCAGGACGACGGCTGAAAAGAGATCCTAGCACAAATAATATATATCTTAAATTACGAGTACACCAGGGCCGCATGTAAGATTTTAAAGGTGCGGATGCAGCAGAGTGGAGGGGCGTCAATATGATACCTAAATTACTCAGCGCCAATATAATGCCCAAGTTTTTCCACGTACTTGAAGCCGACATCAAATTCGCTAGCAAGTGATTCTGTGCGCCGATTTCGGCGGCGCTATTTCTCAGGATAGCCATATTTATGGGGTGGCCGATTTTTTAGTAAGGGCATTTGCTACTGGTTCCCTCACCCTTTTGATTCGCTGGAAATACGGTTTTGTATTTTATATGGTCGATTTTTTTCACGGGCGCCATATTTCAAGGGCGGCAGAGTTTTTAGGTTGTCAAATTTTCGAAGGGGGGGGGCATTTCTCGAAGCGCCTCATTTTTCTGGGAGTGCAATGTACTCTCTGCGCCCCCTCTAGATACGGTCCTGGTGTACACCTTTCACAATTATAATTTGAAGATTGGGTGGTGAAGGTATTTAACGTCCAATATAGTCTCGGTCACTCAGAACCTCATATTCTTCAATTTTTCTGGATGATAGAGGGTACGTCCAATAAAGACCATTTAGGAACTTATTTATGGTTCAATTTCAATTCAGTAATTCGTTTGCGCATAATATATATGGGTCTTTAGCAAGGGTGGGGGAGCAGTGCTGTACCTTTTGGGGTGCAGGAGGTATATTGCACCCCCAGGAAAAAGGCGCCCCGAGAAATGTTGCCCCTATCCCCAAAAATTAATTTGACAATTTTTCAATTATAAAATAATACACTTGATTATGATCACACATTCAGTTGACTCAATGGTGCACCCTTTGGTCCTAAGCGCACGCGTTAAACCTTTCGGCAAATAATCAATCTCTCTATTATTGAGAAAAAATAGGAATTTATTTGTGGACGATTCCACTTGTTACCAGCGACATTGTTAGTGAGCACATAATGTAATTAATATTTGTCAATCATGCATGTCAGACTAGTGGTGGATCGTAGAGCGATTAGGAAAACAATCGTATCTCTAACATCTATAATACGTCAAATAATGTGCGTAAGTTTAATTTAACTTGTTGACGAACCGTGAACGACCATGTAAAACACAGAATGATAACGACACAAAGAACGCCCCGAAAAATGAATTTGAGTAATATGCTTTCTATAACTTCTGTATGCACCAACACACCAACGAATATTTGGTGGCCATTTTCGGTCAGCGTTCGACATTCGTTGATTCGTCTGCAGTAAATTTTACAACCCAACTGATTGCCCCCGACATTTCGTCAAACTCTACTTCTTGTCACGCACATCCGGGGAATCGAAACGCCAGTTGACTCAATGACAGATCTTATGATACAGCTAACCACCCCTCTTCAAAGTATAAACGTGCAACCATGCCTCCACTGGCGTTTCATCTGTTGTAAACAATTAACTACAGATTAATGGGCAATGCAGCCAAACGGTTCAATAAAACATAAAACAATGTATGAACATGGTTCGGACAAAGCAAGGTTTAACAAATGATGTTGATAAATAGTTGAAGACCGACACTAAAATGCAGGGTGTTCTAGGTCGTTTTCGTGGTGTATATAGATATTAATATAGCTAATAATTGGCTGATTTATCAATGAGTTATTGAGAGATGGGAAAGACGATTGTGAACCTATTATTCTTTTAACACCTGTACACCGCTCGGATTCTACAATTGTATATCAAACTTAGCCCTGGTATTATTAGCCTTCATATAATTATTAGGCGTATGGTATTAATACGGTTATTTTTTGAAGAATAAGCCTAAAACATCTGCCTGATTTTTTTTATCTGTTTAATCTGAACTTTTCGTTTGTTTATTGTACCACTTCTATAACATGAGTGGAACATATCTGTTAAGGATTTCTTTTTCATAATTTGCTGCTGAATTGGTGGATAAATTATGGGCGGGTATTATGCAGAAGCCGGTTTTACTAGATTTCCGTGCATGGAACTATACTATTCAAAAAAAGTAGGGGATATTTGATTTTTAAGTGTTATTAAAGTCACCTAATGAAACTGACGAAGAAACAAATGATAAAATGAAATGAAGTTCACATTCATCGATTTATTCCAAATGATCGTTAGACTAAGTAAGGCACAGACTGACCATTATAAGGGTAAAATGATACCCGGGGTCAAACAGCAAAGTTACCACAGCATCACAACAAAGTCAGTAACGGGTAAATCCTCCTCTGTTTGCCAAACAAGCATTGATCCGACGTGGCATACTCGTAATGAGACGTCTAAGGTCATTTTGCTCCAGATTGTCCCATTCCTGTTGCAACGCGGCAGCAAGTTCTTGGACATTGGCAGGACGTTGTTGACGTTGACGTAACCTCTGTCCAGACATGCTCGATGGGGGAGAGGTCGGGACTCAGTGCTGGCCAAGGTAATGTGGTGATGTTCTGTTGTTGGAGGTAACCTGTAACGATCCCGGCCCTGTGACATCTTGCGTTGTCATCCTGGAAGATGAAACGGCGGCCATGACGTCGTGCGAACGGCACAACATGGACTGCCAAGATGTTGTCCCGGTAGTACTGGCCTGTAACACGCCCTGCAACAACATGTAAAGCCGTTCTTCCAGCAACAGTGATGCCTCCCCACACCATAACAGAACCACCCCCAAATCGATCATGTCTGATGACGTTAACGTCTTGGAAGCGCTCGTTTCGACGACGCCACACCCTCCGACGTCTGTCCAAAATCAACAGTGAACCTTGACTCATCTGAAAACATGACATTGCTCCAGCGTCGATTATCCCAGTGTTGACGATCCCTACACCAACGACGTCTTGCCTGAATGTGATGATCTCTCAAACAAGGGATTTCACGAGTACGTCGGGCGCGAAGGTGACCCCTATGCAGTCGATTCCGAATCGTCTGGCCACTCACTCTCACACCAGTGTCTGTTTGAAGACGAGCGCTGATCTGATTTGCTGTGATGACACGATTTCTCAAGGCCAAGGTACGGATAAATCGATCCTGGGCTTGAGTTGTCGCCCTTGGCCGACCTGAGCGTGGTCTGTCCTGTACAGATTGTGTATCACGGTATCTGGACCATAGCCTGCTTATGACAGACTGAGAAACATTCATCGTCCGCACCACAACCGCCTGTGTTGTGCCGATCTGCAGCATGCCAAGTGCACGTAACCTTTCATTTTGGGTAAGCCGACGCATATCAAAATTTGTTTTCTGGTCACTAAAACAATTAAACTGATGTTTCCACCCTGGAATTCAATGCCACAATGACTGTAACATTCAAAGTCAGAGTCGTGCAAATCTTTGGTTGGACCCCCATGATGAACCCAAGCATCACCTGCATTCCATGCGGTAGCTATTGGTGCGTTTGGGCGTCACATGTAACTGGAAATGTTTCTTCTGTTAGGTTCTATAATGACTTTTTTCGTAGTCATTTGCATATTTTAGTATTATGCCCCCAAAATCAAATATCCCCTACTTTTTTTGAATAGTATATATTGAAACCAGTAACTTATCTATTGAGTTGCCCATTCATAGAATACTATAACTGTCCTTTAATTATTTATGTACCCCTCTGTTAGAAAGCTTTTCCACGGCCGTATGTATTATTATTAGTATACATCTTCGATTTGATGCTTTTACTTTTTCTTTATTATTACAAGATTGACTAAGCTCTGTAGTACTGTATGTTCAAATATGTATACCATTGCCATCTAGGTAAGGTTTGCAAAATGCTTATTTAATATTTGATATAAATATTAAGAGGCCCATACACATTCAATTGCTAAGGTGTTGCACCTAGCCCGCTTGTACAATATGTCTTAGAATGTGCATTGCTTAATCCAGAATGTGTATATCATTAGCATATCTCCGCCTTTCCTAGTTCTGACTGCACCTCGACATGACCCCCCCCCCCACCCTGAACCCTTGATTAGAAATCGTTGCTTCCTTATTGCCCATTCTAGGTAAATCGTTTTAAATTTAAAACAAAATCGATGATTTTGTTTGTGTATTCCGCCAGGTGGAAATATTTCTCAGTAGTTTCGGAAAAATAAAAACCAATGAATTCAATGTTTATACGAAACGTAAGCAAAACAAAACTAGGCGGGTATGTTATGAATGATATAAATAACAGATGCTTAGTACATATTAGAGGTATCAATTTACTAATCGATTATAATCAGATGTGGGCACGAGTGTGTTTCCCGCCATTGGGTTATCACGAATATGTCACGCAAAGAAATATCTAATCCTTTCTATACAGTTACTGGAAAAAAAGATAATATCTGCCTACACCAAACTATCCAATATCCTGTAGATTAACACACTTCAAATAAATTCATAGTGAAAAAATATACTTAATGATTAAGCAACAGTGGACATTCGGCCGATAAAAGATGCACCATGTAAGATTTAGATAAAGAGCCAACAGGTCTCGATATAACACCTCATAATAGATATTGAGAAAGGAATATACTCAAAATTTCAGTCAAATTACTTCATTCTGAGAGAAGATATGGTTGTTTGGTTGAAGAATAGTTTTGATTGCTATCGTTGTTAGACAATAAACAAAGTCTCGAAACAAAGTCTCAGTTATCCATTTATGAAATAATTTATCAAATGGCGAACGTATTTCCAAAATCAAAATCAATCCGATGAACTATAGAGTTGATTATGGGCTTGACATGTGAATGAATGTCTAATTAATAATGTATATAACATTTGGAGCCGAATGAAGAACTGCAGTTGGTGGATTTAGCTCTTACATAATGCATCTTTAACTCCCTTATTCTACATGTACAGTTCCCGACGAATACCATATACCTACATATATACCGGTCGTGCGTTTATCATTAATACTTTTTAAACAATATTTTATTCAGGTTGTCTGAATGGGATTGGGGAACAGGCTTAGGCTATGTAAAACCCCTCTCCCTAAGTAATTTGTATACATATTATTAATGAAAATGGGTGTATATACATAGTTAAAATGGCAAACACATACATATTATATAAACATAATAAAATGGGTGAAAATGTACAGTATATATAGTAATTAATAAGTATACATATGCAAGCAAAGTGAGGATTATTTGATAATAAACAAAATTAGATAGACTAGCCAAGATTATACATTAAAATATTACTTGATCGAATTGAGTTTAGAATCTGTTTGACATGTTAATGAACTTATGGACCTGGTTAAAAATATTAGTATTAATTTCTAGACTGTAGGTTTTGGAACCGAATAAAAGACAGTTTATATTTTTAAAATCATATTGTAATTTGCCAATGGTTTCTGTTCGTGCATTTGAATGTAAGGAACATCGCAGAAGGTAATGGTCAGGATCTTCAAATATGTGACCGCAGAGGCATGCGGGACTGTCGGCAATGTGTCGAAGAAATTTATGACCCTGCAGGTCAGAGCATCGAAGTCGTAATTTACAGTGAATTATTTGAGATTTCCGATGGCCATTATAATAAAACCAAGGAACTTTGATATCAGATTTGGATAGATGGTCGGAGAAAATTTTCAGAGATCTAGAATTCCTTGCATCGGTACTGAGTTTATTCCACTCTTTTATACTTGATGGGATGAACGATTTAGAAAAGATTTCAGTACGACATCGAATTTCTTTTAAATTGTCTTCATTACGAAGGGAATATTTGTTTGGGGGTTCTAGATTTATGAGATTCTTAAGATAAGCAGGGGTCATGTTTCCGCCCATGAATTTATTGTTTCAAGATCTTTGTTTAATATAAGTGCGCATGCCTCTGGGTCATCTATTTTTAGGTACAGAGATGTATCATCAGCAAAAAGTCGAATGTTCGATTTTATATTATTGACAATGTCGTTTATATATAATAAAAATAATAATGGTCCCAGTACGCTTCCCTGTGGGACACCAGCGGGGATACCCCTGGGGTCAGAGGATATTCCGTTTACGATAACACATTGTTGTCGATTTTCAAGATAATTCTTGAACCATGAAAGCAGACCTCCTCTGACCCCAGCAGCCTCCAGCTTATGACAGAGCCCAGCGTGCCAGACTCTGTCAAAAGCCTTGCTGATGTCACAAAAGACGATCCTAGTATGTTTGTTATGATCGATGGCTTGACAAAAGAAGTGATTTAGATCTATTAGTTGGTAGATAGTTGAGTCACCCGGAAGAAAGCCACTTTGGAGTGCTGTTAGTATTGAATTGTCCTTGAAGAAGTTAAAGACGTGTTTTTATATTATTTTCTCAAATATTTTTATAATAATACTTAGGAGGGAAATGGGTCTGTAATTGCTGCAGTCGGTTGGATGTCCTTTTTTGAAAATAGCGATGACATTTGCAAATTTCCATATCTTTGGAATAGTGTGTGTATCTAGAGAAAAAAGGAAAAGTTGACATAAGGGATTACTAATCTCATTAACAATATATTTTAGGATTTTAGAACTAATTTCGTCTGGGCCTGAAGCTTTTGATGTATCTAGGCTATTTATTATGTCCTTAACTTCTCCAGGGGTTGGTACAATCGAGTTTAGGCTATTAGTATTCATTTGGAGAGGTGGAAGAGTCTCAAAATATTCTTTTTTACATTTCCTTATCAGGTTTACGTAGTCATTTCTTATTTTACGAAAATTTTGCCAATCAGTTTCCAAATTTCTTTTTACTGCTCTCTTATGTAATAAGGGATTACTAATCTCATTAACAATATATTTTAGGATTTTAGAACTAATTTCGTCTGGGCCTGAAGCTTTTGATGTATCTAGGCTATTTATTATGTCCTTAACTTCTCCAGGGGTTGGTACAATCGAGTTTAGGCTATTAGTATTCATTTGGAGAGGTGGAAGAGTCTCAAAATATTCTTTTTTACATTTCCTTATCAGGTTTACGTAGTCATTTCTTATTTTACGAAAATTTTGCCAATCAGTTTCCAAATTTCTTTTTACTGCTCTCTTATGTAATCTATTTTTTTTCTTTTTCATTCTTCTAATGCTGTTATTCATCCAAAGTTTATCGTTTTGCCTAATAGTTACTAGTTTGTTTGGTATATTATTTTTTGCTATAGTGATCAATTTGCTAGTAAATTGGACACAGGATGCATCGATATCAGAACGATCAACAAGATTGTACCAGTTAGTGTTTATTGTTTCTGTACGTATACCCTCAAGGTTTGTGTTTTCGTAATTCCATATCATCGCTTGAAGCATTTTTGTTTAGGAACAGTAAATGAAAGCTTACAAAATACTGGGCAATGGTCGCTGCAGAAATTGTCTAGCACATCACATTCATCTGAGCGTAATGTTGAACATATTAAAATCAGGTCTAGTAAGGAATTTTGTGTACCGGTTTTGCTAAAATGGGTTGATTTATTTATCAATTGAGTCAGGTCTAATATGTTAATTGCATCGTGAATGAAGCTGGTTGTTTTAGTATTCAAGTCAATATTAAAATCTCCTAAAATTATGCACTTATCAATAGGATCGGTTATAGCTTGTTGAAAAGAATTAAAAATCATTTGATTGAGATTGGATGATGAAGAGGGGGGTCTGTAGTAGTTACCAAGTAAAACCTTTTTATTATTAGAGTTGATCTCTATCCAGATTGATTCAATATTAAAATTTTCTAAATCATGTCTACGTTTGAATGATATGGAATTACGAATATATATAATCACCCCGCCACCACGATTATTTCTATCTTTCCTGACGGGCAAATAGTAATTAGATAAAGCTATAGATTCAGATGTGATGTTTTTGTCAAGCCAAGTCTCACTTAATGTTATTATATCATAGCTAGTTAGTTCAGCAATTATCAAATCAAGTTTATTTTTTAGGCTCCTTACATTCATATGCACTACTGAGAGTCGGTTGTTGTTTTGTGTATTTGGGCCTGGGTTGGGTTCGATATTGCCCGAGAGTAGTAAAAGAGAACGAATAACTAGTGGTAACAGACATAATGCGACAATAGGAAGGATTGTGCAGCTATGTAAACAGGCGTGCGAAAATATCCGACTGTTGACCTTGATATTGAACGAGATTATATATATTTCTGGGAAGTCTTGGTATCTTACAATTATCTTTGGCTTAGCCAAGATGAGAAATGGAGAATTAAAACCGTAAAAAATCATAAATGAATTGGTGCTTTCTGAAGTCTTATGCCTATATAGTAAGTAGTGTTTGTCAATTTGAACTTCGTTTCGTTGTCATTTTATCAAACCACCGCAAGAAGTTTAGATTTTGCCCTGTGGTTAACTTTACCGTCAAGGATTTCGGAAGTTAGAAATGGTAAATTAGAGAGAGTTCAAATATTCTCTCACCGGGAAAAGTCAGAATTTTCAAAGGGTATCTTTTTTATTGGGTAAAATCAATCGTTTCCAAATTAGAACTCAATCAAATGCATAATATGACATAACACTATTATCATAATGTCATTGGTACTCAGATCAGCACAGTTTTATTGTGTAAATTTAAAAGCTTGTGTGTGTCGATTGTGATTGACAATTTCCCACTTTCCAATCCATGGACCAGTCAAACGAGAATCAAATTCGTCGTTGGGATCATACTGTAAAATATAAGATTTCATGGCATATAGAAACATTATTGAATGGCGTTCAACGTTTTGTAGGTACATGCGCTAATTTGTATAACGTGTACAATGTGCGTGGTAGAGTTTGGACACGGTTACATCAGTTTTTCGTAATATTCGAATGACTAGAAACACCTTTCTTGGCAGCCCTGACAAGTGGGAACCGGGTTTTTAAAAAACCCCGATGAATGCGAGTCCATTGTCTTACCACATAAGAACCCTCGATCCTACCACCACAGAACTCCAAATAACAGAAAAAATCTTACATCAACCATATGTGTTTTTTGCCACATAACCTTCCTATCAACAGAGAGAAACTTGTCCCAGTCCGGTTTTAGTTGTCGATCATTTTTAGATCTAAAGACAATACCGTCTCCTATGTTATAAAATCCCATATCATAATGTGGTGACTGCCATCTTAGGTCCATACTCCATCTTATATCGTTGGATACATTGATCAAACTGAAAGAGACAAAAAAAGTGGGGTCAGGGAAAATATCAGTTGATACATAATAGAAGCCCAGTCAGTGTAAAGCTTAATCCAAAACGACATTTTGGTCGTTGGCCTAACAGACAGATTGGATTTATTCTTATTTTTATAAGAATGTTTTGCACAAACCCTTCATTTTTCTACAGACCCGTTACTAGCGTCATGATTAAAAATAGTTATAATTCTCAATCTGAATTTTGATTAGCTGCAGTTCCGAATTGTGATTAGCTACAATTCTGAATTGTGAATAGTAGAAATTCTAAGTTTGCGTCAGTGGAAATTCGGATTCGTGAACACCTACATCTTGGTTTGTGATAAAGGTGGACATCATAAATCCTGGATATTGGAAATATTGATAATTTTAAATTGGGATGCTGGGGTTCGAATCGTGAATAATCAAATGCTTTATTGTGATAACAAACTTTCTAATAATGAATATAGTGATAATATTGAACAACGGTACTATACTTCGGTCATTTTAAAAAGCAAAACAATCAAACCTTCTATGAGGAGTAAGGTTATGAAATAAAATGAATCCACCATATGGTACAGGTTCGATTTTCACATCCTTCTCAAGATCCACGCCTGTAATGTACAATTATATTTATTATTTTTGTTTAGAATATTTGATCGAATTGAAACCTGTAGAAAACTAACACATGGGGCAATGGTTGTTTTAGGAGTGATGTCATACCTAATGTTTTAGCCATCTCTTCTTCTTCAAGTTGTATATACCAAGTTGGGCCAACACAACAGGTATGCTTAGCAACTTTACCACTTTTGTGTCCATTTTTAGCCATCTGAAATAATTCATATTAATGTTTATGATTCTTAGTTGACCAATGGTCATCTATTATCAAATTAAAATATTCTTATGGTATGGTAAATCAAACTGAATTAGGTGCATTGTCAGGGGTGGTGTCTGCGTTGCACATAAAACGAGGTCTTCCTGTTAGCTTGCCGTGACACGCAAACGAACTGTTGACACTTGGGATTTGACGAAGAATAGACTGAAACGACTACTGTCAGGGCCAAATTTTAATTATTCTCTTCCCCCGTGGCAATAGAAACTGTATGGGAATAATGAATAGGCATACAAAATGCAATGTGCTATATGGAGCAATTGAAATGAAATGAATATGGATTTGACGTCCTGCTGACCGTGCTAATGGATACAGTTATAAGGTATGAAACTCACCTGCATACACCCATTTTCTGGAACGGCGTCAAGGAAAGGCACCCATGCTGTTGCTATCAAATGATCATAACTTTCCCAACTAAAATATCCACTGTCTAAAGATAATATACAAAAATAAAATCAAGGTCGTATGCAACCATTTACTGTAGCAATAACAATGTCAGAGGACTTCATCTGTTCAGAGACCATTCTAAAAGGGAAGTAGTATATGCCTATGTTAATGTGGTAATATTTTGTCCTCATCCCTGTCCAGCCCATACACAATTCTTGTTAATTCTGCGGGTCAGAGTTTTTGAACTTCTTACCTGAATTGCGTAGCTCGGTCTAAAGAGACCCCTGTCGAAATCCAGAGTCATTCGAAGATTTTTACAGTGACTTGCGGCCCCGGTAAACCCGGTAAACAGTCTATGGCTCAGAATTTTATAGATTTTGCTATTATAGTAATGCTTAGTTAGTGCTATAAAGGAACCATACCAAATTTGGTATGATGACGGTCTGCGATGACAATCTGCTACTGTGGGTAGTGTGACAGGCACACAATATTGTGCTCTCGGACATCCTTGCGTCCATCACTGATCTTGCAGGAACGAAACTCGGTCGTGAAAAGTCTCAGTTGTGGAACTGAACTGTAGATATTTCTAAATCTTGAGTCGACATGCGATAATAATAAGTAGGATTGTTTTGAAATCAACTTCTTATACTTAAATAATTGTATCGCGAATGTAAATTCGGAAAACTGACCAAAACGTCAATGGGACTAATATACACATACTACTGTGTAGTAATCTCGTAGAATTTATGATAATTTAAAATCAGACAAACCTTGGTGCCAGGGTATATTAACGGCTTCACTTTTAGGTGTTTTTGTCCTCAAGTTCCATGTTGGATGTCCTGCAACATCAGGTCCTAATATCTGTTCTAGCAGATTTAACATTCGATCATTGGACCAAATATCTCGAAACGACTATAAGAAACAGATATAATATGGTACCGTATAACTATACTGAAATATGGGCCGGTTGCCCAAAACTAAGTTATGCTAACTATTCGTTAAACTCTAACGGACCGTTACCTTGCTGACGTGTCGTTTGGTTTTGACCCCTCTGAAATTGTACCGTTGATTACAGATTAAATATCCATAAGTGTACAAATGTGTTATTATTGATGTGTTCCCATTTGAATATTGTTCACAATAAGAAACAAAATAAATAAGATATGTTTACAGGATCATTTTGTTATACGAAAAACTAAGTGATGCGTTTTCTATGGCGCTCAGTATATATGCAAAAGATTGCTTATGGATTCGGTTTCTTAAATACCATCCACCATTTGAATCAGTTTAGCTAAGTGAATTGGATGATACGTTTCTTTTTTCTAGAAAATTACATTCCTGATAGTTGATTCCAAAGAAAATAATTCTTCTACCTTTGGTATTTTTTGATATTTAAACAATAATATGTTTGAACCAGGATATTCTTCCTCCAGTTTAGTCAACCTTTGAAACAGACCATACTCACTATATAAATCTGAAAAAGATATTTTTGTGTCAGATCAGATGTGTGCTGTGGGCTCCGAAGGTGGATAGGCAGGTCAAACTTATGGCATGTGGAGTGGCAACGGCCAGAAGGTTTTGGTTCTGTGAATTGATTTGACACATATCTGAGCCACGATATACCATGCAATGACAAAATTTGTTGAAGGATCTGTTAGCAACGATTTGTATTCAGTGAGTACTAATTTAACAGAATAAAACCATCTCACTGGTAGGTAGATTGTAAATTGTATTCGGTAAGCAGGGGCGTACATAACGATTTCGATTGGGGGGTGTTTAGCCAAAATGTGACCGACTTATGCACATACCCACCAACGCCCGCCCCCACCTCCCAGTGTGAGTGACGCAATCTGGAGCCGAGCACCACGTGTGAGTTTTCTAGAGTTGACATAACATCTGTACAATCAGACGCCCCACGCCCCACACACCATTGGTACTATAAACTGCGCAGTTCACTATAATCGTGAATATGATAGTGCTGAGACAGTATAAGATAATTGAGGAGTAGAAGAATGATTTAAAAATGGAATCGCGCGCCGCAGGCACGAAAAAAAATAAGATACGTAACCGAGTAGAAGAATAATGTTATAATGGAATCGCGCCGCAGGCGCGGAAAAATTTCAGCTATGTAACAGAGCTTTTAAATTTGAATCAATGTCATGGCAAATGGAACCAAATTCTCTTTAACAAGAGGATAAGACATGGGACAGAATCTTGAGACCTGTCCATCAATTTCGCCTGTTTTGTGATTGTTTGTTTATCCCATTAATTCATTTAGTCGGAGATCGACTGCGGTGAGTACTTTTTTTGAGACCGACTATTTTTTGCCATGGTAGAAAACATTTCATAGAACAACATACTCACAACAGAATAAGAGTGCCAAGCAGACATGGTTATGTTATACTATAGTTTTGTGTGACGTATGCAATTTAGGTACTCGGATTCACGCAACTACTTAGTATTTGGGATCTATTCTGGCATTGTTTTTGAGACCGACTGCAGTGACTGCACTGATTTTGTGACTGACTATTTTTCTCCTTGGGTGAAATTTTGTTGTTAGACCAACATACTCACAACAGAATGAGAGTGAAACACAACATCTTTTCAAACATGATAAGTTGACAAGATTATTTCATACTAAAGTTTTGTGTGAGTAGCGTGACGTATACAGTGAGCACTTATTTTGATACCGACTGCTCCTATTTTGAGACCGACTGCACTGGTTTTGCGACCGACTATTTTTTTTTGCTGGGGGGTGTACCACCTCCCACCCCCACCCCCCACATTTACGCCCCTGTCGGTAAGTGCATGTACTAGTAAAATCAGGGACGACGGAATCTGGGTACCAGGGTATACAAATGGTACTCTGCAATTTTCTGGGGTATACATGTATACCCGTGCCCTAATAATGAAAGTTTTCAACCTTTTTACTAGTCTATTCATTTTTAAATGTCTCTTTTATTATCATGTATTTTAAAGGGTTTTATGTTGGAATATGAAATGTTACATGCGCTCTAAACAGCCTTATCGGAATTGACAAATTTCAAAATTTTCTAGAGGCTGGGGCGAAAGTTCAGTTACTTTAGGTTGTGTGGCATTGAAATATATTGACTTATATATTGCAAACCCAATTGCTTTTGCTTAGTAATCCTTTATACGTCTTAGATACAATTTTATGCGATGTGTTAAAGGGCTAAACTTACGTTTGATTTTTCCCGCTTTGTAAAGTTTTTGTGCCAACTGTTCCACCATACCTTCTATGGATTGACGACATGGTTCTAATTCTTCTGGGGTGAAGAAATCTTTTACAACGATATATCCCTATAGAAATACATATATGCTGTGATTGGTGTAGTATTGATAACACCGGACTTCATCTAAACTTATTATTAACTTGTTTCCAAGAAAGGGGGTTTGTGTGGCCGAATTGTTAGCACCACTTGCACGCTGTATCATAAGGTCTGTCATTGAGTGGTTTCGATTCCCCTAGGAGTAGGGTCGCCTATCCAACCTCGTGGGTTTCCTCTGGGACCTTCGGTTTCCCCCCGCCCCCGCGCTGCTAAAGACCCCTACGCGCAAAAAATAAAGTTGAACCATATTTTAGTCCCGAAATGACCTAGTCTGTGTCGGGTGGACGTTAAACTCTCTGTCTGTTTTCAAGAAGCTATACCAAGCGATGGCTTGGTTTGAGGTACACTGACCTACCATTAAATGAAGATGTCGGAATCAACCAGATGACTATATTGTATATTGTATATGTATTTACCTCGTCGTAGAATTTCTGGATTTCTGAATAGGGCAGTTGTCCAGGCTTTCTTTCTTCAACATCAGGTGGGCATAGGTTAAAAACTTCTGGATAAGCCTGGTCTATCAATCCAAGAAACTTTGTCTTTTCAGTCATATCTAATGTTAAATGGCGCGATCTTCTTACATAAAATAATGTGGGTTATACATGTACCAGTTGTCTTATCTTCAAAATTCATAATCGTGTCCTTTTCTAGGACATTAAAGTGACTTTATTGTCACCCGAAACAAATCTTAGACGATATGATAACATCCATTTGGCATATGAGAAGGGGGGGGGGACAATCGACACTAGCTCGATGTCTATACCAGGCCTATTCAATCCGTCTCCGACGTCGTGCTAAAGGTGCACGCTTGTGTGCATACCCACCCACGCATACCCACCCCACCAAACTGACAAAGATCCCTACGCGCGCAAGCAATTGCTTGGAAATGAAATTTAGCCATCGCAAATTGTTTGGTTGTTACAGTAAGTAAGTACAGCTAGACTGTACTCACGACCTACATAATTGATTACAATTAGAGTGGAGATTATATCTGTATTGGTTATCTTGCATTACGTAGATAATACATAAAGAGGAATTACATTTTTATGTTGGACAAAGGGCCAGCTGATCAACACCCAGAAAACACCGGTCTCCACTTATTGTAATATTTTACGGTCGCTATACACATTGCACACGCAGTCCCCTATGATGTTTGATCTTTCTTATAGCCCACATCCTCGCGTAATTCTGCATAAGCCACTTGTTATTGGTGGGGCAATTTTAATAAAAATTTATCTTTATTTACAGGATGAATATTTCAACAACAATTCACTTTAACAATCAATACAAATATGGCATATAAGTTTTGGCACAGCAAGAATTGTTATATACATTTATGTACATAATTCACACGAATAAAAAGAATGTCAAAAAAAGAAATATAAGTGGCACTGAGTTTAGCAACTCAAAAAAGATGTTTCATGAAAAGGGAGTATCTTTTCAAATATAAAGTATTTACTTTAAATGCAAGAGCTAAGTCTGAAATGTTATCTAAATTATGAATTAGATATTAATTAATTATTACCGCTAGCCTCAGATATTTACTGGATTATAATCCGATCTGCTGCTGACCGCTCATTCATGATTAAATTAAAAACTGGATATTCGAGACTATGTTTTTATCGTAGCGACTTTAGTAATAATGATCGACGCTAGGCATAAAATTCAATCGCTAAATTCTCGGTTCAGACGGAATCAATTTGACTGAAATTTTCAGCAAATTCCCTTTACATTATCTAGTTTTTAACTATTATAGTGAGAACTGCCAGCTCTTTATCTAATCTCCCATAATGTATCTCTCTCTAAATAATAAGCTTGAAACAAATGAAACACGATAGTTTTATTAGTTGCTTGTAGGTTAAAGATAATCATTATGTCTTACTAAAGAATGTAGATCAAAAGAAGAGGGTCGGGTGTGGAGAATATCATAGTGTTATATGATTATGTTAATGACACAAGATAGGCCGTGGCTAGACAGCCACTTGTTCCATTTCGGTTATGGCGATTTAAAGCTAAAATTGATCTCTTGAACTGCCCATATGAAACATAAGATTCGAAACTAGAGATTGGTGAAATCAGTGTATGGAAGAGAACATAAAGTTCTGAAACATCTGATACCACTTCACTTCTCCCCAATAGTCCTAGACATCTGCGCTATTAGCATTTCTACAATGGAGCTAAATTGAAGTAATGATGTGCCAGTAGCATTTGGCGCTAAAATATCAATTTTCTCGCGGCTTAATCCATAGTAATATGTACTCAGATTGATTATTTAACGTGTAATTAAGAAAACAAAATCAAAATACAAACGCTAGATAATGTCCCATCTTGGACTTTAAAAATAGGGCTTTCATTAAATACTCGTGGATAACCAAGTGGCGACGGGCTTCTTGCTGCAAGCGCATAGATGTTAATTTCACATGTGTTGTAAACACTGAAGGGAATTCATTTTGGACTAATATTCCTATTAGAGATCCACCTTTCACAATATTGTAGTTTTCCATATTGTTTGAAAATGGCGCACTTCCATCACACTGTGGTCTCCATATCCCTTTCTTTTATTTCGCCTGATCTTCATTGCTGGATCAAGCCGTTGATCTTGTTTCTAATTGTAGGTACACACCTTTGAAGTACTCCTCGTGACGCCAACTAACAAATCACAGAGAAGTGAAATGAAATGGGGCTTAACGTCCCACTCTTTATATGAAGTATAGGCTAGCAAGGTCTGTGCTCTAGTTTCATTAGAAATGAACCTAAAACCGTAAGTGCGATTATGTTATTTCTCGCGTGTGCTTTTTCTGAATGTATGTTTATACTCCTGGCTGGACATTTCTGATTTAAATCGAAACTAGAAATCGAAACCCCAAGTTTATACTGCATTCCTGACACTAGTATAGCATATTAAACAATTTAACAATGTCAATGTTTTCAAGTAAATTCACACAAAAGTCACTATAAATGAGAGAATGGGCCAAGAAAGTGAGATTTCTCTCTCCGGATACCAGCTATTGTAAACGATCTGTGTAAACCGGTTGATCGAGTTGATCTAGGTGAGTAGGCGCCAGGTCCAGGTGTTGATTCTGAAGAAATAAATTATATAATTTAAGATTAAAAACAATAAACGGAGTTAACGACTCTTTCATTTACTTAGTTTACAGGGAAGTTCCACAAGTTTTCAAATGCTCTTCTGTTGGCGGTCGCGAGGTGGGGACTGGACCAGCTGCAGCCCTCCCATATGAGACAATTATTGATTTCGGCAAAAATGTAGTGTAAGATATTATTTGGGGAAATTTGCAGAATACCCAGTCCTGGCGCTACATGCCCCTTCCCCTGCCCCTCTCACAAAGTTTACGCCAGGCAATGGACAAAGAATGACACCTATAGAGTCTAACACCACGACGACAGAACACCAGCGCAGTCTTGAAAACAGAAACGAAGAGAAATTAAACACACCGATTGTTTCCCAGAGTACAGTACCATCACGTCTAAACTGATGTGTAAATGCTGGATGTCGTTCATGGGTCTGTCTGTCTGCTAGTTGTCTATCATAATCTACTGGTGATGGCATATTCTCCGCTCCTAAAAATACGGGTAAAATTAATAATGTTTTGCTTAGTTAAAATAGCATTATGCAAGAGCAAAATCTGATTTTTACAGGTCTTTCTTTAAGCCTGAGATGTTATCTAAATAATCAATTAGACATTAATTAACATAATCCAGACCATAATAAACTCTTTATGTCAAGACTAGCCTTCGATGTTGGCAGATTAATATCGTATATGCCGCTTAATGGCGGTTGATAATTAAATCAATCAAGTGGATAATCGAGACTATGCTGTTTATATTAATGATTTGAGTAATGATGACCGAGGCTATGAATATTTCAAAAGCTTTTTTCTCGGCTAATAGTGAATCAATTTGACTGAAATTTTCAGCAAATTATCTTTACACTATCTTGTTTTTAAGTATTGTAGTGAGAACTGCCATCTCTTTATCTTATCTCCCATAATGTAACTTTAAGGAGAGATATTACTATATGGTACCCTACTTTATCCCCTCACAAGACGGGTCGAGGGATGGAATATCTTATCCCTTGTTCAATCAATAATAGTTTTGATCTGGTATTCTAAACCTATTCCAATCTTATTAAATGTATATTTCGTTTCGTTTAATTATTCGGTTGTTAACTAAAGTTCATCTTGTTAAAATGACGTTATTTATGAACACATTCAGTGCTTCGCGTATTGTGGTGGTGGACTCTAAACCAACTTACTAATAAAATCCTACATTACAGAAAAATTCCGCGATGTCTTGTTACAGACTTTAAATATCGAGACATTCGATTGAAGTGACCAACCAAATACACGGAACGACAAAGACATCTATTTTAAACAGATTCAAAGTTTTCATTCTCCGACAATGTTTCCAACACAGACAAGAATATGATAGATTATACCACTATAAACTATACAAGCGGGAAAATAATGACGTATGAGTCGTACCTGATTTAATCAAAGAAGAGGATTTCTTTGGCTTAGAACCAAATGTGAAGGCTGGTGAGTCGATAGTTGTAGCTTGTTTAGTCCCAAGTGTTGGTGGTTGAGGGTAATGAGTTGGCGATGGCCACTGAAGCATAAACATTGAAATTAGATGAATTATGACGTTCACTGAAGCAAAAACATTGAAATTAGATAAATTATGACGTTCACCATCTATTTTGTTCTGTTTTCATGTCCCCACCATTTATTGGTTGTTAAAATTAACTTTACGCCAAACAGTGTGTTATGAGAAAAATCTGTCCCGACAGTGGCGTTTTCACTTAAGCCTCGACGACTTCCAATTGTCAATCGTTATTTAACGTACAATCCAACAAATTCTCGGTAGACGTCGGATTTTCATCAGACTTTTCCATGTTAGGCCTACACCAATAACAAGAAGAAGCCCGTCTAGAATATCCCGAGGAACTTTCACAGAAAAACACTCACCTCAGCCTCAGCATTAAAATCAACTTTATTGTGCCATACATGGGGCGTTTGGAACCATATCTTACCCCAAGATGTCCGAGAACCACCACCTACAATTAAACATTATATCAATGGCAAATCTAGCTTAACTGTTCAACTAAACATCATTATTAATAAATTATGCTGGCAAATTCTACAAAATATTAAACAGAAAGTACACAATGTATTCTACATATCGTTGGTGAAATGCAAAAGTTTCTATTTCTTAATCTTAGAAATTCTGAGATACACCCTTTTGACACTTCACCGACGATATACTCTCTGGTAAACGGATCCGTATAGAATAAGCATTCTGTAAAACAAACTGTCCAACCGCACCCGCGTCTGGTTTGACAGAATATGTTGTCGCTTACCCGACCGACATATATCCAAACAAGCGGTTGCCATACAATATAGCCCACATTTTGCAAGACATGCAATGGACAGTGAATAACAGAACATCTACCTTTAAAGTTCATCAAAATTGGATAAAAATTGTGATCTCTAAAGGGTCCATAACCTTGGCATGGCATATTTTTACCCTATTATCGTACAATGAGCGACCATCTAGACGGGCATTTTCGGTCCGATTTTCACGAAATACGGACTCAATCGTCATTAAAGTATAACGGTAATATATTCGAATGGTTTTTAAAATCTGATAACAATTGTTCCCTCTAGATGGGACCACGAGCTACAAACACAATTTGTCGTAAAATTAGGGTCCATAATCCAGGGAGTTATGGTTCGATATACGCACATCTTTGGGTTATAAATATCAAACATGCATTAAAGTGTCATTAAAATCGGATAAAATTGCGACCCCTAGAGGGGTCATTTTGTCTGGCAGTGTCGGTCCAATTGTCACAAATTTCGTCATAAGGGTGTAGGATCTAACGGTGACACATCTGACCGGTTTTAAAAATCAGATAAAAATTGTAACTTCATAGAGGGCCCACAAGCTAAATTCGCGATTTTTCGTACAATTAGAGGTAATAATCCAAAAGGTTACAACCCGATTAGCGCGAATATTGGGTTATAGACATACATTTTAAGTTTCATCAAATTCGGTTAATAAATTGTGACCTGAAGAGTTTCCACAAGCCAAAAGGTGATTTTCCATACACTCCGGGGTCATAATCCCGAAGTTATGGCCCGATACATGCCAATATCGAAAGGAACCAAGATCTGTGGGGTATAAGTCTATATTTCAAGTTTCGTCAAAATCGGATAAAAATTGTGACCTGTAGAGTGTCCACAAAAAATGTGAACGGGCATACGGATACATGGACGGACGGACAACACGGGCGACGACAATATGTCCACATGGAAATGTGGGCGTATATAAATAAGATATCAGAGGAACGGTTGGATATTTCAGACTCAGATGGGTCGTTGGCAGGTATGGCGATTGTCCACAGGGAAGGCGAAGATGGAAACACGGTGATATAATATATGCTTCTATTCATTTATTCTACTATGTCCAAAATATAACTTGTTAATTTTATATCTAGTAAGTGATAAATTTTTCACTTACTTTTTTCGACGTAACATTTTTGTCCGAACGTCCAGGACGGCGAATTCTTCTCGTGAAGCGGTTTATTACGTGGTGAGTAGGTGCACGGTGTGGGTCCTTCCATATCTATTCTAAGAGGAGGTCGAGCATTAATGGCGTCATCTAGACTTATGACCTTGGCGGTTGGTTTCGGTGGGCTGTAAAACGTACTCTGTCCATTGCTCTCTTTAGTATTCCTTAAATAAAAGAACAGAGAAATGAGGGTGTTATAAATCTAAATGATGAAGTATCCAAATACTGGCCAGATTGCATTGATGTTGTGATTGTTCTGTCAACTGTTCAAAGGCCTCTGTCATTCACATTTTGGATGCGTTGTATTCATGTTGTGCTATGGAATCTATTAGTTATAGATCCCCGAAAGATCCATTATTCTGAATATAGTCCGTAAGGCGTTTTTGAATTGGCACAGAATCGTCGGAAGATCGGGCTAATTTCTACAATATTCCACTTGCAATACAGTTCGGCAACTGGGTGATTTCTATTTATTTTTATTAAATGTGATTACTAACCTTGCTGATAATGAAGCTAATCGAATCAGTTTTGCTGGTACTCTCCTGTATTGACGACCTTTCTCCCAAAAATTACTCTTATCATCAGATCCCGAGGGAAGCCGAACGTGAGCACTGCCCTGGCGGGAAAGTTTTTGGGGAATATTTTGTACTGCTGAGCTGGTTTCGTCAAGATTTTTGTGCTGTTCAATGGCTTCTTCCCATTTGTTCTGATCATCCATGTCGGCGATTGATTCCTCAATATGAATTTGATTAGCATGATCCAACGGTCGAGCGAAAGAATTTTCTTTTGATAGTCTGCCGTCATTCTTGGATACGTATTGAGAAACGCTGTCGTAAATTTCTGACATGCCTTCTTCCGAGTTTGCTCTTAAGAAGCTATGCTCGGGTTCTTTGTACATTTCGGCGATCTCAACACCGCCTTCTTTGATTATTTCGGCTTTGAGAGCCGCCAGTTCGTTCGATGTCGTCATTGCCTCTGTACTGCCTGACACTTTTCCACTAGACTGTCCCACAGTTGGAACATGACTCTCCGGTTCCTCAGGAAGCGTAACTCTACCCGAAAAGTCAATGGTGTCTTCGGTGATATCTCTCTCCTTTCCAAGACCAAATACCATATCAGGTCGTCCGGAGATAACAGTACCAGTTGCGGGACTGACGAGGAATCGTCTGTGGTCGTCCGTTAGGCTTGGTAAGAAGTTATTATTGTTTCGGTAGATCATACACGGGGCATTGCCAGATTCCATTCTCTCATGGTTCTGTGGTTATCTGAAACAGTAGATTGTACCCTGGTTCTGGATATATTTTACAATGAGAGAGAGAGGAGGGGGGGGGGGGTAAATAAGTCATTTTGGGACTAAAACATGCATAGTTAAATTTTATTTAAATAATTCGTTTGCGTGTAGGGGAAAACCGACCCTATTCCTTGGCATGTACAAGCGGGGAAACAAATATGTAATAAAACATTATCATTCAGTGTATTCGGTTTTGAGGGGGCCAGGCAGGTTTAGGTTGTTTGGAAGATCGCGTACAAAATTTCTACTATGATAGATTAGTAGACAGCCGTACCCGATACTCTGAATCTGAACTTTGATTCGTAAGTTGCAGTTGCAGAGCCTCGTTTTTTTTACATTATCAACTTGTGTTGATATTTTTTGATATCAAAAAACACTTGTAGGAGATTCTCTATTTATAGTTATTTGAATGTTGCATCCAAGATGAAGTGGACTCATCTTGTTGGTCTATTTGGGGGCGACGCTCTTCGAAAAAAGCCTAATGTTCCGCGTTTCTTAATGGTGCATCGATTGACGGAAAGTCCAATGACTAATCGAAATGCCACGACAGATATCAATTCTAGACTTACTAATACGGGCGCTTACAATGTTTTAGTGACTTATAAAACAACCAATTTATTCGCTGTTTTTGGTCGAAAATGAAATGACTGATACAGCCAGGCTAAGGAGGGTTGGGATGGCCTACTATGGTCTAGAGTGTCACGCTTCGACCTGTAGCTGGCCGGTCACTTCTGGCTTGCGGTTATGGTTTCGATCCCTGGTGTGAGCGTAGGTGGTTTGGAGATAGGTTTACTCCGGATTTACTTCCGCAGCAAAGACCCCTACGCGTGCACTAAGATCATTAAAATGGCAATAAGACAACTTGTCTGCGATGGAAGACAATAAGTGCTACTACTACAACCATGCTCGCCGGCAATGTTTACACACCGTGAAATGCCTTTTACTAATTTCGATACTCATTTACACTAAATAGTAAATATTTTTCGTCCAGATACACTTCAAACACCTTTATTTTTTTTTCCTACTACTTAAAAAATGCTCTAGAATTTTATTGACAGGGAATAGTGAATATTGCTAGCTCATTAACCCGCACATATGTCATCCCTCGCAGTGATATTAGTGGTCTAGCGCATATTCACTGGTGATCAGAGTGATATATTAGGATCAATCGTTATATCGCGTGATAGAATTTTCATGAATAAAGTATTTGATACGATAGCCGCCAGGAGCGTACATACAGATTTTTTTGGGGAGGGGGGGGGGGTATAAAGAAAATGGGACCTATTGATGCACGGGCCCCTGATACGAGTGACACTGCCTTCAGCGAGCAGGTGCGATTTTTCTAGTGGTGGGGGCATACACCCCCGAGCAAATTTTGGAATCTAGAAACATTTAAATGTCATTTCCTGTACTTTGTGGGGGGGGGGGGGGTTCAGAGTCATTTGTTCAGTGATGAGTTCCTACCTTTACACTCACCCCCCAACATTTACGCATTGTTATCTGAATTGTCCGCACTTTCTATGCTACTTTGGGAATCAATGCTTTCGCACATACGACACAAGTCTAATTTATTTGGTTTAATAGGACTAGAAATGGTTTTACAACAGATGTTGTGGATGGTGATGATATATAAGGAATTTGTTTTCATCGCAAGAAAATTTTGGAATATTTGATGGCCGCAAACGCGTTTTACTGCTATTCCAGTCCTAAAATTAGTGTTTTATTAGATTTCGGGTCCAAGTATATTCAGACCCCCCCCCCCCCCAGGAAAACAATTGGGGGGGGGGGGGTCCGGGGGCAAGACAATTAGCCGTCATTTCCTTGCATCTGTAGACATTCCAAGAGCTATTTGGCTGATACGTTTGGAGAGGACATATTTGGGTCTGAAAAAAGGCACTTTCAGCAGTAAAAAAGGGCCTCGCTGGACCCGCCTCTGATTAATGTGTGTGTGCTGATTTGTTCTGGGAAGCCGGTATCGGACTGTGTAGAAAACCTTGGGCAAATTTCATTTCATTTATTTCAAATATGTCAAGACGGACTCGCACCGCTCCTCTGGTAATTTATACATATAAACATAACATTCATTTACATCAAGCCTGGAATAAGTTAAATATTCTTTAATATGGTACTGACTTTGCTTGGCCTGTTGGCACACAAGAAATATACACGTACTATTGGTTTATGAACAGTTTTGATGAGCCGGTCAGGTGAGTAGTTGGTATGTGTAATGTCCGTGAGACCGACTGTATAGGCCCCTCTCATTCAAGGAAATTAATCTTAGTTAATGGCACATCCGGACTATATGCACATACAAAATACATATTAAAGCAATTTTAAAGTCTCGATTTGACATAATATTAAATATTGAATTTAAATTCATGTTTTGACTTGATTATATATTATGAAAGCCTCTTAATATTATTTATAGTCATGTAGGCTATACCGTGTGCTTAATTTAAAATTCATGTTAAGACTACTTAAATAAACATACTATTGTACTAAGATTTGATAGTCTACACATGAGCGACGATAACATGTAATATTTGTAAGTAAACCATTGTATATTTAATTTGTAGGCTGTCGTATAAGTACTTTACTATATCGGATTTAGATCAGTCTTTGCTATTTGAATAAGATTATGTTTGGATTATATTCTCGACCACTGAACTGTTGAAGTGGGATTATTATTAGATTAATGGGGACTTACGGTGTACGTGTTAACTATCTATCAAACGTATGCTCATTGGCGTAGCACGGTGTGGGTGGGGGGTGGTCTCTGGCGTGTAATGCCCGTTGAAATATGCCCCCAAGTATGTAGTTAAAATGCGCTTGGAGTGGCATGTTGCACTCAATTACAGGCTGAAAATAATTCTGCCTACATACCAATTGCTTCCATTCAAAACCATTATTATTAGGTTATTACGATTAGTGATGTGACATACTCTATACGATTTAAAAAAATCGAAAGAAAGTTCGAAAATTTAAATTTTCATTTTTCTTTCTATGTCGACACAAAAAAAATATATGAAATCGACATGATGGTGCTATTGCTAGCAATCATTAAACATGGAAAATCAATATGTAAAATCGCTGAAGAAAGAAATTTTCATTTCTCTGAAGTATATTTGTTTCCACATGATACAAACTGCGTGACAAGGTGGGATTTTCTGTTGCTGTGAAAATGGTTTATTTATCAGATGTTAGACTTCTTCAGCAAACTCTCGTTTAGGGAAAAAGATGTATGGAGAGAGAAGGAAATGTGAAGAAAAAAATGTGATTTCATTGTATGTCCAACCGAATATGGATCGAAGAAGAAAGGGGGTGTTGTAATGTGAGGAAGATGTGATATTAATTTCAATTCGTACCTTACACTGAAAAAACACTTGTGTTGGATCTCAACACAAGTACTTGTGTTAAAACTAATCCACACAAGTTTGTGTTGTTTTGCATTGCATTAACACAAACTTGTGTAGATTTGTAAAAATCTTGTGTGTTTTTATATCAGTAACACAAGTATTGTGTGGGCCTACCGTCAACCAACGATTTTTTGGGGGTTTTTTTGTTTACAAAGTCAGAATTCGGGAGTTCACAAGTTTAAGAAAAGTAATAAAAGGCTTAATTCAAATCCCGAAAATTACATGCTGTTCTTCACTGGAAGAGTGTGAGCACTAATTAATCAGACAATTGCCTGGCAGACTTGAATGTTAATTGGTGTTAAGTTGTCTGTAAAGATGAAATGTCTGGTTGTCTTTTTTTTATTGATCCAATAAACTGATATATGAAAGGAATATATAGTGTACATGTGATTTTCAGCACCCTTGTGTTTGTCAAAATTGATTCAATCTGCATTGGAAAACAATGAGTAAAACACTTAGTAATGTAATTGGTTGATGTAATCGAAATTTGACAGTATATTGGTTAACTAGACAGTAACCAATCAAATTTAAGTTTCAGAAATTTCAACACAAGTTTCAACACAAGTTTCAGAAATTTCAACACAAGTTTCAGAACTTTCAACACAAGTATTGTGTAGATTTTCACACAAGTTTCAACACAAGTTTGTGTTGTTTGACAAATTTTAACACAAGTCTTGTGTTGTTTCAGCATTTAACACAAGTTTGTGTTGTTTCAACACAAGTTTGTGTTGTTTCAACACAAGTTTGTGTTGTTAAATAGTAACACCCAGTTTGTGTTGTTTCAACACAAGTTTTTTTCAGTGTATCGTTGTCGTTACTGTATGATGTGTCGATAAAAGAATGTTACTAAGACGTTTAAAAGAGATTCATAGAAATATGAGGCTGGAATAGTGGAAATGCTCTAAACAGCGTTCTCGGATTTGGCAAATTAAAAAAAATTCTAGAGGTCGGGGGAAAAGAACCCCACGCCCCCTTCCCTATCTTTTGATAACGTGGGCGGGTTGTAGTGGCTGTGTGCTTTGGACTTGTCAAGCATAGCACCTGTGTTGAGAAGTAAAATGTGTCCTGTCGTTCCGTGTAATGTCAGGTCAGTTGACTTATAGAGTGTAGGCTTGTCCTCACTTGCATGTCACACCTAACGACAACCAGCGGCTGCCAGGCAGGATACGCCCACATTTTCGAGAGATGAATAGAGAACTAGCTAAAAGAAAGTGATTTTTCCTACAATCAAGGGCCATAATTATTCATAAAGGTACAATTCGATATGCGCAAATATCAAAAGGAACGAGATCTTTGGATTATAAACATGCATTTCAAGTTTCATCAAAATCAGATTAAAATTGTGACCTCTATAGTGCCCACAACCTTGATATACCATATTTTTTTTTTATAGTATTCGCGTACAAGCGGCGGCCATTTTGTCCGTCAGTTTTGGTCCGATTTTCAGGAATTCGAACTCACCATTCATAACTGTGTAACGGTGATATAATCAAACGGTTTTTTTTTAAACCGGGTAATAATTTTGACCTCCAGAGGGACCACAAGCTAATAAAGGCGATTTTTCGTACAATCAGGGGCAATAATTCAGGACGTTACGATCCGATATGCGCAAATATCGAAAGGAACCAAGATCTTTGGGTTATAAACATGCATGTCAAGTTTCATCAAAATCTGTTGTGGCCTCTATAGGGTCCACAAGCTAAAACGTGATTTTTCGTACAACCAGTGGCCATAATCCATGAAGTTTCAATCCGATACATGCCAGTATCGAAAACAACCGATGGATAAACCAATATTTCAAGTTTCGTCAAAATCGGATAAGAATTGTGACCTGTAGAGTCCACAAACAAATTGTAGACGGACGGACGCACGTCCGGACGGACAGGGGCGACGGCATAATACAGCCACATGAAAATGTGGACGTATAAAAATACAAATATTATATGTAGGTAAAGTGTCAACGAGATGTAGAGCATTCTAACTCTTTCTCGGTAGATACCAAACGCCAGTACATTTCCATATAAAATATATTTATGGTGGTCTGTATATCATTCCAGTCGACATGTCGTGTGCGACTACTCTATAAACTATTGCAAAACTAGTTAATTTTGCTTATTTTTCCATTTTATAATTTCCAGATTATTTTATTGGGACAGGGATGAATAGGAGATTAGAAATTGTTGCCTTGCTGTAATTCTGATGATGACGTTTAAACTATTCGCCTATTCATCTAAAGGCCTATTTCTAGTACCATTATTCATAAAATAAAATCAGTTAGATATATAAACATACCTTATTATATATGATAATAGATAATTGTATTCCTTTTTGGTTATTGTCACAACAGATTGTATTGTAGAAAATATCACTATACTGTTTGTATGGGTTGAATTCCTATTGCGGGTAAACGAACGTGTTACAGCTCTACACCGTCGCTAGGGCTCGCGTCATGGGATTAGCCTACAGGTTATTTTGAGCATATTGACGAGGACTTATGCTTGACTGATCACTTATAATTAGTGATATGTAACGAATCATTTGAGTAGATTATGACAATAGTCCTATCAATGGTGATTTATCCTCTCATATTAAGCGAAATGCGTATATGATTGTATAAGTAATATATATATTTTGCGTCATGGTTCTAAGTTTTTGTGCCCCTTCCCAAATGGCCTAAAAACACGCTGTTAAATGCAATTGGCAACTTAACAATCATAATCATAATGCAATGAAATGAGGTTTAACGTCCTACTGTTCTGCTCCTAAACTGGGCTAATGAAGACGGGCATACGCCATACAGTGTGCTATGCGGGAAATTTTGCCCGGGCAGTGGCACTACGGTCTACTCTTAAATCGAATTCCAACTGCCAAGGGATATTTACATGCGCGTCAATGTGTACACGGGACCTCGGTTTTCGCACCATCCGTACGACTAGACAGCTGTCATTGACAAGGGGAAACCACGCCGGAAAATCTGGATGAACTTTCTCGGCGAATGCAGGGATCGAACACCCGACCTCCAGGCTAGCGAGCCAGCGTCTTTCCCACTTAGCCACGTGATTCGCCCATGCTTAACGGAGCTAGCCCCCTAATATTTGGGACGTATATTGACACGAATGGATCGCAACTCATGTAATAATGTAATATGAATGTATATAAACTGATTTACATTCAATCGCTTCTGTTTTTACTCGGATTTCAAATCAGTAATGTTCTGCGAAATACGTCAGAAGTCTCAGTCGGATGGTAATCTCTAGCGTCTGTTTATTCCAGTCTACACTGACAGTATTAATTGCAGATAAAAATATTATGTCTGGTAAAATGTTTATTTTTATCTTCAATATTGGATATCAGAAGTCCATCTTTCCCGGCAAGATAACACCATCAATGTTGATTTAAATTGACAAATAATTGCGTTTTCCATGTCGAAGACTCTGGATTGGCTACTTTAACCAGTGTCAAAGTGTGTCAGACAAGACAAATCATGGGTCACCATTCCCCAGATTCGACGAATCGGGAGTAGGGCTAGGTGTTTTTTCATGCAAACCTACAGTTTTTTTTATAATATTCATCGGGACAATTTAGGCAAAAATATTACCGCTATCCCGATTATAATGTAACGAGGCCGTTAATTTCAAGACTACTTCGTCGATCATGACGGGCCATATTGAATGTCTCTGTCGCTGATCCGGCTAAATGTTTGCGTTTCGTTTCAGTCGGTATGCATCCTCAACTGAGTGGTTATCTAAAGTTACAGTGTTAGTCCGGTAGCCAGGTGGGTTTTTTTTCAACATGGAAGGTGCTGAAGATTTGGGTCGCTAGTGGTGTATGACTTGGTTAGAGGAACCAAGAAATCAAATTCTTAAGTTGCGCCATTTGTAGGTATGGCAGGGGCAGTCACCAATAGTACCCCCCCCCCTCACCCACCCAATTGGTTTAATCAACATGGGTCTTGATTGGTGTCTGCAATAACATGACATAGACCTATGTTTAAATGACTAATAAGTATGAAGGAATTGGGCGATAATCACTGCTTCAGAGATCCGGATATTTTACTGCTTGTCAATAATTTGTTTTATTAATAATCACGGCTGATGTTCTTTCTTACGTCCATTTGCCACCAAAATATGAATTCTTAAGTTAGTCACTTAGTGGTTGTGAATCGTATGATCATTCTCTGCAGTCTTTTTGTCGCACCTTTAATGTAAATTAAACTTCTAATTTAGGGTCATTATGTGGAAATCAGCATTATTCCCAATGACCACCAGAAATTTCCTTCCTAAGTTGATGATAATGCCTTCTGATATCATTCCGTGCAATTTAATTGTGCTTGTGCTGTATTCGTTACCACTTGGAAATATGGTGTTTCCCACTAGGAAATAGTAAATACTTAAAGTAGCTAAGTCTCTAACTCATCATCCAAAATTTTCAACATTGAAAACACGAATTATTTGTCAATTTAAATCAACATTGATGCTGTGATCTTACCAGAAAAGGGTGGGTTTCTGATATCCAATATCTAAGATAATGCGTTTCAGCCCCAGTTGTAAAAAGAGACTCGAGGGACGAGGCTAGACACATTGCACCAAATCAAACGGCGTATGTAGACTGGAATAACCAAGCACTAGAAATTTGCATTCGATTGAGACTGCTGGCTTAACTCGCCGAACATAACTGATTTGCAATTAGAGTAAAAGAGGAAACCATTGAATGTAAATCAGTTTATATACATTCATATTAAGAGTATTAAATGCGGTCCGACCCATTTGTGTCAATTTCTAGGTCCCAAATGTTAGTGATTTAGCTCCTTTAATTACCACACTTGTAGTGTTCGGGTGGAAAAATCAACATGACTGTCATACCTTCAAGGATTATTAAAACCCCTAATCATCATTTGTGAAATTTAAATCGCTAAAAGGAATATCAGTCCAGAGGCATTTCAGTTCGGTTCAGTATTTACAAAGATTATGATGGATTGAAAATTTATCAACGTTCGGCATCCAATGCATACGATATAAACAAGCAAGTATTGGTCAATCTTTTGATGGGTAGCTTTTTAAAATCCAATTGAATTCAAGCTAGGAAATATCTACATATACCGTTGATACTTTATGGTCTATATTGGTTTAGTTTTCTTAATTTAATGTTAAATAATCAATCCAAGAACAATTTATCGTATATAAAACGGTGAAATATTAGATAAAGTCTATTGTCAATGAGCGGCACGGTCAATGAATTAGCTTAGCATATACCCAATTAATTGTTACGGTATGTAGACATTTTAAATTCAAAGAAACGCAGGACGTTAGTCCCGAAATGACCTAATTTGTGTCGAGTTGGCGTTAAACCACAGTTACTGGAACAATTTTGTTGATTCATATCGACCGTACCGTCCTAAATCTTGATCTGTTAGTACAAAATGGAAAGACGGGTACTTTCTCTTTTTCTGTTTGATTTATTTCTTGTCATTGTTCAGGAAATGTATCCCATTATGTAAAATTCTATAAATTACGTATTCAGATCGATATGCACATCCACAACAAACATATAGGAACTACAAAAATAGTATAATTAACGTTCGAAACTTTCAACCTTGGCTGCCATCTTGTAACGCCATATGTCGTGAACTCGATATAGTTTTTGTATTTACGAACGCTATTTACTAATTCGTTAGTCGTATTTTCTATAAATTATAAAACCGAGGAGTAACGAATACAGCATTGGTTTCACACTCGAACCTTACATGTTGCTTGAAATTTTAATTACCGATGGGGGCCAAGTTGTATTTTCCTTATTTTTGAAACTATGTCATATACTTTTAGCTATATCTCATATTTCCGTTCCTAGCAGCATAAAACATGCCCATGCGTTTTGTGTGATATACCTGGAATAGATGACGGTCCAGTAGTTCTGAGTAAAATAGAAAATTTACTAATTGGTTACCTTTGACCTCTTCTCAAGTGACCTTTTCGCCCAAAATCACATTCTTAAGCAATATTTCCTAATTCAGAACACATTCCTCTATGAATTGCCATTGAAGTGAAACTTGCACCTATTCCATGTTGAATAATATACCATTTTTTTTTCCTTTTTCTTTTTTTTGTGCGTGTGCTTGGGGGGGGGGGGGGCGTTAATTTGGATGACTTCTCCTACCACACCCACCACTGGCGCAACTTATGAAATGAGTTTCTAGGATCTTCTAACCCAGCCATACCCCAGTAGCATCCCAAACCTTCCGCACATTCAATGTTTAACAAAACCTACCTACCGTAGCTCCCGGACTACATGTAATAATAAAACAAAATAGAATAAGAACAATAATTAATATGCACTCAGGTAATTTATTTTATCAACATCCCCCACCCTCCTCCAAATAATAAAAAAGAAATTTGATGAATAAATATGAAAATGATCAAATTAATCATATGTCACGCCCATTTGGGGTAGTGCGAGTTATTAATAGACAATTTTTCCCTTAATTTTTTTTCTCCCCTTTTCCTGAATTTTTAGGTTGACTTTTTGGTCTAGAATTGGAGAAAATGGACCAAATTTGCAATTTCATAGCAGTTTTGGGTAATACTGATGATATTACAGCGGAGAAATAGGGGGTGTAAAGTGTCTTTCTGCAAAGCAATCATTATATCAGAAGTGAGATTTTCACTCCAGTCAACTTCAAATCCCCGTAGCAAAAAATTTAACAGTCAATCCCGTACAAATTTATGATGAGGAAATTGCCAAATGTGGTCTCCAATGTGCCTATAAAGATTGGAACCAACGGAATGTTGAGCAAAAAGCTACAGCCTGTGATGTTACAGCCATTTAGCATTGAAGTCAATGGGCAAATAATTACTAGTCTAACTCCCCATGGTTTTCATGGCAGTTACTTCCCTTACATTCTACCGGAAGTAAACAGACGTCGCAGAACCGCGTCAAGAAAGAGATTTGTCATCTGCTTTTTTTTTTTTAATGAACATAGATCTATTTTTTGCTAGGCCTTTTTTCAATATAGATGGTTGTTACAGATTCTTGTCTTTTTCCTCCTTCAATTATGAAGGTTCGATTCACAAACATGCACGGTGTGGACCATATTTTGGAACTCCACCAAGATTTGACCGTGGATAAAGCCAAAATCAAATGTTTGGACTATTTTCACAACTCGGCAGAGAGTATGAAAATGTCGCTGTATCATAAATTGGTTTTAGTGCGAAATGGGAAAGTTTTAACTGAAGGATTGTCACTTCAACAAGAAGGAGTTAGAGATAATGGTACATAAACTTTTGTAATAATTGCTGGCAATGTAGTGTAGTATAAGTAGTTCAGTTCTTAACATACACTATACACTGTACTGTAGTAGGCCTAACTACAGGTCAGTTAAATCATGGACCTCCATGGATGGTTGAATCCTTGTCGAAAAAGTTTGGCTTCCTGGTCAATTTTATTGGCCAACTTTTTACTGCTAGTGCTAAACGGTGGCGTGTCAGTCCCTGTGAATGCCTGACCAATTGTTAATTAAAATTTCGAATAAATATATTTTCATGTGGACGTATTATCTATTATGTCGTCGCCCCTGTCCAATTTGTTTGTGGACTCTCTACAGGTCACAATTCTTATCCGATTTTGACGAAACTTGAAATATAGGTTTAGCTCCATAAGATCTCGGCTGCTTTCAATATTGGCATGTATCGGATGGAAACTTCATGGATTATGGCCCCTGATTGTACGAAATATCATGTTTTTAGCTTGTGGACCCTATAGAGGTCACAATTTTGAACCGATTTTGTTGAAACTTGACATGCATGTTTATAACCCCAAGATCTTGGTTCCTTTCGATATTTGCGCCCATCGGATCGTAACTTCCTGAATTATGGCCCCTGATTGTTCGAAAAATCGCCCTTTTTAGCTTGTGGTCCGTCTTGAGGTCAAAATTATTATCCGATTTAAAAAACTGTTCGATCATATCACCGTTACATGGTAATGAAGGCTCAGGTCGGATTTCGTGAAAATCGGACCTAAATTGACATACAAAATGGCCGCCGTTTGTACGCGAATAGTGTGAAAATATGTTATTTCAAGGTTGTGGACCCTATAGAGGTCACAATTTTGAACCGATTTTGATGAAACTTGACATGCATGTTTATAACCCCAAGATCTTGGTTCCTTTTTATATTTGCGCCCATCGGATCCTAACTTCCTGAATTATGGCCCCTGATTGTCCGAAAAATCGCCCTTTTTAGCTTGTGGTCGCTCTGGAGGTCAAAATTATCATCCGATTTAAAAAACCGTTTGATTATATCACCGTTACATGGTAATGAAGGTTGAGTTCAAATTTTGTGAAAATCGGACCCAAATGTACAGAGAAAAAGGCCCCTGTTTGTACGCGATCAGTGTGAAAATATTTTATATCAAGGTTGTGGACCCTATAGAGGTCACAATTTTGAACTGATTTTGATGAAACTTGACATGCATGTTTATAACCCGAAGATCTTGGTTCCTTTCTATATTTGCACCCATCGGTTCGTAACTTCCTGAATCATGGCCCCTGATTGTACGAAAAATCACCCTTTTTAGCTTGTGGTCTCTCGGAGGTCAAAATTATTATCCGATTTAAAAAAACGTTTGATTATATCACCGTTACATGGTAACGCAGATTGAGTTCAAATTTTGTGAAAATTGAACCAAAATTGACAGCTGTCTTGTCAGGCCATCCATCCTTCATCACTAACAAGGGGAAACCATGCCAGAAAATCTAGATGAACTTTGTCACCCAATGCAGGGATCAAACACCCAACCTCAAGGCTGCCGAGCCAGCATCTTACCCACTTAGCAACATGATTCCCAGTCGAATTTGAAGCCTACTGAAATGCACCTTTATAACCCAAAGATCTTAATTCATTTCGATATTTACACATATTCTAACTTAATGATGTAGGAAAAATCACTTTCGGTATTGCTTGTTCTCTATCCATCTCTCCAAAATGTGGGCGTATCCTGCCTGGCAGTGCCAGTCTATCTTTTTTTGTGGTATTGTCCAGATTATAAATATTTGACAGATTATCATTGAAATTATTACGATTTTAATAAATCTTAGCTGTGGTATTTACTGGTATCATCCAGATTATAAATATTTGACATATTTTTATTAAAATTATTATGATTTTGATAAATCTTAGCTGATTACAACATGCAAATTGCAGTTTTAAAATTGGTACTAGGATTTCTGAAGACTTACTATACAACATTTTGATTACATTATTGATGTTGATCTCAGATTTTAGAATCCAATTAGAATATTTTTTGATTAAGTAAAAGATTTGGGGTAGCATTTGATGTATATTTTCACAAAATAATTTTTCAAACAATTTCTTCTGTGATCTGAAACTTTGGCCTGAAATCCCTACATGAAAATAAGCTTTTACCCCAATTTGATTGAAATGCAGATCTATATTTCGTTTCTTTTTTTTTATATTTTCGATGGTCTACACTACATGAAGATCTGACTGGTTGTTGCAATAGGTCACTTCAGAAGTCATATACGATTACGAGCGACTGTTGACCCTATGACATCAGACATTTGATTAAATCTATATTTTTCTACAACCATGTATACGCCGCTGTATGTTTGAAGCTACATAAACTATTATTCTCTGACCATTAATTCTTTTTACCCCTCTTATCCACAGATGAAATTTTATTGCTGAAGAAAAGAATACAACCATCACCTTATGAAGCCACAGAAAAACAAAGTGTAAGTTGAAACATTCAAAATGTGATTACCATGCCACTGACTGAAGTGGGATGGTTTTGATCCCAAGCTTGTGCATGACAGTTATTCAGGTAGTGCATGACAGTTATAAGGTAGTAGCCGCAGTGTCGACTTGTTCCAGAGGGCCCTAGCCTAGAAAATTTTGAAAATTATATATACGGTATATATAGTTGTAGATGAGATTTAGAGCACATTTTGTTGGTTTAGTAGATACAAACTGAAACCGATGATTTTGTTGTGCAAATGCTGTATTATATGTTATGTCATATTTAAATCCTAAACTAAATAATAGGTGATACTCAGTAATTGTGCTGATTTTAGAGAATTACATCCCCATACTTTTAAAGTCAGTTTAGGTTATTGTTAGTCTCATACTAACCATTGAATCCAAATAACAATTATATATATTGGAATAAAATAAGGCATTCAACTATGAGGTAGAAATCTGATTACAACTAGCTAGTACAAGAGATATCTTTTAAATAGTGTGAATACTAGTAACTTGCTCAAGCGCTGAAATAAGCGGCCGGACACAGACAATGTCCGTTCGAATTGACCCCTTTTGACAGGCCAAATTGCCTTTAGTCCGGAAATAATTGTCCGTCCGAGTTTGGGTAAAACAGTAAGCCAAAATTAGTAATTTCATTCGCGAACTCGAGTCAATCACTAATTATTACTAGACACGAAGTCCAGGCACAAAAATATCAACTACCCGAGTCATAGTGAAAATGTTACTATTTATATCTAGGGCGCGTGCAGATAAAACAATCAATAATTTTTAGAATCGGCGTTTTTACGCTGGTTATATCAACCACCCGGGTCCTAGTAAAAATATTACTATTTTTTATAGAATCGGCTCAAAATCCAGACTCAAAAATATCAACGACCCGAGTCATAGTGAAAATGTTACTAATTATATCTCGGCCGTGTGCAGATAAAATAATCAATAACTTTTAGAATCAGCTTTTTTTACGCTCACGCTGGTTATATCAACGAACCGAGTCACAGTAAAAATATTCCTTTTTTTTTTTTAATCTGCTCTTTTACGCTGGTTATATCAACGACTCGAGTCATAGTAAAAATATCATTATTTACATGTATCTCGGCCGCGTGAAGTTAAAATAATGAATAATATTGAGAATCGGCTCTTTTACGCTGGTTATTCGAGCCTACGTGTAGCAGCTAGCTTTGCGTTACTTTCGTATATGATTAGCTCTGAATCACACCTAACATGGTCATGACATGTAATTATACAAATCATTAGTAATAAAAGTAAAAATATTTAAAATGTTACAAGAAAATGTTCAAGTTGACTATGGGTGTAATTAGGGAGAGACTTTTTATACGAAAATTAAAATATCTCACTTTATTGGACACATCCGATGTGAATGTAATAGAAGAGCCTTGAAAACATGTCGAATAAAATAACTTCTTATTTTTCCCAAACCATGGGCACGGGATATCACAGCTAGTCTGACCGTTCAAGAAAATTTTAAGATAGTTACTGTGTCTAATGTCTCTCAAAATGACATTTCTAAACGGGGATGTCGCCGTCACTACCAGTAGTTCGAAAATTACATACAATAAGAATCGTAGAAAAGTGGATCAAAAATGACGTAGCCAAATCCAATGCTGATGTGTGGCTAACATACGAAGAAGACGATGGTTTTGTGACTACACTAAAATGTGAACTCTGTAAAAAGTATTTTTAAACATATCAAATATATGAGGGAATTTTCCACTGCATAGAATAATGGTATTTGTCAGGCTGAAAATCTGAAATATCCGGTCGAAAATCAGTTCAGCCTTAGCAGTTATTTCAAGGCTTGAACTTGCTTATAATGTAGTTTAACTCAGTCAATATGAGTAAGCTTAAATAACGTATAGTAAGCTTATGGGGTGCAAGAATAACTTAAGATTTCTGAAACTATGCAATGTTCAGCATCCCATTTTACTGTATATTGTATCTCTTATAGTTATACCCACTATTTTCTACATCACTTGATAGTAGAATCAGTGAAAGACATGGGCATTGTGTACAAATATAAAACAAAAAATACATCATTTCATGGGTTCCATTGTAATCTTTCAAGGAAAGGATCAGTTTAATTTATTTCTCATAAAATTTGTTTTTTTTTTTGTGGTTTTTTTTATAGAGAGATGATAGAAAAGGACCAGATATGGAAAGCATTAAACGTGCCACTGCTAACATACCTAAATCAGCTGTTGAAGCTGTACAAGAAGATACAACTTTAAATGTAGATGTAAGGAATTAAAATCATAAAGTTTCTGTTCTACTTGTGTGTGCAACCTCAGTATGAGCTACTTGAGCATTTCCATGGCAATATTCTCCCTAGTTTCATGCTTTGTCTCAAAATAACTAAAGTGTTGTGTAGGTAAGAGGTTAAAGTTATGATGATCCAACAGTTTCTATTTTCTAACACAAAATAAAGTTTACAGTGACTTTGATCAACTTTTATGAAAATTTTAGGCTCCCAAGTTCATATACTACCTACAAGGTCATATATACCTACAAGTAAAGAATGCATTGATGACATCAATCTTACCCCTGATCTTTCAACATGGCGTCCTCAAGCTGAACAATATGCAATGGTTTTAGTACATTGTCAAGTTTCGTCAAATTCCTTTATTTTGAATCAAAGTTAATTGTTATTTCTGATTTTAGTACCTATTGATATGTGTCTGTTGTTAGAAGAATACTGTGAACCATCTATTTTGCAATTAACATGTTTTTTTTATCTTTTCAGTTTCAAACAGAATTAAGACGAATTCTTATATCATTAATAGATGCATCACAGAGAATTTTGTGTTTAAATCCAGAAGCAAGTAAAGTTTTTAAACAGGCAGAAGGTATGAATTTAACAAATTTACAATATTATAATGTAATGTAAGTTTACTGCCAGCCATCTAAAAATAAATTATGTTTCTCAGGCACATAAATACTGCTGCATGTTCCATTTTTTTCGACATACAGTAATCCAGCACTTGGCTCAAAGTTGACAACTACATGTACATATTTGAACATTTACATATTTTGAGAGAACATTTTGCTGCAGTGCTACATTGATGACGAATGATCAAGTGTCTTTTATGTAGTAAAAGGATTTATACCATTTTATTCAGATATTTTGAATGAACCAAGCAGAAAACCAAAAGTCGACACCGTTACCTTAAAACAACTAACAGATATGGGTTTTCCTGAAAATAGAGCCAGAAAAGCTCTCATACTTAATAAGTAAGTATGAATTTTACAGAACATAATTAAGGGTGTACTACTGCACACATCTGGTTTGTGAAACATAAAGATTTAATGTGATGATAATGTCTGCAATGGAGTGGTCAATATATTGCTTTTATAAATATATAGAAATTTGAAGGTCTTCAATGAAAAAGGTATTATTTTGATTGTTTATCTATAGAATGTCTTCAAATGGAAATGATATATTGTTATTTATAAAATGTCTACAATAAAACATCTGCATTAACATGACTATCATGTTATTTATATTTTATATGATTTAAAGTTATTATGTTCATATTGGGGCAGAATGTCTTAAATAAAATGGTAATCATATATTTGATAGAATGTCTGTAATGTCTGCAATGGAATGGTTACTTCAACATCAAGATGATGCTGATATAGATGAAGATGTACCAGAACCTGATGTAGATCAACCACAACCTGACGAAGAGGTATTGTTATTTTTATACGCCCACATTTTCATGTGGACTTATTATGCCGTTGCCCCTGTTCGTCCACAATTGTTTGTGGACTCTCTACAGATCACATTTCTTATCTGATTGAGACGTATGCTGGTATGAAACGTCGCTTATCATGAAATAGTTCCAAATCTTACTACTTCCTAGGGGTGATGATTTTCCGTTTCAAAAAATTGTAAATTCCGTTTTAAATATTTTAAATTCCGCTATTTTCTGTTTCAAAGCTGACCATATTCCGTTTTTATACGCCCACATTTTCATGTGGACGTATTATGTCGTCGCCCCTGTTTGTGGACTCTCTACAGGTCACAATTCTTATCCGATTTTGACGAAACTTGAAATATAGGTTTATCCCCATAAGATCTCGGTTCCTTTCGATATTGGCATGTATCGGATCAAAACTTCATGGATTATGGCCCCTGATTGTACGAAAAATCACGTTTTTAGCTTGTGGACCCTATAGAGGTCACAATTTTGAACCGATTTTGATGAAACTTGACATGCATGTTTGTAACCCTAAGATCTTGGTTCCTTTTGATATTTGCGGCTTTCGGAATGTAATTTCCTGAATTATGGCCCCTGATTGTCCGAAAAATCACCCTTTTTAGCTTGTGGTCCCTCTGGAGGTCACAATTATTATTCGATTTAAAAAACCGTTTGATTATATCACCGTTACACCCTAAGGAAGGTTCAAATTTCGGGAAAATCGGACGAAAATTGCCATACAAAATGGCCGCCGTTTGTACGCGAATACTGTTAAAAAATGGTATATCAAGGTTGTGGACCCTGTGGAGGTCACAATTTTGATTCGATTTTGATGAAACTTGAAATTCATGGTTATAACCCAAAGATCTTGGTTCCTTTCGATATTTGCGCATATCGGATCGTAACTTCCTGAATTATGGCCCCTGATTATACGCAAAATTGCCTTTTTTTTAGTTTGGAGGTCACAATTATTATCCGATTTGAAAAAACGTTTGATTATATTACCGTTACACCGTTAGGAAGGTTGAGATTGAATTTCGGGAAAATCAGACCAAAATTGCCACACAAAATGGCCGCCGTTTGTACGCGAATACTGTTAAAAAATGGTATATCAAGGTTGTGGACGCTGTAAAGGTCACAATTTTAATTCAATTTTGATGAAACTTGAAATTCATGGTTATAACCCAAAGATCTTGGTTCTTTTCGATATTTGCGCATATCGGATCGTAACTTGCTGAATTATGGCCCCTGGTTATACGCAAAATCCCCCTTTCTTTAGCTTGTGGTCCCTCTGGAGGTCACAATTATTATCCAATTTAAAAAAACGTTTGATTATATCACCGTTACACTGTAAGGAAGTTTGAGTTTGAATTTCGGGAAAATCGGACCAAAATTGACAGACAAAATGGCCGCCGTTTGTACGCGAATACTGTTAAAAAAAATGATATATCATGATTGTGGATCCTGTATAGGTCACAATTTTAATTCGATTTTGATGAGGATGGTTGAGTTCTAATTTCGTGAAAATCGTACCAAAATTGCCGGACGAAATGGTCGCCGTTTGTACGCGAATAGTGTAAAAATATGGTATATCATGGTTGTGGACTCTCTACAGGTCACAATTCTTATCCGATTTTGATGAAAAGTCACATTTCTAGGTTGTGTACCGTCACACCATAATCATTGTCGGTTTCGAATTTCATTAATATCAGACTGGAACTGACCTACTAAATGGCTGCTCCCAATACAGTATGAAATACAGGACTTAATAAAGATGTAGGAAAAATCACTTTCGGTATTGCTTGTTCTCTGTCCATCTCTCGAAAATGTGGGCGTATCCTGCCTGGCAGTGCCAGCCTATCTTTTTTAGCTTGGAGGTCACAATTATTATCCGATATAAAAAAACGTTTGATTATATTACCGTTACACCGTAAGGAAGGTTGAGTTCGAATTTCGGGAAAATCAGACCAAAATTGCCATACAAAATGGCCGCCGTTTGTACGCGAATACTGTTAAAAAATGGTATATCAAGGTTGTGGACCCTGTAAAGGTCACAATTTTAATTCGATTTTGATGAAACTTGAAATTCATCATTATAACCCAAAGATCTTGGTTCTTTTCAATATTTGCGCATATCGGATCGTAACTTCCTGAATTATGGCCCCTGGTTATACGCAAAATCCCCCTTTCTTTAGCTTGTGGTCCCTCTGGAGGTCACAATTATTATCCAATTTAAAAAAACGTTTGATTATATCACCGTTACACTGTAAGGAAGGTTGAGTTTGAATTTCGGGAAATTCGGACCAAAATTGACAGACAAAATGGCCGCCGTTTGTACGCGATTACTGTTAAAAAAATGATATATCATGGTTGTGGACCCTGTATAGGTCACAATTTTAATTCGATTTTGATGAGGAAGGTTGAGTTCTAATTTCGTGAAAATCGTACCAAAATTGCCGGACGAAATGGTCACCGTTTGTACGCAAATAGTGTAAAAATATGGTATATCATGGTTGTGGACTCGCTACAGGTCACAATTCTTATCCGATTTTGATGAAAAGTCACATTTCTAGGTTGTGTACCGTCACACCATAATCATTGTCGGTTTCGAGTTTCATTAATATCAGACTGGAACTGACCAACTAAATGGCTGCTCCCAATACAGTATGAAATACAGGACTTAAAGATGTAGGAAAAATCACTTTCGGTATTGCTTGTTCTCTGTCCATCTCTCGAAAATGTGGGCGTATCCTGCCTGGCAGTGCCAGCCTATCTTTTCTGGATAAAATGCTATTTCATAAATAAATGAATAAAGCATCTCAAAATATAAAACTGGCCATTTTAAACTAATGATAACAAATTATGAATTGTGAATGACTTTTATTTTTAATTCAAATAATTGTCCATGACTAGCTGTTCTTCCATTTTTATACGCCCACATTTTCATGTGGACGTATTATGTCGTCGCCCCTGTCCGTCCGTCCGTCCGTCCGTCCGTCCACAATTTGTTTGTGGACTCTCTACAGGTCACAATTCTTATCCGATTTTGACGAAACTTGAAATATAGGTTTATCTTCATAAGATCTCGGTTCCTTTCGATATTGGCATATATCGGATTGGAACTTCATGGATTATGGCCCCTGATTGTACGAAATATCATGTTTTTAGCTTGTGGACCCTATAGAGGTCACAATTTTGAACCGATTGTGATGAAACTTGACATGCATGCATCGGATCGTAACTTCCTGAATTATGGCCCCTGATTGTCCGAAAAATCGCCCTTTTTAGCTTGTGGTCCCTCTGGAGGTCAAAATTATTATCCGATTTAAAAAACCGTTCTACTATATCACCGTTACATGGTAATGAAGGTTGAGTTCAAATTTCGTGAAAATCGGACCAAAATTGACAAACAAAATGGCCACCGTTTGTACGCGAATAGTGTGAAAATATGTTATTTCAAGGTTGTGGACTCTATAGAGGTCACAATTTTGAACCGATTTTGATGAAACTTGACATGTATGTTTATAACCCAAAGATCTTGGTTCCTTTCGATATTTGCACCCATCGGATCGTAACTTCCTGAATTATGGCCCCTGATTGTCTGAAAAATTGCCCTTTTTAGCTTGTGGTCCCTCTGGAGGTCAAAATTATTATCTGATTTAAAAAACCGTTTGATTATATCACCATTACATGGCAATGAAGGCTCAGGTCAAATTTCGTGAAAATTAAACCAAAATTGACAGACAAAATGGCCGCCGTTTGTACGCGATTAGTGTGAAAATATGTTATATCAAGGTTGTGGACCCTATAGAGGTCACAATTTTGAACCGATTTTGATGAAACTTGACATGCATGTTTATAACCCAAAGACCTTGGTTCCTTTTGATATTTGCGCTCATTGATTCGTAACTTCCTGAATTATGGCCCCTGATTGTACGAAAAATCACCCTTTTTAGCTTGTGGTCCCACTGGAGGTCAAAATTATTATCCGATTTAAAAAAACGTTTGATTATATCACCGTTACATGGTAATGAAGATTGAGGTAAAATTTCGTGAAAATTGGACCAAAATTGACAGACAAAATGGCCGCCGTTTGTACGCGATTAGTGTGAAAATACGTTATATTAAGGTTGTGGACCCTATAGAGGTCACAATTTTGAACCGATTTTGATGAAACTTGACATGCATGTTTATAACCCAAAGATCTTGGTTCCTTTCGATATTTGTGCATATCGGATTGTAACTTCCTGAATTATGGCCCCTGATTGTACGAAAAATGACCTTTTTTTTAGCTTTTGGGTCAGAATTATTATCCCATTTAAAAAAACGTTTGATTATATCACCGTTACATCGTAATGAAGGTTGAGGTCGAATTTCATGAAAATCGGACCAAAATTGACAGCTGTTCTTGTCAGGCCATCCATCCTTCATCACTAACAAGGGGAAACCCTGCCAGAAAATCTAGATGAACTTTGTCACCCAATGCAGGGATCAAACACCTAACCTCAAGGCTACCGAGCCAGCATCTTACCCACTTAGCAACATGATCCCCAGTCGAATTTGAAGCCTACTGAAATGAACCTTTATAACCCAAAGATCTTAATTCATTTCGATATTTGCACATAGGAAAAATCACTTTCGGTATTGCTTGTTCTCTATCCATCTCTCGAAAATGTGGGCGTATCCTGCCTGGCAGTGCCAGCCTATCTTAACACATTATATTTACTGGTAATTAGTCAAACGGAACGAAAAGTTAATTTTGAAATTCACATCTTCCTTCCACATCACCATTGTAGAAGTAATGCCTAGCGAAGACGTCATTTTTTTGCCGGCCACAAGCTGACTTTTTTCTGTAGCTTGATGCTTTTTGGAATTAATGTCTTTAATTTTATCAACGCGTCAGAAATCTACGCTGTGACAATCTTCATAAATGTTTGCAGGGAATTGCCGTGCCCTATTGACAGCAGAAAGGTTTATAACCCTGTGGGCGCGTTTCATTTTTATACGCCCACATTTCACAATTTTGTACGCGAATAGTGTGAAAATATGTTATATCAAGGTTGTGGACCTTATAGAGGTCACAATTTTGAACCGATTTTGATGAAACTTGACATGTATGTTTATAACCCTAAGATCTTGGTTCCTTTCGATATTTGCGCCCATCGGATCGTAACTTCCTGAAATATGGCCCCTGATTTTCCGAAAAATCGCCCTTTTTAGCTTGTGGTCCAAAAGGAGGTCAGAATTATTTTCGATTTAAAAAAACGTTTGATTATATCACTGTTACATGGCGGACAAATTGACGGACAAAATGGCCGCTGTTTGTAGTACACGAATAGTGTGAAAATATGTTATATAAAGGTTCAATCTGTTTCATAGAGAATTACTTACGAATTATCTCTGTAACAGACGACTATCCACAACAGGTGCGTTGACTGCACGCGCCGTTAGTCATTAGCTCAACGGCTCGTGCAATGTTTACTTAACACCTAACTGCTTCGGGCAAAATGATGCATTTTACTCATGTTAATACCCATTTACACTAAATAGGAAATATTTTTTAACTACAAATACTTCAAACGTCTTTATTTATTTTTCTTTTACCTCAAAAAAATGTTTGAGAATTTAATTTGTCGGAGTAAAAAAGTTAATATGCCGTACTCATTAAGCCTCGTCAATGTCATGCTTATCAGTGATTGTAGCGGCCAAGCGAATATTCACTGCAGGATCAGTTTGATAAAGGTTGTGGACCTTATAGAGGTCACAATTTTGAGCCGATTTTGATGAAACTTAACATGTATGTTTATAACCCAAAGATCTTGGTTCCTTTCGATATTTGCGCCCATTGGATCATAACTTCCTGAAATATGTCCCTGGATTGTCCGAAAAATCGCTTTTGTTAGCTTTTGGTCCCTCTGGAGGTCAAAATTATTATCCGATTTAAAAAAAACGTTTGATGGTAATGAAGAGAGAGTTTGAATTACGTGAAAATCGGCTAGAATTGACGGACAAAATGGCTGCCGTTTGTACACACATAGTGTGAAAATATGTTATATCAAGGTTGTGGACCCTATAGAGGTCACAATTTTGAACCGATTTTGATGAAACTTGACATGTATGTTTATAACCCAAAGATCTTGGTTCCTTTCGATATTTGCGCCCATTGGGTCATTACTTCCTGAATTATGTCCCCTGATTGTACGAAAAATCACCCTTTTTAGCTTGTGGTCCCTCTGGAGGTCACAATTATTATCTGATTTAAAAAAATACGTTTGATAATAAAAACCAAACAAATTTTAATGATTTTCTGATAATTCCTTAATATGCGACAACTCTTGTTGACTGCCCGGACGATTTGGCTGCTGTGTGGGCGTATGTTTCGTTGCCTGGCAACCTATTTTTTAAGCAGACGACGCCATTATGATTTCGCTCGACTGATTGTTGTAGTCGCGATGTATCAAGACAAGCTTTGTAGTTTTTACGTGAATAAAGGCTGGATGCACTAGACTACGATATATTTGTGATATCAAGTGGTTAAAGCGGATAAACACGAGCCACCATAGATCGTATATAAGTACAGTTCTATGGAGCCACGAACCCAGCAATAAAAAAGAAGCATAAATGAAACGATTTTTACTTTTATGAAATTGCTATATAAAGACATAAGAAAGAAATAGATATCATTATTGAATTCAACTAAACAGTAATTGTATTATGAGGGATAAATGGATTCGAAAGACAGGTTTTCATATGAGTAAATTCATATTACAAAATGATGAAATGAAAGTAGCCTATACCACGCGATATCGTTCAATATTTTCGATTTTTTCATGAATAGAAAGTCGATAAATACAAAGTTTTGTTGAGATTTTATTTAATATCAGAAAAAAATCGGCTTTTCTGTATTTTTCCGTGTGAGATTTCAAATTCCGTTTTGAGTGCCAAATTCCGTGATTTCCGCGTTTTTTCCGCACCTTTTGATGTCACGTGATTACTGTCAGACATTCCATGGCTTCTAGATGCTGATGAAAAATAGAAATAATTTTGAGATTTGTATTGTTATGCTTGGCTATTTTAAAATTTTGACATAATTTGTATCATTAAATAATAACTCAAAATATAGATCATACTTTATTAATTAGTAATATTACCAAAAAATAAGTTCGCATTAGATGTTGTATTTTTAACTATAGTTCTAGAAATAGTGGGAGAATGTCATGTAATAGCCACTGTTGACAGACTGGTCAAGAAGCTATCGCTTTGATGTATCATTCATTACAGCATGAACTAATATAAACATACAGGTGCTCTCCGTGCCGATCACTTTATGGAATTATATCATAATTAACACTTAAAATATGATAATCTCAACTTTATTAATTAATGATACAGCAAATAATAATAGATGGTGCCCATTTTTGATTGTGTAGGAAGCATGACCCAGTTATTATTTCAAAAAAACATTGTTGGTTTTTGATTCCCGCAGTAAAATAGTACCATGTGTTTCCCAAGTAAAAATAGCATATAACTACATCGATTAACTTGCCATTCGAGACATTTTAATTTGTAATAGTTTTATATCGACCACTATCGGTAGTTGTATCTGTATCAGCTGATATGTTTCACTGTCAATATCTGATATCAGTAAAACTGATAGGTACCATATCGGGCCATTACTACAATTTTCAGATTAACCTACTTTTATGGTACCTTGCGATATCTGAACTTTAAAAATGATGCTATAATTGTTTATCTATTTTAGCCACAGGGTGCTGTAGGAGGAGTTGAATGTGCATCAGGAGAAAGTCCAAAAGTCACTAATATACGACAATCACTGAGAGCTTTTAGAAAACGAGAATTTCGGCCAAATCCTCGGGTGAGCATATCTAATGTTTGATTTGTTGTGTTACAAAAAGAAATTAGGCATTACAAAAAACTTATATATAACAGAATCATACAGTTTATGTGTTACAGGAATGATAAGAAATGATAGATAACAATAATTTATATTTCATATAGCCTAGATTATGCAGAAAAGTAGGATATTAAACCCCATTCATTCAGCATAAACATCTCATATTTCAGGCATTACAGAAATTATTAGAAATGGGTTTTGAGGAACAAGAAGCTGGTGATGCACTAAGAGTTGCTAGAAATGATCAGGATGCTGCTGTAAGTAGATCAAGGATTCTGGCACATCCCTATTATAAAGATTGCCTGGGTTCAGTTTGAGTTATACAAAAGCCCCAAATTTGATATTAAAATAGCATCTTATATTACAAATTCTGTCAGTACATTCATTGCTTATTTACCAAGATCCTATCTCCACACTATTATCTGGAAGAGTTGATATATTATTAATTATTATTACCGGCATTTCAGTTGAGGTGGGATATTAGCCAATGAAAAGGAACTGTGGGTGAACCACTAGAAACATCAATGTCATAGGGTCAAAGGCAGCGTGTACGACCCGTGCCATGACCTTCCACTTCAACCGGTCAGATCTTCATGTTGTGTAGGCCACAGAAAGTATAAATAAAGAAAAACGAAATATAGATTTGCATTTTAATCAGATTGATTATTTAATAAAGATTCAGTAAATAAACCCTAGTTATTTAAGATTCTATTCTCAACAAAAACATTTGATCAGAAGCTTCTTGCTGATTGCTTTCAAAAGAATGAAAGTTAATTCTTGCAAAAATATGCAGATTTGTAGCACAGAATGTAGCAAGTTCCTATCTCTAGCCAACAGTTTTTTATACGCCCACATTTTCATGTGGACGTATATTGTCGTCGCCCCTGTTCGTCCGTCCGTCCGTCCACAATTGTTTGTGAACAGTCTACAGGTCACAACTTTTATCCGATTTAAATGAAACTTAAAATATAGGTTTATCATCCTAAGATCTCGGTTCCTTTCGATATTGGCATGTATCGGACTGTAACTACATGGGTTATGGCCCCTGATTGTACGAAAAATTATGTTTTTAAGCTTGTGAACAGTGTAGAGGTCACAATTTTGAACCGTGAAAATCGGACCAAAATTGACGGACAAAATGGCCGCCGTTTGTACGCGAATAGTGTGAAAATATGTTATATCAAGGTTGTGGACCTTATAGAGGTCACAATTTTGAACCGATTTTGATGAAACTTGACATGTATGTTTATAACCCAAAGATCTTGGTTCCTTTCAATATTTGCGCCAATCGGATCGTAACTTCCTGAATTATGGCCCCTGATTGTCCGAAAAATCGCCCTTTTTAGCTTGTGGTCCAAATGGAGGTCAAAATTATTATCCGATTTAAAAAACCGTTTGATTATATCACCGTTCCATGGTTATGAAGGTCGAGTATGAATCTCGTGAAAATCGGACCAAAATTGACGTACAAAATGGCCGCCATTTGTACGCGAATAGTGTGAAAATATGTTATATCAAGGTTGTGGACCTTATAGAGGTCACAATTTTGAACCGATTTTGATGAAACTTGACATGTATGTTTATAACCCCAAGATCTTGGTTCCTTTCGATATTTGCGCCCATCGGATCGTAACTTCCTGAATTATGGCCCCTGATTTTCCGAAAAATCGCCCTTTTTAGCTTGTGGTCCAAAAGGAGGTCAAAATTATTATCCGATTTAAAAAACCGTTTGATTATATCACTGTTACATGGCAATGAAGGTTGAGTTTGAATATTGTGAAAATCGGACCAAAATTGACGGACAAAATGGCCGCTGTTTGTAGTACGCGAATAGTGTGAAAATATGTTATATAAAAGTTGTGGACCTTATAGAGGTCACAATTTTGATCCGATTTTGATGAAACTTGACATGTATGTTTATAACCCAAAGATCTTGGTTCCTTTCGATATTTGCGCCCATTGGGTCATTACTTCCTGAATTATGTCCCCTGGTTGTACGAAAAATCGCTTTTGTTAGCTTTTGGTCCTTCTGGAGGTCAAAATTATTATCTGATATAAAAAAAACCTTTGACTATATCACCGTTACATGGTAATGAAGAGAGAGTTTGAATTACGTGAAAATCGGCTAGAATTGACGGACAAAATGGCCGCCGTTTGTACACAAATAGTGTGAAAATATGTTATATCAAGGTTGTGGACCCTATAGAGGTCACAATTTTGAACCGATTTTGATGAAACTTGACATGTATGTTTATAACCCAAAGATCTTGGTTCCTTTCGATATTTGCGCCCATTGGGTCATTACTTCCTGAATTATGTCCCCTGGTTGTACGAAAAATCACCCTTTTTATCTTGAGGTCCCTCTGAAGGTCACAATTATTATCTGATTTTAAAAAAAACCGTTTGATTATAAAAACCAAACAAATTCTAATGATTTTCTGATAATTCCTTAATATGCTACAACTCTTGTTGACTGCCCGGACGATTTGGCTGCTGTGTGGGCATATGTTTCGTTGCCTGGCAACCTATTTTTTTATATAATTATGGTAGTAAATTTTGTAGTTGTACAGTATTCATACTGATTAAAATAAAAGAATTGAATAAAATAAAATCATTTATATTTTCAGTGTGAGTGGTTGCTAGGAGATAGGAAGATGAGACCAGAGACAATTGATGAAGGTTTGGATACAAATAGTCCTATATATCAGGCAATTATTGCTAATCCTACGGTACAGTTAGGTCTAAATAATCCAAGATGTCTTTTAGGTAAATATATATTACTACATTAACCTTGTTAGTCCAAAAATGACCGATTGCCAGGTTAGACAAACCTAAATATGGTTAAAACTATCTGCTCAGATTAAAACAATACGTTAATCCTTTCTCATTAATATGGAGAATTTCCCCCAAGACATGAACTGTGTTTCCACTATCCAGGGATCTTTTTTGTGCATAGACTCACAAGAAATTGTAGCTATTCGTTTTGACAGTCTTGTCCTACCTTACTGTACAGACCTTGTTATTTTCAGCTTTTCTACAGATGTTAGAGAACCCTGTAGCAGCTAGTCAGTGGTTAAATGATCCAGAAACAGGTCCTATATTAATGCAGATATCAAAAATATACCATGCTGAGAAAAACTCTAAACCACAGCTTACCTCCCTTTCGGTTCATAAGTCAAGGTGATAGCAGAATAGGTATTAATTATATCAGAGAGTGCAATAAAATGTGATATGTATATATTTATATATATATATATATTTATAGTAATTACTGCCAGATGGGTTTAAATCAGGGTTCTTAATCCATTTTGAAATGAACCGGCCAAGGCTAAGCCTAACGGATAGTCGTATTTTCAACAACAGACATGTTGGTTTATGCATACTTTATTCACGTTAATAATTGCATAACGTATTCCGAATAATAATAGCTTAAACTTCGAATAAACAAAACCTTTGTTGTAATTGCATACCTGTATTCATACATCGATAATAATATCAAAATTTATAGTCAAATTTCAGCAACTTGCATAATGCATATTCCTACTTTCACTTTCATCCAACCAAACGGAAGTTATAATTTAGTAAAAAGAAAAACTACCAATAAATATAAATATGTTTTTTTACAATTGTATTATTGTGATCACTTGTCAATATATAAAAATATAAAAATAAAAAGAATGTAATATCAATAATAACAAATTAGCACAAATTAGTTCTGTGTATAGTCGGAACTTAGAAATATGCCGAGGTTTGCCGAGTGATGCCATACGTGCGAAAAGTCACGTGGCCAATTGTCATGAGAGGCTATTACTTGACATAATAATTATATACGGGTCAGTAGGTTATTACCAAATTTACTCAACGCTAACATAATAATAATAATTATTAATATACGAGATCAGTAGGTTATTACGTGACTTAAAAAAGGAGACTAAATTAATAACTTACGAGACAAAACATTTTTTGTGAAAGTTTGTCAAACGAAAGCCATTTGAAAGTAGTTAACCATTCGCAATTAAAATATCTCCCGGACTTCGACTTTGGTTGACCTATATTGGCCGTGGGAGTTTCTCCGACTTTTGGAACTTACGATGACGACGTGCATGCTTGAAGTTCAAGGTCAATGCTGCGTCGGCTAAAACTCGTTTACGTTTTCTATTGTCTCTCTGCGAGGTGTTCAAGTACTTCAACATTGTGTTAGATATAAATGAATGAACCGACATTGGATTATATATACATTCTTTTACTTGATTGACTCAACTTAATAAGTTGTTTATTTAGGAAATGAGCCGATACAGATTGAAGCCGAAGGTATTCATATTGTATTGACTGACTCTTTGATGGGTTTCTTAATCGACGAGTAATAATTAACTCTTTGTTATCGGCCGAAAGTTGATTGATTAATGATACCATATTGGCCGGTTCATTGTTTTACAAACCGGCTAGATTAAAGATCAATCGGCTAAAGCCGACAAAAAATAGCCGATTAAGATCCCTGGTTTAAATATCTTTTAAATGTTTAAACCTGTATTACCTTGACAAACGTGTATATGTCAATCACAGACATCTATAGTTTAAACATGCCCCTCTAATGTCAATTATATATCACTGTCTATTTGAATAAATGATCAAATGAAATTGTCAGTTTTAACCAACACTATCAGCATTTTGAAATTTAAATAGAAGTTGTAAATATCTCATTGTCTCCAGTTTGAGGAGCAAACAGTATTAATAATAAAATGTTAGAATTTAGTTGAATGGGATAACTATTCCATACTGTATTTTGTTTTGCTACAAAACAAATGTGTAACATTGAATGCATTGAATTATATCTCGCATTAATTTCTGATTTTATGATATTTATACCTTTTAACATACTTTATGTCAACTAAAACCTCTTTGATATAGGTCAAAATACAGTATAACAAAATGGGACAAGCTTCTTGTTTCGAAAGAAATACATAGAACAGGTAGCACAGATTTACTCTTTGGTCTTAGTTCTGTAGCAACTGAAGTGATAGTATATTTTTTTTAATGCAATTTCTGTATAGAACTTGGGCTATAATTTGCTACACTCTTGTAACTCCCGGTTTCACTTGGAGCCAAAGATTTTATTTTTTCTTTCTGAATTTGTCAGTAAAATTGCCTGTCTCTTGTTGGATGAAGTCCTAGATCTTTTTGCGTGTTGACAAAATTATTTTATGAAAAGTTCAATCAAAATCACCTGTTCGGCAATCTATTTCCCACACCCATTCCTCTGCACATTCACATACTTTATCCTGAAGAAATGAAATGAAAATGAAATGGAGTTTAACGTTCTACTGTTATCACAAAGAGGTTTGTTGGTTGATGATTAGTTTGAAAATATATTTTGATTTTTATGATACTGGTTATAGGTTTCAGAAGCATGTAGCCAAATTTCACGTTACGAATTCTGGCTTCAGGCCTAAATATAAAAATTGTGAAATTAGTTCGAACAAAATCTATAAGAATTTAAAACATAAATTTTTTGTATATAGGTCACTAAAGCTGGGCCATAGTCCTCACATATTCCTGAAGCAATGACCCAAGAAATCCCTCTCTGGCCATTGTTGAATTGACTTCTGATACTTGAACTTTTGAGGGAGTGTGTCTATTTGTCTCGTTCAATCAAATCTGTCACTTGAGTACAGCAACATATGGCACTTATGGCAGTCCTTCATTTAATCTGTGGTCTTCCCTAAAACTTTGGACAGTGAATTGTTTTGTTTGTGGTCTCTGAGTGCGATGTCTTGTCCATATATTTGTTTTGTCTAAAATTGTGTGTGGTGCAATCCCCCTGCGCTTACTATTAAAATATTAAAAACGATGAAAGTCTGTTCGTCTCCATACAGTATTGTTTACATTATGTCAATGTTAATAGCATCGGTTAATTGGGCATAATAAAATCGTGAGCCATGACGTAACGTTATGTAAACATGTTTGGTCCAATTTGACGCCTTTTTTTTAAGGGTAATGCCATTGTAACGCAGTTAGCGATTGGTATTTAATCAAACTATTAACCAATCCTAATTTAGAACATGAATTTTCACTCGTTCCGGCATTGAGTAGTGGGATTAGCTGAGTGGAACACTGCAAGGAGTATGTACTAACTCCACTCAGTGTTTCGTTCATCTTGATTTTCTGACGTGGTTTCCCCTTGTCAGTGGTGCACGATGGGGGGCCTGACAAGGACAGATATCTAGACGTTCGCTTGTTTATTGAGTGGTGTGCACATAAAAAGAACCCTTGGCAGTTGGAATTTGATAAAAGTGAAAAAAAATGTTGTATTTTATGTAGATTTAAGTCATTTTTTTCATTCTTCTAAAATATGTTTATATAGCTGACTGGTTTTAAACTTTTGTACACTTCATATGGTTTCATGTCGCTGATGTGACTATTTGGTCCATGCATAACTACACATAGCTTTATTGTTTCTGGTTACTATAGTAACAATAACACTTCTTGGTTTCCAATTTATGCCTCTTGATTTTCAACTTTGTCTAGTTCACTATTGGTGTGCACTATAAAGATCCCCTGCAGCAATGAAATATCAAATGTCATGCAAGAAATGAAATGGAATTAAGTTTCAAAAATTATGTAGATTAATGAACTGATTATTACGTACAATGGATTAGTACTCAGAACGATTGTTAACATCTTGCTCTGATAAGTTCTTAAAATCATCTTTAAAAATGTGCTAATAAAATTACTCATTCGGTGCATCTTTTCTGATGTTGACAGTTTTCTTGTCAGTTTTACCAAACCAATCTAACATTGAAGGAGTTTGCTCTGAATTCCAATCTGGTTCAGAGTGTAGCCATGTTTTACTCTCAGGTTGATTATAAACTTCTCGAAACTGGTTAGCTTGTTGTCACAATCTTTCTGCAGTTTCTATGAAATTTGCATTCTTCGACAAATGGTTAGGTCTTGTCCATTGAGGAATCTGTACCAACATCCAGATTGGCGATGCTTTGAAGCTTGAATATTAAGCTTTGTCCTTTGCCAAAAGGAGTGTCTTCATTTTAACTGTGAAACTGAAAAGGTGACTCAGGCAAGAAGAACTAGGGGTAATGTTTGTTGGAATGGGTGACATTTTTTTTTTTCATTTGCCTCTTTAGTCTATTTCATGACACTAAGCCTCTCTATCATAGCCCCAATGATTCATGTTTGTATCAACCAAATTAAATTCACTACTCCTAAGATAAAGAATTCCTACTGCCTGTGTAACAATTTAGTCTGTGTAAAAGGTGAGACATGGCATTACCCTCAGTTCTTCTTGCTTGAGTCACCTTTTCAGTTTCAACAATCGGTCTTTGATTCTTCTTATATAAGGCAATTTCTGGGTGGTTATTATACTGGAGTATTTTTTTTTCTATTATACCTTGCTCCCTGATTAAAATGACATTATTTCCAAATGTGCTTTGGTGGCTTTTCCTGTTAATTTCTGATTGAAATACAGAGCTTTAATCTTTTTCTGTTTTTTTTTTTATACATTTGATTGCCTTCACTACATGAAGATCTGACTGATTGTAGTGGGAGGTCGCATCACAGGTCATATGAGTGGCTTTTGACCCTATGACATCAGACATTTGATTAACTTATCATCATTGATGTTTCTAGTGGGATACCCACAGTTCCGTGCACCATACACAGAGAAATTGCTGCAACAGACCGTTTCATTGGCTAATCCCTCACATCAACCTGAACACAATTATAACAACTTTTTCAAGTAAAAACAAAATGAAATAGGATATATAAAGTTTAATAAAAGATAACTTAAACAGTTCATGAGATGTGCTCTGTAAATAAAGAGAGCAAGCTTGGGAGAGCAAACTTTACCTTGTCCTGCTGTGAAAAAATATTCATTTGTAAATCTCTTGTTAGCAAGTTTGGTAGTGTATCTATTCAAGAGCGAAAATAATCCTGCTGTGTACCATAATCCCTAGTCTAGTATTCATTAAACATACATTAGAATTGAGCAATTTTCAGCATATTCTCATTAGTTTTTAACCATTAACTTCAAGCTCTTTATCTAAATTCCATAATGCCCCTTTAAATAGTTTCCTTTGACCCTTTTCAATCACGTTATGACAGCTAAACATGCATTTACTTTCTGGACGTTTTATGACTTTTCTGGCAACCAACTTTTTGTCCCCCGCCTTTCGAAGAAAGTTGGGGGACTATTAAAATGGGTTCGTTCGTCCGTCCGTCTGTCTGTCTGTCTGTCCGTCACACTTTTTGGGACACAATAACTCTCTTCCTAACTGAGCTAGAATGTTCAAACTTGGTGTATGTGTTTATTAGGTCAATGCCTTGATGGAGTTCAAAGATGAGCATTTTCCACTTGGGGTAAGCAGAGATAAGCAATTTGATTGGTTGATGCTTTGGGACACGATAACTTTAGTTCTAATTAAGTGAGAGTGATGAAACTTGGTGTATAGTTTCATTACAGTAATACCTTGACTAAGTTCGATAATGAGCATTTTCTGCTCAAGGTAAGCAGAGCGATACGCAATTTGATTGGTCGAGAGTAGTCGAGACTTTGGAACACAATAACTCTCCTTCTAATTGAGTTAAAATGTTCAAACTTGGTGTAATGCTTATTAGGTCAATGCCTTGATGGAGTTCGAAGATGAGCATTTTCCGCTTAGGGTAAGCAGAGATAAGCAATTTGATTGGTTGATGCTTTGGGACACGATAACTTTAGTTCTAATTAAGTGAGAGTGATGAAACTTAGTGTATAGTTTCATTACAGTAATACCTTGACTAAGTTCGATAATGAGCATTTTCTGCTCAGGGTAAGCAGAGCGATACGCAAATTTGATTGGTCGAGACTTTGGAACACAATAACTCTCCTTCTAATTGAGTTAAAATGTTCAAACTTGGTGTATATGCCTTGATGGAGTTCGAAGATGAGCATTTTCCGCTTAGGGTAAGCAAAGATAAGCAATTTGATTGGTAGATACTTTGGGACAAGATAACTTAGGTTCATCTTGATTGATGATTTTTATGCCAATACAATGACTGCATTCTCATTTAGTAATCGATTCGACAGTAACAGTGTATAGAAACGATTGACTTGGACACGAGGGCCCTTTCCCTTGGCCAGATGGGCCCTTTTGTCTGCCTTTAGGGTCCCCCTAGGGTACATTTTCATTTTTCTCGTCGGTTTTAGCATTTTTCTTTATAAAACACTTTTGGATGACACTTCGTGTACAGTTTGATTGCTCGATACATTGAAAAAAATAAATGTGCGATTAATTAATATGTGTCTTCTATTTATTTTGGGATTTCGGCGGGGGACATCAGCCTCACTGTTGGCTTGTTAGATTTAGAACTAAGTATATTCCAACCCAGAGTTATGTTTCCTCTTTCGAATATTTTTCCTCCACACTTCAGGATTTCTGGATATTTCAAAACAGAAGGTTCAGATGCAGAGGAAGGTTCTTCAGCACCAGGAGAAGTAGGGCTCTCTCTATCCGATGTTGATGATTGAGTAGTGCTTTTGGCGAACTTGATACTGCAATTAGAAGATTCAGTTTCTATTTCATTGCTTACTTCTGGCTCCTGAAATATTATATCCATGAATAATGGCAATAAAACACAGGGTCAGACTCATTAGTATCATTTTTTACTTCATTGCTTTCTTGTCTAAATGGTGCGTCACTGTCACTGGTATTAGCTGACAGAACTGTAATCATGATTAATCATGATTGGCACAGCAGTTTTTTTTTCTTTTTTTTTTAGTCATTTGTGTAAGCGAATTTTTGTCACAATTGGACCAGTCCTAATTCATGATGAATATTCTTCTTCAAAAGCCGAAACACAGACATTGACATGCTTAAAGTTTCAAAAGGTCTTAAGTGTAAATTTTAAATTGACATTGTTTATTTATTTTAAGTTTTTCAGGAATGAATCCAGTCCACAAAAAAGTTATTAGATCTTATCCTCGAAATCGGTTAATCTGAATGTCACTGTTTTCTTTCGAAATTAAAATGCCATAATTGAGCACACTCACTGATTAGTTGATCCTGTCAATTATATAACTGCAACATCATAAAGACAGGTCTTAACTGGCAGATAGTGCTTTTGGTTTTATTGAACCAATACTAGAAAGTGGCAGTTATTGGCTTCTAGAATTCTCAATCCTATTAGCAGTTAGGATATTAGTATGTTAAAAGCAATTATTTTGTGAAAGTTACAATCTTACAGTTCTGAAATTTTGCATTGAGAAGACCCCAATGTGGTTAGTGGTCCTATGCAAAAAAGCTATTTGGGTCATAAGTGGCACTCACAACCTTTCAGAACTATGACATTGATAAGTTAAATGGCTGACTTGCTATTATTCACTATCCTTTCCAAATATTTACACCCCTCTTTGCTGTGACACGTTGGTTGCTTCAAAATTCTAGATATTTTCCTCTTGTATGGCTTAAGATTTCTTATTCTGAATTTTCAAAATTATTGGTTATTATTCCTCTTGTGACACTGGCATGAGCTCCTCTGATGTTAACAGGTATCTCTGAGGATAGGGTGACAAACACCAGTCTCTTCAAGGTAATAGGTATGTTCTTGAATCTGACTACTTTTTTTCCAGTTCTTTCCAGATATGCAGCAACAATTTTTCTCAAGTCATAACTATCCACTGGATAGCCATATTGAGATATTTTGATTACATAATTGCAGAACATATCTTCTTCATATGGCAAAAATGGTTGAGTGTCCAGGTTGACCAATAGAAAATGTAGTTTCAATTGCTTCACATATTTTTAAGATATAAATATGAAGATGTGGGGATCCTTTGGGACTAAATCTTATGAAATTGTATAGCCATTCACTTCCAAAGTTCCTAAGTGTGCATCCATTTCAAGATGATTCAAATATTATCCAAAGTTCTTAAGTTTAAGTTAAGTCTACTTCGAGGAATTTTGAAACATTCTGATGCACTTATTTGGATTTCAACTTGGAGAATAGCATCAACAGCATCTTGAAGATATTCTGCTTTATAATCTACATGTATATCTGTGAACCATTTCTAAAAATGTTAAAGTGCATAAAAATATCATTCAAGTACTGTTATTGTGTGTAAATGATATTTATTTAGATTTAGATGATACTCAACTTCAAAACCTTTGACACAAGGCATTTCAACTAATCTGATTAAAATACAGATCTATATTAATACACCGTTTCATTATCTAATCCCTCACTTCAATAGTATAACAACTTTTCCAGATCCTAGTGTAGTAAATACAAGTAAAACACTTTCTGCTAAGCAGATATTAAAACTTTCATATTCACTGTCACTTCCTGTCACATGTCATGGGTCATATAAATAATCTGAAAAAGAAAAAAAAAAAAGCTTTGAAATTGGTCACAATCTAGTGAAGTTAACGTCATTTTTCATTCTTCAGTCGTGAACAACTTTATCGGCACGAAAAACGTCCAAGGCAAAATTCGAATTTGAAATATTCAAATAGCAAAAGTTCGACCCATATCCCGGCTATCCTGAAATGTATTAATTTCAGAAATAGGAGACGCATTGAACATACTATGCCCTATTGTGTTTGTTTAGAAGCCTGTAAATGTCGATTTTTCACTATGTTTCATATTCACTTCAAAATGGCGACCATCAGTTGACCTAAATCAAAACTTCTCTGAACATTTTATAGGCATTCCTTCAAGGATTCAGAAAATATAACTCCCATGTCTGTAAGTAAAATATCAAAAAAGCCCTGTGGATTTTTCACATTCAAGATGGCGACACTTCCGGATTGAGCTACAAACTCCACTTTTTGTGTACGAATAAGTAGTCTCGTAAGTAAAATAGCAAAAAAGCTCTGTGGATTTTTCACATTTCAAGATGGCAGCACTTCTGGATTGAGATACAAACTCCATTTTTTGTGTGCGTATAAGTAGTCTCGTAGCTAGTATATAAAAAAAATTCAAGGTGATCTGACCTATATTTCGTTGATTTTTTTTTGAAAATTTGACCCTTAATTTCTCCAAGGGGAGATAAGTTAAAAATTTAAAATCATTTTTCAAGTCGCAATAGTAAGACGTACATACTAAATTTCATGAAAATTGTGCAACTATTAAAGAAGTTGTCAATTTGGTCTAAACTTCCGGTTTCGAAATCACATGGACGAATTTTTGAAATTCGAAAATCTGAAACTGCAGATGAAAACGATTTTTTACAAGGTATTCAAGGAAAAAAGAATTAGTAAAATAGGTCAATAAATAACAAAGTTACAACTATGCATTGTCAGTTTTTTTGTTCGTAAAATTCAGTGATTTCGGATTCGTAAAACGTTTTGAAAATATATTTAAACTTTCGCATCCCATTTTTAGGGGGGTAGGTCAAAATTTCAGAAATTTCCTATGGTTAGATTCTAAGAAATCCAATTTGCAGAAAATACACACACAAAAAAAAAAAAATAATCTTAACAGAAACAATAACCTTTCGTATGAAATATGAAAGCTTAATGAAATTTTGAACTATGAATATGAAAAACAAAACGAAATATAATCTGTGTTTTAATCAGATTGCTTTTCAACTAATTTGGAATATTTCTAAAAGTCTTTAAGTAACCCAAAATCAGCAGTTGTTTCGGGTGATAAATAAAGGCAAGAGATAAACAAACCTTAATCTTTTGCATTTTTGAATGGAAAATCTTGCAACTTGGCATATTTATTCCTTATACTTATACCGTTAGAATAGCAACTATTTATTTTGGTGCATGTCCAGACTCCAAGTGGCGATGAGACACCCACTTTTTGTTAATATTTAGCTTAAGGGTATTGGTATGTAAGACATCTTACATCTGTTGGGGCCAGACCAATTCCTTGTTTTAGAAAGCCCAATGGGGATTTTCAGTTTCAGCTGTGAATATTGTTTTTTGCCTAATCTTTAGGCTGTATAACTGTGCCAGGTACACTCACTCCATCTTTAAGCATGGATCGACTTATTACAAATTTGATAGTTATGGAAAGGCAAAATGCAGAATTTCAGAATATTCAATGATTGTTATGCACCGCTTTACCATGAAATTGCCATATAGCAGATATTTTAAAATAAGTAATTATTGCTTGCAAGGAAGGCAGCAGGTTTGGATAGTCGAATGGTTAGCATGCATGTGTGCACTGTATCATAAGATCTGTCATTGAGTCATCTGGCGTGGTTTCAATTCCCAGGTTGTATGTGACAAGGAGTAGGGTCGTCTGTCAAACCTTGTAGGTTTCTGCCCACATGCTAAAGCCCCCTATTGAACCCTATGTTAGTCCCAAAATGACTGAATTATGGCACTTGATTGAACAAAAAATCCTGTTTTTAGCTTGTGGTCCCTGTGGAGGTCACGATTTATATCCCATTTATAAACGTGTGAATATATCACTGTTACACACTAAGATCTTAGTTCCTTTAGATAATCGCGGATACCCAAACTTATCTTCCTGGATTATGGCCCCTGATAGTTCTAAAAATTGCATTTTTAGCTTGCTGATTCTCTAGAGGCCAAATATTTTTTCAATTTCAACAACTGTTTAAGTACATCACCATTCCACCATAATGAAGGTTGAATTAGAATTTCGAGAAAATCTAAATGAAACTGCCTGATAAAAAAATGGCCCGTCTTTGTATGCAAATTGTGTACAAGCGTGTAATACGAAGGTTTATTCGATTTTGATGAAAGTTTAAACATATCTTTATATCCCAAAGCTCTCTGGATTATTGCCCCTCTTATTGTACCAAAAATCGTGTATGTTTTTAGCTTGTTCTCTATCCATCTCTTGCAAAATGTGGGCGTATCCTGCCTGGCAGCCGCTGGTTGTTAGAACATAAAGATAAAGTAAGGTTTGGAAAAGTTATCCTATAAATCAGTAGTATTGTCGAACTTAACAACTGTAAAATCAATGAAGAGTGATAGATGGTAGATAACAATATCTTACTGACATATATACATGTTAAAATTACAAGAAGCCACTGTTTTAGAAGAGAGTAAGATATAGAATTAATTTCAATAATAAATTTATGTCAACAACACTTCCCTTCAATTTATTTATCTTACTGTAATCCATCAACGTTTTGATTGTTTTAATCTTTATTTTTTTCTTTTTCTTTTTTTTTTTTTTGTTGACCACAAAAAATATCATTGGAAATGCTTTAATGAATGCATGAGACTAGATTTACTCATATAGTTTTGAAGAGAACTTGTATCTTTTAAATGTTAAATTATGTATTAAAACAATGTTTTTAAGTAAACTTGAAATAAATATTTTGTGTTAGAATATCTAATGAACTTTGTGTTATTTTTTATGTTATGTCGTACCACTTTACAATAATTCCTGATAGTTCTAGGACCCTTTTACAGATATCATGAAATGACTAAATGTACAGTATTTTGAGGCCTTTCTTAGCGGAGAATGTGCTTAGGAATTGCTGAGCACAATTTGGTTAGACTACCCAGTAATTTTGTTGACCCAGATAAACTAGTGCTGCAAGTGCACTGGATCCGTTTTCTTTAAAACTGAACCAGTAATTTCTCATTTATATTGTATTCTCAGATTTGGTCCAAATGAGCTTTGTTATACGCCCACATTTTCATGTGGACGTATATTGTCGTCGCCTCTGTTCGTCCGTCCGTCCGTCCACAATTGTTTGTGAACAGTCTACAGGTCACAATTTTTATCCGATTTCAATGAAACTTAAAATATAGGTTTATCACTCTAAGATCTCGGTTCCTTTCGATATTGGCATGTATCAGACTGTAACTTCATGGGTTATGGCCCCTGATTGTACGAAAAATCACATTTTTTAGCTTGTGAACAGTGTAGAGGTCACAATTTTGAACCGATTTGGATGAAACTTGAAATGCATGTTTATAACCCAAAGATCTTGGTTCCTTTCGATATTTGCGCCAATCGGATTGTAACTTCCTGAATTATGGCCCCTGATTGTCCAAAAAATCGCCCTTTTTAGCTTGTGGTCCCTCTGGAGGTCAAAATTGTTATCCGATTTAAAAAAACGTTTGATTATATCACCGATCCATGGTTATGAAGGTTGAGTTCGAATTTCGTGAAAATCGGACCAAAATTGACGGACAAAATGGCCGCTGTTTGTACGTGAATATTGTGAAAATATGTTATATCAAGGTTGTGGACCTTATAGAGGTCACAATTTTGAACCAATTTTGATGAAACTTGACATGTATGTTTATAACCCACAGATCTTGGTTCCTTTCGATATTTGCGCCCATCAGATCGTAACTTCCTGAATTATGGCCCCCTGATTGTCCGAAAAATCGACCTTTTTAGCTTGTGGTCCCTCTGGAGGTCAAAATTGTTATCCGATTTAAAAAAACGTTTGATTATATCACCGTTCCATGGTTATGAAGGTTAAGTTTGAATTTCGTGAAAATCGGACAAAAATTGACGGACAAAATGGCAGCCGTTTGTACACGAATAGTGTGAAAATATGTTATATCAAGGTTGTGAACTTTATAGAGGTCACAATTTTGAACCGATTTTGATGAAACTTGACTGTATGTTTATAACCCAAAGATCTTGGTTCCTTTCGATATTTGCGCCCATCGGATCATAACTTCCTGAATTATGCCCCCTGATTGTCCGAAAAATCGCTTTTGTTAGCTTGAGGTCCCTCTGGAGGTCAAAATTATTATCCGATTTAAAAAACCGTTTGATTATATCACGGTTTGATGGTAATGAAGAGAGCATTTGAATTTCGGGAAAATCAAACCAGAGTTGACGGATAAAATGGCCGCCGTCTGTACGCGAATTGTGTGAAAATATGCTATATCAAGGTTGTGGACCCTATAGAGGTCACAATTTTGAACTGATTTTGATGAAACTCGAAATAGATGTTTATAACCTAATGATCTTGGTTCCATTGCATATTTGCCCATATCGGATCGTAACTTCCTGAATTATGGCCCCTGATTGTACGAAAAATCACCCTTTTTAACTTGTGGTCCCTCTGGAGGTCACAATTATTATCTGATTTAAAAAAACGTTTGATTATATCACGGTTACACCGTAGTTATGGGTGAGTTTGAATTATGATTTTCTGATGATTACTTAAAATGCAACAGCTCTTGTTGACTGCCCGGACGATTTGGCTGCTGTGTGGGCGTATGTTTCGTTGCCTGGCAACCTTTTTTTTTATGCCATCAGACTGACTAGAAACTGTTCCTTGTCAGGCCTTTAGTACAGCACCACTGAGAAACAGAAACCAGGTAGGAAAATCCCAACCAACAACAGGATCAAATTTCTAATTAGTGAGCCAGAACTGTCATTTTTTTTCAAGATCAAATGTCTACTCCTTCAGTTGTATCTTTGAAATAAAAGACAATATTAATTTTCGATTGCACCTGCCATTTCATTTCTGCCCCCCTCTCCCCCAAATATGGAATTCAGACAGGCATACTGTTGGATTTCAGTTACATTCTAGTTGCTGTACTCACTAGCCAGAATGACAGGAAATACGAGTTTGGCTAATTGTCAAACAGTTTGAATCATGTCACTTGTTAGTAGATTAATCTGTATTCATTAATACTTAATTGGTGCCAATTGAGTACTTGTACTACTTTTATGACAGTTTAAAATCATCTCATTAGTTAGAAATATTATTATACACAATCTGTATTATCAGTGAGTATAAAATCCGTTAATGTGTATAGCACAGTTTAAAATTTCTGTCCACGGCTTTTATACGCCAATATAGTCGTTGCTCTTGTCCATCTGTCTATTCGTCCACATTTTGTTTGTGGACATGCGACAGGTCACAATTTTTATCCAATTTTGACGAAACTTGTAATATAGGGTTATATCCCACAGATCTCAGTTCCTTTCGATATTGGCATGTATCGGACCATAACTTCAGGATTATGACCCCTGAGTGTACAAAAAATCTTGTTTTTAGATTTCAGAAAAATGTTTCAATATCTCACCGTTACACAGTAATGACACTTGATATCAAATGCCATGAAAATGTGATCAAAACTGCCACCCCTCCTATGCAAACAGTGTAAATATATGGTGTATATCGAGGTTGTGGACATTCACAATTTTGATCCGATTTTGATAAAACTAGGGTTCTTTACAACCCAAAAATCTTGGTTCCTGTCAATATCTGCACATATCAGATCGTAACTTCCTTAATTATGGCCCTTGATTGTACAAAAAATCTCTTGTTTAGCTTATCCTTTATCCATCTCCTGCAAAATGTGGACTTGTTTATAAACCATCTATGTTTACATGTACGCAAAATGAGAATATTCCAGAATTCTTGTAAGAAAACCCCCCACCCTAGAAGAATAACCTGTTACAGGTTTAAAGAACCCCAAATTTCATAGCCAAAGCGGCTGCAAACTTTAAAGGGACAATCCCGATAAGAACAGAGTCTCAAAAATTAAAGTCCGAGTATTTATGAAATTTATGGACCAAAATATAGTGGCATGGTGTATTTACCTTGTATCAAAATTTCAGCTCAAAATATTGAGTCGTTGGGACGTGAACGTCAACACTGCTTATCCGGACACGTAACCCTTTTAAGATTTCGGGTCAATTTTTTCATTGGGTGACCTGATAATCGATTAATGTTTCTTGAGAGGTCTATACAGTGAATGACCCATGCCCTGTACTTGATAACAAAAGGTAAATTTCACCTACATATTATTTTTATAGAAAAAAGTCTGGTTTTATCCAGATACTGTATAATAAAACGTTCCCCATTTCCAGATGAAGACTGTCAGGTTTAAGTTATTTACAAGCGTATCACAAATATCGGGTTAGTAGATGGGCCTTAGGGTATGGATTTTAACACAAAATTAAGCAGTTTTATTCCCCAAAAATTTATCGTGATTGGCACTTTCAGATCACAAGTTATTCTGGGCATAGGATAAACCCCAAAGACATTTACTGTAACCCATTTGAATGAATAGATGTTTTTCCTTTCCATCCCATGAATCCTGCACCACTGACAAGTGCAGTCAAAGCTTGAAAGTCTTCAGGAATTTTCTCAGCCAACACAGTGACCTGGCTAATTAGTCACTTGGGCAGCTGACCCTATGCTATAAATGAAACAAGATATAATATAGTGTCTGTACAGTATTTATTTATTTGATGTTGAATTATATATATATAATAAGATGTGTATATAGGGGAGGATTGGTGCCATTCTTAAAACTCTTTCAGATTAAACATGTACATTGCGATTGACATGAACACTTGTTGCCATGACATCATTTAATAACTGCTATAAACTAAAGTATATATAGGTAACTATAGCAACAAATACAAGTCATGTACAAAAACATAATAAAATTTAACACACTCAGAATAATATGAATAATGTAATCTATTACATATAAACAATTGTTATATAGCAAAAAAAACAAAAAAACAAAACAAAACATGTGACTGACCCTAGCACTCTTTTACTGACTTGATTACATTTCAGAATTCAAAAATTCAAATTGTGACATACAAACTTCAAATTCAAAATGCACATAGTCCATGCAAAATAAGAATTCAAAATTCACATTGTACATACAAAATCAAAATTCAAATTGTGATATGCAAAATCAGAATTTAAAATCCAAACTGTGACATGCATAATGTTTCAAATACAATACAAAGAATTTAAACGAAAATTTAAACATTAAAAAAAATGTAGGGGGAGAAAAAAAGAAATACCCTGATTTTTTAAAACAAATTTTGATATGACACTTTTATACAAAGGTTATACATGTAATATTTATTTGAAAATTCTTTGTTTTGGGAGTTCTATATCAATGTAAAAATTTAACGTACTATTTTGCTGCATATACAGTACAAACATAAATGCAAATTTAAAGAGATTGACAAAATATTATTTACATAAATATATAATAATTAAAGTGAATGTCGTTAGCTAATAAACTAAATTAAATTAGTATCAATCTTGAAAATAAGAGACTAGAAAAATAATATATCATGAAACAGCTTAAAAGTTTTCTCTTACTTATCATCAAATTTATTAATTAGTTTCGTTTTAAGAACTGATGATACATGCACAATAAATGTCTTTTAAAATATAATTTTCTTTTCTTATTTTTCTTGCTAAAAATTCTGGAATGGATTTTGATTTTAATTCTTGAAGAAAATGATAAAAACAAATATAACCATCAGAGTAATATCAGGCCATTTATTTTAAAGACAATAAAAATAGTAAATTAAATATCTGATGGCAAATGGACGTTAATATAAGCTTTTTGATTATTACAAATGGTTGTTAATTAAATTTTAATTTCGAGATCTTACATAAAAAAATTCTTGTAATTAATTATTGCTCAAAATAGCTGCTGAAATTTAGGTAAACATATGACAATAAATATAAAAGCAAAAAAAAAAAAAAATTAATCATGAAAATAAAATATACTTATGAGACATTTACATATATTTTTAATGATTTGAATATAATTTTATATACAGGCTTTTATTAAACTAAAGAATATAAAATTAATTTTCGGTGGGTTATGTTCGATTTGTAAACTAAACTAAATAAGCTTTATCAAATTAACATAACATGTATGAGAATTAAAGACAAAATATACATTACTATAAAGCAATCTGCATTAAGAAATATCAATATATCCATAGAAACAAATTTGAATATATCATAATGACAATATACAGTTGAATGTCACTGAATTAACTTAGAAATACAACATGTTCTGTTAAAAAGAAAAAATTCATTATCCTTGTTTAACCATAACCATTTTTACCCCCCCCCCCCCGACCTGCTAGTGCATGTTTTGTTTCATGTCCCGATTCTTCATTATTTTACTTGGAATTACACCTATAATATTTAACCATAACCCTTTTTAAACTTTGACAGACCTGTTAGCACATGTTTAATTTGTTTACTTGGAATTACAGCTATAATGGGAAACAAGAAATTGGACCTTAACAAGAACATTAAACTAAAACATACATTTGATTTTATGAAAAGTTATGATCAACACGCATATGGATAATTCAATTTTGTATAAAAATACAAATGTCAATGTACATTATGAGTTTAAAATACTATATTAATATACAAGTGTGTACACAAAAAAACATCTAAAAGTTCCACTGATTCAGCCTTAAAAATTGGATGTCAATAAAAATTCAACAAAATAGATTTGTAACAATATAAAAAACGTTCATTTTAATTGTTTGCTTTGATTTGATTTTAAATTAAAATCAATTTATACTTTTAACTTCAAACGTCCAATTTGATCAGAATTTGATGATTTAGAATTTCAAATTTTGTACGTCTAATCTAATTATTCAGAAATGTGTACTTCAATTTTGATCTTTTAAAAATTTATAAGTCAATTTGATCATTTAATAAAAATTTGTTCTTTAATTTGAGCCTTGTTAATTCTGAGTATTTAATGATAATATCGGTTCTTTGTTTTGTTAAAATTAATTTGTTTGTGAAAAATTCTGGATTGTGGAAAACATTAAGCAATGATTAATTAATGGCAGCTTAGAGCTAAAAACATAACCCTTGGTAAAATACATGTTAAAGCACACTATGTGAAAACAAATGGACCCATCTGCAAACTGTTTGCAGTTAATTTAAAAAATATGAACATATAGCATAATATTTGTCCTTTTCATAAATGATTTTTCCACAAAAGATGTGGATTTCTCTGTTAAAAACACATCTGCGGCCACGTATATTTCACATTGTCAATCAAATCAAATGCCGCACATCTTTTCATCGTATTGTCCAATTTTGGCATAGATGAAAATATATTGAATTATCTATTTATAATAATATAGTGTCACATTTGCACCAGGTAAAAATATATATTTCATTTATTTATAACAAAAAATGATGTACTGGTTGATCCTGTCTAGATATAAACAGCGTCTGTACACCTCTTACATTTACAATGTTTTCCATGTGTTGTCACTGGTTGTACCGGACTTGAAATTCCTTCTGACCAATCAGAATGAGCCGAATGTGGCGAAGAGCTGGACCATTGCCCCGGTGAATCGGGGGAGGGGGTTGGGAAATGATCAGGAAGGAAAGTGGACATGGGATGTTGGGGAGTGGAGTCACTATGATGAGAGGGAGGGGTTGGGTATTGGTCCAGGTTATATGGATGCTGTTGCTGGTGATTGGACATCTTCTGATGTGCGTATCTGGGTGAGGTGATTGGAATGCTGTCACCGTTCATCTGGTAAGGATTCATGTTGTTCGGCTGTACACGATTTTGATTGAGATGAGCGTGTTGCTGCATGGCCTGAATATGAGTGGGTGATGTCGGAAGATTTTTAGGTTTAATGGGGGATGGTATGCCATGATTTAACGGACTGCCGCTCGACTGAGATGTCGGTGTCGTACTAGTGGGCGGTATCGACTGATGTTGTTGATTATAATGTTGATTATCCAACCAATGCGGAAACACGTTATTTTCAATATATTGTCCCTTTTTATAATGTTCCGCCATAGCAGTCATTTCGTTCACTTGTTGTGCGTGTAAATTAGCTTGCTGCATTCCCACCATGGTGTTCTCATACCGCGGTGGTGTCAAATCGTAGCCTTGTGGCGACTGGGATTCTAAAGATGTAACAGGGGAAATAACTCCCAAAGATGAAGGATCGATCATTCCTGTTACATTACTGTTGTCTGTCTGAGCAGTCTTTTTCTTACGCGGTTTGGATTTATTAGGTTTCCCATTGATGGGAGAATTAGGTCCATGATCCTTTGCAACACCTTTATTATTTTTACGTGATTTGGGTTTTTGCTTCATATGAATATGTGACATAAAAGGCAGATCATTAGGTGAAGGCACTCCGCCATTCGCAAGATGCATTCCCGCCGGACTATTCACTTTATATGTATCCAATAATTGAACAATGTCATGATGACGTCGTTCTTCGGCCACTTCACGTGGCAAGCACTCTAGATGATCCGTGATTTCACGATTTGCATAGTGATCCAAGAGGGCTTTAGCAGCTTCAAAACTTCCCTCTCTTGCTGCCAGGAATAAGGGTGTTTCATCCTGAAGGTAAATACAAAATATGATAAATGATAATTCTTTACACAATTTGCTTTTAAAAACAGTAAACAAAGTTCTGTCATTATTTATTATTAAAATATTTTCCAACTCTATGTTTACAGATTATAAAGTATAGCTACAAAAGTATAGTGCACATGGTTCTGTTCATAAACTCGCATGTCATCACAGCAAGCTTCTTCATTTGTTAATTACAGACAAAACAATTTGTACCTAGAAACACAGTGTACGGTTGTAACTATTTTCATTTGAGAAACTCATTTCATCTTAAATAATGAGTGTCAAACACCAGGTAAAGTATGCTGAAAATGAGTCATTTGGGCAGTTCATTTGGCAACCTATATCATCACAGCAGATGTTTTGTGTGAATTATTATTATATAAAATCATCTCACCTTATTGTCCTGTGCATCTCTGTTAGCGTTGTGTTGTAGAAGAGATATGGTAGCTTCTACGTTATTTACAGCAGCTGCCCAATGTAATGCTGTCTTACCTTTGAAATATACAAGATCAATTTACAGTCATTACCTGATTGATGTACATATATCTTAATCAAAATTTACACGCAACCTTTTTTTTTCAATAAAGAGAGAGAAAAAATGTGTTTAATGTACACTTGACACAACCTAGATCTTTTCTGGACTAACACATGTTTCAATTTCATTTGAATAATTTGCTTGCATGTTGGGGCCTTTAGCAATGGATGGAGGTCGTGGAGAAAACCCACGTGGTTGGAAAGATGACCCTACTCCTTGTCAAGTACAGCCAGGGAATCGAAACCACGACAGTTGACCCAATGACAGATCTTATGATAAAGCACGCACATGCTAATTATTTGGCCATCTGCTTCCTGGTTTTTTTTTTCAATAAGATTTACAAATCATTTATTATTGTAAACTGCCAAAATCAGATCACTGACCAGTATTGTAACGATGGCTGATAGCAGAGGGGTGATTCTCAGTCATGGTTGAACATAGATAGTAACCATGTGATAGATATGGACTCAAATTACATCATCTTCAGTATAATCCTTTATTCCAATGATATGGATAATTTTTCTATGTGTTGTGAATTGTATCAATTATTACAGAACTTACCATTATTATCAAAAGCGTTGATATCAGCATCAGCGTTAATTAAATCATCAACCATATCTTCAATAGCTAATCTAGCTGCTAAAATTAATGGTGTTGTACCATCATGCATTCTGGCATTTAGATTGGTAGAGCGATTTCTCAATAAAATCTGCAAGTATAATTGAAACAAATGAAGAAATCTAAAAATGTGAATTTATATTTTACATATCTCCCTTTTTTCTTTTTTTTTAAAGAATTCAACATTGTAATCCATAAATCATTATTAATTGCGAATATGCTACAACACATTAATAGAACTAAAACAACTCCATCAGTATGACAATTAGTATTGGATCATAACTACACCCAACCTTGGGAGATGAATGTATAACATGTGAGTCGTATGACACTGTACCAAGTATAGGACCCTTAAACTCATGCATTAAAGACCGGTTTAATTCTACCCAAGTCTGATCTTATATAGGGCTACTTCTGTTCAGCAGGTACTATACTATATTCACAACATTATTTCTAAGCACTTCACAAATAATGTATATTTTGTTTTTTAAATACTTAAAATAATAATCACTGAATGGGGAATGAATATTTGTTCTAAAACAGAAGTCACAAATAACAACTTACTTGGAAAACACCCTGGGCATCAGCAGCTACAGCAGTATGCAGTGGTGTTCGTCCAGTACTGTCTATAGCATTACAATCAGCACCAGCATCTAATAAAACCTTGGCAGCATCAGCTCTAGCATAGCGAGCAGCTAGATGTAAAGATGTTTCTCCTGTAAAAAAATAAAAATTTTAGTTAATAGTTCCAAATTGCAATAACCTTATTAACCATTAAAATGTAGCTATCTGTGACTAATTAGAGAATTAATTGCTTGCATTTAATCAATATTACACTGTTGGTATTAATTTCATGACATATCTACAAGTCCACAATTTTTCCCCAAGCTTTTTCATTACCTTTGACAAATCGACTCTAACTTTCCATTTCCAATATAAAACAATGATATTACCTGTTCTGTCAGTCTGTGAGTTAATGGATGCTCCCTGTACAAGTAAGTTTGTTATGACATCTGCGGATCTGTCTTCACCTTCATTACCCTCAGCAGAACCACTTTCATCATCATAGCTTGTGTCCTGTCCTGTTCCACCACGGAATGATGCCAACATTAATGGAGTAAAGCCACCTGGAAGAAGAAAGAAACAAAACACACATTATTTTTTTAGGCTACAAAACATCATCATTGACGAGGTTAAGTTACTTAAGGTTATTTTATAAGATGGATTTTCAGTAAAAGGTCCACAGTAGAGGCATATTTTTTTGTAATCATGGTAAGTGAACGGCAGTAAAACTTTCTAATCTTACCTGGGCCTCTGGCATTGACGTCCTTTGTATCAATGGGGTCATCACCTTGAGGTGGGGTCAAAGTTAAAATGGAAGGATTTGTGACATTAGCTGCCTCGAGATGTTTCTGAGTCCATTGTCGTGAGTCCGGAATTTCAAAATTTACCAATGACTGATCACTTGAATCTTGTTCTTCCATCTAAAACAGGAGTATTATAAACATCACAAAAAATATCAAACTTGATGAAACATTTAGTAAACGAATTGAAATAGGGTTTAACGTCCTACTGTTTTGCTCAGACTGGGTGAATGAAGACAGGCATACGCCATACAGTGTGCTATGAAGGAAATTTTCCCCGGAGAGCAGCGCTAAAGGCCTTCTCTTATATTGAATTCTGACTGCCACAGGATCTTTTATGTGCACACCAGCCCCTCCATCCTGCACCAATGACAATGGGAAACCATGTCAGAAAATCTTGATGAACTTTCTTGGCGAACACTTAGAGAGCAAGCATCATACTCACTTAGACAAACAATTTAGTTTGATTTTATATTCGTTTTACTTAACATTTGACAAGTTTTATTATTGTTTTGTATAACTTGACATTATCTGACTAGAATATAAAAAATATAATTACCCTTTGTCTTTTAGCTTTAGGATGTTCATCTTCTTCTTCAGCCCATTCATTGGTTCTATTGTCATTGTCATCCATTTTGTCTAATTGAGAGTGATGGGAACCTTTTTGTACATCTCTGAAATAGAAAAATATCAAAACTTTGTTAAAAGCTTTAATTTCACTGAAACTTAATACTAATATAAATTTGGACCAAATCATACAGCCCATGATTTCTGCTTGACAATTAAGGTTTGTATTCTCAAGTTTGTATTCTAACAAGAGACAAATATTTCCAAAATATTAATAGTTTAAAAAAAGAGTTGAAGAAATGGGAATTAATGGCCTTGACAAAAACTAGGTCATTTTGGAACTGTCATATGGTTCAATACTATTTCAATAATTTGCTTGTTCATAGGGGTTTTTAGCAGTGGGAAGAAAACAAAGGAAACGGAGAAAACCCACGAGTTTGGACAGGTGAACCTACTCCTTGTCACATACAACCGTAGTGTGAGTAAACAAAATGTGCATCATTTACTTACTTCATCTCTTCACCATCAGGACCACGTCGGTTTTTAACACCAGGTTTGTCAGATCCACGTTTAGTAAAAAATCCCTCCGGAAACCATGTGATAGCTCTTTCCCTTTTTCGTGATATGACAATAATTATAGCCAAAGTTATTAAAAGTATAGCACCACAAGCCACAACAATATAGACAAAAGCCATAGGTGTCGTAGGTCCAACATCGCTTCTAGCACCCAAACCTAAAATAAAATAAATTCAATTTAAAATATAAATGAATGGTTTGGCAATGCTGTTCAATGAAATTATCTTGATCTGATAGTTATCTAATAGCTTACAATGTCTGTGAGCTTGTCTCACCAATGTTTGCATGTTTGTCTTACTACTTTTTCTGTTTATTAATATTAATGTTGATTTATGATCCAGTAAACTTTGTTTTATCTGATTGAAACAATGTCTACTATAATTGACTATCAAAGCAAAGAGGAATACTTGAAGTGATGTACGTGTATAATGCTTACTTTCTATTTTGCCAACCGGAAGGCCAAGATCAGCATCATTACGTTGTAATGCAGCGGCCACAAACTGAGCTGCTGCGTCAGTATTATCAAAACATTCATCTGTTTGGTATTTATAACAACCTCTATTATCAATCTCTAAATATACTTTAGTTCTGAAATCAGATGAAAATAACCATACATCAGATATTGTTAATAAACATTGGATGTCTATAGACTATTACTGTAGAAACTCCCCCCCCCCACTCTAATCATTTTCTGAATAGCGTCTAAACATTTCATGAAATTTGTGACAAATTATGGTTGACCTAAATTTATTTTTCAGGAAATTTTTTTTGATCTCTATATCTCTATATACAATATTAAAATGAAACTTTTTGAGTCTATAGCCCTCTTGTTTAAATGAATAGAATATCGTTTAAATAAATATTCAACGAAACGATGCCAACCTCCTGCCACAAAGAATCTTTGAAAATTTATTAGCATTAGGTGAAACAGAGATTCAAATGTCCTTACCCTGATAACAAAGCTCTCTTATCTCGGACATTAGCCTCTGAATTCCATCCAATTAAAGACTGTGCAAATCTTTTTACTCTAACAATATTACTCAGGCCATCACTTTCTGTCGTCTGTTGCCAAGGATAAATCATAGGGGAGCCATTTTTATCATTCATCACTCGCACCACAGCTCGCAATAAATGGCCTAATTTTCGTAGAAATTCCTTCGATGTGTTTTTGAAGACTTCAGGTTCCACCAATACTATGATGACCAAAGTACCTTTAGCAAGTTTCTGAGGTGAAGTGTCGCAATCTAAACCATCATATTCACATTCTTTGGTATCGCAACCCTTATCACAATGTCCATTAGCGTAATACTTCTTACAGTATGTGTCATAAATGGGGTTACATTCTTTCATCTCCTGTTGACAGTCAAAACCATCGTACAGACATTCTTGATTATTACACTGGGGATTGCAAATTCCATCTTTGAAAACCTTCCAACAAAAGACACCATTATTTATGGCAGTACAGTTCTTCCATGGCTTTGTTCCATATGAACACTCCAATTGGTCATAATCACATGCATGCATGTTACATTCACTCTGTAACAAAACAAAAAAAACAGGTTTAAAATATTTTTTTTTTAGTCATAGAATTGCAGTGCTTCTTTCAAAATACACAATGTACTTATTTGAAGAATTACAAAATCAAACAAATAAATGGATAAATTCAATGTTTGCAACATTTTGAAGATATTAAATCAACCAAATTAGGAGTAACACAAAATCATATTCTCTATTGCTATTGTCAGAATTTAATTTATTTGGAAAAATCATCTTTAATATATCAATTTAACCTTTTGCAACTCCAAACTACTGAGTGGCATGAATGGCTGTGAGCTATTTAAAGACTGTATATACTACATTTGTGAGTCAAGCAGGTAACCGAGGTAGTTTATATTCACATGTACCAAGTGTTAAAGGGATATTGGATACTTACATCACATATTCCATTGTTCGCTTTACTAGGACAATTAAACTGTTGACAGAGTTGTGTATCAACGTCTGTGCCTGGTAGTTTTTGTGTGACCGGCCTTCCGATACCGCCGACAGCTTTCTGGTCATACTGTTCACAATGTATACCAGTATAATATCTCGGACAATAACATTCATAATATCCTGCGAATAAAAATGTAATTTGTCTAGGTTAATTACAAAGTCAACAAATATAGAACATAACTGTTATTTGAGTCCCTAAATTACACGCTCAGAAATTGTTGAAAGAATCAAGGCCGTAACCACCTTTACCCATACCGAATATTATTGCTCTCAAGAATACTACACTTTGTTTTGATTTCTCAATGGGAGGTCATGTTAGGGGTCAAATAAGTAAACTTTGACTGAATGACCTAAACTATATATATTTAACTTTTGTGTCTCCAAAAATTCAATGCACTGTTAGCTTAAACCTTGGCTAATCCAATATCTCTACAATAGTGTAGGCAAATAAAATGAAATTTTGAACTATACAAAACAAAATGAATTAGGATCTATGTTAATGAGATTAACCTGTAAATCTATAATCCTTTACCTATTTTATCATGACAAATTCCATCATTTTTACATGGAGATGATTGACATTCATCAGCAAAATCTATTTCACAATTATCTCCACTAGCGCCAGCTGGACATAAACAGATATAACCCTGTTGTTGTGGACGGCAGGTACCACCATTTTTACACGGTGAACTTTCACAATCAGCTGAACGAAACTCACAATAATCACCCGAAAAACCCTGAAAATGATAGGTCATTGAAATATAAATATAACAATTAATTTGTAACAAACAAGCGATCCAGAGTGATGTTTAATTACAAAGAGTGGAACAATGTCACCAAATACTTATTGATCAAGTGGCACTGTTCAAGAAAAGAGAGAGTCCAGAGAACAAAGCTGCTTCTTTCATATTTCTTTTTGTAGGTATGGATGGCTGAGCGGCCTAACACTTGCCCTTCACATCATAAGGTCTGATATTGGTTAATAGTTTTAGGATAAGAATAAATTTACAATTGATACAGAAAGTAAGTTTACCTGTAGACACTGACATTTGGGACCATTTAACGTGTTGGTACAAGAACCACCATCTTTGCATGGACTTTCTTCACATTGGATGCGATTCTCACAATGATTTCCTTTAGAATATAATAAAATATCACATTATGCATATCCCAAATTTCATACAACAGGGTATTCAAAAACTCTTTCTTTGTTTTTGTTTTTTTAAAACTATTTTGAGACAATTCTGTAGCCACCACTTATGACAACAAACTCACAAGATGAGTTCTTTTGAAATTTTTTTTCCTGATTCTAAATCAAAAATATTCAAATATATGAAACAAACTTACCACTCCAGCCTGGTTTACATTGACATCTATAATTATTATCAAGTTGTACACAATCCTGGGTTCCAAGAGGATTACAGGGGTTCGAACTGCATTCATTTACATCTCCAGCACATCGAGGACCCACAAAACCTGGTGGGCATTTACATTCAAAATGGCCAATCTTGTCAACGCAAGTGCCACCGTGGTAACAGGCGTTCTCAAAACAATCATTTTCATTGATTTCACACAAAAATCCAAGAGTACCAAACGGACATGAACATTTGAAATCATCGATAAGATCATGACAAATTCCATTGTTAGCACATGGCTGATTGGCGCAGTCGTCAATATTATATTCACAATTAGGTCCTTGGAAACCTTTCTTACACTGACAACTGTAACGATTGATTAAATCCTTGCACGTGGCTCCATTTTTACATGGAGCAGATGCACATTCGTCTATATCTTGTTGACAATAACTTCCCTCGTAGCCTTCCTGACAAATACAGGTGTGCGTACTTTCTGTATTTTTACATACACCATTATGTTGACATAGTTGAGATTCTTCAATATCTAAAATAGAAAAATAAGTTAGGAATCCGTTTTATGCAAGTCATAGATACATATAATAATACGATTATTACACATATAATCCATGATGACTTATTACTCACTAATAGGGTACACATATCAACAAAAGTACAAAACATAGTTCACTCACTTTTCAAAAAAGCTGCCCTTTCACATGGAACTCGTCTGACGTCACAAATATCTCCGTCCCAATCCCTGGGACATCTACATTTAAACATGTTGGCTGACTGTTCACAGGAACCACCATTTTGACAAGGATTTTTACTGCACCAATCGACAAAAGTCTGAAAATACATTATTTTATAGCATTAAAATAAAAAAAGTAAATAAATAAATTAAAACCTCCCTCCTGTGTCAGACTTTTTGGAATGATTGCCAAAGAACCAGAATATTTTTTTTCCTGTATGGCTCAAAAATGAAATATAAAATATGACTCACCTCACAGCGGACACCTTCGAAACCATACGGACAGAAACAGACGTAGTTGCCATTACGATTAAAACATGTAGCTGCGTTCATACATGGGTTACTGTCACATGGGTTAATGTGTGTCTGACAATTACTTCCTGTATAACCAGCTGCACAGACGCATGTAAATTTATTAACACCATCAATACACTGACCCTCATTCAAACAAGAACTAAAAAACAAAATCAAATAACAATCAGAAAATAGGGCTACATAATTTCGATGGATAACAATGTTAATAATATGTTTATTGCTTCAAAATCTTTTATATGTTCTGTAGTAATCTTTATCTAAATACACTGACTACATGTAATATCATCTTGTAGTTCATTTTATTTATAACTTTCCTTCTCTAAACTCTTAGAAAATCTTAGGAAAACCAGACTATTAATATTAATTATAGGTGAGAGTCTAGCTATGGGATGACAATATGGTGACAGTCTCAAACAGAGAATTTAGATGCATGCTGTAAGCCGTTAGACAAGATGACACAACACCATGGGTTGGCTTTGTGAAACGGTCTTGAAATCTCAAGACTGAAAAGATAGAAGGATGGAAGGGAAAAGAAGAATCAAACTCTGATTTGATATTATATAGAATAAATTATTAAATAAAATATTCACCTCTGAGTACAGTCATTGTCATTAACTTGACAATGTGCTCCACTAAAGCCAGCTTGACATGTACAAGTGTAGGAGAAAACATAATCTGTACAGGTACCACCATATCTACAAGGATTCGAGGCACACTCATCTATATCATTCTGACAATGATTACCTCCGAATCCATCCACACATCTACATGTATAACCTCCTATTTCATCTACACATGTACCTCCATTAATACATGGATCTAGAAAAAAATACAATAAAAAAAATTGATGACAAGACCCACCACAATCGTTCTTAAGAAAGGTGAGAGGAAGCATGGCTGAATCAAACCTGTATTCTTCACTGATGAATCAAAATGGACCATTTATCTAGAAACCTTCATGTCTAACATAAAATATAACATCTCAAAGCTTGGAGTACATGTAATTTAAATCAAACTTACTTGGATCACAATCATCATGATTAACTTCACACTGTTTTCCCTCGTAACCTAGTTGACATTTACACACAAATGATCCATTTGTATTCTGACATTGTGCTCCATTTCTACATGGTGACATAGAGGCGCATTCGTCCTCATCTAAATTACAAAGCTTACCTAGAAAAAAAGAGATGGAGACTTGATTACCATAAAGTACCCAATAAAGAATTAACCACTCAAAAATATTATTTACGAAACACTGACCTTTTATCTTAAGTTGACATTTTTGAACAGAGGATTTTAATATGATGGAATGTGGACATGAATTCTAAATTTTCCTAGCAAAAATATGCACTACAAAAGAGACCTGAATATACTTTCACCAATTTGTTAATTTCTAATGTCACTAAATAGAGTATTTGTGCCTTTGAAAATAAATGTTAATTTTGAAACAGAGTGATTTATGATTCAATTCTCATCACAGACCATTTTTGCATGTAGGGTACCCAGCACATGTATTTTTCGACAGTTTAGTAATACATGTTTAATAAAAATTTTAAAAAGTTTTGTAAAACACTATTTCAATAAAATTGCATAAGACTTTTTTAACAGCATTTAAAACACATTTTGGGTGTATTTCTTGCAACCTTCATAACACATAAAGGGTGGGGTAGAATTCGAATTTTCCATAGTGTACATTAAATATTTATACCTTTTAAAAAATATAATTTGATTTTTGCTACATTGTTTATTGTTGAACTGTTTATCGAGTGTCAAACATTATCAAAGTTACATTTCACACCAAAGTCGGCTGATCAACCCAAATGGTAAACAGAACTTTTTTGTGCATTTTGATTAAATACATCAAACTGTCAAGAATCTTGGGATAGGTACCACTAATTGATTAATCTCAGTCAAATATAAAATTTAACACAAATAATTATAATCTGTGAAAGCCCCAACATGTCAGAGTAAACTTAAATACAGTGTTTTAGACCATACACAATAAAGAGAGATTTTATTTTTCTAAAAATCTGGTCCAAAAAAAATTTAACTCATTAAATTCCAAATTAAGTTATGGTCATTTAAATTTTCCATTTTTTTCTAAAAATTGTTTCTATAGAAGTAGACCTGCTGTTTTCTATGTCTTTGATAATAAAAGTATTAATAATTCTAATTAAAAAACTTATTCCAATAATAAAATAGCAGTATGCTCATGAACGAATTTGGCCTAAAGGTTAGCATTACCTTCAAACATGGCTGACTTACCTGTGTAACCAGATGGACAACGACAAGCGAAATCCTTGTAATTATTTCTAGGCACACACTGAGCTCCATTCATACAGGGTGAGGGTAGACATGGATTTAACTCCTGTTCACAATTCTTGCCAGTGTATGGTAGATTACAATGGCATCTATAATTATCAATCAAATCTACACATTCTCCATGTAAACATGGATTACTGGAACATTCATTAATATTTACTTCACAGTTCTTTCCTACAAATAAAAACATAACATATCATCATTCTTGTAATCATGTCTTCTCACTTCTTTTCAAATGTGTATTTCTGTGGAAATTCTTGTTACATTTGCTCTCTTCTGTGATTTGCTGGGCATTTATACCAAATTATGTAAACTGAATACCAAAAGAAACTTTGCATCAGATTGACATGACTGTAATTAAAAAACTAAAAATAGCAACGCTTTGATGTAGAGTATATTTAATGCATCAACATGTTCACAGTGGATTGGAAAACTTCAAATGAACGCTGTGCGGTAAATGGAATTACACCATACAAACAAAGGTGGTGTGGGTCGAAAATCCCATTGTTCAGAGTTTCAATGCAGTTCATTAACATCAGGAGAGTGTTCAAAATCACTAAAAATGTCATTTTAAAGTTTAATATCGAATGTGACCACCCTGTGCAGCAATACAGGCCATGATTCGACGTCGTACTGAAGACGTCAAACGTCGGATGGGATCGGGTGGTAGGTGGTTCCATTCTTCTTGCAGAGCTTGAATCAATTCTTGTCTGTTGGCGGGAACGTGTTGTCGGGCTCGAACTTGCCTGTCCAAGCGGTCCCAGAGGTGTTCAATGGGTGATAAGTCTGGAGAACACGCTGGCCACGGCAAGACATTGACGTTGTTGGCGGCCAAAAAGTCCTGTACGATACGAGCTCTGTGGGGCCTGGCGTTGTCGTGTTGGAACAGAACACCCACGGGCTGTTGTTGGAGGTAGGGCAGCACCACTGGACGAAGGATTTCATCTCTGTAACGTTGCACGTTGAGATTCCCATTAATGACGATGAGTGGCGTCTTCTGGTTCCCACAAATGCCTCCCCACACCATAACGCTACCACCACCGTAGGGAACGACTTCTCTAACGCAGCAAGCAGCAGTACTTTCACCTCTGCGACGGTAAACACGCTGTCTGCCGTCAACTCGAAACAAACAGAACCGACTTTCGTCGGAAAACACAACGCGTTGCCACTGCCGACGTTGCCACCTTCGCACTGTATTTGCCCATCGTAGTCGTCTGCGTCGATTTTCAGGAGTCAATAACTGTCCTTTGAACGGTCGGAAGGCCCGGATACCTCCTGTTCGTAGTCTTCTGGACACTGTCTGTGGGCTCACCCGCCGACCCAAAGCATTCCGTGCTGATGACGTCACCGTCAGGAAGCGGTTTCGCAGGTGCAGCGTTCGAAGATAACGGTCTTCCCGTGGCGTGGTGACCCGTGGTCGCCGGTTCTGGACCTGTCCGATGTCCGTCCAGTCTGTCTGAACTGCTGTACCAAATTTCCAACTGTAACGCGGCAACAGCCAAAGGTTCTTGCAACGTGAACGTGCGTGGCCCCCATATTAAGCATTCCCAGTGCTCGCTGACGCTGTCCTTCTGTAAGTCGTGGCATTTTTCAGTGTTCTTTTTGCATTGTGGTTGTTTGACATTGCTACTGTGCTGTTTTTATACTCCTGTGGCACGTGTATTTTTCCCAGTAACGACGTCACGTGATTTTCACATTTTCGCGTTTTCAAAGAAACACGGGAATATTGCCGGTAGAAATTGTAGGTCAAAGAAGCTTGCGTTTGGGCGATGTGTTCATCCTATTTGTTTTTTAACCTGTCCAACTAATTTGTAACAACTTTGTTTTTAAATGTGCAAAGTTTCTTTTGGTATTCAGTTTATTATAGTGGGAAAGAAAACATTTGATCACATAAAGATAAACCAAATTTAATACTATATTTTGTCCTAAATTATAGATATTTAGGATAAGAAATTGGCCTGAACAGGGGTTAGGTTGTATAGGCCTACCCTAGGATTTTGATTTGTATCCATGCTTTCTTTAAAATAATAATTTACCTGTGTATCCATCACGACAGTCACAAGTATATCTGTCCAAATAATCATTACAAGTTCCACCATGCATACAGGGATTAGAAATACAATCATTGATATTCTCTTGACACCGATGACCCCCATAACCACTTTTACATTCGCATTCAAACTTATTAACACCATCTATACATCGGCCATTGTTGGTACAAGGGTTGCTTGCACATTCGTTGATGTTTGATCTACATTCTGCATCATAGTAACCAGCTGGACACTGACATTTAAATCCATTTATAAGATCTGTACATTTTCCGCCATTGTGGCAGGGTTGGGACACACAATCATCAATATCTAATTCACAATGAGTTCCTGAAAAATAAAATTTGAATTATATTCATAGATTATCAGATATCAGATGTCAGGTGCACCAGAAACAGAGTTTAACATCTCAATATTTTGAGAATTAATATTTGTGGTACAATTATTTTTCTATGATATAACAGGGCATCTGTAATCTTGAAAACACAAGCGCAGGTTATAGCTCCTGCTAAAAATTCAGACAGTTTAATCAAGAAAGTCGAGCTTGAAAAGTTAAATAAAATATCATTGTATCCGAAAATCGTGAAGAGTAGTTTTGTTATGGTATCGAGTCATTTCGGTTGTCAAGTCTCTCCATGACGTTTGCATTTACGATAGATTATTATTTATTAGTGATAGCATTACATTAGTAATAAACATTTGAAAGCGTCTGGATAATCACAATATATATCCATTTCTTTCCCGCCTTTGGCATTGAGCCAGAGATTTACTCCAACATCCAAGGTAGTGTTTTCTGCAATCTGAACATCTGAGACACGCTACCTACCATTTGTTTTTCGTACGTTAGTTACGTATGTGTTTTCAAACTGATCAGCAGTGAATATTTGCTTGTCCGCTACAATCACTGATAAGACTTTTACTCCAACAAATTAAATTCTCAAACATTTTTTTGAAGTATGAGAAAAATAAATAGACGTTTGTAGTTAAAAAATATTTCTTATTTAGTGTAAATGGGTATTAAAATGAGTAAAATGCATCATTTTGCCCGAAGCAGTTAGGTGTTATGTAAACAATGCATGAGCAATTGACCCAATGACTGACGCCCCGTAAAGTCAATGCACGTGTTGAAAACAGTCATCTGTTACAGAGATAATTCGTAAGTAATTCTCTGTGAAACAGATTGCGAATTCGTCTGCAAGAATTTGTTCCTTTCAATACTCAAGGCTTTTAGTTGTCAGTTAATAACTAATAAGTACTACTAAATAAATAAATAAATTGGATTTTTACTGGTTTTTTTTTACACCATTTAGATAGATGTTAAAAAAAATCTCTTGCGAGCAAATTTGCAGGTGCGTTTTTATGTGCTCCCAGAAATTTAAGTGCAAGAGCTTGTTGTGACTCCTGCATGTTTTACAGAAATGATGCCCTGATATAAGGAATGAATATTGCCCAGTCCATGACATCTCCGGCTACTCTCCATAATATATATCTATTCATTATTAAGTTTATGTGAAATAAAAATATTTCTAAAGTAGGCTACAAAAAAAAACAACCCAAGACAACATTATCATACCATCAAATCCTGCTCGGCACTGACACTTGTACTGGTTAATTCCATCTACACATGTAGCTCCATTACGGCATGGATTACTTCCACATTCATTATAGTTATTTTCACAATAACGACCTGAAGTTCCAGTAGGACATCGACACTCATAACTATTAACCAAATCTGTGCATGTTCCTCCATACTGACACGGATTACTGTCACATTCGTTGATGTCCTGTTCACAGTGGAGACCTGTATAACCTGGTCTACACTGACAGGTGTAGGAATCTAACCCATCAACACAGGCACCATTAGTACAGTTGATACCTCGACAATTATCATAGTTTTCATCACAATGAACTCCACTAAATCCTAAAATATATTTTCAACATATTTATATGTGTAACACTAACAAACTTAAAGATAACATAGGAAGATACATGTAATCTCAGTTGAGCCAGGGTGGAAAACTTAATTATCGTGGGATTTTCCCTTTCAAGACACAAAACAATATACTTAATTATCATTATTTAGTAGATAATCAAATGTTGTTATCAAGTAAAATGTCCCAACGTTCCCTTTGAATGCAAAAATGTCTGATGGTCCACAATGTATATAACCAAGAAGAAATATTATATACATCAAGACTTACCTTTTTTGCATGTGCAACTATAGACATTGATGAGATCTGTGCAGGTAGCACCATTTTTGCATGGTGAACTGGCACATTCGTCTATATTGTTTTCACATGTTTTCCCTTCAAATCCTGTAATATAATTAAATCTGTATCACACTCACGCTCCATATATACAAGTACATTTTGTACAATATTCAAATTATCAATCAGAAAAAAAATAAAAATACTTTTATTCATTTACAATCATACAGTCAGTTACAATATTTTTTTAACTACAGGTACTGGTATTTGAATTCACTATCTGGCACCTGTAGGAAAGGGAGATAATTCAGGAATAATAAAAAAATATCTGCTTGACTCCAAATTCAGAACTCAAATGAAAAATAATATCGGGGATCTAGAAAGAGTAAAAGACGAATATCAGTTAATTTATTTTCCAAAGTAGGATGATTTTTTGTGCAGTCAGCAACTGAATTCAAATGACTGTGGTTGCATTGGGTAAGGTGGGAAGCGGGTTTAGAAAAATATTCTCAAACGCTGTTGAATGTAATATTATGAATTTATAATTAATGAATTACCTGGAGGACAAGAACATTTAAACTTATTGACAAGATCCTGACAAACACCACCATTTACACAAGGAGAACTATTACATTCATCAAATTCTGTTTCACAATTAACTCCAGTATAACCTGTAATATACATTTACTTTAATTATACCTTCATCGATTTCAAATGACTTTTTAGAAGAAACATATAACAATAAACAACAACGGTAAAATTGTTAGCTTGACAACTGAAATTTCATATATTTCAAATACTGTACATGTTTTTAATACACATTGTCTGTCCGCAACAATGATTTGTCTTGCAACAAGCCATTTATTTACCACGTTTAGTACACCAGTATTGCTTATAAAACTTGTATTTTGTTTCATTTGACCTTTATGTATATCTTATCTTCATGCAGATAATTATTTGAATCAATTATCACATTATGTAACAGTAAAAGTCATCATTTAAAAAATTCTGACAGCAATTACATTATTGTTTATTAATTAATAATGCAGTATATATATATATACTTATATTATGTAAATATAAACATGCATTATAAACACATTCAGTATATAATTTACATGTGATGTCAATTAATTAGAAAATGACATGACAATTAATTACACTTTACATCTACATATTGTGGTAAATCTACATACTGTTATGTACTTGTCAAATATACTAAGAGTGATGGAAAAGCTCATACTAAAGACATCGTCAAGATTGGAAAGGAACAAGGTTACTTAAGTTTTATTTCTATGCATGGTAGAAGCTATGTTTCTCATCAGATTATAAATCTAATTTTGAGATAAAAATATTAATTGGATTAACCATTATTTTCTTTTATTCTAAACTTCAGTAAACTTTCAAATTTCTTGGAGTTTTTTTTCTAAATTATGTTATTTCATTTTCAGTTTTGAAAATTATCCAAAAATCAAAAACATATTTGAATACCAATTTTCAAAAATTCCAAAAAACAATCTGATAGAAAATCATAGCAAAATTTAAAATCGGTAGCAATTACTAATATTATTTTTCAAATTCAAATTGTAGCAATATTTGGGAATTTCAAAATGTATCAATGCTTTATTATAACATCCAATTAAAAACTTTATCAATACTTTATTCAATTGATAATAACAGCAATATAAACAAACAAATGTAAAAATCATCAATAAATTAATTCTAAATCGATACACTTAACATACTGTTTTTGTATTCATCATCAAATAAAAACATGATAATAAATAACCATCATGAATAGTAATAAGGTAATATTAATTTAAATGTATTTAGAAAGTATTCTTACAGAAAAAAACCTTTTGAAAATATGACCTATATAAATAAGAGTTGTCATGTCCGTCTGCCTTGAGGGCAATTCAGGGAGAGAATAATTGCAGTAGTTTATATTCAGCTTCCCACTTGAACAAGATGCGTACCCTGTTCCCACACTTTACACTCCATGATTGACCTTCAAGGGGGATAATTTGTTCTACGCACTTTGCACGAGACAATGAACAGATGCAGTAAAAACTCTAAAATTTTCATAAATTTTGCTTTGTTTGTTTTTTTGCAAACATTTTATTTCAAAATAATCTCTCGTGCATATCTTAATTTTTTTTATTGCATTTCAATATAAACTTATAGTGAATATCCTAATTTTCGTTTTTATTTTAACACAAACTTTTATTACATCTACACATAAGGTTTTTTTTTATTTTTTATTTCAATATAGGCTCAGTACTATTAATCTTTTTACCTTCTATTTCGATATCCCCTTAACAGTGATGTAGGGCAGTAGGCCTGACAAGGACAGCTGTCTAGTCGTTTGGATGGGATCGAAAACCAAGGTCCCGTGTACACATTGGTGTGCACGTAAAAGATCCCTTGGCAGTTGGAATTTGATTTAAGAGTAGTCATTCGAAGATGATTAAATCTATTTTCCATAAGGAAAAATGACAATGGATAAGTAAAGACTTCAATGAAAATACAATCTTTGCCACAACTTTTAAGATATTTACAGTACATGTATGCCATTGTTATTCTTTTTTGACAGTTAAAGTCTTTAGTTTGGTGCATATTAGCGTTCTTGTGTAACTAATATGACATGAGTTCAGGTTATTGTGGTAGGTTGGTGAACTCAAGGTAACTATTCAAACAGAGTGAACTCCCCTACTCTATTTATAATAATAGCAATCAATTAAAACCGCCTTTTCATGTTCCATACAAAATCAATTTCTTTTCATTCAATAATGTTTTCTTGTCTCAAGTCTTAAAATTCAATTAAGATTTTCCTTTATAAAAGTCTTAGAAAATTCAATTTAATAGCTAATTTTCTACAGCGTTATATTCTATACCATTCCTTTCTTTATCATTTATCTTATTGTTTTAATTAAAGAAGATGGTTCAACTTTTCTATTTATATATGCTGAGAAAGAAATAAATAGGTGACCTTATTTTAGGTGACCTTAGTCAAACCCTTCCCTAACTGCTTTATTTTGTACATTCATATTTCTATTCCTTTTTAATTTTAGTTCCCCCTGTGACATCATAATACAATCTTTAATCTAGTTAGCATTTGAATACAGGTTTTTGAAAATTATTTCAATGTAGTATCCAAAAGCAATCAACATTATCTAGAATATAGAAATAGGTGAGTCATCTCCTTTAATATCTAATCTATGGACTTTTGAATTCAATTATACATCTTATTTTTAAAATAATCTCAATTCAACTGAATGATGTTTTGATTATGGTATAGTATTTTCAATACATACAATTAATATCCATTCCATATTTAATAAATTTTGTGGCAGTAGGTTTAACTATGCTTACATGTACAAGTCATACAATCGCATTGTTTTAATAAGTGATATCTATTTCCATAAAATATAAACAATTGATTTATTTATGCCAAAACATATGTTATCAGACAACAATTCGTGTCATTTTTCAATCACACATTGTTCAATGACAAAATAACAGTCAACAATAAAATTTAACTATTTTAAAGAAGCTAAATCTCTCTGATTTTAGTCAAAATAAAGCAGTCAATCAGAAAAATAAAATTGGAAATATCTTTCCTGGAATTAATTACTTGTGGTTTTGTTTAATACAACATAAACAACCCAAGTTAATTGTCCCCAACAAAAGGAATTTCTTCAGTAACAGTATCTAGATGAAAAGGTCTATAACTAAAGGCAAGTCGTTTGTCGTAAAGGGCAATTTGATGATAGTAAAGAAATTAAGAACCTATCCCCTGTTTAATACTCTGTCGACTAACAAATTACCTGAACAATAACCTATGTAAATGTGGACAACTTTGATGTTTTGGAATAAATGGACCTAATCTTTCCACTTCAATAATATGGGGGATAATTGGTAAGATTCTTTTTAGCGTAAAGATACGACCCCACCCTCTCACATTTAGTTCCCTACTTCTCCAATTTATAAACACAAGTTTGACTATATAATATAAGTCTATAATTATCAAGTATAAACCCTACAGTAATTCTAATCCATTTTCAATCACATTTTAGGTTTCTGTTTATTTTTCTCATATGATTTTTCTTTTCAGTCTATAACATGTATGTGAATGAATAAAATAATATCAATAGAAAAGATCAAAATTCAACTCGGCCATTGAAACTCCGTTTTCATAAGATCTATTAATAAACATTGCTTTAGATGCACCAAATAAACTTAAGACTTAATAGTTTGAAGCCAATTAGAAATTTTCTGTCGCACACTATACAAACTTGACTTGCAAATTCTTTGGCTTTACACGCCAACAATTCTTTACACTAAGTCATACTTAGGCAATTTAGAGTACTTAAAATTTTTTGGGATGTTCATGCTGCTTTGTAAATATCAATACATGTATTTAAGAAGTAAAATATTAGACATTCAGTAATTATCAACAGCTGATACTAAAATTTGAGTTTTAACAAATTTGGATTTTTAAATCCAAATTTGTTAAAACTCAAATTTCATTAGCCATGTACCTAAAAGTACCATCCACATCTCTCAAAGGTTTTTCGTTTGTACTTCTAAAGCGTACACCAGATTTCATATTTTTACCTGCCACACAAAAAGGGAATTCCAGTATTGTAGGTGATAGTTGTGATACTCCTTGTAAGAAGAACATGAATTCTGAATTCACACAATTACAAGTTTGAAAATTATATCTTACCTGGCATGCATATACATCTATAGGCTCCCTTCTCATCTAAACATGTGCCATCATTTAAACATGGGTCAGACGCACATTCATTGATGTTGATTTCACACCAAGGACCAGTAAATCCTATAGCACAATCACAATTATAACTTCCTGGTGTATTCACACAGGTACCACCATGTTCACAGGGAACCTCCGTACCTGAAAATATCACAACTGTATTCTCATGCTCAATATAATGCGATGGTATAAATCTAATCACCCGTTTAATAAACTTGCTTAATAAATCAGATTCTATACGATCAACTTTAGAATCTTATTGACAGGATTTGCAGGCGCGGATCCAGAGGGGGGGTTTGGGGGGTCCAAACCCCCCCCTGCTCAGCTACATAAAAAAAAAATAATGCCTTGCATCAATGAAATTACATCACAAAGTGATCCTACATCAGTATAACAATGATTTCTCTGTTTAAAAAGCTCAATTTGTATGTATGCCTATGTAATTTAGAGACGATGATGGCAGATTTCCGTAACAGAAACCTGGCAAACCCCCTCCTGCAAAAATTCCTGGATCCGCACCTGATTTGAATATGATCATAATTCAGATTTAATCAACTGATAAGGTCTTTGAGGGCTGGCCTAGTGTTTTTATCATGAGACTAATATAACCATTCGGTACAAGACAAACAAGACCTTTCCATTTACATACAAATGATTTTTTTGCAATATATGATAAATACTATATATATATAAATACATATGTATAATTGAAATGCGAAACTACCACTACACTACTGAAACTTACTTTCTTGACATTCATTTATGTCTCGTGAACAATCGTTTCCACGCCAGCCTCTTTTACAAGTACAGATAGGATTGCCGTCAATTGGAGATGTTTCACAGCTAGCTCCGGCATGACATGGATTACTGTCGCATGCATCTTCAAGATGGCATCGTAGACCTGACAGACAGAAGCCAAGGATAGAATGATAGACAAGATTTCGTTGGTTAATATAATATATAGTATATAAACATACATATAATTGGTTAATAAATAGAAAGAAAGATGTCAATTAGTTGTTAATTAAATAATATTTTGGTTTTTAGTAAAGAATTTTAAAGGAGCCGTCACAGATATATTTAGTGAATCAAACACGTCGATTCTGTTGGAAGTATCTTGGAATTCTATTCATGTATAACTATCTGAATACTGGTATCAGCTTCACAGATAACAAACTTTATGTGGATAAGTTTCAGTGGTAAGGGATAGTCACAGCCACCATGCCACTCATAACTATTCGACAATAGATTTTAATAAATGAGTTCTGTAACCTTTCTGATCAAAAAAGACGATCACTTCCTAACACAGTCTAATATTTTGAAATGAAATTTTCAGACAAGTTAATTTGGCATCAAATTTATATTGTTATACCCACTTTTATCAACATGTACTCTGTAAAGTTGGGGACTGCTCCTAGATGTATATTTTGGGCTCATAAAAGAAATTCAATTAAATAAAACAAATGATGTTACACAATGGTTACAAAGGACAATAACTTTATTTTATGGCATTAGAAATAGCCTGGGGTCACATGTAGCCAAGAATATCTAACTTATCAACATTGTAAATCAACAATACTAAGAAAAGACTGAAGTTATTGCTCCCGGGGCTGTATATATTGTTTGGTATATATAATAAATATACCCTGACTCGTACTTATTAAATTATTCATGTGACTGAATACAGACAGTTCTCAACATGACTCATACGTACATTAAACATAAAAAAAAATTAATTCTGTTCCCGCAATAAGTTTTATTTTGAATAACAACAAAAATAAATTTTATTTGACTTAAAAGTTATAAGTTAAATGGATAAAGTAATTATTCATACCCTCTACTTCATTCCCCTTGTATCCCTTCATACCTCAAAAACAAGAGTTACTTCATTTCTACTTATTTCCCTTTATCAAGAGTTGATCAATTCCTCTATATCATAAGTTATTTTATTTCCTTGATATCCAGAGTCAATTCTCTGTATTTCCAGCCTTCCTCAATTTCCGGTTACCTTATTCCCTTCATGTCCAAAATAACTTAATTCCAACTATATTGTATTTCCTCTACATGTATATCCTAAGTTATTTTATTTCTTCTAAGTTAATCTCCTATATGTTATTTATGTCACAAATGAATTAATTGCCTCTCTATCCTAATTTATTTTATTTTAAGAATAATCTTAATCTCCTACCACTTTTATTTTATTTCATTTTTCATCTCCAATTTTCTGCCTATTTTCAAAATTGTTAGACTAATATGTACAGCATATACAACACACACAACATACCTGTTTTGCCTCTTGGACATTTACAGTAAAAATATCCAACTCGGTCATCACATGTTCCTCCGTTATAACACGGATCAATTTTACAATCATCAATGTTTTCGCTACAGTCCGAACCTGTCCATCCGTTAACACAGATACACATAAATCCAGCATTGAGGTTCATGCAAGTTCCTCCATTGCGGCAAATATTGGGTTGTGTCTCGCATTCATCGACATCTAAGTCACATCTTGATCCTAGAAAAAGATGTCAATTTTACTAGAAAAACATGCAAGAAGAAACGATTTGCTTTAAAATTGAAAGATTTTGCGAAGGAATATTTATACAGCAGTAAAACATCAATCACAATAGTTTCAGGAAGTTGTTGATGAAAATAAATAATGCCAAGATGAAGACAATAAAATAAGACAGTAAAGCCAAGAAAGGACATTTTAAAGATATTCATTAATCAACATAGAATATTAGTAAAATAAATGAATATAAGCAAAGAATGAAATGGGGTTTAACATCCTTGACAACACTTTTACCGCTAAGTCATTTTTGTGACAAACATTTTTATGGTTTCACGTGTAGTGTAATGTATGAACAACTTTTCTATCCTCATCTACTCTAAAATTCAACTACCAAGGGTTCTTCTTAATCCACACAGTGATATTGAGTAAAGAAATCGTTTGATCTTAAAATACATTGTTTTCGGATCACAGATTTCTGTACTAGGTTTTGGCCATTTTTAAATCAATATGTATCTTCAAAGAATAAATAAATTAATATAAATACTAATTTTTGCGGGACTTCAAATAATATACATGAAATATACATATATATAAAAGATTAATTTATATAAGCTTAGGTTCTTTTTTTTTCAAATCCATTAAATCAGTATTGTATATACTAATGTTTAACTCAAAATAAAATGTTGTTCAAACCGTATATGAAAAAACTACATATACCACCATAAGTGATATACCTGTGGGAACTTATATACCTATATTGCATTGTAATGTCTATACACATACATGTAAAGTCAATGACAACTATTTAGGGTCACCTTTAACCTCATTATAGCACAATAATAGAAAACCACTTCTATCTTTATTGACACTCGGCTAATTTAAACCACTAACATATCATATTGATGGATTCTCACCAATTATCGGCACATCAAATGAAATAAATATCATCAATTATTTCGTTCGACATCAATAGGTAAAATAAATATCTATATTAGGAGTATTTTTCGTTGGAACATGTGTATAAGTTTTCATGTGAATTGGGTTTTAATGAGAGTATTTTGATTTATAGGGTGTCAAACAATTTTTTTCAAATGTTTGAAAATATGAAAATAATATTTGACATCCATTTAGTTAGCAGTAATAGAAACCATTGGGAGAAATATAATCAATTAAGGTTTTCATATTTGATATTTTTCTAAATTAAATTTTTGGCATATATGTCTATCAAGATTCAAATTTTGATCACAGCTGAACTTCAAATAATTAATGATTTCTATGACTGATTTCAGAAATATAATACACTCAAATTTAAAAATTTTTTACCCCCAATATTCAATAAGCTGTTCTTTAATGGAAAAGTGCTCCACAATTTGATGTCATTTTAACAATAAATATTTCTTCTTTACAGATATTAAATTTCTTATAAATTTTATGAATACATAAAGTTTTAAATCTTTTATATTACTGACAAAGGTATGGGGGTGTATAATGACACATTCTATTAACTCTGTTCTATAAAAGTAACTTTATGACCTATTTTTGCTGTAAAACCACGGGAATAATTGACCTGTCATCATTTAAAGCTTTATTTCACATTAACAAGCACTTACCATTTTCAATAAATAGATTCACATTTTTAAAGATCAAATTGAGTGAAGGAGTGGAATTGAAAGAAGGGAAGAAAATGTTACGCATTTAGGGTGACTCATTTCTCACATAATGAATTTTGTAAATAGACACAACCCTCTATCCCCGAAAAGGAACACTCAATTAAATAGATTTCAATCAATTTCATCAACAAAAAGTTTACAATATCAATTTGACTGTTATATATATAATGTAGTTCAACCTTCTTACTAGTGACTAAAAACATTTCAAATATATTTCAAATTCTTTTGCGATACACAAATGTTTTTTTTAAAAATTCTTTTTGATAACCAACTGTCCAGGGTTCTTTTCCATGCAGACCAATTTGATTTGTACACAGGTGGGCTTTTTTGGGTTCCTTCTGAATTTCTAGACACACAGTAAAGGTAGGGCATGTAAAAAACCGGAGGTTTTTAATTTGCTACTACATGGACTTAAACATGGGACAGTCTAGTTGAAGAGCCAGGTGCCCTGATTACTCGACTACCACAACATGGAACTTAAGATTTTTGTTTTTAAACCATTTCATATCAATTAAATTAAGAAGGAAAAAGATATATATTTGAGATGTTGTTATGGCTGAATGGATATCATTGACAATAATCTCAGCAGGTATTTTAGAGAAGACGACCTATGACAGGTTCAAACTTAATCATGCACTAACAGACAATCTACCTGTGTGAGTCTAATTCCTATAGATATGTCTGATAAGCTGTTAAAAACACCTGCTGTCTGACCCACTTGTGTACAATATGAACAACAGGTACAACAAAACAAAATTGCTATTTTTAGAAATTGTGGACTTTAAATCATGCCAAATTTGGGGAATCTTTAAAGGCATAAAACATTTTGCAATATAGATATGAAACTTATTTTATTTTTATAATGCGATTGTTCAATTGAAAGAGATTTTGTATGATGTTATAACTAATTTATGATTTTTGTATACGATGTTATTACTGATTTAGAATTTTCATATACAAAACATTGTTTTTGTATGATGTGATTTTAATACTACATATAACAAAATTAGAGCTTTTATGTTAATCTTCAGGACGATCGTTCGGAGGGCCGGTCGGACAAAAAATGAAAAAAAAATAATATTGTCCAATTCGTCTAAAAAAAAAAGGTTGCCAGGCAACAAAACATACGCCCACACAGCAGCCAAATCGTCCGGGCAGTCAACAAGAATTGTCGCATATTAAGGAATTATCAGAAAATCATTAGAATTTGTTTGGTTTTTATAATCAAACTTTTTTTTTTAAATCATTAATAATTGTGACCTCCAGAGGCACCACAAGCTAAAAAGGGTGATTTTTCGTACAATCAGGGGACATAATTCAGGAAGTAATGACCCGATGGGCGCAAATATTGAAAGGAACCAAGATCTTTGGGTTTAAAACATACCTGTCAAGTTTCATCAAAATCGATTCAAAATTGTGACCTCTATAGGGTCCACAACCTTGATATAACATATTTTCACACTATTCGTGTACAAACGGCGGCCATTTTGTCCGTCAATTCTAGTCCGGTTTTCACGTAATTCAAACTCTCTCTTCATTACCATGTAACGGTGATATAGTCAAACGTTTTTTTAAATCGGATAATAAATTTGACCTCCAGAGGGACCAAAAGCGAACAAAAGCGATTTTTCGGACAATCCGGGGACATACTTCAGGAAGTTATGATCCAATGGGCGCAAATATCGAAAGGAACCAAGATCTTTGGGTTATAAACATACATGTCAAGTTTCATCAAAATCGGTTCAAAATTGTGACCTCTATAAGGTCCACAACCTTTATATAACATATTTTCACAATATTCATGTAAAAACGGCGGCCATTTTGTCCGTCAATTTTGGTCCGATTTTCACAAAATTCATACTCAACCTTCATAACCATGGAACGGTGATATAATCAAACATTTTTTTAAATCGGATAACAATTTTGACCTCCAGAGGGACCACAAGCTAAAAAGGGCAATTTTTCGGACAATCAGGGGCCATAATTCAGGAAGTTACGATCCGATTGGCGCAAATATCGAAAGGAATCAAGATCTTTGGGTTATAAACATGCATTTCAAGTTTCATCCAAATCGGTTCAAAATTGTGTCCTCTACACTGTTCACAACCTTGATATAACATATTTTCACACTATTCGCGTACAAATGGCGGCCATTTTGTCCGTCAATTTTGGTCCGATTTTCACGAAATTCGAACTCGACCTTCATAACCATGGAACAATGATATAATCAAACGTTTTTTTAAATTGGATAACAATTTTGACCTCCATAGGGACCACAAGCTAAAAAGGGCAATTTTTCGGACAATCAGGGGCCATAATTCAGGAAGTTACGATCCGATTGGCGCAAATATCGAAAGGAACCAAGATCTTTGGGTTATAAACATGCATTTCAAGTTTCATCCAAATCGGTTCAAAATTGTGTCCTCTACACTGTTCACAACCTTGATTTAACATATTTTCACACTATTCGTGTACAAATGGCGGCCATTTTGTCCGTCAATTTTGGTCCGATTTTCACGAAATTCGTACTCGGCCTTCATAACCAAGGAACGGTGATATAATCAAACGGTTTTTTAAATCGGATAACAATTTTGACCTCCAGAGGGACCACAAGCTAAAAAGGGCAATTTTTCGGACAATCAGGGGCCATAATTCAGGAAGTTACGATCCGATTGGCGCAAATATCAAAAGGAACCAAGATCTTTGGGTTATAAACATGCATTTCAAGTTTCATCCAAATCGGTTCAAAATTGTGTCCTCTACACTGTTCACAACCTTGATTTAACATATTTTCACACTATTCGCGTACAAATGGCGGCCATTTTGTCCGTCAATTTTGGTCCGATTTTCACGAAATTCGAACTCGACCTTCATAACCATAGAACGGTGATATAATCAAACGGTTTTTTAAATCGGATAACAATTTTGACCTCCAGAGGGACCACAAGCTAAAAAGGGCGATTTTTCGGACAATCAGGGGCCATAATTCAGGAAGTTACGATCCGATTGGCGCAAATATCGAAAGGAACCAAGATCTTTGGGTTATAAACATACATTTCAAGTTTCATCCAAATCGGTTCAAAATTGTGACCTCTAAACTGTTCACAAGCTAAAAAACGTGATTTTTCGTACAATCAGGGGCCATAACCCATGAAGTTACAGTCCGATACATGCCAATATCGAAAGGAACCGAGATCTTAGGGTGATAAACCTATGTTTTAAGTTTCATTGAAATCGGATAAAAATTGTGACCTGTAGACTGTTCACAAACAATTGTGGACGGACCGACGGACGGACGTCCGGACGGACGGACGGACGGACGAACAGGGGCGACGACAATATACGTCCACATGAAAATGTGGGCGTATAAAAATCTTTTTCTGCTTCTGCTGAACATTATATGGGAGAGGGAGGCATTGGACAGACCATGGAGCCATGATGAACATATTGTATGTGGCCGGTGGCTTTTAACGGGCCGTCACGCCATCACTGGAGTCTGGAATGGGCTGGTATAATAGACATTCTGGGTGTGCTGGGTGTGGGTCAGAATTCAGAATCCTGCAATGGGGATTCCGAATTTCAACTGAGTTAATCGATTTATGAAATATATCATTTGACAGGCATTATAATCAGATATTGCACCAAATCGCATTTTTGGGGTTCATTTTTCAAAAATGTCCAGGGTTAGGGCCCCCCCCCCGTTCCGAGCTCCTCGGTCAGTAAAAGGGGCTGCTCCGACATGGGAGCCCGGGCCGGTTCCCGGGCCCCAATCCGCCCCTGTTTATAATCCACGCAGCTAGGACAATAAGTGGTACTTTGTTTTAATTTTGGTTCTGCATGACTTATTTCTAACATCTCATAATGTGATGTAACAAAGATTATCTTACCTTGCATAGTAGGTGGACATTTGCATGTGTAGCCATTGACGCCATCGATACAGGTGGAGCCAGTAGCACACGGATTACTAATACAATCATCTATATTCTCTTCACAATTTTTACCACGAAAACCTGGAGTTAAAAATAAAAGAGAAATTATTTACAAAATAAATGTGTTTAGTTCTTTAAATCTAGAGTGCCATTAAACAGGTCCAAAGTACGACACCAGTTTTGGAAGTAAATGAATTGACTATCTGAACTGAGAAATAATAAACTACTATTTGAATGAGACACCCTAAATGTTTGACTAGAAAGATTTAGTAATTGATATATTAGATTGATATATGATTGAAAAGTATGTTTGTTATTATGTATCATTCACTCTTCCAAAAATTTATTTGCTCAAACCAAATTAACCGATTTAACTGTTTTAGTCAAGGTTTAATACAATATAAAATGCAACTCTAGCAGAAGACCTCAACAATTCAGGTTGACCTTTTCAAATGAAAACTGAGTTAAATTTCAAGTGTCATGGCTGCTAAATGCAGAAGGCATTTATAGACAAGTGTTTCGCTGTTGTTCAAATATGTTTACTTGGTGGAGTAGGCCTATAATGGAGGTCACACAGATAACATCTAGTCTATGATACATCATTGATATTTTTGGGAGGATGGCCTACCATGTTATGCTCATTGTTTATTTTAATTGCTACAAACAATCAATTCTCGATTACAGTAAATTCGACAAATAATCTGGATTTCTCTAATCTTACTGAGCATGTCTCTTAGTCTGATGTTTTTACCAGATAAATGCAATTTATATACTTGCTTAAAGTCAATTAGCATTTAACAGAGCAAAAAAAATGGGTGTTCAAGCACCTAAATAAACAAAAGTCAGCGATTCGGTTTGTTTACGTTGTCAAATCATTTGTACAAAGATGGTGGAACACAACCTCGTTGACTTCCACTCACTGGTAGTTAACTTTAGAATGATGTTCATCTTATTGTTATTTATACTTTCATGCAATGTAAATTTTTACTTTTAAAAACAGCTATTTTCAAAACCCTAAAATAATTCTATTATTTGAATTATATATTCAAAATTAATTATTGTTTATCTTTTAATTAAGACAATCAGGAAACAATTTGTCAGATGATCCAGCGGAAGAGAGATAGAAATTCTACGCAAACATATAAAATACTGTATGTCTATAGGCAAAATAAAATGGACTAATGTCGTAATCGACAATTACCCTATACATTGGAAGATGTAAGTCAAATATTATTAATATTTGTTTTGAGAACTATTGTCTTTAAGATGGCTACTAAGGTACTACAATAAAGCCAAGTGTCCATCTGCAGTGTAGTTGGATCTTTTGCTTTTGATATTTTGTAGAAAAAAACAAACAATTGTGTTCCTCTTGGCTAATATATACTTAAAATCACAATGTCATGTGATCTGTGTGAAAATGTCATTTATTAAATTAAGATGAATGGCAATGTTAAAATCTTTGAGAAATTACAGACAAACTTTCAATAACTATAAAATATATCGTACTTGACACTTAATATAATAGCAGAAATAAATATAAAGAGAGAATACAAAAGTTATTATTAGTCAGTTACTTCAATTCTAAAATTAAGGTGTTGGCTCAAGAACGAGGAGGTCCTGGGATTAGCAGGGGAATTTCTAAAGGATTTTCTGACCTGGTTAACCCTTGCAGCTGGTGCAGGAAAAAGGCAAAGGGTCTACCAAGAAAGAGTGTTGAAGAGTTTGGAAGGAATGGAAGACAGAAAGAATTTTTCGAAGAATGGGCAGAATGTAAACAGCGCTGTCCAGGCAAAATTTCCACAATGATTGTTATATATCCAAATTCATTAGTCGGCTTGGTGTGGAAATCACCCTAGGGTGTTACTCATTAAACTATGTAATATTTCATTTGGTTTCATTAAAATAGCAGACATCATTACTCCTAATATGACAGCTGTTGATTCAATGGTTGAACAAAAGTCAAAAAGCAACATAGACACTGCCTCCCCCACCCCCTTTCACAATATTGCAACTAACATAATTCTGTTCAACCAACCAAAATGAAATGCTTGGGCAATATGTAATGTCCAGGATCAATCTGCTTCAGGTGGGGGGGTTCCTGTTGACTCGGAACAACAAATGTTGATTAAACTTGCCGCCAGGAATTTTGACGAGATAAGGTCAGGGTTTACAAGACATAATTTTCAGTAAATGGAGAGTTCAGGGTTTAAATTGGCAGCTCGACACAAATTGTAATCCCTTTGTTTTTCAAGTCCTTCACACAATATCTGTTGAAGAGCGAAGCAAGAACTAGGTTTGTTATTTGTGCAGCAAACATTGTGCTGGCTTAGCCTGCATTCTTGTTTCCCTGGGGAAAGTTGCATAGCATTTTGACAAACGTTCACGCCAAATACTGACTTCCGGAACTAAATTCCTTCACAATAGTCAATATTCGTAACCATGGTAATTCATAATTATAACTCCGGACCTCCTGGTTAGTGAAGCTGACCCTTTACGACATGATCCACTGTGGCTTCCACCAACATATGTATCTCATTGTACTAATTGTTCTGTCTGTGTTTTGTTATGCAGGTCTCCTACATTGTCTGATTATTTTACAAGATAATGATGGTCAGTTTTACATGTGATAAACATAATGTCTTGCATGTAGAAACAATGTAATAAAGTATTAAAAATATTATCCTGAAATTAAGCCTGTTTTTTTTTTACTGGCAACTGTTACAAATGTGTTTCACAATTAATGTAATCTTTTTTGTTAAAAAATAACCTACATTTCTAGTTTATTCTTTATGACCTGGATAGTGTAGGTCAAGAACAAGTAATTCTTTCATAAAATACCACCCAAGAAATATCCTAGCACTTAATTATCATGGACATTTGAATACCTGGTCAAGTTTTTCTGAATACCCTATATTGACAAACCCCTAGTATATCTTACTTATATTTAGCATTAGGTAAATATCAATTATGTATGCCTATCGTTTCTTATTCCAAGACTTGTCAAAATGGCCAATCTATTTGCATTAAGAACAAGTGTCAAAATAACCATCAAAAAGGATGATCGAGGTCAAACAAAATTTGAAACCAATGCTACAAATTCACTTCATTGGCCATTTTTGTTCAAAGCCATCTGCGCTGAAAGTTTGAAAGGAAACTTACACAAATAATACCAATTTTATTAAACAAATATAGTAGCGACTCCTTCTATTTTTACAAGGATGGCTTAAATTTCAAACTCAACGGCTCAAAAAATATCCATATACAATAATATTCAACAAAACATATGAACGCACTGCTGTCAAAACTCGGTTTCACCTAAAATAATATTGCTAACGATGAATCAAGAGTAAAGACTGGGTAATTGAGTACATATATTGACAACACAACAAAGAAATCAAAACAAAAATTTATAAAAGCGGTTTATGAATTGTCCTCTCGCTCAATTAAGCGTGTCCTTATGACAAACCGTCTGTATCGTGAGAATAAAAAGTTTCTCTAAATGCGTAGTAGGACTGGCTAAGACTATCCAATATTGTTCACTGATTACATGCCAAAAATTAGACTGTCTGCTGTAAAACATAATTCAATGATAACAATGAATAGGATTTATGGGATAATAGAATCTTTAATCCATCAGATCTGGGCGTATTTATGACTTTTTAATCCGACACATCTATGAGTTTTGTGGTTGTGATAATATATAATGATATGTCATTCACCAGATGGATTACGTTGTCTGAATAATTCAATTTATAGTAAATATAGTAAATAAAGACTTCTGAATTCAACCAGAAAATTACTAGAATCTTCTTATTACACAGTTCTGGGTTTTTTTTGTTATTGTTGGTTGTATAAATTTAGACAAAATACAACCAATAAAATAATGGGTTCTTTATACATGTAAGTGTCTGTCCATAGCATTCATTCGAAATTTTGTCTAATGCTTATTTCATGTACAGTTAATAATAGTATCCCCCTGTATTTGCCATTCCCAACAGACTGATCCATTTTCATCCATTTGAAATAAAACATTGTTTATAAATTTTTTTAAAAAATAGCAGCGAATGATTAACAGATTAAATGTCACAATCAGTCATCTAGAATCTGGCCACTCTGAAAATAACAGTGAAAAAATTACTGTGGTAAGACCTTTAGACTGTCCTGTATTTGTATGTAATAGACTTTATATTTTAACTTTTAGTAAAATGTCTCTTTCAAGTACTTTCAAGTGATATGTAATATGCGAGCTGTGTGTTAATGGATACTATTATTATACTGATTAGCACTGATATCTATGAATAAGAGTGTATAATAAGTGTGTATAAATGACTAATTATAAAGCAATTAGTATGCAAATGGGTACACATTACTGGAATATCATATTTATTTGTGTAACTTGCTTTTTTTTACATTTCTGTAAAATCATGCACCTCTTGTAGTAATACACATACCAATATTTTAAAAAGCCTGCTACAAAACGTTATTAATTCGAAGTGGGATACATGTTCACAGAATTTGGAATGTCATTATGCCATAATACAACAGGGCTGGCCATGAATAAATTGATGGCGAGCAGATGACTGCTCTCGCAAATTTAGGTTTGGGCGAGCAGGGCGAGCAATAAAAATTGCTCACGTAAAATGTTGCTTGCGTGAGCACACTTTTTGTAAAATTGTTTCAATTTAAAATCAATCTGTTGCCTGGATACTATTGTTAAATAAATAATGACAAAGCTGTTTAAAGTTTGTAATTTTTTTTTTTTTTCAATTCTTTATTGACATGATAGTACTATTACTATGATTTGGCATTAGTATAACAAAACAACAAAATAAACGATTGAGCAACAAAATGGCTATTCCTGGCACAGAGTTTGCAGTAAACATGTGTGACCATCGCTTTTCTGTTTTTGACAGTCATACTCATACTCTTTTTTATAATCAATTTCCGTACGGATTTCTTCACCCTACGACAGATAAATGTGGATAGGTAGGGCAATCAGGTTTCCTTTAGCCAATTATTACGCTAAGATTTAAAATTATACGACTGCATAATGGAATAAAAACCGAAGTTCTGATAAAATAAGAAATACCGATAATTATAAGTTTGAAACGTGTTCATTTAGCATGAAATGCCAAATCATCCGGATGTAAACATTCTTTACTGCTTTACTGCTCGCGTCTCGTGGCAAGCCCTGATACAAGCTGAATATAGGTTCAAATTTTGGTTCAAAAGTTATCCAGATCTTTTGTAACTATCTACCATAACGTAGCCTACTTTTCCTTGGGCCTCAGGAATGCTTATAATTCAAATAGGCCTACTTCAGGATTTTTCAAACATGGGTTTCTAATTGTTGGAAACAGACAAGAAACTCTGGCCTACTTGGCATGGACAGACAAAGAAACTCCATCGGATGGGATAAAAAAAAAATGAGGTCTACCTATGACAGGTGGAAATTCATGATCAATAGAAGGAAATGTAAATTCTCCTTCCTAGCACTGCACACAAGGGAAAAATGTAAACACACATTATATTTGTCTTGATAAGAGGTAAAAGTAAAACTTTCGAAATCTTCAGTATCCACACTTACTTAAATACAATTTATCACAGACTAATTTTGTTTGTATACATGTACTCTGTTTACCATGTAAAAGATAGAGAGACAGTCTTACAAACTTATATTACCATCATCTTATATGAAGCCTAATATTGTCGTCCTGTATTTACATTACTCCAACGAGATCCAATATTGACAAGAAGCTGTTTTTAGTTGGGTACATCAATTAACATTGTACATGTATCTGTGAAGTAAGTATATATAAACTTATATCATCAAGCGCGTAATCGTTCAAACACTACAAGGGTGTGAGTTAGATACTTTTGACAACTTAAAGGTCGAGCACAAATCAAACATCTATAAAAAAAAGATAGGCTGGCACTGCCAGGCAGAATACGCCCACATTTTTGAGAGATGGATAGAGAACAAGCAATACCGAAAGTGATTTTTCCTACATCATTAAGTCCTGTATTTCATACTGTATTGGGAGCAGCCATTTTGTTGGTCAGTTCAAGTCTGATATTCATGAAATTCGAAGCCGACAATGATTATGGTGTGACGGTACACAACCTAGAAATGTTACTTTTCGTCAAAATCGGATAAGAATTGTGACCTGTAGAGAGTCCACAACCATGATATACCATATTTTTACACTATTCGCGTACAAACAGTGACCATTTCGTCCGGCAATTTTGGTACGATTTTCACGAAATTCGAACTCAACCTTCCTTACGGTGCAACAGTAATATAATCAGAGTTTTTTTTTAAATCAGATAATAATTGTTCGAGAGATAGACAGAGAACAAGCAATACCGAAAGTGATTTTTCCTACAATCAAAGGCCATAATTCATTAAGTTACAATTTGATATGCGCAAATATCGAAAAAGAATAAAGATCTTTAGGTTAAAAACAAGCATTTCAGGTTTCATCAAAATCGAATTAAAATTGTCACCTCTACAGGGTCCACAACTTTGACATACCATATTTTTACACTGTTCGCGTACAAACGGCGGCCATTTTTTCTGGCAATTATGGTCCAATTTTCTCGAAATTCGAACTAAACCTTCCTTACGGTGTAATGGTAATATAATCAACCGTTTTATTAAATCGGATAATAATTGTGACCACCAGAGGGATCACAAGCTAAAATAAGGCGATTTTGCGTATAATCAGGGGCCATAATTCAGGAAGTTACGATCCGATATGCGCAAATAACGAAAGGAACCAAGATCTTTGGGTTATAACCATGCATTTCAAGTTTCATCAAAATCGAATTAAAATTGTGACCTCTACAGGGTCCACAACCATGATATACAATATTTTAACAGTATTCGCGTACAAACGGCGGCCATTTTGTATGGCAATTTTGGTCCGATTTTCCTGAAATTCGAACTAAACCTTCCTTACGGTGTAATGGTAATATAATCAACCGTTTTATTAAATCGGATAATAATTGTGACCACCAGAGGGACCACAAGCTAAAATAAGGCGATTTTGCGTATAATCAGGGGCCATAATTCAGGAAGTTACGTTCCGATATGCGCAAATATCGAAAGGAACCAAGATCTTTGGGTTATAACCATGAATTTCAAGTTTCCTCAAAATCGAATAAAAAATGTGACTTCTACAGGGTCCACAACCTTGATATACCATTTTTTAACAGTATTCGCGTACAAACGGCGGCCATTTTGTATGGCAATTTTCGTCCGATTTTCCCGAAATTCTAACTCAACCTTCCTTAGGGTGTAACAGTGATATAATCAAACGGTTTTTTAAATCGGATAATAATTGTGACCTCCAGAGGGACCACAAGCTAAAAAGGGTGATTTTTCGGACAATCAGGGGCCATAATTCAGGAAATTACATTCCGATAGGCGCAAATATCGAAAGGTACCAAGATCTTTGGGTTATAAACATACGTGTCAAGTTTCATCAAAATCGGTTCAAAATTGTGACCTCTATAGGGTCCACAAGCTAAAAACGTGATTTTTCGTACAATCAGGGGCCATAATCCATGAAGTTTTCATCCGATATATGCCAATATCGAAAGCAGCCGAGATCTTTTGGGGATAAACCTATATTTCAAGTTTCGTCAAAATCGGATAAGAATTGTGACCTGTAGAGAGTCCACAAACAAATTGTGGACAGACGGATGTCCGGACGGACAGGGGCGACGACAATATACGTCCACATAAAAATGTGGGCGTATAAAAATCATATGTTTACACATGTATAAAGTAGGCTGCTCATGCATTTCAACATTAAAAGAAATTTAAATGTAATTTATACATCTGAGTATAGTACATCTGAGTTGAAAGATATTCATATAGAATATTCTGGTTATATGAAAGAGGAAGAATGATTATTAATTTGATTGTCTTAGCTGAACAAAGATGGCATTAAGAACTGATCAATCTGAAGGACTTTTAAACCAAAATGTGAACCTACATGTATATTCAAGTTTTATTCTGGCACAATGGTACTTTAACACACTTTTACCCTTTATTTGGATAATTGTGGAATGTAGGAAATGAAATGAAATGAAATGGGGTTTAACGTCCTACTCTTTTGCAACTAACCTGGGCAAATGGAAGACGGGCATACGCCATACAGTGTGCTGTGAGGGAAATTTTGCCCGGGCAGCGGCACTACATCCTACTCTTATATCAAATTCCAACTGCAAAGGGATCTTTTACGTGCACTCCAATGTGTACAAGGGACCTCGGTTTTTCATCCCATCCGAACGACTAGGCAGCTGTCCTTGTCAGGCCCTCCTGTATCAATGACAAGGGGAAATCACGCCGGAAATTCGAGATGAACTTTCTCGGCCAATGCAGGGATTGAATACCCGACCTCCAGGCTAGCGAACCAGCGCCTGATCCACTTAGCCACCTTGACCCCTGAGGAAGGTAGGAAGCTCCTATTATTGAATTTTTACATGTACATGTATATGAATAAGTTCATTACTTATCTGTACAGTGAGTAATAATTTGATTTGTTTTCCAAAAGTTAGTGGAAATTAAATGAACTTAAAATTCAGACTATTAATATTATGGGATTTCAGCCTTCATAAGAATAAAGAACAATAAATGTTCATGGAAATAACGTAACTGGCTGAGCACTGAACTAACAACCGATGATGTACGAATTGTCGAAACCACAGTCTCTAAAACTATAACTCACTGTTTTCAGTTCAATAAATCTTTTTTAGAGAATTTCTGTTTAATAAGACAAGAATATGAATTATACCTATGTTTCCACAGTCCTAATGCAGATTTTGTTTTTAAATCCTTAGAATATCAGCTGTTTATGAAACATAAATTTAGTAGAAACTAACAATTTAATTCCAGTATCACAGACAATACTCAAAATGTCAGATTAAAGTCAGAAAGCAGGAAATGCATACATGTACATACACTGTACATTATTTTGATTTGTGATAATTAGTTATTTTTTATTTCCACCACTTGTATGTGATGTGCTACCTTAAAGTTTATTCAGAATATTGAATATCTTGACCAAATTACATTCTTTTTTTAAGCTTCAGGATAACTTAATGTTCAAACACTTTGTCAGTCTGGAATTGAGAAGGGCCCAAGAGGTAATCTCGTAGCAATTTCACAGTTCAACACAAAATAATAATTGTGGACATTTTTCTTTTTTCAAATTATTAAAAGGAAAGACACTATGTAGGAAAGATTATATCACCTTTTCAAAATGATGTCCAGCGCCTAACTACTTTAACATCCTCATCCCTGGATTAACTCTTTATCTCAGGTTAAGATGACTTTAAACACCAAATAGAGATTTGTTTTAATTAGTTGAGACAAGGAGATCTCTTAATTAATCATTTTGACAACAAGGTTAAGTGGGAAGTGATGGTGAGCTCATAGATACATCTCTTAGATGTTTACAAAATTGATACCTTAATACACAGGTTACATCTTAATGTTCTTACAAAAGAGGTGTTCAATGTATCTCATTCTTCAGTAGTTAATCCCTCTTTTGTGTATAATCTTCCTATCTTGCCAATTTGTGCAGCTTTCATATCAAATGGTTAGAATCTTAAATTACCTATGAAGAGTTGCTACTTGTTTGCATGACTTTTCTGATTAGGCCCTTAATGTAATAATATTCACTGATTCATAGATAGAACAACTAAAAAAAATCCAATATGGAGTGTTACACCATACCACAAGTAATCCTAAAATTATTCTAATTGATCAAGTCTAAATCAAGTTGTGGTCATTTGAAGTTTACATTTGTTTATATCAATTTCACACTGTCAACTCTATGCATGTAGTTTATAATAATAATAAGGGTAATAATTTGATTTATTTAATTGATTGTCTTGATTACTATGTAAACAAACTGTTTCAGAACTTATTTCTGGTAAATTAAATCCAATAAAATCCCCATCAGCCTTCTGGCGAATTGTGACTTTAATCTGCATAACTATTAAATAGAGACCTAAAATTTTGATTTATGATATAGCACCACAAGATGGCTGCGGTTACTTAAAAGTAAGTTCCTGATCCATAGTATCGTGGTAAATGTTTTGAATGGGGTGTTAATACATCTTTTAAAAAACTATTTATTTATTTGGGGCATTCACACAACTAACCTTGGTGATGTAATAATTATCGTGTAGGAGAAATAATAGTTGGAAAGAGAAGTTAAAAAATTATAACAGTACAGACCCAAATACATATACACCCAGTAATAACTCTATAGACCATGACCTTATAATATAGTATGTAATACCAAATATGTAATGTATTCTGTGACCTTCCAATATATGGTAATAATAATTTCATACATGTAATTCCCTTATATTCAATAACATTCAAAGAACTAGAACACATACATGTACATTCATAACATTTTTTTGTTATAATAATGACAAAATAATTTCAAACCATATTACCAATATGAATACAATACATGTATAAATGTATTAGATTCCATTTCATTTGTAATTTATACACATTTCAAATTCCTGTGGCTGAATAAAGAAGATCACAGGAATCTACATGTATATAACACGTCACATTTCCTACATGTTTTCTGTGATGAATTTCTTCAACTTTTATGTTCTAATCTGATCATTTCATTTAGCTAGAGTTTATGGCTAGGATTTCAATGAACCCATTTACATTTAGTATGTAACCATTCTTTTAGGATTCTGTATATCATACTGTATGAATGCATTTGTTTAGGACAAAGATCTTTCGACCAAGGTTTTTGTTGTTTTATTTTTTTTTCAATACACATACATGTAGTACATTCAAAATTACTTTGCGCAACTGTTTTTTTGGGGGGGAAGGTTCTAAAAGCTACTAAATTTTGTTTTTTACTTTATCATTTCGAAAGATGAGCATTGTATGTTTACAAACAGGTAGAGAAATTAATGTGGTGAAAGGTGAAAAAAACAATTAATATCCATTTTGTCAAGCAATTGCACATCACTTCATCTTAAACACCCATAAAAATTCATCAACAACTTCATTCCATTGTCATAAAAAAAAACACAGAACATGTAAATAAGCCTGGCAATTTATCACCAGCTCTTAGAACTTGGTGCAACTCCTACTCTGTAAATCAGATACAGTTAATAAGAACCAACAGTAAATTGCTCATGTGAAAAATCAGCTTTGTTTTTCTCTTGTTTTTCCCTTATTCAGTCATGTTTGAGGTTTATAAGAGGCAATTAAGCAGCTAAAGTCGATCGTTCACTGGGAAAGAGGGTGATTTTCAACACAAACTGCAAAGGTCATAGCAATCAAAAACAGGATATATCCCCGCCATTGAGAGGTCAGAAAAACTTATGGATCCCCAAAAACATATCTATCTCAATTTCATGATCTATTAAGTTCACAGCACATGTGCATGTTCAGCAGGGCTGTAATCTGGTGCACGACAGGTGGCATATTCATATGATGGTACAAAAATGGAGAACTGACAGAAACTGTGACATCATTTTTTGTTGAGAGTCATCATTCTTTATGTTCCATTGGGAATAATTAGGTCATCTGTTCAATCCTCTAAAGACTTATTTATAAAAACCATGAAAATTAAAATTATATAGGCTTATTTGAATAAAAAGCCTACAATAAATTAAGTAAGTTAATTACACAGAGTGTCAACCACCAAGTCTGCTGTTGATACTTTACATTCAGCACTGGCCTTACACACAGGTCGGTAATAGCGCAGAAAATTTCATAGTACATTTCGGATGCTTATACATTTAGGGTTTTGAATATGCAAGAGCCAAATCTGCATATTATAGGTCTTTCTTTAGGCTTGAATACTTATCGTAATTATTAATTAGACATTATTAATTCATCCAGACCATAATCAACTCTTGATGTCAACATTAGCCAGCGAAATTTATTGGATTAGGATACGATTTATTCATGAAATGGATAATCGAGACTGTTTTTTATTGAACCGACTTTAGTAATGATGAACGAGGCTAGGCCTAAAATTAAATTGAATCAATTTGACTGACATTTTCAACAAAATTACATTTACATTATCTAGTTTTTAACTATTATAGTGAGAACTGCCAGCTCTTTATCATCTCACATAATGTATCTTTAAGCATGAGGTTATTTGAAATCTAGTCTAGTCACATCATCTCTAACACATTAAATGTGATATCCAATTTCTTTGGTTTTGAGTGCAATGTGAGAAAACTTTTGCCATTATTCAGCAGGTTCCTGTAACTCCTATTGGGTGGGAGTGGATGTTTTTGCTTGGTCTTGGTGCACATATTCAGTGGTTCAATTCTCAACTTTCAGAGGCCATCTTACACAATTATAGATATATGCAATCTCCTCTTATAAGTGCAGGAAATTCCTGAAAGTCTTTATTTTGACTACTGCCAGGAATCGCACTACAAGGATTTCACTAAGAAAAACAATGTACTGTGGATTAACATGCTGAATTACGCAATTTCGTTGTTTCTAGTAGCCACCCTACAAAATGGTGGGGATATACATGCAGATGAAATTACAACCCAATCCTAAGAAATAAGAAACAATTTAATTCTTATTCTAATAAAGGATATTCGACTAGCCTTTCTAGTGCTTTCCTTCCTGCTGTAGTGTTAAATAACACATACACACCAAGTTCCCACACCAACATATTGACGACTGACGTCAACCGAACAGATCTACAAGCCTACTTGCAGTATGCTATTAAAAATAACTTTCAAAGTTGAAAACATCGAAATATTTTCCAAATCAAAGACTATATGATCAATCAACAACTTCAACACACAGATAAATTCAAGATGGTGATGCCAAAAAAATCAATAAATAATGACTTGTTGAATCAGATTTCTCTATTTTATGACTTACAATTTCATTAGCATCACATTCTTTTCCCTGTTGCAAATTCAATTCATACTGCATTAAAGAATTATTTGCATAATTTGTGCCTATTATATCTGAAGTAACTTTTAAATAATAAGCCTACTGATAAATATGCAAACACAATCATTTCTAAATGTCAACTAAACATAAAGTATGTTTTACTTAATTTTTTTTTAAGAAAACATCCATTTTTTATCTTCAAATTCCAAATAGTCAAATGTTCTTAATACATTCATAGTGCATGGTTTAGAAGATCGAGAATGGGAGTAAAATTTTGCTTGCCGTTTGCAGAAGTCCTAAAGGAAACTTAACACATGCTTCTCCAAACAATATGGCTGCCATCAGACAGATCAATATGTTAGAAAAGTTTTCTCCAACTTTATAAAGTTTGTAGAAGTTTTACCAGAGAGATGTTATATGATGCTATTCAAACCACTTTAACCTCTACATATGAAATAAAAGTTATCTACAATTTTGGGGAAGTTACCGAAGACAAGTTCAACAACACACTAAATGCATGTTTATAATAATGCTGTCAAACCACAAAAAGCTATAATATACATATAAAATACTTACACAAAATAAGACATATAATCCACAAAATTTTAACAGGGGTACAAATATTCCAAGGCATTTCTTAGCAGCTACATTATATCCAGACACAGTTTCAAATAAAGTTTATTAAATCCATTTAAAAGTTAAAATCCTAAAAGGGGCACTCAATGGCTGAAGCTCACAAGACAAACAACCACTATCAACAAATCTAGATTCCTCCACATTCAGTCAATGTGTGTGTAGCTTTCGTTCCGTTCAACTGTGACCAAGACAGAGCTGAGTCCTAGGCTTCATCCAGTTAGGGCTCTCACTCACTAGTCAAACTTTCCGCATCAATAGGTTTACTGTTAGGCTGAGGTCACATGCTATACCATTGGAGGAGAAATGCGCTATTCACAAATGGAAAAGGAGCCTTTGTATTGCCTATACAATAACAGGGTCTATGCTGTCACTAAAGTGTGTGTCGTTTGTGCTGTGCAACTTTTTCAATAGTCTGTGTCTGCTACTTACAACTAATTTTAACTAGCTCCAGGCCCTTTCTTCGCTTTTCCTCTCTCAAATTAGAGATGCATCCTTTGTAACTTGTTAACTTTGCTCTCTAATACTTTTCAACTAATTGATATCACAACATTAGATAAAGAATTATAGAAATGTGTCCATTAAATACCGAGTTCTGTTCCAATAATTAACACAACTCAAACAATTAAGACGTTAATAAAACTTAAATTAATTTTACTCATTTCATTTTCAGACATTAACAAACTATTAATTTTACTCATTTTTTTTGACAATTTAAATTAATTTACAGCCTTGTTTTGACTATATAAAATCATTTTACAGTTTCCCTATATATGTTTTAAAAAGAATTCTTAACAATTCTCATTTAGAAACATTTTGACTAAAACAGTTTTCTTTTACTGTACAATTTTGAGACTACCAAGGTGATTTTGTCATTAATGATCTGAGTAAACTATACAGCAGACTTCAACTGATTTGAAAAGATATATACCGTGTCAACGTGTCTTTAGTAATCTTGCTATCAATATAAGAGAAGTAAAAATATTATCTGTGAATGAATGTTTAATTTTCTAAACCGATATCTAAAAATCAACTATAGAGAAAAATCAAAATGGTTCAATTTTCAATCAAATTAAAATCTGATGTTTTTTTGCTATTCCATTTATTCTTAGTTTCATATTTCATAGTTTATTTTACCAGACACAGTTCTACTCAACGCTTAAAAAGTTTTTCCAATGTTTTGTGTTGTTACGCAGTTGTTGTTGTTTCAATCATGAAGAGACATTCTTCACTGATCTTTTTAATAAATTCTTGTGCATTCATTTAGAATACATGTATATGTCAGATATTATGTAGTTCAGAAAATCAAAACCATAGAAACACAATGAGGAAAAGATAAAATCTTAATTGGGTGGATTCAATATTAAAATGTGTTGAAGATTTTAGTGACTTTAAAACCTAGTAATGACCTGTACTAATTGGCGACACCCCACCATTCTATACACCAGCTTCACAACTCAAGTATTATTTCCTTTATTTATCATAAACATGACCAAATATGTCTCTTCAGAATGTTTAATATCCAAATATATATCTCAGTTTTTCAATGTAAGGCTACACATATATTATTTAGTACAAGTAAAACCATTAGACATGTGTAAACTTGCCAACTGGATGAAAAGTGATATCTGGTGCTCTGTCTAAAGGGTATATATAACAACTGTCACTAGTTTTTCATAAACAGAATTGTATTTCACAAAGGATAGATTTTATAATAGATTAAAGAACTACTTCCATTCTTATGATCTTTCAGAAGGGATAATTACTTTATTGGCCAAAAATCAATTTCTCAAATTAAATATGAGCCAATTTCTAACACATCCATTTTCTACACCGTATACATAAACTCCAATAGACCTGATATTCAACCAGGTGAAATAAGTTAACAAGCACAATACTCAACTCAAACTAGTTCTAAACGTGTGCCTTTCTTTCCAGCCATTGTTGACTTTATTGAAAAAATATTTCTGCAACAAAGGTCGAAGCAAATCCCTTTCTTGTTTGATTTGCGTCTCCATTTATATTGTCTTTGTGCATACCAAGCTCTCGTAAGTCCTCTTCAGGCCGCAAAACTCACAGTCCCGAATTTCCAGTGGAAAGTTTTACGACTTCATATTAAAATCTACGACTTATTGCTACGACAGATTAAACAACTCTCTTTTTATTTTTATTTGTAATTTATTTTCAAGCTTATCAAGGAATTTTTATTTCGGCAACAGGTAGATAAATTTTAATCCTGTATCCTGGTCGTAAAATCAACAGGGGACTTATATCTACAAAGATGAAGTTTTCTTTTCTCCAAATATTTACCAATAAATCTAAGTAATAAATATTTGAATTCGTATTTCACCCCACAAAACAATATAACTTATTCTGTATATGTTTGAGAAGATTTGCTTCAGAGACAATAAGTCTAAATATCACAACAAAAGGTCCATAAAATTACCAATTTAGTAATTATTGATATACTTCTATTAAACTTCCTTGGAGTTTATATTCAGCGATTAGGAATTCCAGCATATAAAACATTAGGTGAATGGTACCCCTTCAAAAGGTTTGAGTTTGAGAATAGTTTTATTACAAATTTATTAACAAGTATTCCCCAAATATTTTACTTTTGGTCAAAAATTTGCAGATTTCTGATTGATAAAAATTAATTTTTGACACATTTGCCATACACCTTTTATTGTGTGTGGTCAGACTCAGAAGGTCTATATTAGCCTTTTAGGCTGCAATGTCATCTTTTAAAAAACAATCATTTAGATCACCAGGACTGTAAATAATCTGCATATTGCAAAGCAAGTATGGTTATATCCACCTGGATAGTTATGTTCATGATCAAACAATTAAAAATGTCTTATACACACTGACAAGCAGAGAAAGAGGGTTTATAATCCATTTCACACAACTTGTCATTCTGAGACTTAACATATTGCATTATTTGAATTTCGATATGATGCAAGAATGTAATGCCAAAAAGGTTATAAAATCAATCATATATAGTTGTCTAACTACTGTCAATGTAAGTCAGGGTCTAAACAGTTACTACATATTATTATTTGAGCCTTGTTCAAGTCTCTATTGATTGGTTGAAACATTTACCTCAAAGTATTTTCGATTCTTTGTGTCAATTTGGACAGTGTTCCTTTGTCCTTGAAAAAGGAGACTAAAAGACATGTATCTGTCGATGGGTGTTGGTAACTAAAAAATGTAAAGCATGTTTACTAACAGAAAGCCAACACTATTTCTCACTGGAAGACGGCATGGTTTCTGGCCTTCCAACACGGTTTTATGCCAAAGTGTAAAATTTGCAGACAAGTTTCGATATCTTTTCTTAATGTCATGCCATCATGGCCAGAACAGGAAGAATTTTGTCAATGACATAATCTCAGAACCTTAATAAACAGAAGACAAAGCCTATTACATTACACAGCTGAACCAAGACAAAAAATGTGTAAGAAGATTAAATCGTGATGCTGTCATTGTGTTTATATTTGAACTTTGAACATTTACTTCAAAATATGACACAAACTACTCAAATATTCTCCAGTCCTGGGAACAAAAACCCCTGAAGTTGGAACACATTTTGAATTTTTATGCCATTTCCAAAATATCTGAGGGTTCAGATATTTCCTGAATGAATGGTTATGTAATGTGCAAACAGTACGCAATACAAAATAACTTTTGTTTAGCTTACTAAGGACAAAAATACTTTAAATAATGTAAAATATATTCAAAATATTGGGAAAAATATATTAATTAACATAATTATACCTTAAGGAAATGAAATGAAACAGGGTTTAACATCCTGCATTCTGTGCCAACTGGGCTAATAAAGACAGGTGTACGGCATAGTGTGCTATGAGTGGTAATGAACAAGTACAAGTAGATGACCATGCTAGAATGACCTTGAGTTACAATGCAACAGGGGACAACAGCACAAGTCTAAAGGCACATATTAATATGAGTGTACATAACGTAATTTAAATTCAATTTCTAAAACTTCTATAGGAACTTCTATTCAGTTTTATTAGTAAAAATAAGTCGGAATTGAATGGCATAGAATGCCTGCCACAGGTTTTAATTTTATTCACAGTCTCAAAAATTGGAAATCGGAGCCAATGTTTTTACAGTAAGATAACAACAACAATATTGATTGGAATGTTTGTAATGTTGTAGATCTGGATAATATCATACTTTCAGAAAATGACCTATTTATGCTTATGGAAACACATGTAAGTTAATGATAGAGCTTCCACTTTGAGTAAAACTGGTGGCCAATTAGACTAAATATTTAAAATATAAGTAATAAGTACCTATCGACTATCTGGATCATTTACTTATGAAAAAAAAAAAATTATTCTGTGAGAAATTTGTCAAGTGACATCAAAATCAGCAGACATAATTTTTTTCCTTACGAGAAAATATTTTATTTGCAATCATCTAATTAAATTATTTCATCATTGTCAGACAACATCCTGTAAAAATGACTCCACATGAAATGTTTTAACTGCTTCTTAATGAAACTCGATAGAAAATCTTATTACTTGTATCATTTTACTCTTATAGTATCAATAACTGAAAAGGTTCTCATATACTGTGCGTGTCTTATTTTAAGTTTCTCTCTTATAAATATTGAAGAACTTTTTTAAATTGAAAAAAGGTGTAGAATTTCTGTATATCCTACAACTAAAAGAAATTTAAACAAATAAAAATCTAATTAAATGAAAATGAGATATTTGGAATTAAACAATTTAGTGTAATGAATATAAGCTATGAAATAAAAACATATGTAACTTAATTTTGGCCATTGTATATTAAAGGGACTATCCTGATTTAAACAGTCTCAAAAATAAAAATCCGAGTATGGATGAAATTTAAGCGCCAAGATACAGAAGAATGGTGTATTTCCCTTGTCTCGAATTTTCAGCCCAAATTATTGAGACGTTTCTACATGAACGTCAAAGATAGGTTGCCAGGCAACGAAACATACGCCCACAGCAGCTTAATCGTCCGGGCAGTCAACAAGGGTTGTCGCATATTTTTACTTTTTTTTGGTAATAAAACATTTGTAATACACTAAAATCTGAGTAACAACTCATTATGTAATTATCTGAAAATCATTAGAATTTGTTTCTTTTTTTATAAAGTTTTGCCCCAAGCTAACAATTAGTATAGGAAACATTTAACATCATGGATTTAGCTGTTCAGTTATCCAAATTCATTGAAAATCAAAATACTTGTTCGTTTCAACACCTTAAACTCTGTGTATCAATCTGAAGTCAATCGGATGATTTATAAGTTTGGCATCTACAGCACCACAAGGTTTTTCGAAGTGATCAAGGGAGATAACTCTGGAAGTAATAATTTGAAATCAATGAAAATCAGTAGGCTTCTTCGTCTCAGGACCTTAAACAGTGTGTGTAAATCTAAAGTCAATCGGATATTAACTTTGGCCTCTAGAGCATCCACAGGATTTTTTGATGTGATCAAGGGCCATAACTCTGGCACTAATTATCGGAAATTGCTGAAAATCAATAAGCTTCTTCGTCTTATGACCTTAAACACTGTGTATAAATCTAAAGTCAATCGGATATTAACTTTGGCTTTTAGAGCGTCCACAAGATTTTTTGAAGTGATCAAGGGCCATAACTCTGGCACTAATTATTGGAAATCGCTTAAAATCAATAGGCTTCTTCGTCTTATGACCTTAAACACTGTGTATAAATTTAAAGCCAATCGGATTTTAACTTTGGCCTCTAGAGCGTCCACAAGATTTTTTGAAGTCGTCAAGGGCCATAACTCTGGTAGTTATTATCGGAAATCGCTGAAAAAAAATAGGCTTCTTCGTCTCATGACCTTAAACATTGTGTATAAATTTAAAGTCAATCGGATATTAACTTTAGCCTCTAGAGCGTCCACAAGCAATTGTGGACGCCGGACGGACCGACGGACGGACGGGCGGGACGACAATATACGACCACATTTCAATGTGGGCGTTTAAAAATGCTTATCCGGACACACATAACCCTTTTAAGATTTCAAGTCAATTTTTTCTATGGGCGACCTGAAAATCGATTCCCATTCCTTTAGAGGTCTATACAGCGAATGACCCATGTGCTGTGCTTGATAATGAAAGGTAAATTTCACCTTTACATTTAAAATAAAAGTCTGGTTTTATCCAGACACCGTATAAATACAGCTTGGGACACCGTTCTCCATTTGCAAATGAAGACAGACGTTGTTAACTTATTTGAAAACCTATCACAATTACATGTATTGTCTTAGTTACTCGGCCCTAAAGTAGAGGATTTTAACACAAAATTAAGCAGTTTTATTCTCCAAAGGTATTACTACGGTATGGCAGTTATATAAATTATCTTTTACGCTTCAAGGAATGCTGTTGCAGTAATTTAAAAAATATTAGAGGTCAAAGTAAAACCTTAATCTTTTTATAATCAATTTCATTTCAAAACTTTTAAAACATCAAATTTTCTTCTGACTCAAAGGTAAAAACAGTTTGGTATAAAATAGTTAAAACAAAATTGAACTTTGATGGACAGCTGCCATTGAATAACTGATGAAAGAGTAAATAATTACAACATAAAGTGGCAATTAAAGTTTGAAATGCAAGTCTTTCAAAGGCAGTCCTCTTGTTGAAAAAACAAGATTGACAATACAAGGTGTCAAAAAAGGGGCTGAACCCACTTTAAAATGATCAATCTATTTTTAGTATCTTATGATTGTGATTGATCAGAATTGGTCAACCTGTTAAACAAGATGTCTTTTGTGTTAAAGCAACATCCATTACTAGTTTATTACAACTGAAATACAGAGAACAATCTTCTATAATTTGTACTTAATCATTTATTTATCAGATCATCTTGAATGCTTATTGGACGTTAAACCCCACGAACGAACAAACGAATGCTTCTTTTAAATTGTAAATCTATTTGATGTAATGTGACTATAGAGTTATTTTCAGGTGGGGTGAGGTAACTGGTTGGTGGTCAAATAAGATTGTATGCAAAATCTGAGAAAAATCAACCAATATATTACTGAAATATCAACATCCATATATATATAAAAAAACAAATTTCAAAACATTGGAGAAGGATGCCCCATCAGCTGAAGTACACCATACAACTTTAACTCTAATTGCTGAGTTGCCTGTGGCAATATTTATCCACCTCTTTATTCCAAATCTGATGCAGGCTACCTATCTGTACAGTAATAAAGTAGTCAATTAAGCAGTGTATGCTTCCTCTTCGTCTGGAACATCTCATACTACTCAAGATTGGGCTGATGCAGCATTATTGTCACATAGTTATATGTTTGAATCAATTTGATATTTTTGATTATTAATTGACAAATATGTGTATTATTTGTTCTATTCTGGTGAGCAGATAGGCTGTGAAGATCAAGTTGGACTATAAGCAATTAAATTCACTCGGTGTGAACAGCTACCTTTCTCCATCTGCAACCAAATCAAACTAAGTTGAAAGCTAATTTCTCATCTTTTTTTGTGGTAATCTGTATAGCTTTCACTGCCAAAGGGGAACAACTCCATTGGATAAATACCAAAGATTGATTTTGTGACCGTCTGGTGCAGTGATAAACCTGCTTTTGATTACTCTCATTGAAACAGAGTATGTGGCAAATAATTACGCAAAGCGGCTGCAATCAAAATCTAATGTTGCCAAAATCATCTCCATAACCCCAGCAAGTTTTCAAAAAAGAAGTAATGAATAACAGTTTAGTGAAAATAATGGAATTGTACGAAAGTATAATATCTAAAATTACAGACATGTGTAGATGTTGTGATTGGGGAAGAAATAAGTAATCTACATGATTTCTGTGATTCTCTATAAAAAAAAACAAGATGTAAATATGTATCAACAGTTTGTGTGGTCCATTAAAATCATTAAGTCCAATATTTGATATTACACACCTCCAGAGTCTGGATGTGTGTACATGTAATATCAAATATAGGACTTAATGATTCCAGACTATAATGGCGTCCAGTCCAGGCTACATCTTCCTTAGTAATTACTGATGATTTAAGGTGGCTGATATTGAGGTAATATTAACCTTCAATAACTGCATGCTTGGAATTCCATGTGCACACGGTATAGTTTATGTCGATTGTTCTACGGTTGTCATTCAAACTAAAAACCCACAGGTCCTGATTATACCATTTTTACTTTGAAACTGATTGCTATCTGTGACATAAAAGTGCACATGAATTTATGTAAAAAGATGCAATAGGATTCAATGAAATTCCAAGGTTGGGCTAAGGATTCAATGGGTAGGTCTGTACTAAATGAAGGTAAGTAAACAATGGCTGGCTTGAAGATTTTATGCATCTACCAACATCAGGTGTATTTCTCAAATATCAACAACTTCTCCAAAGAAATAGATATATATCATTTTTGTGTTAAGTAGAGGGTATTGGTAAAGGTAACAGTGGATTTGAGCATTTTCAATTTAATTCTTGACATACATGTTCACATGTTCAATTGAGTTCTGTAGCAAACCTTATCAATTTGTGAGTGTAATTAATGTTACTACATGTATTTTCAGAAATAGATTCTGAACGATGAATATTTGTATTATTTGTTGACTTCTAAGAGAATAGTCTGTGTACAGTAAATCTTGGCCAGTGCTAGTCAGCTAAACAGTAGCCGTAAGTCAAGTCTCTACTTTAACAATACAACAAACAGTAGGCCTACCAACAAATTGATAATCTCCTACAGTACTTCAACAGTAATCAAATGACGAGTTTGGCCACAAATCAGATTACTAATCGGTACATTAGTAACATGACTGTGGGGAAGACTATGATATATATATTGGATTTATTAATGGATAATAAAGTTGTAACCTACCTGATAAACATGTACACTGGTAATCTAATTCTCCATTTTTATTACAAGTTCCACTGTTTTTGCATGGACTGGGTTTACAGGGAATGTAAATATCTTCACAATGTTTGCCTGTATATTGCTGTAAACAATCACACCTACAAAAACAACAAGAATGATGAGCCTGGAAAAAGTAAATAAATGTATTTTCTATGTAACTTAAATAACTATCATTTACCTGTCCATGTTCATAGCAGAATATAATGTAGTAATTAGGAAATTATGTCCAAACAATCTGTATTAGGATATGAATCAGAATTTGTTTTGAAGGTGTTTTCTATTGCAGAAAAATGTGCTAACAAAATGGAATGTTCAGTCGTTGTTTTTTGTATTTCAGAGGAGAGCCAAAAAAAAATCCCCTCAATCAACAAATTGAAAAAATGGCTCTCCTAAAAGTTTCTCAGGGTACGATAAGAGGAATGCTTTAGAAATTAAGGATAGTGATTTAGAAATTAAGGAAAGTGATTAAGAAATTAAGGTGAGTGATCTGATATTAAGGAGAGTGATTGGTAGATAAATGTTAATAAACCTCTAATGACTTTGTAAAGGAGAGTGATTTTCAATTTTAAGGGGAGGAAAAAAAAACCTCCCCTCGGTCGACATTCAGGTGAGCTGTAGGCGCTCGAGAGCAATCACTCGCCTTAAAAAACAATGACTGAATGTTAGGACCCTCTCTAATACATGTATTTGAATGTTTTGGCAGAGTAATGAATGTATCAAAGAAATGACCAGATCCTTGCAAAGAGTTTCAGAACTGAAATGAAATGCGGTTTAAGCAAAGAGTTTCAGAATATGATAAATTTGTTTTTTTTTTCTTGTTAAAAGAAGAAATATTGTATAATGTTGATTTAAATTGACAAATAATTCGTGTTTTGAATGCCGAAGACTTTGGATGATACTGAGTTGGTGACTTGGCTACTTTAACAATTTTCTTGTGCACTATGTTCTGTATTAGTAGCAGAAAGCCTACAAGATGGTTATACACAAGCCAGCGATCAAAACCACAAGGAATGACCTTCATTAGCTCAAAATTCTTTATTTCATTATAATAATATTTTCTTTAAAAAATAGTGCCGGTCTATATATTTGATTTTTAAAATAACCTATCTCTGGGTCATCTGTTTAATGCCTCTTTAAGCATAGCAACAAAAAATGGCTGCCTTTTCTGGTCACAATTAATACCAGGTAACTCATAAATAATAATAAGCTAATTTTTGTCCAAAACTCACCTTTTGGGGTCAGGGCATAACTGTTGTTTATAAATGAGGTAGAATGATGAATAGATATGTCATGTTAATGTCATTTAGGTTTAATTTCTTCCAAAATTAACATATCTGCTGTCTGATGGGAGACAACCAAAATAATTAATAACAATCTTGGTAATAAAAATGTTATTATTTATTTCTATCATACGTAGTGACTACTTCTTACATAACTTAGGAATTATTTAATGTCTCATTAAAACAACAGATCAAGACAACAAGATTTGGCCCCAAAAAAGACGTGATTTTTACAACTGAGGTTTTATTTTATATTTACTTACTCATAGGATCCTTGTGTGTTGCGGCATGTTCCACCATTTTGACATATACCTGGATTAGCTGAGCATTCATTAATATCTGTCATACAAGTTCTTCCTAAAAATCCTACAGGACATTGACATTGAAAACCACTAGTATGTGATGTACAATTTCCTCCATTACGACATGGCTGAGAGGCACAGTGATCCACATACTCACAGTCATCACCTGCAAATTGAAATATTAATAAATCAAAATTAATTATGTAATTATTCAAACATGGATACATATAAACTGACACAAATGTCAACAGACTACTTACATAAAACGAACAACATCCAGTTTCAAGAAATTTTCCCTCATTAATTCTCTACCACAACTTCTTTTTTGTATGGTAAAAAGTAGAACAAGTTGTTTTCAGTTCAACTAAGTTATTTGGTTAAACAAACTTTAAATCACTTGTAAATTGTTCTATATTATAACATCAAGACATATACATAGATCTGTCCATTGACGTGATTTTATTTCAAAAAATGTTTTTGGTTTTTTTTTTAGTTTTACATACCTCTAAATCCTGGTAAACATTGACAAGTATAATCTGAAAGAGTTGGTCCGTTTATACAGGTTCCTCCATTTTGACATCGGTTTTTATAACAAGCACTATTACTGTCAACAAACTCACACATATGACCATTATAGCCTGCACGAAAAAAAAGTATATTAGTTAATTAAACAAGCCAGATCATTCACATACAGTATATGTCTAAAGTAAAGAATATGACATACATTCAAAACAATTTTGTATCTTTCAAAAGCATTCTTTCAAATTAAAAAGCAGAAGCATTTGGAAAGATAGGTTGCCAGACAACAAAACATACGCCCACAAAAGCTAAGTCATCCGGCAGTCAACAAGGGTTGTCACATATTTTTCTTTTGTCAGTAAGGAGAAAATTTACAACACATAAAAATCTTATTACAAATAATAGTCCATTAAGTAATTATCAGAAATGGTTAGAATTGTTTCCATTGTTTGTCTCATGGCCTTCGTCCACAAGATATTTCAAAGTGATCAAGGGTCATAATTCTGGCAGAAATTATTGGATATCACTGAAAATCGATAGGCTTCTTCGTCTCATGACCTTAAACACTATGTATAAATTTAGTCAATTGGAATTTAACTTTAGTCTCCAGAGCGTTCACAAGATTTTTCAAAGTGATCAAGGGTATTACTCTGGCAGTAATTATCAGACATCGCTGAAAATCAAAAGGCTTCTTCGTCTCATGACTTTAAAAACTATGTATAAATTCAAAGTCAATCAGATATTAACTTTAGCCTCTAGAGCGTTCACAAGAAATTGAGGACGACGGACCGACAGAAAGGGCAACAACAATATACGACCACATTTCCATGTGAGCGTATAAAAAGATATCTGAAATCAATTAAAGGGAGGTAACTCCTCTTGACCTACCTATCTTGCAATCACATTCTGCCCTTGGTGGACCCGATTCTGAATTGATAACTCGACAATTTCCATTGTTCATACATAAATTAGCTCTACATGGGTTCTTGTCTTGACAATATTCCCCTATATGTTCATTTGTACACCTGAAAATACAGAAAATACTCCATAAATAGATGAAGAAAGAACATTGAAAGTTGAGAATAATGTCAGTCTTCTAACATATAGTTTTATGTTTAAACTCAGCTTCATTTTTCATTTGACAGTAAGCTATTCTTGGCAAATTTTGATGTCCAAATTGTAGAATATATTGGCCAGAAAAATGATATGGTTTAAATATGAATTTTCAAGTTCCATCTGGCAATGGTTCTTTATTTCAGCTATGTTTTACCTGGCTTCTAATTTTCGTTTTTACAATTTATCTTTTAGAATTTTGATAATTGAACCTGAAAGGTTTTTTTTATATAATAATGTATCTTCACTTCAAACATCCAATTGTATTTAAAATACCAAGAATTAAATCAAATATTTGAAGCGACATCTCCTGACCTCTATGCCAGAGAACCCTTGTAATGTGGAGATTGCACTAACAGCATATTTGTTCAATATTGATTTCAAAAACGTCCTTGTTTGTTGATTGTTGAAAACAAGTCGAAACATGGCCGACAGTTTACTCTCCTTTAACACGACAAATTTAAAATGTTGTTTTAACAATTTGGACAACTCAACCTGCCGTATAAGAATTGATTTTACGACATTTCATATTGCCGTTTAATTTTTTTCTGCCTACTGATGGTTAAGTTTTTCACATATTAAGATATCAGACAAATTGTTTTCCTTGTCACCAGAGTGTCTAATAAGATTATATAAAACATATTTTATTAAAACATGTATGAAAATGAATTACAATAAACAGAACAGAACGCCTATAAGAACCAATTTGAAAACATTTGAAAACATTTAGTGAAATGATTATTGCTAAGTCTTAAGAGTTGAAATAAGGATGACATACAGGTACATGTACATCTTCTAAATTCCCATGTTCTGTGGATCAACCATGTCAAAACTGGTTAAATCACCAGTGCAGGAACAGCAGTTTGAGGGTCTTATGAAAGGACTGTTCAAAATGTAGGTCCATTATTGTTAGGTCTTTAGATAATAGTCAAGAAACAACAACTTGACCAGACTATTTAAAAAATTTCAGTTTAATAAAGGATGCATTTTCGGAGATAGCCATTATTAACTGGAATTTAAGCACAAAAGATTTGTATTATTTTACAATTTGTATTATGAAACATTGGCCTTTTTCTTAATAACAAACACTTCCATGGGTACACATCAGAGCAAGCCTATTTGTCTGTGTGTCATACAATTCAAGCTTCACCAATAGTATTCAAGTATACCAAAAGTTTGTTAATGTCAAGTTCTGTGCTCCAGCACACAAGACAAAGAAAAGTCTGTATTTCTCTTCATCTGGCAAAAGTTTCAAATTTCAAAGCTGGTGTCAAAACTCTAAAAAAGATATGTCCAACAGATTTTTATCCCTTTAAATTCCCCTAGTCGTCATAGCAACCACAATCTGCAATAAATTAAACTAGGACAGACAGCTTGTCAGCAATTCAAGGGAGGGGAACCTGGTCATTAATACAAACTTTTGAAATTACTAATAAATAACTTTACATCAATAACAGAGGACAGAAAGTAGGAAAAGGAATTGTTGAAAGATGAAAACCATTTGTTTGTCTGGTGCTTATTAATCTTATTGTCTTTTTTAATCAATCATTCCAAATGGCAAAAGGTCAATTTTTTAGGTAACAAATATGAATTAAATAAGTTTTTTTTTTATTTGCCAAAATATGTTTCATGGGGTGTTTCATAATCTTTTAACTTTTGGCAAATGCAAGAATTATTGCTGTCTGGAAGGAGCTTGTTTTTAGCTGTCTGCAAAACATTTTTGTATTTGATGGTAAGAAAAATACATAAAATTCAGAAGCCACAACATGGTTTGCATATGCATTTGATAATGTCTCCAGACAAAATATCAACATTTACAATATATATTCAATTACCAAAAATCTCAAATCTACATTAGGTGGGAAAATGTCATATTACTTCAATTTGTTATGACATATTTAAATTTGATCAGCCTCCAAGTTGCAGAATTTTAATACGACAAGAATTCCACATAAAGCTACATGAAGGAAGATGTACTTTAAATATTCTGTGTTGTACCCTTTAAGACCTGGTTCAAGTTACGATTCCAAAGGACGGCTGATATCCTTACATAATAAATCATTCCCTGCAGAGAAAAACGTGACCCTAATCTTAAACATCTAGTGTCATGAATTTTAAATGAATGATCGAATACAATGTCACGTTAATTAATTAAATCAAATCTTTCAAGGGACAAAAATTTCTTTCTACATCACCTGAAAGTCTTGGTCCTAATGTTGGCACATTTAATCAATTTGCTTAGAGGAATCAAAACGAAATATCGTTAGAAAATTAACGTGATCATGATTTCATCTTTAAGCGAAGTTGGAAATGCTTTTTTATCGATGCATGCTGTTCATCAATATTGGAGTCTGAATCTGTGTACGTGCCATCAATACAATATTTTAAAGCAGGAACAATGATACGATTTCTTATCAAAATCCTATATCTGACTAGGTTTGTGATATTTTGTAATTCTACATGTATGACTATAACATTGGTTAATATTACGTTCTTGCAATAGTATAACAGGAGTACTTTAATTCCCCCCCCTCCCCCCTTCGAAAAAAAAATTATCCAACAAACTTTATGAATCCTAGAAAACATTATAAGGATTTTGTCGCCGTTTATTTTGCTAAAATCTGCTACCCCTGCCCTGTAATCAATTCTTGAAAGATTTAAAACAAGTCTGAAGCTTTTGGCCATTGATATTGCATATCTACAGTAATTAAACTTTAGCATTACGTCCCTTTAAATAGATCATATTTTTTATTATAAAAAATACTTTTTTCCTGTTTCAATGGTATATTTCATCAGAAAAAATTATGGTAAGGTGTATATTCTGTGATTATGTATTGTTTGTTCTGTCTGTTTTTAATTGTGCAGTTAAGTGGCATTATCTAAGGGTCTAAGTCTGTTTACCTGTACAAAATAATCTGAATAACACATTAAAAATCAATAGTAAACTTTAGCATATATTAATTGACTGACCAGAAGTACATATACGTTGTATCATTATGAATATAATTTGATCTGCATCAAGTATTAAATAATTAAATCCTCATTAACTGTTCATGTGAACTAGACAAATATTATTCTATCAAGTGTCAGATCAATTAAAGGCCATTTGATTAACAATGTAGTTATTATACTCGTGGAATAGATCTCATAATAATCCTTCTGGTCAGTTTCTAATGAACGATGGATATCCAATACCTTCATTGTGCCAATTTGTGTATCCAAATGAAAAGACTCAATTACCTTTAAGTATGCAGACATACCAGAAACATATTGTTCATATGTTTTGAAAATGATCTTGATGTCTGGTTCTAAGCGAACAAAAAAAAATATAATGATTTAATATGAAACCAAAAAGCAGACGCACAAAAAAATGGTAGCAAAACTGAACAGATGCATCAGCTGTTGAAATTCCCTTGTGGATTTTAGTAGACGTAGTTTCCCACACAGATGCTGTCTGAATGACTTTACCGTAAAATATCATATTTTGAAAATAAACGAATTCAACGTTAAGCTTGCAAGGTTGCACTACGATTAAGCTCTGAAAGCTTTATATGGTTAATTCAACAAAAAGAACTGGAATTTTCTGAAAACAGTACTAATCATCTTAAGCAAAAGTAAACAGTATTGTTCTAAAATAAACAGTTTAATTGATACAAAATTTATGTAAAGCTAGCAAGGTTGCATTACAAATTAAGATGCCAGAACATTCTTTTGTTAAATTACATGTAATTCAGCACAAAACCAAATTTGTTGAATTAATCTCAAATCCATACCATGAATTCAATATGCTAATTTATTCATTTTCTTGGAAGTTTAACTTTTGAATCCAGTGGAAACATTTTTTTTAAAAGATTAGCCATTTGACTTTTATGAAAATGTACATGTAAGTCACAGTTACTGTACCATAATAAAATATTTCAAAATTATGTTTGGTAAAATACAACACTATTGTCAGAAAAGAACTGACTGTAAAAAACCAAAAGCAAACAGCAATCAAAGTTGGTGCTACAAGATTTTATACATGTACATGTATGTATATATTTATACACAATGTACATGATAAGAATGATTGCAAATAGATTTGACAAATTTCTTTTTTTAAAAGTACATTAAAAACATAATCCCTTTTTCAAGTCCTGCTGAACAATGAAAACTATTTGCATAATTTGTCAAATTCTTTTTCGTCGATCAATTTTTTGTTAATTTGTTTTAGCATGTTTGAATCACCCGAGTGTTGATTTAAGGGTGTTTACAGCCAAACGGAATCAATGGTGATTAAATGTTCTAACTTTTTCATCGGCATCTGTTCTGTTTACACATCACAAGAGAATATGGCGATTAAACAAGACTGTTAAACTGTTTCCTTGTTAATAGCTGTTCAAATCTTCTACTAAATATCAGTTTTATTGTAAAAGATAAAAAGAACGGGAGCAAAGTTACATGTTGAGTCAATATTCAGCAATTATTATTTTAATGTGTCCCTAATTGTGTCAACTTTGTAACCTTTTTATTTTACAAATTTATCACAAGTAAAATGATTAATCAAAGTATAATAAATTAACCTGTGGTTTTTAAAAATTTGTTTTTTGTACAAGACATGTATAACTTATATTCTAATAATATGTTTTTGTATATCATTGGATGAACCTGTTTAATAACACTTTTTGATTTACAACTGTTTTGCTCCCAACTTTAAATGAAATCCAGCTATTTTGAAATCAAACTTTTACCCAAGAAATTCTGAAGCTGGTTTCTTTGAAAGTATTTAAATATAAGAATTTATCATTGTATGTATACACGTAACTGTCAGTGATATCGTCATCGAAGACCACCTGTATTCAAATCAAGTCATATCAAACAATCAACTGTTATCTGCGTCAAGGTGATTAAAAAAATCAAAGTGAAATATTTTACGACAACCAAGGTAACTCCTTGAGATACTGAGGGTAGCCGAGTGTCGAGATAAATATATTGAATCTATGGAGATTGAATATTGTAAGCTTTATCAATACAGCCTGAGGTAAACAACGGGACTTCATATCAATCAGATGGATTTAGAAACGTGTCCTGGTGAGACTGGTCTCGTGGCTGTTAGAAGATCTTACAATGTGTACCACTGCCCTGGAGGTTAAAATATGATCCTTTCAACCAATGAAATGACAGGATTTGGATATTGTGAGGCAGGTGTTAAGGTGTATGTGCTTGAAGCACTATAGCGGGTCAAGCTTCAAGACATGACACCTTGTCTTTAAATATCAAACAATTTTACCTGCTCATAAAAAAAAAGAAATTAAGTGTCTGATCCAGCAAGGAGTACAAGCTGCACATTCTTGATATCTATTTTATTTTTTTTAATTAAACGAAATGGTTCATAAATATTTTAAAACTCAAAATAAGATAAATAAATTGAAACAAAGTTTAACATCCAACTTTTCTGCACCTGACAGTCCACTGAAGATATGCATAAATACGTTGGTTGGAAATCACCAGATCCTAATGTAAACTTCAAAGTGAATTGATCAATTTGTATAATTTTTTGACTAATATTATGTTTTCTAACTTCAACAATTAACTATATGTATGGTACAAGAAAACAAGCTAAACCCAATGTTAACTTCAAATTTGCCTAAAGTTGGAATTGATCAATCTGAATAATGTTGGTGCTAATATGCCTGTGATTGTGTTATGTTTTTATATGAGCCTTTCTGGCATGTTAATCTATTTTTTTCTTTAAGCAGTCTAAAGAATATAGAATATGATATCAAAGCACATACGTACATGCATAGATAATATTTGGCATACATTACATACCCCGATAAAATATGTTTTTTAAGTGTGGCCTTATAACAGATAATATCACTTGGCAAATCTTTCAACCGACTTAAAAAAAATTACAGTGTTATGAAGTCCTTCAGTACATTATACTTGAGGTACAAGTATGTTGGCCATATTGATATCTTAATTGGTGTACATGTATGTCCATAAAAATAATTTGGGTTACACAAGTTATTTTCTCCTGATAATAACAGATGTAGTGTATGGGTCAGAGTGTGCTACCAAATCATCAAAATCAAACAACAGCAACTGGACTTATTTGCAGCATAAGAAAATTCCCATAAATGAAAGTGGTACCTTGTAAGCCAAGAATACATGCATACTATGTCTCATGCACATTATCATCTACAGCTGCTGAGATAGTGTTCATCACGTTAAAAGATATTCTTAGAGTGTAGATCAAAGTTATATTTTTTAGTTGTAGTATTTGATGATGGTGATTACAACTACGGTACCTGCCAATCATAAGTCAAGTGCTGATATGATCAGAAACAAATGTTACAAAACTACAACACACCAATCTCCTATAGGAAAACCAATAGTATATGATTAAGTTTATTTCAGTTTAAAGGATGTAAATCGCTAACATTTGGGACCTAGAAATTGACAAAAGTGAGTCACAACGCCTGTAATATGAATGCATATCTGGAAAAACCTAGCAAGTCAAATTTTGGTGAAAATTGAGTTAGATCCATATTTGAACTTAGTACACATGTATAAAATAATAGTTTTTTTTCTCCTTTTACTGAAAAGGCTTCTAATTATCTTCATCTAATAAGACAAAATAAAATTGGTTTTATATTCAGTAGCTTCATTCTGAAACAAAAGTTTTCCTTTGTTTTTTCAAATCTACATTCAACAGTGTTACTAGGTTTTTCCAGATTACGGGAGATTATGGTTAGCTAACAATCTGCCAAAGAGCAACAAAGAAAATTGAAATAACACATCCATAAGTCACTGATATTCATGGCTACAAAACTGTAAAATCAATCAGAACTGTAGTGTTGTTTTCTACGAGACAATTATCTTAAACTGTTTTCTCATTATGCTACAGCTCATGCTATAAGTAAATAGAGATATGTGTTTGTTTCCCATGAAGGTAGATGGTATCTATATGGAGAGAGATGCTAATCTAGATTAAGGTGTTGAAAGCGGTAAGTAACATATATGAATAATATATACAAAGGGATATACAATAAACAATGTCAAACAATATAATTACTAATGATGGGAATACTATACAATCTGAAGCACATCAATTCCAACAGGGTTCCGTTCCGATCAAATCAAATATTATGTATTGGATATTAAATCAATTATATCAATAACAAACTTGGGCCGAAATAGATCATTTAATGTCAAACCTCCACCCCCACCCCCAACTAAAATATACAAGTACCAGGCTAACACAGCATAAATATATTATCATATATATTTAGGCCACACCAATTATGATTTTATGTTCTATAAAAAATTTTGCTTCCAATCTAATTAAAATATAGATCTACATGTATATTTCGTTTCCTTTTTTATACTTTCGATGGCCTACACTTATGTAGATCTAAGTTATAGTGGCAGCTCACGTTCTATGACTTCAGGTATCAAACACAGGACATTTGACCCGATAACGTCAGTCATTCGATTAACCGAATAGCGATCGCCATGCTTTTTAAAATCTACTTTTGTTTTGTTTTGATTTCTATCCGCTGGTGTTAGTATAGACGTCATTGGCTGGTAATATCTACCCACAGTTCCGCACATGAAAAGGTCAAACAGTCCATTCGACAGACCATTTGATTGGCTGACCCCTCATTTTAGACAGAACGTGAGTTAAATAACAAGTCATCCAGATCCAAGAGTAGTAAAAACAAGTAAAAACGAAATTTTGAACTATAAAAAACGAAACGAAATTGGATCTGTGTTTTAATCAGATTGTTTTGCTTCCTACATTTGTAGTCTGAGAAGACAAAAAATTAATAAAAATAAAAAATACTTGTCTGCTTTTCACCAAAGCTTTTTAACAAAATATTGTTCACAAGACACACATACATGTACATTTGTAGCTACTTATGTACATGTATTTATTAATTAAGGCCTCGCAGGGCTAAACAATAAATTGAAATATTTGGAAAGCAATTGATTGGTCCTTCCCCAATCATCATCAAAGAATACACAAAATATCAATATAATTTAAGCCTCTGAATCAGTAATACCATTTTACTAGATTCTATTCATTATAGTAGGTTTAATACACTGTTCATGAATGGTTCACATTCTAATTATTTACAGTTTAGTTACATTATTAGAGCACTTTTCCATGCGGTCATGTTGCATGTCATTACATACTAACATTCTTATGAGAGGGGTGAGTCATACCCCTATTACCTTACAACTATATGATATATTTAGAATCTAGTCCAACAAGATTACAGTGTTGCAAACCTTCAAACATCAAACTATCATCTGCTGCAGGTGTAAGGATATACATGTACCTGAAGCACGGTTGTGTGAACTTGTAGCCTACTTTATTATCAATCAGCACCCTAAACTTTAGTGCAAATTCTTTTTTTTAGCAGCATATCCAGCCAAACACTGGAAGTCCATGAGTCTGCCCCCTTTGGCTTTTTCTCAAAATACAAGAGTATTATTTTTGTCTGTCATCTAAAGCTCCTTAAACAAAGCACAACAATCCACACTGTTCACATAAATATCAAAAGTAAAAAAAATATGTACTGTCTTAATTTAGAAATACATGTGCTTTTAATGGGCCACAACATAATTTTCGTCAAGAGGGTGTTTTCACTTTTTTAGACATTTGTTAGTTAGTGTCAGAGTCTGACTGTATAACAGAAAGTCAGAATTCACCTGCAGTGCATAGCCTTGATAGAACAGAACAAGTAACATATTGGTAGTTTGGTTTGTGATAGATCTTATGTTTGGTTTGGTTTGTGATAGATCTTATGTTTGGTTAGGATGAATGCAGTCTTATAGAAATTATTAAAGACTCAATGCCCCAAGACTAACCGATTCTAACAATTTTGCGCTACATTTTATTGTGTATGACTTGAAAGTTTATATTTTCCTTTTAGGCTGGAATATTGTCCCTTAAAGGATCAATACCACTCTTGTTGTAACCGAATAATATGTCCCAATCTTTATTCTGGTCAACAAATTGTATTAGTTTACAATATTCCAATTAATTGGTGATACACCTAATTTAAAAAAAATTGGAAAAATTCATCTATATGATTTGAAAAGCCTAACGTAAACCTTTTCAAATGTGACTTGGATTTCAAAATATTTTTCGAACCCTCTGGGCACGTAAAATAGGATGTAATGGATAATTTACACAATAGGTAGGACATTTAAACATCTAGTACTTAGAATAAGGCCATTAGTTATTATCTGGAGCTACCAAGCCAGCAAGAGTGATATTGTCCCTTTAAAGAGATATATATTTTTAACACCAATCCTGTGCCTCCCACATTAATTTCAACGTTTCATCCTAAAAATCAATAAATTCTTTTGTTATTTTCTTTTGAAAAACTAACATAAACTCTAGCATAGCTATGTTGTCCCAACATCTAATCCAGCCAGCTCTTATACTGAGGACATTAGGCTTAATAATCATAGACTCATCGTAATGTAAGCCTCACATTTAATTTCTTCAAATAGATACATGACAATTTAATGGTCAAGCGAGATTACTTTGAGTATTAATGTATGGGTATACATCAAGATCAAACATAATAAGTAATATCAAATCTATTTTACTGTATTTTTCTCATATTAATGCCAAGTCTTTTTGTATACCATATTATAGGTCTGAGAGATTTAGCAATGATTTGAATAGAATTAGGCAGCTTACTTATGTTTATTTTCAAGATAATTTGAATAACCAAGTCAACATTATAAGGGGGCGTTTGGTAATTCAAGTCATTTATGCATCTTGGTGTATCGACATGTTATTAATGTGATATCTGCGTACTGATCAAACACTCAAAATATTCAAAATGTATCTTGCACGTTTGACATTTCCACTTGAAAATTAACAAAATTCGAAACCAGTATTTTTATGTACGAGTTTCAGAATGTATTCTTTCACAATTCATTCGGCTCTGATACATTTGGGACTTCCTTAATTGTGATCAAGTCTAAACTTGAATTACTTGACAAATAGAAAACAATACATTGTACATGATACATTTCATGGAAGTCTAAACATTTTTCAATTTTTGTTAAACTGTTTTAGTATGATCAATAAATAGAAAACAGATATAATGTGATGATATTGCTGGACCATAGGTGGCCTTTCCCAATGATTAATAAGTCCAGCCCAGTCTTTGCTCACAGATAAACAACCCACACAGTTCAGCTAGCTTTATGATTTCAGTTGTTTTTAAACCAATTAAACCTTATCATCTGGAGATGATTCAATATTGAATCTATTATTGAATCTATTTCAATATCAAGCAACAAAAATAGTTTGACATCACTAATGAATAGAAGTTGAAAGGAGTTAACAAAGAGGTAAGCAATTGAATAAACTCTATGTATTAACTATGAGCAAGTATGACTAACACTGTTCCCACCATTACATCTAATATATATTATGTTGAAAATGTATTGTTAATACAAACCCTTTCATACAAACTACATCATCACGCTTGACAGATTATCATTCTTTATCAATATTTATACAGTCATCATCTTTACAAAAGTCATAGAAGGGAGTTTCAAGCAATTATGTGATTTAAGAAGAGGTGGAAAATTTGTTGGGTGATTTAAGAAGAGGTGGAAAATTTGTTGGGTACTTTTATAACTAATGTATGTCATTTTTAGTGATGGAGCAATTTATGGAGACAACATCAAGTTTGGTGAGAGGTTTGGGGGATTACCCATGTATTTCATGAAATCAAAAGTTGCGAGACAGTATTTCAGCTCATTTAGGTGCATACATGTATACTGAGCGAGGCCAACAGGGGTGTCTGTTTGGCCTATAAGGTTTTTCATTTGATATAAATCATAATACTTTTTTTTATCAATATTCAGTGCATTATGCATAGCCTACAGCAAAAGATAAACTGTGTTTGTGTCCTATTCATTGGTTCTGTGCTTTGTATTTTGTGTATATTGTTTGTGTTTTCTGCACTTACTATATACACGTAGCTTGCCTGCTGTATGGTGATTGTGTACCAGGACCCGGTTCCTAGAAAATTCTTAAAAGTAAGCACAAAGTCATGCTTCACTTTTGCTTACGTAAGAAACTTTATATAAAATACTATCTCTAAAAAATTCTCAAGACCGTTCTTACGTAAACACAATTCAAGTATTAGTCTAAGCACATTGTGATGGAAAATTGAGACTACGGTGCTGTCTAACGTCATAAAAACAATTTTGTTATGCGAATTACATCATAAATTCGTCTGCATAGAATTATAATAAATAGATCAATGACATTTACTTCCTGGCAAATAGTCGATTTAGATGCATTTGACACGTCCCCCATAGGCCTACACATGTAAAATGTACCACATGCTAAAAAAAAAAACGCGAGCACATGTAAACAGACAGAATAATTGTGATCTTAAAGTAGCTCGCGTTTGTGTTGTTTACCAATCTGTAAATAAATAATATAGGTTGCCAGGCAACGAAACATATGTCCACAGCAGCTAAATCGTCCAGGCAGTCAACAAGAGTTGTCGCATATTCTTACTTTTTTCTGTATACGCTTACATGTAGTATACGAAACATTTAAAATCATGGATTTAGCTGTTCAGTTATCAAAATTCATAGAAAATCAATATGCTTGGTCGTCTCAAGATCTTAAACTCTGTGTATCAATCTGAAGACAATCGGATATTATCTTTGGCCTCTAGAGCGTCCACAAGATTTTTTGAAGTGATCAAGGGCCATAACTTTGGCAGTAATTATCGGAAATCGCTGAAATCAATAGGCTTCTTCATCTCATGACCTTAAATAGTGTGTATAAATCTAAAGTCAATCGGATATTAACTGTAGCCTGTAGAGCTAGACGCCGGACCGACCGACAGACAGACGAGGGCGACGACAATATACAACCACATTTCAATGTGGGCGTATAAAAATGGTTTTAGGGTAGAAGCAAAATTTTCTATAGCATTCGTCTCGAGAATATGTTTCTAAGGGATTTTCTGTCTTTCTATTGTCTCTTTGGTAGCAAATGCTGTGGAATAACTCTACGGTCAGCCATATTGTTTGAAGTAGAAACAGGTTTAAGGTTGGTAAGCAAGCCCTCTACCTTGCTTGGGACTTGGCCATACATGTGTAGATTGACAATTTTAAGAATGAAATCGTGCTTAAGTTTTTTCTTAGAACATACAATAACATGCTTGTGCTTACACTGAAGTCTATTTAAAATATAAGCACAAGAAAGTTCTTAAGAATTTTCTGGGAACACAAAATAAGATAAGTTTATTTAATTGAAAGTCTGCTTAAAAGCTAAGCACAAGAAGTGCTAAAGAATTTTTTTAGGAATGGGGCACACGACTGTTTAGATCCCTGAGATTTGATGACACAATCACTGATAAGAGAGATAAGACTAGACAAACAACCTATCAGGGGTAACCTTACAAATTATTAGAAGTAATTGCTGTCATAATCATTATAATAAACTGTCTCCTATCAACAGCCATTAACAGGAATATAAGACAAGCTGGTTCAATGAACTTTGCTGTTCTGGATTATTTCAAATACATGTATATGCATTATTCAGTAATTTTGCAAGTAAGACTATTGCTGACCTTTACTGTAGTCTGGTGCAACTATTTGTAGCTGTGGGATACTTGTTTGAAGAAATAGAAACTATCAGTTTCCATGTGAAGTTGACAAGGAGTCCCCATTCTTCAACTTGGGTACTTAATTGTGATTATATCCTTGCCCCAAATTGTAGTAGTAAATGTTTGTATAATAGAACAAGTAAGTGTTTGTCGTAATTATCAAGTCACCCATAATATAAATGAAATGAAACAAGCTTTAACGTCCTACTGGGCTAATGAAGATGGACATACGCTACACAGTGTGCTATGAGGGAAAGTTTTGCTGGGCAGCGGCACTATGCGCTACTCTTATATCAATTCCAACTGCCACCGGATCTTTTACGACTAGACAGTTCCCCCTTGTCAGGTCCTCTGTCCTGCACCACTGACATGGGAAACCACATAGGAGAATCCTGATGAACTTTCTCAGCCATTGCAGGGATCAAACACGCAACCTCCAGGCTTGCAATCCAGCATCTTACCCACTTAGCCAACCTTCATAATATAAATTGAACAATTACATGTACATGTAGCTATGTTCTTGATGAACATAAATACTCCTACTTAGTGGTAATCTACAAAAGAATTGATGATAGCAACTGATGAAACTCTAAAAATACCATTTGATTCCCTTGAAATATGGTATTATGAGATTGCAAATTAAAGGACAATTTGAACTTGAACAGAGATAATGAAATATATTCAATATATTTCAAATTGTCAACTTTTGAGAAGCCATTACTGAAGACATACATGTACATGTACTAAACTAAATTCATATTTTTTACATACATGTACGTTATGAATTATCATATCTCTTCCTATGATATGAAAGGGCAATAATCATTATTGAGTGGTATCAGGTTTTCTTGAAAAAAAATAGGTTGCCAGGCAACGAAACATACGCCCACACAGCAGCCAAATTGTCCGGGCAGTCAACAAGAGTTGTTGCATTTTAAGTAATCATCAGAAAATCATAATTCAAACTCACCCATAACTACGGTGTAACACATTTTTTTTAAATCAGATAATAATTGTGACCTCCAGAGGGACCACAAGCTAAAAAGGGTGATTTTTCGTACAATCAGGGGCCATATACATGTCAAGTTTCATCAAAATCGGTTCAAAATTGTGACCTCTATAGGGTCCACAACCTTGATATAACATATTTTCACACTATTCGTGTACAAACGGTGGCCATTTTGTCCGTCAATTCTAGTCCGATTTTCACGAAATTCAGATTCTCTCTTCATTACCATCAAACCGTGATATAATCAACCGTTTTTTTAAATCGGATAATAATTTTGACCTCCAGAGGGACCACAAGCTAACAAAAGCGATTTTTCTGACAATCAGGGGACATAATTCAGGAAGTTATGATCCAATGGGCGCAAATATTGAAAGGAACCAAGATCTTTGGGTTATAAACATACATGTCAAGTTTCATCAAAATTGGTACAAAATTGTGACCTCTATAGGGTCCACAACCTTGATATAACATATTTTCACACTTTTCATGTACAAACGGCGGCCATTTAGTCCGTCAATTCTAGTCCGATTTTCACAAAATTCAAACTTTCTCTTCATTACCATGTAACGGTGATATAATCAAACATGTTTTTAAATCAGATAATAATTTTGACCTCCAGAGGAACCAAAAGCTAACAAAAGTGATTTTTCGGACAATCCAGGGACATAATTCAGGAAGTTATGATCTGATGAGCACAAATATAGAAAGGAACCAAGATCTTTGGGTTATAAACATACATGTCAAGTTTCATAAAAATCGGTTCAAAATTGTGACCTCTATAAGGTCCACAACCTTGATATAACATATTTTCACACTATTCGCTTACAAACGGCGGCCATTTTGTCCGTCAATTTTGGTCCGATTTTCATGAAATTCAAACTCAACCTTTGTAACCATGGAACAGTGCTATCATCAAACGGTTTTTTAAATCGGATAACAATTTTGACCTCCAGAGGGACCACAAGCTAAAAAGGGCGATTTTGCGTATAATCAGGGGCCATAATTCAGGAAGTTACGATCCGATGGTCGCAAATATCGAAAGGAACCAAGATCTTTGGGTAATAAACATGCATTTCAAGTTTCATCCAAATCGAATTAAAATTGTGACTTCTACAGGGTCCACAACCATGATATACAATTTTCTAACAGTATTCGCGTACAAACGGTGGCCATTTTGTATGGCAATTTTGGTCCGATTTTCCCGAAATATGAACTCAGCCTTCCTTAGGGTGTAACGGTGATATAATCAAACGGTTTTTTAAATCGGATAATAATTGTGACCTCCAGAGGGACCACAAGCTAAAAAGGGTGATTTTTCGGACAATCAGGGACCATAATTCAGGAAATTACATTCCGATAGCCGCAAATATCGAAAGGAACCAAGATCTTTGGGTTACAAACATGCATTTTAAGTTTCATCAAAATCGGTTAAAAATTGTGACCTCTATAGGGTCCACAAGCTAAAAACATGATTTTTCGTACAATCAGGGGCCATAATCCATGAAGTTTTGATCCGATACATGCCAATATCGAAAGCAGCCGAGATCTTTTGGGGATAAACCTATATTTCAAGTTTCGTCAAAATCGGATAAGAATTGTGACCTGTAGAGAGTCCACAAACAAACGGACAGGGGCGACAACAATATACGTCCACATAAAAATGTGGGCGTATAAAAACGTGATTTTTCGTACAATCAGGGGCCATAACCCATGAAGTTACAGTCCGATACATGCCAATATCGAAAGGAACCGAGATCTTAGGGTGATTAACCTATATTTTAAGTTTCATTGTGGTCCCTCTGGAGGTTGTAGACTGTTCACAAACAATTGTGGACGGGCGGACGGACGAACAGGGGCGACGACAATATACGTCCACATGAAAATGTGGGCGTATAAAAAAAGAATACCCTGTCATGTGCCCCATTATAAACTTATTACTAATTTGAGAAATTTCAGGAGCCTAGGATCCATTCGTTTGATTTGATACATATATATAGAGATAAATATATATATGTACAAAATGTACATATATATGTTTGTGTGTCTTTTCCACAGTCGTCTTGTGGGTTTTGTTGTGAAGTGTGGTCTTCTTGCACTTCCAATTAGTGATATAAGAACTTGTACTTCTATATTAAACCATCACTATTTATCTCATGAAATGAATAAAAATCAAACAAAAACAATACATTTATGTGATGGTAAGCAAAGGTTAATATTATTGTAAAAAAAGATCTGTTATTTCTTATTATCCAGGGAGCTTTTTTACACTATTTTTTACATCTGTGACTCGTAAAATCGTTAAAGATAGCATGCATTCATTTGTTAATGTTGCACCATCGATAAATCTTATTATACCGCTATATGGTTCAATAATGAAGCCATCTCCTTGAGATAACTCCATAAAAGGTGGTTATTTATCGACATCAGATCATGAAGAGCTACATTACTATCAATATAAACCATCCAAAATCAATACCTCCCATTTTCTCTCTTCCGTATCAAAACTTAGCTCGAATGCAACACGTGCAAGTCCGACAAAAATCTATCGTTAAAACGGATGCTGTTCTTAATGCAATCATATTGAAAACATTGTTTAAGCTGTTCTGTGTTTAAGACAAATTGTAGACCCCCGAACACAAGGACTTGCCGTATTTTGTTAGTACAACCATTGTTTACCTTGCAGGATGTTTTTTAATGATTTTCATTGTCTCTTACATGGAAACAATGTTCAGCAGATAAACATATGTAACTCCCAACAAGGATGTGAGCTCACAGGATAACAACTTCAACACCAACTAGACCTGCATGCAGGAATGACGGGTTTCACTGGTGCCACGTTACTTTCGGTGCCACGTTGCCCTTGAACATATGTCACTTCCGATACCAATGAAACCATTAAACAGGTTTCCACATAAGCGTTGCAAACATCAAATAAAATGGACGAAGAATCGACCAAATCCAGCAATATCAATTCATTTTATATATATATGTTACTTGTAAGTGATCCTGGCAAAATTTCATTACTTCCGGTGATAATGAAAATGTTCAATTAGTTTTATGAAATCAGAAATGGCATAAGGCATCATATGACGAAGATTGTATGTAAATCGAATAAGAATTGCCACTTTTATAGACCAAAAACCTTGAAAAGTGACTTGTAGAAGATCGTCTATTTCTCGGCAACCACACATGATAAAAACTATTTTTTGGTATCTATATGATCGTATGGGCTCAATCTATTTGTTGATTGGAATCAAATATCATAATTTTAAATATATTACAAATCAGATTCATTTGAAAAAAATATCTGTTTTGGAGGCTAAAAATACAGTTTTTGCCAAAATGACATTACTTCCGGAAATACTGAAAATGTTAAATTAGTTCTATGAAATCATAAATGATATAAGATATCATATGGTGAAAATTTATTAAAATCGAATAATAACTGACACTTTTATAGACCAAAAACCTTGAAAAGTGACTTAAGGAAAATCGCCCATTTCTCTGCAACCGTACAAGTTGGAAACCATTTTGTGGTATCTGTGTGATCGTATGGGTTCATTCTATTTGATCAATAGAATCAAATATCATAATTTGAAACAAATAACAAGTACGACTCATTTGAATAAAATATTGTTTTTGAGGGCTAAAATTTAAGTTTTGAGTAAATGAGGTCATTTCCGGTGACAGCGCAAGAGGTAAAATGGTTTGACATAGTCCACTATGGCATTAAGCATCCAATGGCGAAAGAAAATTGAAAATCGAATAATTATTGATTCTTTTACAGCCAAAATTTCGTGAAAAGTGACTCATGCAAAATTGCCTATTTCTCGGCAACTGCGCATATTACAAATTAATTTTCACATACATTCTCTTCGTATGGGTTATGACTACGAGTTTATGAGTGTTACGAAGATATATCTTTTAATATGATGACACTGGATGGGTTGTAAATAGCTTATATTGACACCTTTTTTCACCCTTTAATCCAAATTGCCAGAAAACGAAATCGAAATTAAAAAAACTGAGCCCGATGTTTTGTGCGCCTTTACATGGCACATCTTTTCAGTCATATAAGATTTGAAAAAAATAATATTTGCTTTCAAAAAGTTGTACCGAACTGTCAATATTGTAGTTTTTGCTGAATTTACGCCACTTCCGGTGCCTACAGGAAACTTTACCGGTAACAAAAAAAATGACATTTTTAACCACGGAACATATGAACATGGTTTTATACAAATCGAACAATAAATAAATAATGTAGGACTGAAAAACTGAATTAGCCAATGGCGGCCAAGGAAAATTACGGAAACAAAAAATGTTGACATTTTTGTTCAAATCCGATGACTCTTTAACCTTGGTTAAAATGTCATATAAAAAAATTAATAAATAAAAAAGTTTTTTGTAAAAATTTAAATTTTCAAAATTTGGCGCCTAATATCTTCCAAGATTTGTCGAAAATCAAAAATCAAAAGTAACATAGCTATGTCCCCTGTTTCTGGCTATGTCAAAATGCATCATATGCTAAAATCCAATGATTATTGTTAATATTACGGCAATATTTCAAAAAACGACATTTTCGGTGATTTCGGACATTTCGCAATGTCGCAGAATGCCGGGAATAGCTTTAATCTCTAAGTCACACCCACTTTCCCAGTAAAACTGAAGACATTGTATCGATCCGACAAGAAGTTGCTGAGATATAAGCAAATTGGAAAAAAAAAAATAATAATAATAAGAAGAATAATAATAAGAATAATTTTAACAAAAACAATAGTGTTTCACACAAGCTACGCAGTGTGAAACCCTAATTATTTTTTGTCCATACCTTTAATTTCCAAAATACTTTACAATATCAAAATTACAAAGCTCTGTTTATTCTACGTAAGTGCACATTTTTTATATTTGGATTCAACTCTGTTTCCCCAATGCTGTTAAAATGTTATACAAAGAAACCCCTCATGAAAGGACCATGTACAAATTTTATTTTCCACTAAAAAACTAAGCTAAACAATAGCCTTTTATTTTATATAAATCAAATATCTAAGATACAGTACATGTACATATTAATTGAAATTCAAAATTTATCATTTTAAATATCCAATTTTTAAATGGGGATCATGTTTTAATCCCATTAACAATTACACATGACGATGATCACGAGTTGATAATGGGCTTGTCATGTAAATAAATATCTAATTAATAATCTATGTAACTTTTGATTTAGCTTGTGCTTAATGCAACTTTAACTGAGAAATATTCTAATGGTTTGATACAGGTCGAAAAATAATTAGTTCACCAACATAAATCCTTAAAACCAATCAAAACCAAAGACTAACCAAAATTCAAGAGTTACATCAGTCTATATATTAGTCCCAAATTAACATATAATTTACTTTAAATTTCAAGAAATGAAATTATGTATGAATATCAAAATTTACATTTATCAAACTTTAAAACCTATAACAGTTTATATTATGGTAAATTCAATAATTAATTCTTTCAGAAGTGGTTAAATTTGTAATTATTTTAAAAAGAGTGTAAAATTACAAACAGGTTTTAATGAAAGGATGTTAAAATTGACACCTTAATCTGAAATACACCCATAATTCATTGGATTTTTTTAACCAATTGTGCCAAAAATCTCAATGTACCGATAAGTCAAATCAATTGTTTATTACATCTTTATTATGTCTCCCAAAATACCAAATACATGTACCAAGTTAAGCAATTATAATAGTGGGATGTTAATGAAGGGTTTAGAGCAAGTCAAGCTGATAATCTTTCTTCATGAACAGCCTGGGGCCTCGGTTTAATAAAACACTCTCCCCCACCAAGAAAATTGTTTTATCCAAAGTGCCGCAAGACTAAAGTAACAAACAATTACATCTTAAAGAAAATTTTAACTATGGAGGCAAGACTCCCTCCCTTACAACTTCCACAAATGTATTTAAACTTTGATGAGGTAATTTTCAATAAAGGAAATCTGGTCTGTACAAAAAGGTCAACACATTTAACCAAATGCTTGAATCTTCAGAATCTTAATACCCCAATTCTCACTTAACATATTTAAAACATATGAAAAATTGTATAAAGCTTGATTTTCCCACTGTGGACATCCTTTTGATCTGCTAACATTATAAATGGCTAATAACAAGTCTAAAAGAAAAGATTAAATTCAACTTGTTTTTCATGTTGTTTACCCAGCCCCCAGAATGCTTTCTTGCCCCAGTGGTTGTTCTAAAAAGAATGTACTGTTCTTATTAACTCCCTTATCTAAATCAGCGTTGATGTTTCTAGTGGGTTCCCCATACATGTACATGTAGTTCCATGTACCCCATGCCAAAAACTCGCCATAACAGACCTTATCATTGGCTAATCACTCACACCATCCAGAACGCAGGTTATATAACAACTCTTCCAAATCTTAATGTAGTAGAAACTAGTTAAAAGAAATTTTTAACTATCAAAAACGGATCGAAATAGGATTTGTGTTTTAATCAGACTGATTGATATTTTAATTATATTTTAAATCAGAGTACTTTACATTACATACATGTGTGCCCAATGAATACAAACCATGATCAGCGGCTTTAAATAAATTAAGTGTCAAAACTATCAACCAATCATACGAAGTTTAACAAGTGTATGAAGGAATGATTGCTATGGAATGTTAAGTTAGATATGACAGGTTGTTTGGTAGATTATCACAATTTAACTAGCACCTGTCATACATGTACACGCACCTGACTCCTGTGGACACCCTAACAATATATCTCTTACACTCCTTTACTTCATATGATACACATGTTGACCTCTTCCTTTGTTCTCGATCCTTTGTACCTTGACCACATAGTGAAGCAGATGTACAATCTAAACCATTTATACAATGTAATGAAAAATACAGCCAAGTATGGCATGAAAATAATGTTTGAAAAGGCATTAATCTTTTGGCAATCATCACTGATACATAAAATAATTTTAAAATAAAATTTTCCTGACATGAGTATGTTATTTTATCAGGGAATATTCCCAATAGATTGCATTTCTATTTAAAAGTTGAAGAAAATCAGACTACACAGAAAAAAAAAACACACCAAGTACATGTCTTGCATAGGCAACAGGCCTTAAGATCTACAGTAATCCAATCCCTAATCTGTATATAATTTGAAGTGATCATAGTCAGTGGTATATACATGTAACTGATGCACTTGTGCAGTAGTGAAGAGAGTCAATAACATTTCTCCCGTACTTTTTACTTTTTTCGGTAATGAAACATTTGTAATACACTAAAAACTGATTAAGAGTAACAACTCATTATGTAATTATCAGAAAATCATTAGAATTTGATTGCTTTTTATAGAGTTTTACCCCACGCCAACAATTAGTATATACATGAAACATGGACTTAGCTGTTCAGTTATCTAAATTCATTGAAAATCAAAATACTTGTTCATTTCAACACCTTAAACTATGTGTATCAATCTGAAGTCAATCGGATGATAAATTTGTCCTCTATAGCGTCACAAGATTTTTTGAAGTTATCAAGGGAGATAACTCTGGCAGTAATTATTTGAAATCGCTGAAAATCAATAGGATTCTTCGTCTCATGACCTTAAACACTTTGTGTAAATTTAAAGTTGATCGGATATTAACTTAGGCCTCTTAGAGCATCCACAAGATTTTTTGAAGTGATCAAGGGCCATAACTCTGGCACTAATTATCGGAAATCGCTGAAAATCAATAGACGTCTTCGTCTCACGACCTTAAATAGTGTGTATAAATTTAAAGTCAATCGGAAATTAACTTTGGCCTCTAAAGCGCCCAAAAGATTTTTTGAAGTGATCAAGGGCCATAACTCTGGGACCTATTATTGGAAATGGCTGAAAATCAATAGGCTTTTTCGTCTCATGACCTTAAACACTGTGTATAAATTTACAGTCAATCGGATATTAACTTAAGCCTCTACAGCGTCCACAAGATTATTTGAAGTGATCAAGGGCCATAACTCTGGTAGTTATTATTGGAAATCGCTGAAAAACAATAGGCTTCTTTGTCTCATGCCTTTAAACACTGTGTATAAATTCAAAGTCAATCGGATATCAACTTTAGCCTCTAGGACGGACGGACCGACGAACGGACGGAGACAATATACGACCACATTTCAATGTGGGCGTATAAAAACCAAAGGCCATTGACCAAAACTGGGTTTTGAACATACATGTAGAGGGAAAAAGAGAGCTATGCATTGCTCTTAGCATGCAAGAGAGTATATTTTTTCATAATTGTGAATTAGAGGTTATCATATTTATTATACCCATGCATGATATATTATCAAATGAGCTGAATCCTTTTGTTTTTGTTTAATATACACATGTAAAGGGTGGAATGTGGTTGATCTGATGGTTATTTTGATCAGTGATGTAGCCAGATCAAACCTACAGAATATTAGTTTAAAGCAGACATCTATGCATGTAAAATTTTGAATGAAGACATACTTCATTATTCCACAATACAAATAAACACATAAAATACAATTTTGTAGTGCCATTATAAATATGAACATAATTCATTTTTTCTGATAATGCCTCTTAAATGTGAATTCTTTCTTTTTATATGTACATGTACAGCATCATAACTTAACAATCCAAACTCTGAATTCTTATCAAATATGGTAAGTGAAAAAACCCCATTAAAACTGGATTGTTTCTTTCACGTCCGCATGAACCTGTTTTATGTGCAATGTTTTGGCCACGTTGGTGGCCTTTCTGTAAAAACATATGCAAACGAGTTAAGTTAAATGATGTTGTATTGATCGTGAATTTAAGATGATTTAACGTCTGTTGATCTTTCACTTTCTGTAAACAACTGACTCAGTTTGGTCTTTGTGTGCTATCATGGACAAGTTTCAATAACCAACAAATGAAACATGCGTTCTGCATCGCAACTTTACCCTATAGGCTTTGTTCCATCGCCAAACGTTTTGTGTGTTTTACCAATCCAAATGTGACGTTAACTAAGCCAAAGGGGAGAATAACCAAACTTCTAGCCACAGCTTCCCGTGTTCATGTTATCAGGCTCCTTTAAGACTTTATATAAAAAAAACACTTTCCAGGCATTCACTCAAAAAATTCATTAATACTGGAATTAATAATGAAGTGAAATCCTTTCTCCTGATCAGCAAACGTTAGTTAAGTTTATTGTGTAGACGTAATTTCAAGCAGCTTGGTAATCCTGTGTTGTTTGTTTGCTGCGCCATTCAAAACTAAATAGGAAATGGCAGTTAACCCCCTGAAATCTCTACATCTGCCAAATCTATATTTGGAATTAAATTAAAGTCTTGAATAAAATGTCTGAAATAACAGGACCCAGATACAGTTAGTAGTTCAGAGTAAAGAGTTTGGAAAATGTTTTCTGGGGCAAATAATACGGTGGAAGACATTAATTATATTTTAATATGAGCGATCACATCTAACTTTTAGTTGTAACTTTAAGTACAGTGTATTAGATTTGAGTAGTTACATGTACGTACATGTATGTACGTACATGTATGTATATTTGAGTAAGCAATATGTTCTGTATTTTTACAAATTTCTAGTTTCTACTGATTAGCCATGCATCTAATAAATGAACATGTAATCATTAATTTATCATAATCATTTGAAATAATCATACGTTTACTATATCAAATTACCAAAATTTCCAACACTGGCCAAAGAATAAAGCATTTTGCATGAGTGTTGGGCTGAACTACTGAAAACTACAGATACAACAGGTTATATAAGCTTATATAATCATCCTTATGAATCTCATCCAGCAATGATTTGGCCATTTTCTCTCAGATTATGCATACTACCTTTTCAAACAAATAAAATTAATTATACATGTATTTTTCTCTTATCATAGCCTTGTAGATTGTTAATTTTAGTACATGTATGTAGACATCTACACATATAAAACAGCAATCAGCCAATAGGTACAATGTACATACGTACATGTAGTAGAGAAACCCAATAGTAGATAATTTGTATGGAATTTGATTCAAGAGTAATAAGGCTGAAAAGAATTTCAACATTTTTTGGATGGTGTTTGTGCCAGCACAGTCTTTTTCTCGATACACCCAATATGAGAAAAGCAGGAAAAAATTATTTTCGTGCCAAAGAGTTAAGTAATGACATTGCATCATTTGGAAAGAAAATGATATTTATTTGTCTAGAGGACATCTTAGTTCATGTACCCTATTCTCTTCTACGATTTATTTCGCACCACAAACCAACACTTACAGGGTTTTATTCAGGCTGATAATTTTGCACCACTTTCTTGTGAAACAGTCCCTTTGTTGTTTTGTCATGGTGTTTTTTCTCCAGACAAATTTAGGAATCCGCAATGATTGGCCCCATTTCTGTAAAGTGTTTAATGTTTTAAAGGGCATATTTACAATTAAACTATACACATACACTGAACACAAGCATCAATCAGGCCTCATTAATTATTGGTTTGTGTCCGGATTTTATGTTTGTTAATGTTTATGGTGTTTGTCTTGTAGTTAATAGTTGCTAAGACAACATTACTCTAGGGCTGACCCTGGTTGTGCTACCTCCCTATAAAATCCACACATATTTAAAAATAAACAGTAATCAAATAATTAATAACAGAAAATTTACTAAAACATGTGAATTAGAAGGGCAATCATCCAGAAGGACCGAGGTATGGGTAACCCTTCCCCTTATGCTTTCTAAACATTCTTGGCTACGCACTTGCTACCGAAAAAAGATAAACAATAATTTAATCGGTACAACACATTTTTATGTTTGTACAATATGGTCCTAAATAGGGCTGGGTATCGATAGTGATTTTTACTATCGATAATCGGCAATGAAATGTCGGTCGATAATCGATAGTATCGAAAACAAACTTATTTTCACGGTCGTCATCAAGACTGGATACAGTGTAAGTTCAAAGTTCACCATACGAAGTTGCGAAAGATCGTTTGCTCCTGTGCTTCCACACAACACTTTTAGCTTTGCCGGTACAATAAACAGGCGTTTTGACGTCCATGTGTACTATTTATTGTACCGGGTACTCTATTACTGAGGCACACGTACAGAAATAGTGAACTGTTCAGACGAATTCTGAAGCTTGCAAAGGGAAATAACGCTAACTTTATTTACACATCCGGGTATCTCCGATTTAGCGATATTCAACAATAATTTCTTCAAAACTAAAGTAACGTTTCAATGAGAGTGAATTTATGAAAACGGCTGTTCAATAAGCAGTCACAATTTTGTTATGTGTTACATGTACATTGAATACTTCACTTGATAGTAATTTAATAGTGAGCGGTGTATTATGATTAACTGAAAGAAGCCACTGACATTTCAGACGCAAGAAAAATAGACGAAGAGCGATAATCGATAGTAACCCACCGCTATCGATAGTGCTTTTCAGGGCCGTCCAATCGATACTATCGATTTATATCAATATTTTACCCAGCCCTAGTCCTAAAACATGGCCACTGGCACTAACAAAAGAGCCACAATAATGTCTGTGCTTTAAATTTTTAGCACCAAAGTATAATAGCTAAGAAAATATGTAAAAGATTGGAGTACATAATTAACAGATATTTTGGGCGCTTTGCTCACTATTTTTGGCATCAGGCCATACCACTGTATGTTTGATATACAGCACACAGGTAGCTGTTTACTTCCAGAAGTGTATATATTAATACATAAATACATTGAATCACCTCGTAACATAATTAGGTGCCGCAATGCAATTAAGCCATTTTCAGGCCAGCACATGTATGTATTTTAAAAAAAATAATATGGGTTTAATATTTCTTGATGCGAGGCAGTTGTGCAAAAACTTTTTACCACACATGAAAGTTAATATTGTGTTATATCTATTCTTCTTTGTGCACTGGATTTCAATCCAATACATTTTTCTTTCAAACCACATGACTTTTGAAAATTGTTGGAGGACTTTATTAATTTAAAAACAATATATATACATATATATGTTCAAACATTTCAGTCTATGACAGTTAATTACATGTACTGCCTACTGGTTTAATTTCGTTCTAATCTTTACCTGCTTAAAGTAGCTAAGCCTCTAACTCAATATCATCCAAAATCTTCAACATTGAAAACACGAATTATTTGTCAATTTAAATCAACATTGATGCTGTGATTTTACCGGAAAAAGAAGGACTTCTGATATCCAACAAAATAAATTTTTTACCATTGGTAGATGTACATGAATCGTGCACCATAATGCGTTTCAGGCCCAGTTCTAGAGACTCGAGGAACGAGGCTAGAAACATTGCACCAAATCAAACGGCGCATGTAGACTGGAATAACTAGACACTAGAAATTTTCATTTGATTGACACTGCTGGCTTATTTCGCCGAACATACCCGATTTGAAATTAGTGTAAAAACGGAAACCACTGAATGTAAATCAGTTTATATAATAGATATTAGAGTATTATATGTGTTGCGACCCACTTGTGTCAATTTCTAGGTCCTAAATGTTAGCGATTTAGCTCCTTTAAGTTCATTAACTAAATCAACTTAATATTTTCTAATTCTCAGCTTATTAAATTTGTACCTGAAGGGACAATATGCCAAAACTCAACTATGATGGATTTTTCTCTTACATGTACAAACATCGTAGAACCCGCAATCTAATGATCAGGGAAAAATAGTAACTGTTGGATAAAGAGGCCAGACATAAAAAGCTTTGCCGCATGTACTAAACTTACATGTACATGTTGCTATAAAGTTTAACCATCTTTAGTGCAACCAGGCTCATCAGAAAGACAGCAAATTATATCTGAAGACTATCAAACCATAAATCTTTATTTCAATAATTATTTGTGCTTAGGGCTATTTAGAAGAGGGACAAAACCAACAAGGTTAGGCATCTTTCAATTATATTTTAAAAAAATGGTTTAATAGTGGCTTTAGTTTAAAAACAATCACAAATTGATCAGTTTTGGTTGAATACAATGAAAAATACATAAATACTTGTATGGCTCTAATGATACTCTATCTAATCAAGATGCATGCTTTATACCTGTGTGTTTGCAATCGACTCAGGCTAGCCATTAATTACATATAACCACCGATTGACATTGATGGATTGATATAAAAAAAAAACATTAACTTATTAATAATTCATAAGTTCTACATTGATCTCTATAAAAACTTGTCTTTCATCTCCAAGACGGTAAATACTAATTTGTTACTTCATGAAAGGGCAATGTCTAGCCTTAATGAAAAGTTGACATATCAGCCATTTTGATAGTGTAAAGATATCCTTTAATGGTCGATTTCATATAACGATAATTTGGCTATAATCAGTAATTACCTTTAATCAGGTAAAAGACACCTGTGTTTAAAATCTTTAATTATCTTTGTGGATATAGTACAGTTGGTTAATTAAATAAGAATGGTTTGGGGTTTTTTCAAAATTTGATAAATTTGATAGGGATGGCAATTTCAACAGAAAATGCACAGAAATCACAAAACTGGCCTCTAGAAACTCACTTCTCACAAAACATATAATCTACTTTTATATCTGGTTTATATCTGATGATAGGACAGATGAGGAATACATTGTAGCCTTGAAAAAACTAATGTTAAACAGATTCTAATATCACTGATATATATAAATTTTAAATTTACCGGAAACAAACATTCTACTTACACACAATAGCTCTGTCCATTTGATCCCGATTTACATGTTGCTCCATTTTTACATGGGTTAGGGTGGCATGATGGGAAACCTGTAGAGAAAGAAAATATATGTATTAATGTGCATTGATCAGTATTACATTATAATTTATCAATTGAGAATTTGTATAAATTAGGTGCTTCAATATGGGTATTAGGCGCAGATCCAGGATTTTTTGCATGGGGGGGGGGGGTCTAGGTTTGAGGCGCTCAACCAATTAACGGGGGGGGGCCCTTCCCCAGAAAAATTTGGTAAATTAGATTCAATTTGGTGCATTCTGACGTATTTCTGGAAGGTAAATTCCAAAATTACAGGTCTAAAAATCACCAATAAAATCGCATAAAAAATTTTCAAGCCTGAGCAGGGGAGGGGGGGGTCCGGACCCCCTGGACCCCCCTTCTGGATCCGCACCTGATTAGATATACCATTATTCATTTGGAGAGCCAGAATGTTACTCTCTTTGTACATGTTTTAAGCAAATGTCAACAAAAACATAATATACTGTCTGATTTAACATTCAAACCTCTACTTTTAACACAATTTTGAGAAAACTACTAAATTTGCAAATATTAAATGACAATTAAAACTTCCTCTAGTATCAACGAAGTCCCAGACAGACTGGCTAGTTTTAAAGTCTGCTTCCACACTCTTAGAATGATGTGACAGTCAAGAAGGCTTGACCTTGGATCTCCTTCATAGGCCAAAAGAGGAACCTTTTGGTCTTGTCAGACAATGTTAAAGAATTTGAAATATAGCTTCACAGATTGCTAAGTGAAATGGCTGCATTTTCAGATTTGAAATTGAAATGGGTTTTCAATCCATAGCTTGCATGATATGTTTTAGTAACAAACTAAAATATTTTGCAATGGTTTGAACACACTTTCAGATCAATGGTTATTTATGTAGACCTACTAGAAGATGTACCTGTATTTAGGTTCTCAATCCTCAAAAAATACATCTTTAAAGCCCAAATGTGCAACTTTTAAACTTTATCACATCACAAGCAGATTCTTATCAACAAAAAACACACATATACTTATAATATCTTACATGTATCTATATACCATGTTAAAAATATCAAAATTTATTTAGTCATTTGCTACAAGCATTCTGGTGTGTGTTTATATGATAATATAGAAAACACCTGCTTATGACTTGGTAGGGGTTCTGTTTTTTGTTTAGATTTAAACAGATAGAAGTCCTAATGACGAGCGTTTTTCATGTAGATTGAAAACTGTTGGTTTATATGCATGGCTTATATTAATGTACCAAATGTTTTAATTTCTACAACATATGAATTATGTATATGAAATGTATACAAAAATCTCCTTTCGTTAAATCACCTCAATTTCAAATTTTTTTTATTCCTTACATCTGCTGTTCAGTTTCACATTAAAATCTAGAAAAATGACTACCGTAAAAAATTTATATGGTTGTAAAATATAAATTTATTTCTACCGACTAATGAAGACCTCAAGCAAACATGAGATATTGTTTTAAAATCACACAATTACAAGCAAAGAATAAAGTTACAAGTTGTGGTTCTAACAATTTTTCTCAGTGATATTGGTAATCTTGTAAAAATGTAAGTGAAATCATCAAAATTATGATTGTTAATGTTATAACATTTATTCAGAACAATTATTTATTTTTAATTTCATTCTTCCTTTATTAGTGAAAAAAATTTTAGGGTGAAATTTAGTTCAGCTCTGAACATAGGTCTCATTACACTCGCCTGTACATTAAGGGATTGTGTTATTGATTCCTTGTCGAAAAACTTCGGCTCCAACAATCTTAGTGAGAAAATAAGACCTTGCTTATCTCGCTAGAACCAGTAGGCATTCACAGAGACTGATACGGGACCGTTTAGCAGTAAAAAGTTGACGGAGTTACCCACTAAAATTGACTGGGAAGCCAAATTTTTTCGCCAAGGATTCAATACCACGATACCTGAACGTAGTACAGGTGAGTGTAATGAGACCTACATTCAGAGCTGAACTACATGTAGGTGAAATTATGACAACCCATTTGTGAGGACAAAAGACAGCGCTGCTACAGTGCTGCACACAAATGTATATAAATGTGTACCCCAGAACCCGAGATACAAGGACCAGACAGTTCGTAATAGTCCACACCAAGATTCTAACCTGGGATGATTTAGTTGTGAGTCCAATTTCCTAATCTCTCAGCTAACAAAACCCCCCATCTCTTGTTATTTATCAGTAAATTTAATCTATTTCAAGTCCACACAATAGTTTATGACTGCCCTGTATATGTACGATTGGCTTCAATGCATTTTCTCATGCAGCCACATCTGTACATTCGACTGCCTCCCTTAATTGATCATAAATGAGATTGATGAAGAATGTTTTCTAGCGTAATTCTCAGAGTATATCTCATAATTGTTGTACTTGATTGAACTTTTATTGGAAGTTAATAAATGTGGTCGTTTATTATTCAAGTATGTAATAGAAATTAAAGACTGATGATTAATAACATATAATGGATAATTATAATGTACATGTAACCCCACTTAAACTTATTCACATATTAAATACTATGAAAGTACATTGTAAATTACTGACATTACTAAATCCATAGACAATACAGTAAGGGAGGGAGGAGTTTAGAGGCTTTAACTCCTTTTTTTGATCATGAATTGTAAAAGTCTATTTATTACATGTACTTGTATCAAGTACGGTACATGTACTCAATAAGAAGTGAAACCAGGTAGTCTAGATTCTGGACATAGCAAGAACACCCTACATGTACATGTACATGTACCTCCTACATGTACAAGACTTCTTGAACAATGTCACTAGTCTCTAAAGTTAAAAAGTATGAATCACTTCTCTATCTGCTCTTTGACAGGTTGAGAACATTCGCCACCTTTGATATTTACAATATTTTTACAAATATTGTAATTGATTCAAATAAAATTAACTTCCTACTTTTCTACCTCATCCGGGCTAATGAAGATGTGTATATGCCATGCAATGTGCTACAAATGGGACATTTTATCATATTTTGCCATTTCCTACTTTTATTTCTCTCCCATCCGAATGTCTCAACACGGTTCCTTGCCATGCACCACTGGCAAGGGGAAACCCCACTGGAAATTCCTGAAGAACATTGTCGACCTACAAGGAATCAAACTAAGGAACTCGGGTTCAGACAGCTAGCACCTTACTCACTGAGCCACTACAATTTCTACTGATTTAAAATTGTAAGTAGACCAAGAGTGTAAGGCTTAATTTGTAATAACTTATTTATTTATATTGAATGTCATTGAACATAAAGATTGTCTATATTAAAAGTCTTCCTAAATGTATGCCTCTGGGCCATAAAAACATGTCATTATATATTTTGTATCTTCATTGTACTAGGGCTGTCATTCTTAGCTTGATAAAGACGAGAGACTACTCTCATCAAAAAATCGCCAAAATAAATCCTTCAAGTAAATTGTATTCCATGTCATTGTGTCATATGTTATAATTTGAATTGTGTACTGGATATAATGTATCCAACATGACTTTATAAGGTAACAAATATACATGTCTATAATATAGTCATTACTTAATATACATGTTTAAACATCTTTATCAATAAAGGTTAAGCAGGTACAAATGAAAACTTTCCCATGGTGTGTAGATAATATAATTAGCCTAACATGTACTTCCATTTCTATGAAAAAAAAACCATTAACCTAAAGCACCCAGTAGTTGTCTATTAATTTTTATTAAATTATATGTACATTTTTTCTCTCATAATAAGTAACTAAATATTTACATTCAAATTTTTCCCATCATGACAACTACTAGATGTTGCTTTTAAATGTTTAAACAGAATTATAATGTTACTTTATAATGAATTTACCTAATTTTATTTTTATTGACATAATATGAGAGATGTGCATGTTGCTTCACAGTCAGGTTTCTACATACTCTGAAGGTCGGGTGTTTGATTTGCTTGTGCGTAGCGTAAGGTTGCAACGATAACCCGGGGATGGCAATATATCGCGATAATTAGGTCAGACGATAAAATTATCGTCTGAAATCTCAAATATCGCCATATCGCGATATACACTATAATTTTTAAAATATCGCGATATTGAAATTTAAAGTGATAATTCACGTCAAATCCGCTAAAAATACTCGAAAAATGGAGAAGAAATCAAACTTCAACAAGTGCCAATATATACGATTGAACAAGATCTTTTCCATTTTGCACAACAGACGTCAGATTTTAACGCAAGGGGTCGACTGACACTAGTTCACCTCATGTTTCAAGTAGGGGTATATTTCACTGAATAATAGTTTAGTATTAATCATAATTTTCCACGTGTAGGCAACAGCATCCACAATATGACAGATTAGGAATGATGCATGTGACAATATACGTCGCCATAGTAACGAAAGTCGTGGTTTATCTTTGATTACCCAGTCCGTTGAAAATTACATTGATAACGTACATAGAAAAACCGCCTGGATAAACCACGATAATTATCCCGATAATTTTTTTTGACAATATCGTGATATATCGCGATACTTTTTTTCAGTATCGTTGCAACCTTAGCGTAACGTGGGGGGGGGGATACCAGAATTCGAAACCATGCCATTTGACTCAGGACGGAGGGCCTGACAAGCACAGCTATCTAGTTGTTTGGATGGGACAGAAAACTTAGATCCTGTGCTGAGTACACATTGGTCTGCATGTAAAAGATACCTTGATAGTTGGAATTTGATATCCCCCCCATGGACAGTTTGCTGTTCAATTGAAGTAATAGAGAGGCAGTTTGTCCATATTATGATACAGAACATTTTTCAATTAAAATGTAAGAGCTATGTAAAATCTGCCTATTGCAAGTCTTTATTTTGGTTTCAAATGTTATATAAATTATCATTTAGATATTCATTTACATAACAAATCCATACCTAACTCACTAGATTATCTGATAGCCGAGATTTATATTGATTAGAACATCCGCAAGATTTAAAAATTTAGCAATAAAATGTATAATCGAGATTAATTCTTGTACAAACTACAAACACTTATTATAATGCTCAGAATAAAGTAATTTTTTTTTTAAAAATTGTACTATCATTGTAATAAGAACGGACTACTCCTTGTCTAAATCTTACATAATACATCTTTAAAAATGCATCCTCATTGCAGTAATTGTGATGTAAACAACCAGTGTCATTTTACAGCCTAAACAGGTCAAAATCAATTTTATAATATCATTCATTTACATGTAATCTCTATTAAACTTGTTGAAATATGCCTATAGGAGATACATGTCAGGTGCAGTTGAGTTCATTAATTGATTTAGTTGAGAAAATTTACAGCTGCAAACTTTACTATAGCAGTATAATTAATATTTCCGTTTTTGTGTATTTAAAAGAAAACTGGTTTGGTCTGCATGTTGTATGCTAAGTCTGTCTGCTACAAAGTAAGGCTGGGATTTCTAAATTCCATATTACAAAAAGGTATAGCTTTATTTAGCTACTGTATAGGTGATGAAGGGTACTGTGCAAGGGACAGAGTATTTCATTGGTTTTATATGATGATTTGTTTTGTGGGATGACATTATATGTCCTAGGAATTGTTAAAAACTAATTACGTATATTCAACAATTAGTATGATAAAATGTTGTTTAATGAGAAACGTTATTCTGTCTTGCATAGATATATACGTGTATCTTAGAATTAAAGTATTAATAATTCAACAATTATCCATCTGATATCGAGTTTCAATCTTACCGTACTTAAATTTGGCATGTAATATTTTTTAAAATATGACTTTTCATAGTTATATTGCACACCCACACACACAATCGCTTGAGCATATATTGTGTCATGTCAGTGGGTACATGTAAGGGTTTGACTTGTGTAATTGTCTATGGCGCAGTTTTCCTGCAAATATAAACCAACATATTGCACACACAAATCGAATATGCCAACATGTACATGTACAGGATATTAGGTATTATGCAAGTACTGCTGATGGATTGAATAATCTCTGTACAATCACAATGCAGGCAAGATTGGATCTCAGTGATTGGATCAAATAAAACAAGTATAGGTAATATACCCTAACCAATGAACTTGACAAGACTGTATTAGGGTAGTCTTAATCCAAGACATGTTACAATACATGTACATGTAGTTCGCCATTAAATTTTCACCCCCAGATACATATTGTTTGTTCATTTGTAAAGTTTCAAAATTTGTACCTGAATATAAATTATATATATTGTGTAAACAAGTGGGATTAAGAATATTATCATGCAATAAAAAGTGTACCCCAAAGTGGTACCACCAAAATTTGATATGGAAAAACATTTAGATTTTGATGACGATTATAGGGTGCTGCATTTGACAGTGACGTCATCTGAATAATGATTGTCATTAATGACAGTGACATTATTACATAATATCCCCTGATCTAGCATTCAATAACATGCATGTCAAAATCATGTCAGTGACGTATCTGCATGGGTCATTTTGACTTGGTAAACAGCTAAATCCATCCATGAACAATTTCTGTTCAGATTACACACAGACCTCGAAATAGTGGAAGGTGAATCTATATTTACTGCAATGCACCTTGTTTTCTACAAATGCATGTGCAATAACAACTGTTTCTATGCAAGAATGAGAAATAATCTAATCTATTTCCCAGGCTTTTTACGTGCCTGTTTAAAAATAACTTGGTTGCGGTGGTTGTTTACAGCTTATAACTGACTCTTCAGTAAATAATAACAGATTCACACCATTGTATTGTTATATGATTGAGTGACAGAGTTGTTATGGCTAAGAATGTCATTTGGTTAATAATATTACTGTTGTAAACGGACAGTTAATGAAGAACAATGTCACTCATGCACATACATGTACATATGTATTTACTGTTGCTGGGAAATTAATGATTAATTTTTAATTAATTGTTTGGTTGAAGAGATGAGATGGGATGGGAGTACATGTATAATCTTTGTATAATTGTTTTTAAGGAATTTTATGATTAATTCGTCATTAATGTTCGAACATCAAACACTATGCTCCAATTTCTTTACAGGTACAACTTTAGTTGAGTTCAGTGCCGGTTCCCTGTGCAAAATGTTCAAAAGATATTTGCAAGGAGTGCAATTTCATTTCACATGACTTCATAGTAAGACTAATATTATCAAGTTTTATTTAGAAAAAAGAATAAATTTGAACTTGAAAGTAAAAACTGTAAAATAAAAATATATCTGCTTTCAGTTCCGTGTATTATATTTTTTTCTCATTTTTTGTGAAAAGATAAACTAGTTCTTTTACAATATGCAATGGTAATGTAATCCGAATCCAAGAAGTCATAAGATGTATTTCTACCCGTGTGTCAGTCTTTCTAACGACAAGTAGCCTACATCATACACACAGCGTGGGAAAAGCCCGTTAACTTGCCATATGGCGTTTGAGACTTGATCCTTTTTACCCTTATACTTCGTTTAAAACATCTGCCGTGTAGCGACGCGCGACACTATCGAAATTAAAATTTATCATAACATCACATCGCCATAGCTCACTAGTTGGCTTGACGGCTGTTTCAGATTTATGTCCTTTTTTACCCCCACTACAGTTTTTTTCTTTACAAAGAAAGTTTTCATATCGAATGACAACAACCTCTGCTAAAAGTTTTAATAATGTATCATTTTGTTTCAGCGAAAAAAATCAAAAAAATCAAATCACGAAGTTTTATGTTAGCGAATTTCAAAGCATCCTTTAATAAATTTATCAACATAATCATCACCAAATTATATCATTTTCAGACTGTAATTCCATTACAAAAATTAAATTACCAAAATCTACACCTATTTAGAAACTGTTATTACCTATCGTCACGACATGAGAGTCGCATTGATAAGCCGAAAATGACACAAAGGGCCGATTGTAATACCTTTCAGTTTACGGTAAGATATCGGCAATACAGTCAAAAATAACTCCGTTTAAACTCTGGAGTGATAACAAGATAAACGTATGTATTTTATCCAAAGAAAAAGTTCAAACTTTTAACGAAGAAACAAGAATCCTTTGTGAAGAAATTTGGCGATAAAACGCGAAACACGTTCTTCCCTCCCGTGTACCGTAAACAGTGTATGGATTCAATGAGGCCATATACCCCAATTTCTATAATGGAATGCGCTATCACTCACCTCCGATTGAGACACATTTTAGCAGCAAAAACACTACAATAATCCAACAGAACCGCTGCATATTACTCCACACAGTGAATTTAAATCCTGAACGATCACATAAATAAATCACAACTCTGTACAGCCATTGGTATCCAACTTATTTACAGTTATTTCAACTAACAAGTCCGCGAGTCTTCACCCCCAAAAACAAACTTTCCACATTACCCCACTATACAATAAAGTTTGCTCGTGCCGTATTGTAGTTCCGACCAGCGTCTCGGATATCACTACACAAGAAGCGGGTACTTCATTTAAACAAAGTGAACTTTTCTTAACTAGAAAATTCGGTTTTCTTATTTCACAACCTGACTAAACCATATTTTCGCCATTTACAGATATAGTTTGTACAAATGTTGATGACACACTGCACAAATACAGGAGCAGTTTTATCGACCTCTTTACTGCTGCGCAGTCTCCGCTGAAATGAGGCAGTGTGTATTTACACAAATCACAAAATTATAGAGCCCGGCTCACCATGAACGCAACGGCGATACGCATCATCGGCGCACGATCAGTCACACGACTTGAACGCGACAAACCCTATTTATTATGTCATTCGCCTTTCCCCCTTGTCGTGTGCGGTTTGATCATTATCGGAAGTTTATCCAATATGATGCTGTGCTGATCGAAGCGCAAATCTTGAAACTTTCTGCAATAGTTTCAAGTTTTAACGTTTTGGAATATAAAATAAACCACACTATCAAGAATTTCTTTTAAAATATACAATATTAAAGTTATTTGTAGGGAATATATTGGCTATACAGAGCATATATTTTTTTCTAGAAGACCCGAAACCACTTCTCATGACAAGCTTACATTTTAAATTAGAGAAATAGACCTATTGTGCGGTAATTCGAATGATTTGTTAATAAAGCGTAGGCTATGGCACTGGCCAATTTTGGAAACTTGAAATAGACAAGATGGATCTAAAAGCCCACAATTATGTAATATGAATGTATGTAAAGTGATTTATATTCAATTTTTGAACAAAAATCAATTATGTTCGTTGAAATAGCCTACATGAACAGTTCAAATTGAACATCAGTCGCTTAATTACGCCTGCTTATTATATACATAGCCTATATAGAGCACCCTATACACGTTTTTTTTTAGATTATTTTGTCGTTTGTGGATGGGCCTTTAATAATTACTTCCACATTGTGTAGGATAAATTTTTATTTGATCATTACAAAATGACACCCGAATCTATATAGGGTACTGATGATAAAATGCTAATCGTGTTTTTAAATCCTTTCACGGCAAGATAACAACATCAATTAATTGAAAATCACGGCAGACGATATAAACAGGACATGGTCAAAGTATTGTTACATAAGGCTTTTCATGTCTTACACATCCTCCCATCTCCACCCCACACTGTAATTCAAATTTTCGCTATACGCCCCTCACCGAATAGCGTTTAATAAAATGAAATGAAATGGGGTTTAACGCCCTACTGCTTTACTCCTACAATTTATTGGGTTAATGAAGACGAGCTACGCCATACAGTGTGCTGTGCGGAAAATTTTGTGCGGGTAGCGACTGCCAAGGGATCTTTTACCTGCACTCCAATTTGTACACGGGAACGCGGTTACTGGTCCCATCCGAATGACTAGACAGACCTCCGTCCTGTATCACTGATAAGGGGAAACCACGCCGGAAAATCTGGATGAACTTTCTTGGCCAATACAGGGTTCGAACACCCGACCTCCAGGCTAGCGAGTCAGCGTCTTATCCACTCAGTCACGTGATTTCCATAATAGCCGTTTAAGGCAACTTGTGTCAAGCAGTGTTGCCCACTTGCACTTATAACATTAAAGAACATTTTTCATACCTGAAATGGTTTTACCGATCATCCACTGCGCGTTAAATTTTCGCGCGAAAGAATTTTGTCCCCGTTATGTTGATTTTATAAAACCTAATCCTAAATCTAAGTATGTAAATATTTTCCTGATCTATTCACATCCAATATCAACAACAACATTATTTACTTCAAAAATTTTATATTGATTTTGTTTTATTGTAGTTTACTCAGCGATTCCACGCTTGGTTTTTTTTCTCCAATTAACAATACGACATAAACTACAATGTATTTCGTAATCGCAGTTGTGTTAGTAGCACACATTATCTTTGGGATGGAACTGTCCTGTATACCGTGCCGGAAATGCAACTATAATTTGTTGATAGTTTTGTTACCAATGAAATTTGTGCTTCACAAATAATAGGTGTGGTAACGGTTCTCCTGCATTTATCATTATGCCCGATAAAGTCATATCACAAAATAATTCAGATTCTAAATGTCTACGGATTTACATAATATAGGCTCGATAAGCTGTAGCCTAGTATATATAGGGCGCAAATTCTCGGGGTCCTCCTGCAAAAAAGCCTTTTTTACACGCAATGAGGTCTTAAACATTCTTCATCATACTCGGCTTTGCTCAATATGGGGGAGGGAAGCGTATACGGGGAAAATAATTTTCCATTATAGTTTATGAACGTTTTTAAACTGTTAGCCGAATTATACACAGACTGACAGACTGTATATTTGATTAGAAACACACACAATTCACACATATACGCTTGTGTGAATTAGTTTAGATTGATACACATTATTCAATATACCCCGATATATATATATATTTCAATATAATTCATACATCGTATACTAGATCCGATATTTATATATTTAATAACTGACATTTTGTGTTTGATATCCCTTTTGTGATGGTTGTTTGTCACATTTGTATGTTTGTTTGGTTTTTGTTGACGAAAGTGTACTGTCAAAAATGATCATATACTTTAACCACAAAGAATAACTTTAGCTGTTTTGAAACAACCTGGGCCCTGTTTCACGAAATTTTAACTTAAGATAAAATCCAATTTTAGTAGATACTTCAATTTTGATTCGCTAAGCACTAAAATCAATCTAATATTATCCAATCAAATTACTAAAATTGGGATCTTATCTTAGTTAAAATTTCGTGAAATAGGCCCCTGATATCTAATGTGCTGCATGTCCATAGACGGTATCTAGCTATCTAGTTACTGATTTATCATTAACAAGTAGACCCGTACTATGGACCAGGAACATCACAGCCAGTTTGGAATTGTGACGTCATATCAAAAATCGAAGACCACCAATCAGTGCGCAATTGTCCAAGGAACAAGAATACCAAGTGTCATACTGATCATATACAAGAATAACAAGAAGCAGATGAGTGGCCGTTTGATTGGGACTCAGTTCATTGTCTAAATAAAATCGTAAGAAGATAGGAAAAACGGTCTAACGTTTTGTAAATAAAATGGTAGCTATCAACATGTTTATTCATTTTGTACAGCGTAATTCCTGACTAGTAGCGTCTTCATCTCACTCTGACAAACGTAGATTACGATAATCCCATAGGATGAATTAACAGCGGAACAAAACAACAAACATGAAACAATACAGAATAGTGCAATGGAAAAAAAGCAAGAATGAAGAATTCGTGAAAACCTGACATTAATTGAAAGAATGCTTATTTTTGTATGTTCACTATAAAGTGAGGATCCACAGTAACGCATTTAGTACGACGCTGTTGCTTATGGCGGTATATTAGTGCCAAAATTCTAACATGCTATCGTCTAACTTCTTACTTCTATTCGTGTAATTTCTAACCTCCATTCATGTAACTTCTAACTTCTATTCATGTAATTTCTAAATTAAGACAATGTATAATCCAACTTCTTTATTTGTTCAGTGTAAATTTCAATTTACTGTAGGGGTTTTAATTTTTGCTCAGTTTTGCCCCCGTTTTAATATTGTGCATGTATTGTCCTAGGTATTTTTCTTTTATCCTGCCTAGACCTATTTGTTTATTTGTCCACTGTTTCATTTCAAACAGTGTGAGGTGACATCTGCAAAATGCTCCACCTTCACCCATAATCCACGAACAATATAACATGTTCTCTCATATATATTATGATATAGGTCCAACAACTCATCTTTTATAGCAAATAGCGATACTCTCAAATCATAATTAAATTTTTAATAGGTGAAGCAAGTCTCTCAACATATGTCGTGCGCGCCTATCTGGGCATCGTTGACAATTTAGGGTCAATCAGGCACGAAAAACTAACGAGACAGAACAGGTGCATCCTTGACAGCGAACCAAGGACCGTTCGGCGCTACTGAAGCGTGACCGAAGTTTCCTCATGCTGAATATCAAAGGAGAGCAACCCGAAACTTATAAAAGTTGGGCAACTCAATCATCAATCACCATTTGGAGGTTCGACTGATACGTAAGAAATTTCACTTTTTTCAGTCCCAGAAATAGAGTAAAAATGACAACGAAGCCTTTTCAGAATCAGAAAGCTTGCAATTAGCCCTCATTTAATTTGCTGTAGTGTATAAAGCAAAGTTTGTAGGCCTTTTCTCTAATAAACATGATGACCCTCTCTTCAATACAAAAATCTGCCCTTATGGTCAATAGAAAGAACTGCATTTGTAATAAGGATCCCTGCGGAAATGGAATGGGGGTTTAGCGTCCTATTATACTTATTATCTGCACCAATGGTAAGGGGGGAGGTGTCTAAATCCTAAAGGGAATTATATTGCCGGACGTCTGTTACAACCTTAAAGGAACAATAGCATTCTTGCTGGCTCGGTAGCTCCAGAAAATAAATAATACCCTTATTCTAAGTACTAGATGTTTAAATGTCATACTGTTGTGTAAATTATCCATTACAACCTATTTTATTTGTCCAGAGGGCTCGAAAATATTTTAAAATCCAAGTCACATTTGAAAAGGTTTACGTTAGACTTTTCAAATCAATTGGTTGAATTTTTCCAATTTTTTAAATTAGGTGTGTTAAGATGAAATTTATATCATCATTTAATTGGAATATTCTAAAATAATACGATTTGTTGACCAGAATGAAGATTGGGACATATTTTTCAGTTACAACAAGAGTGTTATTGGGGCTTTAAATCGATAACACTCCCATGTGGCCACTCAACTCCCTGTTTGTGTAATGGCTGTTCATATATACTATTCAAAAAAAGTAGGGGATATTTGATTTTGGGGGCATAATACTAAAATATGCAAATGACTACGAAAAACGTCACTGTAGAACCTAACAGAAGAAACATTTCCAGTTACATGTGACGCCCAAACGAACCAATAGCTACCGCATGGAATGCAGGTGATGCTTGGGATCATCATGGGGTTCTAACCCAAGATTTGCACGACTCTGACTTTGAATGTTACAGTCATTGTGGCATTGAATTCCAGGGTGGAAACATCAGTTTAATTGTTTTAGTGACCAGAAAACAAATTTTGATATGCGTCGGCTTACCCAAAATGAAAGGTTACGTGCCCTTGGCATGCTACAGATCGGCACAACACAGGCGGTTGTGGCGCGGACGATGAATGTTTCTCAGTCTGTCAGTCCAGATACCGTGATACACAATCAGTACAGGACAGACCACGCTCAGGTCGACCAAGGGCGACAACTCAAGCCCAGGATCGATTTATCCGTACCTTGGCCTTGAGAAATCGTGTCATCACAGCAAATCAGATCAGCGCTCGTCTTCAAACAGACACTGGTGTGAGAGTGAGTGGCCAGACGATTCGGAATCGACGGCATAGGGGTCACCTTCGCGCCCGACATCCTCGCGTGATCCCTTGTTTGAGAGATCATCACATTCAGGCAAGGTGTAGGGATCGTCAACACTGGGATAATCGACGCTGGAGCAATGTGATGTTTTCAGATGAGTCAAGGTTCACTGTTGATTTTTTGGACAGACGTAGGAGGGTGTGGCGTCGTCGAAACGAGCGCTTCCAAGACGTTAACGTCATTAGACATGATCGATTTGGGGGTGGTTCTGTTATGGTGTGGGGAGGCATCACTGTTGCTGGAAGAACGGCTTTACATGTTGTTGCAGGGCGTGTTACAGGCCAGTACTACCGGGACAACATCTTGGCAGTCCATGTTGTGCCGTTCGCACGACGTCATGGCCGCCGTTTCATCTTCCAGGATGACAACGCAAGATGTCACAGGGCCAGGATCGTTACAGGTTACCTCCAACAACAGAACATCACCACATTACCTTGGCCAGCACTGAGTCCCGACCTCTCCCCCATCGAGCATGTCTGGGACATGCTTGGACAGAGGTTACGTTAACGTCAACAACGTCCTGCCAATGTCCAAGAACTTGCTGCTGCGTTGCAACAGGAATGGGACAATCTGGACCAAAATGACGTTAGACGTCTCATTAGGAGTATGCCACGTCGGATCAATGCTTGTTTGGCAAACAGAGGAGGATTTACCCGTTACTGACTTTGTTGTGATGCTGTGGTAACTTTGCTGTTTGACCCCGGGTATCATTTTACCCTTATAATGGTCAGTCTGTGCCTTACTTAGTCTAACGATCATTTGGAATAAATCGATGAATGTGAACTTCATTTCATTTTGTCATTTGTTTCTTCGTCAGTTTCATTAGGTGACTTTAATAACACTTAAAAATCAAATATCCCCTACTTTTTTTTGAATAGTATATATGTCATTCTGCAAGCGGGTAGTTTCTGTAGTTGTTTTGTGCTATTGCTATCGTAACATTGTTTCGGTAATTGTTATCTCCGGTGTTCTTAAATTACGATCTGACGTCATTTCTGGTTTCTGCTAAAATATTCCACGTATAAAAATACAAATTAACAGATCTACAAGTTTAACTTTCTTCCTGCGTTTAATTAACTTGCTCGAAATAGAAAACTTCATAATAATGATCAATTTGTAAAAGATAGTTATCAAAAAGATAACAGTATAAAAATGTGCTTATATCATATTCTCAATAGGTAAATAAATATATATTATGTTAAACTTATTTTATCGAGTATTAAAGTGCCTTTGGGCGTGTTTTATTTTCCAATAAATATTTATGTAATAAATTAAGTAAAATTTAACATGATGGCTAGATATTCAAAAGTACTAAAATAACTTGAAAGATAAAGGATATTGATCTATTTTAAATGTCTATTATGTAGGTTTACTCTTTTAAATGGTTGCATACAATATGGTTATTGATTATTGTCGGATTATGATATTAGAACTCAGATTGTGTACAAAAAGCTTTCAGATACTTGAGTCAGTATCAATCTAGTCAAAGACGACACGATGTATCGATTTCATGCAACATTAAACGCTATTAAATTGTATGATTGTGTGTTTCCAAAGTGTTGTGTGCTTTGTGTATTCTTAGGTGAACGCAAAGCCCAGCTTATCCGGAGCGGGGCCCTGGGCCTAGCTAGAATCACGGGGCCCCTACCGCGACGAAAAGATTATATCTTTTTGAATGACACACATGCGTAACATACTATTAAACGGTTCTATCTGATCACATTCGAATTCTATTCAGTTTCGAATGGCATACTATGCGCGGAAATGACATAAACGACGGGGAACTGATATAAAAAGTGACCCCACCGATCACCGAGAAGGTTGAGGGATAGTTCCCTTTGTGCCCTCGCGCCGCTAGATCGATTACCGTGAAACTTTCATCATGAATTTTTTTTCTCTTTATGCCCTGAACCACGGTGCCCTCGGTCCCATGCCTAAGCTGGGCTTTGGGTGAACGTATAGGGGATGTCTCGATGGATGTCTAGTTCAGCTCTGAACATTGGTCTCATTACACTCGGCAGTACTAGGTTCAGGTCTCGTGCATAACACGCTGTTACCCTATCGGCCAAGTCGTTTAGAAGACGGAGACGTATTTTTTAACAGCGTGTTGTGACGGCCATACTGGTTCTATCGAGGTAAGCAAGGTCTTATTTTCTCACTAAGATGTTTGCATACATTGTTCAGGCGTTCACACGGACTGACACGCGGCCGTTTAGCAGTAAAAAGTTGCCCAGTAAAATTGACCGGGGCAGATTCCAGTTTCGACATGTATTGAAAGGCACAAGTACTGGCGAGTGTAGTGAGACCTACGTTCAGAGCTGAAATAATGGATGTCTTGTCTCAATCTGTTTCACAGAGAATTACTTTTAACTAGGGCTGGGTAAAATATCGATATAAATCGATAGTATCGATTGGACGGCCCTGAAAAGCACTATCGATAGCGGCGGGTAACTATCGATTATCGCTCTTCGTCTATTTTTCTTGCGTCTGAAATGTCAGTGGCTTCTTTCAGTTAATCATAATACACCGCTCACTTTTAAATTACTATCAAGTGAAGTATTCAATGTACATGTAACACATAACAAAATTGTGACTGCTTATTGAACAGCCGTTTTCATAAATTCACTCTCATTGAAACGTTACTTTAGTTTTGAAGAAATTATTGTTGAATATCGCTAAATCGGAGATACCCGGATGTGTAAATAAAGTTAGCGTTATTTCCCTTTGCAAGCTTCAGAATTCGTCTGAACAGTTCACTATTTCTGTACGTGTGCCTCAGTAATAGAGTACCCGGTACAATAAATAGTAGGGCTGGGTATCGATAGTGATTTTTACTATCGATAATCGGCAATGAAATGTCAGTCGATAATCGATAGTATCGAAAACAAACTTATTTTCACGGTCGTCATCAAGACTGGATACAGTGTAAGTTCAAAGTTCAACACCATACGAAGTTGCGAAAGATCGTTTGCTCCTGTGCTTCCACACAACACTTTTAGCTTTGCCGGCAAAATAAACAGGCATTTTGACGTCCATGTGTACTATTTATTCGTCTGAACAGTTCACTATTTCTGTACGTGTGCCTCAGTAATAGAGTACCCGGTACAATAAATAGTAGGGCTGGGTATCGATAGTGATTTTTACTATCGATAATCGGCAATGAAATGTCGGTCGATAATCGATAGTATCGAAAACAAACTTATTTTCACGGTCGTCATCAAGACTGGATACAGTGTAAGTTCAAAATTCAACACCATACGAAGTTGCGAAAGATCGTTTGCTCCTGTGCTTCCACACAACACTTTTAGCTTTGCCGGTAAAATAAACAGGCGTTTTGACGTCCATGTGTACTATTTATTCGTCTGAACAGTTCACTATTTCTGTACGTGTGCCTCAGTAATAGAGTACCCGGTACAATAAATAGTAGGGCTGGGTATCGATAGTGATTTTTACTATCGATAATCGGCAGTGAAATGTCGGTCGATAATCGATAGTATCGAAAACAAACTTATTTTCACGGTCGTCATCAAGACTGGATACAGTGTAAGTTCAAAATTCAACACCATACGAAGTTGCGAAAGATCGTTTGCTCCTGTGCTTCCACACAACACTTTTAGCTTTGCCGGTAAAATAAACAGGCGTTTTGACGTCCATGTGTACTATTTATTGTACCGGGTACTCAATGAGAGTGAATTTATGAAAACGGCTGTTCAATAAGCAGTCACAATTTTGTTATGTGTTACATGTACATTGAATACTTCACTTGATAGTAATTTAAAAGTGAGCGGTGTATTATGATTAACTGAAAGAAGCCACTGACATTTCAGACGCAAGAAAAATAGACGAAGAGCGATAATCGATAGTAACCCACCGCTATCGATAGTGCTTTTCAGGGCCGTCCAATCGATACTATCGATTTATATCGATATTTTACCCAGCCCTACTTTTAACTACAAATACTTCAAACGTCTTTATTTATTTTTCTTTTACCTCAAAAACATGTTTGAGAATTTAATTTGTCGGAGTAAAATATGCCGTACTCATTAAGCCTCGTTGATGTCATGCTTATCAGTGATTGTAGCGGCCAAGCGAATATTCACTGCGGGAACAGTTTGGTCTTATCTGTGTCCCCATTTGATACACCAAGTTGGTGGATGTGATTGTCCACCTTTAATGTTAATTTTTGCTGTCTTTTTCTTCACGATTATTTTTTTTCTTTTTGAATTTGTAATATTGCGGTTTCAGTAATATCTCCCTTGTCATTTTAGTTATATCTCTCGATAGTACGGTGGTTCACTGTTTCGAAAGCGACTATAAATAATGAAAAGATGGAAAGTGTTACCTATAAAAGTAGGAATGCTATGCAAATACATATAAATAGAAAGTGTTACATATAAATAGAAATAAGTTATGAAAGTAGGAATGCTATGCAAATACAATATATTAATTTATTTAAAGCAACTTGAAAATTAATATTCTTGTTTACGAATGACTCGTCAACGAATAGCATTTGGTCTAAAACACGGACACCAGGGGACCAAGAATTGATCCTTGTGGTAGTCCATTATGAGAGAGAGAGGGGGGGGGGGAGAGAGAACACGCGAGGTTGGACTTGTCACCCTACTCCATGTCACGAACAACCGGGGATTCAAAACCACGTCAGTTGACTCAATGACAGGCTTTACGATACAGCATGCACGTGCGAACCATTCGGCCATGCAACCCCCGCCATTATACCGAATAATGACGCCCTGTAGCACAACATATTTTATGAAACAAGACAGGCAAATAAGTAAAACAGGACATACACGATAAAGACAATTAACAACGCAGATATATTATTCATTCTCCATAATAAATTGTAACATGTACAAATGCTTTCGTGGATTTTATTTGCAAGATTTAAAATACTGAAATAAAAACCATACTTAATGGAGGTAACTTCAAACAAAGCAAGTTTATTTATTTTCATAATGAGGTTAGAACAAAGATGATCATAAATATAATTTTATCAGTAGGGAAAAGTTGGATCAAAATCAATGGAAGACAAACAACAGAACTTTTCCCCTGTGGAGCTTTTTGTAACTTATATCTACATTCCAACTTCCTCTTCTTTATCACAATAATCGATGCTCATCTCGGTACTTTAACATTGTTCTTACCTGGATTAGTCACGGGAAACGAGTTGTTACCTTGCAGGCAAATGGGCGCGGAACCGTCTACATCCCACATCCCCTAGTCCCCACACCCCCTCCCCCTTTGAATCATGCTCAGAAATGTTTTATTCTTTCGCAGAAGAAATGAAATATACTTTCTTACAATAAAAATGAATCCTGGAATACAATGGGGTTTAACATCTAATCAATGCAGTACTTCAGTATTAATATGGTCTTTTCCAATTGACTGGTAAAGTGTGTAGTCTTTTGGATGGTCACCACCAACTCAACACCGATTTCCATGTCAAGGTTTCCTTTACGTGCTCGCCACCAGTACGTACACGAGTAGATCACGGTTTTTCATCCCACTCTAACGACTAGGTACATATTCATTGTCAGCCCAGAGTTTCTTTTACAGGCGTACATCAGTGAATCTGTTTTTTTTTTCTGCCCACCCTAACCACTAGGTACAGATTCATTGTCAGCCCATGGTTTTTACATGCTTACACGAGTGGATCTCAGTTTTTCGTCCCACCCTAACATCTAGGTGCACATTCATAGTTAATCCAACAGGCATCATCCCTGGCAAGTGGAAACCAGGCTTGGATTAATCCCCGAAGATATGGGTTAAGGGTGAAAATCAGTTTCGATCTCAACTCAAGTTTTGCTAATGTTAAATGTCAAATATTCATATCAAAATAACAGTAACAGTTTCCTTTTGACATAAGGGTCGCGGTAATTGTTTGATTAGGACATCCAGAATGCCCTGGGTTGGAATCCCAATGTGGACTGAATTTTCAAGCCCGGTTCTCACTTGGCAGTGCTACGCCTGTCCGAGCTGACGTGGAAAAATGTCTAGTCGTTCAGATTGGACGAAACATCCATAAACAAATTAGCAGGGCACGTAAAAGATCCCTTGACAGTTGAAATTCGAAAAACAGTAGGAATACACTCCACAACCTATGTAAAATTGGCAGTGACCATATAAGGGAATACGTGGCAGTTGGGATTCAACGAAGAACGGGGTAAAACGCCACTAAGCAAAATTAGATACGTAAAGAAAAATGACAGTAATGAAGATAACCTAAAACGTCGATGATACGTTAAAGCTCACTCTGTTGCTTTTGAAGTATTCAGAATGTACCTCGAATCTACTTTTAAGTCGTGTAAATAAGAGGTTTATAACGTTAAGCTCTGGAGGTGACTTAATTCCTGATCGTATATGTGTGCCCTTGCGACCCCCTCATTCCTACCTGCCACTGTTACCTGTTGATTGGCTTGCTCTTATGCACACTATTATATTGACAAATGCATTGTCCTCTTACAGCGTTGCAACGAAAGCGTTTGCTTTATCATTAAATGCTCAGTTATTACTCAAGATTGATTGCTTTATTGAATCTATCGACCCTGCACGCGCATTAACAATCCCGCCATAAAAGTATTGAAACTTGTGAAGTGGGGGGTTCGAGGCACGTGCCTTTTAAATTCAATTGATACGCCTTTACGTTTATTCTTCTAGTCTTCATGACAATGTACAAATGGAATATTTTAATATGTCCGCATTTTTTGTTAAGTGAGATTTAAAAAGCGTGGGAACCGCATGAATCGATGTTAATTTGAGGTTGATAAACATTGCCGCCATTGTCTTTTTTATATTAATTACTATATGCTCGGATTATCGTCGATTATTTTGTAAGGTAATACACATAAGGTCGTATCTTAAAAATTACTCCCACGCCAACGACAATAAAGACTTAACGCTCTTCTGGTTTCTAATGATCACAGCGTATTTTATGCCGTAGCGATTAATATTATGATCATCATTTATGAACATAAAACATCTCTTCAGTCTCTGTATCTTTATACAAATAAAATACATGAATATGCATCGGTTCTCTTAAAGAATATTTTAAAAAATTATCCATTTGGAGAATATCCGGATTTTCCAGAATGGTACACTCTAAACCCGGCGTCCACTTTTAGAACACCAAATACGCTATTTTAGAACACTATTTTGAAACACTTTTTGAACACCCTGACGCGTCTTTTTTCTACCAGAACACTTTGTGTTTATTTTCAGAACAGTATGTGTTCAATTTTAAACGTTTTTCCCTCTGGGTTTTAGAACACATTTGACGCGTAAAATGTGTTCTGTTTTTTGAACACTATACGTTCAACTTTTCCCCCTGAATCTTTCCCCATATCGGACGCGTAAAACGTGTTCTTTTTAGAATACAATAAGGTGTTCAACTGAATGAAACAGATAATGAACACTAAAAGGTGTTCGGTGATCATATTTTGAACACCGTTCGTTCAGAATTTCACACACAGGGGGAACATGGTGTTCTAAGCAGACACCGGATGTTCTGTTGTGATAGAATGTCTGAAATCTTAACAAACAATTTAAAAATCGGCTAAAAGAGTCTTAAATCATTAATTATTTCGTATGATAAAAGCGTGGCACAAAAATTTAAAACAATTTTAACACAGTTTACAAATTTATTGTATTTTCTAAATTTTATAATACAACTTGGACATAGATAATGTGACAAAACATACGTCGATAATATACCCAATGAAAACAATTCGCATATTAATATCGGAATGTATAATATTGGCAAGTAAAACGTGATATGTGGTACACATATGTACTGTCTTCTAGTTCTTACACAATGTCTCTCTCTAGTCGTTAGGATGGACCTTGGCGAGCATCCATAACTCTTGACAGGAGTAAGCGGAAAAGCCACCGTCTGGGTAAAATTTCTCCCATGGCACACGTGATGCTTTTTGGTCTTCATAGGCCGAGGAAGATAAACTCCATTTCATTATCCCACCTGCAATAGAAATATTAACATCAATTAAAACACAGGAAATCGGTATAAGATTGCTTATAATGAAAATGTAAACTAATAATAAATGGATATAATACCTAAGCATATAGACTTACCGTTTGAACGTATAATATCTGCAACAAATTTATTTTCTAGAAGACTGGATGGTCCATTCGGTGGCCTGTACCAATTTTTATTTTTTCGCCATCTTCTGTTGTTACCGTGAACTATTATATTAAGAAAAAAGATGACTATATAGAGGGTTTTAACATCACACTGTTCTGCTCCGACTGGGCTAATACAAGAAACCATTCTACCGGGTCAAAATATTCTACCGACAAAATGGCTTAATAAATTAATATTTTTAGATATATAGACAGTTATATCATGTATTGAGAATCATAGATGTGGACAATCGAATGCGTCTTTTAGGCCTATTTTATACCTTCCTTGTCTGTCCCGTCTTCCATATGTCCCGGTTGGTGCAGAAAAGTTGTAAGTGAAACCCCAATGCAAGATGATTATTAATTTTGCATACTAGTGTTCTATACATGTATACGTAACTGAATGTGTTCCGTATATAACAGAATATGTTCTATAAGGAACATCATGTGTTCAAACAAATGGAAGAAGAAAATAATTTGTCAAATTCGACCCAAAATCTCAATAACATGCGCTTTTTGATAAGAGGGAATAATTTATTAACACAAATTAATATGCTTAACGAGAGTTTCAGAGTTGATTTGGTAATAAATACGGGTCTAGGGCCAGGCCTAGAAGCTTATATAGGTCAAGGCTATTGGCACTATTCATATTGTTAATCAAGCAATATTTCCCGCATTCCATGTCTACTTCGAAATTCAAATATCTAAGTTTCCCTGTTACTTTTGAAACAACTTGTCTACCGTATTAAAAAAAACAACAACAATACTTTACCTTAAATAACACTTGTTGTGACTTGTTGAAACAGTCAGAGCTTTTAATTCAAACCAGCGTCCTGCAAATGGCGATTTTGAAAATAACCCGCATCACGTGATGCACCGTGCGCATGTCCGATATCGAACTTGAACACATGGTGCCCAAATTGATATTTCGTTATGAACACCCCTGAACACCATGCGTTCCTTAATGGTATTTTGCGTCCGATGTGTTTCAAGTGCGAATGATTTCAAAGATCATTGAACGGAAAATGCTCACAATGTGTTCAGTTTTGAACGGATTTTAAGGATTTATGTACGTTTCAGAACGGCGGTGTTCATATGTGAACATTAACGTGTTCACATTTCAGCGCAAAATGTTCCAATATGAACACATTCAGACGCGTCAGGCGTCCGTTGGATTTACAGTGTAGGGCTTGGGTGGAATATTTTAAAAAATTCTCAAAGATATTTTAGGGAACTCAAATACAACGCCGGATTAACCATGGTAGGGGCCGTGGGGCCTGGAACATGTGGGGGGCCCCTGATCACTGACTGCGAGCGCCGAAGGCGCGAAGCCCCGCATAGGGGGGTCTGGGGGGTTTCTCCCCCCCCCCCCCCAAAGAAATTTTCAGAAATTGGAGGCCAGAAACGTGATTTCCTGGCATTTCAGGCACTTGTGTTGGAGCCATTTAGAAGTACTTCCCCAAGAAAAAAATAAAATTCTGCCACCAAATTGGCGTTATTTCAGTGGACCAATCCATGCGAGTGCTATGAAATGATGACATTTCTAGAGGAGGGGACTGTAAGTGGGCAGAGCGACATCAAACCTAATTTTGAAGTCGCTCAGTGATAAATAACGGGGTTACTTGATTCGGAATCGTATTATACCCCCACGATGATTTGATGAATGGAGGCCGTAACGTTACGACCAAGTCGGACTCGATGTTTGACAAACAAAATGGCAATACGAGATTTAATCACGAAATATGAATATTTCGTGTGATCATGGTGTGCATCTCATCAAATTCAGCTTATACCCACAACAAATATCAACAACAACAACAACTACAGCTTATATACAATCGTACGTCAATCTGAGGCAAAATTCGCGCTACTCGAAATGATGGGGACGTGTAATTTGTTCGAGTTATACGATAATTCGAGGTAGACGATGGTCGGTGCGATAGAAGATCTCACGACAATAAAAAAACATGTTTTACACCCATCACCGGATTACACCGGATTGAGGGGGCCCCAGGGACTTCCGATGGAGGGCCCTCGAAGCATCGGAGGGGTCCCGTCACTAGGTCACCGGACGTTGGACTCCTCGGTCCGACCATGCTCGAGGCGCGCAACTGAGATTTTTGTGGGGGGCCCCCTAATGTGGTGGGCCCTGGGGCCTGTGCCCCATGGTGCCCCATGGTTAATCCGGCGTTGCTCAAATAACACAAATGATAACATCTGTTTGGTCGAAACATTATTCAAATCGGCAACATTTTGATTTAGGTGAAAACAAAATATGGAGATTGTTCTACTGTGATATGTCGATTAGCGATACGAGAATCTATAATGCGACTAAATTTTTATTTCGAAAGTAGATTTCTTTTCTTTTTAAAAATAATTTGAGTTTAAAGTTGGTTTACTGTGTCGATTATATCTTTGACGTAACATTATTGACGAAGACAGATTGCCATCACAAATAGAAATCTAAAACAATTTATATTATCTATTCTAATCAAATATTTTGTTTTTCAACCAATCAAAGAGGGATTTTAAATTATGGTCTGAATCCTTGCACAATTTTCGGGTTGTTTCCCTTGCCAAAGTTTTCTTCCCTTCCTGTTGATTTGTAAACACGTGTTAAATGTAAACATGGTCAGAAGATTGAAATATCACGAGAAAAAACTACTTAAAAAGGTAGATTTTATATCATGGGAGGTAGATAACAACATCCAAGAACTAACCATACTTAAAAGATATTTTATACAACGGCGAGAAGACTACACGAAGTAAGTGCACACACGAAGGTGTTCAATGATATTCAAATCAATGAGATTTCTTATCTACCTGGGGATCACGGTGGCTAAGTCAAGTGGTAGTTCCTTTTGGAACTGTTCTTGAGTGAACGATATTCACTGACAGTTCCTATCCGGCCTTCTATAGCTGCAGTATGAAAATACCGTTCTTCCCCACCTCTGTTCTAAGGCTATTTTGGAATCCTTCTTACATCTACTATTTTTCACCTTGATTCTATAATCCTTATAAGACATATAGAAATAGATCACACTAAAAATGAACACACTTATATGGATATACTACTTCTGAATTTTATTGACATGCTACGTTTCAATACACATAGAGGTATTATTATCAAGCAAATAATTATTATTACTGTATGTGTATTGAATTGTAGCATGTCAATAAAATTCAGAAGTAGTATATCCATATAAGTGTGTTTATTTTTACCTTGATTCTACTTTATTCACCAAAGGCAAAGGAATCATTTCTCGCCACAGCTGACACACATTTATAAAGATTCAACACTATTTTCAAGTAGAATTCTGCGATTAAAATCATACACCAAATACGTTTAAACTGAAGAGCCATTATGAGACCTGGACATGCGCAAACCGCATGTTTATTTCATCGCTAAATTCTACTTGACAATGGAGTTGAATTATTATAAATTTCTGTCAAATATAGTGAGAAAGGATTCATTTTGGTGGAAAATAAAGAATTGTTGTGACGGTAAGGGTTCTAAAACAGCTTGAGAACAGGGGTAGGGAATAGCAGTATTTTACTGTATTTTCATATTGCAGCTTAATAAGGCCGGATAGGAACTGTCAGCGAATATCGTTTGCTCAAAGACAGGTCCAAAAGGAACTAGTTAAGTGGGTAAGATGCTGGCTCGCTAACCTGGAGGTCGGGTGTTCGATCCCTGCATTGGCCGAGAAAGTTCATCCATATTTTCAGGTGTGGTTCCCCTTGTCAGTATTGCAGGACAGAGGCCTGACATGGACAGCTGTCTAGTCTTTCGGATAGGACAAAAAACTGAAGTCATGTGTAGCCTACACATTGGTGTGCATGTAAAAGATCCTTTGACAGTTGGAATTCAATATAAGAGTAGGCTGTAGTGTCACTGTCTGGGCAAAATTTCCCTCGTAGCACACTGTATGGCGTAGAACTATGTCTGTCTTCATTTGCCCAGTTTGGAGCAGAACAGTAGGACGTTAATCCCAATTTCATTTCATTTCTTATCTACCTTTAAAATATATAACATCAAAATGAATGAAATAATCAACATGATTTGCAAAATCTGCTTCAAATAATGTAAAATCCCAATGATTAAAAAGCACCTGGTACCAAAGCTACATACCACATTATTAACTATCAACCAGGGTTCAATTTAAGTGGTTTCTCATCGCAAAAAGCGATTCAAATCATGGTAAAAGCGATAAAATTATTTTATTTATTAACCCAAAATTGCATTCAAACTTGTGAAGTGCAGTTCATTATATTTTGGAAGAAAATACTTTATTTGGATAAAAGTATCACCACTAATTTGATAATGAATCGCTAAATTGGAGAAAAACTACCGTGATCGCGTCCTAAGGCAAATCACTGACGGTTGGTATGAGAAAATAGTCCCGGACGTCCAAATTATCCAGTATGCAATTTAGCGCTGTTACCAAAGTTTTGTCCATCTGGTTATTTAAGAATACTGTGAGTGCGTTCTAAGATAAATGGGCATCGTCTGCTAGCTCGAAAATTGTCTGCGATATCACCTCGGTGGAAGCGGACGTTAAATAAAGCTATTTCACATATAGCTCGAAAAGACAAACAAATGGAATAAAATTAGCCGCGGTACATTCGTGGATACAAAAATGTGATAAAGATCATACATGGTTAAACGGCAGGTATAATGTAAATAAAGTCTCCTGCAAACTTTGTGCTAAGTATGAACATAAACTGCTCAACAAATTTCAGTAGGGTATTCATTGTCGGAACCACAGAATCGGCAATCAAGGCAGACAATTTGATCAAATACATTATATCTGATCCACATATTAGATAGAGCTGTCCAATACGAACTAAGACACGTTATTTGATTGTTAATGTTAATTGTTTATTTGTTAAGTGTTACATGTACATGTAAATGAATAATAAAATAAGACTGAAGATTATAATATTGATTATTTATCAGAATTGCAAATTTTTGTTATGTACGTTACAGTGTACTTCTCCTCAAATCTGAGCAAATGCTATTCAAATTTTGAATTAATTAGCCAAAATGTGAATGTCACAAAAATTTGCTAGTCATTGGTTTTAGACTAGATTGAACCCCGATATCAACTCATGATACTCTCATATCATCCACATATTTTATTATACCCCATTTGTACCTGCCACGTTTTGTTTCATAATCACCACGTAGGGTTACGTTTAAAATGGATTAAATAATCAAGATAATTTGCAAAAAAAGCCAAAGTCACGTACCACGTTCCATTTGTATAGAAGCAGTAAGCGAACGTGGTACTGTTATATCAGCATTGGATTATAATGTACCATGGGTTTTTTTTTACCTATCAACTCATTGCACTTTCGTATCATCCTCATATTTTATTATGCCACGTTTTTAACTGCCTTGTTTTATTTCATATCTATCCAGTAGTCCCAATATACCACGTAAGGCTTTTTTAAATTGGTCACAATAACATTTACACCGTATCTAAATATTGATTCAGTTGGATTATATTAAACATAAAGTGGAAATATAATCTATAAATAGTATAAAACATTGAAATTTATTAAATAATTAATGTAATTGCAAAATTAGTGTTTAACTAGACCTGCATGCAGGAATGACGGGTTTCACTGGTGCCACGTTACCTTTAAACTCGTTTCACTTTCAGTGCCACGTTACCCTTGAACATATTTCACTTCCGGTACCAAAAAACCAATAAACTGGTTTCCACAAAAGCATTGCACACGTCAAATTAAATGGACGCAGAATCAACCAAATCCAGCAATATCAATTCTTTTTATATGTTACTTGTAAGTGATCCTAGCAAAATTACATTACTTCCGGTGATAATAAAAATGTTCAATTAAGTTTATGAAATCGAAAATAGCATAACATATCATATGGTGAAAATTTTATGTAAATCAAATAATAATTGCCACTTTTATAAACCAAAAACCTTGAAAAGTAACTTGTAGAAAATCGTCTATTTCTCGGCAACCGTACAAGTTAGAAACTATTTTTGGGTATCTATATGATCTTATGGGTTCAGTCTATTTGTTGGCGAACTGGCGAATCTGAAATATTTAAGTATTGAGAATTTTGCGTTTGAAATTTGCGCTCTGTTGTTATCTCTGTAGGCATCAAATATTAACATTTATTTATGATTTAATATTTCATACATATACATCAGGAAACATGACGCCATTTACATATAACGTTATTATTGAATGGACATAGAGATAACGACAGAGCGCAAATTTAAAACGCATAATTCTCAATACTTAAATATTTCAGATTCGCCAGTTCGCCAGACAAGCGACGAAATATCATAATTTGAAAAACATTACAAACAAGATGCATATGAATGAAGGCTAAAAATACAGTTTTGCCAAATAACATTACTTCCAGCTATACCAAAAACGTTAAATTAGTTTTATAACACCGACTATGACATTAGGCATCAAAAGGTGAAAATTTTATGAAAATCGAAAAGTAATTGACACTTTTATGGGCCAAAAACCTTCAAAAGTGACTTTAAGAAAACCGCGTATATCTCGGCAACCGAACAAGTTGGAAACAATTTTATGATATCTTTATGACTATAAGAGTTTTGTTAATATGTGAATTTAATCCAAAAGTTAATTAAAAAATCTGCTTCCGACATTTTTTGTGCCTTTAAAAGGGCACACACATTTAGTTATATCAGTTTTTAAATAAAATGATATTTTCTTTTGAAAAATGGTACCTAACTGTCAAAATTGTAGTTTTTGGTAGTTTTTGGTAAATTTACGCCACTTCCGTTGCCGACACATAACACTGTTGGTAACAAAAAAGATGAAAATTTAACATTTTTGCGCAAGTCAGATAAATCTTTAATTCTGTGTACAAGACGCCTAAAAAATATTCATAAATAAAAAAGTTTTTTGTAAAATTTTAAATTTTCGAAATTTGGAGCCTAATATCTTCGCAGATTTGCCGAAAATCAAAAATCAAAAGTAGCGTAGCGATGTGCCCTGTCTCTGGCTATGCCAAAATGCATCGGAAGTTAAAATCCAATGATTCAGTGACACCCTCTATCAGATTTTTAAGTAATATTTGCTTGCGAATACACCGGTCAAAATTGTATAATCTGGCAAAATTACTTCACTCCCGGTGCCAAAAGAAATCATTATCGGTAACAAATAAGTTGAGAATTCGCAATTGAGAATTGTTTTATACACACCAAGCAATAAATAATAAACTTGGAACCCATAAACTGAAATTAAAAAAGGTAAAAAACTTAACGGGAGACAAAATATATCTCAAATTAACCGACACTACCGAGATGAGAGAAATGGGGTTTAACGTCGAATAGACACAAACTATGTCATTTTGGGACTAGCATGGTTTAATTTTACATCAATAATTCCTATGTAAAATATCATCAAAAAATATTCATAAATAAAAAAAAGGTTTTCGTAAAGGAATTAATTTTTTTCAAAATATCGGACATTTTTTCGACTTCTTCCGGTTTTACGATCGTTGTTGTGATAGCTTTACGAAGTTCTTTGGATACTTAACTTTACGTACCAGAAGTTTCAGAAACATCCATTGAGTAGTTTGGGAAAAAAAGATAAATTAAAGAGCGTTTCCAAAAATGTAACAATTTTTCAATTTTTTTCAAAGTTTGAGGCCATTTTTGGACCACTTATATTATTTCAACGCTTTTCATTTTGGATTCACTATATAGACAACCGATAGGACTTTGAGTAAGAAAAATTTAAGAAAAATCTGTGGCGTCATTTTCGAGAAAAGGGCGTCTCAGAATGTTAAAAAATCGGAAAATACTAGATTTTTGGCATACAATAATTTATTTCCTTACCATCGAAATCGTATTATTTAGATACCATATGATGGTCCATTAATAGGGCTATATAGCGACACTTTACCTAATGGAGAAATCAAGTTTTCGCAAGTGCGACAATGTTTTTAACCTTTTTTTTTCATTTTTTGAATAATTCCGGTATGGAATAGTTTTAATAGCCGGTTTGGGCACTAAAATAGCCACAGGGCTCTGTCATGATATAATATTACATTATCTGATCAGATAAAATGGCCCTGAGAAATCCTATGTTCAAAAAATCCAAAAACGCAAAAAAATTAAAAAATATCGAAAATTAAATTTCAATAACTACATGCATATTATATATCGTTAGAATCGTAATTAGGTCACCTTTCTGAATATACAACCTTTTTTGAAAATCTCTTAAAATAAAAAAATAGTAGAGCATTTTCCAAAATTTCATGATTTTTCGACTTTTTTTGATTTTCACTCCATTATTTCACCTATTCCAGATATTTCAAAGTCGTAATGGGATGTCTCGTACACAAGACTACCGCAAGGTCTCTCGATTTTAACTTTCGATATATTTTGGCATAGCCGGAGACAGGGCACATAGCTATGCTACTTTCGATTTTTAATTTTTGGCAAATCTTCGAAGATATTAGGCGCCAAATTTTGAAAATTTGAAATTTTACAAAAAACTTTTTTATTTATGAATATTTTTTAGTCGTATTGTACACAGAATTAAAGAGTCATCTGTCTTGCGCAAAAATGCTAAAAAAAATTGTCTTAGTAATTTTCCTTGGCTGCCATTGGCTAATTCAGTTTTTCAGTCTTAGATTATTTTTTTATTGTTCGATTTGTATAAAACAAAGTTCATATGCTTCGTTGTCTCAATTGTCATTTATTTTGTTACCGATAGTGTTATCTGTCGGCACCGGAAGTGGCATAATTTTACCAAAAACTACAATTTTGACAGTTATTTTCCTTCTTCGAAAACAAATATTATTTTTTTGAAAAATTATATGACTCAAAGAGTGTGTCCTTTCAAGGCGCAAAAAATGGCGAAGCAGTTTTTTTAATTTCTATTTCATTTTCTAGCAAATTGGATTAAGAGGTGAAAAAAGGCGTAAAATTAACCTATTTACAACCCATTCAGGCTTTTCAGATTTTAAAATATTTTTACATAACTCTTATAGACTTGTAGCTATAATCAATACGAAGAGAATGTATGTGAAAATTAGTTTGTAATATAAGCAGTTGCCAAGAAATGGGAAGTTCTGCATAAGTCACTGTTTTCTTTATTTTGCGTGTAATAAAGTCAATTATTATTGGATTTTTATAAAAGTGACATCATTTGATTCAAAAAGCATGTAGCGTCATATCAAGTTGATTACAATTTAAAATTGACACCGGAAGTGACGTCATTTTGCCAAAAACTGCATTTTAAACTTTTTAAATCAATGATTTATTCAACCAAGAATTACTTAAATGTATTAATAATTTTAACTTTTGGTTTAAATTCACATATAAACACAACTCATATGGTCATATAGATATCATAAAAAAATTTCTAACTTGTTCGGTTGCCGAGAAATAGACGGTTTTCTACAGGTCACTTTTGAAGGATTTGGGGCCATAAAAGTGTCAATTATTATTCGATTTTCATAAACGTTACACCATGTTATACCTAATGCCATTTGGGATTTCATACAAGTAATGTAAGATTTTCATTATCACCGGAAGTAACATCATTTTGGCAAAAACTGTATTTTTAGCCCTCAAAACAGATATTTTATTCAAATGAGTCTGTTTTGAAATATTTTCAAATTATGGTATTTGATGTCAATCAACAAATAGAATGAAGCCATACGATCATACAGATACCACAAAATGGTTTCTAACTTGTACGGTTGCCGAGAAATAGCCGATTTTCTACAAGTCACTTTTCAAGTTTTTTGGTCTTTAAAAGTGGCAATTATTATTCGATTTACATCAAATTTTCACTATATGATATCGTATGCCATTTCTGATTTCATAAGACTAATTGAACATTTTCATTAACACCGGGAGTAATTTAATTTTGTCAAGATCATTTACAAGTAACAAATGTATAAAATGAATTGATATTGCTGGATTTGGTTGATTCTGCGTCCATTTTATTTGTGTGCAATGTTAATTTGGAAACCTGTTTAGTGGTTTCGTTGGTACCAGAAGCGACATATGTTCAAGGGTAACTTGGCACCGGAAGTGACATGTTTAAGGGTAACGTGGCACCAGTGAAACCCGTCATTCCTGCATGCAGGTCTAGTTTTGATTTATATTTATTAGTGTGTTTATGTCATTGTGAAGATAATCCCCATCAAACTTCATGAAGTTTGGATAATTATTGTCAGAAATATGGACTCTGGTTTCGTGTTCCTTTATTTTTTATTGTGTGTGTCACTATTATTATGAAGATGATCCCAGTCGAATTTGATGAAGATTCGATCATTATCTCTCAGAGAAATGGACTCAAGACCTAAAGTATTCACTCCAATATGCAATAGCAGTACATTTTACAAAGTCTCAATGATTTATGTTTTTTTTCTTTTCATTTTAACAGTGTGAAGCATTGAATTTGGGCCAAGAGATGGTGACATAAACCTATTGATTCCCAATATTGTCAATCTCAATTTCTTTTTAACGGGACCATCCCAATTTTATCAGTCCCTAAAATAAAAGTCTGTGTACGTATGAAATTTAAGCACCAAAATATAGAGCAATGGTGTATATGTCTTGTCTCTAAATTTCAGCTCAAAATATTAAGTTGTTTGGACGTGAACACCAAAACCATGTAACCCTTATAAGATTTTGTGTGAGTTTTTTTGTTTGGTGACCTGATAATCTATAGCTGTTCCTTTACAGTGCATGAATCACATCCTATTCTTGATAACGATAGGTAAATTTCACCTATACATAATTTTTATAAAATAAAAGTTTGGTTTTATTCTGACATCGTGTAATACATCTTGGGACACTGGTCTCCATTTCCAGATGAAGACCGACAGGTTTAAGTTGTTTGAAAACATATCACATATATGGAATTAATTGCCCAAATATGTATTGTGTCATCTACGAAATTTCCACAAAATCTGTTCTGAGAAAGTGGGAGGTGGAATAATGACACCTAAAAACCATCTAGTTACCTATTTTCTAGAAGGGCTTTTCAATATAGCTGAAAAAAATTTGTTCATGAAAATAATATTTTATTGTGATTGATTGTTGGCCTTAGTGTACTGGCCTTTTTATACGCCCACATTTTCATGTGGACGTATTATGTTGTCGCCCCTGTCCGTCCGGACGTCCGTCCGTCCACAATTTGTTTGTGGACTCTCTACAGGTCACAATTCTTATCCGATTTTGACGAAACTTGAAATATAGGTTTATCCCCAAAAGATCTCGGTTCCTTTCGATATTGGCATGTATCGGATAAAAACTTCATGGATTATGGCCCCTGATTGTACGAAAAATCACGTTTTTAGCTTGTGGACCCTATAGAGGTCACAATTTTGAACCGATTTTGATGAAACTTGACATGCATGTTTGTAACCCAAAGATCTTGGTTCCTTTCGATATTTGCGGCTATCGGAATGTAATTTCCTGAATTATGGCCCCTGATTGTCCGAAAAATCACCCTTTTTAGCTTGTGGTCCCTCTGGAGGTCACAATTATTATTCGATTTAAAAAACCGTTTGATTATATCACCGTTACACCCTAAGGAAGGTTGAGTTCGAATTTCGGGAAAATCGGACGAAAATTGCCATACAAAATGGCCGCCGTTTGTATGCGAATACTGTTAAAAAATGGTATATCAAGGTTGTGGACCCTGTGGAGGTCACAATTTTGATTCGATTTTGATGAAACTTGAAATTCATGGTTATAACCCAAAGATCTTGGTTCTTTTCGATATTTGCGCATATCGGATCGTAACTTCCTGAATTATGGCCCCTGGTTATACGCAAAATCCCCCTTTCTTTAGCTTGTGGTCCCTCTGGAGGTCACAATTATTATCCAATTTAAAAAACCGTTTGATTATATCACCGTTACACTGTAAGGAAGGTTGAGTTTGAATTTTGGGAAAATCAGACCAAAATTGACAGACAAAATGGCCGCCGTTTGTACGCGAATACTGTTAAAAAAATGATATATCATGGTTGTGGACCCTGTATAGGTCACAATTTTAATTCGATTTTGATGAGGAAGGTTGAATTCTAATTTCGTGAAAATCGTACCAAAATTGCCGGACGAAATGGTCGCCATTTGTACGCGAATAGTGTAAAAATATGATATATCATGGTTGTGGACTCTCTACAGGTCACAATTCTTATCTGATTTTGATGAAAAGTCACATTTCTAGGTTGTGTACCGTCACACCATAATCATTGTCGGTTTCGAATTTCATTAATATCAGACTGGAACTGACCAACTAAATGGCTGCTCCCAATACAGTATGAAATACAGGACTTAAAGATGTAGGAAAAATCATTTTCGGTATTGCTTGTTCTCTGTCCATCTCTCGAAAATGTGGGCGTATCCTGCCTGGCAGTGCCAGCCTATCTTTTGTCTATTATTTTAATAATAGAATGATATTATATCGCTCACCATCTCATGACGATGCGCTGAAATTGATGAGCTGGAGACTTTACTTGTCATTCAATCTACATGTACATGCCATAACATGAGACTTTTAAAGAATTTAACTGTAACCTCTGTTCTGCGTTACCGGGATTATACCGTTATCGGCACTTGAAATATTCCTGGTTTGCCGATTGTATTCATGTCCCGGTGTTTTAATAGAGTTAACCCCCATATTAACTTCACTAAACGAAAGAAGTACTGTCTGCTGTCATTCTTGTTCTTGTCTTTACATTGTTTTCGCTAATGTTCTGAAGATTTTGGCAACTTATGATATGTGGTGATACTAGTAAAAAAACACATCATGCTACATGTATATCATGGCTAACTGCCGGAGGGGTGTCGAGATCTTTATTCAAGGATGAAGACGGTGAACTAAATTAGACTTTGATGAGAACTTTCAGTGACTGTCATTCTTGCTACCTTTCTTGGTATATCAGTTTTAATAAAAGCACCCATCTTCGTGCATGTATTCCAAAAAATAATTCAGATAACAACTTTATATATGACATCAACAATTCAGCAGCAATTTTGTGTGAGTTTTTTTGTTTGGTGACCTGATAATCTATAGCTGTTCCTTTACAGTGCATGAATCACATCCTATTCTTGATAACGATAGGTAAATTTCACCTATACATAATTTATATAAAATAAAAGTTTGGTTTTATTCTGACGTCGTGTAATACAGCTTGGGACACTGGTCTCCATTTCCAGATGAAGACCGACAGATTTAAGTTGTTTGAAAACATATCACATATATGGAATTAATTGCCCAAATATGTATTGTGTCATCTACGAAATTTCCACAAAATCTGTTCTGAGAAAGTGGGAGGTGGAATAATGACACCTAAAAACCATCTAGTTACCTGTTTTCTAGAAGGGCTTTTCAATATGGCTGAAAAAAATTTGTTCATGAAAATAATATTTTATTGTGATTGATTGTTGGCCTTAGTGTACTGGCCTTTTTTGTCTATTATTTTAATAATAGAATGATATTATATTGCTCACCATCTCATGACGATGCGCTGAAATTGATGAGCTGGAGACTTTACTTGTCATTCAATCTACATGTACATGCCATAACATGAGACTTTTAAAGAATTTAACTGTAACCTCTGTTCTGCGTTACCGGGATTATACCGTTATCGGCACTTGAAATATTCCTGGTTTGCCGATTGTATTCATGTCCCGGTGTTTTAATAGAGTTAACCCCCATATTAACTTCACTAAACAAAAGAAGTACTGTCTGCTGTCATTCTTGTTCTTGTCTTTACATTGTTTTCGCTAATGTTCTGAAGATTTTGGCAACTTATGATATGTGGTGATACAAGTAAAAAAACAACCTCATGCTACATGTATATCATGGCTAACTGCCGGAGGGGTGTCGAGATCTTTATTCAAGGATGAAGACGGTGAACTAAATTAGACTTTGATGAGAACTTTCAGTGACTGTCATTCTTGCTACCTTTCTTGGTATATCAGTTTTAATAAAAGCACCCATCTTCGTGCATATATTCCAAAAAATAATTTTATATATGACATCAACAATTCAGCAGCAATTAAATTTTGTGTTTTTGAGTGTAAAAGCAATTTAAAAAAAAATATATAAAATTCAGATTCTGCAAAATGTGGTCATAATCTTTGGAAAAATTTGAAGTGAAAAGCCTTCTTTATCCCCTACTTGCTTTACCTCCCCCATTCTCACAGGCATTTGAAGGGATTAAAATAAAACTTCTTACTACTGACTATAATAGTGTAGTATACAAGGTAAAACAGACGACATCTTTGTTATGACTTGTTTATGATATATCGTCTGCTGTCATCTCACAATACTCACTAGTTCTAACACTTCATGTCCTTTTTATTGCCAACAAGACTTTATTTGATCATTATTCACCTTCCGATGTAATTAAATTGGTCCTTTTACAGCGTCATTAATAACAAATCAAACTTAAAAAGCTATCACTTATCGATATATAACTTCGCCAGCCCGGAAGTAGCCCGAAATAAGGTCAAAAGAAGTCTGTATCACCCAGTCCCTTTATAAACCTATCATTACTCGATATGTGCACAGGGCAGGCGCGGATCCAGAGGGGGGCGCACCCGGCGCACGCCCCCTCTATTTTTTGAGGTGGCGAACAAATTTTAGCTCAATATATTTTCACGAGAAAGGAGAACAAAAATAGTTTAGGTTGGAAATCCTAATTTACAGTATTAGTATGAAATAAATCCTTGTGGGCATTTTTTCCACTCAAAAATCACTGTTCCGGGCTTCCCACTCCCAAGTGGGTGCAGCACGCCCCCTCTTCCTGAAAATCCTGGATCCGCCTCTGTAGGAACTGGGTGATCAAGTCTCGCTCAACAGCGGCCTCGCTTTGTAGGTTCTATTATAGTCAAGCAGTAGTAAGAAGTTTTATTTTAATCTCTTCAAGTGCCTGTGCACAATCTCTGTAAACCAGAGTGAGAAAAATTAATTTGAAGTAAACTTAAAGATACATTATGGGAGATTTTGACAAGGAGTTAGCCATTTTTGCTATAAAAGTTCAAAAATAGATGTTGAAACAAGAATATATTGAAAATATCAGTCAAATAACTTTATCCTGAACAAAGTTGTTACCACTATAATTTTTTACTAGAAATGGTAGGTAAAATCATTGACACCCCTTTCCCACTATGGCCGATTGTTGATTGACAGGCGTTAACTCCACCTACATAGTCTCGATCATCAAGTAATGTTTAAACGGTATCCAGTGAAGCTTGTTCATAGCCTCGGTCATCACTGTCTTTTATGAATAATTTCCGGAAGAATGAAGACGTCAACGTCACTGAGAAACCCCACCCACGACGCCATAGTGATTAAATCAGTCGACGAAAATCCTGTTTTAATCCGAGCCCAATCCAAGCCATCCGTGGGTCTACAGTGTTCATTTAAATAAAGATCTAATTGTCCCCCGCCTTTCGAAGAAAGTTGGGGGACTATTAAAATGGGTTCGTCCGTCCGTCTGTCTGTCTGTCTGTCTGTCTGTCTGTCTGTCTGTCTGTCTGTCCGTCTGTCCGTCACACTTTTTGGGACACAATAACTTTCTTCCTAATTGAGCTAGAATCTTCAAACTTGGTTTATGTGTTTATTAGGTCAATGCCTTGATGGAGTTCGAAGATGAGCACTTTCAGCTTAGGGTAAGCAGAGATAAGCAATTTGATTGGTTGATGCTTTGGGACACGATAACTTTAGTTCTAATTAAGTGAGAGTGATGAAACTTGGTGTATAGTTTCATTACATTAATACCTCGACTAAGTTCGATAATGAGCATTTTCTGCTCAGGGTAAGCAGAGCGATACGCAATTTGATTGGTCGAGACTTTGGAACACAATAACTCTCCTTCTAATTGAGTTAAAATGTTCAAACTTGGTGTATATGCTTATTAGGTCAATGCCTTGATGGAGTTCTAAGATGAGCATTTTCCGCTTAGGGTAAGCAGAGATAAGCAATTTGATTGGTTGATGCTTTGGGACACGATAACTTTAGTTCTAATTAAGTGAGAGTGGTGAAACTTTGTGTATAGTTTCATTACAGTAATACCTTGAATAAGTTCGATAATGAGCATTTTCTGCTTAGGGTAAGCAGAGCGATACACAATTTGATTGGTCGAGACTTTGGAACACAATAACTCTCCTTCTAATTGAGTAAAAATGTTCAAACTTGGTGTATATGCTTATTAGGTCAATGCCTTGATGGAGTTCGAAGATGAGCATTTTCCGCTTAGGGTAAGCAGAGATAAGCAATTTGATTGGTTGATGCTTTGGGACACGATAACTTTAGTTCTAATTAAGTGAGAGTGATGAAACTTGGTGTATCGTTTCATTACAGTAATACCTTGAATAAGTTCGATAATGAGCATTTTCTGCTCAGGGTAAGCAGAGCGATACGCAATTTGATTGGTCGAGACTTTGGAACACAATAACTCTCCTTCTAATTGAGTTAACATGTTCAAACTTGGTGTATATGCTTATTAGGTCAATGCCTTGATGGAGTTCGAATATGAGCATTTTCCGCTTAGGGTAAGCAGAGATAAGCAGTTTGATTGGTTGATGCTTTGGGACACGATATCTTTAGTTCTAATTACCTTGACAAAGTTCGATAATGAGCATTTTCTGCTCCGGGTAAGCAGAGCGATACGCAATTTGATTGGTCGAGACTTTGGAACACAATAACTCTCCTTCTAATGTAATTGAGTTAAAATGTTCAAACTTGGTGTATATGCTTATTCATTACAGTAATACCTTGACTAAGTTCGATATTGAGCATTTTCTGCTCAGGGTAAGCAGAGCGATACGCAATTTGAGTGGTCGAGACTTTGGAACACAGTAACTCTCCTTCTAATTGAGTTAAAATGTTCAAACTTGGTGTATATGCTTATTAGGTCAATGCCTTGATGGAGTTTGAAGATGAACATTTTCCGCTTTCGGTAAGCAGAGATAAGCAATTTGATTGGTTGATGCTTTGAGACACGGTAACTTGATACGTTTGAAAAAAATAAATGTGCGATTAATTAATATGTGTCGTCTATTTATTTGGGGATTTCGGCGGGGGACATCAGCCTCACTGTTGGCTTGTTTATAATTTCTATGACATCTGAGGCTCAAAGGAAGACCGACAAAAGTCAGTTTTTGCTCTTCCATAATGTATGTTTAAATACTGCTCTAGATTGTTAAAAAAAAAAAAAAAGAAGTTTTTATACTATGCATAGTCCTACCATACAATCTGTAATCCTATATAAAATGAATGTATATGTATGCTAGTGTCTTATCTAATGCCAAATTTGACATTTAAAGCATAACTATATAAGCTTGATGTGTGTGTTCCTAATCCTAAGTTAGATAAGACTTTTCATACATTGGAACCTCAAATTGCCATGAAACAGGTAGAAACTCTGAACCAAATGTTTTACTGTTATCTTAAGGAAACTACTTTGGAAATCTGTGACATTTTAAAAGTGAGATTTTAGTTCTCAATTTTGATCTTTTATTAAAATTTATGTCTTTTGTTTGTGTTTTTAATATCATTCAAGGGTTAAAGATCCACATATTTTCTTTCTCTATTAAATAATACTTTATACACCCAAATTTAAAGTGAATACTTCTATTATTGTAGATTCCATATGTTGTTTCATCTGCACTTACCTGTGCTGTAAACACCCTGGGATCTTTGACTTTATTGTTTCTAGGAGACTGAAACCTACATGTATATTGTTCCTGTATGAAATTTAGAACCAGTATAGGAGATTGCATAATTTGAATGCAATTTATTTGCGAAGTTATTTCTCATATCATATATTAATTTTTTATACGTCTGTATATTATGCCGTTGCCCTGTTTGTCACAATTTTTATCCGATTTCAACGAAACTTGAAAGATAGATTCATCTCCCTAAGATCTTGGGTCCTGTTGATATTTGCATGTATCGGACTGTAACTGCATGGATTATGGCCTTGGATTGTACGAATAATTTTGTGATTTTAGCATGTGGACACACTAGAGGTCTCAATATTGATCCAATTCTGATGAAACTTGACATACATGTTTATAACCCAAAGATCTTGGTTTCTTTTCGATATTTGCGCATATCGAATCATAACTTCCTGAATTATGGCCCTTGATTGTAGGAAAAATCGTCTTTTTTAGCTTGTGATCCCTTTGGAGGTCAAAATTATTATCCGATTTAAAAAAAAAATTGATTATATCTCGTTACACCATAATGTAGGCTGAGTTTGAATTTCGTTAATATGGGACCAAAACTGTCGGAGAAAATAGCTGCCCCTTGTACACAAATTGTGTGGACCCTCTGGAGGTCACAATTTTGTGCTAATTGTTTTATGAAACTTGAAATGCATATTTATATATAACCTAAAGATCTTGGTTGCATTGATATACGGGTATATTGGATCAAAACTTCCCGAATCAGTCCCTTTTTGATATTTGTGCATTCAGACCATAACCTTCTGGATTCTGGTCGCTGATTGTACAAATTTTGTTTTTGTTTTTAGCTTGTTCTCTATCCATCTCTTGCAGAATGTGGGCGTATCCTGCCTGGCAGCTGCAGTAAAAAGAATAAAAGAATGTGGACATTTGTGTATGTGAGTTGTGCTCAACTTTAAGCGGACTAAACAAATGATTTATTTTTTTATACGGATAATATTTTCCACAGACTATATACATTGATTGAACACGCCATCTTGAGTCGGAATGCGCAAAATCTAATCTTGGAGTAGAGGCAAAATAAGTGAAAATATTGATTTCGATCGAAATTGAGATTTTCTCAAAAATGAGTCTATAAATATACTATCTATCGACACAAAAGATCAAAATAGCAATAAAAATGAGAACGACCAATGAACCGAAATGCGACGATTCTCGAACCTGCCATTGCTTAATTACATCAAAGCCAAAATGCACGAAAATGAACGTAAGCTTTACTTGACTGTGAAATTGACAGCCATCTATAGGGAATCATATTTTGATAACGTTACGGTATCTGAAAATATTATATCTTATTTTAATTCACGTGTTAAATGAACACACGTACAGCTGTGGCGGCTGCTTTGATGATCACCCAATCAACAATAATCTTAATCTCCTGTCCACTAGCTGGCACTAAGGTGCTAATTAATTGATGAGATTAACTTCAGTTTATCCTACCAAAGTTATAATATACAAATTACTACTAATGTATAGATTATTCTTCAGTATAACACTATGATGTTGTGGATTTTTCGTTACGAAAAGAGTTCATTTACAACGATTTTTGTCTTCAACACCCTTGCAATTTTAAGTAAAAAATTATTAATTGACAAAATAGCAAATAAATGTTGGATATCGTCTGATCAAATTTTTTACTACGATTTTCGTCTTTAGCACCCCTGAAAACCCTTGAAAAGATAGGTTCAACGGCAAAACAGAAAATAAATGGCCTGGTTGTTTTGGAACATACTAACCTTTAACTTGCTTTTGATACGCCCACATTGAAATGTCGTATATAGTCAACACCCTTGCAATTCTAAATAAAAAAATATTAATTGACAAAATAGCAAATAAATGTTGGATATCGTCTGATCAAAATTTTACTACGATTTTCGTCTTTAGCTCCCCTGAAAACCCCTGAAAAGATAGGTTCAACGGCAAAACAGAAAATAAATGGCCTGGTTGGTTTGGAACATACTAACCTTTAACTTGCTTTTTATACGCCCACATTGCCCCACATTGAAATGTCGTATATAGTCGTCGCCCCCGTCCGTCCGCTCGTCGGTCTGGTGTCCACAATTGCTTGTGGACGCTCTAGAGGCCAAAGTTAATATCCAATTGACTTTAAATTTATACACAGTGTTTAAGGTCATGAGACAAAGAATCCTATTGATTTTCAGTGATTTCCGATAATTAGTGCCAGAGTTATGGCCCTTGATCACTTCAAAAAATCTTGTGGATGCTCTAGAGGCCAAAGTTAATATCTGATTGACTTCAAATTTATACACAGTGTCTAAGGTCATGAGACAAAGAAGCCTTTTGATTTTCAGCGATTTCCAATAATTACTGCCAGAGTTATGGCCCTTGATCACTTCAAAAAATCTTGTGGATGCTCTAGAGGCCAAAGTTAATATCCGATCGACTTTAGATTTACACACAGTGTTTAATGTCATGAGACGAAGAAGCCTATTGATTTTCAGAGATTTCAAATAACTACTGCCAGAGTTATCTCCCTTGATAACTTCAAAAAATCTTGTGACGCTATAGGAAGAGGCCAAACTTATCATCTGATTGACTTCAGATTGATACACAGACTTTAGGATGTTGAAACGAAAAAGTATTTTGATTTTCAATGAATTTTGATAACTGAACAGCTAAATCCATGGTATTAAATGTTTCATGTATATACTAATTGTTAGCGTGGGGTAAAACTTTATAAAAAGCAATCAAATTCTAATGATTTTCTGATAATTACATAATGAGTTGTTACTTTTAATCAGTTTTTAGTGTATTACAAATGTTTCATTACCGAAAAAAGTAAAAATATGCGACAACCCTTGTTGACTGCCCGGACGATTTAGCTGCTGTGGGCGTATGTTTCGTTGCCTGGCAACCTATCTTTGTCCAATTCAAACAAACTATACATCAAATTGAAGGTAATGAGTTGGAGAATGTGAAAATAACAATAACTCAATTTTCAAAAATCCCTAATTGTGACACATGGCATGTGGGGTCACATATATTGATCCAGATCGGCAGATTATAGCATGTCATGGCACTGCCAGTTGGTGGCTGATAGAATTACTAGTAAAGTACATTGCAAAATGGCTATAATTTATCCGTACATAATAATATTGAGGGGGACCTTTCTGAAATTAAAATATTTGGTTTGATTTTAAGCATCCTAGAAGTCTAACCTCTAATGGCAATGAAAATTGTGAGCAAAATATTATTTCAACTTTACAGTAATGTGAACAATTTGTTTCTGGTGACCTTACAATATGTTTGTTATTATTGTCTCACAATAATATTCACATTGAAAGACTTCCCCAAGGTTACATGAACTTATATTTTGGTATTCATTATTTCATATTTTGTTCTGTATAGGAAGTATATTCATTCATTGAGAGTTAAAAAGTTTCAACAAACTACCACTTAAAGGACAAAACCCATGATACCAGAATCTTTTATCTAATCAAGGTTAACTGTATTATTATGCTGTCATCACAGGACCAAAACACACTTTTCTTTAAGATGTCTTTAAATGTTAACAGAGTGTCAATCTGAATAAACAGAAGAAAAGTAAAATTTGGCTTTAGTTAAATTGGCTTATCCTCATTCTTCTCTGTGTTTGGAAAAGTAATAATCATGTCAGTAATGACTCTGAGTCATATTATTTTGTTAAAGGACAATATTGCTGTCAGTCATTATCACATATCACACTTTCCAAATATAAAGATCATTGCTACGATAGATGAGTAATAACGTTTTCAACAATCGGAAGTGACAAACCCGGAAGGAAAACACAAGTTATCCCTCTATATAACTGACTGAAGTGACGAGTGATAACAGATACATAGGCGAATTTCTGCTAACTAATAATTCCGTCGAAGACAAAAAGTTGTTGTGTGAGACTGTGAGAGGATATCTGAAAATTCATAGAAAGAATTGACTGCCACTAGATAAGAGAACATGAAAGGAAAACAGAAAAAGTCATGCGTTACCATGTTTTTATAAGGTATAGAAGGACTAAAAACAAGGGAAAGTACGGACTATTTCGATTTTTCCCTTGTTCTCTTATCTAATGAATTGTTACACATCCTCTTGCAGTCCCATATAACAATTTTTGGTCTTCGAAAGAATTATTAGTGAGCAGAACTTAGGCCATGTATCTATTATAATTCATCACTTCAGTCAGTTATATAGAGGGATAACTCGTGTTTTCCTTTCACGTTCATCACTTCCATTTCATGAAATCTTTATTACGCATCTATCGTAGCAATGATTTCTGTGTTTGAATTATATTTGGAATGTGTTTAACCAGTTCTATCAAATATGTGATAATGACTGACACCAATATTGTCCTTTAAAAGTATATGTAGGTAAATATAGTGTATATATGTGGACGTAAGTTGTTACATTTACTTATGAATATATTATGTTACATAATATATGTTAGTGTGTTAGTTTTCACCTACAAGATGAGTCACAACCAGAAAATGTCATAGACTACCAGGAATAGCAGTGATTTAAAACACTTATGTCTCTTTATCTGTGTAATATAAGTAGATATAGAATGAGATCATTTCAAGGACTTTAAAAAAATAAAACACATCTGAGTTCAGATTGGAACACTGCAACCCAGTTTCTTTGTTTTTACCAAATAAGGATACATCATTTAAAAGTCCATCGCAATTGATGTTTTATTACACTTACAAAGTTTCTTCATGTATCCATTCATAACATAACAAAACTATATTATCACAAAAATCTTTTCAAGGATTAAAACAGATAAACACATTGAAAGTGCGCAGTGCAACCAAATTTTTTTATTTTCATGGAGAAAGGATTCATCATTTATATCTGCCATATAATTCCTTATTTCATCAGAAAAGTCTATCAAAGGTATGGGGGGTTGGGATGGCCGAGTGGTCTAGAGTGCCGCGCTTCGACCTCTAGCTGGCCAGTCACCTCTGGCTTGCCGATGTGGTTTCGAGCCCTGGTGTGAGCATATGTGGCATGGAGATAGGGGCGCCTTCTCAATCTCGTGGGTTTCTTCGGGCACTCCGGTTTCCTCCCACTGCTAAAGACCCCTACGCTCGAGCGAATTATTGAAATAAAATGAAACCATATGTTAGTCCCAAAATGACCTGGTTTGTGTCGAGTGGACGTTAAACCCCATTTCTTGGAGACGGATTAATATAAGCTTTATAGCTTGTTTCCGAATCCATATGATTTATTATGTATTGTTAATATGTCATTATATGTTAAATAAATACTGTTTAAATCAAACCCCATTTCTCTCTCTCTATCAAAGGTACATCATCACATAGATACATACCAGGAGGATTAATTCAAGGACTAAAAACACACCATCTTATCACAAAGATCTTTATGTTATCACAAAATTCCTGGTATTGTCACAAAGATCCTCTCACTTACAAAGTTCCTAGCATTTTCACAAAGGTCCTGGTATTATTACAAAGGTTCTGGCATTATTATATAAATATATACAGTACATATATTTCAACAGTTGAAACAGGGACAGATGTACCTACCTCAATATACATGTCACTAAATGTGTCTTCCCCAATCTACATCACCATAAGACGACCTGAAAACAGTGTTGAAATATATACCAATTACCTGAATGAAACAGTTTCCTGTAATGAGCATATCATCATACAGTAAAATTTAATTAGTCCCAAGTCAGTTTTCTGGCACAATATTGCAAGGTGAGTGCTGACATGCCATTAAACACAATTTCATTTCCAAGTGATAGCAATAAAAGTGACTGTATTTTTTTTCAGATATAAGAAATTAACAGCCACAATTCGACAATTAGCAAAGAAAATCAAAGTCCTTGATATGAAAGATCCTTTTAGAATAGAATCCAGTTCACAGTTACTAGAGAAATTGTAAGTACAATATGAAAATATAACTTGTGATATACAATCTGATTAAAACACTGATCCTATTTCGTTTCGTTTTTATAGTTCAAAATTTTGTTTTACATGTGCTTACTACAGTAGGATCTGGAAGAGTTGTTATTTAACTTGTGTTCTACTTGAAATGAGGGGTCAGCCAATCAAATTGTCTATTGAATCGAGTGCTTGACCTTTTTTGTGCGGAACTGGGGGTAGACATTAGCAGCGATAGAAATCAAAACAAAAGCAAATCATAGCCACTTGTAACATCGATTCTGATTGGTTAATCGAATGACTGATGTTATAGGGTCACATGTTGCTTAATTGACACCTGACGTGAACTCACACTATAACTTGTTAGATCTACATCTAATGTAGGCCATCGAAAGTATACAAAACAAAACGAAATATAGATCTGTATTTTAATTACAGTGTGTGATACATTGAGACAAAATTAATATGACACAAAATATTCCTTGGAACATGTGTAATGTAATAATTAAATAAATACAAAATATTCCTTGTTATAGTATATGTATGGAATTTTACTTCAAATTTGCAAGTTGACTGCAAATGAATGTAAATGTAGGATTCCAAAGAAATTCAAGTGGCCATAATTTTATTTAGTTTAAAGTTTTTGGTGTGTTGAAATACAAGTAATTGTTATGCCTATCTTTCTTTTTCAATATGATGTAATCTTGCATATTATAAGAAAGGCATAAGTTTCATTTCCATCCCTTTTTAAATTTTTCCACTTGTGCCACATAACCAAACTTTTGGTGGGAAACCAACTTTGAAGCCTACTATCTTTGGGATATAACATCATAATGGTCCTATATTCAATTCCATATTAAAATTCCACCATTTGTAAGTGTATATACAGCAATTTATTTTAACCTCTAAACGCAACAATGACTTTTCTAGAACACTCCAAAGTCGTGAAAAATAAAATACTTGCCTTATTTTCCAACCTTGTTGGCAACCTTTACAGTAGGGATACCCCTACCTCAAATTTTATAAAAGAATCACAATCTATGTTGGCAGCTCTATTATATTGCCATGTGAGGGGGTTCTAGACCTGAAAACCTAACAGAAATAAGATAATTTTTAATACCAATTGCCAACCTTTTTTTTTCAAATGGTGATACATGTATCTCTGCCAATATTTGACTTAGGAAGCTGAAAATGGGTAATTGTTAGTTTTTGACCTTGTACTTTAACATATGTTTTTTTCTAGATTTTTGTTAGGATGGCTGTCAGTTTCTCACCACTGGTCCATTTGACATAGAATGATTCTTGATTCTTGATTCAAAGAATTTTCGTTCTAATAGTGAGTTTCAGGGATAGCCAAATTTACCGATACAAGTAACAAACGAACACTGAGATTTTATTAAGAGGTATTTCCCATTAAGCAATCAGTCATGAAAATTCCCTTGAGTGGTTGCTGAATACATTCTACTACTGTACTTGATTTTAAATGAACTTGCAAACGTTGGATTCCAAAGAAATTAAAATCAATTATTTATAGTTAGTATAGAATGATATTGAACGAAAGTGTTTTTGATAACATGACTTTGATTTTTGTTGTGTGTGGTCATATATTTGAGTATTATTCTAGCATGTTGGGTCTTTAAAACATACATTTTGTAAAGCATGTGCCACCAACATTATAATTAATGTACATCTTCATTGCATACTTGTGTACATTATACATAGCCTACTTGATTTAGATGTACATATTTAGTTAAGGATCAGAGGACCAGTAGTGCAATTTTTGAAAAAGGTGCAAAAGCTTCTTGAACGTTGTCACATTAATAGTTAATGGATGCTCAAATGTTTATCAAGGTTATGTGAAAAAATCATTTCTGGTAAGTAGACAGAATATGATACTGCGTCATATTTTTTATAAATAGAAACCCTTTCATAATCACTGACCCCCGATACCAACAAGATATTTTCTCACTATGCCTAGCCATGTAGCCAAGTATTTTCACATTGGCGTCTTGTAGACTTTCCCAGGTTTATAAAAGGTAAAAAACAGTAAAGAAAGATTTATTTTTCTGGTTGAGTAAGTCTCTTATGTGAGGTTTGTGTATTTAAAAGTTGCACCGCCTTATTACAGATGAAGTAATTATTGTTATACTATGACTCAGCTTTGTGGTCTTTGCTTAGAAGTATAGATGTCTTTCATAAAAGCTTTATTTTTATATGAAATCTACTGAAATGAAATAGAATTGTGTTCAATTCCCCACTTTTCTGCACCAACAGGTGAATGAAAATGGTGGAATTTTAAATTAAAATAAATTGGAATAAATCAAAAATAGTAATTAAATTAAGAATTAGAAAATCAGAATTTAATAATGTCAAAATCAATATTAAAGAATCATAAAATGGAATTAGAAATAAAATAGATTTAAAACTTCAAATAGATAATTAAAATTAGACATTTAAAATTCAAAATTCAAATTAAAAAATGGAATTAGAAATTATCAAGGCCCACAATCATGATGCCAGACTTTCGTTTTATATTTCCATAACCAATCAGATCAATCCAATTCAATACTTTATTTTAACCTGAGTAACACTGGTTAAAACTTACAAAATGTGTTTTAGACCAACACTCATTGATGAAATCCTCCAAATTTTTCTGGGTTGTCAAGGATCCTACTCTATTACAGTTTTTATACGGCCACATTGAAATGTGGTCGTATATTGTCGTCGCCCCCGTCCGTCCGTCTGTCGGTCCGGCGTCCACAAGCAATAAAGTTAATATCTGATTGACTTTAAATTTATACACAGTGTTTAAGGTCATGAGACGAAGAAGCCTATTGTTTTTCAGCGATTTCCGATAATAACAACCAGAGTTATGGCCCTTGATTACTTCAAAAAATCTTGTGGATGCTCTAGAGGCCAAAGTTAATATCCGATTGACTTTAAATTTATACACATTGTTTAAGTTCATAAGCCTATTGATTTTCAGCGATTTCCGATAATTAGTGCCAGAGTTATGGCCCTTGATCACTTCAAAAAATCTTGCGGATGCATTACAGGCCAAAGTTAATATCCGATTGACTTTAAATTTATACACAGTGTTTAAGATCATAAGAAGAAGAATCCTATTGATTTTAAGCGATTTCAAATAAATACTTCCAGAGTTGTCTCCCTTGATCACTTCAAAAAACCTTGTGATGCTAGAGAGGTCAAACTTATCATCCGATTGACTTCAGATTGATACACAGAGTTTAAGGTGTTGAAAGGAACAAGTATTTTGATTTTCAATGAATTTTGATAACTGAACTGCTAAATCCATGATATTAAATGTTTCCTATACTAATTGTTTGCGTGAGGCAAAACTTTTATAAAAAGCAAACAAATTCTAATGATTTTCAGATAATTACATAATGAGTTGTTACTCTTAATCAGATTTTAGTGTATTACAAATGTTTCATTACCAAAAAAAGTAAAAATATGCGACAACCCTTATTGACTGCCCGGACGATTTAGCTGCTGTGGGTGTATGTTTTGTTGCCTGGCAACCTATCTTTTAATGTAGTGTTCCAACATTTAGTTTGCTTCTGCGACCTTTTGCAAAATTAATTGCCTTGATCCATTTTGAATGTAAATTAGTGAACTTGAATGTAATTTAGGTTATTTAGAAACTATACTAATATTTATTTGGAAAGAAATCCAGGTATCTAAATTAGTAATCACTGTCTTTGTAAGATTTAACATAATAAAATACACTTGCTTGTAAGAGCCATGTATACATAGTTTGTGAGAACAATTACCTATCTAATTTATCGTTAAACCATTTAAAATACCTTGACAATGAGTCATTGTAGATGTTGGGAGTTTTTATGTCATAGCTTGTGTAATTGTATTTTTTTAAGATCCAAATGCATATTAACAGATAGGAATACTGCAGTAGGAATGTATTATTTTCGGAGAAAAAGTTAATGCAACCTAGTAAGAAGTAGATGTTATTTTTGTTAAAAACAACAATCAAATATCTGGATGATTAAGGGATTTTGAAAGATTTTGCTGTATCACAGGTTTTTATTAGATTAATCTGGAGTCAGCCAATCATCAACATTATTGAGACATGTCTTTTAACCAAACTGAAATGGAGTAAACGATTGAAAAATTAAATGGGGAAAGGAAGGTTATAATTTAAATTAAAATAATTGTAAGGAGGGATGTCGTACATTTACATGACTGCATCGCAACTCTATTTTGATTGAAATGAAATTGTATGTGGTGCAAAAGTAAAGGATAGATATGTGTAATTGAATTGGTGTTCGCAAACATTAATAATTATGTAAATTGTTCACAATGCAAATCATAGTTCCATTATATAATTTACCATTTGGCTGTTCCAGACCTAAAGCTTGATGATATTTCAATGCAGTATAAAAGCTGTCAAAATGGCTGGTTCTTTCAGATTGTAATTTTACTTTGGGCTGACAATAATATGATTGAATCTATTGTTGGTGTGGAACATTTAACAATATCCTTCTGAAAATTACGCTAATCAACAAAAAACAACTTATGGTACCATTTCTATAATCTTCTAATTAAATTCTCGTTGCTCTCTAAGTGGTTTTTCGGGTTGTCTTTTCTTATGGAAATCCTTTCATCTTGGTTTAAAAAGAGAAGCAGGATCCAGTACAATACCCGCAGCATTATGACTGGTGATTTTCCTCTTCGCACCTTAATGCTTTTTTTCCTTTTGACACACGCTTGCCCATTGTTTGCCAGATCACATGTTAGGCTGTGTTTTCTTAATCCCTTTCTGATTTGTTTGATATGCCAGGAGAATATATTTTTGATAGACATGCTTAGACAGGCTGAATTCAAAATGTTGGAAAAACAAACAAATAAAACGGTATCCTCTTAATAAGAATTATAGCTTTAGAGTGACACAAACTCATTGGTGATGACAAAATGTTGTCACAGTGTCGTGTCCATGCTACAGACATATTTATTATCCATCCATCTTTGTCCGGTTTATTTACCCCTAGCAAACAATGTTGCTTTTTATTAAGTAATCTGCTCCTCCCATACATCTGTTCACATCAAGATTAAAACAAATTTCATATCGGGCTGTCACAATTCGACACACAATTCTTGAAAATCACAGAACGTAACTGAAAAATAATTTTTAAAGCTCAAAAAATATAATAATCTGCTGATATTGCCTAAACTTTTGATTGATACCTGTAGACGTTGATTGGCATACGGTAGTCAAGTCGTGATTAGAGCAGAGTTGATTCGTGGCGAATCAGTCCTACAATCTTGAGATGAGATAAAAAGGAAATAATAAAGCTACATGTTAAATTAAAATATGTCCTATTTCTTTGTATACTTTTTATGTCCAGTACATAATTATTCATTATACTGAGGTGATATAGGTGAACTTGAACTAAATGACGAAACTATGTATATTTAACTTTTGTTTTATTAACCCCTGCCTTTAGAAGAAAGCAGGGGACTATTAAAATGGATTTGTCTGTCTCATCACACTTTTTGGGACACAACAACTCTCTTTCTAACAGAGCTAGAATGTTCAAACTTGGTGTAGGTGTTTATTAAGTTGATGCCTGCATAGGGTAAGCAGATATAAGCAATTTGATTGGTTGATGCTTTGGGACAAGATAACTTTCATCCTATGATAGAGAGTGATGAAATTTAGTGTATAGTTCATAATCAGTTTGAACTTGGTGTAGGTGTTTATTAGGTCTTAGCGTAGGCAGATAAGCCATTTGATTGGTTGATGCTTTGGGACATGATAATTTAAGTTCTAACTCGGTGAGAGTGCTGAAATTTGGTGTATAGTTTTATTACATCAATACCTTGACTGAATTCGAAATGAGTATTTTCTGCTTAGGATAAGCAGAGCAACAAGCAATTTGATTTGTCAAGACTTTGGAACACAAAACTCTCCTTCTAATTGGGGTACAATGTTCAAACTTAGTGTAGGCGTTTGTAAGGTCAATGCCTTGATTGAGTTCGAAGATGAGCATTTTCTGCTTAGGGTGATAAGCAGAGATAAGCAATCTAATTGGTTGATTCTTTAGGGCACGATAACTTTGGTTATAATGAAGTGAGGGCGATGAAACTCTTGATATAGACTAAGTTCAAACAAGGTAAATAGACTATGTTGACACATTCTGGCACTTTCATACTTAAACACACTTTTATTTAATGTGCCATATTAAATCTTGAGATCTCCCCTTTAAGCAGGGTGTTATTTTATTCCACTGAATAGTAGAAATTATATTGCTGTAATAACCATATTTTTACATCAAGACTGCAGTTCATTTGAACAATAATAAATGGCAGCATTAATAAACTTCTATTTGATGTAATTTAACGGAAAGATTTATTATTTTCTTTGTCACAATAGAAATTTCAAGCACTGCGGTAATCAACAAAAAAAAAGATGCTCATGTGCAATTGGCTTAGGTGCCTTTTGACAAGTTTCTCGTTTATAATCGGAGCCTATTAGCTAGTGAAATATTTATTAATGTAAATGTGTTTTCTTTAGAAAGTTAAATCTACTAAGTCCTGATAACAGACAGATTGATATTGATACCTTGCTATATTTATTCCAAAAATCCAAAGGACTAGAAGTCACTTTGGTTCAACCAAAAGGATTTATTTTCAGACTTTAATCAGAAAAGAGGGATTGCGTTTCAAGATTTATGGCTTTTTTCTGGGTAATCTTACACACTTGGGAATAAATACCAATAATTTTTATGCCTTTTTAATAAGTTATTAATGATTGGGATTTTGTACAAATGGGATTAGCTAGCACTTCATTAAGATTTAGTCATACCCTTTTTAAAATCAGATTTCAGTTTAATTGAATTCCATATTGTTGCTTCCATTTTCTTTATTATAGTGTCTTTCTATAGACTGTTAATTAATATAGAAAGTAATCCTTTAAAAGCACATTTTTGGAGAGTAATTGAATTTAAAAGACATTTGGTGTAGATTGTTGGTTTTTTTTTGTCAATATAGAGAAAATAAGGAAATGAAGCTTAATCGATTGAATCTATGAATAAACCTTTCTAGGACAACAAAAAGACTTTAAACGTCTGGATTTATTTGTATGGATTTCCCACTTTTGTGAAGGAGTTTTTTTTTAATCCTAAGGGTTCAATATTTTGTGTGGTTATGATGGTCTTCATTCTTTAAAACTTTGATTTCTTCAAGAGAAGAATAATGTTGGATTTCTTAGCTTATGTAGTTTTTTGGGGGTTATATTGAATTTGTTATTTATTTTAATATTTATTTGTTTATAGTTTCCGTCTTTGGTACTATTTATTCGGAGAAATGCACTTCAATTAGGGCCCCATGGTTATTTATAGCATGCCTAGTAAGCATTCGAATTTATCCTGTTTAGACACCTGTAATTGAAAGTTTGACCTCACTTATGAACAGTAACTTGGTTTTAAGCCCGAATTGGAGGTGCTTTGTAAGCTTCACACTTATTTAAGATTTGTTTTTTCACTGACTTATTTTTTATCCTATTAATTTGTTTTGTTTTAAAAGCATCTTTTCTTGCCGTTGAACAGAATCTTCGGGTAATTTTAAAAGATGTTTTTTGCAGTAGATTCAAGTTATTTACCGATTTAATTCATCGGTGTGTTGTGTACTGTGATCTGTTGGATTGTCTGTACGGTCTGTGATCTCTTCTGCAGTGTTCTGGCATTGTCAGCTGTAATAAATTAGAGCAGACATCATTAATGAAGACCCTTGAAAATATTATATGATACATTTTATGGCTGATCCGTCTAAAAACACTTTACTAACTCTATGAATAATTTCAATTCTCATACGAAGATCAGACAAGCCTGTTTAAAATTTTATTACTTTTTGTGTCGCGTCAGTCAAAAATTAGTCTGCAAATTTTTTCAGGAGACATGTAACCAGTTCTAAAAAAAAATGATATCATGTCTGGAAATTGAGTAAGTCTAGATTTGAAGCATGTATGAAATGAAGTTATTAATTATGTATGGTAATTTGTAAAAAGTATTGTAAGATACGATGAGAAAAATGTTTAGGTCAGACATCTTTAATTAAAAGTTAATGTCTAGTTAATTATTAACAAGGGTTGATCAAATATCACCTTGAATCGATACAAGGTCACACACGATCCCCAGCCAGAACAAAGACTAATCCACGCATCAGTTGCTGAACAGAAAGACAAACGTCTTGACTAATTATTAAAAAACGTCTAGCGATTGTCGGGGACGGCATGCTGTTAGAAATCAAGCTGATAATTGGCAATTTTTAATTTGATTGTAGTTAAACATCTGGTATTGGTGGGGTATTATTGTTCGACCTCGTCTCCCGTTATTGACAGATATGGACTTAAAACATGTCGCGATGAATGTAGGAATAGGTTAATATTCCTCAGTGCATGTGATTTCACACCCTTCCCCTTTGTAACAGACTTTTATGCTCATGAGAATCTTCTTAAGTTTTGGAACAATCTGTGGGAGCAAAGATGTCTCAACTAAATACAAGAAATATCTCTTTTCAGGCTTACCTCCGAGTTGACTTAAATTTCAAAATCACTTCACAGAAAATCCAGTAATAATTTGTACCATATGTAGCATGTCAGATTCTTTTATAATTATAAACTGGATCCAGGATCTGTCTCATAAAGCGATAAAAGTCATTGTAAATGTTTTCTAAATGTAGTCGACAAAAAGAAATAAAAGTATACCAGTAGGAAAAGAGAGTCACACATGCAGATCAATTTATTTTGGGATTGATATTTTGGAATAATTAGTATCAGAAGTAAAATTATTTTTTGGTAATTATACGTTTATATCTAAATAATTGATAACAGTTGTTAGTATTCAATGATGTATTAATTATTTAGGAAAACATTTAATTGATAGCAGTTGAAAATTATTCTGCTGAAATGAAATTTTATATAATACATAACTTTATTAGGAACATGAGAAAACCTGCATTTATTACAAAAGGACGACACATGAAGCACAATGTTTGAGACCCTTAAACAATTTGATTTTAAATATGAAATTCTTGAATAAAATTTCTTAATCTAATTATTTTTATTAATTGAATTGTTGGATTAAATTTGATTAAATACAATTAAGAACATGCAAAAGATCCCTTTTGAAAGTTTCAAACATAGACCTGAGGGGGATTGGGAAGAGTACAGGACTTTGTTAACGCTAGGGGATGAAGAAAATGAGAAGAACTGTAAATTGAATTTACTCACGCTTGACTCAAAATGGAGAGATTTTGTGATTGGCTATAGTTTATTTAGTAATTGAGATGTGTTGGGTTTAATATGTTGCCGCTATATGATTACAATCACACATTGTTCATTTAGTGAGGGGAAGGATTAGCGGACATCATAAGAGCTTGTGGAACAGACTCAATGATCTGAAAGTCATCAGTGTTAATTGAGGATATGATTAGTGTTGAGTCCTGAAGGAGTTTACAAAACAGAGTTATAATTATATTGTAATGCAGTTTTCTAGTCAGTCTGACATAATGCTAATTTTTAAAGAACTGTTGCAATAAGTGATTGGAAATATATATTTAGTCTTCATATACGCGAAAAAACAATTGCATTAATTTTATATAACCAGAGTAGAATGCACTTAAAATACCTAGATCAGGGACAAAAATAAAACTGTTGATTCCGTTGAATTTTTTATGTTGATTTTTTCTGTGATGACAATCTGATAAAACCAATGTTGAGATGTAAGGTCCCATCAATTTAAGTATGGTCCACACATGCTTGTTCCTTGAACAATTGCCCATCAATCGCCAAATTGTGACTTTTGAATCACAGTTCCAAGAGGACTGTGATGAGATATTAAAAAAGAGAGAGAGAAATGAAATAGGTTTAATGGTCACTTGACTCAAACTAGGTCATTTCTGGACCAACACTTGGCTCTATTATACTTCAATAATTCACTTCTGCATGGGTTTTTTACCTGGCTGTGGGATGAAACAGAAGGACCCAGACAGGTGACCCTACTACTTGTCAGATACAAGCGGAGAATCGAATCCATGCCACAGACCTTGTGTTAAACCACTCCCCCTCCCCCTCCCCCAAATTTAAAAAAGAACTACAGAATTTTATTAAAGAACAATGAATTTTTAAGTTTGAATGTGAATTTTATGAAATAGTCATTGAGAATTTGTGAAATGTATTTGTAAAACTAATGTCTTGATGTGTACATATAGTAACAGGTGGAATATCAATGTAGGCCTACTTTTACCAACCAAAAATAATATGTGATATAAGGAAATCATCTATTTAAGCTGATTTCACTTCAAACAAATCTTGCTTGACATCTGAATACTGAGACCAGAAGGATTTAACTTGCACTTTAACCTTAAGGCATGACCTGTGACCTGTGAATGAGATTAGCTACTGACCATCTGACCAATGCATGCTGTAATTATTCTATCAGCTATCTTGTTACAAATCATTTCTGTTTAAAGGATTATTACACTGAGATGGGATAAAAGAGTACAGAGTAGGCATAAACATTAGTGCATTGGCAAAATTTCCAGTGGGTGTCATCATGACTTCCAGCAGTGTTATTATGATGATGCCTATGTCTTGTAACATGGATGTTGTCTGTAGCTCCCAATAAATGTTTATAACAACAGGGTAAAATATAGTTCCTGCAACACTAACTTGATTGTTTCACGACTGGGTCTTAAGAAGTAGGAGGAAATCTTGTACTAAACCTACAACGTCCCTACATGCCCTCTTCTCAATTATGTGTGCCTTGTAATTTGGATAATTTAAAAAAAACAGTATATAATATTGGTAGTGTTTGTAAAAGAACCCTTAACATTTAATGTAGTTAGAAATGCTATTGTATGGCAACATTCTTCTGTTCTCATGTAACATAGAAATAACAACAAAAAAAATGGCTGCATATTAGTCTCAAACTTACTTCAGTAAAATATCTGCAAAATATTCAATTCATCTTTTTCTTTGAAAAAAAAAACTTTAACAATATTTAGATTAAAAATGTTAAAGGGTCAATCCCGATATTTTTTTGCGGAATAAAACTGCTTAATTTTGTGTTAAAATCCCTTAAAACCCACTACCTAAGGGCTGAGCAAGTAACTCGATATTTGTGGTAGGCTTGCAAATAACTTAAATCTGACAGTATTCATCTGGAAATGGATACCGTTGAATTATACAGTATCTGGATAAAACCAGACTTTTTTTCTATAAAAATAATGTGTAGGTAAAATTCACCTTTTGTTATCAAGTACAGCACATGGTCATTCACTGTATAGGCCTCTCAAGAAATGAGAATCAATTATCAGGTCATTCAATGAAAAAATTGTCCTGAAATCTTAAAAGGGTTACGTGTCCCGATAAGCAGTTTTGATGTTCACGTCGAAACAACACAATATTTTGAGCTGAAATTTTGAGACAGAGTAAATACACCATGCCTCCATATTTTGGTCCATAAATTCCATAAATACTCGGACTTTAATTTTGGAGACCCAGTTCTTATCGGGATAGTCCCTTTAAAATCTTTTTATGTAACTAAGAATAAATTCTGCACATTTTATAACTTTGTACATTGGATGTGAAATATACTATTTACCTTTGCTTAGAGATACAAAATTTGCTCTGCACGTCCATTATTGTTTATGTCTTTAATATATGGGATTATTTAGGGTTAAAAGTTGAGGTCATTAAAACATTCTGATTCTGTTACATCAACTATGAGTCATAGAAACAGGTGTATCAGATGTTAATGTAACAAGTGATTATAGGTATATAATTATCTTATATACAGGTTATTTACATACCTCAACTCTCTACACAAATTACTAAACTCAGTGTATAAATCCTGACAATCTTAGCAATGAAGTATGTTCTTGTTATCTAATGTAAATTATTAGTTATAATGGTATAATAATCTGATGATTTATATGTTGCGTAATGATAGAAGTATTATTTCCAAGATACACTGTTAAAAATTAACTCCGATTAAATGTACATTATATAAACTGAGTGGAGATTAATGAGGCATGTTACCATATGTCTAAATGAATTATAGTCTTGAAATCAAAGTCTTATTTTGAATGGTCTTAAGGACTAAAAACTATATTCATGCTTCTGTATTTCACAAGAAAACATTGTGTTTGTTGTGAGGACATACTATAATTAATATCAACCCTATACATACATGTATATTATGGAAAATTCATTGTCTAAAATATAACCACTCTCTCTCTACACCTTCATTTTTTTTAAAATTTTAAATTAGTGAGCTGATATTTGGAATTTTTATGGTGCTAGAGATATTTCTAAATGACCATTTAATGCACATGGTTCATAAAGTACTGAATTATTCCCACATAAATCTCTTCAAGAATTCATCAAATATTTAAATAGTTTGTTTCAGTCTGTAAATACAGCCATTAATGGTGTTGGGATGGAACCAAATAATGATATCCAGACATCAATTCCTTTTAACCTGGGTCATCAGTTTGTGTGGCCATCCTGTACACAACTAAAATATTGTACAAATAAACATCCTTTAATCTCTTCCCCCCCCTTAATTTAGAGCCCTGACAGGAAGTTCAATCTTGGTGTGTAGAAACCTTCAATTTCCACAATGTTTTGATATATTTGGATTGTTTATGGTCGCTACCTGTAAATAATAACTCCCAATGTCAATTATTCCAAATAAATACCGGTAATAATTACGTCTGGACACAGTATCAGACAATATCTATTTGTACTTCTCTTCTCATTATTTGAAGCAATCTATCTCTTATTGTAGAAGGCATTTGCCTGTAAATATGTACTGAAAACTTATAATACCAAAATCTTTCACATACATGTAAGCCCCATAAAGTTGAAATACCAAGCAGTAGTTTAGAAAATGTTGCAATATGTCACAGTTCATGGCAGATTTGGAGACAAATTGTTAGACTAAGAATAGTAACTTGGTAGCCTAAAAGACCTACATTTCTCTAGTTGTCAAATAAATGCTGAATGCGGATCTTACTTCGAATAATCTAAATCATTATTCAAATGCCATTTCAATATTTGATTCAATTTAAATGATAATGTTTGCATTGTTTTAGTGATTTTTTATACTCCCACATTTTCATGTGGACGAATATTGTCGTCGCCCCTGTTCGTCCGTCCGTCCGTCCACAATTGTTTGTGAACAGTCTACAGGTAACAATTTTTATCTGATTTCAATGAAACTTAAAATATAGGTTTATCACCCTAAGATCTCGGTTCCTTTCGATATTGGCATGTATCGGACTGAAACTTCATGGGTTATGGCCCCTGATTGTACGAAAAATCACGTTTTTTAGCTTGTGAACAGTGTAGAGGTCACAATTTTGAACCGATTTGGATGAAACTTGAAATGCATGTTTATAACCCAAAGATCTTGGTTCCTTTCGATATTTGCGGCAATCGGATCGTAACTTCCTGAATTATGGCCCCTGATTGTCCGAAAAATAGCCCTTTTTAGTTTGTGGTCCCTCTGGAGGTCAAAATTGTTATCCGATTTAAAAAACCGTTTGATTATATCACCGTTCCAGTGTTAAGAAGGTTGTGTTTGAATTTCGTGAAAATCGGACCAAAATTGACGGACAAAATGGCCGCCGTTTGTACGCCAATAATGTGAAAATATGTTATATCAAGGTTGTGGACCTTATAGAGGTCACAATTTTGAACCGATTTTGATGAAACTTGACATGTATGTTTATAACCCAAAGATCTTGGTTCCTTGTGATATTTGTGCCCATCGAATCGTAACTTCCTGAATTATGGCCCCTGATTGTCCGAAAAATTGCCCTTTTTAGCTTGTGGTCCCTCTGGAGGTCAAAATTGTTATCGGATTTAAAAAAAACATTTGATTATATCACCGTTCCATGGTTATGAAGGTTGAGTTAGAATCTCGTGAAAATCGGAGCAAAATTGACGGACAAAATGGCCGCCGTTTGTACACAAATAGTGTGAAAATATGTTATATCAAGGTTGTGGACCTTATAGAGGTCACAATTTTGAACCAATTTTGATGAAACTTGACATGTATGTTTATAACCCAAAGATCTTGGTTCCTTTCGATATTTGCGCCCATCGGATCGTAACTTCCTGAATTATGGCCCCTGATTGTCCCAAAAATCGCCCTTTTTAGCTTGTGGTCCCTCTGGAGGTCAAAATTGTTATCCGATTTAAAAAAAACGTTGGTTTAATATCACCATTCCATGGTTATGAAGGTTGAGTTTGAATTTTGTGAAAATCGGACCAAAATTGACGGACAAAATGGCCGTCGTTTGTACGCGAAAAGTGTGAAAATATGTTATATAAAGGTTGTGGACCTTATAGAGGTCACAATTTTGAACCGATTTTGATGAAACTTGACATGTATGTTTATAACCCAAAGATCTTGGTTCCTTTCGATATTTGCGCCCATTGGATCGTAACTTCCTGAATTATGTTCCCGGATTGTCCGAAAAATCGCTTTTGTTAGCTTTTGGTCCCTCTGGAGGTCAAAATTATTATCCGATTTAAAAAAACGTTTGACTATATCACCGTTACATGGTAATGAAGAGAGACTATGTATTACGTGAAAATCGGACTAGAATTGACGGACAAAATGGCCGCCGTTTGTACACGAATAGTGTGAAAATATGTTATATCAAGGTTGTGGATCCTATAGAGGTCACAATTTTGAATCGATTTTGATGAAACTTGACATGTATGTTTATAACCCAAAGATCTTGGTTCCTTTCGATATTTGCGCCCATCAGGTCATTACTTCCTGAATTATGTCCCCTGATTGTACGAAAAATCACCCTTTTTAGCTTGTGGTCCCTCTGGAGGTCACAATTATTATCTGATTTAAAAAAAAATGTTTGATTATAAAAACCAAACAAATTCTAATGATTTTTTGATAATTCCTTAATATGCGACAACTCTTGTTGACTGCCCGGACGATTTGGCTGCTGTGTGGGCGTATGTTTCGTTGCCTGGCAACCTATTTTTTTCTCAGATTTCAACAGATTGTGAAGTTTTAAAATAAAATATATTTTCCTTATCTCTTTAATTATTTTTAATTGTTAGTTTATTGTACTAAATTGATGATATTAGGTATTTCCTTCTAGAAACAAAAATTTAAAATTCAAATAAGTTTTAATTGACAAGTATCAAAAGTCAGTTCAAATAGCCTTAAAAAACTATTTGAATATTTGTATGAGTACTACCTGCTCACAACATTTCTCTGTAAACACCTTTTCTCAAGGCCATTTCAGTCATCTGTTTGACAATCTAAACTTATTTCTTCCTGGAAATATATTTAACATGACTATGAATATAATAAAAAGTCATTAGGTAATGGAGTCTGAAAAAAAAGACCAATTCCACCCTGCATTTTAAGTGGAAACAAAATAATAAACAGCTGGCTGTTCAATAAATTTAAATAGTTTCTAATCTTTGTACTAGGGTAAATTATCATGTGATAACTGATATCCTAACATCAGTCACTTTCAACAGCCTGCACCCTACCTCCCAGCTGTACTTCAAAACAATAGTAGTCCTGGAGTTAAAGAAAACAAATTTGATCTTGATTATCTGGTACTAATCTAATCACAACATTATACATGTTGTGGAGTGGGGTTTCTGATCTGATAAGTCATGATTAAACTTAAAAGCACATACTACCTAGTACATAAGTGTGGTTTTACATACTAAATATAACTGTACACAGACCGGTTGTTTATTGAAAGTACAATCATAATATAGAGATATAGTGGGACTGGATATTGGCATGTGTTTTCAAGATTTCATATTTTTGAATGATCGTAGTAAAATATCCCCAGTAACAAACTAGACAAGAATGTGTAGATATAAGAAGGTTTTATCCAGGACGCGTTTCGGGCAATCGCCCTTTATCAACTGGTTACAAAAATAATCCTGTTACCGGGTATATATAGACAATAGAATTATTGAGGGCCACGGGAGAAAGGTGGACGAAGTATAGTTAAAAGGTGAAGTTGTCTGAATAACAGTTTCTCTAAAATCTATCGCATTAACGGATGCTGTAAAAATGAACTGTAGATTTTTTATTTATATAAGTGACCTTAATTTTGTCTATATTAATTATTATTTTTATAATCCCAGTATAGGGATTAAATAATCCTAGTAGTATAGGGATATTAATTCTCAACGTTATGCACATGCACAATAATTCTATTGTCTATATATACCCGGTAACAGGATTAATTTTGTTACCAGTTGATAAAGGGCGAATGTCCGAAACGCGTCCTGGATAAAACTTTCTTATATCTACACATTCTTGTCTAGTTTGTTACCGGGCATTTTTTACTACGATTTATCTACAAGGAAGGGTTCCTGTTTCTCCTTGGATGCATCACTGAGATCCAAACTTGTCTGCACTGTTATGGGGACTCTTCCGCCCCTCTATTCCTATCTTGTGTGAGGTTTTATCGTCCTCTACTTGGGATTATTAACCCTTAACTGGTCAGGGTAGCATATTTGCACCACAACGTTATATCCAAAAGTGGTCACGGTCGCATATTTGCGTCCATAGCAAGAACCTTTTTTATAAGCCGCATTTGAGTATTTAGTTTCGTATTTAATTGATATCGCCACGCATGCGTCACAGACAGGAACTTGTCTTGTCACTAACATTGAGAAAAACATGTCTTTGTTCAACATTTTTTGACAAAAAACGTAATCTAACGATGTCGGGAATGTTAAAGACCCTCAAAGTCATTGAAATGCCTATATATGATTCTGACTCGGATTATATCGATTACGCCCATTCTGAAGACGATATTTCTGATGGAAATGATTTAAAATGATATGCAAATTATAGATCAACTTATCCTCTTCAACTTTTTTTTATTGGTGTCAAGAGTCTATCACTTATATGTATTCGGCAGTAGTCGATTGTAATAGGCATACAAAATATTTCACGTTAGTTATTTTTTTAGCCTGACGTTGACCGGTTAAGGGTTAATTATGAATGATTTGGACAGTCATTTTGTCAAGAGTATTGTCTATTGGTGATTAAAGAAAAACCCAATTGTAAGAAAAGTCTTCATGCTTAAGAAAAATTTTTGAGGGTTATTTTTTTATAAAGCACTCCGGCTATTATTAAGTGAAACTGGCATATCCCTTTGCTTAGGAATTAGTAATTGTATATTTTCTTATTAAATATCAAGCAGTATATGAAAAGACTGTAATATTACACCATGAGTTGATTTTTTTTTATCTTTTAAAAACTTTTAAGACTGGCTGCAGATATCGGGTGATTTATATGTAAGATAAAATGTTTGTTTAGAGACTTTAAACAGCTGGATCCTTGGAAAGCGAAAAAATCTATTCCCAAGAGGGACATATTAAAAGACATGTTAAACATATGGTCTAGATATTCTGGAACCAGTAGTTTGATGCCCAACTTATATCAGGTTACACTTTCTAATAAACATATCTTTTAAAACATATGAAGCCACTCAATCCAGTTTGAAGTGTTTCTGGAATAAAGAACCATCAGAATGTGATTTATGTCAGATACACCATTTACAATAAAAAAAAAAAAATGGACTGTTTTCAATTCCGATCTGGAACCGTTCCACACAATTTTCATTGGCATAAGTTAAACCCATTGCTGCAGAACCTGGCCTACCATAGGACAGTTCAGTTTCTTAGCACTCCTTGTCTTTGATTTCTAACCACAGTTTCTTGTCAGACAAGCAGGTACTACACCTGACAGGTGGTATTCTGCCTTGGAAAATCCGAAGTTTTTCTTGATGCAGTTGTCTTAATGCTCAGCTGCACCGGGACAGATTTGTAATATGTGTGATGAATGAAATGAACAATGAGAAATTCTTCACTTGAAATTAATAATTTTATTTATTTGATGAAATTACTAAATGTGTTACTTAAAGGAGCTAAATCGCTAATATTTCGGACCTAGGAATTGACACAAATTGGTCACAACGCATATAATACTGTAATATGAATGTATATAAATTGATTTACATTCTTCAATCATTTCCGTCTTTACTCTAATTTCAAATCAGTCATGTTCGGCGAAATAGGGCCTACGGCTGAAGTCTCAATCGAATGTCTGGCGCCTGGTTATTCCAGTCTACATAGTATTTATTTTGTATATCCTCCAGATAAGAAAATGCGTCACCGTCTATTCTCATTCTTCAAGTCCTGTGTACCAATGGTAAATTTCTTATGTTGTCTTAAATATTGGATATCAGAAGCCCCTCTTTTCCCTGTAAGATCACAACATCAATGTTGAATTAGATTAACAAATAATTTGTGTTTTCGTTTTCGAAGATTTTGGATGAGATTGAGTTAGAGACTTAGCTACTTTAAAGATCCATGGGAGATTAGATAACAAGGTGGCAGTTCTCACTGTAATAGTTAAAAAACTAGCTAATGTAAAAGCAATTTGCTGAAAATTTCAGTCAAATTGATCCACTATGAACCGATATCTAAACTAGTAGTCTTGGTTATCCATTTAATCGTTAATCCGGAAGGCAAATTTTGCAGCAAATCAAACTACAATCCAACAAATATTGCAGGCAAACCTTGACATTGAGAGTTGATTATGTTCTGCAGAAGTTAATTAATGTCTAATTAATAGTTTTTATAACATTTCAGGCCTAAATAATGACCAACAATGGGCAGATTTTGCTCTTGCATAATGTATGTTTAATGATTTAATTAACATTTTCATTCTGCTAATCAAATACATTTATGTATTGTCCTGGAATCCTTGGCTTAGCTTTCATTTTTATTCCATGTTCAGCTTTCATAACAAGTCCTTCAATTTTTCTCACATCATGGTTTGGATCAAGTTTAAGATGAAATCTGTTCAGTATTTTTACCAACAAAACTTTGATTTCATGCAGGGCAAAATTCTGTCCAATACAGTTTCTTGGACCAGCTGAAAAAGGTATGTAAGCAAATGGGTTGATCTTGTCAATGTTTTCTGGACTGAATCTCTCTGGTTGAAATTTCAAAGAATCTTCCCAGAGAGTTGGATTGTGATGAATTCCATAAATCAAAATTGTGGTCATGGTGTCCTTTGGAATAGTTTTGTTCAGAACATTGATATCCTGATCTGTATGTCGTATTATGAAGGAGACGATGCTGTGAAGACGAAGGGATTCTTTTATACACATGCTCAGATAGGGTAATAGATTAAGGTCTATTGCCATAAGGTCATCAATCATTCTTCCAGACAATAGTTCATCAATTTCTCTCTGGACCTGACTCTGTATTTTTGGATGTTGCGCCAAAGAAAAGAGTGTCCAGGATAAAGCACTTCCTGTAGTATCGTGTCCTTCAAACAAAAACGTGTCTACTTCTGCTCTGATTTCTTTGTCAGTTAAACCCACACCATTCTCATCCCTTGCCATTAACAGTATGTCAAGGAAATCAGTATACCGCTTCCCTTGGGACTTTGCTTTGGGTGCCTTTTTCTGAAGAATTTCACGCCGCTTAGAAATAATTTCCTCAGCAACATTATGCACATAATCACAGTGTTTTTTAAAATCTTTCCCCAACTTTGTAAGATTAAAGACCCAGTCAAAGTGAAGCCAAGGTTTCATAAATCTGAGAGTAAGAATTCGACTTAGTTCATGTACAGCTTGGACATATGGATGATTAGTTCCAATTTCTTGACAGTTTGTATTGTAGGAAAAAGCACATTTTAGGATGACATCTAATGTAAACATTGTAATTATAGAAAACACCTCAAAATATTCATCCTTTTCCACAAATTTACTGATTTTTGAACAACAGATATCAGCTGCTTTATTTTTGATAATTAAGTAAGGTTTTAGAATTTCAAAATGAAATGCTGGAGTCAGTAGACGGCGATTTCTAGCCCATTTCTCTCCTGTGCTAAGCAAAAGACCATCTCCTAACCAAGGTTTGAGCAAGTGGTAAAGTTTTCCTTTGGGCATGGATGTTTTAAGAATTGGCTTCACACTTTCTGGTGATGTAACGCTTATATCTGCTAATATAGGTCCAAACCAGCCCAGACAAAAATCATTATATCTGGCAGTTCTGTCACGCTTAGTCTTCAAACAAGCTTCATCAGGAGCAGGAAAATAAAGTAAATGACCCCAAAACCAGTGGGGTGGATCATAAGGAAATTCTTTCAATATGGCTGACTTCTTGCGGAATCTGTAAATATATGCAGCTATTTTTATAGAACAGTAAATGCTAATGATGACAGTTCCTATGGCCAGAATCATTGACATACTATAGGCATCCATATTACTCAATTATTATATATATATTAATTATAGATTAAAAGGCTGTATTAACTTGTTTCATCAGTAGAAAGCAGTTCATTCAGTGTTGTTTACACTTTGTACAGAGGTTATCAGAGAAGAAGTCATAGGTTACAATATGGCTGACATCACATGGCTTCAGATAGATTATGTCATGATGACACAGTATTATCAATGTGTAAAACAGACTGGGATGTTAAAAAATGGCTTACACAAGGCATCTTTCTCTTGTAATCATATGTGATCAAAAATATGAATACACTAAACAAACCCATAATTTACATTATTAAAAAATGTTTTATTGAAAAATCCTGTACACACACACAAAAGTTCGTATCTATTTCACAGTTTTGTTTATTATTTTTTCTTTTTGTGTTAATTGACTGGCTATCTTGAGACAGCATGAAATTTAGAATATACAAGATATACAGTGTGTAGGTTAATACTAGAATATTTAGTACTGAGTAAAATCAAATTATGGACTTGCATTTCTGGTATTTCCCCAGATCTATAGACTCCAGAACATGAATTACTGATATAATGAGAAATATATCATGTCAGATCTAAAAGGTTGATACAGGTTTTACATTTACGGTATATTGTTTGTATAGTCTCGGTCACCCAGAACCCCGTAGTCTTCAATGTACAGAGGGTCTGGGTCGGTCGTTAATTTTTGACGAAAATTACTGGATAATCTACCACATAAAAAAACAAACTCCCTGTTACGCATGGGCAGTGGAACCTTTTGGCTAAAGTCTCGGTAAGTGCTAGATCTTATGAAGCCGGGACGATTTTGTTAGATTCTATAAAGCGAGTATGAAGCATATCCCACAATTCACTTGGCACATCTATTAGAAGCAAAATAGATACAATAAGCATGAATCTAGTCTCGGTCACCCAGAACCCCCTAGTCTTCAACGTACGGAGGGTCTGGGTCCGTTGTCAATTTTTGACGAAAATTACTGGATAATCTACCACATGAAAAACCAAACTCCTGGTTAGGCATGGGCAATGGAGCCTTTTGGCTAAAGTCTCGGTAAGTGCTAGATATTATGAAGCTGGGCCGATTTTGCTAGATTTTATAAAGCGAATATGAAATGTATCCCACAATTCACTTGGCAAATCTATTATTAGAAACAAAATAGAGACGAGGAATAAGCATGAATCGCGATGAAGAAATAAGAAGATCGTGAGAAGCCATACATCTGATTCATGACGAGAGAAAATTACCATTTCAATTTAAACCTTTACAAACAAAATTTTAGAGAGTGTCATTGTTGACAAGCAAGATGTTTTGATAGATTCAGTATGTGGTAACTCAAAAGACAGGAAAATCCAGACAATGACCTACTTTCCGGCAAATTTTGAGGACCTATCCAAACTAATATTTGTAGAATATTTGTTTGGATGATAGAGACTATTGTTTGTATAGACATAGATTTATAGGATTAATGCCCTAGGCGATGAAGCATGGGGATATATAGACCCAAATGACAGAATTGGGGAAAGGAGCTTGCTACATAGGTGATTTGGGAGATCAGCTTAGATCACATTCCTAAGTACAGACCTGTATTTGGATATTTGGAGACATAAGTTTATGTCAATTCCCATATCCATATTGGAGCTTGTATTCTATTAAGCATAGAACCAAAATTTGTTATTAATTGTCTGCTGTTGATTATTGTTTACTAAAGAATATATAGAATTATTAACAACCAATAAGAGTCCTGTCTTTATTTAATCAACAGCAAGATTTCAGATACACAAAAAAGCACACTTTTATGGTAGTAGGAAAATAATATTTCATTTATCGTGCTTGGATACCCTTGTTATGTCATATTATGTGGTAGAGAGCTTGTTAAATACATCCTTGATTGACTGCTGACACCAGTACATTACTTAGTAATCAAATTAACACCCATGTTACTATTCATGTATTTGGTGTTAGTGGACATGGCTAACCCTAACTGACCACTGGTCATTATGATGTTATCAGAACATCCCTTGTTAATTTCTCAAACCTCCCTTAACACTCATTATGTACAAACATTATATGCTCTATTAATTATCCTTAACGAGCTGTTAAAATAAATAGAAATACTTTTAATTAAGATCTTTGGTTCTGTTCAAGTCTGGCTTCAACATTTTAGGGGTCAGATGCCTTTAGGGCTTAGTTCTGATGGTTCTAAAACATTGTGTACACATGTAAAGGGCAACAAATTCAAAGAGATCATTTCCTGAGGCATTATTTAACAGTTCAACCAGAATTAGGATACATGGTTTAGGAAAACACTTCTGGTGAAAATGTTTAAGTGGACAAAACCACTAATAAAAAATAGCTGTTCTTCAACAGATCAAAAGAAAAAGAAATAAAAATCATGTCTTCAAAATTTTGTACAAATATAATACATTAAAAGGGACACAAATTATTAAATTTACAAACATGCACATTAATAGCAAATGTAAATTATCATACTGCTAAATGTATTTTATATATGGAGTGTACAATATTATGATTGTATTTTGTATTAAAATTATCAATAAGGAGACAAATATATAATTGTATTTTGCATTAAAATTATCAGTAAGGAGACAAATTTATTTGCTTTTGAATCAATGTTTGTATTTAACATGAATCTTATCTGAATATAATGTTGTTTAAATCAGTTCATGTCAGGGTTTAGATTAATTTCATACAAGTAAGATTCTGGAAATGAATTTTTTTTTGTGGAAACGAACAAGAATTAGAGAATAAACTGAGATTAACTACAAATTTCTGAGATTAAACTAGAGCTTCAACAAGATTTTAAAAATTCGAAGTCCATGTAAGTCTTTATTTATTCACTTAATGCAGAAATGTAGGATGTTGAACTCTATTTCATATCATTTCCAACGTCCATTCCACAAGTAAGTGATGGTGTAGGTTGTTAAAGTTTAGTGGTAATACTATCTTTAAAGAGTGAAATATAAAACTGTATATGTTAAAACAGTAGTTTATGACAGCAGTAACAGATGACAAGTAACGATAAACAGCTGTTTTAAATATTAACACATGCCATTCCTCTTTTCCTTAACTCTGCATTATTTAAGAATCAAAGACAGAAAAGAATCTCAAATAGTAAAATGGGGTCCATATAGATAATCTGGATGGACTGAGATACTAACTGAATCACAGTGGAGGGGGCACCCTGTCTCTGTTTGATGTTTAAATTTCTTTTTTACTTTTACATAATGATAATATATATAAAAAAAATAGGTTGCCAGGCAACGAAACATACGCCCACACAGCAGCCAAATCGTCCGGGCAATCAACAAGAGTTGTTGCATTTAAGTAATCATCAGAAAATCATAATTCAAACTTGCCAATAACTACGGTGTAACTGTGATATAATCAAACTTTTTTTTAAATCAGATAATAATTGTGACCTCCAGAGGGACCACATGCTAAAAAGGGTGATTTTTCGTATAAACAGGGGCCATAATTCAGGAAGTTACGATCCGATATGGGCAAATATACAATGGAACCAAGATCATTAGGTTATAAACATGTACAGTGAAATCCCTCTATTAAAACCACATGTGGGACTGTCTAGATGTGGTCTTAATAGTGAGTTGGTCTCATTACTGAGTGAGCATGCTTTAGACAAATTCAAATAAAAAACAGTGTTAGGTAAATTATATACATTAAAGACATACTTTATTACTAATAACAGATGTAATGTTAAAACACATCATGAAAACATAATAATAATTATGCATATTATAAAGTTTTTAATTCATAATGCTTCCTTTATTTATCTTCATTTTTCGATTATAATCCCGCAACCACCCTTTAAACAAAAATTATGTCATCCATGCGTTTTTTATTATTGGATCTCCACGAAACGGGCAGACGTAAAATGTTCAAATAATAATCCTGCCATCCAAGCTTTTTTATTATTGGATATCCACGTAACCGGCAGACGAGAATTTTTCACATTTGTAAACATGTTGCTATTTTGACACCAGAACAAGTTTAGCCACGAATAGAGAACGTTTTATTTTTCGGACAATCCGGTGACATAATTCAGGAAGCTATGATCCGATGTGCTATTTTGACACCATGTTGCTATTTTGACACCAGAACAAGTTTAGCCACGAATAGAGAACGTTTTATCTGGGAGGCCATGATAATTCACTCCTCTCTCTTCTATGGTGTAGATATCCCGAGCTTCGTAACCAATGACAATGTCAGGTACACTATCAGTCCATTCTTTCACAACGTTGTCATTTACGCTACCACTTTCAACGTTCATCTTGAAAAATGAAATTCAAATTCTCTCTTCATTACCATGAAACCGTGATATAATCAAACGGTTTTTTAAATCGGATAATAATTTTGACTTCCAGAGGGACCAAAAGCTAACAAAAGCGATTTTTCGGACAATCCAGTGACATAATTCAGGAAGCTATGATCCGATGTGCGCAAATATCGAAAGGAACCAAGATCTTTGGGTTATAAACATTCACGTCAAGTTTCATCAAAATCGGTTCAAAATTGTGTCCTCTATAAGGTCCACAACCTTGATATAACATATTTTCACACTATTCGCATACAAACGGCGGCCATTTTCTCGGTCAATTTTTGTCCGATTTTCACGAAATTCATAACCATGGAACGGTGATATAATCAAACGGTTTTTTAAATCGGATAACAATTTTGACCTCCAGAGGGACCACAAGCTAAAAAGGGTGATTTTTCGGACAATCAGGGGCCATAATTCAGGAAGTTACGATTCGATGGGCGCAAATATCGAAAGGAACCAAGATCTTTGGGTTATAGACATACATGTCAAGTTTCATCAAAATCGGTCGAAAATTGTGACCTCTATAAGGTCCACAACCTTGATATAACATATTTTCACACAATTGGCGTACAGACTGCGCAGGGATGTAGCCACGCTGGGCGGCGCCGGGCGCTCCCAGCACTATTTCTTGCCGCCCAGCACAAAGAAAAAATCGACGAAACCCACCCAGTCGTATTTAAACCCATTCATGATTCATCCTTCTCTCACTCTGTACAAAAAACTCATTGCTCGAAATTTACCACAGCAAACGGCAAAGCCATAGTCATAGTAAAAGCCGACGCAAACCATGTCTGCCACAGCATAATTTAATTTTGTGTGCCGTAGTAAACCCTTTCATCCTAAATTAGTTTTTAAAAAGGAGTATTCAATTTATAATTCTGATTCTACGGTCTTTGAATGGTAAACATTTTTTTCCGTCCACCGGAGCCTGGTCTTATGACGTCATATGTGGATTGTGGGTTAGGATAAGGGTTAGGCTTGGCCCAGGGTTAGGGTTAGGGCTAGCCCTGTCTACATCTCGAGACTGTGACGAAATCTGCAGGCCACAGCCCTTATCCTAACCCTTATCCTAACCCACAATCCACATATGACGTCATAAGACCAGGCTCCGGTGGACGGTAAAAAACGCTTACCTCTTTGAATTTGTACATTTGCCGTAAATAGGTCACCCAGACCAATTTACGGCATTTCCATGTGTAACAGGACGGGGTGTTATTGATTTGCACTCGAGCGGCGGGAGTGACCGCTCTTATGCAAACCGGAAGTCCAGGTTCGTACGCAGGATGTCAGGTTTCTCACGTGAACTGAAGCAAAAGAAAACACATTTATAAAGTTTCAAAGTTTTTATTTCGGAAAATACAGAAATTGAAAGCCCGAAACGCGCGTTCATAACTGTTGGTCGTCTTCCCTCCAATGGTGTACCAGCTGAAATAAAAGAACTCTGCCAAATTCATTAAATACGTCTCTTTACCAACAGGGAACTGAGCGTCCCGTCTACACAAAAGTCGATGTCTTCCGAATGAAACGGCCGAATGAATCAAACTTCAGGAAATTTATGGACATTGACACCTAGCTTAATCTGAACTAATAATATTCACACTAAAAGACGTCACAACTCTTACATCACCCAACAGAAGCCTCGACTAATTAGACATAAATAAACAATACAAATCTCGGCTAGATACCTGCCTCAGCCCGAACTTACAGCATTCGTTCAGAGGAAAGCAAATAAATCGTATATCACCCCGGCGCAACCCCTTAAATAACTAAGAACTGTAACGAAACGGAAATACCTATAAACATCACGGTTTCGCCTGCCTCAGCCCGAACTTAATATTCGCACGAAGGAAAGCAAACAAATCATATATCACCCAAACGGAACTCCTTAAATAACTAACTAGAAACTCATAACTAAACTCAGACAATTTCCCAAGATTCGAAACGCTCGCCTTAGCCTATATGACCAAAAGGCAAAACTCGCCCGGAAATCCAACTTGCCCCGAGCGGAATAATTTAATTACTCCTGCGGAACTCGCTGAACACCAAAGACAAAGTCTTCCCTTAAGATGCTTACCACAGAGCGGAATATTTAATACTCCTGCTGTGGTCCGCACCCCCCGACCGTTCGACTAAGACTGGCTATTAGTGGCCTTATATACCCTTTGTATACGCTCAAAGCTGCCGAATGCACGTGCATAAACTTTGACACTGCATTCGCACTAATTCGGTTAGCACTTCCGTTGGCCGTTTTAACCAAATATAGGTCATTTCCATTCACGGGACGAGAATAACTGAGGTCACAGCTATTTCAATGATCTGTAAAATACGAAACCCCCACACATGTTAAAGTGTTGAATGTCGTAAATGGTGACGTACATTCGGTTTTACGACCAATTTTTAATGTACTCATTCTAGCGTTAATTCTACCGAATCTAAATTAAATCCGAGAGACAGTTGGGCTACTGTATATTTTATTTACACTTGCCACAAAACAAATACAAACTAGACCTGCATGCAGGAATGACGGGTTTCACTGGTGCCACTTTACCCTTAAACATGTCACTTCCGGTGCCAAGTTACCCTTGAACATATGTCGCTTCTGGTACACCAACGAAACCACTAAACAGGTTTCCAAATTAACATTGCACACAAATAAAATGGACGCAGAATCAACCAAATCCAGCAATATCAATTCATTTTATACATTTGTTACTTGTAAATGATCTCGACAAAATTAAATTACTCCCTGTGTTAATGAAAATGTTCAATTAGTCTTATGAAATCAGAAATTGCATACGATATCATATAGTGAAAATTTTATGTAAATCGAATAATAATTGCCACTTTTAAAGACCAAAAAACTTGAAAAGTGACTTGTATAAAATCGGCTATTTCTCGGCAACCGTACAAGTTAGAAACCATTTTGTGGTATCTGTATGATCGTATGGCTTTATTCTATTTGTTGATTGACATCAAATACCATAATTTGTAAAAGATTTAAAAACAGACTTATTTGAATAAAATATCTGTTTTGAAGGCTAAAAATACAGTTTTTGCCAAAATGACGTTACTTCCTGTGATAATGAAAATCTTACATTACTTGTATGAAATCCCAAATGGCATTAGGTATAACATGGTGTAACGTTTATGAAAATCGAATAATAATTGACTCTTTTATGGCCCCAAATCCTTCAAAAGTGACCTGTAGAAAACCGTCTATTTCTCGGCAACCGAACAAGTTAGAAACAATTTTATGATATCTATATGACCATATGAGTTGTGTTTATATGTGAATTTAAACCAAAAGTTAGAATTATTAATACATATTAAGTAATTCTTGGTTGAATAAATCATTGATTTAAAAAGTTTAAAATGCAGTTTTTGACAAAATGACGTCACTTCCAGTGTCAATTTTAAATTGTAATCAACTTAATATGACGCTACATGCTTTTTGAATCAAATGATGTCACTTTTATAAAAATCCAATAATAATTGACTATTTTACAGGCAAAAATAACGAAAACAGTGACTTATGCAGAACTGCCCATTTCTTGGCAACTGCTTATATTACAAACTAATTTTAACATACATTTTCTTCGTTTGAATCATAGCTACATGTTTATAAAAGTTACGAAGAAATATTTTAAAATCTGAAAAGCCTGAATGGGTTGTAAATATGTCAATTTTACACCATTTTTAGCGTCTTAATCGAATTTGCTCGAAAATGAAATTGAAATTAAAAAAACTGATTCCTACGCAGTGTGAAACCCTAATAAGACGGCAAGGCGAGTGTACTGTTTTACTTATTATTCACTGGCCTATATATATGACAGTATTTATTACGTAAGTCACTAATAATGTAAGAATGTAAGTACGACTACCACTACGAGAGGCTTTTGACTTAAAATTTTTGAAACTGATCTTTTTTTTTAGTAAATAGATTTGCAATGGTATATGTAATACTAATTACCATTTACATAATTTTTTTTTAGCTCCCTGGAAGAGTCTCTATATCATTGATGAAATTAAGTTAATTTGGTAAAAATTTGAATATATAAATATATAAATATGAAAGGAACTTTGATTTGCACTGAAGCAAATACAAAAGGCAGCAGATGCTCTGAAAATACACCAAAAAGGATTGAATTTTCATAAAAGACCATGCCCCCCCAAATTTTTTCCATGCTTCGCTCGGAATTTTTTTCCCACCACTCAGCAAATCCTGGCTACATCCCTGCTGCGGCCATTTTATCCGTCAACTGTGGTCTGATTTTCACAAAATTCAAATTCTCTCTTCATTACCATGAAACGGTGATATAATCAAACGGTTTTTTAAATCGGATAATAATTTTGACCTCCAGAGGGACCAAAAGCTAACAAAAGCGATTTTTCGGACAATCCGGTGACATAATTCAGGAATCTATGATCCGATGTGCGCAAATATCGAAAGGAACCAAGATCTTTGGGTTATAAACATTCATGTCAAGTTTCATCAAAATTGGTTCAAAATTGTGTCCTCTATAAGGTCCACAACCTTGATATAACATATTTTCACACTATTCGCATACAAACAGCGGCCATTTTGTCGGTCAATTTTTGTCCGATTTTCCCGAAATTCATAACCATGGAACGGTGATATAATCAAACAGTTTTTTAAATCGGATAACAATTTTGACCTCCAGAGGGACCACAAGCTAAAAAGGTCGATTTTTCAGACAATCAGGGGCCATAATCACTATCGATACCCAGCCCTATAAATATGGATTGATCTCTGATATTTTGTAATCATGTTGCACATAAATGCTTACGTTTAAAAAAGGCTAAATAGTTTTAACATGATGATAATATTCAATTATGTATTTTGTGTCAGTATTTACACTAATCATATAGAACATGCAATTAGCTTATATGTGCATGCATATTTACTCACAAGGCTTGGTAACTTTAATTTTAGACACTTAATGGCAAAAAGAATGATTTTATTGTTGTTCTTTGTTCATGAGAACGGTTGAAAAACTGGGAGGGAATAGTGTGGGAAATTAATGTTTCATCTGTTTGGAATGAGGAAGAGGTTTTTTTTGTATTTGTTTATGTTAGAACCATCTTACCACTTGACACCTCTCAAAATATCTAAGTAAAATAGAATCCACAACATAAATACCTTACTCTTTGCTTAACAGAGACTTTAACAATCTCAGGTCTATTTCCAAAATTTTATTTTACATCAAGCTGATCACAAAATTAGACAGCTCTTATGTAATTTGGAATATTTATGGTTACCTTTATAGTTAGGTTAAAAATTTTATAAAAATACGCAAATCCCATAGCCTTAACTCTTTGACCTGAAAAACATCATAGGCTTATTGTAATATATTGTGAAGGTGACTAATTGTCATTTATATTTTTCATAGCTCAATATACTCTAAAATGTACTCACATTGATTATTTAACAATTAGTGTAAAATCAAAATTGAAATATTAGCGGTAGATAATATCCTGACTCTGATTCATTTGGATTGAAAAGAGGCCTATTAAAAATATTTTAGTGAAGAATATTTATTGTGCTGACTTGTGTCGGCCATATCCTGTTTATATTGTTTACAGAGGATGCCAAATGTGAAAATTTTCAATTCACCATATCTCAGTAAATATTGAATGGACAAAGCAAATTGTGTTGGCATTGATTTTACTCCAGTTCAATTGGTGTCTTATCTATTTTTGTCTAATAATGTACTTCTAATAACAGATCTACCCTTAAGTATCACCTTTACTTACTTCTGACATAAATTGCTTAATAATGCACTTATGTTATAACCCCAGCCAATTTGTATGTGTATTATATACATTTTATAAGGCGGTAGATATTAACCTATTTTCTATAAATTGATATAAATAAATAAAAATATATTGAACTATTCTGTATGCAATTACCTATATAAAAAGATTTCTCTGATCGCTAAAGGTTACACATGTAATTTATTATTTGGGTGGTGTCTTGACTCATCTTGCATAACAGCTGGTCTCTTAAGGTGCACATAAAAAACACTAAGTATTGGACTATAGAAAAAAAACCAGACTTGTGCAGGCGTGTGCATACATCTGGTGCCTACATTATGGTAATTGTAGACAACAGATGAAAGATGTCGCACATACCACCAAGATTTAAATCTCTTACAAACCAAATTCATGTCTGTTGTATTTGAGTGTGAAGAGTTTGCTGCAAGCTAATTGAAAAGTTTATGATACAAGTTAAGAGTTGAGTCACTGAGTATTTATTGTTTTCGTGGTTCAAGGTAGCAAACCCTGTATCTCTATGTGGATGGGTGTTGCGTATGCGATACTGTGCTTACACTTTCCTGAGTACGTGATGTCACAGTTTAAATGGTTAATGCTTTTAGTATCTATGTAGTGTCAGACTAAAAATAGGACTGAAATAGAGTGTTTAAACCAAATACCAACTTGTTCACACAAATTCTTCTGCAATAAATGCACATTAATTATCCAACCTTTTTTTGGTGTATTTAAATGTGTTTTTGGAGGACATTTATTTTTGTTATGTCCTTTTTACTAGTCGTTCAAGCTAATAAAATAAGATTTTATATACCTTTCAGAACCTGAATATAGAATTTTAGGGATTTGTTAGATCTATATCACACCAAATTATTTCTACATCGTTAATTTCAATCATTAGTTCACTGAGTTGTAATTGAAACAGTTTTAAAGTGAACACCTGCTAAGGGTGTTAATTTTTATTTTTCATTTTCTGGGTTCAACTAAGACAATTTATCAGTTTGAGATCGCTTCATCGAATTCCCTACAAAGATAGATCATGAGCGGCTCCCTTTAATCTGTACAGGACTGGAGTTATTGGTTGCGCCTCATAAAGTTTTCTGGTGGAAGGGGAGATATGTATGTATGACTTGTCATTATCGTAAATCTAAACGCTATCTTGTATGGGGTGTCGGTAAATCTAGGGGTAATTATTGACTTGACTAGTTACTAATTATAATAGCACACCTTGATTGGTTAATAAGTTTATCCTATTGTCAAGGTCTCAGCTAGCCAGTTTATACACATGTATCTCAATAAGTATTTTTTCGTTTTTATGTAATTAAGTACATCTTGGTATAAAAAAACTTTCATGAAGAATGTGCAGGCTTGCACAAAAAAATAGAATTATTATTACTTTATTTGCCATCAGGACAATAATCATGTGTCTGACAAATACATACTATATTAACAGAGAAATTGATAAAACTTGTTGTCTGTACCTGTATTAATACAGAAAAATATACCTGCCCAAAATATAAAAATATGGTCGTTTTGTTTTTAATTTATTTTAATGACTAAACATAAAAATAATAACAAAGTAAACAAATATTTAAGCATCCAAATGTTCCAATATTGTCTCAACCTTTCAATATATCATCAATAATGTATTGGACGTTATTACTAATAGACAACAAGAACCATAAACGGAGGAATAAAAAGGTTTGTGTTGTCTATCGGCCATTTTTATAGCTACAGGTTCGATATAGGAAGATATTCATTTACCCTTACAAGAATACTTAATTAAACCATACAACATCAGTCCAGTGCTGTCTCAAAAAAATACCCATTACCCAAAATAAATAGCGTTTTTTCTGATCATGCGATTTATTGACCACCATGACACATTTTATAATGTCATTGATAATCAGTCTACAGATACCTCACCGTACACTTAGCATTATTCATATTTCTGCCTATATGATGAAATATATTGTAATCAGAAAATCAACGATTCCTTTGAAAAATCAAGAAGAAACAGGGACAATTCTAACAACAGTACCACCGGTCGTGTGGAAAAGTCATGTGATGTGAAAACGCTATATCACGGCGTTTGCAATCTTCGTGAAATGAATTCTTGGAAATTTATTATAACAGTATCTATTGCGGTAAATGACAATAAAAGGAAGACATTATATTTTAACAAAATAGAGAGAGAAAAAAATGCGTATTCGTATCGGTAAGGAATGCCTGCATTCGAAAATACTCCTTTATTTTTAGAAGAGTTATTTTTAGTAACGGAAGCTTATTACGCGGAATGGAACTAATATGCTTTAAATACATTGTAATCACAAAGTAAAAATTTCTGTCAGAGAAAGTCGGCCTGTCCGCGGGCAGACGGAATACGTAATATCAGCTGTCCAACAAAATGATTTACCTGCGCCGGGCGATGGTAATTGTGCACCCCTGGGTCCCTGTGTACCCTGTAATCACTGGGAACCTGTCACATACGTGAACAATCGCTGTGGGGAGCTCAACTTTTAATAGAGCAAATTGTGACTGTGAGACACCCTAATACTGAGGGTACAGACCTTCCTTTCATTCAGAAACATTTTAATGTTTTTGTCATATTGTCAGTTTTTACTGCAAGAAATTGAACCGTTCCCTTTAGAGTAGACATAATTATTTCCAGACTAGCATGACAAGTTTAGTACACATTCTTTCACAAGGACTTCTGCTGTTATAACGTTGTTTGGTGTTCCACAAAATATTTAACTTACTTTCTGTCTAGGATGAATATGGCATTTTTAACCATCCCTGTTTTGTATTCTTCATTTTGAAGCTGTTTTGAAATTCAAAGCTTCGAATTTTCCTAATTAGTAGGAAAAAATGATTTATTTAAACATGAAACATATGTTTGGAGTCTAAATAATTTTAGAAGTCTACCCTAAAGAATATACATTGTAAGCATTCTTTGATTTGCTAATTTAAGTCAGAAAAAAATGATGGCTAATAATATAGGCCAGTTGATTTTCTCATTTTAAAGAGGAATTAGCACTTTGCCAATCTGGTAAATAAAAAATAAACAGAAAACTTTATGGTAAATATATGATTTTTGTTTTGTGTTTTGACTACAGTAACATCAGATGTGTTCAAATTCTATTGAAGGTAAAATCTTATGGACAAATTTGCTAACCCATCACTGAGATATATACATTTTAACTTTTTTTAAGGGTTGGCTAGGAGTAATTTGTAAATTAAATATATTATCAAAATTAATTACATTTATTTTCTTGGTGTGAGTGATTTTTGAAATTCTCTCACTATGCATACCTTGACTAACAATCTTTTCTTGGTTCTCTTTTAATTAGCCCTGCCAATAAATACATGACAGAGTGGGGTCACCTGCCTAACATTGTGGCTTTACTCTGGTTTTTTCTTACTTCTAAGGTGAATTATTGAAATAAAAATATACCATACAGTTAGTCCTAATGTGTTCAAGTTTGTGATAAAAATTAAACACCAATTCTCGCTCTCTTGAAATTTAATTAATCTTATTCCTATTGCAGGATTTCGGTAGTGAAAATTTTATATTTACTTTATGAAACATAAGGAAAATTTAAGTTATTCTGATTTCTTTTAACTTAAACATGCAATACGCAAGAGCTAAATCTGCCTATCACAGGTCTTTCCTTAGGCCTGAAATCTTATCTAAATTATTGATTAACTTATCCAGACCATTATGAACTCTTGATGTCAAGGCCAGCCTTCGATATTGATTAGATTAAAATCCGGTATGCTGCTTAACGCTCATTGATAATTAAATCCAAAAACAGATAATCGACTCATTAATAATTAAATTTAAAACATGGATAATCGAGACTATGCTTTTTATGGTACTGACTTTAGTAATGATGATCAAGGCTAGGTGAAAATTTCCAAAGCCAATACCTAGTTCATAGGGGATCAATTTGACTGAAATTTTCGGCAAATTATGTTTACATTATCTAGTTTTTAACTATTTTAGTGAGAACTGCCAACTCTTTATTTACTATCCCATCGTGTATCTATAAATTAAATAGTAATTTTCTCCATAGTAATGCAATATCTTTATATCCTTTGAACTTAAAAGATGTCTCTGTACTGAAACCGAAGTTTGAGACTATTTTTGTCATGGTTGATCTCTTTATTATCAAAGTTTTACAAGCTTTCACACCTTCTTTATATAAATTACATGATAGTCATTGTGTTTCTGTAACATGTTTATACCAAAAACGGTGAGAAAATTTATGGAGATAGTTATCTGAGATTTCAACCAATTATCCATTCGTAATCTGGGGACTTTTTATGACCATTATTAAAGGGGGACTTTGGGTAGAATACCATCTTGTATTGTAAAAGATGCAAAGATATTCTAATGACTATCACAATTAACAAAAATATAATTGATATATGATAATGACTACTAATGAAAATATTAATGTTATTCGCTGATTAATTAATTATTGGAGATTGAATAATCCCCAATTGTGTTATGAATTTTCCTCATGTGCACTAAAATGTTGAAGTCGTGTCTTACACAGTGTTGGATAGAAGATAATCTGTACTGTCTGTATATTTTCTTTTAGGTCAGATTTGAAATCAAAACACTGATGACGCACAATAAAAATATGATTTATATATCAATTATGAATTTGGTCACTATCAGGTCTGGATGAACGATTTTAAGATTTCATACAAAACATCTTGAATGTAAATACCCAAAGTCAAATGTTCATATTGTATTGTCCAAACCCAGGAAGAGGGAAGAAAAGTTAATATATATTTTTGCTAAAGTTGTTATCAGAAATTAAAGGCATTTCCAGGTATTACCCAATTAGGTGTCTAGGATTCGACTAAATCATGTGATGCTATATAGCCATACTCGCCAGTTTAAAGCAGATGGGTATATATTTGAAATCTAGGACTTTCCCTTTAAGTTAGTTTTACTTATATTAGCATATCACTGTCAGAATTTAACACCTCTCTCTTATTCTCACAAAAACATCAATTGTTTGAAATTTAATATGTCATATTCTGTCATTTCAGTCAAAACTTTGGAAAATTTTCATTAATTTGTAAACTTTCCCACCAAACTATTACTTAAAGGTCATTCAAATCGCTGAACCTCTAAATACTTGTAATTAAATTACAAATTTTTTAAAGAATGATTTGAAGGCATGTGCATAATAGAACAAATCTATTTCACTTGTAAGTAAATATGATGGATTGTATTATTATTTCTAGATTTAGTTATTACCAAGGTTGTTTTTTGTCTTGGTACCATACTTTATAACTTAGCAAAATAAGAGATCATGATATATTTACTAGTAGGGGGGCATACATGTGATTGGCCACAAGTAAAATGTCAGGAGATTTTTGTAAAAATGTCAGGAGAATTAAGGTCAAAAGAGGGAGACTTTATCATGCGCGTTAAAATTAACCATCCACCATGAATAAAAGACAAATTAATTCATATATTTTACTATCATTTGATTGTTATAATTACACAAACTTAACAAAACACATGAAAACACACTGTGTTCTCATTTAAACATTACTCATTAGAAATATTTGTTCCACTTCTCTATAAATCGCTATATTTTAATATTTCTTTTATCAATCGGTTCCAAAAATAACTGAATGGATTTTCGTTTTTATAACATATTTGACATTCAAAAACCAGGAATGGTAACTACCACATTGTTTTCAGTCATTGAAGACACCGCATACATCTTTCATAAATACTACTACTAGTACTAGACTTGTCATTTTTTTCAAGCACATAACATGAGATAGCCTCAATCATAGGTAGCGACCGGTTGACAAAAGTAATAATATTTATTAACCACGGCACTCTACAAACAAAAGCTCAATCAAAAGAAAACATAATAAGTTATAGTTTAATGTGATGAAAAAAGTATTAAAAACGACAGGACAGTAAAATCGTTTACATCAGCAGTCAAGTGTCTAAGTGATGCCATGTGCCGGTTGGGGGTCAAAGTTGACGACATACATACGGGTCATTGGTTTTCTGTGGTAGGCCTACTACCGCACAGCATGGCTACAGTGAAAAGAACACGTATAGTAAATTCTTTGGAAATATAGCTGACATGTTCAAATATTTATGGCATAACTAATCATTTAAAGAATTAGGACGGGGGGGGGGGGGGTATTTTTTAAATCATTTAACCTGCTTGCAACTGGACAATACGTGATGTTAAACTGATGTCAAAAATATGTGATCTGTCAAACTGAAAGTAGGCCTACCGGTAAGACTGATGGAGAAATAAAATACCAAGAATGAATGAATTGAGTTGTGCTGTATAATACAAATACTAATAATTTAGACCTGTGTTGTTTTATTTCGATGCTATTTGATTACAATTTTGACTACCAAAAAATAAAATTACAAGAATTGAAAAAGCGGGAGTATTTGTCGCCCGATCGGGAGCTCGGGAGATCAGGGGTGAAATCGGGAGACTCCCGCGAATTGCGGGAGGTATCACATGTATGGGGGGTGGGGTGGGATGGCCTAGTGGTCTAGAGTGCCGCGCTTCAACCTCTAGCTGGCTTGCGACTGGTTTTGATCCCTGGTGTGAGCCCATGTGACATGGAGATAGGGGCACCTTCTCAACCTCGTGGGTTTCCTACTGGCACTCCGGAATCCTCCCACTGCTAAAGACCGAATTATTGAGATAAAATTGAACCATATGTTAGTCCCGAAATGACCTAGTTTGTGTTGAGTGGATGTTAAACCCCATTTCTCTCTCTCTATATATATATTTACTAGTAAAGTTGTACAGTATACATGACGAGACCATAATCAACTTTTAATGCCATCGGATGGGTTCGATTTTAAGCAGTTTACAATGATTCAGCCATTTAATGACTTACCGTAAAAATGGTAAGCTAGGCTTAGCATCTAAGGCCGTGGTTAATTAATTGTCAGTTTCTCATGACCTGAGTTTGTGAAATATACATGCTACATGAGGTAATTATTAATTATTGAGATGTTACATTTATTTGTATCTTTGTGTCATTTTGAGACTGTTTATACATTTATAGTGCTGTGCCCGTGAAGCGGTGTCAATCAGTCCGTACCTCATGATCGAGGCTATCTCGTGGCGACAGATTTGAGACCGTTGCTCACGTAAATAAAATAATTTAGCAGGAATTTAAAGACATTACATCTTTCTGTGGATTTTATTACAAATGACAAGTGCCTAATTGAGTTTATGTGGGCTGTTGTGAATATTGCAGCTCCCATTCCTTGGTTTGGATGGCAGATATTATACTTCCTGTTTTACGGACGGACTCTGTATTTATTCACATTCTACTTCTAGCCTACTTTGCTTGATTCTTATCACCTACGGTGTCATTTTCATCAATAAATAGTGGATTTTAATTCGTCAATTCATTGTTCATATTGCAAGGCAAACAAATAACGTTTTACAGGACAAATTGCGGGCGGGTCATGAGAAACAAACAATTAATTAACCGCTGCCTAACAACTTATTAACAACCAGTAATGTGGTTAGAATTAGTGCACACATATTCTTTAAGAGGCATTTAGTATCTGGGCAGATAAATAAACTAAGAACATACTTATGTAAAAACAGCTACTGATTTATTTAGGCGACGTTTGTTTCGTAGAGTATTCTCTCAACGTTTTCAAGCTAATACAATATAACAATGTTGTTCTTGGTGTTGTCCGCTTCCACCGAAGGTGATATCGCAGACAAGTCTTATTTTTGATTTTCATTATCTTAGCGCACGCGCAGGGGTCTTTGATGTGGGAGGAAACCGGAGTGCCCGGAGGAAACCCACGAGGTTGAGAAGGAGCCCCTATCTCCATGCCACATACGCTCACACCAGGGCTCGAAACCACAGCCGCAAGCCAGAGGTGACCGGCCAGCTAGAGGTCGAAGCGTGGCACTCTAGACCACTAGGCCATCCCAACCCCCACAATATAACAAAAAGTGAAGCAACTTATATAGACAAAATACAACAACAACAAGGTTGAAACCATACATAGAAACAACAAGATCAAGGGTCTATGACACAATGGGTTATGGTATACAAACGGGACTAATTAACTTTCTTAAAGCCACAGAGTAGTGGTGATGTTTACATAATGATGTATTGATGATAGGGATTATTGGTGTTTAAGGGATAATATATACACTTAATTAAAACACTAAAACACACACAAAAAAGCACAACTGATTAAGGACAGGTGCACACATCTTGTCAAACCTTCAAAGGCTTATATCTTTTCTCAGACTAAAGTAATTTGAATCATACGTTCATTTTGCATTATCTATTTTTGAACTATTCTAGCGAGAATGGTCAATTCTTTATCTAATTCTAACATTATGTATCTTTAGATAAGAAACAAAACCAAAATATCAAAGGTAGATAATCTATCGACTTAAATTTAATCAGATGAAAAAGAGCTGAGTCAAAAGATTTTACCCAACACCTGTAGTTGAAATTGTCTATAGAGGATGCCTAAATATTCCATTCATCATATCTTTTTAATTACTACAAGGAATTTCATAACATGAAAATGAACAACCTAAATAGATATGTAATCAGTATGGTTTCACTTAGGTCCTATGAACAAGGAACTGAACTGGTTTATTCCAGGTGATTCATATATTCCCAAGTCAACAACAGAGAGGTGAAAATGCATAAGAACCTGTTTTAGAGAGAACTTATACAGGCTTTTGCCTGTTGTTCAGTCCAATTCAGATTAATGAATAAAACTCACTCGGCAATCCTCGACAGATTCCGGAACCTACATCTAGTCTCGGCTGTATGACGAATTCCGCCATATTGGAACTACTTTAAAGGTCCCGGATGAAACATGGCTGTGCCCGTGTCTTGTTTGTTTGTAATAGCGTCATGTTTTCCTGTTAAAGTAAACGGTAGCCGCATCGCAAATGTATGGGCGTAGGTACATATCACTTACTGTCATACAGCCGAGACTAGATGTAGGTTCCGGAACATTCTGTAATCTGTTGAGATTTGCTGAGTGGAATAAAACTAAGAACACCTTAAAAACATTGTGTGGAAAATTGTCTTATCAGCAGACAGTAGGGAGTGAATTTGGTTTCTGAATGAAAAATTTGAGGCTACGTAGAGCTGTTTTATCGATCATTTTCAAATGGCTGAAAATTCCAGGTAAGATAACTATTGAGAACCGGGCTTTTCTTTTAAATTAGGGGGGTTGGGATGGCCTAGTGGTCTAGAGTGCCGCACTTGGACCTCTAGTTGGCCGGTCACCTCTGGCTTGCGGCTGTGGTTTTGAGCCCTGGTGTGAGCATATGTGACATGGAGATAGGGGCGCCTTCTCAACCTCGTGGGTTTCCTCCGGGCACTCCGGTTTCCTCCAACTCCTAAAGACCCGTACGCGCAAGCGAATTATTGAAATAAAATGAATCCATATGTTAGTCCCAAAATTACCTAGTTGGTGTCAGTGGACGTTAAACCCCATTTCTCTCTCTTTTAAATTATAGAACAATTAGGACTGCAAGGAGTTTTATTTAGATAGTTACATGTAGTTAAAGATTAAAATATGTAAGCCAGCAGACATCTTGATACCTATGCTAATCATAAATCAAATATATTTGAAATCATTTGTTACACACACCACTTCAAAAATATGACCAGGCTAACGAATGTAAACTGGTAAATTTCAATTATTTTGAGACAAATAAAATTTGGTTGGATTGTGTATGGTCTACTTGTCTTTGACTCTACATTTCACCTTTTGTCTGTATCATGTCCCTTTAAGTCTAGGGCAGAGAAGAACCTATAGAATTTTCTATTCTAGTTCAAACATTTTTCTATTCTCGTTCAGGAGTATGGCCTGGCAGTTAAACATGGGAAGTATGTTTTTGTGTGCAGATGGGACAGGAACTGAGGTTCTGTGTATATATTGGTAGTGGTATAGTGCATGAGGAAGATCCTTTAAAATTTAGAATTCAAAGAGTAGTGGAAATACAGCTATCCAGGCAGAATTCTCCTCCTTGCATTGCACATGTCAGAAATAAAAAACAAACAAAATGTTAGTCTTAAAATGACCCAAGTAAGGTTTTGACCAGATGTTGAACTCCATTCCCTTAATGCACTAGAGGTTATAAGTGTTTCTTTATTCAATATCTTGACAATGTCCTACTGTAAAGAAATCCTAAGCTGGATTTACATAATTATGTAATTACCAGATCGTGACTGGCCATATTTATATAACATTATAGAATTGTACATGAGGACGACTGCTTCAAAATAAACAGGCGGCCTACTTATAAAATGTGAAGTGCTGTAATCCTACTTGGAGTTGATATATCTAAGATCATATTTCCTTTTTTGAATTTTAAAAATAACTGAACATATTTCCTTTTTTGAATTTTAAAAATAACTGAACATAAAGATTCAAAATCACAATCTTCTTTGATTTTGATATTGTTATTGTCCCCCGCCTTTCGAAGAAAGTTGGGGGACTATTAAAATGGGTTCGTCCGTCCGTCTGTCTGTCTGTCTGTTCGTCTGTCCGTCACACTTTTTGGGACGCAATAACTCTCTTCCTAATTGAGCTAGAATGTTCAAACTTGGTGTATGTGTTTATTAGGACAATACCTTGATGGAGTTCAAATATGAGCATTTTCCGCTTAGGGTAAGCAGAGATAAGCAATTTGATTGGTTGATGCTTTGGGACACGATAACTTTAGTTCTAATTAAGTGAGGGTGATGAAACTTAGTGTATAGTTTCATTACAGTAATACCTTGACTAAGTTCGATAATGAGCATTTTCCGCTCAGGGTAAGCAGAGCAATTTGATTGGTCGAGACTTTGGAACACAATAATCTTCTTCTAATTGAGTAAAAATGTTCAAACTTGGTGTATATGCTTGTAAGGTCAATGCCTTGATGGAGTTCGAAGATGAGCATTTTCCACTTAGGGTAAGCAGAGATAAGCAATTTGATTGGTTGATGCTTTGGGACACGATAACTTTAGTTCTAATTAAGTGAGAGTGATGAAACTTGGTGTATAGTTTCATTACAGTAATACCTTGACTAAGTTCGATAATGAGCATTTTCTGCTCAAGGTAAGCAAAGCGATACGCAATTTGATTGGTCGAGAGTAGTCGAGACTTTGGAACACAATAACTCTCCTTCTAATTGAGTTAAAATGTTCAAACTTGGTGTATATGCTTATTAGGTCAATGCCTTGATGGAGATCGAAGATGAGCATTTTCCGCTTAGGGTAAGCAGAGATAAGCAATTTGATGGGTTGATACTTTGGGACAAGATAACTTAGGTTCATCTTGATTGATGATTTTTATGCCAATACAATGACTGCATTCTCATTTAGTAATCGATTCGACAGTAACAGTGTATAGAAACGATTGACTTGGACACGAGGGCCCTTTCCCTTGGCCAGAGGGGCCCTTTTGTCTGCCTTTAGGGTCCCCCTAACTAGGGTACATTTTCATTTTTCTCGTCGGTTTTAGCATTTTTCTTTATAAAACACTTTTGGATGACACTTCGTGTACAGTTTGATTGCTCGATACATTGAAAAAAATAAATGTGCGATTAATTAATATGTGTCTTCTATTTATTTTGGGATTTCGGCGGGGGACATCAGCCTCACTGTTGGCTTGTTATTCCTGTTGCTTTCAATTTTTGTTATAAGATAATCTTCTGCTAAAGGGCATGTGAGGTATATAAATTCACTTGATTTGATAATTCAATATCTAATGGCATTTAGTAATTTAATTGGAAATAAACAGGTCGCAGTTCTATGAAATATAAATATTGTTTATTACCGAGTGATGTTTTGGTTAAGTTTCTCAAGTTTTGAAAAAACAATCATATTATACATTTTTTCAATGTGGACGTATTATGTCGTCGCCCCTGTCCGGACGGACGGACGTCCGTACGTCCGTCCACAATTTGTTTGTGGACTCTCTACAGGTCACAATTCTTATCCGATTTTGACGAAACTTGAAATATAGGTTTATCCCCATAAGATCTCGGTACCTTTCGATATTGGCATGTATCGGATCGGAAATTCATGGATTATGGCCCCTGATTGTACGAAATATCATGTTTTTAGCTTGTGGACCCTATAGAGGTCACAATTTTGAATCGATTTTGATGAAACTTGACAGGTATGTTTATAACCCAAAGATCTTGGTTCCTTTCGATATTTGCGCCCATCGGGTCATTACTTCCTGAATTATGTCCCCTGATTGTACGAAAAATCACCCTTTTTAGCTTGTGGTGCCTCTGGAGGTCACAATTATTATCTGATTTAAAAAAAAACGTTTGATTATAAAAACCAAACAAATTCTAATGATTTTCTGATAATTCCTTAATATGCGACAACTCTTGTTGACTGCCCGGACGATTTGGCTGCTGTGTGGGCGTATGTTTCGTTGCCTGGCAACCTATTTTTTTGTGTTTCATAATAGTGTCTGGTTCATTGGTTTATCAATTGACGTTTTCAAACATCAAGCAACTAAAGCCGACTGTAATCAGCCAAATAAGATTAAGATTCCTGGTTTCATTGTGAGCAGTGATTTTCTCCTGCATTTACCAGCATTATTAATACACAGTTCAAGGGTAGTAAGTTTGATTCCTTACCTGTATCATAAAATGTTTCTTTAAGAATTATACTTAGATTTTCTTGTCTTATGTCATCAGTTATTTTTGGTTTATTACAGATATGGATTAGGTTTGATTGACCGAAAATCTAATTTGGGAAAAGCAGATGATGTTACAGCTTCAAGTTTTTGCAGGTACAATTTTACACCAGTAATTGTTTTATTATTGGAAATGCATTCCAAGGAAAGTGCTTATGTATGTTTAAAATTTCCCCTCACCCCCTATGTGCTCAGATTGAAAGCTACTGTGTGTAATTGTAATATCTGTATCAGGTCATTAAATATAAATATTCAATTAAAATGAAATAGTTAAACCACTCCCTAGAAAACAAAATAATAAGTTAATTCATGTTTCTTTTGGTGTGTTTTTTTTCAAAAAAAAAAAAGAAAAGAGTTTGTAATGTAATTTATATTATAGACCTATACTATACTTACGATTGAATCTGCAAGGCCATAAATTTGATAATACTATGAGTTATGTATTGACTTTACAAAGATTTTTAGGTTCTTCTAAAATAGGTTATATTGACAATATTTTTTCCAAATCATTTGTTAAAGGGAGGTTGTTTTTTTTTTACAGACGACGTTTACCTGTAGTCATGTTTAAGTTAAATATGGCAGAAACTCTGAAAGCAGCAACAACTTTCATTGAGCAAGGACGTATCCTTTAAAATCTGCTATTAAAATCTTGAACACCAGAATGAAAAATAAATGGTGGATATTACATTTTACGCTGATGTTCAGGACCCAAGCAGGCTCCTCTATTTTCATCTCCCAGAATAGGACAGTAATAATTCTTGAGATTTTAGATTTTTGTATATTATGGTTTCATAAATAAAAAAATTTGTTAAAGACTATATATGATAATTCCAGTATAAGCAGCAAATATAGACTTTCAGATCATACACAAAGTGTTACTTAAAATCATATAGGTGAAAATGTAGTTAATCCAACAGTTATAGACATTTGATGTCCAATATCTCATTTCTATATTCGAATATCGAGGCCAAGGTACAACCTATATATGTCTGTCTGCTTTAATCCTATACTGGCCATCTTTAGTGATATCTTTGAAAATTCTATAATCTACTCTGTTTTGACCTTGAAGAAGTAGACCCATTGATGGACCATTAGAATGAAATGTACATAAAATATTACTTCATGAAAGTGGATGATTGAAGCACAATTGTGTTCTCTTTCATTGGCCATAAAAGATAAAAAATTTGACCCGTTTAAATAGTGTACCAATAATTTGAACCACAACTTCACATCATTATTTATCATAACTCTGTAAAGATATAAGAGTTGGACCAGAAGTAGTAACAGATCCAGCTTTCTTGGTCACTCGGTAAGTTTTATAAAATAGATTTCTATCACATGAGGAAAGAAAGTGAGTAGGGTCATTCCATGTCAACTGGACCAATGGTGGGAGCATGACCTCCGCCAATAGAATTATAAAAAGATATATGTTATAGTAATGGTCTTAAGCTAACAAATCCGAATTTTTTTTTACCTCTCTAGATTGAAAACTCAGGGAGATATGGCCATTTTAAATTAGGGTACTGAAACGGACTATAAATTGAAAGATATAATTTGAGAGGTTATGTATACAACAGTGACTTTGCCAGAGTCTGTTGGAATCGTGAAAAAAAGTGAATTATTCATTTGTTCCCCATTTTGCCACCTGGTGGCCCAAAAAAGTTTGAATCGCACATAGTAATCTACACCAAAAGTTGTCTTAAGAAGTAAGTAAGAGAGTTCTACTCCAATTAGAAATGTGAGTTTAAAGAAATTTCAAATTATAGTCCGTTTCAGTACCCTAATTTGAAATGGCCATTTCTCTGTGAGTTTTTAACCTTGAGAGGTAAAATTTGCAGATTTGTTAGCTTAAGACCATATACTATAACATATATTTTTTAAAAATTTTATTGGAGGGGGTCATGTTTTCAACTTTCGAAATTTGGTCCAGTTGACATGGAATGATGATGACCCAGTAGTAATTACAATATTTTGCATGTATTTGATAATGTCTAGCCAAGCAGTATAGTGTACGTATTGGTGACACAAGGGAGGTAACTCCAGATAAGAGAAAATGTTTCATACAAAATAGATTTTATTTGGATCCTTTAATTCATAATAAAAATTGACTTCAAACTGGGGGTTGGTAAGCTATGACCAGTTAGAGGTGGTTCAACCCAGGGCACAAATAACATTCTCTTAGACTGATGTCTGGGGAATAAGTCACTGTTTTGGTCAGAAATACCATTTTGTGAAAAATTTTGGTGTATACTTTGGTCTGGATATTAAAAATCACAAGATAAAAAGTCTCAGACTTACACCATTTTTCCACGTAACAATGTTACCAAGAGTTTTTCTTTAACCTTCATCTATAGTCGTAATTACTAAGGGAGGAATTTCAAATCTAAGAGGGGAGGAACTCCAAACTAGAAAAGACTAATATAGAAGGGCGTCTGGTTGGTCATTATTTACCAAGTATTGTTGTGTACATATTGTCTTGTTATATTTTCATATTTATCATTTCTTGAATTGTATTCCATGAAATTGTGACCTGTATATTCCAGATCAATTAATAAATGCCTTTGAAACAATTTGTGTATCAATTGAAATTTATCAAAATACACAAATCAATCTGATTAAAATACAGATCTAAATTTCATTTCCTGTTTTACTATTTTCGATTGCCTACATGAAGATCTGGCCGGTTGTAGTGGAAGGTCGCGTCAGTTTTTCATCAGAGCTTCTTTTGACCTTAAGGCATTTATAAATCAATCAGTCTTTCCAATGGCTGATGCCAAAAACTTGCCGTGACAGACTGTTTCCTTGGCTAATCCCTCATATTACCCAGACAGCTGATTATATATCCTTGTAAAGACAAGTGAAATGTTGTACTAGAATAGGATCTGAGTTGTAATCAGATTGTATACAATGTAAGTGCGATCACAAATTAACAGTTTATAAAAAAAACCCTGATGCTTTAGAATTTGGTATTGTAAGTACTGAGGTTGTGGACGTCATTTGATATCTATGGCTATTACAAGTTGGCCGCTGGCTAAATGTATGTATTCAAAATTGACAGCGAGTTTCATAAATTGTTTCAATAATTACCACTGTAAAAGTGACTAGATGACAATTGGAAATAGGGAGGAATGTGACCTGGATCTCTGAGAACCACTGATCTATAGAGTTACAACTTTTGTTTTGTAATGATTAATTTTATATTTTCTTTGATTGGTATTTAGTAATTGAACATGTTAATACAAGGTACAAGTTGATGGTTACACTCAGTAATTGTGTATCCATCAAATTGTACCTTGTATTATTAATTTTATTATGTTGTAGAAATATGGAAGATTTTATCACATGGACAGATACTTCAGCCATTAGAAAACAAGTTATGGAATATAATGATATGGTAAGTTGATGTCATTGTTAAATATAAATATACTGAGCGCCATAGAAAACGCATCACTTAGTTTTTCCGTATAACAAAATGATCCTGTAAACATATCTTTTTTATTTTGCTTCTTATTGTGAACAATATTCAAATGGGAACACATCAATAACAACACATTTGTACATTTAAGGATGTTTAATCTGTAATCAACGGTACAAAGTGAGAGGGGTCAAAACCAAAAGTACGACAAAGATGGTTAATTGTGCTGCACAGCGTGCGTAAGAGCCAGTGGAGGACACACGCGCTACTGACAATTAACCATCTTTTTCGTACTTTTGGTTTTGACCCTTCTGACTTTGTACGGTTGATATGTTTACAGGATCATTTTGTTATACGAAAAACTAAGTGATGTGTTTTCTGTGGCGCTCAGTATATATAGGTTGTATATAAAAATAATCAGACATTAACACTTTCAACAAGAAAATACATGTAATTATTAAATATATATATATATATTACCATCTTCCAAATAGCCCTATACCCTGATGTGTAATTTAGTCCTGAAATGCCCTATTTTGTGTCAAGTGGAGGTTAAATCCCATTTCTCTCTCACTTTCCCTGATGTGCAATCTCTATTTAACAATGGAAGAAATCTTCAAATCAGATTTTTACAATGTTATTTCATTGTTATTATTTTCTTTTATTTCAGAGGGATGATTTTGATGCTTTAGCATAGTAATTATTGTGATAAGATTCTCAAAGACTTGTATTATATTGTAGATAAATTTATACATAATCATTAAAAGTAGTATGTATTTCATAAAATATACTTCGTCATTATGCCGATTGTGCAATTTCTGTCCCAATTTTGTTTTGGAAGCATATCTCAGGAACCACTGGCAATACCTTTACAAAACTTTGTACATGCATTACCCTATTATGCCATGTGTTTCCAAGGGCACTACTAGGTGGTGGTGATTGAGCTGTTCGAATTAACATTTTCTGCACCGACTGGGATATTGAAGATTGGACGTACCGGTATGCTATGCAGTGTGCTATGATTCAAATTTTGCCCAGATAGCAGTACTACGACCTACTCTTATTTCAAATTTCAACTCTCAAGAGTTCTTTAATGTTTTTTCGTGCGATCCGAACCAATATACATTGCCCTTGCCGGGCCCTCCATCCTACACCATTGATGAACTTTCTTGACCAAAATCAGGATCAAAACACAGGATTTCCAGGCTACTTAGAGTTACAATGGCTTCATCTGTGAACATCTTTTTTATACGCCCACATTTTCATGTGGACGTATATTGTCGTCGCCCCCGTTCGTCCGTCCGTCCACAATTGTTTGTGAACAGTCTACAGGTCACAATTTTTTATACGCCCACATTTTCATGTGGACGTATTATGTCGTCGCCCCTGTCCGTCCGTCCGTCCGTCCGTCTGTCCGTCCGTCCGTCCGTCCGGACGTCCGTCCACAATTTGTTTGTGGACTCTCTACAGGTCACAATTCTTATCCGATTTTGACGAAACTTGAAATATAGGTTTATCCCCAAAAGATCTCGGCTGCTTTCGATATTGGCATGTATCGGATCAAAACTTCATGGATTATGGCCCCTGATTGTACGAAAAATCACGTTTTTAGCTTGTGGACCCTATAGAGGTCACAATTTTGAACCGATTTTGATGAAACTTGACATGCATGTTTGTAACCCAAAGATCTTGGTTCCTTTCGATATTTGCGGCTATCGGAATGTAATTTCCTGAATTATGGCCCCTGATTGTCCGAAAAATCACCCTTTTTAGCTTGTGGTCCCTCTGGAGGTCACAATTATTATTCGATTTAAAAAAACGTTTGATTATATCACCGTTACACGCTAAGGAAGGTTGAGTTCGAATTTCGGGAAAATCGGACGAAAATTGCCATATAAAATGGCCGCCGTTTGTACGCGAATACTGTTAAAAAATGGTATATCAAGGTTGTGGACCCTGTGGAGGTCACAATTTTGATTCGATTTTGATGAAACTTGAAATTCATGGTTATAACCCAAAGATCTTGCTTCCTTTCGATATTTACGCATATCGGATCGTAACTTCCTGAATTATGGCCCCTGATTATACGCAAATTCGCCTTTTTTTAGCTTGGAGGTCACAATTATTATTCGATTTAAAAAACCGTTTGATTATATCACCGTTACACCCTAAGGAAGGTTGAGATCGAATTTCGGAAAAATCGGACGAAAATTGCCATACAAAATGGCTGCCGTTTGTACGGGAATACTGTTAAAAAATGGTATATCAAGGTTGTGGACCCTGTGGAGGTCAAAATTTTGATTCGATTTCGATGAAACTTGAAATTCATGGTTATAACCCAAAGATCTTGCTTCCTTTCGATATTTGCGCATATCGGATCGTAACTTCCTGAATTATGGCCCCTGATTATACGCAAAATCGCCTTTTTATTTAGCTTGGAGGACACAATTATTATCCGATTTAAAAAAACGTTTGATTATATTACCGTTACACCATAAGGAAGGTTGAGTTCGAATTTCGGGAAAATCGGACCAAAATTGCCATGCAAAATGGCCGCCGTTTGTACGCGAATACTGTTAAAAAATGGTATATCAAGGTTGTGGACCCTGTAAAGGTCACAATTTTAATTCCATTTTGATGAAACTTGAAATTCATGGTTATAACCCAAAGATCTTGGTTCTTTTCGATATATGCGCATATCGGATCGTAACTTCCTGAATTATGGCCCCTGGTTATACGCAAAATCCCCCTTTCTTTAGCTTGTGGTCCCTCTGGAGGTCACAATTATTATCCAATTTAAAAAAACGTTTGATTATATCACCGTTACACTGTAAGGGAGGTTGAGTTTGAATTTCGGGAAAATCGGACCAAAATTGACAGACAAAATGGCCGCCGTTTGTACGCAAATCTTGTTAAAAAAATGATATATCATGGTTGTGGACCCTGTATAGGTCACAATTTTAATTCGATTTTGATGAGGAAGGTTGAGTAATAATTTCGTGAAAATTGTACCAAAATTGCCGGACGAAATGGTCGCCGTTTGTACGCGAAGAGTGTAAAAATATGGTATATCATGGTTGTGGACTCTCTACAGGTCACAATTCTTATCCGATTTTGATGAAAAGTCACATTTCTAGGTTGTGTACCGTCACACGATAATCATTGTCGGTTTCGAATTTCATTAATATCAGACTGGAACTGACCAACTAAATGGCTGCTCCCAATACAGTATGAAATACAGGACTTAAAGATGTAGGAAAAATCACTTTCAGTATTGCTTGTTCTCTGTCCATCTCTCGAAAATGTGGGCGTATCCTGCCTGGCAGTGCCAGCCTATCTTATCTGATTACAATGAAACTTAAAATATAGGTTTATCACCCTCAGATCTCGGTTCCTTTCGATATTGGCATGTATCGGACTGTAAGTTCATGGGTTATGGCCCCTGATTGTACGAAAAATCACGTTTTTATACGCCCACATTTTCATGTGGACGTATTATGTCGTCGCCCCTGTCCGTCCGGACGTCTGTCCGTCCGTCCGTCCACAATTTGTTTGTGGACTCTCTACAGGTCACAATTCTTATCCGATTTTGACGAAACTTGAAATATAGGTTTATCCCCATAAGATCTCGGTTCCTTTCGATATTGGCATGTATCGGATCAAAACTTCATGGATTATGGCCCCTGATTGTACGAAAAATCACGTTTTTAGCTTGTGGACCCTATAGAGGTCACAATTTTGAACCGATTTTGATGAAACTTGACATGCATGTTTGTAACCCAAAGATCTTGGTTCCTTTCGATATTTGCGGCTATCGGAATGTAATTTCCTGAATTATGGCCCCTGATTGTCCGAAAAATCACCCTTTTTAGCTTGTGGTCCCTCTGGAGGTCACAATTATTATTCGATTTAAAAAACCGTTTGATTATATCACCGTTACACCCTAAGGAAGGTTGAGTTCGAATTTCGGGAAAATCGGACGAAAATTGCCATACAAAATGGCCGCCGTTTGTACGCGAATACTGTTAAAAAATGGTATATCAAGGTTGTGGACCCTGTGGAGGTCACAATTTTGATTTGATTTTGATGAAACTTGAAATTCATGGTTATAACCCAAAGATCTTGCTTCCTTTCGATATTTGCGCATATCGGATCGTAACTTCCTGAATTATGGCCCCTGATTATACGCAAAATCGCCTTTTTTTTAGCTTGGAGGTCACAATTATTATTCGATTTAAAAAAACGTTTGATTATATCACCGTTACACCGTAAGGAAGGTTGAGTTCGAATTTCGGGAAAATCGGACGAAAATTGCCATACAAAATGGCCGCCGTTTGTATGCGAATACTGTTAAAAAATGGTATATCAAGGTTGTGGACCCTGTGGAGGTCACAAAATGGCCGCCGTTTGTACGCGAATACTGTTAAAAAATGGTATATCAAGGTTGTGGACGCTGTAAAGGTCACAATTTTAATTCGATTTTGATGAAACTTGAAATTCATGGTTATAACCCAAAGATCTTGGTTCTTTTCGATATTTGCGCATATCGGATCGTAACTTCCTGAATTATGGCCCCTGGTTATACGCAAAATCCCCCTTTCTTTAGCTTGTGGTCCCTCTGGAGGTCACAATTATTATCCAATTTAAAAAAACGTTTGATTATATCACCGTTGCACTGTAAGGAAGGTTGAGTTTGAATTTCGGGAAAATCGGACCAAAATTGACAGACAAAATGGCCGCCGTTTGTACGCGAATACTGTTAAAAAAATGATATATCATGATTGTGGAGCCTGTATAGGTCACAATTTTAATTCGATTTTGATGAGGATGGTTGAGTTCTAATTTCGTGAAAATCGTACCAAAATTGCCGGACGAAATGGTCGCCGTTTGTACGCGAATAGTGTAAAAATATGGTATATCATGGTTGTGGACTCTCTACAGGTCACAATTCTTATCCGATTTTGATGAAAAGTCACATTTCTAGGTTGTGTACCATCACACCATAATCATTGTCGGTTTCGAATTTCATTAATATCAGACTGGAACTGACCAACTAAATGGCTGCTCCCAATACAGTATGAAATACAGGACTTAAAGATGTAGGAAAAATCACTTTTGGTATTGCTTGTTCTCTGTCCATCTTTCGAAAATGTGGGCGTATCCCGACTGGCAGTGCCAGCCTATCTTTTAGCTTGTGAACAGTGTAGAGGTCACAATTTTGAACCGATTTGGATGAAACTTGAAATGCATGTTTATAACCCAAAGATCTTGGTTCCTTTCGATATTTGCGCCAATCGGATCGTAACTTCCTGAATTATGGCCCCTGATTGTCCGAAAAATCGCCCTTTTAAGCTTGTGGTCCCTCTGGAGGTCAAAATTGTTATCCGATTTAAAAAACCGTTTGATTATATCACCGTTCCATGGTTATGAAGGTCGTGTTCGAATGTCGTGAAAAGTGACGGACAAAATGGCCGCCGTTTGTACGCGAATAGTGTGAAAATATGTTATATCAAGGTTGTGGACCTTATAGAGGTCACAATTTTGAACCGATTTTGATGAAACTTGACATGTATGTTTATAACCCAAAGATCTTGGCTCCTTGCGATATTTGCGCCCATTGGATCGTAACTTCCTGAATTATGGCCCCTGATTGTCCGAAAAATTGCCCTTTTTAGCTTGTGGTCCCTCTGGAGGTCAAAATTGTTATCGGATTTAAAAAAACGTTTCATTATATCACCGTTCCATGGTTATGAAGGTTGAGGATGAATCTCGTGAAAATCGGACCAAAATTGACGGACAAAATGGCCGCCGTTTGTACGCGAATAGTGTGAAAATATGTTATATCAAGGTTGTGGACCTTATAGAGGTCACAATTTTGAACTGATTTTGATGAAACTTGACATGTATGTTTATTATAACCCAAAGATCTTGGTTCCTTTTGATATTTGCGCCCATTGGATCACAACTTCCTGAATTATGTCCCCGGATTGTCCGAAAAATCGCTTTTGTTAGCTTTTGGTCCCTCTGGAGGTCAAAATTATTATCCGATTTAAAAAAATGTTTGACTATATCACCGTTACATGGTAATGAAGAGAGACGATGAATTACGTGAAAATCGGACTAGAATTGATGGACATAATGGCCGCGTTTGTACACAATAGTGTGAAAATATGTTATATCAAGGTTGTGGACCCTATAGAGGTCATAATTTTGAATCGATTTTGATGAAACTTGACATGTATGTTTATAACCCAAAGATCTTGGTTCCTTTCGATATTTGCGCCCATCGGGTCATTACTTCCTGAATTATGTCCCCTGATTGTACGAAAAATCACCCTTTTTAGCTTGTGGTCCCTCTGGAGGTCACAATTATTATCTGATTTAAAAAAAAATGTTTGATTATAAAAACCAAACAAATTCTAATGATTTTTTGATAATTCCTTAAAGGTACATTATGGGAGATAAGATAAAGAGATGGCAGTTCTCACTACAATAGTTAAAAACTAGATAGTGTAAAGATAATTTGCTGAAAATTTCAGTCAAATTGATTCACTATTAGCCGAGAAAAAAGCTTTTGAAATATTCATAGCCTCGGTCATCATTACTCAATTCATTAATATAAACAGCATAGTCTCGATTATCCACTTGATTGATTTAATTATCAACCGCCATTAAGCGGCATATACGATTTTAATCTGCCAACATCGAAGGCTAGTCTTGACATAAAGAGTTTATTATGGTCTGAATATGTTAATTAATGTCTAATTGATTATTTAGATAACATCTCAGGCTTAAAGAAAGACCTGTAAAAATTAGATTTTGCTCTTGCATAATGCTATTTTAATATGCGACAACTCTTGTTGACTGCCCGGACGATTTGGCTGCTGTGTGGGCGTATGTTTCGTTGCCTGGCAACCTTTTTTATGAATCTACTAGCAATTCTATGTGTCAAATTCTTTGTCTAACATGTAAGTACAGTACATGTGTTCAGTTTACTGTAATTATATCCTCTCACCAGTACCCATTGAAGACTTGTTTATAATCAAACTTGTCAATAGACTGATCAGTGTTTACAATTTGCTCATAGATTAAACATACATTATGCAAGAGCTAAATCTGCCTATTACAGGTCTTTCTTTAGGCTTGAAATATTATCTAAATATCAATTAGACATTAATTAACTTATCCACACCATAATAGACTCAAGATGTCATCGCTAGCCTGTAGAATTTACTGGAATAGAATCTGACCTGTAGCTCAAGGCTCATTGATGATTAAATCAAAAACTGGATAACCAAGACTATATTCTTTATCGTAGTGATCAAGGCTAGGCCTCAAATTCAATCATAAATTCTATGTTCAAAGTGGATCAATTTGACTGAAATTTTCAGTAAATTCCCTTTACATTATCTAGATTTTAACTATTCTAGTGAGATCTGCCAGCTCTTTTATCTAATATCCCACAATATATCCTTAATTTAATAACAAAATAAAATAAAATAATTTAGTTATTAATTTTTTAACAACAATTCATCAAACAGATACAGAGATAAAATGCTTGGAGATTGCATAATTGTTAAAACCACAATTTTTAAAGCTTTATACCAAAAGAACATTTACTATAAAATATATTTTATTGTAATGAGCAAACTTTATAAGGAAAGTGCATTTTATTTAATTAATATTAAAGTACTAATGTCAATACCATTATAATTGTTCATAGAGAGCAATGTGAATAATATTACAATTTGTAAATCAAATTATTGTGTTGACCCTTTGTCAAGTAGTAATAAAAAACAATTGCACACACAATATATTTAAAAATTAATAACATATTTTGCATGTTTATAAATAGAAAAATAGAATGATTTAACATTTCTTTAACACTTCATTTGTTATTATGAAGCATGCCAATTTTGATTCGTTAAGTTTTGTCCCCTTCTTCTTTTCATGGCATCAATTTCTCTTTTTGTCTTCAAAATCAATTTACTGAAAAAAGTAAATCCAAATAAGATAATTAGACATTGTATTTTTGTACAGCACAAGAAACAGGAGCGTGGTTAACGCTGTAATATATTTCTCCATATGAAATGGCTACAATGACTGTAATGTGACAAGAGGCAAAACTTACAGATACAATAATAACAAAAAAGTGAATGTAAAACCACCATAGGGGGGTGGCCGAATGGTTAGTGTGCGCACGCTGTATCATACGGCCTGCCATTGAGTCAACTGGCGTGGTTTCAAATCCCCAGTTGTACGTGGCAAGGAGTAGAGTCACCTGTCCAACCCCGTAGGTTTCCTCCGGGTACTCTGCTTTCCTCCCATAGCTGAAGACCCTTACGCGCAAGTGAATTATTGAAATAAAATTAAATCAATTATGTTAGTCCCGAGATGACCTACTTTATGTTGATCTCACCACCGTATGGGGTCGGGACATGCACTAAAATAAATATTTACTGTCTTTACGATCAACATCAAAATTGGGCGTGGCTCTGCCCCTGGGGATACGCACATGCAGCAAAATCGATAGTCTATAAAGAATAGATACATCAAGTTCCAAGACGATCCATTATATGGAAGGGTATCGCTGCCAATATTAAAGGGACCCTCCCGATAAGAACAGAGTCTCAAAAATTAAAGTCCGAGTATTTATGAAATTTATGGACCAAAATATAGAGGCGTGATGTATTTACCTTGTGTTAAAATTTCAGCTCAAAATATTGGGTCGTTTGGACGTGAACGTCAACACTGCTTATCCGGGCATGTAACCCTTTTAAGATTTCGGGTCAATTTTTTCATTGGGTGACCTGATAATCGATTCCCGTTTCTTGATAGGTCTATACAGTGAATGACCCATATACTGTACTTGATAACAAAGGGTAAATTCCACCTACATATTATTTTTATAGAAAAACGTCTGCTTTTATCCAGATACTGTATAATACAACGGTCTCCATTTCCAGATGAAGACTGTCAGGTTTAAGTTATTTACAAGCGTATCACAAATATCATGTTAGTTGGTCGGCCTTAGGTAATGGGTTTTAAGGGATTTTAACACAAAATTAAGCAGTTTTATTCCCCCAAAAGATATCGGGATTGGCCCTTTAAATGCTCTGCTAAAATGTCTTTTATAATGGTTACGTGTAAAAAGTACCAGCACAATGTACAAAGTCTGAATACATAGCGTCTCACGCATAGCACGAGGTTTGATATGCAAATATATGATATCACTTGACTTGGCCGAAACGAGACCGAGATCAACCTGGCACACTATAAGCCAGCATTTCATAAGATATTTACATTGTCTGCGATATCACATCGAGGGAAGTGGACGTTAAATAAAGCTATTTTACATACACAAGATCAATCTGTTTCACAGAGAATTATTGTAGCGGCCAAGCGAATATTCACTGCGGGATCAGTTTGACACAAGATATTTACCACAGGATTGAGGCAATCAACATGGCAAATTGCAATCTGTTTCACAGAGAATTACTTACGAATTAACTCTGTAACAGATGAGTGTCCATAGCACGTGCGTTGACTGCAGACGGCGCCAGTCATTGGCTCAACGGCTCGTGCAATGTTTACTTAACACCTAACTGCTTCGGTCAAAATGATGCATTTTACTCATTCTAATACCCATTTACACTAAATAGGAAATATTTTTTAACTACAAATACTTCAAGCGTCTTTATCTATTTTTCTTTTACCCGACAACGCGACAAACTAACCCGACAATCGTCGCCCTCATTTTGTCGACTTGTCGGATCAATTTTGTCGACTTCGACTTATTCACAACCCGACAAAGCGACAAGTTGCCGAAATGCAATTATTTCGCTTTGTCAACTTGTCGACTTGTCGCCTTGGAAGTCGATCATTGCGCATTGGCGAGCATTCTTCGGTTAAGTATGGAAGCCCAATCTCGACGAGGCGAGGGTGCGTTTATTCAGCATTTGGTTTAGTTTTGCTACACCTGACCATTACACAAATAGGATTGAAAAATTCATGTGGTTAAATTTGCATTTAACGATTGCATTTAACGACCCATAAAATTATATGTTGATATGTATTTTATGCTTTCAAAATACCTATGATAATTGAGAATAGAATATGCTAGCTTTGCTACATTAAAAAATATTTAAAATTTAAATCCTTTCTTCTTAGGATGTTTATGTAAGTTTCCTTTACAGAATGCACCAAAGCTTTTTCTTGGCCACATTCCAATTTCAAATCTCCTTGACAGTAACTGTATGGCTGGCTCCCTAACCAGAAGGTCTGCGTCCAGCATGGCTTCCCCAATGTCTAATGTACGGTGACGTGCAGGTAATGGAACCTTTGTCCGTTGGAATTGTTTCAAATAAGCGTAGGCCGTGGAGTTGCTGTCTGGGCAAACTTTCCTTAATAGCACACTGCATTGGTGTCGAAAAATAGTTTAAAATAATATGTTGGCAGAAAAAAAGTACCCCGGCCGTATCGCCGCTGTCTTGACAGAATTTACCCCGTAATAGGCCTACACGGCATAACATATGCCTGTCTTCATTGATGCAGAAAAGTACATTGGTTGATAAACTAAGTCATAGTTTAAATAAACGTGGTCTGTCCCCAAAATGTTTGTTTTTGTTTATTAACTATAAACAATATGGTTTGTAATTAACAAAATAGTATATTAAAGCCCCAATAACACTCTTGTTGTAACTGAAAAATATGTCCCAATCTTCATTCTGGTCAACAAATCGTATTATTTTAGAATATTCCAATTAAATGATGATATAAATTTCATCTTAACACACCTAATTTAAAAAATTGGAAAAATTCAACCAATTGATTTGAAAAGTCTAACGTAAACCTTTTCAAATGTGACTTGAATTTTAAAATATTTTCGAACCCTCTGGACAAATAAAATAGGTTGTAATGGATAATTTACACAACAGGTAGGACATTTAAACATCTAGTACTTAGAATAAGGGTATTATTTATTTTCTGGAGCTACCAAGCCAGCAAGAATGTTATTGTCCCTTTAAGTAGGTAAGTAATTCTTTATTGCTGAAAGTTACTTATAGCAAATACAATGAATAAATTTGTAAATATGTGAAGGTGTTAATGATACAAATAGAACAAAATAAGTTAGAAAAGAATGAAAGTTCTAGGGAAGAATAGCGTCAAGAAAAGAAAGACGTTTAATAAATTATAAATGTATATATTTTGCTAACGAGTTTAAAATAACTGGTGATGTGGAAGACATAATGTCTATAAAATTTTGGAGTGAAGGGTGATTTCTATAATAAAGATAGGCTGGCACTGCCAGGCAGGATACGCCCACATTTTCGAGAGATGGATAGAGAACAAGCAATACCTAAAGTGATTTTTCCTACATCATTAAGTCCTGTATTTCATACTGTATTGGGAGCAGCTATTTTGTTGGTCAGTTCCAGTCTGATATTCATGAAATTCAAAGCCGACAATGATTATGGTGTGACGATACACAACCTAGAAATGTGACTTTTCGGCAAAATCGGATAAGAATTGTGACCTGTAGAGAGTCCACAACCATGATATACCATAACTTAACTCTATTCGATTACAAACGGCGACCATTTTGTCTGGCAATTTTGGTACGATTTTCACGAAATTCGAATAATTCAGGAAGTTACGATCCGATATGCGCAAATACCGAAAGGAACCAAGATCTTTGGGTTATAACCATGCATTTCAAGTTTCATCAAAATCAAATAAAAATTGTGACCTATACAGGGTCCACAACCATGATATACCATTTTTTAACAGTATTTGCGTACAAACGGCGGCCATTTTGTCTGTCAATTTTGGTCCGATTTTCCCGAAATTTGATCTCAAACCTTCCTTAAGGTGAAACGGTGATATAATCAAACGTTTTTTTAAATCGGAAATAATTGTGACTTCCAGAGGGACCACAAGCTAAAAAGGGTGATTTTTCGTACAATCAGGGGCCATAATTCAGGAAGTTATGAATCAATGAGCGCAAATAACGAAAGGAACCAAGATCTTTGGGTTATAAACATGCATGTCAAGTTTCATCAAAATCGGTTCAAAATTGTGACCTATATAGGGTCCACAACCTTGATATAACATATTTTCACACTATTCGCGTACAAACGGTGGCCATTTTGTCCGTCAATTTTGGTTTGATTTTCACAAAATTCAAAGTCAGCCTTCATTACCATGTAACGGTGATATAATCAAACGGTTTTGTAAATCGGATAATAATTTTGACCTCCAGAGGGACCACAAGCTAAAAAGGGCAATTTTTCTGACAATCAGGGGCCATAATTCAGGAAGTTACGATCCGATGGGTGCAAATATCGAAAGGAACCAAGATCTTTGGGTTATAAACATACATGTCAAGTTTCATCAAAATCGGTTCAAAATTGTGACCTCTATAGGGTCCACAACCTTGATATAACATATTTTCACACTATACGCGTACAAACGTCGGCCATTTTGTCCGTCAATTTTGGTCCGATTTTCACGAAATTTGAACTCAACCTTCATTACCATGTAACGGTGATATAATCAAACGTTTTTTTAAATCGGATAATAATTTTGACCTCCAGAGGGACCACAAGCTAAAAAGGGCGATTTTTCGGACAATCAGGGGCCATAATTCAGGAAGTTACGATCCGATGGGCGCAAATATCGAAAGGAACCAAGATTTTGGGGTTATAGACATGCATGTCAAGTTTCATCACAATCGGTTCAAAAATGTGACCTCTATAGGGTCCACAAGCTAAAAACATGATATTTCGCACAATCAGGGGCCATAATCCATGAAGTTCCGATCCGATACATGCCAATATCGAAAGGAACCAAGATCTTATGGGGATAAACCTATATTTCAAGTTTCGTCAAAATCGGATAGGAATTGTGACCTGTAGAGGGTCCACAAACAAATTGTGGACGGACGGACGTCCGGACGTCCGGACGGACAGGGGCGACGACATAATACGTCCACATGAAAATGTGGGCGTATAAAAAGGAATAAGCTGTTGTCTTAAATCTTTATATAATGGACAGCAAAGTAACTAATGATATTCGTCTTCAACGTTATTTAAATTGCATAATTTACAAATTCTATCATTTCTGTTAATTGTATCGTATGTGATAAGCTATGTGATACACATCTAAATTTGGATAGAGATACACAGTAATTATGATTTGAGATATTTGATAAATATTCTTTTTGTGATAAGGCAATGTTGAGAGGGTTATAATAATTTAGTTTTGAATATTTCAACCGATCTTCATTCCATTCCTGTGTATACTGATCGCTTATTCTATGTTCAAGTTCATCATATACATGTACAGGTAACCCAACATATTGATCATCAAAAGCGCACACGGGACGTCGGTTTTCGTCCCATCCGAACGACTAAAAACTGGCCTTATCAGGTCCACCTTCGTGCACCTTTAGGTCAATTGGTTGATCCCGATAGCATGTCTTGGATACTCACCATAAACAATATTTTCATTTGAAATGAAATGGGGTTAAACGTCCTACTCTTCTGCACCTAACCTGGGCTAATGGAAGACGGGCATTATGCCATACAGTGTGCTATGAGCGAATTTTTGTCTGGAAAGGGCAGTTGAAATTCGATATTAAAGTAGGTCGTAGCGACCTACTTTAATATCGAATTTCAACTGCCAATAGATCTTTTGTGTGCACGCAAATGTGTACACGGGACGTCGGTTTTCGTCCCATCACTGACAAGGGGAAAACACGACGATAAACATATATGATTTGAGTTGGGATATTAGTAGATTGATTATTATTATGTATTTGGGTAAACTGTGATGTTGATGGTAATCAGTGAAGATGCGAAGGAATTCTAAATTACGATAGATATATTGAAAGCATACATTAACATACATATCAACATATAAAACTGACTCTCCTTTGAAATATAGATTCTTAATTTTATGGGTCGTTAAATGCAAATCTAACCAAATGAATTTTTCAATCCTATCTATGTAATGGTCAGGTGTAGCAAAACAAAACCAAATGCTGAAAAAGCACCCTCGCCTAGTCGAGATTAGGCTTCCATACTTAACCGAAGACTGCTCGATCATGCGCAGTGATTGACTTCCGAGTCGACAAAGCGAAATAATTGCATTTCGGTGGCTTGTTGACTTGTCGGGTTGTGAAGTCGACAAAGCGAAATAATTGCATTTCGGCGACTTGTCGCTTTGTCGGGTTGTGAATAAGTCGAAGGCGACAAAGCGACAAGTCGACAAAATTGACCCGACAAGTCGACAAAATGAGGACGACGATTGTCGGGTTAGTTTGTCGCGTTGATTTTGTCGACTTGTCGCTTTGTCGCCTTCACAACCCGACAAAGCGACAAGTCGACGAAATGTAATTATTTCGCTTTGTCGTGCCGCGACTTATCGCCTTCACAACCCGACAAGTCGACGATGTAGAATGGCCGCTAACAGCCACCATACTTATCATCCAAACAAATATTCTACGAATATTAGTCTGGATGGGTCCTCAAAATTTGACAGAAAGTCGGTCATTGTCTGGATTACCCAGTCTTTCAAGTTACCACGTACTGAATCTATCAAAACATATCGCTTGTCAACAATGACACTCTCTAAAATTTTGTTTTAAAGGTTTTAATTCATTGAAATGGTAATTTTCTCTCGTCATGAATCAAATTATGGCTTCTCACAATCTCCTTAATCGCGATGCATGCTGTTGTATCGTCTCTATTTTGTTTCTAATAATAGATGTGCCAAGTGAATTGTGGGATATATTTTATCCTCGCTTTATAGAATCTATCAAAATCGACCCGGCTTCATAATATCCCTCACTTACCGAGACTTGAGCCAAAAGGTTCCATTGCCCATGCGTAACCGGGAGTTTGGTTTTTTATGTGGTAGATTATCCAGTAATTTTCGTCAATAATTGAGAACCGACCCAGACCCTCCGTGCGTTGAAGACTAGGGGGTTCTGGGTGACCGAGACTAATTTTACCACAGGATTGAGGCCAAACTGATCCCGCAGTGAATATTCGCTTGGCCGCTACAATCACTGATAAGCATGACATCGACGAGGCTTAATAAGTACGGCATATTAACTTTTTTACTCAGACATATTAAATTCTCAAACATTTTTTTGAGGTAACAGAAAAACAAATAAACACGTTTGAAGTAATTGAAGTTAAAAAATATTTCCTATTAAGTGTAAATGAGTATTAAAATGAGTAAAATGCGTCATTTTGCCCGAAGCAGTTAGGTGTTAAGTAATCATTGCACGAGCCGTTGAGCCAATGACTGCAGTCAACGCACGTGCTTTGGACACTATCTGTTACAGAGTTAATTCGTAAGTAATTCTCTGTGAAACAGATTGGATTGAGGCAATCAACATGGCAAACTATAAAAAATTTGCTTGACGACCGTTCTTGAAATAAAATCACGTGATTGGTATGGCTAATCCATGCCTTTGACAAATAACATAAATTGAAAGTATATTCTATATTTAGCAATTAGGTTACTGTCGGACACCTTTCTTTCTCTAAGATGCGTAAATATGATTGTGCCATGGGAATAACGGATAGATTCAAAGAGCCATACATGTAAAAACATATTTTCCACAACTGGAATTTCGTATAAAGATCCGTTTTTTGACATTTTAAACCCTCGCCACCAATCCGCACCCTCTCTCTAAATTTTAGTACCGGCTAATTCAAAGTGCCCAACAAATAATGAATATACATGTAGTAGGCAAATTAAAGAAGTGAAAGGGTATACATTGTACACGAACGTGCTTTTCACTGATATATGTAACATTGTATCGTATTATGCATCCTCGGTTACCCAGTGTACTCATTCCGTTCTACTCCACTATACCCTGGGTTAATCTTTTGGGTTTCCACAATTTCAAACTATCTAATTGTAGTTAGAGTGTATGAACCAATAAAAAACAGTTTACAAACCAGGGGCCTGTTTCACGAAATTTTAACTAAGATAAAATCAAATTTTTAGTAATTTGATTGGACAATATTAGATTAATTTTAGTTCTTAGCCAATCAAAATTGAAGTATCTACTAAAATTTGGTTTTTATCTTCAGTTAAAATTTCATGAAACAGGGCCCGGTCCTACGTAGTCTTTAGCGTCATTTTTTTACGTCGTAGAACTACATTGTTTACAAACAATATGGCGGCTTGTTTGATCGATTATGAGAAAGTTTGTAAAAGATTTAATATAAAAGAATTGACATGCACACAAAAAGATGCAAGGGAAAGTTCTGTCATAAAATTCTTAAATGGCACCGATTTTTCTAATACGCGGTAGGTATTTTTTCTAATGACATATTTGCAAAGTGTGCAAGAACGGACTGAGCATTCTCCACGCAAGTCTCGCTCTATCAAGCATTCGACAGGGAAGACAACTCTGTTTGGGAGATTGCGGACTGAGGTCACCATGTGTGGGGAATTCTTTGTTGAGAGTTACTTACCATCACCTATTACCTTTCCAAGTAACGCTTATGGGATTGGACGATAAAAATATCAAATTTTAGTGCAAAGACATGGCCATTTGTTCCTCTGTAGTGAAAAGCATTTTGCCCAACGAAAATTTGGGGAAAATTTGGAGGTGGGCAAGAGTCCAGAATTAACATTGCAGTAACATGGTGGTCTGCCTCCATAGGGTTTCCACGATTTCAAATTATCTTTTCTTTATAGCTTCACATTTATTTTTGCAAAATTATTATAATACAGAATCAAAAAAAAATTATTGCAGAACAGAAGAAATGGTGACCCTTTAAAGTTATGTACTGTTTTGAATGCTGGGATGCAGATCAGGTCCATGGGCCTTTTGTTCTAGAATTGAAGACTCTTTCTTAATTTTGTCAAAATGTGCGTTTTGCAAAAAGATTTAAAGAGTTTCAAACAAGCCTCATCAAAAATATTCAAAATATTGGGATATTTTTCAAAAATTGACTTTATTTTACCCTTTTTTTACAAAATGACCCATTTTTTGACACTTTATATGTCTCAAAATGCCAATATTTCCCTATTTCTTGGAAACTCTGAGGTGAAAGGCATTTATTTCTAGAAACCTTGACCAGTATACAAGAAGACAAACTGCAAATTGGTTGCATTGAGGGTAACTGTAAGGAACTATAATGAAACTTGTAAGCCCACCTCCTAAAAATGTTGCTGTAATAACAAATCCAACCTGTGTCCACATAAGTAATACTGTTGATGGAATATGGCTAAAAGCCACATTTTTCTATCCCTGATTTGTATACATACATATAAATACAGGTACTTGTAAGAAATATGAATCATTTATTAAAATATGGATTGATAAATGTAAAATAAATGCTGTATTTAGTTGACAACCAGCCACACCAACAAAAGGGTCAGAAAGCACTATTTATTTTTTAAAAAATGGGAATATTTCAGTATTTAAAACACTTTAACAATCAGAGGTATCCTTGGAATTACATAGTGTCAATATTTTGTGGAAGCAAGTTGTTTTAATCTTTACATCAATTTCCTGACAAAATGAGGTGGAAAAAGGGAGTTATGACATAATTCATTGCATAAAAGAAGTATGAAAAGGCTATTAATTAATATTTCATTGCTCTGTAAGTGCCACATTTTAAAGGGACAATAACATTCTTGCTGGCTTGGTAGCTCCAGAAAATAAATAATACCCTTATTCTAAGTACTAGATGTTTAAATGTCCTATCTGTTGTGTAAATTATCCATTACAACCTATTTTATTTGTCCAGAGGGTTCGAAAATATTTTAGAATCCAAGTCACATTTGAAAAGGTTTACGTTAGACTTTTCAAATCAATTGGTTGAATTTTTCCAAATTTTTAAATTAGGTGTGTTAAGATGAAATTTATATCATCATTTAATTGGAATATTCTAAAATATTACGATTTGTTGACCAGAATGAAGATTGGGACATATTTTTCAGTTACAACAAGAGTGTTATTGGGGCTTTAAAAGATCACCACAAATAATAGATTTACATCAAAAATGTCAAACATTAAGCTGCAAAGGACACATCTACAACATATCCATTTTGGGGTGTGGATTCATTTGGGAAAAATGTCATAGAATAATATGTTTGGCCATAAACAAAGATAGGCTGGCACTGCCAGGCAGGATACGCCCACATTTTCGAGAGATGGATAGAGAACAAGCAATACCGAAAGTGATTTTTCCTACATCATTAAGTTAGAATTTGATATGTGCAAATATCGAAATGAATTAAGATCGTTGGGTTATAAAGGTGCATTTCAGTAGGCTTCAAATTCGACAGGGCATCATGTTGCTAAGTGGGTAAGAAATTAGAACTCAACCTTCCGTAGGGTGTAACGGTGATAGAGTCAAACGTTTTTTTAAATTGGATAACAATTGTGACCTCCAGAGGGACCTTAGGCGATTTTTCGAACAATCAGGGGCCATAATTCAGGAAGTTACGATCCGATATGCGCAAACATGGAAAGGAACCAAGATCTTTGGGTTATAAACATGCATGCCAAGTTTCATCAAAATCGGTTCAAAATTGTGACCTCTATAGGGTCCACAACCTTGATATAACATATTTTCACACTATTCGCGTACAAACGGCGGCCATTTTGTCCGTCAATTTTGGTTCGATTTTCACGAAATTCGATCTTAACCTTCATTAAATCGGATAATAATTTTGACCTCCAGAGGGACCACAAGATAAAAAGGGCAATTTTTCGGACAATCAGGGGCCATAATTCAGGAAGTTACGATCCGCTGGGTGCAAATATCGACAGGAACCAAGATCTTTGGGTTATAAACATACATGTCAAGTTTCATCAAAATCGGTTCAAAATTGTGACCTCTATAGGGTCCACAACCTTGATATAACATATTTTCACACTATTCGCGTACAAACGGCGGCCATTTTGTTTGTCAATTTTGGTCCGATTTTCACGAAATTTGAACTCAACCTTCATTACCATGTAACGGTGATATAATCAAACGGTTTTTTTTAATCGGATAATACTTTTGACCTCCAGAGGGAGCACAGGCTAAAAAGGGCGATTTTTCGGACAATCAGGGGCCATAATTCAGGAAGTTACGATTCGATGGGCGCAAATATCGAAAGGAACCAAGATTTTGGGGTTATAAACATGCATGTCAAGTTTCATCACAATCGGTCCAAAATTGTGACCTCTATAGGGTCCACAAGCTAAAAACATGATATTTCGTACAATCAGGCGCCATAATCTATGAAGTTCCGATCCGATACATGCCAATATCGAAAGGAACCGAGATCTTATGGGAATAAACCTATATTTCAAGTTTCGTCAAAATCGGATAAGAATTGTGACCTGTAGAGAGTCCACAAACAGGGGCGACGACATAATATGTCCACATAAAAGTCTTAAAAATTCATGGAATCTTTTATGTAACTATTTGTTTGTGCAAAATAAAATGCTCGGTTACAATTCAAGCACAAAATCCAATTACTGTTAATTCGGAGTCAATATATTTTCAATTGAATATCCAAATATCATGTTCAAGAAAATGGCTGTGGTGGGGAGGTTGATCCAGTCTAAATTAAATGAAGACAAGAGAAATTTCCCTGCAGACACATAGATTTTACTTTCTTGAGAAGGGAAATGCAACAATTGCAGGTTTTAAAAACTTAAAATTGTGTTAAGTCTGAGGAACACCCAAGCAAAATGCAGTTCACTCATGTTTTGAAAATTCTAACATGCCTCAGCAGTACATAATTAGACAAAATTTCAAATTTCTAACAAACACATAGATACTTTTTCAATATCTGACAAACACATGGCTCCTTTCCAAGTTATTTAACAATGGAAATAAAGACATGCAAGACATTTTAAAACAGATGAATAATTCAAATTTTGACAGCAATATTGGGGGGTTATCTGAAGAATTTCTCAGACAAATAATCATGATTTTTAGGCAAAATTGAAGAAGCATACTCAAAACCTGTATCTAGTTGCCGTACATATCACGTAGCCAACCTCATAACGCCGTTATCCTTCCGCCTCAAAATCATGAATATTTATCAAAACCTGACAGAAAATATTAATTCAAACCCTCCTCGTCCATTCTAGACCAAAAAAAAAAAAAAAAATGGGCATGCAAGAGGGGACAAAAGAGACAGAGAGAGAACTGCTATAAATAGACGAACTACGGGTACCGAGATGGTGAAATTTAATGGTGGTCTGCCTCCTTATGGATTAACCCAGGGTATTGTGGAGTAGAACGGAATGAGTACACTGAGTAACGGAGGACGCGCATTGTTATGACACGGGATTTGACACGTCACGTGATATTCATATTTGCATGTCGTAGTTAATGCCCTGCCTGCGTAAGATGCTATGAAGAAAGCGCGAAGGACAGATGAGATGCTGCAGAGCGCAAATGTAAAAGTAAAAGGGAATGAGGAAAATGTAAAATGTAGACGCCAAAAACAGCATTTCCAATAAAACATTTGTCATTTGACAATGGTTAGCACGTGCGCGCTGTCTAACCTCGTGGGTAATAGCCGGGCCCTCCCCCACTGCTAAAGACCCCTACGTACAAGCGAATTATTGAAATAAAATTAATCCATACGTTAGTCCCAAAATGACATAGTCTGTGTCGCGTGGACGTTAAAACCCATCTCTCTCGGGCGCGGATCCGGGGGGGGGGGGCGTCTCCTCAGCCCCAGTGACATAGTTGATTTTTATTTTCGTTTGCTTTGTTACTGTTGTAGTTCACATATCTGCTCTTTAATAGATGATACAAACATGATTTTCGCATTGTCTCCACCCAAGCTATTGCCCTTTTCTCCACCCCACCCCACCCTCGACACAATCCTGGATCCGGGCCTTTGTTTACGACTACTGAGCTCATCGATTATCATCTCATCTTCCAGTAGGGCTAAAACTGAGTTTCTCTTGGCCATGAACTGCGGGTCCCCTTAAACCACGGGGATCTTGGCCTGGGATACCTAGGCCCATTTCTAAGCTGGACTTTGTTCATCGGTTTTAGGACTTTGTGATGATCCTAGGCGTAAAAGGAATATCTATGGAAAGGCTCTGTTTATGGGGTCGGGCATGCACCAAAAACAACAGGAATCATCCTTACTGTATATGGAATAAGTATGTAAAGTTTTCAAGACGATCTAATAATAATTGTTGCCTGTAGGCGACACACAAAGAGAAATAGACGTGACTCTGTCCTTGAGGGTTGGGCATGTACCAAAAACAATAGTGATGATCCTTAAGCCTTAAGGGATAAGTATGAAAAGTTTAAAGTGGATCCGTTAAGAAGTGCGGCCTGTAGATGGCAAACCAATACAAACTATGGATGCACCCAAAACAATAGGGATCATCCTTAGGGTATAAAGAATCGGTATGTAAAGTTTCAAGACGACCAGTTAAGAATTGCGGTCTGTAGGCGACACAGACACTCACATACCTATACATGTATAAATATGGTGTAAATGAAGGACTTTGACTGGATCCTCTTACCAATCGAGGTCTTGATATATTGTCGTCACACAGATCAGCAGTGAATATTCGCTAGGCCGCTACAATCAATGATAACGATGACATCGACGCGACTTAATTAGTCCCCCATATTAACTTTTTTCTTTCGACAAATTAAATTCTAAAACATTTTTTGTATCTATGCATCATTTTGCCTGGGGCAGATACGTCTTATGTAAACAATGCACGAGCCATTGAGCCAATGATTGAAGCCGCGTGGTGTCAGTGCACGTGTTCAAGACAGTCATGTGTGACAGAGATAATTCGTAAGCACAGGCACTTGAAGGGATTAAAATAAAACTTCTTACTACTGCTTGACTATATAGTATAGTATAATAAAGGTAATTCAGACGCCATCTTTGTTATGACGGGTTTACAATACTCACTAGTTCTAAGACTTTCCATCGTTTTAAATGCCAACGAGACTTATTTGATCATTATACACCCTCCAATGTAGTCTTGGTCATTTAACAGCGTTATTAATTACAAATCAAACTTAAAGTGTGTTTACTTGGCGATTGATATCTTGAACGGACCGGAATTACGACGAAATGAGGTCAAAAGAAGTCTGTATCACCCAGTCTCTTTATAAACCTATCATTACTCGATATGTGCCTAGGAACTGGGTGATCAAGCCTCGCTCAACAGCGGCCTCACTTCGTAGGCTCTATCGTAGTTTTATTTTAATCCCTCCAAGTGCCTGTGTTCGTAAGTAATTCTCTGTGAAACAGATTGGTATTGTATTATGTAACTGAAAAGTACCACCTTTTCTGAACTCTACTAACGGTACATGAAATGATTAAGAAAGATATAAATTATACTTCAATTCATATATTTTATGCATTTGACCGTTTACTGAAGAAATGCGGACACATAGGAGTTTGCAAACAATTGGTTAAATACGACCGACCGAGTCCCTATGCTATTTAAGCCCAATCAAGGACACGCATGGTGTAAGTTGCTAACGCCGTCAAACGAGGTCCTTTGCTCTGTACTGTCATACTGCTGACTTGCCACTTATTGTGGTCTTTTACCTGTAAATAACTAAGTTTTTGTCTAACCTTTCACCACACATGGGGAAAAAATTACTGTTTAAATTAAAGGAGCTAAATAGCTAATATTTGAGACCTAGAAATTGCCACAAATGGTTCGCAACGCATATAATAATATAACATGAATGTATACAAACTGATTTACATTCAATCGTTTTCGTTTGTACTCTAATTTCAAATCAGTTATGTTCGGCGAAATACGCCAGACGTTTCAATCGAGTGGCTATTTCGAGTGTCTGGTTATTCCAGTCTACATACACCGTTTGATTTGGTGCAATGTTTCTAGCCTAGTTCCTCGAGTCTCTTGCTAGAACTGGGGCTGAAACGCATTACGGTACACGATTTTTATTTTGTTTTAAATATTGGATATCAGAAGACTTTGGACGATATTGAATTAGAGACTTACCTACTTTAAAATTGATGTATGGCACAATACCGCGATAGAACAGTCATTTATTAATGTGATCAACCCAGGATGCATATTATGTTTTAATACCGACAAATGAGGATTTACTGTTTATCGATTTCATAACCACTAAATTTATATATGGATATTAACATAATTCTTAAGTTATTTTAGAAATAGAAATTAATAAGCACTTAGCGTGGTCTGGTGAATGTGCACTGTACTGATGCTTAGGCTGGGATGATTTAAAATCCTAAAGGCTCACAAACACTTACGTCCGTTTTCCAATCCATGTACTTGTTTCCACCGAATACACTGAAAGGCCCCAGTACATCTGCATTTGACCAACATTTTCGCCCACGGAAACGCGTATATGGAAAACGAGCGTAAAGTTTGTTTGTTGCTGAAAGCCCATTATCTTGCCGGTAACAATCTGTCCAGCAAAACACCACCCGCACTACATACTAATAATTATTGATGTACAAAGACCTTACTTTAATTTTGAAACATCATTAATGAATCCTTCCATTATGGAATGTCCTTCTGTTTCCTTGAGATCTATTTTTGCATCCAAACTCCTTATCGACACACTGCGTGGTTTGGAACTAAAAATATATTATTAATTTCCATATTTGAAATAAAAGATTAATAAAACAATGTAACAAAGCAGTGGGAAGAACCCGGGGGATCCATAGAAAAGAAATCTGGATCTTTAATACACCATGTGTGCACATGAAAGCAATCTTTAGTAAATCTTCGGATTCTTATTCACAATAAAATGTGCTTCCTCTTTAGGCACATGTATAAATCCCCCCCACCCTTTGGCCTCTCTACACACCATAACCCGACAAATTCAAATAATGTATATACACAGTAAAATATATAAATATACCTTGTCAGAGGAACATCAATGTTTAAAGAACAAAGTTGAGAATCTGTCACTTCAAAATCATCATCCATGCCAATATCAAGAGGAACTAAAATATATGTAAATAAATAGGTATATTCCAAAGTCTACTAAAATATGGCATCCGCCTGGGAAACGGAAAATTCATTCAAAGTTAAACAAATTGCGACAAGATCAAAACTCCCAAAGTTATGGGTGATCTAAAAAATATAAAAGTAAACACATTATAATACCTTGGGCTGTTTCTGATAGTATGTAAGAACGATTATCAGCTCTTTCTGTCTTTTCGCCTTTCAGTCCATGGGCTAGAGATTCAGATTTTATGGTGGACAGACATCTTGGCAGTTCTCCAGTTTCAGCAGTCGCTTGTTGGGTGATATTAGTGCTTGTTGTTCGATGACACATTTTTTCAGATACATCGTCTAGTGACTTATTGGTCAAAGTCTGTAAAGATGTGCCTAAATTATTAACAAAATTCATATCAACTGACATTGACTGCTCATTATTCTCAACGACCTCGCTTAACTTAATTGGAGAACTAGGACCAGAGATGGGTGTATCTTGTGATAGGTTTGGTGAGTAAGATATCGTAAATGTCTGAGTTGGTACCACAGGGACATCTAAATCTTCATATGTTTTTTTCGTGGTTGATGGGCAGGACTCTTGTAATGATGTGGTTTCGGTTTGCCTAGGAGAACAGCTGGCTTCACTATGATAGTCTTGTTTGTCTGATTGTTCTTTAATGGATTTCGCTTCAGTTGTTCTAGATTCAATTTTTATTATTGCTTCTCTATATATATACCCTTCTCTCACTGTCACGACGCCATCGTCCACTGGCGATTGATCGCTTTCAAATTCCGTTTTCTGCTGTATATCACCCGTTGGCAGACCATGTTCAGATTTAGGAGCTTCGGTGTCTTCAACAGGACCAACAGCAGCCGGGCTTGGTTCCATCTGACTGTTATCGCGAGAGTGCAATAACTTCATAGAACCAACTTCTTCTAATTTTGGACTGTTATCGCAATCCTTACTGCCGGGTTGACTTAAATCTAATAATGGGTTTTCAACACCATATGTTGCATCTTGTATCACATTTTCTCCGTCTGAGATTAAATTATTTTCAATCAGCGGTTGAGGTTCACCATTCCCCATATATGACTCTTCTACCATTGCCCTTGTGTCCTCAATAACTCCCTCTGTTCTCTGGGTTAGTTTACAATCAAGTTCAATGCCATTACTTTGGTCCTCTTCTGCTAATATCATTGATTTATCAATTTTAGGTTCAAAACTATTCCTCTTGCATTTACTCTCCGGCATTTTGATGCCATCGTCCATTATTTTTGTCTCTCTGTCTTCCTCCATGTTCGGGAGCTCACCTCCTATTGTTTGAGGTATATCGGACTTTATTTCTGATCCATCTTCCTCGAGGACGAGTTCTTCTCCCCTTGTCCCCACCCTCGTCACTAATGCTTTCTCAATTATAGGTCCCTCCTCTATCTTTGGTTCGACTTTCATCAAATTCATATCTGTTAGGCTGGGACCTCCCGCTGTCGTTTCTGATTTGGATATCTTTGTCATGTGATCTTCCTTCACTGTGTTTAGTTTGGCTCCACTGGCCAAGCTGAATGGGCACAGTGTCGATTGAGTTCCTTGTTTAGATTCGTCATCTTCACAAATTGTTGTCTTTTGTTTTTCGTGGGTTCCAAGTTCTGGTACTACAGATTCCTGCGATGTTTGCGTTTGGCTATCGCTATCTTTAGTTTCATCTCTGAAGTTCAAGAATATGTTCAACTTTGTTTAGCTGATGTGAATGGTATTAATGACAATTTAATGCTTGTTGAATTTCAGGAATGAAATGTTGGTCTCAAGGTCCTACTATTCTACATCAATCGGGTTAATGAAGACGGGTTGCACTGTAGGTTTACAGATAAATAAAAAGCCAAAATATTTTTTAAAAAAAACATACATGCACAATGCTCCCGTAATCTGGAGAAACCTAGCAAGTCAAATTTTGGGGAAAACTGGGTTAGACCCATAAGGAATTACTGCACTTGCATTGAATAATAGTTTGTTTTTTTCTCCTTCACTAAAAAGGCTTCTAATTATTTTCATCTAAAAAGACAAAATAAAATTGGTTTTATATTCAGTAGCTTAATTCTGAAAAAAAAACAATTATCTTTTGTTTTCTCAAATCTAAATTCAACTTTTCACATTTTTCGTAATTTCGAAGGTTTCTAAAGGTCAAACTTACACTGTAATATCTCCAGAATTTTCTTGCCGAAAATGGCTGCCGACGGCCATTTTTTCCAAAATTGCGACGATTTCCGGGATTTTCAGAATCTAAGAAGGCGGAAATCGAACGTGACACGGAAAAGCATTTTTCAAAGACTATGTCATTCTGAACATCATTTTGGCCCTAATAATGAATTTGATCTCTAGATATAGTTTGAATTGGTGAAATAATCCCCTCCAACCACCGCTAAGGTGTTAAAGGGTCATATTGTCTGGCATTTTGAATTTTACTATGATCTAATTACCCCACAACATAATGAACAATCTTAGTGTTTTCCTTGACTCCATCTTGGATTTCTAAAAAACTCAAGGATGACCAAGGTTCACCCGGCACATTTTGAAAGATGACACCCTAGACAACTAAAAAACTTTGTATACGATTTCCAGACTAATAGTGTGGTGAATATACTCCATCGGAACTTCATCTTCAGTCATTACCTTCCGCCCTTTTCAACCAAAGGTAGATCAGTGTCATCCTAAACATCATTTTGGCCCTGATAGTGAATTTTATGAGTGCAAAATTTATTATCCGGCCCAAAATGATGTTCAGAATGACATAATCTTTGTAAAATGCATTTCCACGTCACGAATCACGATAATAGATGATTTGGGTCGCCATGTTCGATTTCCGACAACTTGAATTCTGACAATCTCATTTAAGATAGCGAGAATCATAAGCGGCGCCGGTCTTCCTTGAAGAAGCGAGCTTACCTTGTACGCCCTCCCCTCTATAAAAGAAAATTTTGGAATATTTGACGGCTGCAAACATGTTTTCCTGCTTTTTCAGCCCGTGAACAAAGCAACTTCAAAGTGGTCTAATATAGCCTAATTAAGGTGGCTGACTCGAATTGTAATCAACCGTTTACAGTCCCCGAAGACGGGATCGTTGGGAGAAAATTCCAAACAACCAATCAATCGTCGCTGGGTTTGTGGGGCTTACACTCCCGGGGAAATATTTGAAAATTGAACCACCGCAAATGCGTTTTCTGCTAATCCATAGTCAACCCAGTACAAATTCGTGCTATTCAATTAAAAGAAAAGTAAAATTAGTGTTATTTTAGGGTCCGATGACAGTTCTTTCTACATACCTTAAAAGCATAAGATAGGCACATTACAAGCCATACCCGACCTTTTGAAGTGATCTGTCAAGCTCAAAACGTCAGATAATCCCAAAAATGTTACGGTGTAAGTTTGAGTCTGGGTGGACTTGGATGACGGGTAGAAACCGTAGAAATTCCCAAAAAATGAAAATGAAACACCCTTATGCACATTATAAAGAATTTAGTTACCCACTACTAACTATATTCCAGAACATTTGATCAAAATCAAATATAAACATCAAGCCTATAGAATCAGTACACGAAGGCCTTGATAGACGGGGGTGACAACACTAAACAGACTTTACTTATTGTGATTTGAACTTATCAAATTTATAACCAAAACGTGGAAATACGTAGGCGGTGGCACTATACGTGAACACAGTCGACTAGAAATAAACAGGCCCTAGTCTCAAAATGAGCTTACTAAATTTTTGACACGACGTTAAGTCCCATTTCATTCCAATTTATTAAATAAATAATGAAATATGATTAAAACCCGTCTCCATTAGAGCAATTGGTGCAGCAAAATGTTAAACAGCGTTTCATTATACATTAAAAAACAAACATTGGCAAAGACGTTATTTATTTTATACAATAAATTAACCAAAGGTTGCCAGGCAGGATACGCCCACATTTTGCAAGAGTTGGATAGAGAACAAGCTAAACAAAAGGCGATTTTTTGAACAATCAAGGGACATAATTCAGTTCGATCCGATATGCGCAAATATCGACAGGAATCAAGATTCTGTATTATAAAGATATACTTCAAGTTTCATCAAAATAGGATCCAAATTGTGACTTCTAGAGGGTCCTCAACCTTGATATATCATATATATTTACACTATTTGCGTACAAGGGTGGCCATTTTGTCGTGAAGTGGCCATAATTCAGGAAGTTACGATACGATATAGGGCCATTCCACAGTGAAGTGGACATTAACAGTAAATTTTTAATTGAATCAAAAATCATTGTTACTATTCTTTTCACACATGTAAGTACTTGTCTTTTATATATATGTACATAAATTTTGTAAATTTTATTTTTTCTATCATAAATTTTAGGATGAAATAGATAATCACCCGATAAATGACACATTTTTATCCATAGACATTTAATAGTTTTTTTAATTAATTGCCTTTAAGTAAGTTAATAAAATCAATGATATTTATAAAACAATAAATCTACTACATTAGGAACTAACAATAGCTATTTTTTTAATACAACGACTATTTCCATTAAAAATATTAATGTTAAATAAACCTATAGTTTTGTAAATGTCCCGTACAACATTATTTAACAATAACTTCTTTTTATTTCATAAAGAAAAGACCATAACTTTAATAAACCAAATGAAACTTTCTGAAAAAAATATGTTATAATGTTTGTCCCGTTCAACATATCGCATGTTGTACGTGACATGTTCCGTACAACACAAGATTCTACTAAGGCTTATCAACGGAGATCACTTTGGTACCAGATGATCGGGCTTTTTGAAGGTCATTTGATTGATATGAAGAAAAGGATTTCTTAATTTGATTACAGCAATACACTGTAGATGGTAAGTATCATTTAATAATAAAAATCAAAAATCGAACACCTGTCGAAGTAAGAACTAAGAAACCTCCAGCCCCCCCCCCCCATTGTATTTCTGACTTGCTGACTGAAGTTGAATTTCATAATTAATTTGTGACCCTAATTTGAATTCATAGTATTAAGTTAATCTTGACAATCTAAATTTTTTTACTTTTAGAAACAGCCAGATCCATGTATAAGTGTAGACCACAATTTACACAAATGTACAGGTACTAACAACATTTCAAACACCAATGCTGGAATATGTATGAATACAGAAATACAGGGTCCACGCCCCCCCTCCCGCCTGCTCAGCTACATAAAAAAAATTATGCCTTGCAACAATAAAATTACATCACAAAGTGATCCTACATCAATATAAAATGATTTCTCTGTTTAAAAAGTCCAATTTGTATGTATGCCTATGTATTTTATAGACGATGACAGCAGATTTCCGTGACAGAAACCTGTCAAACCACCTCCTGCAAAAATTCCTGGATCCGTCCCTGTTATCAGGTCTCATACTTTTACAAATATTTCATTATTTATTTGGTATAATTTTTTTTTAACTTGAGTTATCTCTTGTTAATATAATCTTATACCAGTAGTATGAACATATCGGGGGATATGTTTATTTTGAAATGTTTAATTGGTAATCTTTTTTGATTTTTTAGTTCAAACAAGTTCAAATGTTGTTAGAATAAATTGTTACCCATGGTAATGTTTTATCAGAGATTTTGTGTTTTGAATTCATAAGTGTTCGTACAACATAATTATTGTTGTCCTTACAACATAAAAATCAACATGCCTTTTTTGATTTGTACATACCTGTGAATATTTTTATATTGAAATATTGAATTGGTAATTTTTGTTGATTTGTTTGTTCTATTTTGTTAAAATAAATTGGTTCTAATGTGTGTTTTAGTGTCATGAATTTATAAGTGTCCGTACAACATATTAGAAACTTTTGGCAAGCGTAAATTCCTAGAACGTATCGCGTATTCGTATGGATTTTGTGTGTGACGTCATCAATGTGTGTGTATTTCTCATGCGTGAAACGGCACACGGATACGGCAGTCCGTATCGAACAGCTTTCACACGGAGAAGCTCCGTATAACATTGTCGTCTTTTTAGACGCTGAAATGTTGTATCATGGCGTTTTTATGAATCTACGTGTGTCTTAGAACTCGGAGGTGTATATTTGATGTGAATTAAACCATAGGAATTTAATCATTATTTTTGATGGGTTTTTTTCTTCATACTTTTCCCGTCTGCCTGTCTGGTTGATCTACGTGCTAGATTTAGGTAGATATGGGAACTTGCAAATCTGTAAATGATGTGATTCTATGGTAAAGGGGTATAAATGATAAATTAGTGAAACCGAAAATTGCTGTCGAGTCGAAGTCAAAGATTCTTTTTTAATAAGATGCGACATTAATTTTTTATAATAGCTGATGGTGGTGGTGATCTTGGTCGATAACTGCCATCATGCTGTATAGAACTAAGCTCAGCTCAGTGACGCATACGTACGTGACGCAAGAATCTACACTAAATTCTAAAACTACTCTGACGCAACGTGTCACGTATACGATACGAATACCTGATACGGATAGGGAAAATTCCACTTGCCAAAAGTCTTTATTATTGATGTCCGTACAACACAATAATTGGTATGCCCTTTTTGGTTGTTAAGAGCTGTCCCTTACCAGTTTAACATCTAATCTAACCGCAGATACTGGTTTTATTATCATAAATGTTTATATTTCACAGACTTTTGACTTTAATTAATATGTCTGAACAACAATGTCCCTTTTCCGTCCCGTACAACATATAACATATTCCTTAATCTTAAGTCATCTTACATTTTATGTTCATTAATTCCAATAAGATAGTAGTCTACATGGATAAACTGTCCATATACAAAAACTTAATTATTGAATATGTAGTAATTGAGTTTAGAATTATCTAATACAACGTTGTGAATGTCCCATACAACACGTATGGAATCGCCCTATACGCAAATATCGATAGGAACCAAGATCTTTGGGTTACCAACATGCATTTCAAGTTTCGTCAAAATCGGATATACTATATTTTACACTATTCGCGTACAAGCGGCATCCATTTTGTGCAGCAGTTTTGGCCCGATTTACACGAAATTCGAAATCAACCTTCATTGCGGTGTAACGGTGATATAATCAAACGTTTTTTTTTTAAAAAAAAAATCGGATAATAAATATGACTTCCAGAAAGGACCCCAAGCTAAAAATGACGGTTTTTCGTACAATCAGGGGCCATAATTCAGGATGTTACGATCCGCAAATATCGAAAGGATCCAAGATCATTGGGTTATAAACATTCACTCCCAGTTTCATCAAAATCGATTCGAAATTATGACCTCCTTACAATCAGGGCCATAATCCATGAAGTTTCGATCTGATACATCCCAATATCGAAATCAACCGAGATCTTTTAGAGATAAATCTATATTTCAAGTTTAGTCAAAATCGGATAAGAATTGTGACATGTAGAGAGTCCACAAACAATTTTAGACGGACGGACGGAAAGGGGCGACGACAATATACGGCCACATAGAAATGTGAGCGTATAAAAATTCAATGGAATTCATCTTTAACCATATCTCCTAAACATTATTCACCACCTTAGCATTTAATTTCTGTAACAACGCTTCTCAAATTTCTGACTATTATACGTGTTTTATTGTTCATAGATGAAACCCTAGTTCAATTCCCACAGAAATTACTCAGCCATCACGGCTGTTACCTATAGTCAGCTTCTTATAACTCTAAACACGTCAGCACAGATTCAAGAACACTTTTAGAGATCGATGCGAACATGTCTTTGGGCCTGACAGATATTTAAATATTCTTAAAAAATTTTCGTAAAACTTTCCACTTGTTCAGCATTGTATAGGTGTACAGTAAGTCTTCTAATTAGAATTTGAGAAGTCCTGTTTCCAGATTGCAACACAGGCCCTAAACCATTTTTTAAATTTTAATTCTGTAACTAATAACCTATGTTTTTTAATACGCCAGACAAAATCTTTTTTTTCTGTTGGAAAGAGGATTTAATGCCCACTGAACACAATGTTGATCATTTCGGGAATTTACATGAGGTACATCGTTTGTATAGTTTAGCATTGGGAGACCGGAGGAACCGCACCGGGTTAGGTAGACGACCTTTCTCCTTCACGGGGGGTTGGGATGGCCTAGTGGTCTGGAGTGCCGCTCTTCGACCTCTAGCTGGCCGGTCACCTCTGGCTTGCGGCTGTGGTTTCGATCCCTGGTGTGAGCGTATGTGGCATGGAGATATGTGGCATGTAGATAGGGGCACCTTCTCAAACTCGTGGGTTTCCTCCGGGCACTCTGGTTTCCTCCCACTGCTAAAGACCCCTCCGCGCAAGTGAATAATTGAAATAAAATTAAACCATATGTTAATCCCACAATGACCTAGTTTGTGTCGAGTGGACGTTAAACCCCATTTCTCTCTTGCTCTCTTTACTCCTTCACGTGTACCATCGTGGGATTGAAACCACAACACATGCATCCATAAAAGAACCCATCCTGCGGCTCTACCACTTCCAACACACCCTTCAGTCTAAAAATATTTCGTCGTTCTCTTGCTGATCATATCCGAACTATGCACTTTGTACTAAATCTGATCGATCACACCCACAGCCCCAACCACCTCTTTAAATTTATAAAATGCGCACCTAAGCACCGATTCTATTGCTTTAGGTTTATCTTCCATAAGCTTTCTCTTCTTGGTGGTAAATACTGGCACAATCTTCTGAGGTTCAGTCGACTTATTTTCAGATGATCTGAAATAAAATATGGATCAGTATGGAATCATAACAGGGTCAATAACTATAGGCTGAGCATTTGTTATACATGAAACTGAGAATACGTTTGGTAAAAGGTACCTTGCAAAGAGCAAGGGCTAGAACCATGACCGAGTGTCTAATTTTTTTTTGGGGGGGGGGGGAGGGGGGGGCTTTATAGATTCTTGTAGACTCAATACTTTAAGAAAAGGGTAGAATATAGTAACCCGGAATGCCAAATACTCTTCGCAATGTTTATGTTCATAAATCAAAGAAAAGAAATCAAGGCTCGCTAAAGAAGATCAGAATGACCACATCCAACAGACTGGTGGGGCGAGGCCATTGTAGACTATAATTTAAATTATTACTTGCCTCATTTTCCAGATATGTACGGAAGCCTCCTGGTGCCACGATTTTATTTTTTTTTTAGCTTAATTGTGACTTTTTATCTCCTAATTAGGACTTTTTTTATCTCCTAATTAGGACTTTTTATCTCCTAATTAAGTAAAACGGTAGTATTTAAATGAGTAAGTAAGTTTTTATTCTTTGAGTCATACGACTCATCAGATACATAAATATATACAAACATTTACAAACGTATTTCCAATATAGAAAGTTGTACAATGTAGAGAGTTGAACAATGTAGGCTAAATAAAGTCGATTATCGAGTTCTTTAAATGTTTGTCTCTTTTTTTAAAAGATAAATACAAAAATATACCAAGGTTACACAATCTTTGAAATTGTTGGCTTTCAACAGCTGGATCAGTTTATATACACTTGGATTTGTAAAATAATAGGGTTTAATATAACGTTTGCGAATATCATTAAAAAGGGGGCATACTAGAATATGATGTGTTTTATCCTCAATCTCAGCTAGGCTACATAATTCACAGAATCTTTTTTGTCGTTCAATATTTTTGTACCTACCAATTTCTATATTTAGACTATGTGCAGATAGTCTAATTTTTGCAATATTTTTAATATATTTAGAATGTGATGGTAATGGTGTATATATCCCCTATAGGGGCTATTTTCACAAAGACGTACAAATAACGAAAAAAACCGGTTTACCCAATATATGATATAAAATTTTCGTAACCGTCCAAAAAACTTATATATTGTACATCAGCATGGAAGTCCCTTCTTTGGGAAAATATTTTGACAAGGTCATTAATCAAAATAAAATCAGAATATCAAATTATGTGGTCAAAATGTCCATTCCGTTAGGTGGTAAAAATTCTCAGTCTCAACTTCGAACTTGAAAATCTGCTTTTAAAATTGAAAGTTCAATAAAACTTACAATGCTTTTCAATAAGTCATCCAATAGAGCTGAATAAAATGTTATATTAGCTATTTAAAGAAGAAATAGAAATCAGCTATATCAAATATTATTTCTGTCAAAATTTTGAGAACAATTTGTCTTTTCCGTTAATATGCTTTGTTAGTGAGTTAACCATATGCTACATTATCAAGTGTGTCGCTAGGTGTCACTATTAAATCAAAGACAGGGTTAGGTCAAGCAGGAAAATACCACATAATAGAAAGAAACAGTTTATAGTAAGGAAAATACAAACAATTAAGTTGACCGCACGTGGTTGTTGCACAATATAGTATGTCTCTTCTGTTGGTCTCTTCCCACTCGGCATGCCTCGACAGATTCCGAAACCTACATCTAGACTCGGCTGTACGACGAATTCCGCCATACTGGAACTACTTTAAAGGTCCCGGATGAAACATGGTTGCGCCCATACCGAACACAAATTAGCGACCTATTCGGCTAGCGATCTATTCGACCGATCCAGCTGGCAACTTGTTCGTTGGCAACCTATTCAGAATAAAGACAACAGTCGCCCAAAATTACCTTTCCCTGTGTTAATATCATGCATGTTTATGCAATGTGAATGAGTTCAGGCAGTCAAAGCATGTCTTTTCTGTTATAAATAATGATAATGGAAAAGACTCCTTGCATTGAGATAGACAAAACCAAAAGGTATTTTTTTTTTAAAATTATAATCCGTTATCATTTTCTAATATATTTCTAATGGTATTCAAACATTTATTTCGACAACTAGAGCCAGGTATGTCTTTACTGTTTACACGGTCTTTTACATGGTAATAATTGAAAAGACATTCTTACAAATTTGATTTTGTGACATTTTTGTTATTTGTAAGAGTCCTGCATGACTATTGCATAACATCCTCTTGAGTTATAAGCCTAAAGAATATACAGTGAAAATAATGATTTTAAATTTTTGTCTTTTCCGTTATGTCTTTACTGTTTACACGGTCTTTTACATGGTAATAACTGGAAAGACATTCTTACAAATTTGATTTTGTGACATTTTTGTTATTTGTAAGTCCTGCATGACTCTGTCACTGTATTCTTTAGGCTTATAACTCAAGAGTCCTGCATGACTATTGCATATATACATCCTCTTGAGTTATAAGCCTAAAGAATACAGTGAAAATTTCCATAAAAATTCATAATTACTTTTCAAAATTTGTCTTTACCGTTATTTGTACGTTTTTGTGAGTTCATATGTTAGTCCCGATATGACCTAGTTTGTGTTGAGTGGGCGTTAAACCCCATATCTCTCTCTCCACAGTCAAGAGTCCTGGAACTCAAGATGGCCTACGGCTACGGTACAAGATTTAGACATAATAACGAAACTTACTGTGTAGAACTTGCCTCCTCAACCCCAGGAGTAACAGATGAACTTTGTTTCCCTGTAAAACATTATAAAAAAGTCTAAGATTATTTAGCTAAAGGGAGCTAACTACATAAGTGGCAATGCCAATTTTGCATTATTGTGATTTATAGAAACGTAACCCGGCCTTCGAACACTGTACATTGTTCGACTAGGTTGCACAGGAATTGGAAAAATCTGAAAACCCTTCTTGTTTCTAACATATTGACAAAATCAGAGAGCAGGGGGGTCTAAGACTTCATTACAATTTATAGTTATACAGAAGGGAAAGGGGCTGCTAGGCCTAGTTAGTTTACAATTCCAGAGCTAGAGTGTGTATTCGCTACACTTTACTTTATTTGCCAGTTACTTTCACACAAATCTTTTCGCGTTTTTTATGGCGGTATATTAGTGCCAAAATTCTAACATGCTTTCGTCTAATTTCTTACTTCTATTCATGTAATTTCTAACCTCCATTCATGTAACTTCTAACTTCTATTCATGTAATTTCTAAATTAAGACAATGTATAATTCAACTTCTTTATTTGTTCAATGTAAATATCAATTCAATTTCATCTTATTTCTAATATTGGGGCGAAAAATGTCTACTTCATTGTGGTGTTACATGTTAAGCATGAACGGCAAACAAATTTAGAATTTTGATACATCTACCTAGCAACCATCATTATGACATCGTTTGGTGTCGCCACCGTGTGCTCAGTTTGGGAATTCAGCACCTGATATAAGGGACCATTCTATTGATACAAACGACTCCCTCTTCGTCAGATTGAGTGGCTTGCCTGAGTGTTAAAATTGAAAACAACATCGGGAGAGAGAGATGGGGACATGGGGTTTAACATCAACTCGACACCAACCAGGTCATTTCGGTATTAAAGGGACAATAACATTCTTGCTGGCTTGGTAGATCCAGAAAATAAATAATACCCTTATTCTAAGTGCTAGATGTTATAATGTCCTACCTGTTGTGTAAATTATCCATTACAACCTATTTTATTTGTCCAGGGGGTTCGAAAATATTTTAAAATCCAAGTCACATTTGAAAAGGTTTACGTTAGACTTTTCAAATCAATTGGTTGAATTTTTCCAATTTTTTAAATTAGGTGTGTTAAGATGAAATTTATATCATCATTTAATTGGAATATTCTAAAATAATACGATTTGTTGACCAGAATGAAGATTGGGACATATTTTTCAGTTACAACAAGAGTGTTATTGGGGCTTTAATATACTATTTTGTTAATTACAAACCATATTGTTTATAGTTAATAAACAAAAACAAACATTTTGGGGACAGACCACGTTTATTTAAACTATGACTTAGTTTATCAACCAATGTACTTTTCTGCATCAATGAAGACAGGCATATGTTATGCCGTGTAGGCCTATTACGGGGTAAATTTTTCCAATTTTTTAAATTAGGTGTGTTAAAGTGAAATTTATATCATCATTTAATTGGAATATTCTAAAATAATACGATTTGTTGACCAGAATGAAGATTGGGACATATTTTTCAGTTACAACAAGAGTGTTATTGGGGCTTTAACACCGTTCAATTGTATTTCAATAATTCGCTTGCGCGTAGGAGTGTTTAGCAGTGGGAGGAAACCGGAGGACCCGGAGAAAACCCACGAGGTTGGATAAGGCAGGTCTGCTCCATGTCACGTAAAAACGGGAAATCGAAACCACGTCAGTTTATTCAATGACAGACCTTATGTTACAGCGTGCACGTGCTAACCATTCGGCCATCCTACCCTCTAAACAACATTGAACGTGATATAAATGTATGATTTGCAAATATTATTTCGAATACCGTGGCTAAGTGGGTAAGACGCAGGCTCGCTAGGCTGTGGGTCGGGAGTTCGATCCCTGCATTGGTCGAAAAAAGTTCATCCAGATTTTCTGGCGTGGTTCCCCCTTATTAGTGTCTTGTCGTTCCGATGGGATGAAAACCCGAGGTTCCATGTACATGTTGGCGTGCACGTAAAAGATCCCGTGACCGTTAGACTTCGATATAAGTCCACGTCGTAGATCCGCTCTCCGGGCAATATTTCCCTAAAGCACATTGTATGGCGTATGTCCGTCTCCATTAGCCCGGTTCGGAACAAAACAGTAGGGCGTTAAACCCTCTTTCATTTCATTTCATTTTCTATTTCAAATATAAGCTTAACGGGATTTGGAGAATTTTATTTTATTTTTTTTTTACGGTTGAGCCAATAATTAATATCTATATATGCAGTTGGTCTATATTAACACAGGGTATAAATGTTATGGATAGGCCTACACAGATACTGAGTTTAATACTAAGTGACCTCTCTCTCTCTCTCTCTCTCTCTCTCTCTCTCTCTCTCTCAGCACTCCTTCCAACCTTCAACCAAACGAAGAATGGGTCGTTTATACCAATTATGGTCCCGATCAGGTGCGCAATCATCCAATTGAGCACACAGTGGCGACACCAAACGATGTCATAATGATGGTTGCTAGGTAGAAGTATCAAAATTCTAAATTTGTTTGCCGTTCATGCTTAACATGTAATACCACAATGAAGTAGACATTTTTCGCCTCAATAATAGAAATAAGATGAAATAGAATTGATATTTACACTGAACAAATAAAGAAGTTGAATTATACATTGTCTTAAATTAGAAATTACGTGAATGGAAGTTAGAAAGAAGTTACATGAATGGAGGTTAGAAGTTACATGAATGGAGGTTAGAAATTAGACGATAGCATGTTAGAATTTTGGCACTAATATACCGCCATAGTTTTTATGGCAAACCATTTACCTCCTCTATCCACCTTTCATTTTAATTAAGTTAATCAAGTAAGTTTCAGGAAGTGGAAAACAGAGGCTTTCTTCTAATGATGTTCCCGCAAAAATCTAATTTCTTCCAAAGAAGAACGGACATATTTATTGATCAGAGTGATCCCCCTTTGATGGATTTTTGCCTTGGATCTCAGACTATACCAGAGCCTTCTAGGCGTATGGACTATACCGAACTTTTTTTTATTTAGTTAATATAATTGTCCCCATTTTGCGTTCAGTGGTTTTATTTAAACACTCATGCGCCTGAACCCATAATTTTATCGATATTAGGATATTTCGGGTTCGTTGCTGCGTAGCCTACCCCGCGGTGGCCGTAGTAGGCCTATGACTAGTACTGTAGTAGCCTACTAGTACTAATAGTAGGCCAACTACCGCGGTAGCCCATTTCCTAGGCCTAATAATAATTAAAAAACTTTATATTCTTGCAAATTGTTAATAAATCAGATTAAATGGGTGGGGATTAACGTCGTATATTTCTGCAATCACTGGGCTAATGAAGACTGATATAAGCCTACGTCTTGCAGTGTGTCCGGACAGCGGCGCTACGAGTGTGATGGTGTGTGTGCGTGGGTGTGTATGTGTGTGTGTGTGGGGGGGGGGGGGGGGCTACTCGCATTTCGAATTCCAACTGTCACTGGACTGGGCCAAGGTTTTTTGTCCCGTCCGAAAGACTAGAGTGATATTCAAACTTTTATATAAAATATAAATATAAGCAAAAATTGATTAGGGCTATTCAGGCCTGTGATAACATTATACAAAGGCATGATCTGGGTGTGCTCTTTTTCAAATGACTGATTTGCTTTAATTGGCTAACGATAAATGAAAATATATGAATATATGAACGGGTTAACTCCCACTATTTTATTCATTAAAGATGCATACACCATGTTCCAAAGACTTATCTCCTAGTTGAAGAAATGATTCGAATTTATCCGAGGGGGAAAAAGTTCAGGCGATAAATTTCAGTAATGCACATTATATCTGTACTCTTGAAAACAACACAAACTAATAATAGTTCAAACTCTTTATGTTGATATCAAATAGGAACTGTATTACACTGTATACTAAAATCTATCTTACATATGTATTCACATATGGTTCCGAGGAACTAATTAACTGGACATAAGTAGAAAATTCTGAAAGAATAAAATTAACAATCATAAGCCAAATGAAACTCATTCGGAAAACGTCAACATTGATAATAATCTCAATGATTGAAGGGGGATAACTCTTGTTCAACTAATGACTCATTATATATATTCAGCGGCGATTTTAGGTTTTATAACATACGTCTACATATTCACAACTAATTTGCTTATAAGACTATCAAATCGAACAGAATATATAATACATGATCTAACCCTAATGTTACAAAGCTAATACATAGTATACCGTTGATTTGTATGAATTAATGGTGACTCTTAAACAGTGAACAATAATACCTGGTCATCAGACTCACTTTTCATAACAGATAATGACAGATACTGAACAAAATACATAATTCATACTATAATATGATTCACTGAATATAATTATAACAATATATTTCTATGTACCTGAAGGGTTTTATCTCTGAACTTTAGAAATCAACATTGTCATCAACAGAAATTGGATGGGCGACTTAGCAGAAAAGATGGCGGCAAAACACAGCCTAATAGTCATGCGCTTGCAAAGCATGCGGAAAACATTAGCGACATCTCATTAAAGGGACAATCCTGCAACTGAGGACAATAGCAACTAACAATGAACTATAAAATATATTAAACTAATCAAATATTCACAACAATCCTCCCAGGGAAAACTTGGAGTGTACTTAGTAAGAATAGGAAGTAACTTAAAGCTAAATGCAATACTACAAACATCACATTGCTTCTAAAACTGGGCAACATTTTTGAACTGATCGTTTATAATCTCCTGAGTTTGTATGGACTTTCAAGTTACGCACTACACCATCAGATCCCGGATACACCTCAATAATACGCGCAAGTTGCCACTTTCCACGAGACACATTTGGATCTGCTAGTAGCACAATATCATTAATCTGTAATTGACGCTCCTTTCTCTGCCACTTTGATCTTCTCATTAAAGTTGGAAAATACTCTTTTACTAATCTAGTAAAGGTTCGCGACACAATCGATTGAACAAATTCAAAGCGTTTATGTAAATTCTTGGTTTCTTGAAACGGTCCTTGAGGAATTTCTGTAGTCGCTCTCCCAAGAATAAAGTGGTTTGGTGTAATAGGTTGAAAGTCATTCGGATCACTTGAAGAATAAGTAATTGGTCTGCTGTTGACCAAACATTTCACTTCTGCAAACACAGTTGACATTTCATTCCATGATAATGTCTGCTCTCCAACTGAAATTTTCAGGGCATTTTTTACCTGTTTTATTAAACTTTCAAACATACCGCCTTGGTGTGGGCTTAAGGGGGTATTAAATTTCCAGCAAACCTTGTGAAGTAAAGCAAAGTCTTCGATTTGTTTTTTACCCTCCTGGACTAACTGCTTTAATTGCTTTTGTGCCCCAACAAAGTTAGATCCATTGTCCGAAATAAAAATACTTGGCCATCCATGTTGTGCAGCGAATCTCCTCACAGTGTGTAAGAAGGCCTGGGTAGATAAATTTTCCACGATATCTAAATGTATAGCTCGAACAGTACCACAGGTGAAAATAACACCCCAAGCTTTAGTACATTTGTTCCTTGATACCTTCAAATTAAATGGGCCAAATAAATCCACTCCTGTTACAGAAAAGGGAGGGGAAAAGGGTTTGAGTCTGTCTGCAGGCAAATCAGCCATAAGGGTAGAATGGACAGGTTGACGCAGTTTTCTGCATGTGACACAGTTTCTAATTACACCTTTAACAATACATCTGCCACGAACTATCCAGAATTTTCTTCTGATGTCACTTAAAGTTCTCTCTGAGCCACAATGACCATTCTTCGCATGACAGTCTCGAACAATAAGTTTTGAAATATAACAGTCTGGAGATAAAAGAACAGGATGAATCTCACTGTATTCTAATGGTGATTTTCTTAGGCGACCACCGACTCTCACAATTCCATCCTTCTTAAATGGAGCCAAGTCACGATAACGATTTCCCCAATCTATAAGTGAACTCTGAGCATGGATAATCAATAGATTTTCTGCTTTTTGGATTTCCTCTAGCTGTAGAACTCGTTCAGTTGTATCTGATCTCTTAAGTAGTTTATCAACAAAACGCAAACAATATGCAGTAACTCGAACTAATTTTGGCCAACTGGAATACCTCTCTATATCAATAAAATTATCTGACTTAGACACTTGGCATAAAGTTTTGGTATTTTTGAATTCCAATTCTGTATTAGACTGGTCCGTGTGTGTCTCTACAGGCCACTCAGATTCAGGTTGATATAAAAAGTTTGGACCATTCATCCACCTATTATACAGTTTTTCAACTGGTATACCTCTACTCAGATCGTCTGCAGGATTAAGACCACTAGGAACATATCTAAAACTTGAATTATCCCATGTAGCTTGAATCTCAGCCACTCTCACTCCGACGAATGCCTTTAACGTTGCAGATTCCGAGCGAAGCCAAAAGAGTACGACTTGCGAATCTGACCATATTATTACTCTGCTAGGTTTATTCCTCAACTCATCAAAAATAGTTTTTGCCAATCGTGATGCTATTAATGCAGCCATGAGCTCTAATCTTGGGATGGTTGTCTGATGAAGGGGGGCAACTCTTGCTTTAGCTGAAATCAAACATGCCTGAGACCCTCTGTGTGTATTCCATAACAAGTATGCGACTGCTCCATAAGCTAAAATACTTGAATCAGCAAAGACGTGAAGTTCTGGTAAACCAATAGCATCTTTAGGCTTTATACATCTTGGAAACGCAACCGTCTTCAGTTGTACAATCTGGGTGAAAATGTCATTCCAAGTTTCTCTGATTTCATCCGGAAGTATATCATCCCAATCATAGGACTTCAATCTCCATATGTCTTGCATGGCTATTCTTGCTCTTATTGTAACAGCTGTGGCTAACCCCAGGGGGTCATAAAACATTGAAATTTTAGAAAGTACACTTCTCTTAGTAAACTGATCAGCAATAATGTCCTTCACAGAAAAACTAATAATGTCAGACTCAGAATTCCAACCAATGCCCAATGTTTTTGTGTCTCTCTCTCCATCTAAATTAAAATCTAAAGATGAAATATCATGCAGGTTGGTGCTCTCTCTGATAACAGAATTGGTTAAATTTTGACAAACTCTCTGTGATGAACAAAACCATTCCTTTATTTTAAAACTAGCTGATTTTAAAACTGTTTCTAACTGGTTAATACATTCTACGGCTTCTTCAGGTGTAGCACACGAATGAATTAGATCATCCATATAACGATCACGTTGCAGAATATTAGCGGCTTCAGGAAATGTCTCTTTATTCTCTTCTGCAATACGTAACATGACAAAACTTGCCATGGCTGGTGAAGGTTTATCTCCAAAAGTCACTCTCAGTAGACGAAATATTGTTGGTTCAGCTGACGAATCAAGATTACGCCAAAGGAAGCGATGTACGTGAGTATCTTTCTCTTCTAAGCAGATTTGAAGAAACATCTTAGAAATATCCCCTGTAAATGCGATGTTGGTTTCTCGGAAACGTATCAGAACTCCAAGAAGATTACCAATTAGGCAAGGGCCCTTACACAGGAATGAATTTAAGGATACACCATTCACTGGACTTGCTGGGTCAAAAACCACTCTCAATGGGGTACTGGGCTTGTCAGGTCTGTAAACTCCATGATGCGGTAGGTAGTAAACAGGAAATTTACAGTTAGCTACCTTCTCTGGTTCAACTCTACATGCCCAACCATTTTTCTCATAACCATTTATAACTTCATTATAAAGCTCAGCCTTCACTGGGTCTTTTGAGAGTTGTTTCTCTAATGACAATAAACGTTTCTCTGCCATAAGATAATTATTAGGTAGTAGGCTAGGATCTCTTTTCCAGGGTAGGCCAATAGTGTAGCGATCTTTGGTTAGAGTACATGTTTCATCAAAGACTCTCAGTGTATGTTTATCCTCTAATGATAATGGTGAAATAGGGCAATTACAATCAGGAGCGCGTACGCCTAGTGTTTCAAAATCATAAAACTGTTGTATGTTTATCTTTTCAACAAAATTGACAGAGCATAATGGCATGAGTTTATTGTTTTTCTCGGGTCCTATCACATACCACCCTAGTTTACTTTTCCTGGCCAAAGGTTCAAAGGGTAAGCCTTGGCGGATCTCTTCTTCTGCATGAAGATGGCTGTACTGGACACCTAATATGATATCTATGTCTCCACATTCATGAACGAAGTCAATGTCTCTCAAATGATCAAAGGATTTCAACCAGACTTTATCTAACTCGGGAACACTGATTACAGTTTCATTAATTTCATGGGCCTCGATTTCATACTCTTCACCACCATCTAAAGATGAAATAAAGAATTTTAGTCTTCTGCTATATTTCTGTTCAATGCGTTTTCCACCAACTACTGCCAAGTTTAATGGCTCAGACTGACCTTGAAGTCCTAAACCTCTAGAGAATGAAGTCCGGATTAATGTTGAAGCTGCTCCACTGTCCAATAAAAGATTACCCAATCGATATTTACCATTAGGTGACCGGACCTTAACTCGAAGTACAGGAAGCATTCCTGCTCTATCAAGGGTTGACACTCCACTGGAAATAGGTGGATCTATATGTAGAAGTTGATTGTGTATACGTGTACACCCATTTATATTACATGATTTCTTTTTACGGCAATCTCTTGTTATATGTCCCTTATTTAGACAACAAAAACAAAGTCTAAGTTCTTTAATCTTTGCGACCTTTGCATCATACGAAAGACTCTTGAATGTTGCACATTCAAATACTCTGTGGTTTGAACCACAAATTGGACACAAATAATCAAATGTTCTCTGTGTGGAATGCACTGCTCTCCCTGAATTCTGCTGATTACGTGGGAATGATTTATAAGCATTGTCACACTTATTAAATGTTTTAACTATATCACCAAAGTCAGGATCAAATAAACTTCTCACTTTTTTCCTAACAAAGTTACTAATGTGTTCAATATTTGGAACTTCTCCTATCTCTCTAATGTCTGTCACTTTATTCTTCCACGACTCTATCAATGGATCCGGTAAGCGCTTTATCAAAGTTCGAAGGTTCTCAGTGGCATTAATGTCAGCCTCATAATTGATCTGTTTAAGTGTGGCTATGCAACCAATAATGTCCATTGATAATTCTCTGAGTTTATTTCTATCACCGATCATCAGTTTAGCACCCCGCGTTAGTTTGCTGATATATGTTCTGGCTATAACACTACGTTGGCCAAATTCTTCCTTCAATGTCTTTAAGGCTGAAACATACATGATACCTTGATTCCCCATACCAGCTATAACTCGACTTGCTTCACCCTCAAGATGCATTTTCAATTGTATCATTCGCATATCATCGCGTAGATGAGATTTGTTGTGAATGTGTATCCTGAATTTCTCAATAAACTCAACATAAGTTAATGGATCACCATTGAATTTAGGAATTTGAACAGACGGAATGTCACGACTGGCTTCTAGTTTCAACAATGCTTCAGCAACTGACAAGTCTTTCATTTCACATGATAGGTTAGTCTCTGTGAATTCATGTAATTTGTCTATCCAAGAATCTACAGATTGTGACATTTCATTACTACGCAAGTGTTCATGGGGTGACTGATTGTTCACAAATACATCTGATGATGGAGGTCGTTGACGTACATCAGGATGATTATCTGGTGTTGAAGTGGTTGATAAATTACTTGCAGGAACATTGGATGATGACGGAGTTAGCTCATTCTGTGTTTGAAGTGGCGACTCGACAGAAGTTTGTATGATGATTTCATCTTGCTCAGGCGGATTAACATTAACAGATGGGGTTGAAGTGTTTGACTCATTATTTGAAGATTTCTCTGTTAAGCTTTGATTACACTCTAACAATTTAATATAATCTTCTAACTCTTCCTCTATACTAAATATATCGGAAATTAAGTCATCATCCCACTTATCCAGCCTTACTATTTCTGATGCAGGAACCAAATTATAAAGACTATTATTTATATCTCTTACAGTGTCAGTGTCTCTCTTTATTTCGCTCAGTTCCTTTGTAAATCTTCGGATATTTTTATCTTTAATACGAATATTTTCTCTCACTCTCTTGATGGCTCTCGAGATTCTACCTTTTAATATTTTTCTTCTATTTCTAGTGTCTTTCAACTCTGGTGTTTCATCAGAAGGTTGATGATGTATTTCTGCTACAGCCTCTTCTAGATCCGACATGTTGATTTCTTTAAATTCTCATCAAATTAAACTCTCTTTCACAGGAGGTCTTTAGAAGAAAAATGTCCTCAGGATGCCTTCAGAAAAAACTGTTCCAAAGACTTATCTCCTAGTTGAAGAAATGATTCGAATTTATCCGAGGGGGAAAAAGTTCAGGCGATAAATTTCAGTAATGCACATTATATCTGTACTCTTGAAAACAACACAAACTAATAATAGTTCAAACTCTTTATGTTGATATCAAATAGGAACTGTATTACACTGTATACTAAAATCTATCTTACATATGTATTCACATATGGTTCCGAGGAACTAATTAACTGGACATAAGTAGAAAATTCTGAAAGAATAAAATTAACAATCATAAGCCAAATGAAACTCATTCGGAAAACGTCAACATTGATAATAATCTCAATGATTGAAGGGGGATAACTCTTGTTCAACTAATGACTCATTATATATATTCAGCGGCGATTTTAGGTTTTATAACATACGTCTACATATTCACAACTAATTTGCTTATAAGACTATCAAATCGAACAGAATATATAATACATGATCTAACCCTAATGTTACAAAGCTAATACATAGTATACCGTTGATTTGTATGAATTAATGGTGACTCTTAAACAGTGAACAATAATACCTGGTCATCAGACTCACTTTTCATAACAGATAATGACAGATACTGAACAAAATACATAATTCATACTATAATATGATTCACTGAATATAATTATAACAATATATTTCTATGTACCTGAAGGGTTTTATCTCTGAACTTTAGAAATCAACATTGTCATCAACAGAAATTGGATGGGCGACTTAGCAGAAAAGATGGCGGCAAAACACAGCCTAATAGTCATGCGCTTGCAAAGCATGCGGAAAACATTAGCGACATCTCATTAAAGGGACAATCCTGCAACTGAGGACAATAGCAACTAACAATGAACTATAAAATATATTAAACTAATCAAATATTCACAACACACCAGTGGGAATCGCTCAGTTAATATAAAGGAAAACAAACTGTGAACTAACCAACAGCAGCAAACTGGCATTAGACGCGTGCGAACAGAAAAATTTAGCAGGCACAGAATGTGAAATGTAGAATTAAGGACATTTGAACAACAAAATTTGGGCTAAAAAAGATTTTCCTATTACAGATCCAACTTTGTAGTTTTTAATGGATTCAAATTATGAAGATCGCGGCTTTCGGAAAACAAAATCAAAATATCAAAGATAGATGTTCTTCTGGCTTGAATTCGATCGGATTACAAAGAGGCATATCAAGTGTTTTACTCACAGGTAGCCCAGTACGAGGGAAATGAAAAGAAATGGAGTTTAACGTCCTACTGAGCTAATGAAGACGGGCATACGCCATGCAGTGTGTTATGAGGGACATATTACCCGGACAGTGGCACTACGGCCCCCTCAATAAATATCGAATTCTCCAATTGCCAAGAGGTCTTTTACATGCACTCCAATGTGTACACGGGACCTTGGTTTTTTGTCCCATCTGAACGACTAGACGGCCAGCACCCCCCCCCCTCCCGTCGTCCCTGTCTGTCCGTCCAAAGTGGACTCTCTACAGTTCATAATTCTTATCCGATTTTGACGAAACTTGAAATAATATAGGTTTATCCCCATAAGATCTCGGCTGCTTTCGATATTGGCAGGTATCGGGTCGAAACATTATGGATTATGGTCCCTGATTGTACGAAAAATCATGTTTTTAGCTTGTGGACCCTATAGCGGGCCCGTATCCACAGGGGGCGCGGGGGGCATGCCCCCCCCCCCCGCGTGAAATGCCCCCCCCCCGCTCAAAAAAGCTAATTTTTTTTTGTTTGAATACTTATTTTAAAATGCTTATTAGACGCCTACGTAACTACATAGCATGATAATTACAACAGTTTGTTAGAATGACCTTACCGAAAATTAATATATTCGCCCCTCCACCAAAGGGTAATGCCCCCCCCCGCTTAATGGTGTCTAGATAGGGGCCCGCCCTATACAGATCACAATTTTGAACTGAGTTTGATGAAACTTGACGTGTATGTTTATAACCCAAAGATCTCGGTTCCTTTCGATATTTGCGCCCATCGGATCGTAACTTCCTGAATTATGGCCCCTGATTGTTCGAAAAATCGCTCTTTTTAGCTTGTGCTCCCTCTGGAGGTCAAATTTATTATCCCATTTAAAAAATGGTTTGATTATATCACCGTTACATGGTAATGAAGGTTGAGTTCGAATTTCGTGAAAATCGGACCAAAATTGTCGGACAAAATGGCCGCCGTGCGAAAATATGTTATATCAAGGTTGTGACCCTATAGAGGTCACAATTTTAGTTCAATTTTGATGAAACTTGAAATACATGTTTATAACCTAAAGATCTTGGTTCCATTCCATATTTGCGCATATCGGATCGTAACTTCCTAAATTATGGCCCCTGATTGTACGAAATTAAATCGCCTTTATTAGCTTATGGTCACTCTGGAGGTCACAATTATTACCTGATTTAAAAAACGTTTGATTATATCCCCGTTACTGGGTAATCTAGATTAAGTTCGAATTTCGTGAAAATGGGAACCAAAATTGACAAACAAAATGGCCGCCGTTTGTACGCGAATAGTGTAAAAATATGGTATATAAAGGTTGTGGACCCTATACAGGTCACAATTTTAATTCCATTGTGACGAAACTTGAATACGTGTTATAACCTAAAGATCCTGGTTCCTTTCAATATTTGCGCATATCGAAAAATCGGCTTTATTATCTTGTGGTCCGTCTGGAGCAGTGAAGGATCCAGGATTTTTTTGAGGGGGGTGACAACCTCGTGTTTTGTCTCACCGACCGCGGAGCGATGGGTGCTGCAGGCACGCACCCGAGTGCTGTAGGCTCGAGCAGTAGAGGTGGGTATGGGGGTGGGGTTCTCCCCCCAGAAAAGTTTGAAATATTATCATCGATTTCCTCGCATCTGAGCCATAACGAACAATGATTTCGGTTCGACGACAATGTTTCATTTCGTTGACGATTTTCAAAATTTGAAGAATAAATTTCGAAACTTATATATTATGTTGATTATTGTGAAATTTTGCATACATCAAAGATAGTGCGGACTGTACGTACAAAGAAGTTGCCACATTCACGGAAAAGTTGTCAACGCCTCTTATAAAAAACAACAAGTTATATATCCAGATTATGAACCTAATAATGAACAAACTGTTTGAATGTTATCGAATATTTGCAAATGTACAGTCAATTTTCTTCGACTATGATATCAGTCCTATCAATACCATCGTAAAATCATGTTTAATTGATGCATCAGTCTGACAAAAGTGTTGATGCCTTCATCAGGCGAGGAAATCCTTCAAAGAATTTCCTGCAAATGTCCAAAGAGATCAGCTCCGGGATTCCGGTGGGGAGGGGGTGACTAGTAACCCTAATCACCCCCCCCCCCCCTGGATCCGCCCCTGTGGAGGTCACAATTATTACCACATTTACAAAATGATTGATTATATCACCGTTACACTGTAACGAATGTTCGAATTTCACGAACATCGGACCAAAATTACTGAACAAAATGGCCGCCACTTTTACGCGAATGGTGTAAAATATGATATATCAAGGCTGTGGACCATGCAGAGGTCACAATTTTAATCCGAATTTGATGAAATTTGAAATGTAAATTTATAACCCAAAGATCACGGTTCCTTTCGATATTCGGGCACATTGGACCATAACTTCCTGAATTATGGTCCCTGATTGTACGAAAAAACATGATTTTACCTTGTGGGCCATATGGAGGTCACAGTTTTATTCCGAATTAAAAAACCGTTTGACTATATCCCAGTTACACATTAATGATGGCTGAGTTTTAATTTCTTGAAAATCGATAATCGAACAGCTAAATCCATAATATTAAATGTTTCGTATACTAAACGTTAGCATGAGACAGAACTTTATACAAACCAAACAAATTCTAATGATTTTCTGATAATTATTACTTATTAATATGCAACAAATCTTGTTGACTGCCCGGGTGATTTAGCTGCCATGGGAGTGTGTTTCGTTGCCTGCCAACCTATTTTTTGTGATTGATATCAAAGTTATCGGTGAAATTAGAACAGTGTCGAAATTAAGAAATTGTTTAGTTGTATGCGGCACATTATGTTCATGATAACGTTTTAGTAGAAATAAAGTATTAGTCTGGGATAAACAAAAATCTACCATAAGGGTCAATCAAATGAAAAAAAATATATATTCTGAGTATCTTGTTATTACAAGATACCTATCCTACAAGATAGGCTACAAGATATCAATCCTACAAGCTGGCCTATCTTGTAATTATCGGATAGCTATAGGCCAAGGAAGCACTTTTGTATGTTTCGAGATCGGCACCGTCAGGTCGTGCCCTCTTTAAAAACAATTCATTAAGTTCATACTCTCATTAATTTCACACCCTCATTGATATCATTTATTAGTGATATATTGATTTCATGCTCCCTTAAAGATACCTTGCCCCGCGTACAAACTGTGTGATTTGATGATATATTTGGGCTAAAAATATATTCAAATTAATTAATCCATCAAACGTTTGCTTCAAATCCTTCCCAAAACTTTGTATTCGCCGGGAGATACCGCAAGCTATAAATAAACTGTTGTTAGACCCATGTCAGTCAGCTCATTTCATTGAGGGAGGGTCCATTTTTCAGAATATCTTTTCCCTTACTTACTGTCCAAAGATCAAAATTAGTTTTCCGAAAAATATAAATAGCGTTTCGTGGCTTCAAGGAGAGCATTAGAATTGGCCAATCATGATATTAATTTCAAGTTGGTGGGAGTATGAAGTCAATGATATTTATGGGAGCATGACATGAATGTGCCGATTCTGTAACATAAAATAAAGTATGGCGTTGGCATAGCTGTTCGCTACTATAAATCGGTGTATGGCGACCTTAAGATTAGTTACTCATGGGCTTCTCGGTATCTTGTAATTACAAGATAGGTTATCTTAGATTATCTTGTAATAGAGTATCTTGTAATTACAAGATAATCATATTTTTGGGTTTTTTTTTTCCATTTCATTGACCCTGATGGTCTTCGGTAGAAGTCGAAAAATGTTCACTTTACAAAATAAAGCAAATCAACATAAATTATCCAATGAATTCGACAGTTTTTTTTCTACTCAAACCATCTGTGACATCTACATTGAAATAATATCAACGTTTATTTCCCCCAAGTTTTAACATCGTGTTGTGTCGGTAATACTGGTTCTAGCGAGGTAAGCAAGGTCTTATTTTCTCACTATGGTGTTCATTTACATTGTTCAGGCGTTCACATGGACTGACAAGTTGCCCAGTAAAATTGACTGGGGCAGATTCCAGTTTCGACATGTATTGAATGGCGGAGACTTGAACGTAGTACTGGCGAGTGTAATGAGACCTATATACATTCAGAGCTGAACTACCATAAACCCCTGCACTTCAATTTGAGGCCCAGGAATGCACTCAGATGCGAGGAGAGAACACCAAATTTTCTGGGCTCGCCCCCCCCCCATACGGTTCTGATCCTCAGACATCTAATCAAAAGTACACGTTCATGTTGACTAGCACGACATATAAACGTGTAAGACGATTTTCCAATCTGATTTCCCGTTGTGGTAAGTCGTTCTGAACTCACATGCTTTTCAGAGGAAAAGTTGGGTGCATGTACATGCAAATTACTGTTTATACGTTTATACCGAGTACATTCATTATAACGGCTGAAATATTAGTCAATAGAAGTAAACAGCAGTATATTTGAACATTGTTCGTTAACTGGATACAAGGCAGAAATGTGCCGTTTAAAATGTTAAACTAACACATAAGTTCAATATTATCGTATGATTCGGCGATGTTTGAATAGAAAAACCTATCCCTTCTTTATTATGCAGACCCAATTTTTATATATATCTACTCGACTAGGCAGGCCACATCAAGCAATGAATAGAGACGGGGTTTGCTTGAATACAAATCTGTCCGTTTCGAATGACAACGCCCTTTATTATTAAGGTGGGAAATACAGTGAATCGACTGTCGCCCATTTTGGAATATACATCATCCACTTGGGATTGAAAGGGCCCTTTCATCAATGGACACAGATGATTAAATAAATTCTAAAATCTACCATGATGTTTTCGTCCCGATCCAGCACGGTGTATTCGTACAGGGATGATACAGAAATGAACACGTATTCGTTACGACAAGATTTGGAGGAGGTAAGACTGCATACCTACAATAATTTCATCTTCACAATGAACAACAGTATTAAGGTCACAAACTAAATAACACAAATATAGTTCTATTATTATTATGCCCTATTGTATTTATATTAAGTATAATGACCACTGTCTGAAATGTTTCTTGATATTCGAGATCAGATGTATTTACATTTTATTTTTCTTTAAATTTTTCTAATTTAGCATAATTACCGAATCAAAACTAAGAAACCCATTAAAAATGATTTAATGATTGTCATATGTATAAATTTGAGGTGAAGGGAGGAGGTGATGAACTTGGTGCATAAATATCACTGTTTATAAATTTTGAGAAACTTTTTAGCCGGGCGTGGCCACTTTTACTTTGTATATTTTGCTTAAGTTACTGTAAATAGAATTCATATGGCTATTTGTAATGTTGTCTATACACAAAGTTAATAAGATTATATGAACCGAATATACATGTAAACAAATATAGCGCATGTATACATGTCTATAGAAAGATATTATCTAAGTCATCCAACCGTAATGGCTCGCATTCATTATACGTACAGAATTAATACTAGAAACCTTAGATTTTCATATACCTAGAGGATTACCGTTGAATAGGTGATTTTTGTTTTAATGTGTTCGTATATTCCGCCCAAGCTGCCCTTTATCATTCTGTCTATGGGGACGAGAAGGGGACATTGTCATCATCGTTCGGATGGGACGTACGTACACATTGGTAGTAAACGACTCCTTGGAAGGGCGAGCATGATGAAAGGTATAATACATAAAAGCAAACGGTTTTTTTTTCTTTTTGACTACAGTTGACACACCCGTGACATACGTACGTCACATTGTATCTCCATATAAATATAGAATAGATATTACGTATGCTACTAACGATGGCGATTGAAAATACAGTATAATGGATTTATGTGTGTCTATTTCAAATCAAACTATTCTTGTATTAGGGAACGCCTCTCCCATAAGTGCTTTTGCTTTCGTATATGCAGAATTGTCGAAAGATTTAAACTTCAGGAAATAATTCGGTCAAATGACGCCGATGAATATGTCTAAAATACGGAGACACAATTTTATATAGCTCTAAACTCATGTGATTCATTGTGACAAGGATGTCTGTTGCTCAAAACAATAATTATGAAACCCTAAGTACCCCCCCCCCCCTTTAAAATATTCTCTAGTGTTTAGATTTTATGTATCCATAATAAAATGACAGTATTGATAGCTAAGCCAACAACACATTTATTTACTAAAAGAGAACTAATGTGCAAATTATATACTCTTTCTGAATTGGTGCCTTATATATATATTTTTCTATCCAATAACAGCACTTCAGACCAGTGTTTCAACAGGTAAGATGTTCGATATTTCTACAATCTTTAGCATTTATCATGATCAGTATTACTACAGATTTTGATATCTATCATGTACAGTATTTCTGAAATATTTAATAGTTATAATGTACGGTATTGCTACAGGCCTAATATTTAAAACGGTATTTCTACACCCTTTAATCTTTCTAATGTGAAATATTGCTCCAGCATTTAATATTTATTACGAGTATATGTTGCATTTCTATTAAAATCGCTACAATCTGGGATATTCTGTATTCCTACAACTTTTTTAAAGCATGGTTTTACATTTAATATTTATTATGTATGGTAATTCTACAACGTTTAATAGTTTTTATAACATACGATATTTTATGATATTTCTGCAATCTTTGTTTGCTACAGTGTTTAATAATTATCATGTACGTATTTCTACGAGTATATTCTTATCTAAACTTTAGTATTTATTATGTATAGTATTTCTACAACAATTAAAAGTTTGTATGTACGAAATTGCTTCAAGTTTCCAGTGTGCATTTCTGAAACCTTGTCTATATTCTGGCCTTAAATGTGATATTATATTAATAATTAGACATTTAGCCCACAATCATAATCGATTGAATCACGGTGGTCATTTAAAAATTTAATTATGAGAGAGAGAGAGAGAGTGTGAGGGAGAGAGATGGGGTTTAACGTCCAAGCGACACAAACTAGGTTTAATTTTATTTCAATAAGTCGATTGGGCGTAGCGGTCTTTAGCAGTGGGAGGAAACCGGAGTACCCGGACAAAACCCACGAGGTTGGACAGGCGACCCTACTCCTTGCCACGTAAAACCGGGGATTCGAAACCACGCAACTTTACGCAATGGCGGGACTTATGATACAGCCCGCGCACGCTAACCATTCGGCCATCCAAACCCCAAAAATTTGATTATGAAAAATTAATATCGCTGAAATGGTACACTGTTAAAGAGAGAGAGAGAGATAGATAAATAGGGTTTAGCGTCTACTTGACACAAACTAGGTCATTTTCGGGGTCAACATAAGGTTCAATTGTATTTCAATAATTGGCTTGCGCGTGGGAGGGAAACGGAGGACCTGGAGAAATCCCAAGAGATTGGACAGGCGACCCTACCCCTTGCAATGTACAAAGGGGTGGGGGGGAGTCCAAACAACACCACTTGACTTAATGACAGACCTTGTGTTTTTGTGATTTAACGCGCGCCCTTCGACAACCCCCACTTCTCTCGACAATAGAAAAGATATCTTCTCCTTTTCAGTTTGTATACGGCGGTGAAAAGATTGCCTTGCATGATTTACGTCGTTTATTAGAGAACAGACGTTATAGACGTCTTTTGCCGCCAGACAAAGTTCACGATCTACTAGATTTGGCAGATTTTAACCCCGGCAAGGCCCTAACTTATAACGAATTCGTTAAACAGGTAAGGTCCATATAATCTACAAATTCATCATGACTGACTTAAAGTAGCTAAGTCTCTAACTCAATATTATCCAAAATCTTCAACATTGAAAACACGAATTTTTTGTCAATTTAAATCAACATTGATGCTGTGATCTTACCGAGAAAAGATGGGCTTCTGGTATACAATAATTTAAGACAAAATTAACATTTTACCATTGGTACACGAATCCTGTACCATAATGTGTTTCAGCCCCAGTTTTAACCATGAGACGAGGCTAAACACATTGCACCAAATCAAACGGCGTAAGTAGACTGGAATCACCAGACGCTATAAATTTGCGCTTGATTTAGACCGCTGGCTTATTTTGCCGAACATAACTGATTTGAAATTAGAGTAAAACGGAAACCATTGAATGTAAATCAGCTTATATACATTCATATTACAGTATTATATGCGTTGCGACCCACTTGTGTCAATTTCTAGGTCCCAAATGTTAGGGATTTAGCTCCTTTAAGACAACACTTACACTGTATTTGTTCATTGTGTCTTGGATAAAAATACCAATATTCATCCCGATGGACCAGTATTGAACTGTAATTCATGATTTTGATGTCGAATATTGTGGAAAATATTGAGCTATAGATGCACCCTTTAATTAAACACTTTCTAGATATATAATTTAGAGTACTTATGCTTCGAATCGAAGTTCACTACTGAAATAGCTTTTCACATAATCACTTGAGACCTCCCAACAGACTGAGGTATGTGTGCGGCAATCATGCAAATATTTGGCTATGATTGTAGTGCTTCTTGTAATATACTCTCCCAAAAAAGAAACGCAACGTTACATTTCGTCGTCAGTATATCCTCGCTCTACTATCGCCTTGTTGCAACAAGAACAGCGACACGTCGTTGAAAAAAACTGCTCTCCAGTGTTGCTGAGGCCATACCCTCAGTGTCTGAACCCATTAAAGTTGGATTTCATGTTGTCGGCGTATTTCAAAACAGAAGCTATAACGGGGACGTCTGTCTCGTTATTCGGTTTCACGTAGGCGTTTGCCTACTGTCTGGTACGAGATTTTACGTCGTCCGGGTATTGCTGCTGCAGTAGAGGTCGCTGTTGAAAACCATTTACGCCAATGACGTAACCGGAAGTAACGATCCAGGACAGGTGGGACCATACTTGTTTGGCCTGAGCTAAGGCGTTCACGTGTTGAACTTCGCTGTCGGTACCTATCCCAAAGGTGAGGAATGGAACTAAGGGAAACATTCAGCAGCCTGGCTACATCTGTCTTGGAGTCACCTGCTTGTAATCGACCAATAGCGTTGTTGCGTTGGTCTTCGTTCAGATTTAGCATCACTTGGGTCTTTGTCTGTTTACATGTGCAACTGATTTGGAAACCGAGAACCCCGGGATTTTAAAGACCTTTCATTTAGGTTTCATGCGAAAGCTCGCGAAGTTGTTAAATTCATGTTTCTTGGTGCAATCAAGCGGTAAAAAATTTCGACAAAAAGGATGACCAGACACAATTAGTGACCCTACCTTTAAAATCAATAATGATTTCTTTTATCCTTACATAATGGCATTAAAAACAAGTAAGATTTACCGAAACAAAGACATCGTTCAAATAAAAAAAATGATGAAAAATGGGTTGTGCGTTTCTTTTTTTGAAGAGTATATATCATTATTTTATTTACCTAAATATCTGAAACAATGTTTGGTTTCTAGATTGTTGGATACAGCGAAGATGATTTTGATGGAATAGAAAGTTCAGAAGAAGTAACGTCCAAATCGGGTATCAAGAAAAAAGACAAAAATTCCGGCTTTTTATTTTATTTATGTCGTAATTCAATACCTAATATAGAGCTTGGTGATTATTTACAAGGCTATAGATGGTGTCCTCCACCTTTCTTTATGATCGCTATTAGTATAACACAGGTACGTACATATTCATTTGATATTAAGTTTAAGAAATCCACGTCATCTAAATTGTGTATATACTGCATATTTGTGTTCATATTATGATTGCCAGTTGCAAATCTGTTAAAGATCCATTATAAGGAAGCGATTTGTTAAATAATTTTTGTAAATTAAAATGAATAAAATATTGTTTAAATAAAAGAAAATATTTATATAGTGACTGTCAGGTTTTATACATTTGTATCACTCACGTACCGATATAATCAGGGTGCAGATTTCATTGATTGGACCTCAGACTCACCGCACTATCATGGAATCCTGGCTTTTATAAAGTCAGCATTTGTACCGATTTAGATGGAGTGCGGGAACAGTTGATCTATATCCTAACCGCTCAACCGCTAGTGTGAATCAAGGCCGACTGAGATATTTGGTCAATTACAAGCGTATTATTTCACCAGGCGTGGATCCCGTCAGCCCCAGTGACATAGTTGATTTTCCTTTTCGTTTGCTTTGTTACTGTTGCAGTTCACATATCTGCTCTTTAATAGATGATATAAACATGATTTTTGCATTGTCTCCGCCCAAACAATCCAAGGTTGCAACATATTACCCTTTGCTCCAATTCGTGCCCCCCCCCCTCGACAAAATCCTGGATCCGGGCCTGTTCACTATAAAAAAATCCTTAGCTAGCAATCGCCTCCTACCCCACCAAAAATGTCCCTGTGACGCAGCATTGGATTTAGTATCAGGGGCGGATCCAGGAATTTTTGCAGGAGGGGGTTTGCCAGGTTTCTGTTACGGGAATCTGCCATCATCGTCTCTAAATTATATAGGCATACATACAAATTGAGCTTTTTAAACAGAGAAATCATTTTTATACTGATGTAGGATCACTTTGTGATGTAATTTCATTGATGCAAGGCATTTTTTTTTTTATGTAGCTGAGCAGGGGGGTGGGAACCCCCCAAACCCCCCCCTCTGGATCCGCGCCTGAGTATGTGCAAAGCAGACAAAATAAATGAAAGTAAATGAAAGTTGGTTACAGAAAACCCTTTCTTCACCGTTAATGAATGCTTTAGTCGCAGGTTACAGATACTGTATTTAACCCTTTTTCACCAGCACTTTTATCACGTATTTTCAAATGTATTTGTTTTATATTTCAGATTGTATTTTTTGCTTTATCTGTGGAAAATGTAAAAAATACCACAGTTCCCATGTCGGCTCTAGAAGGCGTTGAAGTTAATTCATCTTTAATATATAAACCAACTAGACGATATGAAGCGTGGCGGTTTATAACATATGCTTTCCTTCACCAGGGGTATGGAATTTAAACCATTCTTGTCTGAAGTGGGCATCGGAAAGGATAAGGATGCATTGCAATGTCAAGATGTTCAAAAGTTTGAATTTCTTTGAATAATTATTTTGTCCCCCCCCCTCCCGGCCTCAGTGTACTTGTTCATTCGTTTCTCCAGCATATTTAACACGTCAGAAAACCACTGTTTGTAACACGACCCGAAAAACTCTACCACATAGATGAGCTCATTAACAATCCATAATCTGCGGCCCCTTGGGACAGATTTGAGCTGTGGGAAGAGTAAGAATTCAGAGGGGAACAAGATAGTGAGGGTGAATCTTAAAGCCACGATCCTGTGCAAAGCTCTCTGTCACTCGGGTTGTTTATATCGTCGCTTTTCTTTGATTTGATCACGCAACCTACGGAATTCATCTGCGTAATATGCATCATTTATGGAGGAACCTTCTATAGAACTGGTTGTGCGTTGGTGACGTTACGTGCTTTCGTGCTTATTTAACTTTTGTCTCTGGGCTAACGTGATGTGATTAAGATTAACTAACCAACAAAACTACAAACATAAATTCCAAAGTTTGAATTCCGCCCCGGGTAAGGAATACACTTAGAGGATTTTTCTAGTTTTGGATCTCACAAGTGAGAAGTTGCTCTTACAAGGCCGACAAGAAACGTGTGTCTAGTCGGTGGCACGGAAAACCGTTCACTCGTCCACAATCGTAAAAGCTGTACCATCGAAATTCGAATAAGAGCAAACGTACCCATAGGAAAAAAACAGGGATGTTAGTACCAAAAGGTCGTTAAATCATACATATAATATTTCATAGTCAACACTAGCCTTTAAACTTGTCCCGACGCTATTTATTTTAAAGCTGATTGATTAACAACACCCTGTCTTTTTTTGTCTTTTTTTTAAAAATAGATATGTACATCTAATTCTAACACTGGTGTATCAACTTTTTTTTGGAATACCACTGGAGATTGTTTTTAAATTTTGGCGGCTGATGATAGTTTATTTTGTAGGAGTTATAACGGGTAAGTTATATAATTTCTACAATATTCAAAATTAAAAATAAAATCATAAAAACGAACGAAGTAATACAGAATAAATCCTGACAACAAATCACAAATAAAAAATATGTCTTTTGAGATATACATATCAATGTGTAATTTGATACATAATGCGATAACGTGCGTGTGATTAATTGGGGTATGGTGCGATATTGTGATCACGTATATGTGTTGTAACAATTAAGATATGATGGCAATGTGATCATTCTAAGATGTGAATATATGCTGAGATAAGTGATAATCACGTATAATGTAATATATGGGATGTACATGTAATGTGGTTATTATTTATAATAATTGGAAATAACTGCCTTGTGATCATCGTATTTGGAATATGAGGAAGTGAACATTCGAGATTTCATGTTATTAATATTTGAGTTACGAAAAGTAGCTGTAATGTGATGTGATATTAGGATTAATGTGATGATTTCGGAGGTGTACAACTTAATTATAATCACTATGAACTTACACCAGAAGCCTCATAGTCATTATCAGTACTAAAATTTAACAAAAAAAGTTCACAAATATGTACTCTATATAGCAATCGATGTGAATGAATTATACAAAAACCTGTGTCTTTAAAGACAATTAATGTTTAATGTTGTTTATTTTTAGGTTCTTTACTACAATCTGTATGTGATCATTATGTTGGTATGGTTGGTGGTAGTGCTGGTATCTATGCAATAATGACAGCACATTGTCTCACATTTGTATATGTAAGTACAAGACCACTGTTAGTATAATGCCAGTCCATTGTCCCACATTGATATGTTTTTTTTATTAGCAGTATTTTATTCAGATTTGTATCTGAATAGGGGGGGGGACAAGCATAGCCTATATTAAACCCCTCTCCCTGTCAGATATAGATACATGTATTTACATTTTAGACATTAATAATCAATGTACATGTGCATTTATGATTATAGTGAAAATATATGTACAGTGTGTGGTTATAGTTGTCCCTGGAACCGACTGGTGATATCGAAGAACGAGTGGACAATTTTGAAAATATTGAGCGTGTTTTCCACGTCGTCAGTTCCGTGCAATAAAACGGTGGTGTTTTGATAAATAGTCGCTAAATTATTTATTGTATTTTTTCGGGCATCTGAATATAAGGAGCAATTCAATAAAAAATGTTCAGTATCTTCAAAGTGATGACCACATTTACAGCATGGATTGTCAGAAATGTGACGTAAAAATTTGTGCCCGTTTAGATTGCTACAGGAGAGACGCAGTTTAGAATGAATGATTTGATTTGTGCGGGACTCAAACGAAAAAGATTTAGGTGGTATTGAATCATGAGCCGTAAGTTTTGAATTAAAAATATTTAGAGATAACGATTTTTTTGTGTCTGCACTTAATTTGTTCCATTCTCTAATTGACGATGGTATGAAAGAATTATAGAAATGTTTGTTTTACATTTATATTCAGGTAGACATGTGTTTCGGAGATTATAATGGGCGCTTTTTGTCAAGATTAAATCATGAAGATAGGAAGGAGAAAGGCCGTTTATAATTTTATAAATGAGTTTGAGATTATGTCTTCTGCGTCTCTCCTTTAGCGTAATAAAACCAGTTTCTTTATATAACAATCTATGGCTGGTACCCCTTACAGCACCACCCACATATGGACCTAAGTGCATCCAGTTGTATGTATTTTAATATGTAAGCTAGTTGCTCTGTGCAGTTGTCCCAGATGACGTCACAATAGTGTGGTAGGATGAAGGAGGTATAGATGGTTTGTAACGATTTACGGTTAAGTCTGTATTTTAGGGATCTTAAACAATTGACAGATTTGCTGTTTTTTTCGATAATGTCGTTAATATGCTTGTTCCATTTGCAATTTTTTTGAAAAGTCAGGCCTAAATGTTTGTGATGTGGGACCTCCTTGATAGGAACACTATTTAGGGTAAGGGTGGGTAAAATAGGATTTTGCTTGGTTGTTAGTGCTAGTGTTTCGGTCTTTAGTGGGTTGAAGGATACCAGCCATGTTTTAGCCCACGCGTTAATTTTATCCAGGTCATTGTTTAGAATATTTGCGCATTTGGTAGGTTCATCAATTTTCAGATAAAGGGAAGTGTCGTCAACGAAGAGTCGAACATTTGATGTGATATTACTTACAATATCATTTATATAAATGCGAAAAAGGAGAGGACCGAGAACAGAGCCCTGTGGCACTCCTGATGGAATGATTTTGGGGGAAGAGGAGACACCCACAGTGACAACAGACTGTTTTCTTCCATCTAAATAGCTGTGGAACCACTGTAGGATGTCTCCCCGTATCCCCGCAGCTTCAAGCTTGTGACAGAGTCCAGCATGCCAGACCCTGTCGAAAGCTTTACTTATGTCACAGAACACTGCTCTCGTGTAGAATCCCTGGTCGATGGCTTGACAAAAGTAGTGTGCAATATCGGTAAGTTGGTAAACACTAGAATCCCCATGCAAAAAACCACTCTGGAGGTTGGTTAGAACAGAATTATCCCTTAGGAAGTTGAAGACATTTTTATAAATGCATTTTTCGAATATTTTAACTAAGATACTAAGTAATGATATGGGCCTATAATTTCCGCAGTCTGATGGGTCACCCTTTTTTTAATATGGCAGTTACATTGGCAAATTTCCAGATATTCGGTACTGTACTTATACAGTTCATTAATTCATATTTATATGTACCAGTATTATAATGGTGTTCAGGTTTCCATTGTAAAATTCCGGATGAACAGTGAGATAAAAGGCAATTACTTGTATAAATATGTAATTTTGTTCCCATTTTATTTTGTTCTGCTGATTTGTTTTTGTATTTTTGTTTAGTTTTGCTGATTTACTTTGTATTTTTGTTTTGTTCTGCTGATTTTTCTATATATTTGTTTTGTTCTCATAATTTAATTGCTTGCGGCTGTGGTTTCGAGCCCTGGTGTGAGCGTATGTGGCATGGAGATAGGGGTGCCTTCTCAACCTCGTTGGTTTACTCCGGGCACTCCGGTTTCCTCTCACTGCTAAAGACCCCTACGCGCAAGCGAATTATGGAAATAAAATGAAACCATATGTTAGTCCCAAAATGACCTAGTTTGTGTCGAGTGGACGTTAAACCCCATTTCTCTCTCTCTCATAATTTAATTTTTTTTATTTTAGTTTTGTTCTATTGCTTTATTTTGTATTTAGATTTTGTTCTAATGATTTATCTTTTATTTGTGATTTGTTGTTAGGATTTATTCTGTATTCGTTTTTATGATTTTACTTTTAATTTTAGAATTGGAAACAGCTAAATAGAGATATAAAAGATATAAAAGAGAGTACACTCAGTAGAATATTGTGTAGTGTGCCACTTAGATTCGTCATCATTCTAATCATTGGTAATAGGCCTACATTCTTCTTTATTTATGCAAAACATGCATCGTATGGGATAACATAAATCGCCAATAAACATAGGTCCTACAAACACACAACAGTGACGTGTGTCGTAAAGACAGAAGGCCATGCTTACTCTTTCTGGGAACACCAATACCCTCTATCGCTAGAGGTGTTAACGCTACTAACTATAAATAAAGATGGATTTTCTAGAGCTGGGGTCGCAGAGCACTTTTCGTGGGGTCACGACGGACTACTCTAAAACTTTAGAATAAATGCTATGTTTTCGTGAAAAGCATATGCGAGGGCTGGCTGAAAACTTCAAAGCACCAAAGGGATCGATCAATTGGGTTGAAACAAACTTTTGCCACAAACAAATACAATAATTAAATGAATCATAGGCATAAAAACTGCAACTGTAGTGTCATTATTGTCTTCATACAAGATCATCTTGTGAACCTTACCATTGAAATCATCGTGAAAGGTGACTTTGTTCTTCGAGGAGTCGCGATCAGATGATAGTTTCTGGAATTGGGTCGCAACCAACAAAAGCTTGGGAACAACAGTTCTAGAGCGTCTAATGTCACTTCTTCCTTCGCAAATTAGGTCTCAAAACTTACACACTTTTGTTTTACTCATATTTCAATTTTAGCCAGGACATTATTGTATTGTTCACTTCATGGTCTACTTTAATAATATATTCTGGTTTGCTTTTAGCCCTTGTGGATATTGGTCTAGCAGTTTACCGTCGATTCTATTTACCCGACCCATATAAAATAGGCCTTTGTGGACATGGCGGGGGAATATTAGCAGGTAAGTCAGATCTCTTTCTAAAGGCTGTTTTAAAGATGCCTCCCCCGTTACAAACTACCGCATGACGTAAGAATCTATTTTAAAAAAGCCTTGTAAGTCGCCAACCAATTTACATAAATTCTTTGAATTATCCGCTGCCAACTTGTTTTGGAGAATTCTAATGCAGAGTTGAAGAGTCTACTGAATGTTAAAGTCTCTCAGTGTTTTCAAACCCGTTAGCTATTCGATCAACACGTATAAGAAGAGCTGTTTGCGGGGAGGGGGTTAGTTTCTCTATTTGGATGACAAAGCCCAAGTGTTGCCGATTCTGAAAGTCTCTACACGAGTCTTCGATACCAGAATATGTGCCCGATGCGACTACACTTTCAGAAATGTACTACCACTGTCTTAGAGATAACGCCCAACATGACCTCGGTTGCTTATTTTGTTCCCTTAAAGAGGGGATGTGAAAGTTAATGTAATAAAAAAGATGTTTTATTTTTGCAGGTATCTTTGTGGCAAAGCCATTTATGAGAGATATAAAACGATATCCATGGCAACAGAATTCTGGCTGGCTGGCGCTCTTTACATTTTTGGCACTCATTGGAGGTGCTGTCGTCTTCAACGTGGCTTATAAAGGTTATCCAACAACTGATTGGAGTTGAAGGATCGTGTAATCAAAATGGATAATTACTGGACCCCAACTGTCTTTCATTAGTTTTTAAGTAAAATGAATCCTCAAGTTCTATGCACGGGAATTCGTCTTTAAATCCCTATTTCTACTTTGGTCAAAAACTGATCCCGGGTGTTAGTTTAAATGTCTAAAATCCGTAAAATGGTGATTTCAGAGGATGGGCTGTAATTGGACATAGTCTAAATCTCCTGGCATTTGTGCCAAATGTGACGTCATTTCCAACCTTACCGATGTAATAGACTAGTATTGAAAAGTCCTGGTTTTGCTCATTAGACTATGATTATCAAGAACTATATCGTAATTTGCTAATCTTGGTGGTGACATTAAAGTTTGAATTATATTGTAGTCGTGGACATGTTTATGAACTGCTTATATAAATTATTCATTATATCTATATCATATAAATTATAAAGTTCCAATATATTGCTTAAAGAAGATGTGTTATTTACATGTAGCTGCCGCTGTGTGTTCCTTGTATAGAGGCTATACTGTTTCTTTTTTAAAATAAAAGGCCCAAATCCACCTTACAGGGTATGAATACATTGCAGCAGCAGGATATGAAAGAAATAGCCACAGCTGGCAGTGTTGCTATCAGATTGCCTAGATTTGTTTTTAAGTTGGTCAGCTGTGAGGCCAAATTTGGGGAATTTGTCAAATGTTCCCAAACGGGCCCAGTGCGTATTTGAGAGTCGCGGTAGCCGAACTCTAGATGTCAAGAAACCAATTTGGATATGCGCCTCATATTCTGGCTACCAGTTGTTTTACAGAACAGAATATAGTATAACATTCCTGGTCCAAAGCAGTTCAAATCAGTCAACGTTAAATTAATATGTAGTTTTTGGATTTCGTCACCAACAGGTGGTCCAATCAATAAAACTGAAGTTAGCGCCTCCATACAAGAGGATTTGGGTTAGTTAGCTGCTTCAAGTGGACATATATTATTCATTTATAATATAATGTATACAGGGGCGCACATAATGATTTCGTTTGGGGGGTGTTTAGCCAAAATGCGACCGACTGATGCACATACCCCCCACCCCGAGTGACGCAATCAGGAGCCGAGCACCTAGTGCGAGTTTTCTAGGGAATATGGGGGTGGGGTAGGGGCGGTTTCAAATCTAGGGCGCCATCCACAATCCCACCCCACATAGAACATAGATATTATTATATAACTTTGTAGTTGTTCGCCGATCGTTGTCTCGTCGGAAAGTAGTTTTATTTTAATTCACATAGTTTATGTCATATCAATGGTGGTGCCTATAACACTGAGTAATTTGAGAACATTTTTGAAAAATTGATTCAATATCTTGGCATTTGAGGTCATTGCTGGGAGGAATTCCTGTGGACGATCGAGTGTACCAGAAATGTCAGTCAATGGGACAGAATCTCCAGATGCGTTTTGCAAGAGTTGGCATAACATCTGTACAATCTGACACCCCCGCCCCATGCACCAGTGGAACTACAAACGGAACAGTTCACTATAATCGTGAATATGAGGAGTAAAAGAATGATTTTAAAATGAAATCAAGCGCCGCAGGCGCGAAAAAATTTCAGATATGTAACCCAGTAGAAGAATGATGTTATAATGGAATCGCGGAGGCGCGAAAAAATTTCACATATGTAACAGTGCTTTTAAATTTTTGGTACTGGGGTTGATAAGAAATGGGACAAAATCTTGAGGCTTATATGTCAATTTCGCCTGTTTTGTGATTGTAAGTTTATCTCATTAATTCATTTAGTCGACTATTTTTTGCCATAGTAGAAAACATTTCATAGAACAACATACTCACAACAGCATAAGAGTGACAAGTATACCGAGTTATTTTATACTATAGTTTTGTGTGACGTATGCAATTTAGGCACACGGATTCACGCAAATACATAGTATTTGGTATCTATTCTGGCATTGTTTTGGGGGCCGACTGGAGTGACTGCACTTATTTTGTAACCGACTATTTTTCTCCCTTGGTGAAATTTTGTTGTTAGACCAACATACTCACAACAGAATAAGAGTGACGTATGCAATTTAAGCTCACGGATTCACGTAAATAATATATAGTATTTGGGATCTATTCTGGCATTGTGTTTGAGACCGACTCATGCAGTGACTGCACTTAATTTGAGACCGACTATTTTTCTCCGTGGGTGAAATTTTGTTGTTAGACCAACTACTCACAACAGAATGAGAGTGAAACACAACATCTTTTCAAACATGATAAGTTGATAAGGTTATTTTATACTGAAGACTGAATGTATAATATGCCTTTTTGAAACGACTAACTTTAACACACATGTATTCACTATAGAGAAACTTTGACCAATCAAAATCAAGCATGTGGACTGTTTCACGCACTACCAGACGGCCCACTGCTTTATTTGTGACTAAACCAATAATGGACTCTCCTGTGCGTTGGGGTGCATGTCCTGTTTCTTTTTTTGGAGACCGTTTCGGGGCGCTGTTTGGAACACTGTCATGTTCCTTGCGATGGGACCAGGTGTCTGAAATTTGAATAACTGGGGGGGGGGGGGGCAGTAGCCGCAACACTCGATCCTGGCACGGCCGTTCTTACTATAATAATTCAAATCTAGATGAGGCAAAGGTAATATGCTGAAAATTTCGGTCAGAATGAAAATTGAAGCTAAAACATTGATCGTGTTCGGGCAAGGTCAATTTCGTCAATTAAAGATTAGATACATTATGGAAGATCATATAAAAAGTTGGCCGTTCTTACTATAATAATTCAAATCTAGATGAGGCAAAGGTGATATGCTGAAAATTTCAGTCAAATTGATTTACTCGAAACTGGGATATTAGCGTTTGAATTTTGAATTTTAGACCTAGCCCCGATGATCATTATAAACAATATAGTCTCGATTATCCACTTTTGGATTAAATCATCAATGAGTGTTGAGGAGCAAATCAGATTCAAACCCAAAGAAATCCAGCACATAAGATGGCATCAAGGGTTGATTAAGGTCTTTTCATGTTAATAAATGTCTAGTTTATAATATATTATAACATTTCAGGTCCAAAGAAAGATCTCGCAATATGCAGATTTAGCTCTTGCATAATGTATGTTTAATTGATGTCAATTAATTGATATAAATTAATTGACATCAATTAATCGATATAAATTAATTGACATCAATTAATTGTGGAAAAATTGAACGTGTATGCGCCGCTTCAAGTCAAAAAAAAGTTCTGCTTGGATCTGGAAATGAGTTGGCCCGATTCGGAAAGTTCAAATATAAATGGTCAAACATTATATAAGATAGGCTGGCACTGCCAGGCAGGATACGCCCACATTTTCGAGAGATGGATAGAGAACAAGCAATACCGAAAGTGATTTTTCCTACATCATTAAGTTCTGTATTTCATACTGTATTGGGAGCAGCCATTTAGTTGGTCAGTTCCAGTCTGATATTCATGAAATTCGAAGCCGACAATGATTATGGTGTGCAGTACACAACCTAGAAATGTGACTTTTCATCAAAATCGGATAAGAATTGTGACCTGTAGAGAGTCCACAACCACGATATACCATATTTTTACACTATTCGCGTACAAATGGCGACCATTTCGTCCGGCAATTTTGGTAAGATTTTCACGAAATTAGAACTCAACCTTACTCATCAAAATCGAATTAAAATTGTGACCTATATACAGGGTCCACAACCATGATATACCATTTTTTAAACAGTATTCGCGTACAAACGGCGGCCATTTTGTCTGTCAATTTTGGTCCGATTTTCCCGAAATTCAAACTCAACCTTCCTTACGGTGTAACGGTGATATAATCAAACGTTTTTTAAATCGGATAATAATTGTGACCTCCAGAGGGACCACAAGCTAAAGAAAGCGGGATTTTGCGTATAACCAGGGGCCATAATTCAGGAAGTTACGATCCGATATGCGCAAATATCGAAAAGAACCAAGATCTTTGGGTTATAACCATGAATTTCAAGTTTCATCAAAATCGAATTAAAATTGTGACCTTTACAGGGTCCACAACCTTGATATACCATTTTTTTAACAGTATTCGCGTACAAACGGCGGCCATTTTGTATGGCAATTTTGGTCTGATTTTCCTGAAATTCGAACTCAACCTTCCTTACGGTGTAACGGTAATATAATCAAACGTTTTTTTTAAATTGGATAATAATTGTGACCTCCAGAGGGACCACAAGCTAAAAAGATAGGCTGGCACTGCCAGGCAGGATACGCCCACATTTTTGAGAGATGGATAGAGAACAAGCAATACCGAAAGTGATTTTTCCTCATTAAGTCCTGTATTGCATACTGTATTGGGAGCAGCCATTTTGTTGGTCAGTTCCAGTCTGATATTCATGAAATTCGAAGCCGACGATGATTATGGTGTGACGGTACACAACCTAGAAATGTTACTTTTCGTCAAAATCGGATAAGAATTGTGACCTGTATGTATAGAGTCCACAACCATGATATACCATATTTTTACACTATTCGCGTACAAACGGTGACCATTTCGTCCGGCAATTTTGGTACGATTTTCACGAAATTCGAACTCAACCTTCCTTACGGTGCAACAGTAATATAATCAGAGTTTTTTTTTTTAAATCAGATAATAATTGTTCGAGAGATTATAGACAGAGAACACGCAATACCGAAAGTGATTTTTCCTACAATCAAAGGCCATAATTCATTAAGTTACAATTTGATATGCGCAAATATCGAAAAGAATAAAGATCTTTAGGTTATAAACAAGCATTTCAGGTTTCATCAAAATCGAATTAAAATTGTGACCTCTACATGGTCCACAACTTTGATATACCATACTTTTACACTGTTTGCGTACAAAGGGCAGCCATTTTTTCTAGCAATTATGGTCCGGTTTTCTCGAAATTCGAACTCAACCTTCCGTAGGGTGTAACGGTGATAGAGTCAAACGTTTTTTTAAATCGGATAATAATTGTGACCTCCAGAGGGACCATAGGCGATTTTTCGGACAATCAGGGGCCATAATTCAGGAAGTTACGATCGGATATGTGCAAATAACGAAAGGAACCAAGATCGTTGGCTTATAACCATGCATTTCAAGTTTCATCAAAATCGAATTAAAATTGTAACCTTTACAGGGTCCACAACCATGATATACAATTTTTTAACAGTATTCGCTTACAAACGGCGGCCATTTTGTCTGTCAATTATGATCCGATTTTCCCGAAATTCGAACTCAACCTTCCTTACGGTGTAATGGTAATACTATCAACCGTTTTATTAAATCAGATAATAATTGTGACCACCAGAGGGACCACAAGCTAAAATATGGCGATTTTGCGCATAATCAGGGGACATAATTCAGGAAGTTACGTTCCGATATGCGCAAATATCGAAAGGAACCAAGATCTTTGGGTCATTACCATGAATTTCAAGTTTCATCAAAATCGAATTAAAAATGTGACTTCTACAGGGTCCACAACCTTGATATACCATTTTTTAACAGTATTCGCGTACCTCCAGAGGGACCACAAGCTAAAAAGGGTGATTTTTCGGACAACCATAATTCAGGAAATTACATTCCGATAGGCGCAAATATCGAAAGGTACCAAGATCTTTGGGTTATAAACATGCATGTCAAGTTTCATCAAAATCGGTTCAAAATTGTAACCTCTATATGGTACACAAGCTAAAAACGTGATTTTTCGTACCACCAGGGGCCATAATCCATGAAGTTTTCATCCGATAAATGCCAATATCGAAAGCAGTCGAGATCTTGTGGGGATAAACCTATATTTCAAGTTTCGTCAAAATCGGATAAGAATTGTGACCTGTAGAGAGTCCACAAACAAATTGTGGACGGACGGACGGACGTCCGGACGGACAGGGGCGACGACAATATACGTCCACATAAAAATGTGGGCGTATAAAAAAGGCGATTTTGCGTATAATCAGGGGCCATAATTCAGGAAGTTACGATCCGATATGCGCAAATATCGAAAGGAACCAAGATCTTTGGGTTATAACCATGAATTTCAAGTTTCATCAAAATCCAATTAAAATTGTGACCTCCACAGGGTCCACAACCTTGATATACCATTTTCAAACAGTATTCGCGTACAAACGGCGGCCATTTTGGTCCGATTTTCCCGAAATTGGAATCAACCTTCCTTAGGGTGTAACGGTGATATAATCAAACGGTTTTTTAAATCGGATAATGATTGTGACCTCCAGAGGGACCACAACCTAAAAAGGGTGATTTTTCGGACAATCAGGGGCCATAATTCAGGAAATTACATTCCGATAGGCGCAAATATCGAAAGTAACCAAGATCTTTGGGTTACAAACATGCATGTCAAGTTTCATCAAAATCGGTTCAAAATTGTGACCTCTATAGGGTCCACAAGCTAAAAACATGATTTTTCGTACAATCAGGGGCCATAATCCATGAAGTTTTGATCCGATACATGCCAATATCGAAAGCAGTCGAGATCTTTTGGGGATAAACCTATATTTCAAGTTTCGTCAAAATCGGATAAGAATTGTGACCTGTAGAGAGTCCACAAACAAATTGAGGACGGACGTCCGGGCGGACAGGGGCGACGACATAATATATACGTCCACATGAAAATGTGGGCGTATAAAAACCGTATTTCCTATATTATAATAGCATATTCCAAAATTGTTCAGGTCGCTTTAAGTTGAATTCAGTTGGTGACACATTTTTTTTGCAGAAATTTGATAATGTTGAAGGTAGTGAATTAAAGTGAGATTTTTGACCAAAAAAAATATATATATATATATTTGATTTGCAGTCTAAGAGGAGTGGCAAAATTGTCAAGAGAACTATATTTCAGGCCCTAAGTTCACATACCATTCTCATCTTTCAATCACTGTTTATGAGATAGTCCTATATCTTCGATCAAGAAACACAAAACAGCGCACGTAGTTACTTAATTGGTGTATTTAATACTCTGGATCCGCGCCTGAAATAGAACAATTTCAATATGCCTCTATTGCTTTCGCTCTACAGGAATGGAATTAGACTAAGTTTGTATTTTATATACTTTGTGATAAACAAAGTACAAAGAAATGCGTTTGCAATGTTCCAGGGGCCTATTTCACAAAATTTTAACTAAGATAAGATCTGAATTTTAGTTATTTGATTGGACAATATAAGATTGATTTTAGTTCTTAGCCAATCAAAATTGAAGTAGGCCTATCTGCTAAAATTTGGCTTTTATCTTTAGTTAAAATTCCGTGAAACGGGGCCCTGGATTAGTAAAGATACAGAATTTTACAGAGTACGGAACTTTTCACATGTGTACTATGGCGGTATATTAGTGCCAAAATTCTAACATGCTATCGTCTAATTTCTTACTTCTATTCATGTTATTTCTAACCTCCATTCATGTAACTTCTAACTTCCATTCCTATAATTTCTAATTCAAGACAATGTATAACCCAACTTCTTTATTTGTTCAGTGTAAATTTCAATTCTGTTCCAACTTTTTTCTATTATTTAAACGAAAAATGTCTTCTTAATAGATGCTTTACATGTTTAGCATCAACATCAACGAATTTAGAATTTATACATTTCTGCCTAGCAACCATCATTATGAAGACGTTTGGTGTCGCCACTGCGTGCTCAATTGGGTGATTGCGCACCTGATCGGGACTATTATTTGGTATAAACGAACCATTCTTCGTTTTGTTGAAGGTTGGAAGGCGTGCTGAGAGAGAGAGAGAGAGAGAGAGAGAGAGAGGTCACTTAGTATCTGTGTAGGCCTATCCATAACCATACTCCGCGCAGTGTTGCGTCTGATTAGAGGTAATCCAACTACACACTGCTATTATGAGTGGAGATTGTTGTGTTAAATTTTGATTGATCAGTAGTCCGTCTACCAACCAATCACAAGCTGCCAATACTGGACCAAATATGTTTACATAACGTATACGTCATGACTCACGATTTTATTATGCCTAATTAACCCGTGCATAGCAGAATACTGCAGTAAAACTAATTGCGTGACAAACGAGGCTATCAAGTCGAATGAAATGTAAACAATACTGTTTGGAAACGAACATACTTTCACCGTTTTGAATACCCTAAATCACTATCCAAAGTTTTAGGGAAGACCCAGATGAAACGAAGGACTGTCATGTTAAGGGATAGCTTTCATTTAAAAAAATAGACACACTCCCGCATAAGTTCAAGAAACAGACGCTATTCCAGCAATGGTCAGAGAGGGATTTCTCGGGCCATTGCTTCAGGAATATGATCCACAACATTTATACTCTGTGTTAATATAGACCAACTGCATATAAATATTAATTATTGGCTCAACCGTAAAAAAAATAAAATAAAATTCTCCAAATCCCGTTTAGCTTATATTTGAAATAGAAAATGAAATGAAATTAGTAAGAGGGTTTAACGCCCTACTGTTCTGTTCCGAACCGGGCTAATGGAGACGGACATACGCCATACAGTGTGCTTTAGGGAAATACTGCCCGGAGAGCGGACTACGACTTGGTCTTATATCGAAGTCTAACGGTCACGGGATCTTTTACGTGCACGCCAACATGTACATGGAACCTCGGGTTTTCATCACATCGGAACGACAAGACACTAATAAGGGGGAACCACGCCAGAAAATCTGGATGAACTTTTTTCGACCCATGCCGGGATCGAACTCCCGACCCACAGCCTAGCGAGCCTGCGTCGTACCCACTTAGCCACGGTATTCGAAATAGTATTTGCAAACCATACATTTATATCACGTTCAATGTTGTTTAGAGGGTAAGATGGCCGAATGGTTAGCACGTGCACGCTGTAACATATGGTCTGTCATTGAATAAACAGGCGTGATTTCGATTTCACGTTTTTACGTGACATGGAGCAGGGCCGCCTTTCCAACCTCGTGGGTTTTCTCCGGGTCCTCCGGTTTCCTCCCACTGCTAAACACTCCTACGCGCAAGCGAATTATTGAAATACAATTGAACGGTGTTAATACCGAAATGACCTGGTTGGTGTCGAGTGGATGTTAAACCCCATGTCCCCTTCTCTCTCTCCCGATGTTATTTTCAATTCTAACACCCAGGAAAGCCACTCAATCTGACGAAGAGTGAGTCGTTTGTATCAATAGAATGGTCCCGATCAGGTGCTCAATCGCCAAACTGAGCACATGGTGGCGACACCAAACGATATCATAATGATGGTTGCCAGGTAGAAGTATCATAATTCTAAATTTGTTTGCCGTTCATGCTTAACATGTAATACCACAATGAAGTAGACATTTTTCGCCCCAATAATAGAAATAAGATGAAATAGAATTGATATTTACAATGAACAAATAAAGAAGTTGAATTATACATTGTCTTAATTTAGAAATTACATGAATGGAAGTTAGAAGTTACATGAATGGAGGTTAGAAATTACATGAATAGAAGTAAGAAGTTAGACGATAGCATGTTAGAATTTTGGCACTAATATACCGCCATAGTGTTCTACTTCCATGTAGGCCTACACACGATGTCGGTTCCTCTGTCTTCGCTTCGCGGTGAACGAAGGCTTTCATTTACACGGTGAAGCTTCAAATAACAAATAACCATTAAAAATGGATTCTAGACATGCAGTTTGAATAAAAGCACAAAAAATCTGCAAGGATTTTAAGTTTATTACATAAAACGAATGGCGAATAACCATTCTTATGGGTCTGGGTTATTCGCCATGCGAATGGCGAATATCCACTCCCTTTAATAGGCCTACAATAAAACAACAAAAGTTTATGAAGGGTTATATTTTAGTAAATATAAGAGGGACAATTTTGGGTAAATTCCAAACTTAAGTCCGAAAATGCTTCGTGAACTCGAGGACAGAAAAAAATGGTTTGTGATTGCCCAGAAAGTTATGGAACAAACTTTCACATAAAACAAACTGTAGCTCAAACAACGCCGTGCCCGTAGGACGATAAATCTTAAAACTCAAGTATTTAAACATGATCATGTCTAGGCTATGTAAATTCCGTTTGTACATTATGCTGATGTGGTCTATTAATTTTGTTATAAAATGTTTACGTTATAAACGGGGTGGCCACTAATATTAAAGAATTATAAAATTACATCTTTTATAAAAAAATAACATCCGATAAGAATATTCTGGATGCTGAATTAATAGTCTAATTCAAACTGCACAACGACAGGTCATTATAGTTACGTCCCTTTGATCACGCTAACCCTCTTAACTTAACCTATTTTAACAGCTATTTGGACAGTTTTATCGGCAGTCCTGAGACGAAATTAAACGATGTCGGATCCCGAAGCAAACCCTAACCAAGAAATAGTCTACAAACAGGTAACAAACAACTTCTGTGTGTGATGACAGTGTTGTTATTCCCTTTAGTGGAAGCTGTCATTTCTTTCTGCTTCGTCAAACAACTTAGAGAAATACATGATTGTACGGAAGACCGAAGGCGTCTAAATTTATGGTGGTGGGGATTAACGCCCACTCTTTTACATTTAACAGTTTACCTTGCAGAAGTGCCTCTTGCTAAAATTCCGTACAGGTTAAGAAAATATTCTATTATAATATATATTATTGTGGTTGGGTGCTTTATGAAAAAAAAGTAAAATCGGACAGCCAGTGGGTGAAATATAGCCAAGTTCAATCTACGATTCGGAATTACTATTTCATGCAAATGTATTACTAGCAATGTATTGTAATGATTTAATATCAATCTCAATATCTGCAAAGAGAGAAATTAGCATTTATTTAGAGGAGACTCTAAATTGCATAGTGCTCACTTCATTGGTTTTCTGCACCATAGTTTCCGGTGGATTTTGACATAGAACCAATCAAACGATAGATAATATTTTTCGGATTATTATGGTCTTTGATACCTCTAGATCCGACAATAAATGCCGTAGAAAGCAGGATTTATGTGTTTTGATGACTGAAATTTGCTAAATTTCAACTAATAGCCTACTTTTTTTTGTGGTATCATCCAGATTATAAATATTTGACATAATATTATCTTTCAAATTATTGCGATTTCAATAAATCTTAGTTGACAATAACGTGTGGATTTCAGTTTTAAAATTGGTATTTGCGATTCTGAAGTGAAAATACTGCTTATGACGTCACTCAGATTAGTCTCTATCATCCATACAAATATTCTACGAATATTAGTCTGGATGGGTCCTCAAAATTTGACGGAAAATAGGTCATTGTCTGGATTATCCAGTCTTTTAAGTTACCACGTACTGAATCTATCAAAACAGCTCGCTTGTCAACGATGACACTCTTTAAAATTTTGTTTGTAAAGGTTTCAACTGAAATGGTAATTTTCTCTCGTCATGAATCAGACGTATGGCTTCTCACAATCTTTTTAATTCTTCAATGCGATTCATGCTCGTCTCTATTTTGTTTCTAATAATAGATGTGCCAAGTGAATTGTGGGATATATTTCAACCACGCTTTATAGAATCTAGCAAAATCGGCCCGACTTAATAAGATCTAGCACTTACCGAGACTTTAGCCAAAAGGTTCCATTGCCCATGCGTAACCAAATGTTTGGTTTTTTATGTGGTAGATTATCCAGTAATTTTCGTCAAAAATTGAGAACCGACCCAGACCCTCCGTGCGTTGAAGACTAGGGGGTTCTGGGTGACCGAGACTACACTCAGATATGACTGAAAAGTGCTAATTTTGGTCCATGCCACGCATTGACTTGTATAGAGCATTTTGATTACATTATTGACGTCGATCTCAGATTTTAAAATTCCAGTAGTAGGGGTAGCATTTTTTGTATATTTTCATAAAATATTTTTTTGAATTTTTTTTCTGTCATTTGAAACTTAAACCTGAAACCCCTACTACTGGTGATTTTTTAAAAAATTTTTCCACTTGATGTGCTGAGACATCTGGTAAAATTTTTCAGATTGTTGAAATCATCATTTTAATGCCCTTAAAACTCCTTTGGATGCATGCTTCGGAAATCATCAGCTAAGACACAACATTGTCTGTCAATTTTGTTGCTCGAACCGTAATAGGCCTAAACAAGGCTGAAGCATTTCACTGGCATTAGAGACTGGTTAGCACATGCGCGCTGTATCATAAAGCCTGTCATTGAGTCAACTAGCGTGGTTGTCTGTCCAACCTCGAGGGTTTTCTCTGTGTCCTCCGGTTTCCTCCCACTGCTAAAGACCCCATACTCTTATGTTTCAGATATTTATAAACAATGAATGGTGTAATTCTGTGAGTGGACGAACATTTCCAACTATAAATCCAGCAACTGGTGAAAAACTATGTGATGTTCAGGAAGGGGATAAGGTGAGATAATCACAGCCAGAAAAGTGAACAATTTCAAATTCAATGCCATATCTTATTAACAATATCCTGGATCGATTAGACCATTGTGAGATTAGATAGCAGTAACAAAACTCTGAAACCATCATCTTGGACTAAGTCCCCTTTAAATCAGTTATTTTGGATTTCAATTTTTTATCGAATATGTCTGGCACAAAAAGATTATAGATGAAGCTCGGATACATTGAAACAAAATTAATTTGACATCGGTTAGTCTGGCTCTGAACTTTTCTGCCTTTCTACTTTGGGTCTTTTGAAATAAAGTTAAACGTTAAAGCCATCTCTCTAATGGATGTCAATATATGTCCTTGGTGGAGCCACAATGCACATTCCTTTCTATTCTGACCTTAAATTCCCATTATATTCTTTTCAGGAAGATGTTGACAAAGCCGTTGCTGCTGCTAGAGCAGCCTTTAAGATAGGTTCCCCCTGGCGGAGAAAAGATGCATCAAAGAGAGGAGAACTCATGATGAAATTTGTATCTCTTTTAGAACGTGATATAGGTATATTAGCGGTATGTATAGATATGGAAAATTTGTGGAAGGCGTCATATTGTATACTACAGCAAGTACATTAACTCACCATTATATAACATGCGAAGGATGAAGGAAGGCTGATTGACATGAAATTATTTATTCAAGCACTATGGCAATTTAGTGTAGGACTTCTGCACATGCTATAAGTAATGTCATTTTAACATGTCACCAAGACAGAAGGTAAAATTTGTATACGGAACAATGACAATGTGAAATTGTAGAGATAGAAATCAGTCACATGGGGCTCAAGCATTAAAATACAAACAATTAGAAGATCACTGTAACATCAAAGAAGATTAATTTTTGTCCCCCCTTTTCGAAGAGAGTAGGAGACTGTTAAAATGTGTCTGTCTGTCTTATTGAGCTAGAATGTTCAAATTTGGTTTAGGTGTTTAGGCTAAGGAGCGATAAGCAATTTGAATGGTCAAGACTTTGGAACATAACAACTCTTCTAATTGAGGTAGAATGTTTTAATTTGACAATGATGTTCATTAGGTGAATGTCTTGACTGAGTTCAATGATTAACATATCGAGCTAAAGCTAAGCAATTTCATTAGTCAATGCTTTGGGACAAGATAACTTTGATTCTATCTGATAGAGAGTGATGAAACATATAGTGGATAGTTGATAAACAGCTTGATTGCGTTATACTTTTGATTTTTTTTTTATTTATTTATTATTTAAATTTAATATTTATAATAAATAAATGTGAGATTAATTACTATGTGTCATCTATTTATTTTGGGATTTGGGCAGGGGACACCAGCCTTACTGTTAGCTTGTATCTCCCTTTATTTGTCCAACCTGGGGTTTGTTCTCAAAGTTCTCCTGTTTCCTCCCGCTGCTAGAGATCCCTACGTGTAAGGAATTATGGAAATTTAACTATATTTTTGTCCAGAAATGACATGCTAACAATTCAAGTGAAATTAAGCTGTTAAATTGTTTGTGTAGAATTTGGAGACGTTGGATAATGGTAAACCGTTCCTGGATGCAGTTGATGATGTAAGAGCTACAATAGATGTGTTTCAGTATTACGCTGGTTGGTGTGATAAAATAACTGGAAAAACCATACCAGTAGGTCAGTATAAATCACGTTTTCATACCAATTTCTTTAATGTAGAAGAAGAATAAAAATATTTTTAGCTACACGAACTACCTGTCACTAGTTGTAGAAACTAGAGTGATGGTGTTGACGATACTGGATTTAAGATAACCCTGGGATCAGAGGCTGCAGCTACATTTTAAGTGATCTACCTTGTGTTTTAAATGTAAAAGAAGCTTTAATTTGCAGTAAAGAAATTTGACAGAATATACATGTATATATCCGTTCTCCAATGGATTTTATATAAAATGCATAATGTAAGAGCTAAATAATCTGCCTATTGCAGGTCTTTTTTGTCCCATGCCATGCAGTATCCTATGAGGGAAATTTTGTCTGGACAAGGAGAAACCACACAAGAACATCCTTTGGAAGTTTCTCTGCCGGCGCTGGGAACAAACCCGAGGCCTTCTGTTCACTGAGCCAAGGCATTTCCCACATCTAGCCACTGTGGCTCTCAGGGTCAGAGGAAAAGAAAAGATTATATTTAATTATAATCCTGTCTATGAAATAAAAATGATGTTTGTGTATATTCACCTCCAAGGGATTAACACTGTTATGAAATTATCCTCATCAATTTATTTTTATACGCCCACATTTTCAATGTGGACGTATTATGTTGTTGCCCCTGTCCGTTCGTCAGTCCGTCCGTCCACAATTTGTTTGTGGGCTCTCTACAGGTCACAATTCTTATCCGATTTTGACGAAACTTGAAATATAGATTTATCCCCATAAGATCTCGGTTCCTTTCGATATTAGCATGTATCGGATCGGAACTTCATGGATTATGGCCCCTGATTGTACGAAATATCATGTTTTTAGCTTGTGGACCCTATAGAGGTCACAATTTTGGACCGATTGTGATGAAACTTGACATGCATGTTAATAACCCCAAAATCTTGGTTCCTTTCGATATTTGCGCCCATCGGATCGTAACTTCCTGAATTATGGCCCCTGATTGTCCGAAAAATTGCCCTTATTAGCTTGTGGTCCCACTGGAGGTCAAAATTATTATCTGATTTAAAAAAACGTTTGATTATATCACTGTTACATGGTAATGAAGGTTGAGTTCAAATTTCGTGAAAATCGGACCGAAATTGGCAAACAAAATGGCCGCCGTTTGTACGCGAATAGTGTGAAAATATGTTATATCAAGGTTGTGGAGTGTGGACCCTATAGAGGTCACAATTTTGAACCGATTTTGATGAAACTTGACAAGCATGTTTATAACCCAAAGATCTTGGTTCTTTTTGATATTTGCGCCCATTGGATCGTAACTTCCTGAATTATGGCCCCTGATTGTCCGAAAAATGACCTTTTTGTACGCCCACATTTTTATGTGGACGTATATTGTCGTCGCCCCCTGTCCGTCCACAATTTGTTTGTGGACTCTCTGCAGGTCACAATTCTTATCTGATTTTGACGAAACTTGAAATATAGGTTTATCCACCAAAGATCTCGGCTGCTTTCGATATTGGCATGTATCGGATCAAAACTTCATGGATTATGGCCCCTGATTGTACGAAAAATCACGTTTTTAGCTTGTGGACCCTATAGAGGTAACAATTTTGAACCGATTTTGATGAAACTTGACATGCATGTTTATAACCCAAAGATTTGCAACTATTGGAACGTAATTTCGTGAATTATGGCCCCTGATTGGCCAAAAAATCACCTTTTTTAGCTTCTGGTCCCTCTGGAGGTCACAATTATTATCCGATTTACTAAACCGTTTGATTATATCACCGTTACACCCTAAGGAATTGCTATACAAAATGGCCGCCGTTTGTACGCAAATATACTGTTAAAAAATGGTATATCAAGGTTGTGGACCCTGTAAAAGTCACAATTTTAATTCGATTTTGATGAAACTTGAAATTCATGGTTATAATCCAAAGATCTTGGTTCCTTTCGATATTTGCGCATATTGGATCGTAACTTCCTGAATTATGGCCCCTGATTATACGCAAAATCGCCTTTTCTTAGCTTGTGGTCCCTCTGGAGGTCACAATTATTATCCGATGGAAAAAAACGTTTGATTATATTACTGTTACACCGTAAGGAAGGGTGAGTTCGAATTTGGGGAAAATCGGACCAAAATTGACATACAAAATGGCCGCCGTTTGTATGGGAATACTGTTAAAAAATTGTATTTGATGAAACTTGAAATGCATGGTTATAACCCAAAGATCTTGGTTCCTTTCGTTATTTGCACATATCTGATCGTAACTTCCTGAATTATGGCCCCTGATTGTCCGAAAAATCGCCTATGGTCCCTCTGGAGGTCACAATTTTTATCCGATTTAAAAAAACGTTTGACTCTATCCCCATTACATCCGACGGAAGGTTGATTTCGAATTTCGAGAAAATCGGACCATAATTGCCAGAAAATATGGCCGCCATTTGTACGCGAACAGTGTAAAAATATGGTATATCAAAGTTGTGGACCCTGTAGAGGTCACAATTTTAATTTGATTTTGATGAAACCTGAATTGCTTGTTTATAACCTAAAGATCTTTATTCTTTTTCGATATTTGCGCATTTGAAATTGTAACTTAATGAATTATGGCCTTTGATTGTAGGAAAAATTACTTTCGGTATCGCTTGTTCTCTGTCTATCTCTCGAACAATTATTATCTGATTTAAAAAAAAAAACTCTGATTATATTACTGTTGCACCGTAAGGAAGGTTGAGTTCGAATTTCGTGAAAATCTTACCAAAATTGCTGGACGAAATGGTCGCCATTTGTACGCGAATAGTGTAAAAATATGGTATATCATGGTTGTGGACTCTCCACAGGTCACAATTCTTATCCGATTTTGACGAAAAGTCACATTTCTAGGTTGTGTACCGTCACACCATAATCATTGTTGGCTTCGAATTTCATGAATATCAGACTGGAACTGACCAACAAAATGGCTGCTCCCAATACAGTATGAAATACAGGACTTAATGATGTAGGAAAAATCACTTTCCGTATTGCTTGTTCTCTATCCATCTCTCGAAAATGTGGGCGTATCCTGCATGGCATTGCCAGCCTATCTTTTTAGCTTGTTGACCCTCTGGGGTCAGAATTATTATTCCATTTTAAAAACCTTTTGATTATATCACCGTTACATCGTAATGAAGGTTGAGGTCGAATTTCGTGAAAATCGGACCAAAATTGACAGGTGTTCTTGTCAGGGCATCCATCCTTCATCACTAACAAGGGGGAAACCACACCAGAAAATCTAGATGAACTTTGTCACCCAATTAGGGATCAAACACCCTTAGCAACATGATCCCCAGTAGAATTTGAAGCCTACTAAAATGAACCTTTATAACCCAAAGATCTTAATTCATTTCAATATTTGCACATATTAAATTCTAACTTAATGATGTTGGAAAAATCACTTTCGGTATTGCTTGTTCTCTATCCATCTCTCGAAAATGTGGGCGTATCCTGCATGGCATTGCCAGCCTATCTTTTTAGCTTGTTGACCCTCTGGGGTCAGAATTATTATTCCATTTTAAAAACCTTTTGATTATATCACCGTTACATCGTAATGAAGGTTGAGGTCGAATTTCGTGAAAATCGGACCAAAATTGACAGGTGTTCTTGTCAGGGCATCCATCCTTCATCACTAACAAGGGGGAAACCACACCAGAAAATCTAGATGAACTTTGTCACCCAATTAGGGATCAAACACCCTTAGCAACATGATCCCCAGTAGAATTTGAAGCCTACTAAAATGAACCTTTATAACCCAAAGATCTTAATTCATTTCAATATTTGCACATATTAAATTCTAACTTAATGATGTTGGAAAAATCACTTTCGGTATTGCTTGTTCTCTATCCATCTCTCGAAAATGTGGGCGTATCCTGCCTGGCAGTGCCAGCCTATTTTTCAATTCTGTAAAACTTGCAAGATCCTTATTCTTCAGTTATAAATCCTACTTTAGGGTTAAATCAGTACCCTGTTAATTGTATGAAACATCAAAAGTATATTTTCATTTATCATGCTTCAAACAGCTGCAGTAAACTATAATTGCCTTTTTCTGCTTGGCTGATTTTCTTTTCTCAAGCAAAACTACCGGTAGAGGTTTCCACTCGTCAGGCACTATATATAGAGAGAGAGAGAAATGGTGTTTATTACATGCCCACATTTTCAGGGGCTGTTCGCAGTCAAAAAGCCACAATTTATATCTGATTTTGACGAAAATTGAAATATACGCTTATTTCCCAAAAATGTTGGTTCCTTTCTAGTTTGGCATGTATCAGAATGTAACTGTATGGATTACAGCCCCTGAATTTACGAAAAGTCACTTTTTTGGTATCTGGAAACTCTAAGAGGTCACAATATTTATCTGATTTTGACGAAAGTTACATGTTTATAACCTTAAGATCTTGGTTCCTTTCAATACTTGCACATATGGGACAGTAACATCCCGGATTATCGTCTTAACGTGTGCTCAGTCCATCTTGTAGTTCTCTGTAAAGTTGAATTAATGTAATCTTAAGGGAATTCTCATACTCTTCAACAATTATACACATGTGCCCATATAGTCTCCATACTAAGTAAATGTTGTAAGTGATTGTCAATAGTATCAGGTCATTTGAAGACTGATATTCCTTTAATTGAGTAACATAACTACAGATCATTTCCCACCTGGCTAAATATTTTGATTTGAAATTTGATGTCAAGGTAATTAGGCTTCATCGTCATTAACTATTGTGTCAATTTAAGAGGATAATTTGTCATATAATTTGAGAATATTTAAAAAAAAAAAACGACATTTTTGTTTTATGTTTCCTCTCTAGACGGTGATTATTTTACCTTTACGAGACATGAACCAGTGGGTGTATGTGGACAAATTATTCCTGTAAGTATAGTATAACAAAAGACTACATGTAGATTTTCAACAATCAAGTGCTCGTCCTTCATCACATCTTGTCAAAAAAATTATTCTTGGAAGTACCGATATCTGAAAGATAAATACTTTTGGGATACGTTTTTCAGCTGATGAAGTATGTTTTAAAACAATATTTGACAGTAAATCTTATTCTCATCATAAAATGGCTGAAAGAAAAGAATAACTAAGTACCAGTTCTGGATCAAGGTGCAATTAAGTAAATGGAGGTTGCTTGCACTCACACTTCTTAACATAGGTTTATATTGAAATTGAAATATATGAAAGTATTATTTATTATTTTTTATACTCCCACAGAAAATGTGGATGTATATTGTCGTCGCCCCTGTCCATCTCCAAAAAGATCTTGGTTCCTCTAGATATTGGCGTGTATCATGGATTATGGCCCGTTATTATATACAAAATTACATTTTTAGCTTGTGGACACTCTAGAGCTCTCAATTTTCAACTGATTTTGATGAAATTAAATGGGGTATAACGTCCTATTGTTTTGCTCTTTACTGGGCTAATGAATATGGGCATACACCATACTGTGTGCTATGAGGGAAATTTTACCTGGACAGTGGCACTATGGCCTAATCTTTTATCAAATTTCAACAGTCAAGGGATCTTTTACGTGCATGTCAATGTGTACACGAGACCTCAGTTTACTTCCTATCCAAACAACTAGACAGCTGTCATTGTTAGGTCCTCCGTCCTGCTTCACTGACAAGGGGGGAATCTCGCCCGAAAATCAGGATGAATTTTCTTGGCCAATGCAAGGATCGAACACCAGACCTCCAGGCTAGCAAGCCAGTGTCTTACCAACTTAGCCACCGTGACCTCCTGATTTTGATGATACTTAAAACACATGTTTATAACACAAAGATCTTGGTTCATTTAGTTATCTGCACATTTTTGATCATAACTTTCTGAATTATGGCCCCTGATTGAAAGAAAAATCATGATTTTAGCTTGTCGCTCCTGAGGTCACAGTTATTATCTGATTTTGATGAAATTAAAACATATCTTTTTATCCCAAACATCTCTTTCCCTTTCGATGTGAGAGAGAGAGAGAGACAGAGAGAGACAGACAGACAGAGAGAGAGAGACAGACAGACAGACAGACAGATGGCGTTTAACATCCACTTGACACAAACTAGGTCATTTTGGGACAAACATATGATTTAATTTTATTCCAATAATTTCCATGCGCATAGGGGTCTTTAGCAGTGGGAGGAAACCGGAGTACCTGGAGAAAACCCATGAGGTTGGACAGGCAACCATACTCCTTGCCACTCACAACTGGGGATTCGAAACCATGCCAGTTGACTCAATGGCAGGCCGTATGATACAGCGTGCACACTAACCATTTGGCCACCAACCCCCCTCTTGATATGGATTATGGCCCTTTATTGTACGAAAAATCACAATTTTTATAGCTTGTTCTCTATTCATCTTGCCTGTTGTTGTTGTTCTTAGCATTTAACGTCCGCTCCCCCCAAAGGTGATATCGCAGACACTCCATCTCGCCTAGCAGCTGCTGGTTTTTATCTGAATAAATAGCCTTAGGAAGAGGAGACAATGTTTACGTATAGAACAAGGAAATTATCTTAATATTATCTAATATTTGATCAGAATTTTCTTGTTTTCAAACAATAATGATAAAAACCACTATCTAAACAAAAACAAATTTAGAGTAATGGTTAGAACATGATTGGAAACCAAATTCTAAAAAGAAACAAAAACAGTTAACAAATTTTAAAAACTCAGGAATATAAAAATAGTTGTAAGCAATAATAATAAAATAGTTGTAAGCAATAATAATAAAATAGTTGTAAGCAATAATAAAAGAAATTATATTTAAGAAGAGAAATTTTGACAGTTTTTTTTATGCTGGTATGTTGGGTTTTTTTTCTATTATAGTGGAATTATCCAGTTGCCATGCTGTCATGGAAATTAGGACCGGCATTAGCATGTGGGAACACTGTGATACTAAAACCAGCTGAGCAGACGCCGTTGACAGCACTTTATTGTTGTGCTTTATTTAAAGAGGTAGGTTATGCTAAACTAATGTAAAAGTATAATAAAAAGCTATGTTTGCTCCTCTCATAAGAAGTGGTATCAGATCTTTAGAAAGAGTAAGAATAGGCCTACCTTACCTCGTGCCAAATAAAAATAATAGTAATGCGATATAATGCAATTTACATTTATTAACGTTAACCAGTTATTAGCATCGGTCCTTTCAATTCAAGTAAAGTTGATTACCTCCCTTTAACCTGGAGCTCTTTAAATCTGAAATGAAATGAAATGAAATGGGATTTAACGTCCTACTCTTCTGCACCTAACCTGGGCTAATAGAAGACGGCATACGCCATACAGTGTGCTATGAGGGAAATTTTACCCGGGCAGCAGCGCTACGGCCTACTCTTATATCGAATTCAATCTGATTAAAACACAGATCCTATTTCGTTTCGTTTTTTATAATTCAAAATTTCGTTTTACTTGTCTTTGCTACATTTGGATCTGAAAGACTTGTTATTTAACTTGTGTTCTACTTGAAATGAGGGGTCAGCCAATTAAATTGTCTGTCAAATCGAGGGTTTGACCTTTTTTGCGCGAAATTGTGGGTAGACATTATCAGCGATAGTAATCAAAACAAAGCAACAACGATTCGGATTGGTTAATCGAATGACTGAGGTGTAGGGTCAAATGTCGTGTGCTTGACATCTGACCTGGCTGAACGTGACCTCCCGCTATAACTTCTTAGATCTACATGTAGTGTAGGCCATCGAAATTATAAAAACCGAAACGAAATATAGATCTGAATTTTAATTAGATTGTATCGAATTCCAACTGCCAAGGGATCTTTTATGTGCATGCCAATGTGTACAGGGGACCTCGGTTTTTTGTCCCATCTGAATGACTAGACAGCTGTCCTTGTCAGGCCCCCCCCGTTCTGCATCACTTACAAGGGGGTTCTGCATCACTGACAAGGGGAAACCACGCCGGAAAATCTTTAAATCTGAGGAAAAGAAAAAACTCAAGTTGCTGATAGAGGGCAACTGGTTTTTGTGTAATTTCATACATCATTGACAGCTGGGTAGAAAAGAATACTGGAATGAATTGTCTCATTCAAGGATGCAATTTGGAAAATATTTTTTGTAAACTGTAGAAATAATAGTGTGATTAGATTAAGGTCTGATGTTATTGAAGTGTCAGTGTATCTTCATTATTGATGACAAGATGGGGAAGAAGGATTTCAAATAGTTTTGATTATAATTAGAAGGCAGACTCTGTTGAAAATTACCACTTGAGAAATGAGATGAAATGTGGTTAATATCCTACTGCCACTTGAGAAAATGATCTCAGAAATAATTCTGCACGAACGGATAGAAGTGCAAATCACTTGAGGAGGTTCTTAATTGATACCTGATTTGAAAGACTGTTAAAGGATGGAGTTAAGTGTGTCATCAACACAACACTATTGTCATAGAGAACAAAATTTTGTGATTTTGTGTATACTACAAAATGGAGAATTTTGCCTGGAGAGCAGCATTTCTACCTAATTTGAATTACAACTGCCAAGGGTACTTTTATATGCCCACCAATGTCTCCCATCACTTTACATGTCAGCCCCATGCCTAATAAGAGAACTAGACTTGAAAAATTTCATTTCAATTTTAGTGGCTAATCTAACTGAATAGAGACATTTGTTTTTTCCACTGACAAGTAAGAACAAGACATTCTGTCCACAAAGACATACATCATATACAAACTATTACTACCTTATAGACAGGGCAGTACTAACACTGACCAGCAAATACACAAATACCAAATTGTCTACATCTTTACAGCAACAGAAATAATTATGATATAGGGCAGTAGACGAAGCTGCAAAGTGGTGGAGTGTGGGGGGGGGGGGGGGGGTACTAACTGTTTGTTACAAGAAATCCAACTTGGGGCTTTAAAGTACTGTGACTGTGATTAGGCTTTGGGGTGTGAAGCCTAGGAAGATATTTGTGGACTCTTTTAATGCTAGAGATGATTACACTGTTTGTTGTTTTGGATTAGCATGGTTGAATCTGAAACAGTTGAATTAATCCTTTCTTAATGTTTTGTATATCTTAGGCAGGTTTTCCGCCGGGTGTTGTAAATGTTGTACCAGGCTATGGATCAACAGCAGGAGCTGCCATATCTGAACATATGGACGTGGATAAAGTTGCCTTTACTGGATCAACAGAGGTAAACAAATGTACAGTGTATCGCATTATAGGTGTTACACTTTCATTTAGTTATTATTTTACTAAGAACTAGCCATAATGAACCAAAGTTATTATTAAACACACTAGATGATCTGATTTATGATATTTTTGCTAGATTTACTGATTTATGGTGTCATCTTTGACATGATCATTTTTATATGTCCACAATGAAATAGGATAGTATCATGTCCATAGGTCCATCATTTTGCCTTTAATTTAAACAATGGCCAGTAAATACTGTCAAGAGTTATTGCTCTTATTGTTGATTATTTTTTGTTGGGAACATTGACCAAAAGAGTAAAGGCCATGATATTCTTTATCTAGAAATATTTCGAAGCTGCAGCAAAAAGTTAGAAGCACAGATGAATCTGATTAGTTGTTTTCAAAAGGAATGAAAGTAGATTTAAACTTTGCTACTGGAATTTAAATTGAAAGCATACAAAGTCTGAGAACATACAGTCAATAAGGATTTTACAAAGCTGCAATTTACACATCATGCAAATTTCTACAGTCAGTCATTTTTGCATATCAATAAATTTTGATGGCAATCATATAGAATTTAATTTAACTGAGTACCGGTATCGAATAAAGAAAGATATTAGTATTTGAAAGAAGTATAACATATATTATGAAACGTTGTGGAAGAAATGTGTCATGTTTAATATTAAACGATCTTTGACAATTGCATTAAATTCGCTGTAGGATTTCTTCAATACAAATCATATAACATGTACAGATGTTTTTAGTTTTTAAAAACTGGCAAGTCTAATAAATCTTTTCAATTACATTTAGTAATTGAACTGGAAATATACAAAACACAATTTAATGGAATACAATTTTACTCTTTATTACTGGTGATGTTTTGACAAGTAAGTGATAAAAACTAGGAAATTCTAGTCAAAAACATCACATTTATATAGACAGGTCAAAATATTTTCACTGTAATAAACAGTAATTGTATTCTATAGAATCTAGTCATGTCTAATTGAAAATCTAGTCACTGGACTCACAGCGCAAAACTTTATATGACTTTATGAACAGAATATTAAGATGACTGAATGTTAAGTGAATCTGCAATTAGACTGTAAGTAAACAGGCATCATTTTGCCACTATCTACTTTTGTCTTTATTCACTGACCCTTCTGCACTATTTTATTCAAATTCTGTTAGCTATTTGTACTATAGGAAATTGTAAGAACGACTCTGGTCTATTTGGCACAATGCTATTTATTAACTTAAAGCATTTCCTGTGACATCACAATAGTGACTATCACTAGCTGTACTTGCTTTTTCGAAAATGAAGCGCATATGTGTTTTTTTTATGGATATTTTACACTTTCATACTATTTGCAACAGCATTTCCATAACTTTCACACTCATATTAAACAGTCTGAAAATCCTAGTCACCATCGGAAAACACCTGGAAGATCTCCTGGTAATTATTATCGAAATGTGTCAGTTTCCCTCAGTACCTGGTTTGGCCTGGTATTTGGTAACAATAAGTGATCTTTAGTAAGTAATGTAATATGGTAGTCATACATATTATACAATGTAGTACTCAATAAACCAGGTAAATCTAATAATGGTAAGTGAAAAACTAAATAAAAATCTATATGAAATAATAAATCAAAGATTTACACTAATGAATATAAGTACTGTATATGTTGTTGTTAAATGTAATAAATAGAAAACAAAGCAATATCATATATTTATTATTCCCTGTTATAAAACGGAACCAAGCTGACACACATCTAGGTAATTTTTTTTGTTGTAAGACATCTTTTCCAACAAAAACTTGGGAATTTACTGGTATTTGAAGAAAAGACAAATTACACCTTGAATTATATCTATTTTTACAGTTATTTACAATTTTCTGCCAAATATATTTTGTTATTACAGTTTTTGTTGAAATATGAACCTAATCCTTTTGCTTTGCCAAGGATTGGATGACGTACAACTTTACCAGTTTACATCTGTCACGTAAATAGTTTGTGCCATGTCATTCGAAAATTTCAAAATAACCCAATTTGCTTAAATTGGAAACATCCCATTTTGTCATTGCTGTAGATATTACCAAATATGGAAACACTGAAAATCAATGTTTTTTTTAATGTTCAGATAACCTGAAATATTTTATCTATCATTTCCTTTTATGTGAGGTTTTTTCTTTTAGTGTGAAGATCATGTTTACCAATCGATTACGTTATGAAACTATATATTATATATCTTAGATGACATATTACATTTACCAACACATATCACTAATTTGATAAATAGAACAAAAATAATATCAGGTTTATTTTTTTTTTATTTATAAGCAATATTTTTATTCAGATTTCTATCTGAATAGCGATTGGGGCACAGGCATAGCCTATATTAAACCCATCTCCCTGTCAGATATAGATACATGTATTTACATAAAGAAACATACAATGTACAAGTGCAATTATTTTACAGTGAGTGTGTTATAGTTGTCTCTGGAATGGATTTACAGTTTAGTAATAGGCAAATAATGTACAAGTGAAAATGAAATAAAATGGGATCTGTGTTTTGATCAGATTGAAGTTGAAAAGACAACAGTGAGGTTTGCTAAATCCATAGAGCAGTGTTATTATTAGAAGTGGACGTATATTGTCGTAGCCCCTGTTCGTCCGTCCACAATTGTTTGTGATCACTCTACAGGTCACAATTTTTATCCGATTTCAATGAAACTTGAAATATAGGTTTATCACCCTAAGATCTTAGTTCCTTTCGATATTGGCTTCATGGTTTATGCCCCCTGATTGTACGAAATGCCACATTTTTAGCTTGTGAACACTGTAGAGGTCACAATTTTGAACCAATTTTGATGAAACTTGAAATACATGTTTATAACCAAAAGGTTCCTTTCGATATTTAACTTCTTACGATATGTGACATCTATGATTAGTTGATAGATGCTGTCGGCTCACATCAATGCGATTAAAATGCCCGACAATTGAAGACCACGAGGTAAACAGGTGGATTAAAATTATAATCACTCTTATTGGACAAAGGGAAAGCAATGACTTCTGTTTAAGATTAGATTGATGAATTGTCCGACAAAGGATTAAGTCAATCAATCAAGACAGATTAAGTAGTTAATCAAGGTAGGTTTTTAATGACGGTATAACACGATAAAAACGTTGATCGCTTAATTACCTAATCAATCCTGCCTGTTGTCAACGATAATCGGGTTGAGCGGTAGTTATACTCACAGTACACTATATTAATTTTGGAATTTTGAATATTATTCACTATGACTTGATGTCCGATTGGGCATATTCCCGGTCGGACAATATTGTGCGTTTGGAAAAAAATTTCGGACAAGTCCGGAATATACGGGCGAAATCCCAACTCTGGCTGTGACAATCTTCAAGATTATTAATGTTACATCAAACTAGGGATGTTTAACATTTAACTTTTACAAAACACACAAATGTTAAAGAAGATAAAAAAAACCATATAATATTACACAATATGGGACAGTGGCAGAGTTTTATTTATTCCGGGTATGCACAATTATTATAAAAATGGGTTTTTAATGACTGTTTAAATTTGCCTAATTTACAGAATCTGGGGAATTATTCCATAGTTTAGGACCAGCCACACTGAAGGTCTTGTCTGCAAAAGTTTGTTTTTAGTAAGTGGAACATTAAGGGGATCAGTAGTCGATTAACGCGTTCAACATCTAAAGTTGTGTGAAATTAGATTTTTTAAATAACCAATTGCCGGATTGTTCAGGCTCTTGTAGACCATGGCAAAGAACTTGAATTCAGCTCATACTTTTACTGGTAGGATGTGAACTTCTTTGAATGCAGCAGTTGAGCTTGAGTACTTAGATACACCAAGTACCATGGCAGCCATGTCGACTGGTCTGCAGACACCAAGATTACCAGAGCTCAAAATTACCAGTGCTCATATAAGACTGCTGTTGATTTGTCATACATAGTAAATGATTAAAATATTGTGTGATGGCAAATTGGGCACAAGGTGGGAACATGTGAAAACTGGAAAATTCTTATAAAGGGAAATGGGTACAGATTAATATTATTGTTTTGTGAATAATTATGGAGCTTGTATTATCAAATTTAACCTTTGTACTAATTACGTAGATGGTGAACTGAATGACAGTCAAAATGTTAACCTACAGTTATTATTGACTAATTTTTGGCTATTTTTAATCTCGTCGACCGACATCAAGGATAATAAAATGTCCATAGAGAGAGAGAAATGGGATTTAACGTCCACTCGACACAAACTACATCATTTCGGGACTAACATATGGTTTTATTTCAATAATTCGCTTGCGTGTAGGGGTCTTTAGCAGTGGGAGGAAACCCACGAGGTTGAGAAGGCACCCCCATTTCCATGCCACATACGCTCACACCGGGGATCGAAAATGGCCATAGACAGGGGAATGATAAGTCATATTTATTAAACATTTTTTCATGCTTGTTTTTGGACAAGAACCACAAACAAATTTAACTTAGTTTTTGGTGTACAATTTCGTTTCCGCAGGATATTTCATAAACCATTCAAGTTATCTTCATGAAACTTTGTATAAACATTAATCTATTATACTAGTTGTGCCTTATGCTAATTTATAATTTCTGGGATTTAATCATTTTTGTGTTTTCTTGGACAATTTTTTGTGTTCAATTTTGTTTCCGGAGCATATTTCATAAGCTTATTGTGTTTTTTTATGTTAGGATTGTCCATGTTTTTGGGGGTGTGCATTATTGCTGTACATCGTCTCTTTGTTTTTGTAAAATTAGCTGAAGAAATAGCAATTGGCTGAAACATCCTAGGCTGATACATCCACTGGCCGAAATGTCCGTCAATCCCCATATATATTCAGAGAAGTTGTTTTTCCTTAGTCATCTTGTTAAATATTGGAATAGCCTCATTAAATATATTTGAACACTTTCATACAGTATATGAATCAAGAATAATGAGTTAAAGAAAAAACAAATAAGGAGCAGCTCATTATTCACTGCTTGAATGATAATTTGGATTGCTTTTTGGGCTAGAAGTTCTCTTTCTGTGTTTTAAGCTACTGGAGGTTACTTGGCATCTATTATTCTAGTGATGTCTAGCTTCATATTTTAATCCTGAATATTCCCGAATAACAAGTTGAATAACAAATGAGAAATGAGGCAGCAATAATAGATAATGAGGTGAGTCATCTCGTTTTTTGTTATTGGTTGATAACAAAAAATGATTCAACGCCACATTGCCCATTCTAGATATGTAAAAATATATTACTCAGTAAAGTGCTAGATTTATAAGCAGGAGGTCCCAGGTTTAATCCAAGTGTTGGCTGGAAATGTTTCTTCCATTCAACTGTTATAAAATACTGAGGTTGGATTTCTAAATAACTGTAGATCATAATGCCACTGTCTAGGCAAAATAGTAGGATTTATACCTCATTTCATTTCTTCTCACTTTTTCTCCAGGTTGGTAAATTAATAATGCAAGCTGCTGGAAGAAGTAATTTAAAGCGAATTAGCCTGGAGCTGGGAGGAAAAAGTCCTTTGATCATATTAGCTGATGCAGATGGTATGTGTTGCCGGTGTTGAATTAATTTCCTCTCCTCAACATTTCAATGAAAATCAAGTGCCCTTGGCTCATTCTCTAAATAACTGTCACTAAGATAGGAAGTTAATTTTTTTCTATTGATTTACACTATTACATTGCTTGACATGCAATTTTATTGTCCCCTGCCTTTCACTGGTGTTCACCAAAGATTTATCATACTTGTATTATGATATTATGTCCTATATCCAATTGATTTAATGTATGGCAAAAATACAAGTAGGAATGAAAACTTTCCCATTACTCATTTTGTTCAATTGTTATAAAAATTCAAAAAGGCAAAACACAAATTTGGACATGATGACAGCAGACAGATTGTAATAAAAAAGTGAAGTTGTATAAAAAGACTTCGACATTTTATATAGGGGGAATAATAGTAATACACACCGTTGGTATTACGCTCTTTTGTCACTTCCGTTTACAGTAAAATTATGGAAATTGATAAACATCGCAGCTAACATCACCCCAGCTGAATTGCAGCCCCATTGGATCACTCTTTTATATTCGTCTGCTTCGGGAGCCACATAGGCCTACCTAAAGTACAAGAAATGAAGAATAGGCCAACACGCTGGCAACGCAAGAAGTCAGCTATAATTATTTACAATACTGCCTCATTAATTTGGTCCAAAATGTGCAATTAATTACTATGTGTCATCTATTTTTTCTGGGATGTTGGCAGAGGACATAAGCCTCACTGTTGAATTCAGGGGAAGTGGATGTATCTTTCCTACTGATATTTTTTAAAGCTGAGTTACTAATGTAATCGAAGCTGTCGAAAGGAGAGAGGGTGTGCGTGTTTGTCTGAATATGAATTTTATTTCATTTCAATCGGTGTGATAATAATAGTTTTGTACGCTGTATGCTATTGATTATGTTGTAATTGAGTGCTATTTACAAGAAAGGCAGACTATTACTCAAATCTTATTTTAGCTGAAATTGTAATTCATGAAATGGAAAGCAAGTATGGAAAGTAGAGATATCCAGTCTTATTACAAAAATACTTGTTTCCCTGAAAAACACTCCTGGAGTGTATACAGAACAAAAATTTAAGGGTTTCCATAATAGTCAGCCCGACGATTAGGACTACCCGCACACGTGACATCGAAGGCTGCACGCGAACTTGAGCACTTTTTGTACATGTTGATAAAATTTATGAAGAGTTAGACATACAGTACTTTTTGGAATAAAAATCATGGAAAATGACGCGGGCAGTGGATGATTTGAGAATTTAATTAGGATTTGATATTTGTAAAAAATAGTCAGCAATTACAAACAACATCGTCTTGGGTATGCAATGAATTGTCTCCGCCGGTACGAAGAGGGGTAATCCCCTGATGCAAACATGGCCTCTGTTGATCGATTTTTATAGCAGGGTATACTTGGCAATTACAATATTTTGAGAAGGATTTCAAGCAAAATGATGATAAATTAATTAGTTTGAATATGTTTTTAATGCTAATATATCACCAAATCACCCAGTTTGTACCCGGAAATGTAAATTCAATTCATATTTTTTCATTTTGTAAACAGTCTTCTTCAGGTATCGCTAAGACATGTATGTACTTGTCATGGTGGTAATTTTAGATTTGAATTAAAGTAGAGTTGGGTTTGTAATGTTAAATTGTGTGTTAGCTTTGTGACTTCAGGAAATTTATTTTTAAATCTCCCACATTCTGTGTACTAACTTTGATTTTTATATTTAAAAAAATTGCTCAAGTTGTGGATTATTATTAATACCTGTAAAATTAATTTATTATGTCAAACTGTGAAAATAAATTATCTATATTTTGTGGGTTATTATTAATACCTGTAAAATTAATTTATTATGTCAAACTGTGAAAATAAATTATCTATATTTCGGTATGAAACACCTGATTGCTAATTGAAGTCTGGGAGCATGATTGAGCAATACAAGAAACCTCTGTGAACTTGTAAATGTTAATCTCTTATAGAAATGTCCTTCTTGATTGTGTTTTAAGTTTTGTTTGGTTGCCTGATAAATTGTTTCATTGTTTTTATACGCCCACATTTTTGTAACTTCCTGAATTATGGCCCCTGATTGTCCGAAAAATCACCCTTTTTAGCTTGTGGTCCCTCTGGAGGTCAAAATTATTATCTGATTTAAAAAACCGTTTGATTATATCACCGTTACATGGTAATGAAGGTTGAGTTCAAATTTTGTGAAAATCGTACCAAAATTGACAAACAAAATGGCCGCTGTTTGTACGCGAATAGTGTGAAAATATGTTATATCAAGGTTGTGGACCCTATAGAGGTCACAATTTTGAACCGATTTTGATAAAACTTGACATGTATGTTTATAACCCAAAGATCTTGGTTCCTGTCGATATTTGCACCCATCGGATCGTAACTTCCTGAATAATGGCCCCTGATTGTCCGAAAAATGACCTTTTTTAGCTTGTTGTCCCTCTGGAGGTCAGAATTATTGTCCTATTTAAAAAACCGTTTGTTAATATCACCGTTGCATCGTAATGAAGGTTGAGGTCGAATTTCGTGAAAATTGGACAGCAATTGACTGAAAAAATGGCTGCCGCTTGTACGCGAAGAGTGTAAAAATATGGTATATCAAGGTTGTGAACTCTGTGGAGGTCACAATCTTCATTCAATTTTGATGAAACTTGAAACACATGTTTACAACTTAACAGTCTTAGTTCCTTTCGATATTTGTGCATATCGGATTATAACTTCCTGAATTATGGCCCCTAATTGTACGAAAAATGACCTTTTTTTAGCTTGTGGTCCCTATGGGGTCAGAATTATTATCCCATTTAAAAAAACGTTTGATTATATCACCGTTACATCGTAATGAAGGTTGAGGTCGAATTTCGTGAAAATCAGACCAAAATTGACAGCTGTTTTTGTCAGGCCATCCATCCTTCATCACTAACAAGGGGAAACCACGCCAGAAAATCTAGATGAACTTTGTCACCCAATGCAGGGATCAAACACCCAACCTCAAGGCTACCGAGCCAGCATCTTACCCACTCAGCAACATGATCCCCAGTCGAATTTGAAGCCTACTGAAATGAACCTTTATAACCCAAAGATCTTAATTCATTTCGATATTTGCACATATCAAATTCTAACTTAGTGATGTAGGAAAAATCACTTTCGGTATTGCTTGTTCTCTATCCATCTCTCGAAAATGTGGGCGTATCCTGTCTGGCAGTGCCAGCCTATCTTTATTTAATTACAGTTGATAATGCTGCCCTTTGGGCTCATTCTGCTATAATGACCAACATGGGTCAGAACTGCTGTGCCGGTTCTAGAACTCTTGTCCAAGAAGACATCTATGATGAATTTGTTTCAAAAGCAAAATTGATGGCCGAAAACCGTTGTGTTGGAGATCCATTTGATGCCATGACTGCACATGGTTCACAGGTAGGCATGGCTGTCTTCCCCATTTTATGAAGAGTGATTGCTAAGGAGGCATGTCTCTAACTCAATATCATCCACAGTCTTTGACATTGTAAACACAACTTGTTGGTCAAATTTAAATCAACATTGATGTTGTGATCTTACCCGGAGAAGATGGGCTTCTGATATCCAATATTTGAGACAAAATGAAAATTTTAGAATTGACACACGAATTAGGAATGCATTTGAGTGGCATTTGTGATGGAGCAACTCGATAACGAGGCTAAATATACGTCAAAGGGGAAAACTATTGGTATAGACTGGAATAACCAGATACCAAAGACTTCCATTCAGTTTGTTCACTTGGCGTATTTCTCCGAATATAACTGATTAGAAATAACAGTAAAAACAGAAATGATTAAATGTAAATATCGGGTTCTGCACCTCATCTGCAATCGAGCCTGTAGGCCTATAATTATCAGATCGCATAGTCAATACATTCTTTGAGATTTTGTATTTATATATTTTTTTTGGCCAACAGATTGATGAAACCCAGTTTAAGAAGATATTAAGTCTTATTGATAGTGGTTTACAAGAAGGAGCTGTATTAGAAGCTGGTGGAAAAAGATATGGTGATAAAGGTTATTTCATAAAACCCACAGTATTCAGTAATGTTCAAGATAATATGCGAATAGCTAAAGAAGAGGTGCGTGTTCAAACAGTTTTCAATCTTATTCAATTATAGATCCTATTTTGTTGCTTTTGTTATTATTCGGTTTTGTATATCTGTCTGTTTACTATTGATGAAAATTTTTTGTTTGATTTTGTATTTTGTAAAAGTTCTAAAATGGATATGTGACCCACAATTGGTGTTAACTATCTTAACTGATGGTTAAACTTAATCCATTTCCAGATGCATGGACTTCAGTTAAGAAGCAGCTTTTGAAATGATTCCTTGTATTCATGTGCATCCTATTTTGTAACAAACGAATTAATTTATTGCTTTCCTTCAGTTGAATTTCCTTAAATTTATGAAAAACAGTGTTAAATCCAATATAAGCAACCTAGCAAGCTGTTTCTTAGTTTCTTAATGGTGTTTTAGTGGGGTAGTGGTTATGGGGGTTAGTGGTGGCTGATTGCAAAGCATGGTTTCGATGAGTAGGGTCACCTGTCAAATCTCATGGGTTTTCCCCTCTATTGAAATAAAATTAAACCATGTGTTAGTCCTGAAATGAACGGGTTTATGTTAAGTGGACATTAACCCTATTTCCCTCTCTCTTATTGGTATTGCATTCCTTTCTTATTCACTTATTATTAGATCTTCTTAGGTCTATTGAGTATTGGGGGTGGGTGGGGTGGGGTTGTGTGGATGGCCGAATGCTTAGGGTGTCAACTGGCATGGTTTTGATTCCCTGGCTGTATGTGACAAAAAGAAGGGTCACCTGTGGGTTTTCTCTTGGTCCTCCTATTTCCTCCCTCTGTTAAAAAGACCATAAACGATATGTTAGTCCCAAAATGACCTAGTTTTTGTTGAGTGGACATTAAAACCCATTTCTCAAACTCTCTATTTTAAAAAATGTTGAGGCTAAATTTGCCATCTGTAGTTTTAGATAAAAACTTTCCGAGCATGACTTGGTCTAATTGGGTCTCTGTGTTATTTTATTTTTAGATATTTGGTCCTGTTCAGTCCATTATTAAGTTTAAGACAATAGAAGAGGCAATAGAGAGGGCTAATAATACAAACTATGGTCTGGCTGCTGGCATTATTACCAATGATATCAACAAAGCTCTAATGTTTGCTCAAAGTATACAGGCTGGTTCTGTTTGGTAAGAATTGTCCAACCTTAAACTGAAATATCAGTACTGCATATCAAACCTTCAAATGTATTTATGTGCCACTTCTGTAAGCTTATACCAAATCTTTAAATCAAAGTCTAATCATTAATCTCTCCAGTTTCTAAGTACAACAAATTTGTGAAATCTTTATTGTCTGCGATATCACCCTAGGTGGAAGCAGACGTAAAACCCTATGAAAAAAATGAATGCAAATTCCTCAGTTGAGAAGTGGTATCATAGTGATGAGTTATTAGAGATTTAGCTCTTCAAATTTGGCATCTACATTATCTGCACAGAAGTTCAAATTTTAGCCCTTGCCAAATTTCAGAGATCTTCAAATTAAGATCCTAGTCTGGTTCCCTTTGACAGTATATTCAGACTCTTATTAAATTTCCCTCAAATTGAAATTTCCTAAACAGGATTTTTAACAGACAAATTCCAAGCGATGTTCATTGTTACACCCACTGTTTATATAAGTGTTTACTCCATACAATGGTTGGTTTATACAAATATAACGTAGCCAATCAAGGATAATTCTTTAAATGTTCTCCTGGTACATAAAACACTAGTGCCTTATTAAATCGGAAATGATAGTTTTTCTGTCAGATTTGAATTTATTTTACTGAAGATGTCTGTTGTTGTTTGAATTTTATTATACTTTCTGGATGCATCAACTTGGAAAGGTAGACAACAAAAACGCTTTCACTGAGGAACAGTTTTTTCTTGGTTAATTCATCGTATTACCCATGTTTAACCATACATAAATGGTACGATTTGTGTGTTTGTAATTTAAATTAAGCTTATTTAAATTTGTCACTCCTGAAAACGGGTCAATTTACCTTGTTCTAGGAGTCTGGATTTTATTTATTACATCCTACCTTTTTTTTTTATTAATTGTTTTAGCTGACATAACTGGGAAAATGCAATATGTGATTTGCTGTCCTAAGATTTTAATGAGGAAAGTCGTTACAAATAATAAATACTAAGTCGTTAATCTTCAGTTTAATGACTCTAATAACAAGGGGAGGTGGAAATTATAAATTTGTTTTCTCTTGGTTATATATTTATTTATCTAAGATAAAATACAGTTTGAATAGGAATTTAAAGATCTTAGAAAAAATAATTAATTATTTAGGTTAATACCTTCATGGTTTTCGAAGTCATATTCCACATTTTAAGGGTAATAAATAAAGTAGATGCATTCTATTAGAATGGTTGACTGATATTGTGATCGCCACTAAATAACTGTTAGCTAATATTGGTTGATTCCGTGTTCATATTGGAGCTGAACACCTGAGACAAATGTTGCCATCTGTTGTTGTATTTTATTCAAACCAACAATAGTATGGTTTTGAATGATCAAAATTTGGGCCAATCTATTATTCAATTGGTATTATTCTATCTTCTGATATTTTGTTTGATTGATACTACTCAATCATCTGATATTTCATTTGATTGACATTAGTGAGAATCTGGTTTTAATGTTTCACTCAAACTACTGATATTTCAATTTGGTCTTTCTCTTGATATTTTACTTGATTGGTACCACTCAATCTTCTGCTATTTCATTAGATTGAAGCTGGTGAGAATTTGCTTTTAATGTCTCGCTCAATTTATTGAACATTTAATTTGATTGATACCTGTGGTAATCCGGTTTTAAAGTAAAGGATCTGACAGCTAGATGATGGATTATAAAGAGTTGTTTAAAGACAATCTCTTTGAATCTGAATGTCCACAAAAAGAACAAATTGAAACAAAATCATAAAAAAGGAGAACCACAATGTTTGTTTTACCTGTTTTGGTCAGTTCTCCTGTATTGTCTTGCCAGGTAATGGGACTTTAACTTCAGGTTTTCATTTCAGGGTTAATTGTTATGATATTGTTACAACACAAACACCGTTTGGTGGATTCAAACAATCTGGGCATGGTAGAGAACTGTAAGTAAAGATTATATACTTGTGAAATGAATTAAATGTATTTCTAGAATCTTTTGAAATCAGTATTTGTAATTAATTCCATCATAATGTGCCATAAAACCTAACCAGGACTATCATAAAGTTTGGCATTTACTTAAGATCTGTGAAAGCAGAAATGTGCATAGAGAGAAGAAGAAAAAAGAAATGCCTAGTGGCTTTTTTTTTGTTCAAGGTGTAGACACATTAAGTAAAGTTGGTCAAGATAGTGAGAGAATTGGGGTTTGATCGTCCGTCCGTCTGTCTGTCCATCCGTCACACTTTTTGGGACACAATAACTCTCTTTCTAATTGAGCTAGAATGTGCAAACTTGGTGTAGTTATTTATTAGGCCAATACCTTGATGGAGTTCGAAGATGAACATTTTCTGCTCAGGGTAAGCAGATATAAGCAATTTGATTGGTTGATGATTTGGGACACTATAACTTTAGTTCTAATTAAGTCAGAGTGATGGAACTTGGTGTATTGTTTCATTACATCAGTACCTTGACTAAATGTGAGGGGCTCTGGCAAAAACAGGCTTTTCTAGAAAATTTTCAAAATTGAGATTCTGCTAGATTTGGAATCTGCACACCAAGAGCTTTCTAAAATTGAAGACATATTTGAAATCGGATAAAAATTCGATAAGTTATACCCTTTTCTGTGTTAGAACTCAGCAGACTGAGAAATTAAGAAAATGGCCGCCAAAAATGAAGATTGAAAAAAGTATTTATATCAATCAAAAGTCCATAGCAACCATACTTATAAATCAATCAAATGACTTGAAAACTGCCACAGACAAAGCTCTGATCATTTCCCTTCATATGATAGCCCTATACCTTAAAAGAAATTTGATAAAACATCCCAAAATAATTGCTCAAATCACAAATATGGGTTAAAGTGTGAAATACAGTTCAAACACCTGCAAAAATAAACATTACACAGTATTGTTATTAATTAAATTTATTTAAACAAAATAACACATCTTTGGCATATATGAGCAACATCCACTGTTACCATGGCAACAGCTCAACCAAACGTCCATCTTGGATTTCAATTTCAAAATTGAGCCAAGTGTGTCCTTATGTACAATGAGGTTTTTATCAAGTTAAAACCAATTCAATAACATATTTTTTTGTAACACATGCAAGTTTTCCTTCTTATATGTGTATCCGTATGTCTGTGGGGTGGGGGTGCAGGGGGTGGGTGCATTTTTTTTTTGCTTTTTTTAACCGCTTATAGTTATAAATAATTGATTACTTTTTTTCAACAAAAAATTATGAATTAAAAAACCACTTAGGATGATTTTGCACACCTAGGACCCCTTTAACAAGACCAGGTGCCAAATATAATTTTAAAAAAAATAATTACTTTTTTTTTTCACAAGAATATAAATGTTTTTGCACACCTTGGACCCCTCTTAGAAGACCAGGTGCCAAATTAAATTCAAAAAATGAATTTTTTTTAAGAATTGTTTTAAAAACATTTATAACCCAGCGCCTGCCAGGCAGGATAAGCCCACATTTTTGAGAGATGGATAGGCCTAGAGAGCAAGCTAAAAAGAAAGTGATTTTTCCTACAATCAAGGGCCATATATATATAATTCATAAAGTTAAAATTCGATATGCGCAAATATCAAAAGAAACCAATATCTTTGGGTTATAAACATGCATTTCAAGTTTCATCAAAATCAGATTAAAATTGTGACCTCTACAGGGTCCACAACCTTGATATACCATATTTTTATAGTATTCGCATACAAGCGGCGGCCATTTTGTCCATCAGTGTTGGTCCGATTTTATAAATCGTATAATAATTGTGACCTCCAGAGCGACCACCTAGCACTTCTCCGTCACCTAAGCTGAATTCCCGGGTGGAATTGAGCATACAAGCTATTCTTGCGGCAGAATTGGCAGAAGACATTATAATTTATCACACGTAAATATAGCTCAAAATAAGGCAAGCAATGTTATGGCATTGGTTTAACGTTTGCTTCCATTTCGCTCGCGCCATAAAGCGCAAGTACACCTTAGCGCATGCGCAAGGGAAGATTGACCAATCAGCGAGTTCGAAAGAGCCACGACCTAGCAACAAAACGTCATTATTAACACCTCTTGACACATTGCAAGCTTTGATACTACTGGCCCTTACGCAACTAGATCTTATTGAATCTGCATAAATTAACCATATTTGGAAAGTTGACGTCAGGAGGCGGAGTTTGATAAAAGTACTTTAGCAGTAGAGCCAGGAGAAATACTTGAAAACAATGTCCGATTTTAGTGGGTTTTTTTACTTTTAATTGGATAGAAACATAACTTCTGAACGGATACCTTGACAAATCTCTTCCAAAATACAATTTTGGAGTGGAATTCCACTTTCTCTTTTTCAGGGATGAAAGATAAATGTATTTTCGATCTATTTTTGGCCGACACCCATTTCAGGCAAAAATTTGATTTTGCAACGTATATTGGTCGTAGCTCAAAATAACCCCCAGCAAGAACCGCCTGTTTTCGCCAGAGTTCGTCACAAATTCGACAATGGGCATTTTCTGCTCAGGATAAGCAGAACGATACACAATTGGATTGGTTGAGACTTTGAAACACAAAAACCCGCCTTCTAATCGAGGTAGAATTTCAAACTTGGTGTAGGCAATCTGATTGGTTGATGCTTTGGGGCGCAATAACTTTGTTTATAATGAAGTGATAGTGATGAAACTCCAAATATAGATTCATTATGTCATTACCTTGACTAAGTGTGATTGTGAGAATTTTCTGCTTAGGCTTAGGAGCGATAAGCAATTTGACTGATCATGACTGATCACTTTGTACATAACAACTCTGCTTTTAATTGAACTTGTTGTAGATGTTCATCTGGTGAATGTCTTGGCTGAGTCAATGATTAACATTTCGAGCTAAAGCTAAGCAATTTCATTGGTTGATGTTTTGGGACAAGAAAACCTTGATTCTATCTTATAGAGAGTGATGGAATATATAGTATAATTTGATTGCTCGAAACTTTTGATAAAAATAAATGTAAGATTAATTAATAAGTGTCATCTATTTATTTTGAGATTTCGGTGGGTTCACTGTTGGCTTGTTAATATATTATGATTGCTTTTTATACGCCCACATTTTCATGTGGACGTATATTGTTGTCGCCCCTGTCTGTCTTTCGTACATCCGTCCGTCCACAATTGTTTGTGAACAGTCTACAGGTCACAATTTTTATCCCATTTCAATGAAACTTGAAATATAGGTTTATCACCCTAAGATCTCGGTTCCTTTTGATAATGGCATGTATCGGACTGTAACTTCATGGATTATGCCCCCTGATTGTACGAAAAATCATGTTTTTAGTAGGTTGTGAACACTGTAGAGGTCACAATTTTGAACCGATTTCGATGAAACTTGAATTGCATGTTTATAACTTAAAGATCTTGGTTCCTGTCAATAAGATCGTAACTTCCGGAATTATGGCCCCTGATTGTACGAAATATCACCATTTTTTCCTTATGGTCCCTCTTGAGGCCAAAGTTATTATCCGATTTAAAAAAACGTCTTATTATATCACCGTTACACCGTAAAAAAGGTTTTGTTCAAATTTCGTGAAAATCGAACCAAAATTGACTGACAAAATGGCCGTCGCCTTTAAGTGTAAAAATATGGTATGTCAAGGTTATGAACACTGTAGAGGTCACAATTTTGAACCGAATTGATGAAACATGAAATGCATGTTTATAACTCATAGATCTTGGTTCCTTTTTATATTTGCGCATATGGGATCATAACATCCTGAATTATGGTCCCTGATTGTACGAAAAATTGCCATTTTTAGCTTTTGGTTCCTCTGGAGCTAAAAATTATTATCCGATTTAAAAAATCGTCTGATTGTATCAACATTATACCGTAAAGAAGGTTGAGTTCGAATTTTGTGAAAATCGGACCAAAATTGCGTGACAAAATGGCCGCCAAATTGCGTAACTTCCTGAATTATGGCCCCTGATTGTATGCAAAAGTGTCTTTATTAGCTTGTGGTCCCCCTGGAGGTCAAAATTTTTAGATGATTTAAAAAACCGTTGTTCAGTTCAAAAAATCTTGTGGTTGCTCTAGAGCCCAAAGTTAATATCCGATTGACTTTAAATTTATACACAGTGTTTATGGTCATGAGACGAAGAAATCAGTGATTTCTGATAATTACTTCCAGAGTTATGGCCCTTGATCACTTCAATAAATCTTGTGGACACTCTGGAGGCCAAAGTTGATATCCGATTCACTTTAAGTTTATAAGGTCATCAGAAAAAGAAGCCTATTGATTTTCATTGATTTGCGATAGTTTCTGCCAAAGTTAATATCCAATTGACTTTAAATTTATACACAGTGTTTAAGATCATGAGATGAAGAATCCTATTGTTTGTTTTTTTTTATACGTCCACATTCATAATGTGAACGTATTATGCAATTCTAACTGGATTTTCTTCAAATTTTGTATACTTACTCTTTACACCCTAAGGATGATCCATATTGTTTTTTGGTGCATGCCCGACCCCTAATGGCAGAGCCACGCCCATTTCTTGTATTTATTTGTTTGTCGTCTACAAGCCACATTTCTTAACGTATCATCTTGAAACTTTGAATGCTTATTCTTTGTATTCTAAGGAACATTCCTATCATTTGGGGTGCATGCTCAACCCCCAGGGGCAGAGCCACGCCCATTTTCTTTTTGTGTGTCGCCTACAGTGTGAAAATATGTTATATCAAGGTTGTGGACCTTATAGAGGTCACAGTTTTGAACCAATTTTGATGAAACTTGACATGTATGTTTATAACCCAAAGATCTTGGTTCCTTTCGATATTTGCGCCCATCGGATCGTAACTTCCTGAATTATGGCCCCTGATTGTCCGAAAAATTGCCCTTTTTAGCTTGTGGTCCCTCTCTGGAGGTCAAAATTGTTATCGGATTCAAAAAAACGTTTGATTGTATCACCGTTCCATGGTTATGAAGGTTGAGTTCGAATTTCATGAAAATCGGACCAAAATTGACAGACAAATTGGCCGCCGTTTGTACGCGAATAGTGTGAAAATATGTTATATCAAGGTTGTGGACCTTATAGAGGTCACAATTTTGAACCAATTTTGATGAAACTTGACATGTATGTTTATAACCCAAAGATCTTGGTTCCTTACGATATTTGCGCCCATCGGATCGTAACTTCCTGAATTATGGCCCCTGATTGTCAAAAAAATCGCCCTTTTTAGCTTGTGGTCCCTCTGGAGGTCAAAATTGTTATCAGATTTAAAAAAACGTTTGATTATATCACGATTCCATGGTTATGAAGCTGGAGTTTGAATTTTGGGAAAATCGGACCAAAATTGACGGACAAAATGGCCGCTGTTTGTACGCGAATAGTGTAAAAATATGTTATATAAAGGTTGTGGACCCTATAGAGGTCACAATTTTGAACCGATTTTGATGAAACTTGAAATGTATGTTTATAACCCAAAGATCTTGGTTCCTTTCGATATTTGCACCCATTGGATCATAACTTCCTGAATTATGTCCCCGAATTGTCCAAAAAATCGCTTTTGTTAGCTTTTGATCCCTCTGGAGGTCAAAATTATTATCCAATTTAAAAAAATGTTTGACTATATCACCGTTACATGGTAATGAAGAGAGAGTTTGAATTACGTGAAAATCGGGCTAGAATTGACGGACAAAATGGCCGTCGTTTGTACACGAATAGTGTGAAAATATGTTATATCAAGGTTGTGGACCCTATAGAGGTCACAATTTTGAACCGATTTTGATGAAACTTGACATGTATGTTTATAACCCAAAGATCTTGGTTCCTTTCGATATTTGTGCCCATCGGGTCATTACTTCCTGAATTATGTCCCCTAATTGTACGAAAAATCACCCTTTTTAGCATGTGGTCCCTCTGGAGGTCACAATTATTATCTGATTTAAAAAAAACCGTTTGATTATAAAAACCAAACAAATTCTAATGATTTTCTGATAATTCCTTAATATGCGACAACTCTTATTGACTGCCCGGACGATTTGGCTGCTGTGTGGGCGTATGTTTCGTTGCCTGGCAACCTATTTTCTTTTTGTCTGTCTGTGTGTCACCTACAGGCCACAATTCTTAATCGATCGTCTTGAAAACTTTTTTATACTTATTCCTTATACCCTAAGGCTGACAACTATTATTTTTGGTGCATGCCGGACCCCCTGGGACAGAGCCACCCCCATTGCTTTTGTGTCTTGTGTTCGCCTACAGGATGCAATTCTTCACAGATCCTTTTAAAACTTTACATACCTATTCCTTATACCCTAAAGATGACCCCTATTGTTTTTGGTGATCTCCTAACCCCCAGGGGCAGAGCCATGCCCATTTTTACTTTGTGTCTGTGTGTGTTGTCTACAGGCCACGATTCTTAATGGATCGTCTTTAAACTTGGGATGTGTATTCCTTATAGCCTAAGGATGTCAACTGCATATCCCGACTCCCACAGGCAAGACACGCCCAATTTTTGTGATTGTCGTTTACAGGCCGCAATTCTGAATGAAGCAGCTTGGTACTTGGCTTATGTATTCCTTATAGCCTGAGGGCGTCCACTATTGATTTTGATGAATGTCCCGACCCCCAGGGGCAGGGCCACGCCCACTTTTTACCTTTAGCGTTAGGAAGGCACAATTCTGAATAGATTATCTTGGTATACTTATTCTTTATACTCTAAGGACAGCAACTATTGATGTTGAGGCATGACACTCAACGCTAAACAAACCAAACGCCTAGCCTTCTTGACAAAGTACCATATCAATCAAAGCAGGAATGTGGACGTATATTGTAGCGTTAGCGTTATGTTTTAGCTATTTTCAATAATTACTTCAAGACTTATGACCCTTGATCACTTCAAAAATTTTATGGCTGTTCTATAGGCCAAAGTTAATATCAGATTGACTTTAGATTTATACACAGTGTTAAAGGCCATGAGACAAAGAAGCTTTTTGATTTTCAGGAAACTCTGATAATTACTGCCAGAGTTATTGCCCTTGATCATTTTGAAACATCTTGTGGCCGCTCCTAGAGGCTAAAGTTAATATATGATTGACTTTAGAGATTATACACAGTGTTTAAGGTCATGAGACGAAGTAGCCTATTGATTTTCAGTGATTTCCGATAATTACTGCCATATATAGTTATGGCCCTTGATAACTTCAAGAAATCTTGTGAACGCTCTAGAGGCCAAAGTTAATATCCGATTGACCTTATATTTATACACGAAGTAGCCTATTGATTTTCAGTGATTTCTGATAATTACTGCCAGAGTTATGGCCCTTGATAACTTCAAAAATGTTGTGGAGGCCAAGTTAATATCCTATTGAGATTTATACACAGTGTTTAAGGTCATGAGACGGAGCAGCCTATTGATTTTCAGTTATGGCCCGTGATAACTTTGTAAAATCTTGTAGACAGACTAGAGGCCAAAGTTAATATCCGAATGACTTCAAATTGATAAACAGTGTTTAAGGTCATTAGACAAAGAAGCCTAGTGATTTTCAGTGATTTTCTATAATCATTGCCAAAGTTATCACCCTTGATCCCTTTGAAAAATCTTGTGATGTTCTAGAGGCCAAACTTATCATTCGATTAACCTCAGATTGATACACAGGTCTTGAGAGGAACAAGTATATTGATTTTCAATGAATTTTGATAACTAAACAGCTAAATCCATAATTACTTCATGAATTCTTACTCTTAATCAGATTTTAGTGTATTATAAATGTTTCATTACTGAAAAAAGTAAAAATATGCGACAACTCTTGTGGACTGGCCGGACGATTTAGCTGCTGTGGGCGTATGTTTCGTTGCCTAGCAACCTATCATTAACTTGTACGGTTGCCGAGAAATAGATTATTTTCTACAAGTCTCTTTTGGGTCTACAAAAGTAGCATTTATTATTAGATTTACATAAAATTTTCACCATAATATGATGCCGTATGCCATATCTGATTTCATAAAACTATTTGAACATTTTCATTATCACCAGAAGTACTGTAATTTTGTCAGGATCACTTACATGTAACACATGTATAAAATGAATTGATATTGCTGGATGTAGTTGATTCTGCTTCTATTTTATTTGATGTGTGCAATGTTTATGTGGAAATCTGGTTTTTTTTTCGGTTCCATTTGTACTGTTCAAGGGTAAACTTGGCACTGAAAGTGACATAAGTTCAAAGATGATGTGGCAATAGTGAAACCCGTTATTCCTGCTATGCAGGTCTAGCGTTGTTTGTTTTTAATAAAATGTTGTTTGTTTTTAGTACTACGGATTGCTTTCTGATATTTTAGTCATGTCTAATTATTATAAATTTAATTACAGGGGAGAGTATGCCTTAAAAGAATACACGGAAATAAAAACAGTAAGAAAACACTTTTACAATTTTTTATACGCCCACATTGAAATGTGGTCGTATATTGTCGTCGCCCTGTCCGTCCGTCATGAGACGAAGAAGGGTATTGATCAGGGATCTTAATCGTCTGTTTCATATAAGTTATTAAAGTCTACTTTTTGCGAGTACCGGTGACACTAAAAATAAACTAATCTGAATCAGAATTGGCCATGTGACCCTTCGCCCGTACGGCATATTTCCGAGCCCCGACTATTCACGGAAAATAATTTGTGCTACATTGTTTTATTATTGACACGTGCTTACAAATATACTTTTATATATTGACCAATGTTTACGTATAAAATAATTAAAAACGAAGTTATTTTTATTTGCTTGTAGTTTTTCTTTTTACTAAATTAATTCTAACTTCCGTTTGTTTGGATGAAAACAAAAGTAGATTATGCATTATGCAAGTGACCCAAATTTGACTATAAATTTCGATAATGGATATATGAATACTAGTATGGAATAACAATACAGGCTTTGTTTATTAGAAGTTATTATTATAATATTATATGGAATACTGTAACGTTATAAAATTATTGACGTGAATAAAGTATGCATAAACCAACATGTCTGTTGTTCAAAAGAAAGACGACTATCCGTTAGGGGTGCCCGTGGCCGGTTCATTTCAAAATGGATTAAGAACCCTGGTATTGATTTTCAGCGATTTACAATAATTACTGTAAGAGTTATGGCCCTTGATAACTTCAAAAAATCTTGTGGACACTCTAGAGGCCAAAGTTAATATCTGATTGACCTTATAGAGATTTATACACAGTGTTTAAGGTCATAAGACGAAGAAGTCTATTGATTTTTAATTTTTTTTAATTTCGATTTCTTTTTTGGATCATTTCGAATTTAAAGGTGAAAAAATGCGAAAAAATGAGCTATTCACAACCCATTCAGGCTGTTCATTTTTTAAAATATTTCTTCGCAACTTTCATAAACTTGTAGTAATAATCCATACAAAGAGAATGTGTGTGAAAATTAGTTTGTAATATGAGCAGTTGCCGAGCAGTGGGCAATTTTGCATAAGTCACATTTTAGGCTAGTTTGCCTGTAAAAGAGTCAATTATTATTGGATTTTCTAAAAAGTGACACCATTTGATGTGTAATAACAATTTTAACCAGGCCAAACTAATTTAACAAAACAAATAATTTATTCAAATAAGTCATATTTGTTATTGTTGTAAATTTTGATATTTGATTCCAAACAACTAATAGAATGAACCCATACGATCCTATAGATATCACAAAATAGTTCTAACTTGTTTAGTTGCAGAGAAATAGACGATTTTGAACAGGTCACTTTTCAAGGTTTTTGGTCCATAAAAGTGTCAATTATTATTCGATTTTCATAAAATTTTCACTGTATGATACCTTATACAATTTATGATTTCATTATCACCGGAAGTAACGTCATTTTTCAAAAACTCTCTTTTTAGCCTTCAAAACAGATATTTTTTGCAAATGAGTCTGATTTGTAATGTTTTTAAAATAATGATATTTGATTCCAATCAACAAATAGTTGGAGCCATACGATCATATAGATACCAAAAACTAGTTTTTAAATGTCATGAGATGAAAAATCCTATTGATTTTCAGCGAATTCCGATAATTACTGTCAGAGTTATCTCCCTTGATCAATTTGAAAAATCTTTTGTAATACTCTTGAGGCCAAACTTAAAATCTAATTGACTTCAGATTGACACACAGAGTTTAAGGTCTTGAGACGAACAAGTTTATTGGTTTTCAATGAATTTTGATAACTGGACAGCTAAATCAATGATTTTAAATGTTCCATATACTTATAACACATAACACATTACATTTGATATAGGGCACATAACTGCCATGCATTCTATGGCGCTTTACAATATCTGTCACAAAAATGTCAAATAAATGTTTTTCGAAAAAAGTATGTTTTGAGTTTCTTTTTGAAATCAGTGACAGTTTTGCATTGTTTTACACTTTCTGGAAGAGTATTCCATAGTCGCGGTCCCATCACACTAAATGATCTGTCTGCAAATGTTTTATATTTAGTCTTGGGTATTAATAACATGTTTTGTGATGAAGATCTTGTATTGTAAGATGAAGTTTGGAACTGTAATAATTCAGTTAGGTAGGAAGGGGCAATATTGTTGATACATTTATAAACAAGTACCAGAAGCTTAAACTGACATCGGGCTTCAATAGGTAATATATGAAGCTCTTTTAGAGCAGCAGTGGAGCTATGGTCGTAACTAACTCCAAGAATAAGTTTTGCTGTAAAATTTTGAATTCGTTGAAGAGGTTTAACAGTGGATGCTGGTAGATCACAGAGCAGACTATTTCCATAATCCATATGGGAAAAAACTAGAGAGCTCGCAATTTGAAGAGATAATTCTCTGGACAGAAATGGTCTCAATTTTCGCAAGTTAAACATTGCCAAGGCAGCGGAACGAGTTTTTTGGGCAATGTGATGCTTGAAATTTAAGTTTTCGTCCATATGCATTCCCAAGAATTTAATTCGGGATGAAGACTTAACTATAGAGTCCCCAACTCTTAATTTGTGGATGGTAGACTTTTGGAGCTGGCGGTTGGCACCGAAGGTAATAACCTCAGTTTTGTCGTCATTCATTTTTAGTCGATTGTGTAGCATCCAGATTTTAACGTCGTCTAAGGACTCTGATAGTTGGGAGGCAATACTTAATTCTGCATCTAAGTCTCCGGCTTTGAAACTGTCATACAGGCTATGATCGTCAGCATAACCAACTAAGTTTGGATTGTGTCGGATGCAGGAGGCTAATGTACTGGTGTAGCAGATAAAGTAAATCGGGCCATTGATACTACCTTGCGGCACTGAAAAATTTATTTGTTTTACATCGGAGAAGTCATCGTTGACCTTGACACGGAAACTCCTGTCTCGTAAATATGACGTCATCCACTTAGCGTTAACATGGATGCTCAGAACTTTATAAAAAACAAACAAATTGTAATGATTTTCTGATAATCACTTTATGAGTTGTTAATCTTAATCAGATTTCAGAGTTTTATAAATGTTTCATTACCAAAAAAAGTAAGAATATGCGACAACTCTTGTGGACTGCCCGGACGATTTAGCTGCTGTGGGCGTATGTTTTGTTGCCTGGCAACCTATCTTTTTTTGATTTCTTTTAAAAGAATTGATGTTGATACATTATGAAATAGATAATCTGTCATAGCAGCTCATTTTTTTTGCCTTTTTTATGTGTTCATTACATGTTATTAATGTTTCTGTTTTGACATTTTAAAATTTTAAGCAAAAAAAAAATCTCTTCCTTAACATTTATAACATCTTTCAAAGTTCCTGACTTCCCAGAAAAAAAAATGTTGAAGATGTGAAAAAAAGTCTGTTTTAAATAAAAATTCGATTTCCAGTGGTTTTATTTTCCTTCTTCTTGATACAGGCAAAATTAATATTTCTGTTTTAAAAAACATTATATAAAAAATCTTATATAAAAATTCTATGGAAGTTTTGAAATATTCCAATGTTATAATCTCATTTCTACGCCTCATTTAGGGTGGGTGTATTATGTCACCACCCTGCTTGGAGGTCTATCTGTCAATGATTAGCTTGTAAACGCAATAGTGGCTACGGTATTTGACAGATTCTTTTAAACTTTGGTGTGAAGAAGCATTGTGGTCATGGGAGTACGAACCGAAACAATATTCAGCATTCTGTGACTTTCCATATCATAATTGTCCACAGCCTTTAGAAGAAATTAGGGGATTATTAAAATGTCTGTCTGTCCGTCCGTCCATCCGCCTGTCACACTTTTTGGGACACAATAACCCTCTTTCTAATTGAGCTAGAATGTTCCAACTTAGTGCAAGTGTTTATTAGGTCAATATGTCTTGATGGAGTTCGAATATGAGCATTTCCTGCTTAGTGTAAGTAGAGATAAGCAATTTGATTAGTTGATGCTTTGGGACATGATAACTGCTCAATGTAAGCAGAGCAATAAGCAATTGATTGGCCAAGACTTTGGAACACAATAACTATACTTCTAACTGAGCTAGAATGTTCTTACTTGGTGAAGGTGTTCATTAGGTGAATGCCTTGATGGAATTCTATGATGAACATTAGTAAGCAGAAATAAACAATCTAATTGGTTGGTGATTTGGGCACTATAACTTTGGTTATAATGAAGTGAGACTAGTGAGAGCAATGAAACTCAGAATATAGTGATAAGCAATTTGATTGGACAAGTCTATGGAACATAACAACTCTGCTTTTAATTGAAGTAGAATGTTTAACCTTGTTGTAGATGTTCATTAGGTGAATGTCTGTTGTTGTTCTTGGTGTTTAACGTCCGCTTCCACCGAAGGTGATATCGCAGACAAGTCTTATTTTTTCCATTTTCATTATCTTAGCGCACGCGCATGGGTCTTTGCTGTGGGAGGAAACCGGAGTGCCCGGAGGAAACCCACGAGGTTGAGAAGGAGCCCCTATCTCCATGCCACATACGCTCACACCAGGGCTCGAAACCACAGCCACAAGCCAGAGGTGACCGGCCAGCTAGAGGTCGAAGCGCGGCACTCTAGACCACTAGGCCATCCCAACCCCCCGGTGAATGTCTCAACTGAGTTCAATGATGAACATTTTGAGCTAAAGCTGAGCAGAGCTAATCAATTTCATTGGTCGATGCTTTGGGACAAGATAATCATGATTCTATCTGATAGATGAAACCATGGACCTTATATGTATGTGTATTGAAACATAGCATTTTAATCAAATTCAGAAGTATTATATTCATATAAGTGTGTTTGTTTGTATTGGAATCTATTTCTATATGTCTTTATAAGGATTATTATTGTGAATGCTTTAATGACATATGTTATCATCCGATCTGTATTAAATTTATGTTTATCATTTCAATTAGTGAAACAAAGAAGCCTATTGACTTTCATCAATTTCCGTTAATTACTTCTTAAGTTATAGCCCTTGTTTACTTTATGCACCTTGTGAACGCTTTAAGGATGAATATCATCACTTATATGCATCACTTATATAAGTGCAGCAAAGAAGCCAGTTGAATTTCAGCAATTTCAGTTAATTACTTCTACAGTTATGGCCCTTGTTTAACCCTTTTGAACATTGTGAATGCTTGAATGACTAAAGTTATCATCCGATCTGTATGAAATTTATATACATTTTTATGTGCCCACATTGAAATGTGGTTAAAAACAAAGTCAAAGGTATCACAAAACCATCTTTTAAAGTATCAAACGTTTCGTAAGTAAAAATCTACTTCTTCAGAGAATAAGCTACAAAAATGATTGTCGGTACGTCCGTCCTTCGGTCCGGCGTCCACAATTGTTTGTGGTCACTCTAGAGGCTGAAGTTAATATCCGATTGACTTTAAATTTATACACAGTGTTTAAGGTCATGAGACGAAGAAGCCTTTTGTGTTCTTCGAAATTCGATAATTATTGTTATTAAAGTTATGGCCCTTGATCACTTCAAAAAATCTTGTGGACGCTCTTGAGGCCAAAGTTGATATCTGATTGAGTTTAAATTTATACACAGTGTTTAATTTCAAGAGACGAAGAAGCCTATTGGTTTTCAGCGATTTCCGATTATTACTGCCAGAGTTATGGCCCTTGATCACTTCAAAAAATCCTGTGGATGATATAGAGGCCAAAGTTAATATCTGATTGACTTTAAATTTATACACAGTGTTGAAGGTCATGAGACGAAGAAGCATATTAATTTTCAGCGATTTCCAATAATAACTGCGAGAGTTATGGCCCTTGATCACTTCAAGAAATCTTGTGAACGCTCTAGAGGCCAAAGTAAATATGTGGCTGGTGCCAGCAAAATCAGTCACTTGGATCACTTCACCAAAATTGAGTTCTATACATTTTCTGAAAGCCACAACTGTGAGCTTTCAAATGCAACAAAAATTATGTTGATATCTCAAAAATTGACTGAGTTGTGAAATTTTGAAGCTTCAAGGTCAACATAAGTACATTCTGAGAAAACGCAGATTAAAGTCTGGGTACTAAAATTTTTTAAACCATTATAGCAACCAGTATCTTAGGATGGGGATATTGCCTCCAAATTTTTACCGGTTGAAAATTTATTTGACATGTTAAGTGACGACTAATTTCGATTGTTTTAGGGAGAATTTTGATTACGTAACATTCTACATGTTTTATTAAAATCAATTTTTGAGGCATTTAGAGTTCGAATAATTAAAAATGGTTTAGAATTCAGAAAGACAACATTTCAAACTATTGTTTGGTGATGAAAACTGAAAATCAATAATTTCACCACTGACTGCCGTATTTTGCCTATAACGCAAAATGAATGATTCCGACTTCCGACTGAAAACGATAATTCCGGTCACATATCCGATTGACCTTAGATTTATACACAGTGTTTAAGGTCATGAAACAAAGACTCCTATTGATTTTCAGCAATTTCCGATAATTACTGACAGAGTTATGGCCCTTGATCACTTTGAAAAATCTTGTGAACGTTCTAGAGGCTAAAGTTAATATCCCATTGACTTTAAATTTATACACAGTGTTTAAGGTCATGAGAAGAAGAATCCTGTTGATTTTCAGCAAATTCTGATAATTACTGCCAGGGTTATCTCCCTTGATCACCTTGAAAAGAATATGCGACAACTCTTGTCGACTGCCCTGATGATTTAGCTGCTGTAGCCGTATGTTTCGTTGCCTGGCAACCTATCTTTTAAGTTAGTGAAACGAAGAGGCCGATTTCATTTTATTACTTCTAGAGCTATGGCCCTTGTTTAATTTTGTTGGACATTATCATCCAATCTGTATGATTCAGATAAATCAATTACGTCTAGAGTTATAGCTTTTGTTTTACTTTGTTCAAAGATTTACACTGTATTTTATACAGTTTTGAGTCTATTAAAATCTTCTATGTAACTTCAATCAAAGATGTCTGTGTGTGTGTGTATGCATGTTTGTGCTTCGTCGCCACACTCCACTCTCACATACATGATATCAAATTAACTAGCATGACCCCATGAATGTTTTAAGCCTCCACCCATTCATATGTGGTATGAAATTAACCAGCATGACACCTTGAAGGTCTCGGGCCATCAGATTTGGGTCTCTGGTGAATGTGCTAGTATTTTATATTTTCAGAAAAGTTTATACAAGTCTTTTTCTTTTCATATTGTAGGTGACTGTTAAAATACCGCAGAAGAATTCCTAGATTTGAAGACGTTGTTTACAATGTTTACAATAATAACCAATCACATTATAAATGAATTACTGTAATTAATAGATCACTAATGATCCATTATGGCGGGGAGGGGGGAATCCAGAGGAGAGGTTGGGGGGGGGGGGTACAAACCCCACCAAACTCAGCTACCTAATAAAAAGTGTAAGGGTCAAGTCAGATGGGGGGATGAGGTTGGCATTCAAAGCGTGAAATAATTATATATATACATGTGTGATTTCACAGTTAATACTTTGCATCAATGAAATTGAATGACAATGTGATCCTATTAATTCATTATAAAAATTCACCTCAAACTGGGTGTTGGATATATATAATTCCAAAATGATTTAGTTTGTATTGAGTGGATGAACTCTGTGTGAAATCCTTTTATGAGCCAGCTAGCCCCCCTCCCTCTCTCTCTCTCTCTCTCTCCCTCTCTCTCTCCAGAAGAGTAAGCAGAAACCTTGAAAAGCATTTAGCTATTGAACACATTGTAAAAACAACTCGGTTTATATAGAAGTCAATCACTAGTTTATACACATATCATAAGAGAATACATATCTAAAAGTCGTGCTATGTGTATAAACCCGTTATAATCTAATTCTAAAGAATTGTGTTGTGTTTTTTTAGTATGATCATTTGTTTAAACATTAAAGAGGAGAGCCTGACAAGGACAGCTGCCTAGTCATTTGGATGGGACAAAAAACCGAGGTCCCGTGTACACATTGGCAGTTGGAATTCGATATAAGAGTAGGCCATAGCGCCGCTGCCCGGGCAAAATTTCCGTCATAACACATTGTATGGTGTATGCCCGTCTTCCAGTAGCCCAGGTTAGGTGCAAAAGAGTAGGACGTTAAACCCCATTTCATTTCATTTAAACATTAAAGTGTTGACAAAATTTTAAATGTTATTGCAGGAACTGTGATACAAGAACAGTTGACTCTTCAAAAATTCTAATCTATGGACTTCCTTAAATATCCATTTTACATCCCCAAAATCAAACTGTTCCCGCAGTGAATATTCGCTTGGCCGCTACAATCACTGATAAGTATGACATCGACGAGGCTTAATGAGTATGGCATATTAACTTTTTTACTCCGACAAATTAAATTCTCAAACATTTTTTTGAGGTAAAAGAAAAATAAATAAAGACGTTTGAAGTATTTGTAGTTAAAAAGTATTTCCTATTTAGTATGGCTATTAAAATGAGTAAAATGCATCATTTTGCCCGAAGCAGTTAGGTGTTAAGTAAACATTGCACGAGCCGTTGAGCCAATGACTACCACCTCTTGCAGTCAACGCACGTGTTAAGGACAGTCATCTGTTACAGAGATAATTCGTAAGTAATTCTCTGTAAAACAGATTGACCCAAAATGAGTCTCCTCTCTGCTATGTCATCATTGTATTTAATTTTGGTTCGAATTTTATGTCACACAGAACAAACCAACAATATGTATAATAGTTATCATGTGTTATGAATAACAAATAATATTACACTTTAACAAGCTATTGAATTACATTACTTGAAAGCCATTTTACTCCTTTCCCAGTCTGGTCACCCTACCCTGTTCAATCGTGCCTGTTAAGAAACTCAGTGGCTATTAATCGGGTAGGTTAATCACCGGCAACACTTATAAACACAGGAATTCACTTTTGAATATCAGAAATGGCCTGTAAGGCCTTCCTAATTACATATATTTAACATTAATACATATTACTTACAAACACAGAACATCACCAGAATTCTCTTGGAAGACATATAAAATAAATACTAGGAGACACTTTCAAAAGGTCTTCCTATTTACATGTACTTGGCATTGATATTAATAATGAACTTAAAAACACAAAAATTACTGGAATTTACTTTGAAAATATATAACTATCAGAGTTTCACTTTCAAAATATCGGAGTTCGCACTTAAGACCTTCCTATTTACTAATATTTTGCATTAATAATGAATTACTTTAAAACACCGAAATTCACTTTGAGAAAATCGGAATTCGTCCCCAAAATACTTGTATTTACATGTACTTGTATTTTGCATTAAATTCTCCCACAAAAGTAATTTAGTTTATTTGAATAATTTATGTATCCCCAATTTACGTGTACTTATATTTGCATTAAATTCTCCCACAAAAGTAATTTAGTTTATTTGTATAATTTATGTAATAAATAACTAATTCATTTCAAATATATGATAAAGTATGTGTTACTTATTTCGACCTTCCCATATAGATTACATAAAATACACGGTCACACACAATATATAGAGAATCTACTCGTCGTTTTGGATTCCAAAAGAAGTCAACACAAGTAGATAATGGTATCCATAGTCGGAGTAAATATTTCACAAATCTAACCAAAATTTTCAGGGCTGTCCCCTAGTCAGACCACGCAAAACATACTTTAAAAACTCTTGTCAATCAAATAATGGTCGAATGAGCTTTGTCCGATTCAGTCAAAAAATCTGGGCCCAATCAGCCAAGAATCTGATCTTAATCAGCCTCGAATCAGCCATGGCCCTAATCAGCCGATTACCTTTGTTTTATACGACTTGAATTACAATATGTGTCACTTGATGTACCACCCGAGCTGTAAATTTATGAGGCCAAGTTTTTCTAGAACAGTTTCTTGTGTAGATTCCGAATCTGGTGGTGATGAGGGGTTTGAGGCGGTGTTTTCGAGATATAGGGGGTCAAATGTCTACAATGTGGGGGGGGGGGGGAATCATTATTATGTTGACATAATACATGTATATTAATAAAACATAAATTTCCAGGACTGTCCATCTTTAAAAAAAGAGTTTATGATGCCCCTTGACAACTGTTCTGATTCCCCTGGATCTGTGCCTGTTTTTGTGGACAAAAATCATTTCGTTCATAATTGAGCTTAAAGTGGTACACTATCTTGTTAGCGTTTTCGTTCAAACAATTGAAATTATAATGGTGTTTTTCAAGAGATGAGGGAATATAAATCAAAAACATATTAACCCAGAGATATGATTAGTTATTAGTTTATACATAGACTTCATCAGAAGATTCAAAATCAAAAGTTCATATGACATGAGCGAGATAAATATTTTCTTGGTTGCTGGCCAACAGCTCGCATATCCTTTGGATATGCTTCAGAAATCAATTCACATTGTAAATCTTTATTCCAGCCATGCAGCAAAAGACCACGTATATGGCAAGGTGGTAATAAAGAAATACCTGTTGTTTTTTTCACCCGAAAATCTTTTTTCTAGCGTCATCAACTGATGTAAGTCGCCTTTTGCGATATTTTCTACCTTTGCCTATCTCATTATCGATCAAAATTTGTATATTTAGATCATCGTTTGCGAAGAGAATGATCCGGATGTCTATTTCGCCCGAGCAAGAACGCAAAATACAAAATGCTTCAGCACCTCCATTAATTTGAAATGCGAAGAGGAGTAGGTAAGATATTTTGGTGTCCTCGTGGTTGGTTGTCAGTTCTAGGGCGTTCTCGACACTTTCAATATTAATCTATATATTTTTTATCCAGTCAAGATTAGTGTCGAGAATGTCTTAGAACTGACAACCAACGAGGAGGACACCACAACCAACAACGTTGAGGGGTGACATTCACAAATAAACAAACTTGTAACCAACTACCTGAACATCTATCGCTCTATCCACCACATAAAGTAAGAACAAGCTTTCTTTTATGTAACACCGAAACAGCTTGCTGCTCATGCCTCTATGAATCCCAGAAAAAGGAAGTACCTGGAGTTAGAAGATTGATTGTTAACTGAAAAGCGGCGCCTCCATGGGGGACATTACACTGCCATCCAGTCTCTCACTTAGTAGGCTTGTAAAATTAATTTTAGAATTGTTGAAAATGTATATTTTATAGGAAAATGCTTGTAAGCGAATGGAAAATTATTAAAGGAAATGTTTAAACGTAACTTAAATGGAATTGATGAAAAATAACAAAACTTTCTTTCTTTTTTAACATCTTGCCGAGTTGTGTTTTGCTACACATTAAACGCAATAATTATGTTGCAACAATATGGAGACAGGCTGCAAAACAATGATCGAACAAGTTGACGCCGCGATGCAAGGCTGGAATGAAGATTTACAATGTGAAGAGGTAGCTAAAGCATATCTAAAGTATATACGCGCTCTGTCATGGGTGTACGGGCTCGATGACAGTTAGGGGGGGGGGGCAGAACATGAATTGCCCGAAACATTTTCGCCTTTACAGACCCCCCCCCCCATCCGCCGCAAGGAAATTTTGAAATGTTTGACGGCTGCAAACACGTTTTCCTGCTACTTCAACCCGTGAACAAAGTGGTCTAATATAGCTGAATTAAGGTGGCTGACTCGAATTTCAATGAATCGTTTACAGTCCACGAAGACGGGAAAACTTTTGAAATTTTAACTGCCGCAAACGCGTCTTTCTGCTATTCCAGTCAGTGAATACAGCAGTTTCAATTTGGTCCAATACAGCCTACCTGCTTACCCGAATTCCAAACAACCAAGCAATCGTCGCGGGGTATGGGAGCCGCGCCTTCCCGGGAAAAAATTTGAAAATTTAACCACCGAAAAAGGTTTTCTGCTAGCCTATCCAATGATTTTGTAACCGAAATTCCACTCCGAATTCCAACCATCCAATTACACTGTTGCAGCTGCATTCACAAATACTAATCGATGCCCGAAAAGTGTCGCACAAAGTAGAGTGACTCCAAACAAAATGTTTTAATCCATAGTCAACTCAGTACAAATTCCGTGGTATTCAATTAAAAGAAGAGTAAAATTAGTGTTTTATTAGGGAAGTTAGAGAAGCAAAACTAGAAATGCCCCAAAAAATTTCAGGTTTACAGACAGCGGCGCCGGTTTTCTTCGAGAGGCGAAGAAGCGGAGCTGACCTTGTATAGACCCCCAAGAAAATTTGGAATATTTGACGGCCGCAAACGCGTTTTACTGCTATTTACTAAAATTAGTGTTTAGTTAGATTTTGGGCACTTTATTTTGCCAAGTAAATGAAATAATTTTTTTTCTCACTTTACCCGTCTGCCCGAAAAGTCGGCTTGCCCGAAAGTTAGGGGGGCAGCTGCCCCTCTGCCCCCCCACCTTGGCTTGTACACCTATGCGAGCTGTTGATCAGCCACCAAGAATATATCTATCCCGCTCATATTATAAGAATAAATATCTAAACATGATTGTGTTGTTTTATGAACATTTCTAGATCTCTAGAAAAGTACTATTATGATTTATTATTTTGAATGACGATATTGGTACGGAACGAAAAACTCAATTTTGAACCAAGTGATTTCTGTGCCCCAAAATACATTTATCCCCCTCTCCCATACAATGGTAATCTTATACACAGTGGCGGCGCCAAGTGGGCACTTTTGCCCCCCCCCCCCCCAATCTAGTCTGGTTTATGTGATACGTCCAGACTGCATTTCGGGAAGTCAACTTTTCAAATTATTGGGGACTTCATTGAGGTTCGCAAGTCCGTTCATTTGACACTTTCCTCTCTGCGGTTGGAAAGACTAGTGATTGGGCGATAGACGGCATCCGATCAGCGCTATTTATTTTACGATCGATGCCTGAATATTGTCACCAAAATCCCCCACTTTGACGCTTACAAGGGTACTTTGTTTAGGTTCGCAAGTCCGTTCGTTTGACATCTTATTCTCTGGTCAGATAAACTAGTGATCAGGCGACGGACGGTACAAAAAAACTAGTATAGAAAAACTTTGTCTCATGAATATACAGCTCGGGTGGCGAATATTGGCGAAAAAAAAGTCGTACTCCAACTCAGTCAAATTTTCATTTTCAAAATGAAACGACACACCACAACAATTATACAAGATACTTTAATTTTTTTCACAATCTCGCCAGCACACACGGCAATGTAGAAATGGTTCAACTACTGATGTCTTCCGCAGGGGCGTACATAATGATTTCGTTTGGGGGGGGGGATGTTTAGCCAAAATGCGACCGACTGATGCACATACCCCCCCCCCCCCGCAGTGCGATTGACGCAATCAGGAGCCGAGCACCAAGGGAATATGGGGTGGGGTAGGGGCGGTTTCAAATAAAGGGCGCCATCCACAATCCCACCCCACAATGAAAGTAAACAAAATACTAGCTATAACATTAAGCGTCCCGGTAGAACATAAATATTAATCTATAATTGTGTAGTTGTTCGCTGATCGTTGTCTCGTCGGAAAGTAGTTTTATTTTAATTCACATATAGTTTATGTCATATCAATGGTGGTGCCTATACACTGAGTAATTTGAGAAAATTTTTGAAAAATTGATTCAATATCCTGGCATTTGAGGTCATTGCTGGGAGAAATTCCTGTGGACGAGTGTACCAGAAATGTCAGTCAATGGGACAGAATCTCCAGATGTGTTTTGCAAGAGTTGGCATAACATATGTACAATCTGACGTGCCCGCCCCATACACCAGTGGAACTACATCTGGGAAGTTCACTATAATCGTGAATATGACAATGCTGAGACAGTATAAGACAACCGAGGAGTAAAAGAATGATTTTAAAATGAAATCAAGCGCCGCAGGGGCGAAAAAATTTCAGATATGTAACCCAGTAGAAGAATGATGTTATAATGGAATCGCGAAAAAATTCCAGATATGTAACCGAGCTTTTAAATTCTTTGGTACTGGGGTTGATAAGAAATGGGACAAAATCTTAAGGCTTATCCGTCAATTTCGCCTGTTTTGTGATTGTATGTTTATCTCATTAATTCATTAAGTCGGAGACCGACTGCGGTGAGTACTTTTTTTTTGAGACCGACTATTTTTTGCCATGGTAAAAACATTTCATAGAACAACATACTCACAACAGAATAAGAAATACAAGCATACAGGGTTATTTTATACAATAGTTTTGTGTGACGTATGCAATTTAGGCACACGGATTCACGCAAATACATAGTATTCTGACATTGTTTTTGGGACCGACTGGAGTGACTGCACTTATTTTGTGACCTGTTGAAATTTTGTTGGTAGACCAACATACTCACAACAGAATAAGAGTGACGTATGCAATTTAGGCTCACGGATTCACGCAAATATATAGTATTTGGGATCTATTCTGGCATTGTGTTGGAGACCGATTGCAGTGACTGCACTTATTTTGAGACCGACTATTTTTCTCCCTGGGTGAAATTTTGTTGTTAGACCAACTACTCACAACAGAATGAGAGTGAAACACAACATCTTTTCAAACATGATAAGTTGACAAGGTTATTTTATACTAAAGACTGCTCCTATTTTGCGACCGACTGCACTGATTTTGCGACCGACTATTTTTATACTAAAGTTTTGCGTGAGTAGCGTGACGTATACAGTGGGTACTTATTTTGATACCGACTACCCCTATTTTGCGACCGACTGCTCTAATTTTGCGACCGACTATTTTGGGGGCTGAGGGGGGGGGGGGGGGGTGTACCCACCCCACCCCCCACATTTACGCCCCTGGTCTTCCGTCTAAAGGCCTTCCTTTGAACAAGTTTTGTAGTCATTTACTGGCCTATAACTCCAGAGACGGATACAGTGGGGCGCCCCCACCCCTAATTTTCGACAGTGCCCTTTTTACTGCTGAAAGTGCCCTTTATCCGACCTAAATATGTCCGTTCCTAACGTTTACTTAAACGAAAATATCAGCCAAATAGCTCTTGGAATGGCTACAGATGCAAGGAAATGAAGGATAATTTTCTTGGGGGACCCCCCCCCCCCCCCTCAGCGACGTGCCCCGTCTCCGCGGTCAGTGCGCTCATTTTGCGCCCCCCCCCCTTTTCAAAATTCCTAGATCCGCCCCTGAACTCCTTTAATTTCCAATTACACTGACCCCCCAAACTGTACTGTACATAGCTTAACATAAAATAAACAAATTCCCATTGAAATAAAGGTGAAGCCGTACTCTATAATTGTATGATTTGATTATACCCAACTGCCATGCGAAATTTTTGTTCAGTTTAAAATTGCCACTAAACCAGGGCCCGGTTCCTAGAAAGTTCCTAGAGTAAGCACAAAGTTATGCTTCACTTTTTCTTACGTACGAATCTTAATAAAATACCGTCTCTTGAAAATTCTCAAGACCGTTCTTACGTAAGCACAAGTCAAGTACGAGTCTAAGAACATTGTGACTTGTAAAATGAGACTATGGTGCTCGCAAACGTCATAAAGACAGTTTTGGTATGCGAATTACATCATAAATTTGTCGTGTGCTTCCCGGCAAATGGTCAATTTAGATGCATTTGACATGTCCCTTATACAAATATGAAATGTGACACAAGTTAAAAAAAAAAATTAAAGATAGGCTGGCACTGCCACCATTTCTCTCTCTCTCTATATATATAGTGCCTGACGAGTGGAAACCTCTACCGGTAGTTTTGCTTGAGAAAAGAAAATCAGCCAAGCAGAAAAAGCCAATTATAGTTTACTGCAGCTGTTTGAAGCATGATAAATGAAAATATACTTTTGATGTTTCATACAATTAACAGGGTACTGATTTAACCCTAAAGTAGGATTTATAAATGAAGAACAAGGATCTTGCAAGTTTTACAGAATTGAAAGATAGGCTGGCACTGCCAGGCAGGATACGCCCACATTTTCGAGAGATGGATAGAGAACAAGCAATACCGAAAGTGATTTTTCCTACATCATTAATTTAGAATTTGATATGTGCAAATATCGAAATGAATTAAGATCTTTAGGTTATAAAGGTTCATTTCAGTAGGCTTCAAATTCGACTGGGGATCATGTTGTTTAGTGGGTAAGATGCTGGCTCGGTAGCCTTGAGGCTGGGTGTTTGATCCCTGCATTGGGTGACAAAGTTCATCTAGATTTTCTAGCGTGGTTTCCCCTTGTTCGTGATGAAGGATGGATGGCCTGACAAGAACAGCTGTCAATTTTGGTCCAATTTTCACGAAATTCGATCTCAACCTTCATTACGATGTAACGGTGATATAATCAAACGGTTTTTTAAATGGGATAATAATTCTGACCCCAGAGGGACCACAAGCTAAAAAAAGGTCATTTTTCATACAATCAGGGGCCATAATTCAGGAAGTTACAATCCGATATGCACAAATATCGAAAGGAACTAAGATTGTTAAGTTGTAAACATGTGTTTCAAGTTTCATCAAAATTGAATGAAGACTGTGACCTCTACAGGGTTCATAACCTTGATATACCATATTTTTACACTCTTCGCGTACAAGCGGCAGCCATTTTTTCAGTCAATTTTGGTCCGATTTTCACGAAATTCGACCTCAACCTTCATTACGATGTAACGGTGATATAATCAAACGGTTTTTTAAATGGGATAATAATTCTGTCCTCCAGAGGGACCACAAGCTAAAAAAGGTCATTTTTCGGATAATCAGGGGCCATAATTCAGGAAGTTACGATCCAATGGGCGCAAATATCAAAAAGAACCAAGATCTTTGGGTTATAAACATGCATGTCAAGTTTCAACAAAATCGGTTCAAAATTGTGACCTGTATAGGGTCCACAACCTTGATATAACATATTTTCACACTCTTCGCGTACAAGCGGCAGCCATTTTTTCAGTCAATTTTGGTCCGATTTTCACGAAATTCGACCTCAACCTTTATTACTATGTAACGGTGATATAATCAAACGGTTTTTTAAATGGGATAATAATTCTGACCTCCAGAGGGACCACAAGCTAAAAAAGGTCATTTTTCGGACAATCAGGGGCCATAATTCAGGAAGTTACGATCCAATGGGCGCAAATATAAAAAAAACCAAGATCTTTGGTTTATAAACATGCATGTCAAGTTTCATCAAAATCGGTTCAAAATTGTGACCTGTATAGGGTCCAAAACCTTGATATAACATATTTTCACACTCTTCGCGTACAAGCGGCAGCCATTTTTTCAGTCAATTTCGGTCCGATTTTCACGAAATTCGACCTCAACCTTCATTACGATGTAACGGTGATATAATCAAACGGTTTTTTAAATGGGATAATAATTCTGACCTCCAGAGGGACCACAAGCTAAAAAAGGTCATTTTTCGGACAATCAGGGGCCATAATTCAGGAAGTTACGATCCAATGGGCGCAAATATCAAAAAGAACCAAGATCTTTGGTTTATAAACATGCATGTCAAGTTTCATCAAAATCGGTTCAAAATTGTGACCTGTATAGGGTCCACAACCTTGATATTACATATTTTCACACTAATCGCGTACAAACGGCGGCCATTTTGTCTGTCAATTTTGGTCCGATTTTCACGAAATTTTACCTCAATCTTCATTACCATGTACAGTGATATAATCAAACGGTTTTTTAAGTCGTATAATAATTTTGACCTCCAGTGGGACCACAAGCTAAAAAGGGTGATTTTTCGAACAATCAGGGGCCATAATTCAGGAAGTTACGAATCAATGAGCGCAAATATCGAAAGGAACCAAGATCTTTGGGTTATAAACATGCATGTCAAGTTTCATCAAAATCGGTTCAAAATTGTGACCTCTATAGGGTCCGCAACCTTGATATAACATATTTTCACACTATTCGCGTACAAATGGCGGCCATTTTGTCCGTCAATTTTGGTTCGATTTTCACGAAATTCAAACTCAGCCTTCATTACCATGTACAGTGATATAATCAAATGGTTTTTTTTAAATCGGATAATAATTTTGACCTCCAGAGGGACCACAAGCTAAAAAGGGCAATTTTTCGGACAATCAGGGGCCATAATTCAGGAAGTTACGATCTGATGGGTGCAAATATCGACAGGAACCAAGATCTTTGGGTTATAAACATACATGTCAAGTTTCATCAAAATCGGTTCAAAATTGTGACCTCGATAGGGTCCACAACCTTGATATAACATATTTTCACATTATTCGCGTACAAATGGCGGCCATTTTGTTTGTCAATTTTGGTCCGATTTTCACGAAATTTGAACTCAACATTCATTACCATGTAACGGTGATATAATCAAATGTTTTTTTTAAATCGGATAATAATTTTGACCTCCAGAGGGACCACAAGCTAAAAAGGGCAATTTTTCGGACAATCAGGGGCCATAATTCAGGAAGTTACGATCCGATGGGTGCAAATATCGAAAGGAACCAAGATCTTTGGGTTATAAACATACATGTCAAGTTTCATCAAAATCGGTTCAAAATTGTGACCTCGATAGGGTCCACAACCTTGATATAACATATTTTCACATTATTCGCGTACAAATGGCGGCCATTTTGTTTGTCAATTTTGGTCCGATTTTCACGAAATTTGAACTCAAGATTCATTACCATGTAACGGTGATATAATCAAACATCGGATAACAATTTTGACCTCCAGAGGGACCACGAGCTAAAAAGTGCGATTTTTCAGAAAATCAAGGGCCATAATTCAGGAAGTTACGATCCGATGGGCGCAAATATCGAAAGGAACCAAGATTTTAGGGTTATAAACATGCATGTCAAGTTTCATCACAATCGGTTCAAAATTGTGACCTCTATAGGGTCCACAAGCTAAAAACATGATATTTCGTACAATCAGGGGCCATAATCCATGAAGTTCTGATCCGATACATGCCAATATCGAAAGGAACCGAGATCTTATGCTGATAAACCTATATTTCAAGATCGGATAAGAATTGTGACCTGTAGAGAGTCCACAAACTAATTGTGGACGGACGTCCGGACGGACAGGGGCGACGACATAATACGTCCACATGAAAATGTGGGCGTATAAAAAACGCAAGCACTTTGAAAAATTGCGGGGGCGCCTGATCTTAGACTAGCCTGTGTGTTTGTGTTGTTTACAATAATTGGTACATAAATAAAATGGTTTCAGGGCAGAAGCGAAATTTTCTATAGCATACTTCTCGAGAATATGTTACTAAAGGATTTTCTCTGCCTTTAAATTGTCTCCTACGTATCAAAAGATGTAGGAAATGCCGTGGAATAACTAACTGTCAGCCACCGTGTTTGAAGCAGAAACAGACTTAAGGTTGTTAAGCAAGCCCTATACCTTGCCTGAGACTTGTGCTTAGATAAGAACAAAGTTGCGCTTATGTTTTTTGTAGGAACACATAATAACATACTTGTGCTTACACCGAAGTCTACTTAAAATCTAAGCACAAGGACGTTCTTAAGAATTTTCTAGGAACACAAAATGCGATAAGTTTACTTAAATGCAAAGTCTACTTGAAATCTAAGCACAAGAACGTTCTTTTTGTAACTAATTTGCGTTTTTTTTATGTAACTCAATACTGTATTAATATTAATGCGAAATATAAGCATATAGAAAGATGTTCCGGGCGAATTCGGATACCTTCAAAGTGAATTCCAGTGTTTATAAGTTGAATTCCGATGATTAGTGAGAGAGAGAGAAATGGGGTTTAACGTCCACTCAACACAAACTAGGTCATTTAATTTTATTTCAATAATTCGCTGGCGCGTAGGGGTCTTTAGCAGTGGGAGGAAACCGGAGTGCCCGGAGGAAACCCACGAGGTTGAGAAGGCGCCCCTATCTCCATGCCACATACGCTCACACCATAGCTCGAAACCACAGCCGCAAGCCAGAGGTGACCGGCCAGCTAGAGGTCGAAGCGCGGCACTCTAGACCACTAGGCCATCCCCCCCCCCCCCCCCGATGATTAGTCTACCCCGCTTAATTCCACATGTGGTAAGCAAGTGTAACACTATTGTAAGTGATAACAGAATCAGTTTCGTAAATATATGGTTAATTTACAACGGGAACAGAATATCAAACAGGCACATAAATGACCCCCACCAACAATACAGAAACTAACTAAACTATACTGGAACTATAACTACGTCGAAGACTAGACTACATCGGGAACACATCTAACAATATTAAATCCACCATTCCGCCCGGCTGCCAATGCAACGACTGAACTCGCCACACTATTATAAGTGAATACAGAATATATGGTTTATTTATAACGGGAACAGAATATCAAACAGGCACATAAATAGGCCTACACCAACATTACAGAAACTAACTAAACTATACTGGAACTATAACTACGTCGAGGACAAGACTACATCGGGAACACATCTAACAATATCAAAGGCGTTTTATAGCTGAGGCGCTGGAGGCGCCAGCCCCCTCGCGAAAAAAATATCAAAGAAGTTGGAAAAATAAAACGGGAGAAAAATGCTAAAACCGATGAGAAAAATGAAAATGTACCCTAGTTATAGGGACCCTAAAGACAGACAAAAGGGCCTCATGTCTGACAAAAGGGCCCTTCTGGCCAAGGGAAAGGGCCCCCGAGTCCGAGTCAATCGTTTTCTATACACTGTTACTGTCGAATCGATTACTGAATGAGAATGCAATTAAGACCACCCCTTCCCGCGAAAGATCATATTCCTGAAGCAATGGCCCGAGAAATCCCTCTCTGACAATTGCTGGAATAGCGTCTGTTTCTTGAACTTATGCGGGAGTGTGTCTATTCTTTCCATTCAATGAAAGCTATCACTTAAGTACAGCAACATGACAGTCCTTGGTTTAATCTGGGTCTTCCCTAAAACTTTGGACAGTGATTTAAGGTATTAAAACGGTGAAAGTATGTTCGTTTCCAAACAGTATTGTTTACATTTCATTCGACTTGATAGCCTCGTTTGTCACGCAATTAGTTTTACTGCAGTATTCTGCTATGCACGGGTTAATTAGGCATAATAAGATCGTGAGTCATGACGTATACGTTATGTAAACATATTTGGTCCAGTATTGGCAGCTAGTGATTGGTTGGTAGACGGACTACTGATCAATCAAAATTTAACACAACAATATCCACTCATAATAGCAGTGTGTAGTTGGATTACCTCTAATCAAACGCAACACTGCGCGGAGTATGACGAAAGATGGGCCCTCTAAATAGTATAACCTCCGCCATAATAAAACTTAAAACGCCCCTGAACAATATTAAATCCACCATTCCGCCCGCAGTCAATGCGAGTCCATACGCCGGTCTCTATCGTCTTGTCGTCTGCTCTGGTTGTCTGCCCCGGTCCATACCGCTACGACTACACTGAACCCGACAGGAGTCAGCGTCTTGGGTATTTGTAAAAAAAACAACGGATCGCGTCTTTACTTCACTTGCCTACGAAGGTACCAGTCCACACAGGCCCGATTCTCACAGATTATGCGTCGTGAGTTACGCCACTTACCTCTAGCGGGAAAACAAGGAGCACATGACCTGTACGGTCACATGACTGCGTTGGGTAGAGTCTGGACAAGTCGTGGCAGTGTGGACCGGGCTTTAGTCTGTAAAATCCTGCTTATATAAAGCCTCCAACGGTTAGGGAAGATGGACAGGAGGAATCATCATATATGGAAGTTCTGTCTCGTGTTATACACAGATCACGTGTAGCTTGTAACGAGCACATTGACAGGCCCGTAGCTAGTCCAAAATTGTTAGGGGGGCAAAGGCTTCCGGGGGCGCCGATTTGGCTTCTGGGGGCGCCGATGTTCCTACACCGCGGAAGGGTTCCTAGAGTGCTCTCCATAAGCATACGGAGGTTCGGGTTAGTCTTACAGACGTCTAGTGGGAAAATTTGACGACCTCAAACGCTTGTTCTTGCTATTCCAGTCCCTGAAACAGTAGGTGATCTGATATAGCCTAACTTAGATGGCCGAGTCGAATTCCAATCAATCGTTTATATCCCACGGAGACGGGGCCGTCGGGAGCAAATTTTGACTGTAGCGAACGTGTTTTCCTGCTATTCCAGCTTTTGAATACAGCAACTTAAATGTGGTCCAATATAGTCTACCCTCGATGGCGCACCATGCTCCTCGCAGTGTTTCGTTTGATTACGGCTAATCTCACTTAACACTGTTGTAATGGAAGCAAATTTCTGTTCAAAATTATAACTGGTCAATAGTCCGGTTAACAACCAATAGCTAACTGTGTAACACTGCCATTACGCTTTAAACATAGATCTAAAATAGACCAAACATGTTTATATAACTATTATAACGTTACGTCACGGCTCACGATTTTATTATACCCAATTAACCAATGCATATATAGCAGAATGTTGCAAAAAAAGTAATTGCGTGACAAACGAGGATATCTAAACTGATACAATACCTTAAATCACTGTCAAAATTTTTTAGGGAATACCCCACATTAAACAAAGGGCTGTCATGTTGCTGGCCAGAGAGGGATTTCACGGGCCTTTGATGTAGTCGAATTCACAAAAAATAATCCTCTGGGCGCCCCTCTGGGATAAGGCATTTATTTAGTCGTGGGCGCCCAACCAATCTGATTCGGTATTATGCACTAAGCAAGGCCCAACATTATAAGGCGCCCCACCAATCATGTCATTATGGGCGCCTCTCAGGGATAAGGCACCCCACAGATCAAGCTCTTTGGGGCCCCATCTGTTGTGATGTTAATCGTGTGGGTCATTATGAGGAGCCTCACCATTTGGTGAGACGCACATAAAAACAAGTGGCGCCCAACCAATGTCACTCGACTTTATGTGGCGCCCATACGTTGGTCATTGGTCTCGTATTGCGTCATTTGGCGCACATTGACGGAGCCGATTTTTCCCCAGGGGGGTAAACGGTGCCTTCGGCGCTCATCGGGGGCGCCGAAATTTTCCAGGAGGGACATCTGCCCCCCCCCACCCCGCTAGCTACGGGCCTGATTGAATAAATTATACGGTTAATAGAATCGTGCCTTAAAATAAGTTTAGAGAGTTACGAAACGTCCACTATAATATATACTCTCCCAAAAAAGAAACGCAACGTTACATTTCGTCGTCAGTATATCCTCGCTCTACTATCGCCTTGTTGCAACAAGAACGGCGACACGTCGCTGAAACAAACTGCTCTCCAGTGTTGCTGTGACCATACCCTCAGTGCCTGAACCCATTAAAGTTGGATTTCATGGTGTCGGCGTATTTCAAAACAGAAGCTCTAACAGGGACGTCTGCTTCGTTATTCGGTTTCACGTAAGCGTTTGCCTACTGTCTGGTACGAGATTCTACGCCGTCCGGGAATTGCTGCTGCAGTAGAGGTCGCTGTTGAAAACCATTTACGCCAATGACGTAACCGGAAGTGACGATCCAGGACAAGTGGGACCACACATGTTTGGCCTGAGCTAGGGCGTTCACGTTTTGAACTTCGCTGTCGGTACCTATCCCAAAGGCGAGACATGGAACTAAGGGAAACATTCAGCAGCCTGGCTACATCTGTCTTGGAGTCACCTGCTTGTAATCCAGCAATAGCGTTGTTGCTTGGGTCTTCGTTCGGATGTGGCGTCACTTGGGTCTTTGAGTGTTTACATGTGCAACTGATTTGGAAACCGAGAACCCCGGGATTTTAAAGACCTTAGATTTAGGTTCCATGCGAAAAACTCGCGAAATTGTTAAATTCATGTTTCTTGGTGCAATCAAGCGATGAAAAAATTCGACAAAAAGGATGACCAGTCACAATTAGAGACCCTACCTTTAAAATTAATAATGAATTCCTTTTATCCTTGCATAATGGCGTTAAAAACAAGTAAGATTTACCGAAACAAAGACCTTGTTCAAATAAAAAAATGATGATAAATGGGTTGTGCGTTTCTTTTTTTGAAGAGTATGTATAAAAAATAACAGAGGTCATATAGTTCTTTGCACCTAAATACGTTCAGTTTATGGAAGGTATAGATCACTTTGTTACAGAAATAAATTTTCGACCGATTTAAATGAAATATATACGATATGCTGAAAAATATCTGAGTATGTATGCTTTTGTCCGCTTCCGATCAGCCAAAACGGAGGTATCAGCTAGTTCACCGCATGTTTCATGTGCCATGTAATTAGAACTAGTTCAAATTTTTCTACGGTCTATGTAGCTATGTCACGCACATAAATTGTGGTAACCTGATATCTCCGAAACCGCCTACTGGAAGTGGCCGACATTTTGGCTCTTCGGCAGAGTTATTATTAATGCTAGGCCTATCATATATCCTGCAAGTTTGATTTATATACAATAACTGGAATTTCGTATAATATTATTAAGACACGTATTTTGACATTAAACACTCGCTCCACCACCACCACCACTCTGTTTAATTCAGTGAAGGCTACCAAACTTGTACACTTTTTAATTTTAAAAAGTATATTTGCATTCCGCCGAAAATATAATAAAATCATTTCAATAGAGGATTAACTTTACTTTTTAGTATAGAGATACGGAATTTTGGATTAAGCCCCGCAAGATAAGTAAATAAAATGTACCCGAAAATTGTTTATATTTATAAGTGGAATGAAAGTGCTTTTCAGTGATATATACTATTCAAAAAAAGTAGGGGATATTTGATTTTTAAGTTTTATTAAAGTCACCTAATGAAACTGACGAAGAAACAAATGACAAAATGAAATGAAGTTAACATTCATCGATTTATTCCAAATGATCGTTAGACTAAGTAAGGCACAGACTGACCATTATAAGGGTAAAATGATACCCGGGGTCAAACAGCAAAGTTACCACAGCATCACAACAAAGTCAGTAACGGGTAAATCCTCCTCTGTTTGCCAAACAAGCATTGATCCGACGTGGCATACTCCAAATGAGACGTCTAAGGTCATTTTGGACCAGATTGTCCCATTCCTGTTGCAACGCAGCAGCAAGTTCTTGGACATTGGCAGGACGTTGTTGACGTTGACGTAACCTCTGTCCAAGCATGTCCCAGACATGCTCGATGGGGGAGAGGTCGGGACTCAGTGCTGGCCAAGGTAATGTGGTGATGTTCTGTTGTTGGAGGTAACCTGTAACGATCCTGGCCCTGTGACATCTTGCGTTGTCATCCTGGAAGATGAAACGGCGGCCATGACGTCGTGCGAACGGCACAACATGGACTGCCAAGATGTTGTCCCGGTCGTACTGGCCTGTAACACGCCCTGCAACAACATGTAAAGCCGTTCTTCCAGCAACAATGATGCTTCCCCACACCATAACAGAACCACCCCCAAATCGATCATGTCTGATGACGTTAACGTCTTGGAAGCGCTCGTTTCGACGACGCCACACCCTCCTACGTCTGTCCAAAAAATCAACAGTGAACCTTGACTCATCTGAAAACATCACATTGCTCCAGCGTCGATTATCCCAGTGTTGACGATCCCTACACCAACGACGTCTTGCCTGAATGTGATGATCTCTCAAACAAGGGATCACGCGAGGACGTCGGGCGCGAAGGTGACCCCTATGCAGTCGATTCCGAATCGTCTGGCCACTCACTCTCACACCAGTGTCTGTTTGAAGACGAGCGCTGATCTGATTTGCTGTGATGACACGATTTCTCAAGGCCAAGGTACGGATAAATCGATCCTGGGCTTGAGTTGTCACCCTTAGTCGACCTGAGCGTGATCTGTCCTGTACAGATTGTGTATCACGGTATCTGGACCATAGCCTGCTTATGACAGACTGAGAAACATTCATCGTCCGCGCCACAACCGCCTGTGTTGTGCCGATCTGTAGCATTCCAAGGGCACGTAACCTTTCATTTTGGGTAAGCCGACGCATATCAAAATTTGTTTTCTGGTCACTAAAACAATTAAACTGATGTTTCCACCCTGGAATTCAATGCCACAATGACTGTAACATTCAAATTCAGAGTCGTGCAAATATTGGGTTGGACCCCCATGATGATCCCAAGCATCACCTGCATTCCATGCGGTAGCTATTGGTGCGTTTGGGCGTCACATGTAACTGGAAATGTTTCTTCTGTTAGGTTCTATTGTGACTTTTTTAGTAGTCATTTCCATATTTTAGTATTATGCCCCCAAAATCAAATATCCCCTACTTTTATTGAATAATATATATGGTAGATAAATGGCAGTGCAATAATATGTAACGTATAATAACGTCCACAAAATCTTTACTTCACCTTATTGCCCACGTGACTAAATAATCGGATCTTAATCAAGTTTGTTGCAGGGGCGCTCATGTCGCTTGCGACCAGTAACAACTAGTTATCTACAGTTTTATTTCTCGTTGTTTGATTCATAATAATTACGTAATGTAGATTTCTTTATCTAATTTGTCAATATTTGTTTAATGTGTTTAGTGTTCTGTCCCAACAACCAATTGATATTATTTTTCATATTTGATGCAAATAAGACTGTTTAGACATTATCTTAGTGTATTCATTTGGAAGGCCCGAGCTCACCTGCTGGTGATATATATATACGTCAAATATCCATGGGCATAAGTATGGCGAAAACAGCATATCTAGAGGTTTATTTTCAAATTTCAGTTGATGAGGTGTGAATTTTGTGCGGACAATGGCGTTTCCGCTTACTATTCATCGAATTCCAACTGTCAAAGGGGGTTGGGATGGCCTAGTGGTCTAGAGTGCCGCGCTTCGACCTCTAGCTGGCCAGTCACCTCTGGCTTGCGGCTGTGGTTTCGAGCCCTGGTGTGAGCGTATGTGGCATGGAGATAGGGGCACCTTCTCAACCTCGTGGGTTTCCTCCGGGCACTCCGGTTTCCTCCCACTGCTAAAGACCCCTACGCGCAAGCGAATTATTGAAATAAAATTAAACCATATGTTAGTCCCGAAATGACCTAGTTGTGTTGAGTGGACTTTAAACCACATTTCTCTCTCTCTCTCTCTCCAACTGTCAAGGGTACCTTAATGTGCATGCTAATGATCTACATCGCCAGAACTCGATTTGTCGTACCTTCTGAGCCACAGACCCCGACTCGTGGGGACTGATGATAGACGGGATAGACGGGAGAGGGGGAGGGGTATGTTAGTCGGTCTGGATGTCTTCGCAATCCCAAAATTAATCCCGAAAATGTACCTTTCACCAAGCGGATCGTTTAACTAATGCATCGCATTTTGCTAAGAGGATAGGTGACAGATGTCGATGATACATCCATTGTAGTATGCTGACAAGCGATGACAATCCTTCATACAGTGCATCAATGATATCATTCCGGACTATAAAACTTTAAAACCCTATTATAATTAGTATTTACATTAATTATCATATGAATGAATAGTTGCTCGATTGGTAGAGAGATGGCCGGATATAGTCGACGTTATGATGACTGGCTTCGACCAACTTAGAGTGCGAGGTCATTCCGGTAAACTTTTATTTCCGTAGCCGAGACTCTATATAATCCCTCAAATCTTCAAAATTTTAGTTTGTTTGGTCGGTGGCAAGGGGACAAGAACATATAACAGACGATTCAATTTATTTCGAGACGTGTAAACTTAGATCTAATCTTTTTATAACAATTGATATTTAAAACAATATATACACAGTGTAACTTAGGAAAGGAATAGCTACCAATTTATAAAATGGTTTTAAAAACGCAACTTTGTGTGATTTGTATGCAGGTAGGACGTTTTTAATTTATTATTACTTTAACTTACACTCTGGAAGGAATTAAAGGCAAACACACACCACATGGCAATGGTATATATTTCTGCTTAACTAAACAAAACTTCCAGTTCAAGATATGCAATGTTTATACATGTTAACTTACTCTAGTTTATTATTTTAAGTGATACCTTCTAGTTTCTGGCTTTTTCAAATCGGCTTGTGTACGTAGTTTTGTGACGTTACTCAGTACGCGGCACGACTCCTTTAACTGAATAAAATATATTTAAACCATAGACATTACATTACTTATGACAAGACCATATAAGACCAGCGCCTGAGGACATGAAACATATTCTATGTCTCTGGCACATTTTGAGTTTTCAGACTTTGCCCTAGATAAAAATAAGGTCATTTATATTGGGTGGCTGGGCGGTCAGTGTTATGAAGCTAAATTATTTATTCTAATTAAAACATTTGCAAATTATGAATGGGTGGGGTGGGGGAATCAAAACATATAAATCTGCTACCCCTGACAGACCTACACAAGGCATTTTTTAACCGTTTCCATCCACTCCATCAATCGTGTTATTGAAAGGGGTTTACAGTGTGAATTCCCTGTCGGAAATGTCTATTCACGATATGACGTGTATTCAGTCAGCGGAAAAACAAATTGTTTTACATAATCTCTACATCGCAAGATATGAGAGATTTTTTCACACGCCAAACAGTAGCCTTCGACTTCTTACACCCAGTTAGTTCAGCTAGGGTATACAGTGGTAGGTACCTATTAGCCTATTACAATGTCCCTTGGTCTCAAGGCTATATTCTACCTTGTAGCCTTTGACTACCGAAATCAAGGTCTGGGCTATTGATCCGGTTGGCTATAAGTAATTGCAGATGATATGCGTATGCTTTTTAAAGAGAACTAGGTACCGCAATTCTAACATATTCTGAAAAATCAGCTATATATGGGCAAAAGCAAAACTGTATTGGAATTGGCTAGAGTTTAACGCCACTTATTCTTGATCATCATTTTATATATGGCATGGTGGCGAGTTATAGATTCTGTTTTATAGCGGTATATTAAATTCAATTTATAACTTTTTCTATTCATATAATTTCTAATTTCTGTTCATGCCATTTCTAAATTAAGACAATTTATAATTCAACTTCTTTATTTGTTCAGAGTAAATTTTAATTTTATTTAATCTTAGTTATTTAGACGATAAATGTCTTCTTCATTGGCGCTTTACACGTTTAGCATGAACATTAGGTTAAACGCTAGTCTGAAGGTCGGGTGTTCGATCCCTGCATTGACCCAGAAGGTACATCCAGATTTTCCGGCGTGGTTTCACCCTGTCAGTGATGCAGAGCGGAGGGCCTGACAAGGATAGCTGTGATATAAACAATAAGCCATGTGCCGAGAATTGGACCACAGCGTACTGTTCAGTTTGAGTGAATTTACGCCACGGCTTTGTGTACTAAACCTTAAAAAACACAAATTCGTGTTTATGATATCCTAACAAACAACCCATCCTAACAAACAACAAACAAATTTTTCCCGGGCAGTGGCGCTACGGCTTACTCTTCTATCGAATTCCAACTACCAAGGGATCTTTTACGTGCACTCCAATGTGTACACGGGACCTCTGTTTTTCGTCCCATCCGAACGACTTGGCAGCTGTCCTTGTCAGGCCCTCCTTCTGCATCACTGACAAGGGGAAATCACGCCGGCAAATCGAGATGAACTTTCTCGGCCTGTAGGCTAGCGAACCAGCGCCTTATCCACTTAGCCATCCATAATACTATTTAAAACACCAGCTGAGGTCACGAGAGGTCATAAAGTTCTAAGCACCTAACTGATGTTCAATTCGATGAAAGTTATAGAGTACTTTGTTACAATAGTTCATTTTTTTAAAATTAAAAGTAACTATTTGTATTTAATTGACCATGATGGAAACACTGAGTCAATATAAAGAACTTTGCAATGGTTGAATTGCTGTCAAAAAATGATGCATCGCTACACCGTATTGTAATCATGTTCAGTAAAAGTGAAATCTATAGCAAACAATTATATTTATTTATTTGTGCATGTAAGAAAGGATTAGGTGACAAATAAAATCTCGTCTTTTTGATATAAAAAAAGACTCGCAGGAGATTTTCTATTTAAATGACTCGCTCTTCGTCTGGTTGAATGGTTGGACGGAGTGCTGTAATTGAAAACAACATCGAACGTGGTCATTCCGGGACTAACATGTTCAATTGTATTTCAATAATTCAGATAATTCGCTTGCGCGTAGGGTAATTTAGCAGTTGGAGGAAACCGGGGGACCCGATTCCTTGTCACGAATAATCGGAGAAATGGCAATGCATGTCTTCATAAGCCAAGTCGGAGCAGATCATAGAACAGTTGAACGTTAAAAACCCGATTTAATTTCATTAACCAATTATGTTCTTTTCAACCTGGGTTTTCCCATGTTAGCTATTTTAAACGCATGTGAACTAAGATGTTGACTCGTCCTTCTTTTCTCATTAATGCACATGTATATAATATTATATCTTTATTGTTTAAAGGGCAAAATGCAGTGGAAAAGGTCATCGACCTAATTTTCAATCCTTTTGAAATAAAGTATTTACTATTATTTTGTTGTTGTTATATGTCTCAGTGTGAGTATTATAATATACCTATAGGCCGATGATTAGCAGAGCTATGCCTAATCAATAATCACATTAGTACACATATGAAATTGTATTAGTTTATTCATAAAATAAAAAAAAAAACAATAAGTAAGCGTTGGGCCCGAGTGGAAGAATGGATGAGAATCGGTGAAAGCCATTTTTGTCCCCATTTCAGTTTTTTTAGCTGAATCATCTGATGGTGTAAAATGGGCCTTTTGCCTCATTGCTAACTGCCCCAGAATAGGTCTATCTCCCCCAATTATGTCTTAGGTCGGCGATCTTATATTTCTAGTTACAAATTGGGTTACGAGGTCTTCTAAAGACAACGACCATATTGTGTTACTATCACGACTGATTATATACCCTTGAGATAATATCTTATATCCGTTCCCCGTTCTTCCGTTTTGTCATACAGTGATAAATAATAATATTGCAATATCACCATTCATATAGCGATAAAACAGTTCAAACACATCTAAACAATATCATTTTGAACATCCCAATATAATGTCGAATGTTTTCTGGTAGTTCTTTGCGATTTTGAAGTTGTCTGACTTACTGAAATGAAATGTGGTTCAAAACTTACTGCTCTAGGCCAAACGGACTCGTGAATATGGGCATGGCGCTCGCACACACCATGCAGTAAAACAGCAACACTTATTTCGATTTCCCACTGGTAACGTTATTCGTCCAATTAGAATGGCGATTTGTTGCCAGCCAGTTTCTAAATTTACATATATAATTTAAAGATATATAATTCACCCAAAGTCTACATTTCAATATATTACACACTTTTTTTAAAATTGAATTTTATGAGTTTCCGTCCAAAATGAGACTCCATTTTGAATTTGCCCCCCCCCCCCCCCCGCAGCGGAGGAATACAAAAATTCATTGGATTAAGTGGATCGAATTCTTACGGAACCCATCTTCAAAACGAGGTCCTAGAGAATATGTCACATATTTTAACCTACTAACCAGATAATGTCTCATGTCGGCCATCATAAATATTTAAATTTCCAAAAGAGTGCTAGGGGAGCATCATCCGGATTCTGAATGTACATATATTGAAGATATATAATCCACCATAAAAATTTAGGTTGCCTATATTTCCACGTCCAAATATAAAATGGGGTTTGGCAACCGAACTATCCTCTTCGAACTGCGACACTGTCAAGCACCGTTAATTGGAACTATATATTGTTTAGAGTTGTAGTTCACAAGCTGGGGCTACTTGCATAAACCCACAGAGTTACCTGATGTAGAGTAGAATAGAATGTTATAGCATCAACTAACTCCTTGAGTACGAATAGTAAAATTCACGGACAGTAAATTTCACAGTCAGATATGACACTGTGTAAGAGGCAATCCCAGAGCCAATTAATTTCCACGTCATTTTTGTTACTTATTTTTTTTTTCAGGTATTATTATACACAAGTTTTATACTTAGTCTTCCACAGATGAATGCTAACAGACCCCCTCCATTACGTCATAAGTTAGGAGATGAAAAAGAAACTAATTTAACTATAGATCAGATTATTACCCAGACATTAGGAGGAGTTGATGGTAGGATATTCTCTTCTTGAATCAGTTCCTTACAGATGCCTTATTAACGATAAATCACTGGTTGTTTTCGCCATATATAGGTCAAGATAGACAATGAAAAACGACAAACAAATAGATTTGATTGTCAAGTACCATGGCAACGATGATAAAGAAAGTCTTTATTTTCAATTTTAACTTTAAACAATATAATAATGGAATACATTTCCAACCCACTCAATATCTCAGCCATCCGATGTTAGTACAAACATCTAAATAGTAAATTATATAACATTTAACCATTTGAAGCCAGACAGATTTAGTTTTTACATAATGTATCTTTAAATTTATGTTACGGAAAGACCAAGTCTGTTCCCCAATCCCATTCAGATATCTAGAATAAAAATATTGCTCAAAAAAAGTCTTTAAATTTGAGTGCCAAACATGAATTTATTACTTGATAGTGGGAAGATTACGATTATCATTAAGAACTTTGGAGTTTTACCAAGACAACAGCTATGTATTGTTCAAAATGAAGGACACATGATATCAGATGTTCCACCCCAACCCTTGTGCACCACACCCGATCACTATGCAGCCCAAATATTGAGTGATGTTGATCTTTAGATTTCACATGCCTACTCTACGAGGTCGGTAAGATAAAGGCGTTTAAATGTGAGGGTGGGTGGAGGTGGGGGTTGTGTATATTTCGTTTTGTGTCTGATGATGTGTGTGTGTGTGGGTGGATGTGAGAGAGAGCGGGGGGGGGGGGGGTAATCAGAACGACCTAAGGCACCCATCATCACAGAGGTCCAACTTCTTAACAAGATGACTACCTTGACTGTATTTCAAAATGTTGTGTTATCTTTGTTTAATAAAGTTGCTGCACAGAAAATGAGATCCCCAGGTGATAATATTTTAGCTGAGTTAGATATGATGTTGACATATGAACAGTTCATAAATTTATATGAACCACCATCAAGGTGAGTTATGCATGTTATGACCACGGTCTTGAATCCCCCACTCCCCAATACTTTTGTTCCAACCCCCCTTTTTTAATAAATGGTGTGTCGAAAAAGTATATTGGAGACGAATAGGGACGAGATCTTGTGAGTGATGAAGGACGGAGGGTCTGATTGAGAACAACGTTTAGTCATTCGGATGGGACGGAACACCAGGAATTCCGAATAAAAGTAGGCTGTAGTGCCGCTGCCTGGGCACACTGCATGGCGTATTTCCATCTTTGTCAACCGTTAATTGGGCGTTAAATCAAATTACATTAGAATGTATTCTATGTTACATTCATGATTGCCTTTACTATTTTCGGCCCCTGACTTCCATGAAAATCTAACGTTGCCCCAACGATTTAATATCAAGGAATAACTAACCAATAAAACGTATGTCTATTACAGCTTGCTTTTTTTAAAAATCAAGTTCCTGGACTGGCAATTCGATTGACATTTACGTTTTCTGTTACTGTCCGCCATTTAAATCTGAGCAAACAAATTTTGTCATTGGGATATATGTTGATAATGTTAGCTTGGTAAAGTAAAACACGTTTATTTGAACATATCTAGGCAATTCGTTTTCTTTTCTTTGGTCAACTGCCTACGCTATTCCCTGCAAATTTGACAAACGACTGGAATGAAGTTTCTTTTGTTCGGCATTACATTGACAGATCTGTTTTCAGTTCTATATATCAAGGAATGCTTAAACGATTGGATAGATTGAAATTGTTTGCAGCTACACATGGACCTGTTTCAAAAATTTATCTGTGACATATTATAATCTCATTAATATATTTCCCCCTGCAGGTCACGCGCAATAATTTAATGTCTGAAAATAATTATGGACTATATTGTTGGTGATCCATCAACCATAATTATCATTTTTTGCATTAAGATTCAGATTCATGTATTCATTTTTTATTCTACCTTCACCATATGAAGCAATTTAAGAAGATGAAATATGTAGTAACAAGTTAAACGTGACAGTGTTTCAGGAGTATCTGATACATTTTCGATCAATTACAGGCAATTTTATTTCAATAATTCGCTTGCGCGTAGGGGACTTCAGTAGTGGGAGGAAACCTGAGTACTCGGAGAAAACTCATGAGGCTAGACAGGCGACCCTACTCCTTGCCACGCACAACCGTGGATTCGAAACCATTCTTTTTGACTCAATGACAGGCCGTATGATCCAGCGAACGCACGCTAACTATCCCCCCCCCCCCCCAATTTTTCGAGTGAACCTCGAAATTATATACAAATGATTGATTTTAGTAGTCTAAGGTGCCCTCTTTCAGAATCTGCCGGGAGAACCTCGATCACCCTTGAACGTTTTGAGAAATTCAAGATGGCGTCCAAATAATCCGCTATACCTCCCATAGTATTTACTCTACGATGATAATTTTGGTGTCTTACCGTATATTTCTGGGGTCAAGGAATAACACGCCAGAAAATAGGCATCCAAAAATTAGAAAGGTATCATCATTATTCCCAACACAGACCATGCTCAAAGAACGATGCATTTGCAGTGAACTTAAAAAGAGCCCATAATCCAAGCTATTGTGTGGCGTTCACTAGAAGATCGGAATCCACCGAAACTTGGTCTGGAACAGTATTGCTGGGTTAAGGATACCGAATTGAGGTGTTATCATATTACTCATACGCCCCTATGTACAGAAATATATAGTTTCTTAGTTTGTCTCTAAATTTACTTTGGTTCAGTGAAATAATCGCTCTAACTGCCACTAACGAGTTAAACGGCCATATTGTCTGGCAAGTTTGATTTTACTATCATCTAATCACCCCACAACATAATAATTGATATCAGTGTATTCCTTGACTCCAGAAACCTACGTTTAGATACCAAAATTATCATCATAGAATAAATACTATTGGAGCTATAGGCATAGGGGATCATCTGATGTGGCGGCCATCTTGAATTTCTCAACACGCTCATCAAGGGTGACTGAGGTTCACCCGGCAGATCCTGAACGAGGACCCTAGTCCCTAGGCTACCAAAATCAATCATAAAAAACTTTGTATACAATATCCAGGTTCAGCCATAGTTCTACCGGACTAATATGTGATATAACTGGTTTAACACGTTCCAATTATAATTTTAACATAGAGATCATCGCTTCGATAGATGCGTAATCAAGGTTTCAATAAACGGAAGTGACGAGTGCAAAAGGAAATCAGGCGGAGATGCACCGAAGTATGCGCTATTCATGCATGTCCCAGGGACATTTTCAGCCAGTGGCCCCATGCAAGCTTAATCCGGCCCTTGTTGTAAACTTTTTCAAATTGTCTCAAACTGATTCAACTTAATTCGATAAAGGGATACAATTTACTATTTATTATTGAGTCATAATCTTATTTTCTGCTAGCTAAAGCTGCAAGCTGAAGGGGTAGGAGAGATGGGAAATATATCCTGTTCAAAGAAATATCGTAATCAACTCAGTGCAAAGAAGAAATGTCCATAACAGTACTCAATGATGCTCCAGAGGATTAGGAAATGATTTAGTTTTCAAGAAAAAGCAATGACACTTTTCACTAATAAGATCCAAAAATTTAAAGATCTCAGTCGGTGCATCTATATATTCAATAGAACGTAAATGAGACAGCCGACAACTTGAATATCTAGTTCCCTTGATCTCTCCAAGTACTGAGTAAGAAGTCGAAATGTCAATGTGAAAGGATCAGAAATACTGCTCAATCAACCAATGTCCTACATGGTCATTGGTGGTAGTTCAATATTCTGCTTGATTTGTCTACATAACTAAAGATTCATGAACGATTAGTTGGTATCACTCGGGATGTACTTTCCGGGTTAATCGGGCATAACCATAACCACATAGTTATTGTTGATGGAGTTTGGTTTTAAGAGAGTGCACTTAGCTATGGAGTACCACGTGAACCTGTATTAAAGATACATTCTTACGAAAGTATTTATAGGGTAGTTATTTCCAATAAAAGTATGGCAAATTTGGTATTATGACTAAGTGACAGTGATATTTATCAAATGTAATATGCTAATGATGTGGATGTTACCTCAAAAATAGCGCGGATCAAGAATTTTGGAGCAGGGAGACCAATTCGAACGGGTATGTTTGGTTGGTGCTAAGGAGAGTGACACATGCTTTCTTGTATGGACTATGCCCCGCTAGACCACCAAAACCTCACCGGAATAGGGCCATTTATCCTTTCACTGACTGACTTCTATTAAATACCTATATTAGTTGATAATTTTGTTTACTATAGGTTGTTAAGAAAAGGCCATTAGCCCAACAAGATGTTTAAAATGCGTTACATATTAAAGCACGTCAACCATTTTTTTTATTAGATAATATGAATCTCAGAAATGTAAACCATAGAATACCAAGAGAAATGTCATGACTTTGTCGATTATAATTGGATAAACAAAAAATAATGTGACATTTTATCTCTTTCAGTGACATAGTAGTCAGTAATACGACCTCAGTAAGAAGAAAGAAGAGAAAAGCAGTTAGGAGTACTAGACTAAGATGGTCAGATAAAGCTGTCCCTTATAAATTTGCTGCCAGACATTTTGGTAAGTTACTTGTTTATTGCCTTCATTAATGCGCCAGTGGGGTAGGGAGGCAACTGCAAGAAGGCGAGCATGTCTAGGTCACTGATACCTTGGCGTATATTGAACGTTTAATTTAACTTATGTGTCAAATATTTTACAGCCAGTTTGTTTCTGGTAAATGAGCTAGCAAAGGGCTTTAATTTTTTATCGTTATCGATACATTGGCATAGATATTTTACCCTTAAAATGTATTTATAATTTGTCTTTCTCTGATTTGTTTTTCTTATTTACTAAACAGATTCTAAAGAGCAATACATGATGAAACAAGCAATGACAGAATGGGAACGATACACTTGTCTTAGATTTAGGAAAGCTACAAAAGCAGACAAAAACGTCTTACAATTTCAAAATGGTGAAGGGTGAGTACTGAGTAGGCATAAACGGGAGATTGGCCATCATTCTGGTAGGAAATTTCAAAATGAATATGCAGTTTGAAATGATTAAATTAGAAAATAATGGACACGAATGAAGTTTATGTGTGCAATGGTAGACTGAGAATTGCACCCGGACAAAGATGCATTTCTCTGCTCAAATTGTCTCGGGTTCTATTCACACCAATTTCGCAAATATTGTGTTCACAGGTTGACCTTGGTTTTTTCGCCTCGCCTGAACAGCTAGACCACGAAATACATTTCCCTCCCTCTGAAAAGTGAGACACATTAGTGATACGAAAGGCTATTGAGCCAATGAAGTCAGGCATTTGATAAATTTGGATAACCTCCAGACCAATGCATCTATTGTTAAGAGTATTTTTGATTATGTATGATCTTAAAAAGTGGCAATATGTTTATGCCGGTTGGGATAACTTATTGTCATTAAGTTCTTTAGTACCACAGACATGTAATGAACAAAGTCTCGATTGTCAGTCCTTTTATTATGATATTTTCAAAGCAAAACTTGGTGGGATTATGGAAGATATGTCTAAGTAATAATTTATAAAGCCCCCAAAAACCTCCATCAATAGTCAGGTTTAGCAATTTCTAAATTACAGGTAATTTAATATAATCGTAAATTGCATACATATTTATAAGTAAATTAACATAATAGTCTACACATTTATTGGTAATTTAACACAATAGCCCACATATGTATCAATAAATTAACGTTATAGCCTACACATTTCCTTTTCTAATACAGATGTAATTCACAGTTAGGTATGGTTGGTGGTATACAAGTTTTAAATTTAGAAGCACCTGGTTGTAGATATGTAAGTATTATCAGTATGAAATTAATAGAAAATGTTAAACATTCATAAAACCAATGCACATTTCCTCTGGATAATGCTTTATCATCATCAACACTATAGGTGTTTACCAACCGCCAGCCATTCCTGGATTAACCATTAATTTAATAAAATGGGACATGTTTTAGGCACCAGGGGTAGGAGGGTCACCACACAGTGCCAAATTGAACGTGGTGCAAATGGTGCATCTGTACCAATTCCAAGGAAAGAGTACCGCTTGGGGATAATTACCGGTCGTGTGTTTGGCAACTCACGTAAGACATGTCTGGTACATCCGGACCAAACATCATAAATAAATAGCCAATAATATATCAATGTAGTGAAACAGCCCAAATATTTTATAGAAGGATAATATTGTTTGCCATTCCTATTTTTGAGTATTCTGCCAACATGCAGGACTAGATTTTGCTGTCAGAAAATTAAGAAAAATGTACCTGTGTATTTTAATTTCTATTTTGCTTCGTTTTGAAAGGTCAAATTTTATTTTATGGTTTAGTATCATTTTTATTTTGAATTTCAAAATGACCTAGTTGATATTAAACGCCATTTCTCTCTTCACAATTCTTGTTAAAACAATAGAGGGTACAATGATGCATTGCTTGTATCCCCTTGGAATTGATATGAGTTGCCATTGAAATTTAAATGTTTTTTAATGATCATCTCTTGAGTTATGTCCCTTTCTTACGACATATCAAAAATTTTTGATAGTCATTTATCATTGCGTACAAGTTTACAACTTTATAAATTTCATTTTCTGAATCCTATAATTTTTTTTATTATTTCAGAGAGGTTTGTATCTTCATGAGGTAGGCCATGCTATTGGCCTGGTTCACGAGCATCAGCTACCAACGAGAGATGATTATATTAAAATCTTGTACCAAAACGTGGCGCCACAGATGAAGGTGTGGTTTAATAAATATTCACCAGTAGAGGTCAATCAAAATGAAGTGCCATACGAATACTCTTCAGTCATGCATTATGGAATAACGGTAAGAATTCATGTTACAAACTATTTACATTCCCTGCTTCCTGGCTCAGTAAGTAAAACGCTGACTGGCTAACCTGGAGGTCAAGCGATCCATCTCGGTGTTGGTCGAGAGAGTTCCTCTGGATTTCCCAGCATTTCCCCCCTTGTCATTAGTGCAGGGCATATGGTCTGACAAGACAGTGTTTAGTCGTTCAACTGAAACGAAAAACCGAGAATCCGAGCCACGTTAGTGGTCAAGTAAAAGACCACTTGGCAGTTGGACGTCGATATACGTTTGTGTTGAGTTGAGCGGACGATAAACCTGGTTAGTTTGACTACACTACCTACTTATCCAAAAGTCCTTGGCCACCTCCAAGAAACTAAGTAATTTGTTCATCGTTGTCTTTTTACCACCGAATGTACCGGTAACAGACACATGTTTAAGTGTTTTGGACAGAAAAATTAACCAATATAGATTGTGCAAAATTAGTATCATTTTACGATTGTTATCCACTCGATCATACAGAATACAGTACGCGTCAACAGTTTACTACATTCGAGGTATACAAAGAGCTTTTATGTCGTATTCTCTAGTGTCTGGAAGAGTAAAGATTTCAGTCTTGAACGACAACCACCATAATTGTGTTAACATAATAGATTGCCAACGGTCGCTGTCACAGACTTGTTATATTCAGCTGCAAACATGGTCACCCTAAAGAGAACTCTGCTATTTTAAATGCTATTACTGTTTCATTACGAATACACTAATTAAGCTTTGCGTCGCGTGTTAAAGGGCCATAGATGAAGAAGACAATTATCATTTTCTTGTGAAGCGCTTTATCTATATGCCAGTGCCAGTAAAAAATGACATCATTCAATTAAAATTATCCCAACCCACACAAATGGTATCCTACAAAAAATAATATATTCAGAATATTCTGAAAAAAAAGCAAAAAAAAAAAAAAGCAAAAAAAAAAAGCACTAAAAAACCCAAACAAAATCACATTAACTTTTTATCTTGGCAATTTATGTATTCAATCTAGATTTTATTCTTTAAAAAATAATGCATTAATTTTGAGACGTATGTGTATGAAATTATCTTTGTAGTTGATAATTGTCAAACGAGATAAAGAATGATTTTCAGCATTCCATAACCTCACGTTCTAGTGATTGTGCCCTTTTTCGAAACCATATTTAAAAATATGTAAAAGTCATTTGGCATGAAGCATTAGCAATGCAAGAGAATTATCCTTGTTGAGATTTTAAATTTAATGTGAATCATTTGGAATTCTGGCATTCTAGAACTGTTCCTGGGATATATTTTCAGATTTCTTGAGAATATAAAGGATTTTAATACATTTAGTCAACATCCGAGGTTTCCTCTCAGATAAGCTGCTATGTATGGCCATCTTTTTTTAGCAACACGTCTGCTTTCTGGGCAAATTATACTTATTGCATGGCTATCTTTGTAAATAAATACTCCTTTAATTTAGGTAATAAAATTAAGCATTTGTCATATTGTATCTTTAAAGCCACAATATGCCATAAAGGTTAGATATTGAGTTTGACTAGACACGATCCAAAACTATGTTTACTTACAATATTTTGGCTAAGAATTATTTACGGTGACCAAATCTAAATTAAGTTATGACCATTTAAAGTTTACAATGCCTAATTTTTATTTCACCATCTTCACTGTCTTGGGTAAATAAAGTAATAATAATTCTGCTATGAATGTTTTATACTACGGGCGTACATCCCCACTGACTAGGCCGAAAAATCCTAAATGACTTCCTGATTACGCGTCATTCCACGGGAGTCTAATTATCCCATTTGAGTCCTTGATTGATAAATCTCAATAAGGAAAATGATGCTTGGCTCCCTAGTACATCGCGTCTTTAAACCAACAGTAAGACGTCTTTGAAACAAATAACATCCTGTACAAAGTACGGTCAAAATTGTACGAGAAGGCTAACAGGATAATTATCATCTTAGAGTTAAGGACGACAACCTGAAATCAAAAGAAACCCATGTGAACTTAAAATTAGAATTGATGAATTTAGTAATGTCTGGACCATAATGGTTTTTGATAGAAATACCTTTGTTCTTGTATGGTCTATAACTATGTACTTCCAGTAAAACAACTCTTAGAAAAGTACTCGCTCTCAGAAGGCCAAGAAACCCATATTTCATAAACCGCGTCCTTATTTTATGTATTTGTTGTAAAGTGTAGTGTACGTAATTCTGTTGTTTGTTTTAAGGCTTTTTCAAAAGATGGTAAATCTAAGACAATTGAAGCTAAATTCCAATCAAGAGAAGAAGAAATCGGAAGAGTTTATTTAAAAGAATTATCATTTACTGATGTGAAAGCTGTGAATCTGATGTATAAATGTGGAGGTAGGAGATTTCTTAGACAACCAGGGAACATATACAGAGGCTGATTCAGGATTTTCGGCAGGGGCGAGGGTCAAGAAATTTCATATTCCATGTTAAAAGGGAGTATGCACCTCAGAATTTGGATAAGTGAACACTGAAAGATTTCATTTCCGACTCTTTTGGGCCCCGGACCCCCAAAATTGAGCTTGGATCTGCGCCTGAAATATCGATATATATATCTATATTAAGATCTATTAAAATACAGATGTGACGTCACCCTTTGATGTTGGCGTACACCTTAAATTTATTTCATATAATCGTACGGGCAACTTGCCAATCGTACTTTATTTATACTTGTGAAATATTGGATTCGTGTGGCGTATTTAACGGCAAAAGCTCATGCAAGTGCCTGTATTTTAAGTTGTTTAATGGTTTCGAGCTTAAGGCATTGCGTAATATATTAGAACAACTCGGGCCCTACTTCTCTTTTGTTATTACAATATATTACTTTTAAGTATTCTCGATCTCGACCATTAAACAATACTCATCTCTTGTGATTTAGGTTAGTGATGTGGGTTTGTGACTACTTCGTGAATTATTATTATTTACTGGCAATAGTGATTTAGGTAAGAAAGGTCATTGATGTGTGTTTATGGTCACAATGGTAGTGGACTTCATGAACATACCATGGCAAAGTAGTATCGGGTGTTTCGAAAGAAAAGGCATACCCTGGTTCATGCACAAGCGTGAACTGGGTTGTTGATCAGGTATTTCGAGTAAGAACAGACGAGACACCGGTCTCCATTTCCAAATGAAGACTGGTGGGTTTAAGGCGTTTGAAAACGAATCACGTATATTGAGTTAGTTCCTCGACCCCAAGATAGAGTATTTTAGGGGTTTTTAACACAAAATTAAGCGGTCTTATTCTCCAAAATATAATAGAGATTGGCCCTTTAAAGACGTCTATCGGAACTTATAAATTTCAAAGATGGTCTGGCAGATTTATCTCGGCTTTCGTCCATCATCTTATGTTAGTTAGTCTTTGTTTTACATGTACTTTTAAAATCAGTCAACACTGAATATATTGGTAAGTTTTAATGACTGTTTGTTAACAATTAGTCCTTGATTTTCTGTGAAGATCTGTCAAAACTTTAAAAAAAAGTTTAATTGCTAACCTGTACTGTTATCCCAGACGCAGTTTATCATAAGTGGCATGTACTGTTTTAGATTTCTGTCCCAAAACGATCATCTGTAGAAATGGTGGATATGTGGATCAGAATTGTCGGTGCCTTTGCCCTGATGGGACATCAGATTGTCAAGATACAGAGACAAAACCAACAGATAAAGAAGGTTAGTAATTCTTAACAAATTCCGTCTAAAATCTTGTGTTGTGTACTTTAACGGAGTTAAACAAAATTTTTAAAGTGGCATTGTGGAATATTAGATAAAATTCTTCCATTAATAGTTAAAAAATAGATAACGTAAAGAGAATGCTAAAAATTCAGTCAAATTACTTCACCCTGAGGCGAAAAAACCGAATTTCAAAAACACTCTAGACTCAAGTGTCATTGTTACCGCTATTACGATGATAAAATAAAGCCTCGATTATCCAATTTTACGGTTAATCAAGAACAGCCGTTGAATCGCAGATCGGATTGAAATCTGTTTAAAATCGAATCCATCAAATGAATGCAAGAGCTGTTTATGATCTTGCCATGTTGATAAATGTCTAATTAATAGCCCAAAGAAAGACCTGCTATAGGCAGATTTAGCTCTTCCATAATGTACCTTTAAGCGGAAGATTTTTTTTCTTCTTGAACATTGCATGAGAGGAGTATCTTAACAGGCTACAGATAGAAGCCAATCATCAAGTAACATAATGTGTTAAGGTAATGACAGAAAAAGCTCTCAGACACGTCTCTTGTTTTTCTTGACAGTAAACCCCTTAATTAGGAACACAAACAGGACACTTTTGTCTTAAATGACAAATAGGAAGTTTGAGATATTCGTGATATTAGGAAATGTGTCAGGACAATCTTTTTTTTAATGAGCATGAACATTTAATGCCTCTTGATGTTTTGGTCTGTTCTGATTTTAGACGGACCACTTCGCACAAGCGATTATTGAAATAAAATATACTCTCTGTTTGTCCTAAAGTGGCGTAGTCTGTGATGAGTAGATGTTATACCCCACCTCCCTGTATATTTGAAATAAATATCAAGGGTTAAGAACTGTTTATTTTTAGTGAAAACAGTTGAATGTTTTGGTGTTGAATACATGCCTTACCCATGTCCATTCCCAAGAATATAGAATCTATTAAATAAAAAATATCTAAAGTAAAATACACAGGATTTATAGAAATTATACAATAGTCAATTATTAGCAAGTGTGTAACTATAGCTATTACATTACTAGTGTTAACACATGACCAACTCTAATACTCCTCATCAACCAATTGTTATTGAATATCATATAGGAGGCCCAGTTTTCAACACTAGTGATATAACACGTACTTAACAACTTCCGGTATACCAACTGATTAATGGTACTAAACATTTTAACTGACTAGTAAACATTATGCATATAAAATAATGTCTTGCATCTGTCACATTTTTATTAGTAAAACTACAATAACCAGGGCCCGAGTTCACAAAGCATTCTCAGACTTAAATTTAGAATTTACCCAACTTTCAATCATTCCTTATGAGAAATATCTTTGATACAGAAACACAAAACTTTACACACAATATCTCATTGGTGTATTTGATATAAAAACAAGAAAAGTTCTACCAAGGACTATATAATAGTTAAAATATGGTAAACAATTTTGATTAAATTCTTAAGTCTAAAAATGCTTTGTGAACTCGGGGCCTGATGATCAAATTTGATATTTGAGAAACTATAGATATATTCATCCTACTAAACTTTGGTATCAGATGAACTGCAAAATGTTTTTCTGAATTTCAGAACTAATATTATATTGAAATCTAAAGCAATTCTCAATATTTCCCTAACAATAAAAAGCAACTCTAAACCAATTAATACCTTTCAAAATAATTTTCAAATAATTATTATATGGAAGTCCCGTCGTCTTAATTGTAAAGGGGTTTTGGATGGCCGAATGGTTAGCACGTGCGTGCTGTATCATAAAGCCTGTCATTGAGCCTTAAAGCTTGTCATCGAGTCATCTGGCGTGGTTTCGAATCTCCGGTTGTACGTGACAAGGAGTAGGGTCGCCTGTCCAACCTCGTGGGCTTTTCCCCGGGTTCTCCGGTTTCCTCACATTGCTAAAGACCCAGTCGGTTTAAAAACAGGCCAATCCTAAGATTTTACTTAACATTACATATAGGTGGCACTGGCTTATTTATATCCCCCGTAAATTTGATGCGATTTTTAGATTGCCATACCTTTATAAAACGTGTACTTTAAACCACGCTTGGATTGATAACCATTAATTTTACTATAATCGACAAGGGTTTCAAATTCCCTCAAATGACTTTTTACGATTTTTTTAAATTGACCAAGAACATGATAAGCAAATCAACTCAACTGATTGTGATTTATTTTTACAAATTCAACAGATCATCCATCAAGTGCCTCGCCGTATCCTAAAACTGCCCCCCCCCCAATCCAATCTTTATACTGTTTCCCTACCTTTTGTTCTCATAGCCTTGAAACTGTAGCGCAACTACCCTCAACAGCATTATAAATGTGTATCGTAAACCTTCTAGACAAGCCATACTTGTTTTTCTGCCATTAAATACAAATTGGCTCAATTATACATAAAAATGTGAATGTTCATACATATAGTTTTTGCATGAAAGAATATCATAAAATGATTGATATATATTTATGTAGTTTCATATTCCATGTTATGCGTTGTTGCATTCTTTGGTTAGACGCTAATGACAGAACGCTAATGACACAGGTACCCGTCAAAGAGAAATGATTCATTATTGTTGCTACGTGTTTAAAGATACATTTAAGAATTTTTTAAAGAGTTGGCCATTCTTGCCATAATAATTCGAAAAATACATGAAGAAAAAAGCAAATAATGAAAATGTCAGTCATATTACTTTGTTCTGAACGGAATTGTCACTGTTCGAAGTTCGGACTAGAAATTGGCATCATTTGTATCTTCATCGTCTATAAGAATTGACGATCGTTTGTTTGACAGTCGATAACTCCACATTCTCGATTAGCTCAATGGTTATGGTAGCCTTGCTTGGCAGGCCTTTCATCGCCAGTTTCTGGAAATGATACCGGCGACTGACGGTAAACGTTAGCTTGGTCCGCCATTTATTTAAATAAGTGCCCTATTTAAAAGTTCAAATTCTGGAATTTAATGTCTACGAACGTGACTTGAGTGGTATTGGAATCCCCTACAAACTACAATATTGTAATATTCGAATCTTTAATATGAAGATCAGTCCATAAATGGTGCATTTACAAAGATGTGATGAACTGATGTAATATCATATTCCTGAAGCAATGGCCCGAGAAATCCCTCTCTGACCATTGCTGGAATAGCGTCTGTTTCTTGAACTTATGCGGGAGTGTGTCTATTCTTTCCGTTCAATGAAAACTATCACTTAAGTACAGCAACATGACAGTCCTTCGTTTAATCTGGGTCTTCCCTAAAACTTTGGACAGTGATTTAAGGTATTCAAAACGGTGAAGTATGTTCGTTTCCAAACAGTATTGTTTACATTTCATTCGACTTGATAGCCTCGTTTGTCACGCAGTTAGTTTTACTGCAGTATTCTGCTATGCACGGATTAATTAAGCATAATAAAATCGTGAGTCATGACGTAACGTTATGTAAACATATTTGGTCCAATATTGGCAGCTAGTGATTGGTTGGTAGACGGACTACTGACAAATCAAAATTTAAAACAACAATTTGCACTCATAATAGCAGTGTGTAGTTGGATTACCTCTAATCAAACGCAACACTGCGCGGAGTATGATGTAATATATGCAGCTCCTCAACAAGCCCAACGTCAAATCTAATTGATGGGGTTTTTTTTCATCCAAGCGTTGATATTTAGATGTGTTATTTTATTGGTCATAAATCTTAGATCATCCTCTCCTGTCTTACTCAAATCACGTTCGTAAACATTAAATTCCAGAATTTGAACTTTTAAATAAGGCGCTTATTTAAATAAATGGCGGGCCAAGCTAACGTTTATCCTACTGACTTGGTCGTGCGAATTCCTTTTGACTCACTTGTTACTGGTAGATGTGTATGGAATCTGTGCCTGTGTTCGCGGGTTTGGTTCCTCCACTGAAATACTCGTGAAGCATCGAAAGCTATTTTTAACGCCGATATACTCCAAAGATTCTTCTCTTTAATCCCTTCTTTGCTAAAGCCAATCAAAGAAATTTACCAGTTATTTTGAAACTACTTACGTATGTACAGATTAAGCTACCCTAAAAAGGAGGTAGCTTGTCAATACAATTCTGTGAGCTATCTATGAATTCTGTGGCAGAACGATTAAAAACGTCTCGAAATTTAATCACATAAGTACACGAGACAAAAGAAAGAGAAAGGCTTTTAAGAAAGCCAAATTTGGATCAATCCCGGTGGATTCAACATACGTCTGCGATGAACTGTAGATGGTTAACATATCGGTTTAAACAACAGATAAAAAATGCAATCAAGATTACTGACTCACATTTTTATCGTATGGTTGTTGCCTTGTTTCTGCATGGGCCAAGAATTTTCATAGCTGGTTTCCATTTTTCAGTGAGCTAGTAAAGTGTTGCCTAGTTTCCAGACTGGGTTTAAGCCACAGGTCCGGTGTTGAACACGATGCTATATATTGTGCCCGTAAAAAGGAATAAATGACATTATGCGTGTGACATGTGATCGTATGTTTGTGTTTTTTGTGGAGAGGTGGTTGGGGGACGTCGACGTGGGGACTATAAATCGACTATCCAGACTCACATTCAAAGAAAACTAGGTAATCAAATCCCTGCAAGTATACAATACAAAATATAGTTACACTGTTAAAATTATATGTATATTTACAGCTATAATTATAGTAAAAATACAGTACATGATTTGTAATATCACATGGTTTGTTAACTTACATTTAAAACGATGTAGACGCATAAGAATACAAGGCTTCTGTAAAATTACATCATATTTAATGTAGTAATACAACCACATGTCAGTTTACATCAAATGAGCTGTATATTAACAGAAATGCCGCTGTAAATATTATTTTTACAGAAAATTGTAAATTTACCTTTAAATAGTGGTCACATAGGTTATTCCCCTTTTGACTACATATCGAATATTATACAAAATATTTAATTTTCTGCCAGTCAGTTTAGTCTATTTTAGAGAAATAGATTATTCAAAATCTGAATGTATCGAGCTGGCCAATAAAGACAGACATATGTCATACATTGAGTTGTGTGCGCAATTTTGCTTGGGCTGTAACACCCACTCTTTCCATTATAAGGAGAAGAACAGTAGCACATTAAACCTCATTTCACTTGGTTTCTTCACATTATTGAATGTTGTTTAACATGCTCGGCTGAAAGTTCCGCTAAGCTATCTTGTTCGCGAGGATGGAACCTAGGACTAATTAGCAAAGCCGAGACAAACACATTCCATTGAATAATGTTACCTTGGCAAATTACATAATATGTAATTCTACAACATTAATGAGATTTTACTACATAAACTCTGTTAAAATAACCCAATATTTTTTTATTTAAATGTTATTGTACAAATATATGTAAATTAGCGTCATGGTAATTTTACACGTACTCCATTTACAGGTATGTAATTTTACCTTGGATGTAAAATAGCTGGAGGTAAATTTACATTACAGACTGTGAAATAACATGCAATGTTAAAATACAGTTAAAACGATGGCAATATTTCTGCCAGTTAAAAAGGGGTAAAAATACATAAAAATTTTAACAGTGTACAACAGATTCCAGCGAGACAGGATGGTGAGGTGAAGGATATAAAGGTGCAGATTTATATGTGCAGTATTAACAAAATGAAATTAACTGTAAATAAATATAAAACACTATAAACTAGAGACAAATGTAAAACGCGACTTATTTTCTAACCTCTTACTGTAAATAAATATAAATCACTTTATATTGTATAACTATAAAATGTGAACAAATGTATAACACATCATGTAAATGTAAAACACATATTTTGTCCCAAAAACTAAACACATGTATAAATCAATCAAAAAAAAAAAAACAAAAAAAAGACCAAACCAAAAAACAATTTATATTTTATAAACTGTAATATTAGTCCAAAAATTATCTTTCACATTAGTTCCTAGAACTAAATATATGTATAAATGAATGTATTTCTTTTTACATTTTGTAACCTGTAACACAAAAGTTATTATCTTTATCATTAGTTTCTAGAACTAAATACATGTAAAAATCAATAAAAATCTGTATAATTTATATTCTGTCACACTAAAATTATGTTTAACATTAGTTCAAGCATTAATAATGTTTGTTTCTATATTTTACAGATAGTTGTGTTAATCTTTATGATGATTGGCCATGTAATGTTTGGGCTAATTACGGAGAATGTGAACGCAACCATGATTACATGAAGAGGAACTGTCGTAAAGCCTGCCGAGTGTGTGGCAAAAGTCACACCGAATACGAAGGTAATGAAATAGTTTTTTGTTGCTAATTGTTTTTGTAGGCTTTACATTATTTCAGTGTTTTAAAATGTGACTTATTCATTTCTGAGATGTCAACTTCTCAGGTAATGTATTTGTGAAAGCGGTTGTTTTATTTCAAACATGCAATCTGTGGCTAAAATGTACGGATTGATCAATTGTATGTTCTGTTTACAGAAAACCACTTTACCACCTGGGCATGGCAGTGGTTTGGTATGTTTGCGGATCTTTTCCCACAGGACTGGAAAATAGGTACATTATCAAATGTTTTATACCTTTTTAGTAATAACAGATCATGTAGGTAGATTATCCAATGTTTTATACCCTTTTTTTATAACATAACCGTAGTAAAACTATGAAAATATGCACATTTTATCCATTGCTTATGCTATTTTTTCAAACTAAAACATAAGTTTATTATACCTATATTTTGTACATCTTTCTACAACACTGAAAAAAGGTACATCATTCACAATTTTATATGGTTTCTATAATTTATGCCTTATTTTTTACACAATAGCAGAAATGGGTTAATTTCCATAGTTGTGTACACCTTTCTGACATAGGTATATTTTATTAGCCACTGTTTTTGTTAAAGACAGATACTATCAAACCAACATATTTTACACAGTAATGTTTTCAAATATTGAGTGAAGAAAAGATTAATCACCCACATTTTGTATATTCTTTTAAAAAACAATAAAAGAATAGATTTGTTATCCACAGTTATATTATGAATCGGGTATTATTAGTCACCAACTATCAATTTACATACCGGTACTTATTTTAAATCCAACTCCCAATTCTGGATAGAAAATTATCATTTGGTAATGAAGAGTAAAACAAAAGGCCATACCCCATTTATCTGTAAAGAGAGAGAGAGAGAAATGGGGTTTAACGTCCACTCGACACAAACTGGGTCATTTTGGGACTAACATATGGTTTCAATTTTATTTCAATAATTCGCTTGCGCGTAGGGGTCTTTAGCAATGGGAGGAAACCGGAGGGCCCGGAGGAAATCCACGAGGTTGAGAAGGTGCCCCTATCTCCATGTGCCCCGATCATACCAGGGATCGAAACCACGGCCGCAAGCCAGGGGTGACCGGCCAGCTAGAGGTCGAAGCGCGGCACTCTAGACCACTAGGCCACCCCCATCCCCATTTATCTGTAAAGGCAGTGTTGAGGTATGGCATGCATGAGACAGTAATTCTTTCACTGATACCGCCTCTTATATTTGAAAAATGAGTATAGCAATAAATAACAGTTATTGTTAACGTGGATTGCATTATTCGCCAGATCTTGAATATCAATTTTAAAAGAAAAATATATAGACTGTTTTAATGTAAAGACTGGTTGTTGTTATTATGTAATTAAGCAAATTTCTTTCTTGAATAATTTGACAAAAAAGAAAGAATGGTGGCAGCATGGAATCAATGGAATCCAATGTGACTTAAAATAGCCAAAACTTAATTCAGTTAGAATTGATCAAAATTCTTTTTGAGTGTATTTGTCTTAAACTCGCTATTGACCTATTGTTCTGTTGTGTTCGGGGTTTTGAATAGGAAATTGTACAACGGAAAAAAATGTGACTGAAGAGATTACTGTTTGATAAATGATTTATAAAACGAAAGATAAGCCCAGTTCTTGGGTTGCCTTTCTGAACTTACAACATACAATACAAAATAAATAAGTAATTTATAACTATATCGATTATTCTAACAAGAAAAAACATACCAGAATCGTTCAAAATAATTAATAAGTTTTATCTGCATTCCGGATGTCTTGGTAGTGTTCGTGGCATACAGCGTAGGGGGTCAAACACACATATATATAAACTCAGTTTGATTGATCAATTTGTGAAGCGTTTTGCAAACATTGACCCATTTATTCAAATACTCTCATGACATTGTTAAACATAATACTCATATGGCATTGTATGATCATAATACTCCCATGGCATTGTTTAAACATAATACTCCCATGACATTGTGTAAATATAAGATAACATTGTGTAAATATATAAGATAACATTGTGTAAACATAATACTCCCATGACATTATTTAAACAGAACATAACATTGTTTAAATATAATACTCCCATGCAATTGTTTAAATATAATACTCCCATGCAATTGTTTAAATATAACACTTTCATAACACTATATAACACTTCCATAACACTGTTTAAATATAACACACCCATAAACCAAAATATGATTATTGTTTATTTTGTTATGCACAAAACTTCAGTGGGTTTATACATGTAGATAGATCATTGGACAATGTCTGGCCATGTTCCGAACATCTGCGTTGCCTGTTCATACTACCCAAGATCTTAAGTATCCCTTTCCCGAATTCGAACATCACACAATCACAACATATAAACAGTAATTTATAAAAGTAAACGAAAGAAAACAAAACCAAAAAAAAAAAACCCAAAAACCCAACAAAAGTTGATTTGTTTGATTATTTCCACTAGGTGTTTGTCAAGATTTTTACCCTAGTGATAAATGTTCGGGTTGGAGAAACAATGGCGACTGTGTTACCAATAAAAACTGGATGACAAGGAATTGTAAAAAGACCTGTAATTATTGTATCACACAAGACAATGTGATTAAACCGGAAGGTAAGCTCCTGACTAAATTTTTAACTACGTAAAATAGGTACGATATATAGAACAAACATTGATACTGCCTCTTTGTTAGCCATTATTTAAGGCGCTGGCTCGCCGATGTGCATATAAAGATTCCCATCATAATTGGAATTCAATTGCTGTTCGGGCAAATTTTTTCTCTTAGTACAGTCTTCATTAGTCTGTTGCAGCAGAAAAGCCACTATAATTTCTACTTATTTTAACTTGTTTGTCCATTTTCAGTTAATTGCAATAACACCCATCCAAATGAAGATGAATGTAACAAATGGGCACTGGAAGCTGAGTGTCACATTAACCACAAATGGATGGCTAAAAATTGTCGTAAAGCATGTCGTATGTGTGCTACTGATATTGAACCAACAGAGGACAGCAGTGAAACTGGTGTTGGCGAGGACGGTGAGACAATTATCTGTAATACAATCGGCCGTTTCCAATTATTGTCGCATTCCCGAAGCAGTGGTTACAAAAATAGAATTACCAGTTAAATGCTTCGTAACAACATAATCCATCTTGGGTCATCAAAACTGGAACAAAAATGAGACTTTAACATAGCCAAATGATTAACAGATTTTAAAGGTATCGTCTCAGATATATTTTACTAAATCAAATGGGCTTATTCCTTGTTGAAGACTCCTAGAAGACAATTATTCAGGTTCTATACAACAATATCATACTTTTCCGCATGTAAGTGAAAAATCTCACAAATTCTAAACTGCCCCAAAGTGCCAGGGAAACTATGTATACAAAATACTTACCTGATTATCATGGAATAATTTAATTACTGAAGTGTTAAATAATAGCAAGTTATTTGCCAGCATTTGATTAGTGTAGTGCTAAATAATAGAATAATTGTAAATGACTTACACGTCAGTTTCAAATTTCTGGATTGCAAAATATGATATTTATTGGTAAATTACATTACTTATGAAATTTGATTGGTGATTAGGAACTGAAGTATGTGTTGGTATATATTTTGTTTTATGGTTTACAGGCGATTGCGTTGATCAACATGATACAAGTCAGTGTAAAGGATGGGCTAGGGCAGGGGAATGTACGGTAAATGCTATATGGATGGTTCCAAATTGTAGAAAATCTTGTGGGAAATGCAATGATGGTAGGCAATGTTAAATAGTTTATGTTTATTAAATTTCATCCCTTTACTGAATTACACTGAACCATCGACGTCACTAGATTAGTCCAGTTGAATTTTTCAAGACCAGTTCCCATAATTCATGACGAGTCCTGTCATTTTGAAGAGACAAAAACCGAGATTCACTGTTCAATTGGTAGTTCATCTAAATGATCCCTTGGCAGATGAAATTTGATAAAGAATCTGAACAAGATTCGCGCTCCTATTGCACTCATATACTCATATAAATAAAATAAAATGGGGTACAATATCCTACTTTTTTGCACCAACTATGATAATGAAGACAGTCATGCATTGTGCTATGACAGAAATTATGCATAGACAAACATGTATAACTAACTGTTGTAACGAGACAGGCTCACCATCCAGAGTCACCGACAAGTGGAAACCACACTGAAAAATACAACACTAGGTCAACACTGGGCTCGAACCCAAGACCTCCAAAAACCACACTATTCAGTGGGCTACCATGTCTCCGTGTAAGCACAGTAATGCAACTTATATTTTCGTCTCAAAATGACCATGTTGATGAGATGTTAAATCAGTTGATTCCGTTGGTATCAGACTAATCTTTTTGGATTGACAGAAATATCTCAATAAAAAACAAAAATGTTTGTTATCGTTTTACTTTTCCAGCTCCCATTTCCCTGAATTCTGTATGATGTACCTATATTTAAGTTGTATTGTGTATTTGTAGGTGATTGTAAGAACTTGTATGATAGTACACAGTGTAAAATCTGGGCAGAGGAAGGTGAATGTAACAAGAATCCAGTATGGATGGAAGATAACTGTGCAATGGCTTGTAAAGCGTGTACACCAGATGGCGATACGTCTAAGCCAGATGTTACCACAACGGCCACAGTAACATCTGATGATAAACAAAATAATGGTATGTATGTATTAATAATGTCCCTTGTTGAACACCGAGTCAGTGTTTATGCGAGTTTAGCATTACTTTGTGTTGGTGAGAGTGAAAACAAATCTTTACGATCTACCAATGATTCTAGGTAGAATGTCATATCTTAGGACTTAATTATGTCTTTCAGATGTTATTTCAAATCTTCACAAATGAATCAATACGTTTGTCCAATTTTAAGAAAACACAATATCTTTTCATTTTATTGAAAAGAAGGATTTTGACGTGGAATAGTGAATAACTTTCTCAGAAAACTTGATTGCCTCTGGGGAAGAATTGAGACTAAAACACTCAAGTGTATGCGCTGTTGACAAAACAGCATTATGTAGCCATTGACGTTTTTTGGTCCCCCCCCCCTTTTGTTGCGGGAAGAACAAACATTAATCCGTATGCTGTAATGAGAGGGAGAGAAATGGGGTTTAACGTCCACTCGACACAAACTAGGTCATTTTGGGACTAACATATGGCTTGATTTTATTTCAATAATTCGCTTGCGCGGAGGGTCTTTAGCAGTGGGAGGAAACCGGAGTACCTGGAGAAAACCCACGGAGTTGGACAGCGACCCGTATGCTATATAAAACTGGTAGCAAAGATCAATCAAATTCACTGATATACAATGTATAGGCCTTTCAAAAATACCATGTTAGCAAGAGAATAGGTTTTTTTAAGATAGGTTGAAAAGGATCAAAATGCGGTTTGACATCTCGGCAATACACTAGTTTGGTCATTTTGAAACTAACATACAATTATTTTTCCTATGGTCACATGTACGATGCAAGTGGGAAGAATATCTGCCTACTGTTCACAGTATGACAAAACAAATGGCGATTTATTTTGTTTTTTGCTATCTCGGTGGTACAAAAAAAATGCTTATTAAACATTTAAATTTGGTAAAAAAAAAATAGAAACTATCTAAAATACAATAACGGAAATATCAATCCACCAGTACTCGGCACATCGTCAAAACACGATTTATGGATATTATTTTCAAAATAAAGTATAATTGTCAAATGATATATCTTTATTTGGAATTCCTGTGGCTTCTTTCAGTGAAAAGGGAAAGGATTCACATCATTATCAATCTTTTATGAAGTGCTTTGAAGTGTTGAGAATCAATTGTCAATATAATCTAATGAACAGTTGACCAGAAATTCTGTTACATTTTATCAACGCCACTGAATTCATTGACGACTGATTATAGGTTACTTCTGCCCAGTGGCGGATTATTTCCGTAAATGCCACCTTGAAAGATCCACATAGTAAAAGAAGCTGCATGCAAACCTTTGAAACCGTTAAGGGGTGATACATTTTTGTTTCATTTAATTAAACATAAACAAAGCTAGTGTATTAATATCTGTAGTAGGAATTGAACGAGGTTTAAAGTCTTGTCAGTTAGTTCAATTATTTTGAGAGTAACATAATAATATGGTATGTGCGATGCCGATTTGATTGTATGTAGTAAAATGCTGCCAGTCGAAATTTAATGAACAGTTAGATGGCAACATCAACTTCACATGTCCATAGAATGCATTAACAATTTAATTACTAATAACGAAATGAACACTTGGCTAATGAACACCTGTCCCTTCCAAGTAGGAACCGGGCTTAAACCAAGTATGGATTCAAACCCAAGACATTCATGTGGTACGATCAATCCCCGCATATTTCTTGCTTTATGTGGCCTACATTTGTTGCTCTTAGCTTGACAAAATGAAGTCGACCCACAATATCTGAAATTATGTCAGTGCTCCCAATTAACCGATCTGAGATTATGATTCCAAGTTGTGTGATCAACCCCAAATTTCATGACTACGTCGGTCTTCAGTAAACAACTGACAGCGTTGTTTTGAGCTGTACAAGTTAACGCACAGTATTTGACATACACTTGACGTAAATGCTTCCAATTAAGTGATCTTAGATTATGATCCCAAGTTTTAACTTCTTTCTTCTTGGTCATACAAATAGTCCTTCACAATTTATACATTTCCTGCACGATATCACCAGTCCACACTTCACAAAAGTGTTTTTGACACTTTTCCTTCGATATATGTTTTCATTCCTAGTAGGTTAAGGTTGACGTATTGAAAATAAATTCTATGCCACACAATTCCGTTTTCACCACAATAACCAGAGCGAAGTTTTCAAGCACGGAAATTCCACAGATCTATTTCTAAAGAAATAAATTTATAAACGCCAGATAAGAGTATGTTATATTTGTGAAACAGACTGATTTAGCTAGATGATCTGTAAATAATAGGGTCATAGCTTCGCTTGAGTAGGAGGAAAGTTTTCTTTTTGGAATTAAATGTCACATTGATTAGACAATAATGACCGATGCGTGATGTGCTATTTTAATACGATGTAAGACAACTTTGATTATCCAAATTTAGCTGGTTTGTTTGTGTACTTTTTAAATGGTACCCGAATAACATTAGCCTTATACATTTAAATGGAAATAATTATTTGGTTGTTTTTCTTCTGCCTACGACGTAAATGGCGGTAATCACAGATATTGTTAAATACCAGTGTTTATCTTAACTGATGTTATTAACAATCGTAATAGAATTATACAAACACTTCCTTCTGTTTAATTGTTTTGTTTGCTTTTCGTTTTATCTTGGAAATGAAGAGGTTTAACGGCTTTCTGTTCTGCATCGAATGGGTTAATGAAAACAGGGCCTAATCATTGCCCAAAAAGACATTTATAATGCATGTTTAGTAATGTGTAGAATGTGATGTGTCGACTTCAGCTATACCAATCCAAACCAATGATGAAAATAAAATCAGAATGTCTTTAGTTATCCATATATTTCATTGGCTGAATAATGTTGGTGAGAGAGAGGGGGGGGGGGCGGTCGCGGGTTCACCCCCGGTGTTTACCGAGGCAGTTGATATTGATTTTCCGGTCTCGTTTCCCCTTGTCAGGAATGAAGGACAGCGGGTTGACAAAGACAGCTGTCTGGTTATTCGGATTGGTCCAAAAACGGAGGTCCCGTGTATAGATTGATGTGCACGTAAAGGATCCCCAGGCAGTTGGAATTCGATGTATAGCATAGCTCGTAGCGCTGCTGTCCGGGCAAAATTTCTCTCATAGCACTTTGTATGGCGTATGCTCGTCTTTAATAGCCCAGTGGGAGCAGAACAGACGGCGTTAAACCCCATTTCATTTCATCTCATAATTAGAATATATTGAGCCAACCTTTGTTTCTTATAATCGTCAAATAATGTCTTTCGTTCTAGTTCGCTAATGCTGCTAGGGTTTCATATGTACGACTTTATAAAGACGGGTATGCTCATGTAGCCTACTTGTTTTATTTTAAAAGGTTATGCTTCTACTCACTCCGGGTATAGGCTACCTGAGTGACTGAATCCTGATATACAAGATATTGTCATGTATGTTTAGTTAACTGTGAAATCCGATTGAATTATATATTATATGTTAACTAAAATAACAATGAACAACTATTGATCTGTCTATAAAAGTTTTCAAGTGATTCGATTATTTATTATTACCAGGTATTTGATTATAATGTATAGCAATGGTTGCCAAACTTTATCCACTCGGGTATTTTCTCATTTTCACAAAGATCTTTGATAAGTCCTGATAGAGGCCATCATAATCTGTAGAATTAATGTATGAAACAAATATGAATGAAACAATATTTGTTTTGATAACATCATAATAGACGATTACTGCTTGTCCATAATGCTATCTATTTTCATGGACCATCGTTTTGACTTCGCGCAAACATTCCGTATGTCTGGAATTACTGATTTATAGAGTTTATAGCGATATGCTTTCACTAAAGTGTTCAGGGGCTCTTTACATATTTAATATTTAACACGAACTATAAAACAAACCCGAATCATCAAATACCTGTCTACAAAAGTAAATGTATTTAGTGCAGTTATTTGAAAAAGTAAAGTACAAAATTGAAAATTCTTATATTAAAGGTAAATTATTCCATAAGGGTGGTGCATGAATACTAAAAGGGAATTGATCTCCCTTAAAGATTATTAGCAGTTGTTGTTTCTTTTTTTATAGAAGCTTCATCAATAGTAAGAAATATGCCTCTTGACGTAGTTCTAACATTTTATCTGCTTAAATATCAACTAGATTATTTACACATTTAAACGCAATAAATACTGTTTTGAAACAAATCCTATACACGAAGCCACGGGCAACCAGTTCAAATTACCAGTAAAAAATAATATAGGTAATATGATCGGTTCTTTCTAGGTTTAATAAAATGTCTGGCAGCAGTATTTTGTACTCTTTGAAGTTTACCCAAGCGTCTAACTGGTAAACCAGTTAATCAAGAATTAATATTATCAGGGAATTGAACAAGACACTTGGAATATTCTGGAAGCAGTGGGCCAAAAGATCACCTTTTATCTTGTGTGTGATTAGTTCCAATTCAGTGATTCCAAAGTTATCTAGCCTTTGCGCTTTAGATTATAAGGTCTGCCATTGGATTAGGTGATGTGGTTTCTGTATGACTATAAGTAGCCCCTCCTGTTTCCTAACACTGACCCTTACCTCAACTGCTAAACAAACCAGCGAGCAAACGAAGTATTAAAATAAAGATATACTAATATGGCATAGTTGGTGTCGAGTGGATACTAAACACTGTCCGGATAAAATGTCCCTGAAAGTAAACGGCATGGTGTATGCCTGTCTTAGCCCAGAAAAGTGTGAGGTTAAACTTAATTTCATTTACATTTGAAATACATACGTAACAAAAACAAACTGTTAAGTCAGTGACCTGGGTTGTGTTGACATTTACAAGAATTAGTTTAACGTTAGGATGAATAAGTTTGTGATTATTAATCAATAAACACACAATTTATATCGCGTAGTGAATACTTCAGCTAAACTTCCTTATGCGCTTTTAAGTTTATGTTGATTGTTGTATTGTTGGTTCTTGACGTATAGACCTGTCTTATATAATTTCTAACTTTTGAAGTTGAAAATATAGCGCCAATCGTCGTGACAGTATGATGAATTTATCAGGTTAACGGGACATTTTCCAAGGAAGAGCTGGGTATTAAACAATTCCTGAATTCACAATTCATCACCCTAAAACTAAATTGAATGGAATCCGACGGATAAATACACACATTTTAGTGGCTGTAAATAACGGATATCCAGAATTAGATAACTGTGCAATGGTTTTATATTTTGGTCTAGACTTGAATTATACATGAAAATTCGATGAAATCAATACGGTACATGGGAACTACTGTTGACCTTATTTCTAAATATCTTAAAAGTGTTATCATCCTAATATCTATAGATCTATGTCAGCATGAAAACCACCGATTACAAAAAAACTTTCCATTACTACAAAATTATCCGTGTACAAGGTGTCTTGTCTCCTTTTATTTCAAATTGTGCCGAGGTTATCACCTGATGACTAGTCCACGGCTTCTAAAATTTCAGGCCCATACCTCTGCTGCTTTTAGCTTTAAATTGTGTAGACTTTTGGATTTTATGTGTTTTAATATTTGTTTTGTGGGATGACAACCTGTCTTTATTTCAAATATTTAGTTTATACTATAGATAAAGAGAGAGTTGAATGGCCGAAATTTATGGTTAGCACTCGCGCTGTATCATAAAGCCTGTCATTGAGTCAACTGGTGTGGTTTCGAATCCCCGGTTGTATGTGCCAAGGGGTAGGGTCGCCAGTCCAACCTCGTGGGTTTTCTCTGTGTCCTCCGATTTCCTCCCACTAAGCACATTATTGAAATAAAATTAAACAAGATGTTAGTCCCGAAGTGACCTAATTTGTGTCGAGTGGACGTTACCCCCCCCCCCCTCTCTCTCAATATAGATAACGCTAGTAGCTAAAATCTAGTCGTTATTGTGTTGTACTGTCAGCACGGTAAGCAAGCCACACGGCTAAAAGTTCCAAGTCTGTTGTGTTCTTGTGGTCTTCGCATCATCAGACCATCCTGTGAACCTACCTACTGAAACAGGTTCCAGCGCTTTTGTCTGTTGATCATTGGCGCCCCATAACAATCTGCACTGTTTTGAAGCAGATCCTGATAATTTTTGTGCAAGAGATGTAACTATGAGTGAGACATGGATTTATCACATCCAACCAGAATACAAAAATCAGTCTAAAGATTGAAAGCACCCAGAGTCGCCAGATCCCCCCCCCCCCCAAACAAAAGCCAAGTCGGTTCCTTCTGCTGGAAAGGTGGGAGCTTCAGTCTTTTCTGATTCCAGGGGTATTTTGCTGATAAACTATAAAGAGGTCAAACTGTCAATTGCTGACCTACCGAGACATTGCGTAAAGCTATCAGAGCTAAGTGAGGGGAATACTCACTAAACGCGTCCTGTTCCACCAAGACAATAGTCCTGTTCATAAATTGATGATTGCCATGTCAGCGATCCGTGGTTGTGGCTTCCAACCCATTGACCACTCACTCGGTTTGATCCCGTCCGACTTCTAACTGTTTCCAAAAATAGAAAAGGTACTAACCGGACTTCATTTTACTAGTAATGACTGACATCCAGGTCTTTTGATGTCTTTTGCAAAAGTAACCTCGAAAGGGACTATGTAGAAAAATGAATGAAACCCATCGACTTTGTACAGGTCCTTCTCAGATGAGAAAAGCTTAGAACGTTTCAGCCAATCCGCGTAGAAGACGTCTAGTTAATCTTTCTAAACAAACGTTTAATCGTATAGAGCTTGTCCCATCACTAATGTAACAGTGAGTTAAATGGAATGGGGTTTAATATCTCGTCGAAAGAACACGATGGTATTTATTATGCAGTGGCGGGTTACATCGCATAAAGGCGTTTTTTTGTGACCGCAACCGTCTAAACCGCCTTACTTCTTCGTGTGAAATTAAATTAAGGATAGGATTATCATGTGTGATTACAGGTACTGTAAGACAATAAGTATGCCTAATTATCTCTAGTATACCTCCTTAAATGCAGACAATCTTAATCAGTTTAAGGGAATATTTACTGTACATTATTATAATAAATATTGCATATACCTTGTATGCGAGACGCGGCCTAGAATGATCGTTGGGATTTTCTGCTGTGGTCCCATCTGGTCAAGGAACGAGGGCCTAACAATGCATAACGTATTGTCGTTCGACTGGTAAGACAAACCGAGGTCGCGTGTACACACCGGCGTACATGTAAAAGATGAATTGTCTGTGAAAAAGAATAAGCCAACCGAATAAATTCGTGAGCATATTTTAAGAGGATGCGTTTTCACCTACCCGGCATCGACTTCCAATCCATGCCTAATCAAAGTGTACGCGGGTGCTATGGCAGACACAGGTTTTTGATCAGTGGGAACTTCTCTTGAGAACATTAAGAAAACTCGGGGTGTCAATGGTGGCGCTAAATTGACCCGAATATACCATTATTAGCCACATCAACACTACCAACAAAAAGCCAAAATTTACACATTTCATAGAAACAGTATAATAAATATATTTTTATACTGTCGTTTAAAGGTGGTCGTGCCCTTAGGTCTCCCACGTGAACCCGTCACTGCACCGGTGAACTATGTGTTTATGCTTTGGGAACTGGTAGATCAACCCGAATTCAGTACTTTTATTTTGACCTGAATGAACGTGGTTTAGACTTAATATATTTTATGTTTCAGGTACTTGTAAAAATGACCACAATGACGTTGAATGTAAAATCTGGGCTGAAAGTGGGCATTGTGATATTAACCCAGAATGGATGAAATCACACTGTAAGAAATCGTGTAAAGTTTGTAATGGTGGCGACTCCGATGATAAACTTATACCAAGTGGTGAGTATATAATGGTATAGCCCTTACAGATTTACTGGCACTGTGCTACATGTGTGAAAGTCAACATCCAAAAATGACGCAATGATAACACTTCACTCTTTGGTACCGATGGAAGTACTAGCCAAAGTTTTATTTTTTAGTATTTTTCTCTAATATTTGAATTTTACTTATATATTCAGCTGAGAGTTAGATCCTTTTATATACTTTCTTATATATATATATATATATTTAGTACTGTAGTTTTTAATATTGTTTTAAAATTGTATAGTTAGTACTGTAGCTTTTAGTACTGGTTTAAAATTATTGTCTGTTTACATTATGACCTGTTATAGCACAATTCCTGTTATTTAGTGCTATGTCAAAATTATCTACATAACGATTTGGAACCATTGTATAAAAATGCAATTGTAATTACGTGTATTTTTGTCTGAAGCGTTTAAAGTATTGAAACAAGTGACCTAAAAGGAAATAATATGTAATAGATTTACATATTCTTCATATTTGAATGGTAAACAAAATAACAAAAAATGAATGATTAAAATTTCCGCACTAGCTGAATTTCAACAGATTTGAAAAGCATAACTCTAACCTGTAATGGTTTGCGAATTGTGGACGGACAAACGGATCACCTTGCATGTGAATGCAGACATTTAAAAATTCAATTTAACGTTGCATAATAGATAATTTTTTGACAAATTTCATTTCTGATGCTCCCAATGGAATATATCTGGAGATTAGGGAACGAAGTATTAGATATCAATTTAAATCTAAGTTTGATAGACTGATGTAACTAATCACTTTACAATGAAATATTGTCGTAAAAAACGGTTAGAATCTTGTGTACTTATTTTTTTCAATGACATCTTGTCATTTTGAAAAGAACTTCTGGAAGAAAATTGGTCACAAAGGAATAAACATGAGTACTAGGTCATTCAACAGTCAGATTGATCTAACCCAAGTGCACATAGAATATAGAACAAAGTTTTGATTGGACAAGGTTTCAAGATTGTCTTTGGGTTAACAGCCTCCCCTCAGGATTTTGGCTTATTGAATCATTTCAGAAATAAAATTGAAAAGTTGGGCCACGTACGTCTGAAGATTTAAATAAAACATCAGTTCAACCAAATTTGAAACTGTTTTGGGAAAAGTGTCAGCTAAAGCGCGCAGTCAGACCATTGTTTTTACTACAGAATTAAAAATTTAAACAATAGGTCAAATCAACCAAATTAAAAAATGTATTCGAACTTAAATTATTAGTCGAATATTGCTGAGTAAACAGAATGTGTATACTTCCAGGAAATACATATAAAAAAGTCGTGACAAATCCTCAACATGATCGACATACAGAGTTTTCCCATTTGATTAAAAATTCCTTTTATGGCATGCAGTGACAATGATTTGTATGACTTACAAATACAGTATAGCATCATCTGCTATATTTCAGACATTACCAATTTAGCACTTGAAAGCCATGTTGGGGCTTTAAACAATAAAGCTGCTGTCTAGCCACATATTACCGACTAGTTCATTTTAATAATTTTATGGTTTCATACATAGTTTAGTCTGGCCAGTTGTTCTATCTACACCTATGAACATTAAATAAAGGTGTGATCTAAACTCTGTCGTTATCTTTATTAATGTTTTTGTTTCAGTTGATTGTTTTGATAAGAATGAGGAGTGTGCGGGCTGGGCCAAGTTTGGTTACTGTGAGACCAATCCCAGATATAATCTCATTTATTGTAAATACTCATGTAAAAACTGTAATGGTTAGTATACATCAATTATTAAAATCAATTATATCATAGTTATTAATTACCATCAAACAATTACATTATTACAAGCAGTTACGACCAAATTACATTTCAGCTACAAGAGGAAAATTTGTTACATATTACATATAATATTATGTATTACAATATATTTTTCGTGCAAAAGGTACGATTTTGGTCAATTTTTACAGACTCTAAATACAGTCACTTATAATTGCTTGATCGCAAAATAACAAATCAAGCAATCAGAAAATGTACGCCTTCTGTACAAACCAGATATATTTTGTACGTCATTTTGCCCTTTATCTGGCCTGTGTGATGATGATAATGATGTTGATGTATTTTTTCAGGTTGTCGAGATGAACAACTGCTATGTGCCGTGTGGGCTAAAGGGGGAGCCTGTATTCAGAATGCTGCATATATGTTACGCCATTGCCAAAAATCATGCAAAGTCTGTACTCACTAAAAAATTAAACCATAACATAGACCCATTCTATACGTGTTGACAGTGGTTTGGTTAGTAAAAAATTTAGAGAAACCTTTTGTATGTGGTAATCATATGGTGGGGGCGGTTGGGTGCAAAAAGCTTCTTTGCAACCCCTTTTCAGATACATACTGTATATATCTTGGTCAGTTTTGTTTATAAGTATATATTTTCATGTTATGTGTTGGTGCAGCGAAGACACAATACCTCAAAGTTTAAAGGTTAGGATTACCTCAGTTAAAGCCAAAAGAATTGAAATAGTTGCTGAGTAATTTCATATTTCTGTTAGGGGTGGAAATAAAAAAAAATATCACTAGGCCTACGTTAGAGAATTGTTAATTTGTATTAATTTGATATAGTGACGGAAACAGTTACCTTTCGCAAATAAAGGAAGTGGATGTTTATCCAACAGTAGTACACCACTGCTTAATAATTTTATTAGAATTTCTAATTATCAATTGTTGACCATTTTAATATAATCTCTTATTTGATATTCTTTAAAAGAAAATTGACTTAAATAATCATTTTCACAGAATAGATAGTACTCCTTGATTTAAAATTAAATTGTCAAATATAGTAGAATCTATTAATAACAATACAACTCATGTTGTTAAACATGCATTATGCAAGAGCAAAATCTACCTATTGTAGGTCTTTCTTTAGGCGTGAAATGTTATAAAAACTATTAATTAGACATTAATTAACTTATCCAGATCATAATCAACTCTCGATGCCATCGTTAGTCTGTGATATTTAGTGGATTTGAATACATTTGTGATGTGATTGAAATTGCCAATAAAAAATGTCTACAATAAATTAAAATAGAAACAATTCTTGGAATGACTTAGCATTGATAATTTATTAGTGCGGGCTATCAGACAACGTATTGATTGTCCACGCAGACAATATACCACTTCCATTCCTATTTATTCAATGACCAAATTGTAGCACTAGTGTCTTAATAATGTTTCAATAACCTTCTTTTGTTTTTGTGAAATGGTGTATGTTACAATGAATTGATACATATGGTAACAAATTTGTTTACATTTTTTGCTGTTTTTTAAATATGATTTCTGTTTCAATTTTGTTTTGGTTTGTTGATTTTGTAATGGCTATTTTTGGTGTTTTGTGTATATTTACACGCTGATAATAAAAGACATTTAGTATTTAAAATGGTTAGTTGTACTATATATATATTGTAACTACTTTTCTAACACCAACCGACCTACCGTATGGGAGAGGAGGTCATAAACTTTTCACTTTAGAGCCCCCCCCCACCCGCCCCAGGTGGAGTGTGGCCTTCCATTTTTGCCCCATTCTGTTGAAATTTAAATATGTTAAGGATCAAAAGATCTTGAATGAGAGGATAAGCCCTATTGATTTTACCTCTTTCCCACCCATTTCTTGCAAAATGTTTGGCAACCGCTTGTTTTAATAAATCATAACTGATAGCAGAGAAATGTTCGATGGATTAGAGACACAAGGCGATACTATAAATAAAACTCTATCCCGTCGTTTTTCTAATTACCTAATGTCATAGATGCAGCGGACGTGAGATGGACTTGAAATAAAGATCTGCTGTTCAGTTATCTAATCGTAACCGTAGGTCTCTTAACTCAGAGCATATCAGGGTTTTCTTCTTCTGAAAGTTCTAGAAGTCTCACTTCTGCTTACTTCCGTGTTAAAATCGAGCCTCATTGTTTTTTACTAAGTAATTACTTGCGTGTGATAACCTGGAGAAAAGAGTCCTTGCGGCCAAATTATTGGCGGGGGTGGGTGGTGGTGCTGTTCTGTTCACAGATGAGAGTCGGTATTGCGTATCAACAGCAGATGGCAGGACCAGAATATGGCGTCGACGTGGCCAGCGTTTTTCTGGCCAATGTGTCATGGGACGAAATTAATTTGAAGGTCCATGTATAATGGTTTGGGGTAGAATCGGCCCGAATCAGAGAGTGGGTTCTGTGGTGTTCCAAAATCTTGGTCCAGTGAGAGGAGGCGGCACCACAGCAGTGTGCTACATCGATCTAGCTATCAGACTCCACGTCATACCAAATTTCGCACGTCATCAAAACAAAGTTTTCCAGCACGGCAACGCCCCTGTCCCCACCGCCAGAGTTACTCGGGACTTCCTACAGCAGAACGGTTTTAACGTTATGCACTGACCAGCCCTTAGTCCCCACTTAAACCGGATTGAACATTTTTGGGATGAAATTCAGAGGAGACTTAAAGAACTTTGTACCGAGGCCAAACACAGTCGATGGATTGCGCTAGGCTTTTCTGACAGTGTGGTTCCCGGTATCATTGGCGTTCATCAATCGTCTGGTCCACGTCATGTACGACGGAAGCTGTGCTGCTGTTATTTACACTCGCAGTGGACAGCAGGGGATTTGCCAGCCCCCTGTTAAGTAAATTTGACAGCTGACAATGCATGATGTCATTATCGTCTCTAAATTACGCAGGCATACAAATTAAACACTGAACTTTTTAAAGAGAGAATCTAACACCCCGTTTGACGTCAATTTTATATTGAATTAATAGGCTCATATAGTGATTCAATTTCATCGCTGTAAAACATTTGACTTGACTGTGATATCACACATGTCTATATCATCATTTCACACTTTTAGTGCCAATCCCATCCCACCATCTGATGACAAAGGGTAAATCACATGTCCGTTACACTTTTCTCATAAAGTGTTGTGTTACCAACAAAAAATATGTAGCTAGACCCCCCCCCACCCCGTGGATCCGCCCCTGATAGACTGTGTACAGACTCTAAACCTTTCTTTGTCTTGGAATTGTGATGAATTATCACTAATGTGTTATAATAGTGTTCACAAAAAAATTGATTTGATACATTTAGTAAGTCGTTTGCTAGAATGAATTGATTAAAGTGCATCTCTGATTTTGAAATCGCACTGACGATATTTTGCTGTTTAATATATTACTTGTTTTTTGCAACTCTAAAATGCGTCGGTCCGGCGTGAACGATAATATATTGTTGGTTAACACGATCAAGGCTAGAATTTTTGACATATTTATTTTTCAAATTTGGTGTGAAGCATTGGCGTCATATCAGACCTTGAGAGGATAGTCCTTATTTTCGACGTTCCGTTCAGCGATTTTTTATTCCAGAGATATCATAGGCGCCATGAGAAGATGATCCCTATGGATTTTCAGCCATATCCGATTAACTTTGTGGTTTTGTCATTACGATTTGTCATTAACGCGATAGAGGTTGTAGTTGTTGGTGGAGTTGTTCTGAATTTGGTGTCTACTCGTTGTCCAACAAGCGGTTACCATGCAAGATATGCCCACAATTTGCAAGAGATGGGCAGAGAACAAGATGAAAATAATAATATAAAAAAGATTTACGTAACAACCGAGGCCATAATCCAGGAAGTTACAACCCGATACGTGCAAGTATCGAAAGGAACACAGATCTTTGGGATATAAACATATATTATTATTTTAAGTTTCATTGAAATCGGATAAAAATTGTTGCCTCTGTTTCAGTCCAATTTTCACGAAATTCGAACTCAGCCGTAATTATGGGATATAAACATATTACATTTTATGTTTCATCGAAATCGGATACAAATTGTGACCTCTTTTTTAATCATTAGGGTGTAACGGTGTTATATGTAAACAGTTTTTAAAACCGTATAAAAATTGTGATTTTTAGACACAAACTGAAAACGCAATTTTTCGTACGTACAATAAGGGGCTATAATCCAGTAAGTTTTCGATATAAACATATATTTTAGGTTTCTGCAGGTTAAAAACGTGGTCCATAATCCATGAGTTACGGTCAGATACTTGCCAAGGAAAGAACTTATATAGGCCTTTGCTTGTTGTTCAATCCTTTTCAAATGAATAAAATATTGTTTAAACTAATATCAAAGAAAACTTCGAGGTCTTTGGGAGATGAGCCTATACTTCAAGTTTCGTCAATATCGGATGTGGCGTATAAAAACAGAGGTAAGAGAAGGCATCTTCACAAGGAACGCCTCTCGGGATTTACCATAGAGTGTGTATTGTGTATATATACATCTCAATGGGATTAAAGATACATTATTGGAGAGCAAAAACTGACTTTTCTCGGTCTTCCTTTGGGCCTCAGATGTCATATATAGAAATTATAACTTAGATCTTTATTTAAACAACAAGCCAAAAATCAACTCTGTATACCCACAGAAGACTTGGATTGGGCTCGGATTTAAACAGGATTTCGTTGATTGATTTAACCACAATGGCGTCGTGGGCGGAGATTCTTCGTGACGTAGTCTCGGTCACCCAGAACCCCCCTAGTCTTCAACGCACGGAGGGTCTGGGTCGGTTCTCAATTATTGACGAAAATTACTGGATAATCTACCACATAAAAAACCAAACTCCCGACTACGCATGCGCAATGGAACCTTTTGGCTAAAGTCTCGGTAAGTGATAGATATTATGAAGCCGGGTCGATTTTGATAGATTCTATAAAGCGAGGATAAAATATATCCCACAATTCACTTGGCACATCTATTATTAGAAACAAAATAGAGACGATACAACAGCATGCATCGCGATTAATGAGATTGTGAGAAGCCATACGTTTGATTCATGACGAGAGAAAATTACCATTTCAATTAAAACCTTTAAAACAAAATTTTAGAGAGTGCCATTGTTGACAAGCGAGATGTTTTGATATATTCAGTACGTGGTAACTTGAAAGACTGGATAATCCAGACAATGACCGACTTTCTGTCAAATTTTGAGGACCCATCCAGACTAATATTCGTAGAATATTTGTTTGGATAATAAGAGACTATTCGTGACGTTGACGTCATAATAGCCTACTTCCGGAAATTAGCAGCTCATCACGCTGCCTTCCCTATAATACACACTGTCGTTATTATACGCGCTTCTGTCACTTGCGTTTCAGTAAAATTTTGGAAATTGATAAACATCGCAGCTAACATCACCCCAGTTGAATTGCAACCTCATGGGATCACTGTTTTCTATTCGTCTGCTTAGGGAGTCACTGAGGCCTGCCTGACTGAAGTACAAAAGAGTACACACAGGCAACGCAAGAAGTAGGCTATTTATTATAATTTATTTACAATACTGCCTCGTTGATTTGGTCCATTCCTTTCAAACTTTAAAATCCTGTCGCAGACTTTCTCTTCTTATTATATATTAAAAGTCTTAATTCTAATTTGTAGTAAATAATAAATGTAATACGAATTGAATTGCAACAGTACCAGTCATTGTAAACATTACTTGATGACATCGCGCCTGGTACGTTCGTGCATTTTTTATGCGCGAACTCTTAGTTTTTCTATTACTGGCACGCGCACGGGCACTATTTTTTTGTGTTTTCCATGTACCAAAATCGAGGGTTTTGCGCGGAGGTACTTTTGAGGTATTAGCCTGAGAAGCATAACACTTGCCACTGTACCTGTATATCGCTAATTATTAATCGAGTGTGTGAAGACAGTTTATATAGATCACGCGAAAATTTTTCAGTACAGAGTTTATTCCCGTTCTATTTGCCGCTAAGGAAACCAATGGGACTATTTTCTCAACAGTGTATGAACTTTTTCATTAGCGATAATATCCTTACACCGAGAGAAATTATCTAGTCTCGGTGAAAAACCTTGATCATCTGGTAAAAAATTACTTTTCTATTTTTTGGAACGAAAAACAGTGTTTTTAAAAACAAACGAACCTGCCGCACATGAGGAAGTCATTATACTAATAACAGACGAGAACTCTTTTTGGGCACAGGCTTTCTTACTGAGTGGTAAATCGTCCACAAAATAAGACTAGCGACGACTGTAGACAGTAAGTAGGTTATACACTATACTTTTGAGTCGAGATTACTCGCTTTGAGTCGAGATTACCAGCTTTCAGGTCACCGATAACCAATTATGTTAGAAATACCATACTGACATTCGGTTTTTTCAAGTTGTACGCGAACTAACGATCGGCGCCCTAACTGTCTTCGTCAGCTACTTTCAGTTTCACAATGGCGTACGACATTCGGTTTTTCAAGTTGTACGCGAACTAACAATCGACGCCCCAGCTGTTTCGTCAGCTATTTTCAGTTGCTGGCGTACGGCCAGTGCCGGTGGGAAAAGACAACATTAAAATCAGAAATAGTTTATTTATTATTGTCGGACTTACGGTATCAATCCTGTCTAACAAATCATAAAGCTGTGGTGTTACGGTAGCGGCATAGTATTTCACCGTAACACCACAGCCAATGTAACCATTCATAATACATCTAACTATCACTCTCTACACATTTCCCCTCGACCTACTTTCCCAAACGTCAACAACACATCTCATACATCCAGTTCACTGATTAACCCTTGTACCACGTCTACTGGATAATCGAGACTATGTAGGGGGAGTTAACGCCTGTCAATCAACGATCGGCCATAATCGAAAAAGGCTGTCAATGCCATTTCTAGTAAAAAGTATAGTGGTAATAACTTTGTTCAGAATAAAGTAATTTGACTGAAATTTTCAATATATTCTTGTTTCATCATCTATTTTTGAACTGTTATAGCAAGAATGGCTAACTCCTTATAAAAATCTCCCATAATGTAATGTTTACAGTATTGTCATAATATTATCATAATCAATTCATTTGTCAATTCTGCACAAACAAATGCAATATCCTTATTCTTCATTTGTTTATCCAGCTTTAGGGGTACTATTAACCGACAAGAGCGGGGTTTGTCGTGTCAAAAGCGCGAAGTGGGCCTATTAACGACAAGGAAAGATATGTTATGCATATTCTACATACCATATCCAAAATCTAAAATTATTTCATACAAAACTAGAGATAACTGACAGAGCATCGTAATTCCGACAAGAATAACTATTGCTTACACTGACCGACAGGAAAGAACTATTCTTGGAATAAACTGCTTAAAAAAGATTAAAATTGTGTGCTAAATAGATATGACAGCAACTAATATAAATGTTTTTATTTCAATTGATTGAAGATATGCTGATTGTAAGGGGGACAGATAGTTTCAAACCAAAACCCGTTTCACCCCCGATCGTTTCATCCCAAACTAACATGAGTTGTTTTAACCCATTATTTAAAAATTAATATTTTATTATGAACTTTACACCAGGTATCACATTTTTCGGTAACCCACATATTTTTAGAGGGATACTATTATTATTTATTATAAGAAGTACAATTCGCTCATGATAGAACGAAAAGTGTGGCAGACAGACAGACGAACAGACAAACCCATTTGAATAGTTTCCCGCTTTCTTGGAAAGGCGGAGGACAATAAATATAACAACTGACACCACATCTTTAGAATCATTTACTTATGTCCATATAAACTTCCAGCCAATTTGAGAAAACGGCTTGTTGCTAAAGAATTGTCATTATACTTTTCCAAGTCACCGAAAATTGATTAATTAAAGGAATTTTCACAATTGTTACCAGTATTAAAAACAAGTTTAATTTAGTACTATATTGGATTTTAAATTAACAATGCTAAAGAATTGTCATTATACTTTTCCCAGTCACCGAAAATTTATTAATTAAAGGAATTTTCACAATTTTTACCAGTATTAAAAACAAGTTTAATTTAGTACTATATTGGATTTTAAATTAACAATGCTAAAGAATTGTCATTATACTTTTCCCAGTCACCGAAAATTTATTAATTAAAGGAATTTTCACAATTTTTTCCAGTATTAAAAACAAGTTTAATTTAGTACTATATTGGATTTTAAATTAACAATGACATGAAGATCAGCATATTAAAAATCTATATTGCAATATGAGTTCTACTAAAAGTTTGGTTTGGGTAGATTTTGCAAATATTGCTAATCCACACCCCCTTCCCATCTATAAGTAACTACAGGTAAGCCACTGACACAAATCCGACAATTTTGCGCTAGCTAACATAGAAATCAGAAATTATAAGAATACAAACAGTTTTAATGTAAGGTAAATCAAAGGGCACCTTTTAGTCTATTTTTTCATTGGTTCTTTCCACGTACGCTCGACACATTTCGTTTGCGCACCTCATTTTCAAAACTCTTGTATTAATCCCTATCTCGCATATTGTTCTTAGTATTTTCAATATATTTGCCAATCATGATTAGTTGTGCTTAAGATCTGATCTTCTCCGAAGCACCCAGTTTCCTGTCATATATAACAGCTTTATCAGGTTAATTTCCGATACATTGTCCACTAATGATCCATTTTGGAAGCAATGGTACCTCGCGGGAACACATTATATCAAAGACAAATATCTAATTTTAATATGATTCCTACAATGTGGACAATATAAACGATCTAGATTTTTACGAAAATAGAGCAAATATGTTAAGGAAAGATTTAGACCAACTGTACGTGGGCCATCATTCGGTTTTAAATCTATTAATAGATAATTTAAAATCACAAATTCTAAAATAAAAACAAAATGTAATCAATAATAAACTAAGGTCAATGTATAGTTAAATTAAAATCAAAGTATAGTTAAATTAAAATCAAAGTATAGTTAAATTAAAATCAAAGTTAAATTAAAATCAAAGTATAGTTAAATTAAAATCAAAGTTAAATTAAAATCAAAGTATAGTTAAATTAAAATCAAAGTATAGTTAAATAAAAATCAAAGTCTAGTTAGATTAACACCAAATAATAATTACATTAAAATCAAAGTATAGTAAGATTGAAACCAAATAATAATTACATTAAAATCAAAGTATAGTACAAACGGGTGTTCAAATCTACCAGCAACACATGTAAAATCGCGGCGTGAAAGAGTTTAGCCCCTGAATGATAGCTAGTGAGATCATTTTCCTCTTCAAATGACCGAGGTGTTGGTGTTAGAGACTGCGAGTGATGACAGCATTGTCCCACAGATGCCCAATGAGATAACCAGAGAGATATCAAAGACGTTCGTTGAAACACGTACTGTATAAGTTCGAATATTTTCATGCTGAAAAGAGTGCACGACTTGATGACATCTGAGAATTGACACGACGCAACGTCTCAGCATAATAGTCCCGGTACTATTGGGGTTCAAGTGCACTTCTGCTCGATAATGATAGTTTATGCCTCTCCATCCTGACTATACGTGTACACAGAGCTGTTATTGTTGTACCGTTCATTCCAGCAACGTCACCACTCGCAACATAGTGTCCAACATAAGATCATCAGTTACGCAGTGCGTCAGAGCGTTAACGGACAATCTTAGAACCCATATCTCACAGTAGCAGTAGTAAGGAAAGCTGACTGTATGAAATCACGCAGATGTTGTGGGATGAAATGCCGTCCAGACCTTGGACGATCTCTCTAATGTACTAGTCTGCTGGAAACATCCTGTCAAATTCAATCTTTTTTTGTGCCATCGTCGTGGTTTGATATGTCACACTTACAAATGCAAGATTAATATTATGGAAAATATCTTGTCAAACTTAACAAAACTTCTGGTTGAATGTGGTACATACAGAGAGTTCAATACCGTGTGGAAATAAAACACTATTATTCTAAGTAGAAAATTCCACACAAAAGCCCCCTAACCATACAAACAATAAACTGTCTACAGCAATTGTCACCAAACCCACAACGTCACATACACACCAGCTACTTCAGAGAGTTGATATAATATATCGATTGGTAAATTAAACTGATTATTTCTAGCTGATTATTTTGATCAGAATGTTTTCAAATCTGTCATGAATTTGTATTCACGCCATTGGCGGACTTAAGATGCAATTATCTTTGTTGATTATGTTCTTTTATTCAAATCGTATATTGTCGCCGTGATAAACCAATGAAATGTGGTCGAGGGGAATAAATGGATCAATGGTTGTCTGTGCCCACATGGAAACAGAATTTCAATCTAAAGCAGCGATTATTTAAAATGTTAAGCGGATGTAAATACGATTGGCCATAATTCAAGTACATGTTCTAAGTTAGGAGTATGTGTAACCAACTTTTAAGATCAATAATTATTTTCTGATCAAATTTTGATATAATTATTCTGTGGGCAGACAGTATATTTTTTTGCGCCACTGATATATTAACCACCTACAGCATACAGATTTATTATTGTCAAAGGGCTCATGGCTCTATTTTATTTGAATCATAACTGGGTCTAAAAGTGATTTATATTCATTTTTTGTCCATTCCTTTTGCGCCCGAAACGATGGCGTACGCGACTCGAATACGGATTTTAAAATGTTCATTTTTACGGCAACATAACAGAAATGGGCCAATGTGGAATTTTAATTTGTGTCTTTAATTTCGAATATTATGGAAAATGTTGAGTTTGCGACTAAGCTCCTTTAACGGAAATTATCCAGGAACACTTTGAGAATATGGATGTGGTAACATTTAAGGAATTACCCATCTTCAACATAACAGAAAATTTATCAGCAATTTATCTGTTGAAGTATGGATTTTGAACGTGTTGCAGGATTTGTGAAATTGTTACAGAACCAAATCAGTTCGATTACTGCAAATCGAATGTTTTCACTTGTCATTCGCTACTAGTGATGACGTAGAATGTGTCATTCTTAATAGAATAATTGGAATTGTAGTAGTCCACGGCATATATATTTTAGTCATGTCGACTAGAATGGGTAGGTATGAATCTACTTCTTTAGATATGGTTTGTGTTTAAATATTATATCTGTATCATACGAGTACACAAATGTACTAGTGGTAGAGTTCATAGCTTATGTTAGTGAAATATCCGGGATGATTTCAGATAACGTCTTTTTGGTCGAGATTGCAGGCTTCGTTAAACATCTGAAATTTAACGTGCATATTGGTTTACTTGGACGAAATAGGATGGATTAAACTGTGGAAAATTTAATGTTTTCCGAAAAATACGAATGACACTGAGAGACTAATAGTAAGTGCAGGAGACTGCACCACACAAAAACAAATATGGACAAGATATCATACTCAGAGACCACATATACAAACAACTCGAAAAGAGTGAATGGGTCCGGGGGCTAACCGTAGGCCTGAGCGTCAACTGCGCTGTGCAGTCCCGGGCCTGTGGTGACACAGACTTCACTCATATTTGAAAAAAATAGGGAATACAACCCAAAGAAATAATTGTATAATGTCAGCAAGCATGCTTTATTAATTCCGCATATCCTGAGTAGATGGCCATCAAGTTTCTGCCTTTTCCGAAAGCTCCATTAAAGGCTTTATCTACGAACCAATCCAAATTATTTTTGGGATCTGCATGCTGTAGCACAGTATATAAGGTAGAAAAAATCGAATGTCTCTCTTGATTTTGCATTATCTTTTTTATTGATTTATCTAGAGTATATACTATGGATTTATTTTTATCAATTATGAAAAAACTGTTAATTCCAGTATAGTTACGAAATATTTTGCACCAAATGGCATGTTGGGCTTGGCATAATTTAAATCCTTTCGTGATTATTACTGCAAGCGGTTTCGTGTGACAGATACTAGAGGAAATTAATGCGCTTGGACAGATTTTTATCAGAATTCACCTCACCCACATTAATAAAATGAAGATAGTTCACTTAAATCAAATGAACTTGAATTTTGTCAGAATTCAACTCACTCATTAATTAAACAAATAATAGGCTACAGTTGAACATACATGAAGCTGACAGGTGATCGAAATTCAGTTCATTGCGATTATTTCTCATAATAAGTATGCTTTTTTTCATATTCATTTCTTTCTACGATGGCTAATGCAGTTACAATCTAAGTTTATTCCTACAGCAAAAGGTGGCAGATACGTATGTGTTGGTGGTTTTAAGTATAGACTGATTAAGAAAAGAATAACAACTTAGTGATATGGCAGTGCTGAGAAAAAAGCAAGGGATGTAGGGCTAGACAACTGGCCGACTATATGGTTACACAGTGGTTAGACGGCCATTTTACACTGATACAATGGAACCACAACCAAACAACGCGAAGAACCATCAACTCTTTCGTAGGATGACACGGACGCCCAAAGACATTAATTGGAAAAGCTCCTCCTTAGAATGTTTGAAGTAATGGCATTTTTCCGAGAAGAGCAAATGACGATTGGAATTCAGTTATTGCAGTATTCAAGTGGCCAGTGACAACAACCTAAAAAGAAAACATACACCGATATGAACAGAATGAAGATTCGAAACATGGATAGGGACAAGGAAGAATGAATTTGTTAGAATTCCTGGACTATGTTGGACACTTTATGCGTGCAAAATGTTAAAATTATGTGTAAGGTCATGTGTTGTTATAAATTATTAAAAAAATAAATGCTCCCAAAATTATCTGCTTTTAAGCTTAGTTTTATCCTTCAGCTTGGGTCTATTGTTCTTGGCTACTCAACCCCGTCCGGTTTCCTCCCACTGCTATTGAAATAATATTAAACCATATGTTAGTCCCGAAATGACCTAGTGTGTGTCGAGTGCACGTTAAACCCAATTTCTATCTCTCTCTCTTTCTCAACACCGACCAAAATTTTCCCCCTAAGACTTGGCGATATGGGAATGAACCGTCATGAATAAATGTCTAAATAATTATAGAACGTTTGAAAACGTGGGTTCATCCTGATGTTTATAAATTCTTCCCTCTTATCCATGTGTATTGATAACGACCAGACAAGGCTTATCATAGGATCGTGTTAATGCATAATTATAAACACTGATTGTTTTCTTATATAATATTGTCCTAAACAAGAACAATTCGGTTAATACGTATCATATGTATCGATTTTATTTCAACTTGGATTGTATTATGATCAGATTAAATTATGTCATCCGTTAAAGAGGTAACCAGCATGTGGTTAATTCCATATAAGCGGTTAGCATGTACTTGTCATAAACCTTCTCCCGAAGGTGACCCAAATGTGAGAGTAAACCAGTAGACGTGGTACAAGGGTTAATCAGTGAACTGGATGTATGAGATGTAAGGGTTATCAACTGAGACAGAGGGGTTCAAGTTAGATGAACACCCGAGCTCGTGCAAAGTTGTACACTGAGAACGCGCAGCGTTCGAAGTGTTCAATGCACGGGCGCGGGTGTTTATCTAACTTGACCCCGAGGTCAAAGTTGATAACTGACTTACACACTGGATTCTTTGTTTAAGAAGTTGAACGAGTGAATGAAAATGGACGAGAGAGACGCATTATTATCACAGACCCTTTATCAGACACAATTGTTTTACCAATTCGTCTATAACAGGTACCAATATGCTTTATTTTGCACGTCATATATTGTTGTTTACTCAGCAAATTGGGGAGTGGGTAAATAACTGAATATGTGTATACCGGTTTATTTACGATGCATACAAATCAGATTATTCAAATGTCAGGTTTTTGAAAATTTTTTTTTAAGAAAGTTGGATTGGTATATGGATAAATGTCCGAATGGTTAGCGCTTGTGCGTTGTGTCATAAGGTCTGCCAATCAGTCAACTGGTGTGGTTTCGATTCCTCGGTGGTACGTGACAAGGTGTAGGGCCTCCGGTTTCCTCCGGCTGCTAAAGACCGCTACGTCGAGTTAACGTTAAATCCCATTTCTGATGATTTTTTCTCTCTCCTTATCGACAAAAGAAAAAATATGCAACACCCTTTATTCACTGTAATATTTAATTTGTGCGAATGGGGTATGCTGCATTGACTGGAATACGTTTTACATTCGCGAATTGTCTGCCACAAAATCCCATTTCTCTCTCTCCTTATCGACAAAAGAAAAAATATGCAACACCCTTTATTCACTGTAATATTTAATTTGTGCGAATGGGGTATGCTGCATTGACTGGAATACGTTTTACATTCCCGAATTGTCAGCCACAAACTATCCATGTGCGAAAAAAAAATATCATGTGTGATGATGTAGGATTGGTATATTACAAGCTGACAATTATCTAAAAAAAATGTTCAAACAGAAATTCATCCCAATTCGCTAGGTTTCGCGCACTTGTTTCTTATAATGTTGGTTGCGTTTTCTAGCTAATGATATTATTTCACAATCTACTGTGAAAAAATATTTATTTATCGTTTTAACTACATGTACATGTATTATTTATCTTTTTAAAATTAACACGGTGTTTCTTGTTATTGCTAATACACAGTGCACGCACGAAAAGGCACGGTTGTCTGTTTTGACAATCACCGGGTTAGTATGTTGGGGTGTTCATCGGGGTGTTCATTTATATGAACACCCACTTTTCCTCAAATCATCACCTGTGTACGTGCTAAAACAACACAATACAGGTTGGTCAGTAACTTGAACACCCGAGTGGGAACAAAGGGTCCAGTGTGTAAGTGTTGTTGACGTTTGGGAAAGTAGGTCGAGGGGAAATGTGTAGGGAGTGATAGTTAGATGTATTATGAATGGTTACATTGGCTGTGGTGTTACGGTGAAATACTATGCCGCTACCGTAACACCACAGCTTTATGATTTGTTAGACAGGATTGATACCGTAAGTCCGACAATAATAAATAAACTATTTCTGATTTTAATGTTGTCTTTTCCCACCGGCACTGGCCGTACGCCAGCAACTGAAAATAGCTGACGAAACAGCTGGGGCGTCGATTGTTAGTTCGCGTACAACTTGAAAAACCGAATGTCGTACGCCATTGTGAAACTGAAAGTAGCTGACGAAGACAGTTAGGGCGCCGATTGTTAGTTCGTGTACAACTTGAAAAAACCGAATGTCAGTATGGTATTTCTGACATAATTGGTTATCGGTGACCTGAAAGCTGGTAATCTCGACTCAAAGCGAGTAATCTCGACTCAAAAGTATAGTGTATAACCTACTTACTGTCTACAGTCGTCGCTAGTCTTATTTTGTGGACGATTTACTACTCAGTAAGAAAGCCTGTGCCCAAAAAGAGTTCTCGTCTGTTATTATTAGTATAATGACTTCCTCATGTGCGGCAGGTTCGTTTGTTTTTAAATACACTGTTTTTCGTTCCAAAAAATAGAAAAGTAATTTTTTACCAGATGATCATGGTTTTTCACCGAGACTAGATAATTTCTCTCGGTGTAAGGATATTATCGATAATGAAAAAGTTCATACACTGTTGAGAAAATAGTCCCATTGGTTTCCTTAGCGGCAAATAGAACGGGAATGAACTCTGTACTGAAAAATTTTCGCGTGATCTATATAAACTGTCTTCACACACTCGATTAATAATTAGCGATATACAGGTACAGTGGCAAGTGTTATGCTTCTCAGGCTAATACCTCAAAAGTACCTCCGCGCAAAACCCTCGATTTTGGTACATGGAAAACAAAAAAAAATAGTGCCCGTGCGCGTGCCAGTAATAGAAAAACTAAGAGTTCGCGCATAAAAAATGCACGAACGTACCAGGCGCGATGTCATCCAGACATAAACCTTCATGTAGCCTATAGTTCTGACAATAATTTGTCCTATAAAAGTGACAAAACTGTGGAGTAGCTGATTGGAAATCCTTTAAATAAAATAGACAACCCATATCAAGTCGAAAAGATACATAAATTATTGTGGCCTATTTTAGGTTCTACAACGACATTGAGCCGTTGGTACATAACATGGCTTTAGATCGAATAAGTTATTATTCATTTCATTGAATGTATCATTTTGATTGATGGCAATCTGCCGTCGTTGAAAATCATACGTAATAAGATGAGACCAATGGTGAGATATAGTGAACCACAAAATGAAGTTAAAATTTGAAAGCTATCTTCCGCTTAATTGTTCAGAATATTATTTGTTTCATCGCAAAGAGCTTATTCCATGACTAATCGAATTAATCTAACCGAGCAAACATATTCAATGCTTTATTTTGCCCTAAAATCAAGGTTTATCTCCTTTAAGGTCAAATCAACTTCTCTCATTATAGGGTATTAATTTAACATCTTAGCCCTATTAGTGGCACTACCAATAGTATATTGAGCAAGACCAGGTTCGGTATTTTAGAGACCATGAGCACAGAAAAGATTAGCCCTCGTCTAACGCAAGATAACTACACAAAAACGTCCACCTGGAGTCAATTTCGGGACAGTGTGACACCCGCTTAACGAGAGTCAGGGGCGGATCTAAGAATTCGGAAAATGAGTCATTTCCATGCATCTGTAGCCATTTCAAGAGCTATTTGGCCGATATTTTAGTCTAAGTAAACATTCGGAACGGACATATTTGGGTCTGAGAAAAGGCACTTTCAGCAGTAAAAAAGTGCACTGTCGAAAATTAGGGGGTGAGAGTCCACAGGTGTTAATGCATAATAGAATACATAAGCCATACATATTATGTGGAATTAGAGATTACCATGATAAAACTTAAAACTACATAATTGTATATACTACATAATATGTATCAGATAACATGTCTTACTTTGTCCCGTGCAATTTGACAAAAATAGAATGCTATTTTATGGAAGGAAAGATGTGAAATGAATGACAATATAATTTGGCCATAAACATGGAAGGAAATTAATTTGTTAACGTCCTACTTGTTTGAACAGACTGGGCTAATGAAGACGGACATAGGCCATGCAGTGTACTTTGGGGGCGTTTTGCCAAAATGAAATGAGCTTTAACGTCCTACTGTTCTGCCCCGACTGGGCTAATGGAGACGGGCAGACGTATTATCGTGTGCTATGAGGAAAATCTTGCCCCGACAGCGGCGTTACGGTATATTATTATATTGAATTCCATCTGCCAAGTGTTCTTTTACGTACACGCCTACATTTACATGGGATATGGGTTTTCGTCCCATCCGAACGACTAGTCCTGCACCATTAACAAGGGGAAATCCCGATAAACTTTCTCGGCTAACACTAGCTTCAATTTGTAGCTGTGATAATTCTTATTTACGACTGCAATTGATACACTATTCGAGGCTTTGATCAAGTAAAATTATATTCAATTGCAACATTTTTAACACATATCATCACAATTTGCATGGAAATAAGTAATTATGTTTCAAATATTGAAAATTGAAACACTGAAATAATAGTGTTATCTTAACGAACAGTTTTTCCTTATTTCCGAGTGACAATGACACACGTGATTCTGGTTCGGCGGCCACATTAAAATGAATATAAATTTCACACAGCAGTTGGGTTTAATCAAATGATATAATTTTGGGGTAATGTTTCACCTTCATCTCAATGGGAATTTGTTTATTTTATGTTAAGCTATATGTACAGTACAGTTTGGGAACAGTGTGATTGGGAATTAAGGGAGTTATAGGCCAGTAACTTTTTTGTATAGTCGGGTACGAGACCTAAAATCCGTGAACAATTTGCGGGGAAGTTGTTTTGAAGGTGGTTTCTACATGAAAAAAACCTGCTGAAGCCATTAAGCTTGGGTGCCTCTCTAAAATGCTGGCGGAAGCTGCTAGAGGGCCAAATTCAAAATGGTGGTCAGATGTGGCGGGAAAATATAAAATTATTTAATATAGGCTTCTGATGTGTCTTTTCGTATGTTTTAAGGGTGTCTGAATCGAAATATTGTAATCAAAAATCCATCCAGCCACTAGTTTTGCCAATATGGCCGAAAAATCCAAGATGATCACCATTTTTGGCCTGGAAAATAGTATCGGGGTCGATGTCTTCAATTTTTTTTTCATGTAGAAACCACCTTCAAAACAACTTCCCCGCAAATTGGTCTCGGATTTTAGGTATCGTACCCAACTAGTAGTCAAATGGCTCTGAAACTAGCTCAAAGGAAGGCCTTAGGACGGTCCACTAGTGGTTGGAGCAAGACTGAAGACATCCGTAGTGAAACCATTGCTAGACCAACACGTCTTAGTCGCTTAGCCATCGTGGCTCCCCTGAAAAGCCAACGCAGACATAATGGTATTACAAACCTTTCATTAGCTGAACGTATACCAATCTTCAGTGCCGGACTGATAGGCCGAAGGCCCACCTGTCAAGTCATTGACCAAGGCCCACACAAATACACGCCAAAGGGGGGTCGGGGTCATCCCCAGAAAAATTAAAATATTGACAATCGAAAATGGAAAACCCATTTTCCAAGCCTTTCAGACCAAAGCAGATAAAGTCAAATTTTTGATTTCCTGATACAATTAGATAACAGAATGACCTAAGAGCACTTCTTTCCTTGTATGTACACTTCTTTTTTTGTGTTGTTTTAGTCATTTTTTTCCTATTTTTTCTTTCTCCTGTCCTCTCCTTTTTTTCTTTTCTCCTCCTCCCTTTGCTTTCTCTTTCCTGTTTTCTTTCTCTTTTCTTTATACGCTTAGCTCCATTTTTTAAATGCGCTTAGGCCCACCTGTGGCCCCAGTCCGGTACTGCCAATCTTAACGTATAATAATAATTAGCGAGGTTTAAAATTATCTAATATTTTGGGGGTAAAATTTGGTATATTTACAAGTACATGAATAACAAGTTCAAACACTCCCAGGACAACCCTGTGGTTTCCATTGCGATAATGAACGACTGATTCCGGTCATGAACAGTTGCTTATGGTGACAAAGAGCAAGGTTCTGCCATCAACCCCTTCAGGGTCTGCCCTCTGCACTGCGTTTTCCGATTATTTCATGGACAAGATTCTCCAGATTCGGCTAACTCTGACACCACAAGCTTATATTGCAGAAGGTCACAGTGAAGTAACGGAGTTTTGTCAACTTGTCACTTTCAATGCTGTCAGTGAAGATGAAGTTACAAACTCCTTCAACGATGTCCCAACAAATCGTGCTCTTTGGATGCTATGCCTACTTGACTCCTGAAGAACTGTTCTAAACCACTAGTGCCAACTATCACTTCTATCATTAATATGTCATTGTCAGAAGACCACGTACCTGCATCTCTAAAGAAAGCTATAATTACCCCTCTTTTAAAGAAACCATCCCTTGACGCAGACATCTTAAAGAATGACCGACCAGTTTCTAATCTCTCCTTCTTGTCCAAATTGATTGAACGTGTGGTTGCAGAAAGACTCAAACAGCACATTCTTGTCTGGAACCCTTCCAGTCAGCCTATCGCTCATTCCACAGCACAGAGACAGCACTGCTCAAAGTGCAGAATGACATCCTTCAGGCAGTGGATACAAGTGGTGCTGCAATTCTTGTATTGCATTTGATACCATCGATCACGGTATGCTGTTCTCGATTCTTGAAAAAAGGGTTAGTCTTGAGGGATTTGCCCTCGAGTGGATTAAGTCATATCTCACATGCAGGAGCCAACGTGTCATCATCGGTGATCATTCCTCCGACTCCAGAGATCTGCTCCATGGAGTGCCCCAGGGGTCTGTGCTTGGGCCTATCCTTTTCATCATCTATACTTCTCCGCTTGGTGACATTGTTAGATCACATAACCTGCCCTTTCATCTCTATGCAGATGACACTCAACTTTATCTTGCATTTAAACCAACTGATCAGCAGTCTGCACTTGAATCTATCTCTAGACTTGAAGCCTGTGTGACCGACATTAAGGACTGGATGTCAACCCACTACCTGAAATTGAACAGTACCAAAACTGAGGTACTCATAATATCTCCCAGACGTGCATCCACTCGCATGACTCTCCCTGAATTCCGCATTGATGACCAAGTTATTTCCCCAACAACAGAAGCTAAAAACCTGGGAGTCATCTTCGATTCACACATGACATTTGAATCGCATATCAGGACTGTTTGTCGGAAATCTTTCTATCATCTGCGGAATATCAGTCTTATCAGAAAGTACTTGAACGAAGCCACTGCCTCCACGCTAGCCAATGCCTACATCACCCCCTGCCTATACTACTGTAATTCTCTGCTTCACGGACTACCCGACTACATCATCCAACGGTTACAGCGTGTACAGAATGCTGCAGCCAGACTGGTTACAAACACAAAGCAGTTCGACCACATTACACATGTCCGTGCCAAACTTCACTGGCTCCCTGTGTTATACAGGATAAGATACAAGACCCCCCTACTTGTCTTCAAGTGCATCAACAACCAGGTTCCTCAATATTTCGCCGACCTCGTAACCAGTTATAAGCCAGCCCGAGTTCTCCGGTCATCTGAGAGCCGTCTCCTATATGTGCCACCATCCGGATCTTGTACCTTTGGAGTCCGCTGTTTCATGGTTGCTGGTCCTTATTTATGGAACCGGCTCCCCCTGGACCTTAGAGCTTTGGACAAAATCGATATCAAGACTGAAGACTCATTTTTTCCGCGAAGCCTACGGCGATAGACTTAAGTTTTAACTAGTGTTTTTCACCTTTGTGTCATTGATGATTTTCCATGCGCGGTTGAGCTGTTTTCAGGAAATGGCGCATTATAAGTATTTTCATTCATTCATTCACAAACAGTTGAATCGGATCACAAGTGGTTGATTTCGGTGACCTGACGAACTTTGCACGGGAAAAGGAGAGAAATGGAATGAAATGTAGTTTAACGCCCCAATGTTCTGCTCCGACTTGGCTAATCAATACGGGCATACGCCAAACAGTGTGCTATGAAGGAAATTTTACCTAGACAGTGGTGCTGCGGCCTACTATTTACCTATCAAATTCCAACTGCCAAGAGATATTTTATATACACTCTAATCACGAGATCTTGGTTTTCGTTGCATTCGAACAACTATACGTTGACCCTGGCCACACCTTCTGCCCTGCATCACTGAACTTTCTAGGCTAAAGAGAAGATAAGTGAAGAAGAGAATATAAGAGAATACGAGCGGCGATTAGATACCGTATATACAACTGGCGGTAGGTTTTTTTTCTTTTATGTGCATAGCAGTTATATCTCAAAACAACCTGTCATCACAGGTTGATATATTCGGTTCATATCAACTGCTGATGATCGAAATAATACAAAGAAATAAATTTGTATTCTTTTGTGACAATTAAAAAAAAATTAAGGTACAGGTTCTAGCATTCAGCACCAAAATCGGCATATTTAAACCGGTTATCCATGTCTAAGATATCTTTCAGAATTTTCTTGTCGTCCACATTTCGATTACTTCACACACTCCAAGACTTATCGCCCAAGAGTTCCCCTGTAAAGTATTTTTGGGTACAGTGCACTTAACATATATAATCAGTCAAATCTTTATCTGAAAACACACCAAAAATACGGTCATAATTATCGGAAAAGATTGCCTTTTAATCCAAATTTTCTTCAGCCTTTGACAGACAACTAGTTGATCTTCGTTGGAATTTGCATTCACATCTATCCCACCGTCAACCTTTGGCTAAAAGAGAACTGATTATTCGTCTAATAACGTATTACTATCCATTTTGTTTTTGCTCTCAATTCAATTGAACCAATATTTACTAAAAAAATGCATTCACCAATCTCCCAATCAGAGTTGTCTTCCCTTGCAGTCCACACTAACCTCTGCTAACGGCTCAATTGACTACGCCACCAAGATTCTTGGTGTTGATGGACAATCCTTAATGATATTTAAAACACATAAATGATAACTTATCTAATAATGTTACCATATTTAAATAGAAATGTTGTCTCAATTGCAAAGTATCAATATATTTACAAACTCTTTCGCGTAATATCACTAGTTAATCGGTCAGAAATAAGAACTGCGCATGTCGCCGTGCTAATTTTAGAATGAATACACGTGGGTCTGTTTATCTGCACAACGCGATCGGTAATTAATTTAGAAATGTCTGTAATTAATTAAAATCAAAATTCATAAAATCATAATGTGTTTATAACGGCATTTTTGATAATGTAGTAAATCACGTGATCGATGACCTCCGGGTCAAACCTATGTAGTACGCGAGTCGACGACAGAGTCGAATGCTTGATAGAGACTTCGGTAATTGGTGGAAACTATCGAGCAGGTATCCAATCATTGTTGACTTTTAATGGAAGAGTCCATTAAATTTAAGGGTGAAATGGCGTTGTATATGTCGGATATAAACTCCCTAAACTTGATCTCTACGACCCGACCCCCACCCACCTGCACAATACAGGGTAGTAGACCCATTTCTAGAGTATACGACATCAATTAGTGTAGTATTTATATTCACATATTCGTAAATATAACTTTAACTAATTTTAGTTTTTGAAGCATGTCACACATCTCTTGATTTCTTTCCATGCTACGGTAGTTTACACCTCTTGTTTGATGTTGACTATTGTAATAGCTATATGCCAATTTGTTATGATACTCCGCGTCGTTGGCCTACATACACGTTAATTGGTCTTTTCGTTCCAATTGAATTTTTATTAATATCCCGCAACGACTTTATGATCACGAACACGTGATTAATAACTCATTCCCCGTGTTAGATATCCCTTTCGGCCGCAATTAAAATTACGCTGATGTTATCATGTTACCATTACGTGGTGTTATTAATATCCTAGTTAATACGGAAGCAAGATCTAACATTCATGGTTGTTTTTTTTATGTCGACGGGATTTAAGAGCTTTTGGTAGTAATTTCATCAGGGGTATTATATTACACATCACCTGATTCGCGTGCAGGTGATAAATCAGGATGGCGTTGACAAAGAGTGAATCCAACGAAATCCAGAGGACAAGTCATTGAGGGTGTTTTAGATTAATAACAAAAGAAAATTCCTAACACTGATGTGTTTTTGACATTTCCTAATGCTATTTTGTCACTGTCGTGCTATGCGTTATGAAATTATTGTCCCTATTTGAGACCTTTGGCTAGCGCAAATTCCTGATCCGTATTGCTCTTGCGTGTGGTGTCATTGATGTTTTCTATTTCTCATACGTGATACGGCACACGGATACGACAGAAAGTATCGAACATTTTTCACACGGAAAAGGTCCGTATAACATTGTGGTCTTTTATGCTACACTAGACATTAAAATGCTGTGAGATGGCGTTTTTATGAACCTATGTGTATCTTAGAACACCAAAGTGTACATTTGATGTGATTTAAACCTTGATAAAGACTTGAATTTAATCATTATTTTTGATGAGTTTTCCCTGAATTTTCATATATTTCCTGTATGCCAGCCCATCTGTATACTAGTTGATCTACGTGCTAGATTTAGGTAGATGGGGCCTTGCAAAACTGTAAATGATGTGATTCTATGGCAAAAGTGTATAAACTCTATCTAACAGCTAGGCGACTATCGGGCGACTTCTCTCTCTCCACGAAGGACTAGTACTGATGGCGATCTTGGTAGATAACTGCCATCATGCTGTGATAAACCTAAGCTCAGCTCAACTAGCCATACGTACGCGGTTCGAAAATCTGCCAAAACTCTAAAACTACATTGACGCAACGTATGGTAAAAAAGAATCCACTTGCGAAAAGTCTCAACTGGGTCCACGATACGTTCGAATACGATTGCTACGACTGACCACAGTACATAACGATAATACCTAATAAGATCACCACGGTTACTAGCATCAGGAATAAATCATGCAAATATATATAGGCCCCATTTATTAGAGTGTATCCACGAGAAGACCAGGCAAATATCGCAAAGGTGATAAAAAAAGGGGGGGGGGTCGAACTTAAGATATGGCACCACCTATGGGCAAGAGGTGACATGCTGAAGTGGTTACAACCTGATGTCTCTATGAAGGACTGTACTGGAAATAGTCATATGGGTAAAATTGCCTCCACACGCCAATGGGTACCTGATTCGTTTGCCCCGATCCAAACTTTCTTATATCACTTATGTTGAGGCTTTAGGCTATGGAGTGCAACCACAGGAGTGGATCCAGGGGGCGGGGCACCAGGAGCAAATGCCTCTCCTAAAAAAATCTGCCGCCCCTGAAAAAGAATCGACCAAATGAAATACAAAATCGACTCTTTGATATCACCAGCAGCGTTATTTTTCCAAATGTTCCCAAGGTGGGTTCTATCACGCCTTTCTGTTCAGCGCCTGTCCCACATGCCAGTAGGGGGTTGGTTTTGGTCGCCTTATCCACACTTGATAGGGCCTTAACGGTCTTTGGGGGCGCCGCCACCTAATGATATGATTAGAGATTCTCGTTCTGGTCACCTTACCCATATGGCCTTATTGGTGTTTCGGACTAGTTTAGAGGACAATACGTTTCTCACTTTGATGTGTTTAACACCTAAACGAGATATAGCGTCGCCTAAATTGACATACGGGATCACTTGCTAGCGACTTTGATTGCATCCCCAAGTGCATGGAAAACGCGTTTGCGGTAGTCTACTTTTCAATTTTTTCGGGGGGGGGGGGGACTGGGAAGCCATAGGCGCTCGCGGGATTTCGGCTTTGTCGGTCGCCGCTCCGCGCTCAGTAACTCAGGGAATTATATTGGGGCCCCCTATCACTCTGCTTCACCCCCACTTTTAAAATCCTACATACAGCCCTGAATCAGAGAAATACAATTTTTGACTTTTATACGTTTTCATCATATTCATAGCCACCATTTGTACCATGTGGTACTGTATATTATTTGTATTTATTGTATATTTGGTATTGTCGTATTGTCCCTTTAACACCACGTTTCTCAACCTTTTCTAACCGCTCACCCCTAAATGAATTCTCAACCAACCCATTTACCCCCAAAGTTTTGAGGAGGTTACTGACGACGGAGCCGTGGCCGGCGAAGCCCGTCGAGGAGGGTCAAGGGGGGGGGGGCCCTAGGAAATTTTTAGAAATTGGAGCCCGGATATGTGATTTCCAGCCATTTCAGGCACTCTTCAGGCGTTTCATAGGAACTTGAAAATGGCCCTTTTTTATAGAAGCCATCCGACATGAACAGCGGATCCTTGCACGGGGTTGCTCCCCCTGACCACATTGCTCCTGGTGATTGTCACAAACGATTTTTTTTATTCTCGGGACAGTGTTTGAGAGTGCTAATCTCAACTACACAACCTTTATATGATCATTTTTGAAGTTACTGGGAGTATGGTCATTCACCCCCTGGACGCCAGCCATTCCCCCCTTGGGGGTGAATTCACCCCAGGTTGAGAAACGCGGCTTTAACAGGTTACAGAAAATAGCTACAAATTGTTCTATTTCAGTTCAGAGCATGTTTACACTATTAATTTTGTTACACACCCACTGATTTCTACAATACATTAATGTGGAAGCTTAAATTTTAACGGCAACACAGCCTTACGTTGAACAGAATAGCAATCTCGCATCGTAGCTAAGTCTCTCGAGCGGCATCAGCCATAGGCAATTCCCCTGAACAGAGCCCGCGACATGGACCTCCGGGCCCTGGGATAAGCAACTCGGTAAGGGGGTGGGTAGGTCGCAATCATGTGGTTGGTGGGATAGCACACATTTTTTTTGTGAATATTTTATCTGTAAAATTTCTACAGGTTGCAATAAATAACAAATTTTGTTCAAATTCAGCATATCAATTATTTCAATAACAGACTGGTACCTATTTATGCTGTTCCATATCCAGCTCTATCGTTTACAGGCTGCATTTTGGAACTTTGTATATGTATTCCTTAAGCCGTCGAGACAGCAACTATTTATTTGGACCCGACCACTTGGGCGGTGTCACATCCACATTTTTGTTAATATGTAGTCTGTTAATTTGGCAAAACTAGCCAAATGCCCAACCTTCTTTGCCTCTTGCCATCTTTCATACATTGCAGCCATTTCATATTTCATTCCCTTCATTTTCATAAGTTCCATATCAATCAAGCAGGAATATGGGCGTATATTGCAGCGTTAGCTATGCCCTAGCTCCGTTATAAATTTGCCCAAGTCTACACCTCGAGGGCTAATTTGGTGGTGCGATATAATTCAAACATAACGCTAACGCTACAATATACGTCCACATTCCTGCTTTGATTGATATGGTACTTTGTCAAGAAGGCTAGGCGTTTGGTTTGTTTAGCGTTGAGGGTCGTGCACCAACATTAATAGTTGCCGTCCTTAGAGTATAAGGAATAACTATACCAAGATAATCCATTCAGAATTGTGCCTTCCTAACACTAAAGGCAAAAAGTGGGCGTGGCTTTGCCCCTGGGGGTCGGGAAATTCATCAAAATCAATAGTGGACGCCCTCAGGCTATAAGGAATACATAAACCAAGTACCAAGCTGATTCATTCAGAATTGCGGCCTGTAAACGACAAACACAAAAATTGGTCGTGTCTTGCCTGTGTGAGTCGGGACATGCAGTTGACGTCCTTAGGCTATATGGAATACATATCCCAAGTTTAAAGACGATCCATTAAGAATCGTGGCCTGTAGACAACACACATAGACACGAAGTAAAAATGGGCATGGCTCTGCCCCTGGGGGTTAGGAAATCACCAAAACAATAGGGGTCATCTTTAAGGTATAAGGAATAGGTTTGTAAAGTTTTAAAAGGATCTGTTAAGAATTGCATCCTGTAGGCGAACACAAGACACAAAAGCATTGGGCGTGGCTCTGTCCCAGGGGGTCCGCCATGCACCAAAAATAATAGTGGTCAGCCTTAGGGTATAAGGAATAAGTATAAAAAAGTTTTCAAGACGATCGATTAAGAATTGTGGGCTGTAGGTGACACACAGACAGACAAAAAAAGGGCGTGGCACTGTCCCTTGGGGTTGGGCATGCACCGAAAACAATAGGGATCTTCCTTAAGGTACCAAGAATAAGTATTCAAATTTTCAAGATGATACATTAAGAAATGCAGCCTGAAGACGACAGACAAACAAATACAAGAAATGGGTGTTGCTGTCCCACGGGGGTCGGGCATGCACCCAAGAGAGAGAGAGAGAAATGGGGTTTAACGTCCATTCGACACAAACCAGGTCATTTTGGGACTAACATATGGTTTCATTTTATTTCAATAATTCGCTTGCGCGTAGGGGTCTTTAGCAGTGGGAGGAAACCGGAGTGCCCGGAGGAAACCCACGAGGTTGAGAAGGCGCCCCTATCTCCATGCCACATACGCTCACACCAGGGCTCGAAACCACAGCCGCAAGCCAGAGGTGACCGGCCAGCTAGAGGTCGAAGCGCGGCACCCTAGACCACTAGGCCATCCCAACCCCCCCCCCGCATGCACCCAAAACAAAAGGGGTCATCCTTAGGGTATAAGGAATAAGTATTTTAAGTTTCAAGATGACCGATTAAGAATTGTGGCCTGTAGGCGACACACAAAAAGAAAATGGGCGTGACTCTGCCCCTGGGGGTTGGGCATGCACCCCAAATGATAGAAATGTTCCTTAGGGTACAAAGAATAAGCATTCAAAGTTTCAAGATGATACGTTAAGAAATGTGGCTTGTAGACGACAAACAAATAAATACAAGGAATGGGCGTGGCTCTGCCATGCACCCAAAACAATACGGATCATCCTTAGGGTAAGTATACAAAGTTTTAAGAAAATCCAGTTAGAATTGCGGCTTCTAGGCGACACAGAGACACACAAAAAGAAAATGGGCGTGGCTCTGCCCCTGGGGGTTGGGCACGCACCCCAAACGATAGGGATCATCCTTAGAGTATAAAGAGTAAGTATACAAAGTTTTAAAGAAAATCCAATAAGAATTGCGGCCTGTAGGCGACACAAAGACACACGATAAGAAAATGGGTGTGGCTCTGCCCCAGGGGGTTGGGCATGCACCCCAAATGATAGGGATGTTCCTTAGGGTACAAAGAATGTGTATGCTAAGTTTCAAAATTATAAGTTAAGAAATGTGGCCTGTAGACGACAAACAAATACATACTAGAAATGGGCGTGGCTCTGTCCCTGGGGGTCGGGCATGCACCAAAAACAATAGAGATCTTCCTTAGGGTATAAGGAATACGTATACCAAGTTTGAAGAAAATCCAGTAAGAATTGCGCCCTGTAGGTGACACAAAGACACACGAAAAGAAAATGGGCGTGGCTCTGCCCCTGGGGGTGGGGCATACACCCCAAACGATAGGGATGTTCCTTAGGGTACAAAGAATCTGTATGCAAAGTTTCAAGATTATAAGTTTAGAAATGTGGCCTGTAGACGACAAACAAACAAATACTAGAAATGGGCGTGGCTCGGCCCCTGGGGGTCGGGCATGCCCCCAAAACAATAGGGATCTTCCTTGGGGTATAAGGAATAAGTATACCAAGTTTGAAGAAAATCCATGAAGAATTGCGCCCTGTAGGCGAACCACAGACACACACACACACAGACAGGGGCGACGGCATAATACGTTCACATTATGAATGTGGACGTATAAAAAGGAAAATACATCTGCCCCTGCCACTAAAACATTGGGGGTGTTTATTGTGAAATCTATTGGTACGTGTTTTAGAATGTTTTAATTCTCGGTTTTCAAATATTCAGTTTATAAACGGGACATAATTCAAACAATGAATGAAATTAAATGTGGTTTAACATTCTACTATTGTGATCCGACTGGGCTAATGAAGACCTTAACACATGACTTTGACACGCAACATCACAAATTTATGTTTAATATTTTTATCTCAAATTACAGGTCATTACAAATACAAATTTGACATCAATATATTTCAAAATGTTGTAATCGGGTATAGTTGCGTCAAAATTGGACAGTTTCTTGTTAATGTCACCAGAAAAGTGGGACGATAAATTCCATTTCATTCATTCACTCACTCATTCATTCGTTATCTCATAACTACAATGTATTAAATAAGTTTTAGACGAACTTGCAGTCGAGGAATTATTATGTTGATGTATGGTATACTGAACCTAATACACCTGTCCTGAACTCTAATCGTGTATATCTTTTAACCAGCGGCTGCCAGGCAGGACACGTCTACATTTTTCAAAAGAACAAGCTAAAAACAAAAACGATGTTTTGTACAATCAGAGGGCATAATCCAGACAGGCATGGTCTGAAATGCGCAAATGTCAAATCGGACTGCGATTTTTGGAATATAAAGATTAAAGTTTCATCAAAATTGGATAAAAAGAATTGTGCCTCTGGAGGGTCCATAACCTATGAATTACAAATTTGCGTACACAGAGCGGCCATTTTGTTGGGCAGTTTCATTTCGATGGTGGAATGGTGATATAATGTAGAGGCTTGTTAAAAACAGAAAAAAAAATTGTGACCTCTAGAGAATCCACAAGCTAAAAATGCCATAATCCAGGAAGTTACGATCCAATATGCGCGAATATCTAAATGAACCAAGATCTTTGGGTTATAAACATTAACATGCATTTCAAATTTCATCAAAATTATGACCTCTCGAGTGTCCACAAGATAAAAACTTGATTTGTCGTAGGTCTAAATACGCCTACATTTTGCAAGAGATGGATAGAGAACAAGCTAAAAACAAAAACGATTTTTCGACCGATCAGTGGCCAAAATCCAGGAAGTTTCGGTCCAATATGCGCGAATATCGAAAGCAACCAAACACTTTCGGTTATAAACATGCATTTCAAGTTTTCATCAAAATCGACACAAAAATCGGGACCCCCAGAGTGGCCACAACCATACCAGACGTATGCACAATTTGCGTACGGGGGGGGGGAGGGGTCCGATTTGACCTCAACTTTCAATACGGTGTAACGGTGATATACTAAAACGTTGTTTACCTTAGATAACGATTCGATATGCGCACATCAATCAAGATCGGTAGGTAATAAACATGAGTTTTAAGTTTCATCAAAATCGGATTAAAATTGTGACCTCTACATGGTCCACAACCTTGACATACCATATTTTTATGCTAGGGAGATAAACCTATAGCGGATAGAATTTGTGAGTGTCCACAAATTGTGGGCGAACTTCCGGACGGACAAACAGGGGCGGCGGTGGCATGTTTAAGTAGTGATTTATATACCATTTTTTAAAACCAAATGATTGTTATTTCTAATCCAGTATGTTCGGCGAAATACCAAATCTGTTTAAATCGAACGCCTACTCAGTCCAGTCCACACGTTTTTTCTTAAACCGGTATTATGACTTATAACGGTGGACATATTCTCGATCTGTTGATAACTAATCCATATATTAAACTGGATAACCTCTGTGTCTCGGATCATTTCCAGACAAGATTTAATCTTGAGATTTAGAAACCACAACCAACAAGAAAGACGGTAACATATCGAAGGTTTAAATAACTAAATTTAAAGCAGAAATAGTTAACTCAGATTTCACTGACATTCAACGTATTCAAGATAATAAATACAAGAGAAGCCAATCCAATATCACTCACAAAAACATTAACTATTCGTCCCAATACGCAGTGGTTTAATGATTCTATTTACAAGCCAAAAGAAGCTGTAATAAGGCTGGACACCAGCGGCAGAAATCAAATCTACATTCCCCAAAACAGATTTATAAATCGTTAAAATACAATGTGAATAAATTAATTGAAGACGATATAATAAAATAGAAAATGGCGAAAACAGACAAAAAGACGTGTTTAAAGTTGTGAATTACCTTTTGAGTCATAATGCTGAGCGGACAATGATAATGATACTGAATTTGCGAATTTATTCTCTGATTCCTTTCAAAGAAAAACGAACTGAACTTGACGATTTAAATAAAACTATTGACTTTAATCTTGTACATTGGATCCTGTTTCGACTCCTGTTCTTAAGGACTGTCTTGTTCATTACAAATGGCACCAGAAACCATATTATTTATGACCTTTGTAGTAATTTTTGCAAATTTTAAAGAAGCATTGTGTAAGTTTTAAATAAAGAGCTGGCCATTCTCACTATATTTCAAAAATAGATAGTATTGAAAATTTCATTCCAATTAGTCTGATCGAAGTTATAAATGAAATGGGGTTTAACGTCTTACTGTTCTCCTCCGACTGGTCATACGCCATACAGTGTGCTATGATGGGAAGTTTGCTCGGGCAGCGGCATTATGGCCTACTCTTATATCGAATTAAATCTGCCAAGGGATTATTTACGTGCACGTCAACGTGTACACGCGACCACGTTTTTTTCGTCCCATCCGAACGACTAGACAAGTGTCCTTGTCAAATCCTTCGTTCTGCACCACTAACAAGGAAAAACCACGTCGGAAAATCTCGATTAACTTTCTCGGCCAATACAGGGATCGAACACGCGACCCCCAGGCTAGCGAACCAACAAACACACTTACCCATTGTTGCTCCATCCTAGGACGTGATAAACTGATATCCGTTTCGGCCAGATATTGACGGTAAAACACAACGGTTTTCAGATGTTATAGTATTTGTGGTCAATCGAAAAAGAAAAACCCGAAAAGAAATATCATTGCAATCTCTAAGACTGTATTTGTTTAGGGTTAAGTATATAATTTCATTGTAGGGGTTAACGGAGAGAATGATTCATGCTGCGCCAGGGAATGAAACAAATGTTACCTGCATCATTATGTTAAACTAATTGATCTCTCTGTAATCAATAGAGTGGTATCCTAATTAAATGCCCTAACATCAAACTGAATTCGTTGTTCAACTTCAAGTCATTAATGCAAAAAAAAAATAATGGTTTCAATATTAATTTTCTTGTTAGATGTTTGCCACTTTGTCGTGAACCTCAAGATCGAGTTAAAGCTGAAGATATTATATTGGCGTGCACAAGGCTGGGAAAGAATCCCAATCCTAATACATCCGACAATAACAAACATCAAAAAACAGAAGATAGAGAGAAAAGTCTAAAATCCTAAATCTACCATGTATGATGGGCTCGCCTTCTTTCGTAATAATATCAGATTTTTTAAAAATTATTAAGTCTGTTTTTGTACATATAAGATAAAAGATACATTATGTAAGCATTAAATCTTCCTATAGCATGTCTATATTTTGGCTTCAAATGTTCTAAAAACTTTTATTTGGGACTTTATTGACATTACCGATCCCCTAGATCATTGGATGACAGAGTTTTAAATGGAGTAGGAAGCCCGCAAAATTGAAAAATTCAACCTTAAAATAGACAACCGATTTTGCAGTGCCGTTGCTACGATAATAATCAATTTGCACTACATCTTCCAGCATTCATAACTTCGCTCAGAATATCTGAATGAAATTTTCAATATATTCATTTGTCATGAAAAGATTTCAAAAGCGTCAATGGCTGTTTGCAACTCATTGTGGGCTATTATTTGTTTGTTCGTTCTTTCGTGGAGTTTAACCACCACTTCCACCTTGGGTGATATCCCAGACAAGTGTTTTCGAATAAACTTGCCAAGGAAGTCCAGCTTGGGTCGGAGACGTATAAACTATGATTAGTGTGCTTGGATAAAAGCCAGGAGGACATTGGGAATGTAACTAGGCTCCAATCGGATTATTGAATCATTTGAATGCCATATTGGCTTAATATTTATTGATTTACGTCATTCGAGTCAAAGTTGGACACAATAAAAGCAAAATAAATTTTTGTTTTGATTGTAATTGTGACTCTGTCAGTAGATCACGTTTTCGGCTATATTCCTCAGGACGGTGGGTATGACAAGCAACAGAGTCTAGTCGATCAGATAGGTCATAAATCTGAGGTCCGGTATAAAACTTAAATAACAAATGGCAGATGGAATTCGAAATAAAGAGGAAACCGTAGCATAGCTGAGAGGAAAGCATATTCTTTATTTACCAGTCTTCATTAGCCTGGTTGGTGAAGAGAAGTAAAACGTTAAACCAAATTATATTTAATTTCATGATTGTTATTGTCCCTTTCAGAGAAAAAATAATAAGCAAATTGATTTGTCGATACTTTAGAACACGATAACCTCAGTTCTAATTGAGCGAGAGTGATGGAACTTGGGAGTAAAATTTGTCTAGATTAGTACTTTGACTAAGTTCGATAATAGACATTTCCGGCTATGGTTAATAAAATAAAAGTACGAACAATCCAAACAACAATTAGACAGAATTCGAAGTCCTAAAAAAACATCATAGGCAATCTAGTGTAATCAGCAAATGGACTGCTCCCCGTGTACAAAATACACCACAAACAATGGAAACAGGTGTCCGGAAGCGGAAGCTTACCCTGCCTGGTTGAATGACCGAGACGAATGAAGTGAACACCTTTGATTCCAATTGGTTGAGAGTGATAAATCGTAGGGGTTAGCATTCGTGATTATCAATTTGATTGTGCAACTAAGTAATTGATGAGTACATCTTCACTTCTTGTTTCTTATGGATTGTGTTAAAAGAGTTACGCTATATTGTGATCAAGTACGAACCCAACCATTATTTGGTGTAACTTGAAGCCAATATATATAATAAATAGACCAGGAAGATAAAGTCACATTTTTTTTCATAATCTAGCTTTGATATAAAAGAGGCTTTACCAGTAGTAGCAAACTTATCTCAGGTCTATGGTGGCCCATAAATTGGAAATTTAAATGAAAAAAAAAAGTAAAAAAAAAGTAAATTAAAAATTCAAATAAAAAAAATATATTATTTTTAAACGAAAACTAAATCAAAAAGTGAAATGAAAACTAAAATACGTATGTCTCGACGTGGCCCATCGTTATCATCAGCCCATCGTTATCACTAAAACGGAACTGTAATTGAACGCGCCTTTAACTTGTTGTGGGCGAATAACTCTAATCATAAGGTAATATTTTACATCCAGTGAATCGGACGTTTGTGATATTTAGAAATGAACTGAAATGAAATGGGGTTTAACTTCTTACTGTTCTGCACCGACGGGGCTAATGAAGATTGGCATATGGCACACAGTATGCTATGGGGAAAAGTTTGCCCGGCAGCGGCACTGCCTACTTTCATATCGAATTCCAACTGCCACGGGATCTATTACGTGCATGCCAATGTGCACATGGTACTTCGGTTATCTGTACCATCCGAACGGCTACACATTGTCCCCTACCCAGCCTTCCATCCTACACCATTGACAAGGGGGAACCACGCCGTAAAATCCCGATGAACTTTCTCGGTCAATAGATTAACCACGGGAGCTGTAGATTGGCGAGACAGCGCACTACTCACTGAGCCACCATGGCTCATTGTGTTTCAAACATTAAATATGCCTAATTCCAGGATGACCTATTCAAAATTGTGATCTGTAGGCAATAAAGACAAGAAAAGGGCGTGGCTGTGCCCCTGGGTCGGGGAGCATGCACCAAAATCAGCCGCCGTCCTTATGTTATAAGGATTAAATATGCCAAATGTGCGGCTCTGCACTTGTGGAACGGGAATGCACCATAAACAATAGCAGTCATCCTTAGGGTATAAGCAATAAGTATATTCCTTGAACAGAGTAACACCAAAATTATCGTCCTAGAATAAATAATATGGGATTTATTGGGGATTTTTTTTAAAATGGCGGCCGTCTTGGACGCCATCTTGAACTTCGCAAAACGCTGAAGGGTGACCGCTGGCAGATTCTGAAAAAGGACACCAGAGGCTACTAAAATTAATCCTAACAAAAAAAACTTTGTACACAATTTCCAGGTTCAATCGAAATTGGGTTTGACGACCGGACTAACTGCTTTGATACCGAATAAGTGGATTTAACGCGAGCTCTGTTGTCTTGGAGAACTCAGAATAAGCAGGCTATGATCTAGCAAAAAAGTTCCAAATATCGGGGGAAAACCCAGACTGGATTCCAAGCCAATCATCCCCACCATTATTTCTTGCAGCAACATAAGGCAGCACAAGCATAAAATACTGTGCATTCTAAGCCATTTCTAGTGCCTCAACAAGCAAGCGCACTGCAAGATGCGTCATTCTTGCACCCATATCTGATTAGACACATGACCATTAATTCACCAAACCAAACTATATCTAGAGACAAACTACATAATTCGGGAAAAAGGAGCATAATATGAGTGATCTGTTAACATGACACACATGTCTATTAGGGGCTCCAGCGACACATGGACCGGCCCTGTTAGGCATGTGTCAATCATATGCTCCTATGTCCAGAAATAAATAGTTTGTCTCTAGATATAGTTTGGTTCGGTGACATATTTATTGTCCAAATCGCCGCTATCGAGTTAAAGGGCCATATTGTCTGGCATTTTGCAGTTTACTATGATCTAATCACCCCACAACATAATAAATGATTTCAGTGTATGCTTTCAGTGTATGTCTGACATTTTGCAGTTTACTATGATCTAATCACCCCACAACATAATAAATGATTTCAGTGTATGGCTTCACCCCCAAAACATACGGTTAGACACCAAAATTATCATCCTAGACAAAATAGCATGGGTGTTATTTGAAATGACGCCCGTCTTGGACGCCATCTTGAATTTTTCAAAACGCTTACGGGTGACATAGGTTCAACCGGTAGATTCTTAAAGAGGACACAACAGGCTACTAAAATCGATCATAAAATAAAATTTGGTACACAATTTCAAGGTTCAACCATTGTTCTGCCGGACTAAGTGTTTAGACGTCACAATGCCGTAATGAAGTCACGACATGACCTGCTGGCGTCGTGATAACCTTTTTTCCCCCGATTCGTTGGTAAATGATGTGATTCGTTGGTAAAGTAGTATAAATGATAAATTAGTGAAACCAAAAATTGCTGTCGAGTCGAAGTCAACGATTTTTTTGTAATAACATGCGACATTAATTTTTTTTTTTTTTTAGCTCCGCGACTAGCGAGCGACTTCACTCACTCTGAGAAATTGTAGGCTAGGCACTTGACTAGTAGTGATGGTGATCATGGTAGATAACTGCCAGCAGACTGTAAAGTCTCTATTACGCCCGGTTCCCACTGTCGTGCGATGCGTTACGATAGGATTGTCCTGTCCCTAGGAGTCCACGACCTGGTACCTGCAGATATGTTGTGATACAATCAACACGACTGCTACAACTGACCCCAATATATGATAAGACCTTATAAAATCATCACGAATACTCCACGATTAAAACCATGATTTCAATTTCATCCGTAACGCGAATCGTGGGAACCTAGCATAATACCTCTTCAATACAAAACATGCACATTTAAAGAAAAACATCGGCGTCCACAGACTTTATATATATGATCAAATTGTTTACACAGATTCCAAATATAATTTTCGAATAATAATCTTTACTATGATCGATTCCGAAGAACTTATTGCCACGACATCAGAAAACCCGTCAATGAAGTAACAACTTTTGATCAATCAATTTGAAACTTCTGTGAAAGCAAGGCTTCAGTCCGGTTTTAATAAACTAAAGTTATAACTTATCTTGGTTCATCTTTAATTCCTGGTTCCATTGATATCTAATTATCACTTTACCAGTACCGGAGGGGTAGCGATGTATTAGTGAGTAATCCACTGGTTCTCTACCATGGGTCTCTTGAGTTAGAAGAGTAGACCGCAGCGCAAAATTGTCCTCATGGCAGATGACATAGCGTATTTTTAAGAAATACAATTAAAAATTCGTGATTTTATAATACTTAGGGGTCTATTGAAAGGTAAAAATATTAAAGATTGTGTTTTAACGATTATTCTCTACTACCTAGTCATAAAACAATAACCCCATTTCATTTTATTTCATAAAAGAATCTTTGAATAAGCCGAGGGAGAGCCAATACCCTGTTTTAACGAATTATTATTTATTCTACGTGTATTATGTTGCATCACGGCCAAATTAAGATACCGAATCCCTATTCCACGACATATACAATTTTAATGAGGTATATAACACTGTTTAATTAATGCCACTTTAAATAGTGTACTCGTTATTTTTCTGGGCCAACCTATATAACTGGATCAGTTCATCAGATTACAACACTGAATATAAATAATCATCCAATTCCTTATGTCAAATAATCGGATTATACTAATCTAACGATTTATGTCCACACAATAAGCAGGGCGTGATCGTCTCCGTGGAGGAGCATAATTTCTTTTACTTTTTCTTGTCGGTCAAGAATTGTTTGTTCAACTCGCATGGACGTTTTTTCTTCAAAGTTTGTTTCACCAGCATCCAGAAGTGATCAGAAGAAACAAAACTTGTGCAGCACCCAGTATCATAAAATTGACTGTACAACCTTTAACGCCGAGTGTACAACAAAAATGTTTTTTTTAGTTCGTCCAATGCAAGGCATGCGTTAGTTTATATTCCACGCATAGGATAAGGGGTCATATGCATAACATTTTGGGGTTCCTCTTAGGCTGTGATTTAGCCACGAAAATCGTTTCATTTTGTCTCAGCAAATTCCAGGCGAAAATCTGACGCTTTGCTGCACAAGTAAACAAGTAAGTCGTCACTGTAGTACACATTTCTATTGCGATGTTTTGAACAATCAGACCAACACTCGAATTACGCCTCGGACTATATTTGTCAAGTGTAGCCATAATGTGGTGAAGAAATCATATTCTAAGCCAATCAGAAACCATAAAAGCAATCAACGTCATTAGGTCAGGGGTCAATAGCCATAAATAGACCAGGGAATACCTTTTACGAGACGGAACACGTTGGCTTGTTTACATTTGTATGAGAGAATTTTTCTGCAAATATGCCTGAATTACGGGACAATAACATCAGATAAATGTTGTGCTGACACCGTGAACACGGCTAGCCCCTGATTTGCGGCAAAAATATGGTCAAAAGCGAAAATGTATCAATGAATGTGATATTTCCTGGAAAAAGTATTTTTTCCATTTTATTTCAATACAATATCCAAAAGAAATATAAATACTTTTATATACTTCCTCATACAGTGTCAACAACACTCGATGGCATGAGATTTCTCCGATATTTAAATAGATTAAAATGATTCAGCGATACTTTGATTTAATCAAATATGGAGGACCGAGACTTAGCTTTGATCATACAGTACAGTGGTTGAAATTGTTGAACACGTCTGTCAAACCTTCAAAGGCTAATATCTTTGCTTGCAATAGAGTAATTTGAATGAAATTTTTCAAATTATTCATTTTACATTATCTACTTTTGAACTATTATAGCAAGAATGGCTAGTTCTTTATCAAAATCTTATATAATGTATCTTTAATGAAAAATGTATATAATAATAACATCATTTATATAGTGTTTTTAAATACTGGAGAATGGTTTCTAATCTGCTTTTCAGATTTTTATATCCACAGAATCGGGCCCGTCGCCAGCTCATAAAATTGGGGGGGGGGGGGTTACAGAATTTTTTGAAAGTCATACAATGCAAGCATAATATTCCACATGGAGACGACATGTTTATAACAGTCGAAACCAAATATTAATAATGAGAATATATGTGATAACCATTTGGTTACTGATTACATTTGGCAATGTACTCGATATGGAAGATAATTAATAGTCTTAAAAACTGTAAAGAATTCTTGATACGAGGGATAATAGCCGTCAAAGATTAAATATTGATAATATTCGTAGTACTTTGTTTAATATGGAGGGTACTAGCCGTCCAAATTTGATCTTTTGTCTGGAGCCACTTTACTTTTGTGGGACATTTTTCGGGCATCCATTATTATTATTCGTGAATGCAGCTGATTGGATGGTTGGAATTCAGAGTGGGATTTCGGTTACAAAACCATTGGATACTTTTGGAAACGCATTTGCGGTGGTTAAATTTTCCCTCGCGAGGACTGATCGGTTGTTTGGAATTCGGGTCAGCCAGACGGGCTCTATTGGACCACATTGAAGTTGTTGTATTCACAGGCTGGAATAGCAAGAAAACGTTCCCAACGGTCCCGTCTTTGTGGACTTTTAACGACTGATTGGAATTCGAGTCAGTCATCTTAATAAGGCTATATTAGACCACTTGGATGTTGCTTTGTTCACGGTCTTAAATAGCAGGAAAACGTGTTTGCAGCCGTCAAATATTCCAAAATTTTGTCCGGGGGGGGGGGGGGCATATATGGTAAGCTTCGTTTCTTCGCCTCTCGAGAAAGACAGCCGTCTTTTAAAGTACTGTAATGTCATGAGACCTTTCGGTAACTACGAAGTTTAAAGTACTGTAATTTAATCAGAAAATAAGTTATCTTAAAATAAATGTTCCTTTTTCAGATGAGTGTCTGTTATTGGTAAACCTGTCCATTATTTTCAATAAATAATGGACAGTTTTATAAATAATAGACGATTGTTTAAGAATATCGTACATTCTCCTATAAATTATTGGTTAAAACATCAAAGGGTGGCGTCGTTTCTATGTCATGCTTTGTTGTGTCATCTCTTGTGTCAGTCAGTTACATAGAGGGATTACTTGTGTTTTCCTTTGGCGTTCGTCACTTCCGATTCATGAATCCTTTATTACTCCTCTGTCGTAGCAATGATCTGTGTTAAAATTATATTTGGAATATGTTTAACCAGATGTGATAATGACTGACACCAATATTGTCCTTTAATTGTGTGTTTTCCTATTATTTGATTACTATATATTGTATCCTCTGGGGGTCTATAGCCAATAACAGCACCATCTATTGATAGAATTGTTGTGATCTGCCACAACAAACACTTCTGAACCGAAGTTAATCTGCCATTATAACTTCAGTTGTCAATAAACAAACAAAGTGGACTACCCTATATTTTGTTCAAAAATTCGAACAGTGTCACATTCCATTATTAAAATGTCATGGTATCAGTGTTCTCAAGATTATTTAATTACTTGTTAACTGCTATTTATTTGGAAAATGTCTATTACCACAAGTTTAACGCCCTACTTTTGTGACAAGGTTACAAAGGAATGGTTGAGTTAAGATTGGATTTGAACTATCTTACATCTCTCTTTGCAACCGTCCTCGTCAGAATAGATGACCGCAATTGGGTTCTAATAAACAAACAGTGGAGCAGATGAGAGCAATTTTTGGGAAGAATCACTCAATTGATGACACGAGCATCAACTGTTGATGTTTTGCTTTGAAATATTTGTAGTTGTCCGATTTGTGTTATCTAAGTGTCGATTTCTATGTTTTAAAGCCTGTTGAACTACATTTGCCTGTTCAAAATGCACCCAGAGACATATTTTCACAGGAAAAGCCCTCTGAGACACATTATATATATATATATAGTATATAAAATAATTCCTGTTTGACGCATTTTAGTGCGTGTTACGCTTTTATCGTGAATTGTCATTATTTGTTTCCTCAACGAGTTCGTTTTTTATTTTTAGAGTGGGCGCCTTCTTTAGTTCGGGTGAAATCCTACCATTAGTTTTAACTCGTTTCTTTGGTTTCAATTTCTGTTTCACCGACAATTGGATTCCCCCCCCCCCGTAATTTCGTTACTATCTTTAGCTGGAAGGGAGAATTTCCGAATTTACTCTCGTAACCATTTAGTCAAACTTCGCCCTTTTCGAATTTATATTTGCAACACGTTATGGTCTTCTTTACATCGGATTTCCAATATTCGATCCGTTTTACACGTGCCTGGCCCTGCGATATGGACTCGATTTCTTTTAACATATCCTCCTCAATTCTATTTGGTAGACATTCGATATCTAACTAGTTTCGACATGTGACACGGATCTAGGAAAACTAAGACATTATTTTGAGTTGAAGGGTGAGGAAACTGTGTTTTAAAGTTACCAAACGGATCCAAATTGCATCCAAGATGCTTAATCATAGCCAAATTTGAAGCAGCGACATCAAATGTTAGTAACATAACTGTTAGGCCTACGGAGTGAAGTTTTTCTAAACATTGCTTCACTATATTGCTTCTTCCTGCAGCACATAAACCCTCTAGCTAAAAATGACCTACAGGTAACTTCCAACTGCCATTTAGTGCAACTACCATGACAGTTAATGCTTCTTCAGCTGTTGGTAAACTGTCGTCATCTAACCCAGTACCCATATCAATATATCCATGATATTTTTTACCACCCCATTCCATGTGTTGTCTTATTGCCATTTCATCCATCAATAAAGGGCATATCATAGGCGTATTTCCAATACTTTCTGCTTTTGATTTTAATGCTGAAAAAGCTGAAGAAGTAAACCCTGGTTGGCTATCAACAGACTGATACCATTTAGCGATAGTTCTTGGATGTGGAAGGCATGTATCCAACATTTTTCTGACATATTGGTAAGCATGAGGGAAATAAAAAGTCAAAGCAAAACTGTGGAGAATATGACTTTGGTACAGGTTTATCAGTCTTTCTATCAATTTGTCTTTTCAAGAGGTCAGTAACACCAACTGCGCAGTTTTCTAAGACACTTAAACTATTAGTGCTTAAAAGATCGTTGCTCCTTAAATCTGTTATAATATTCTGTAAGTTTGCTGTTCTCTTCGTAAGACGTCTTTTTTTAACCCGAAGGAGTACATTAATTTTCTTTCTTGTGGATACTAGTTGTGTCTGACTTACTTCGAGCTTTCCTTTCAGGGTTGGTTTATCGGGAGTGATTACTTTGAGGTTCTTATCCTTAAAATGTGCTCTTCGCACAGGTGATTTTCTCTTTGCCGTTGGTATCTGCTTAAGATAAGAAGGAACTGCTTCAAAAACACTGGGTATCACACCATCTCTCAATACACGATGTGGATATTCGGTCAACGTCTTCTTCGCTGAAGTGTTTGGAGCAAAGGACGGCAGATATAGTTGGTACAAAATCTTTTCTTCGTGTTGCAGCGATCCATTTTTGACGTATAACCTCATCACTCGGAAATCTATGACATGAATTACAATACAAGATAATAAAACTATTTTAAGGGCTGCAACGACTCAGTTGATAAAGACGGGCGTACGCCATACAGTGTGCTATTGGATAAATTTTACCCTGACAGCAGTGCTACAGTCTTTTACGTAAAATCGTGCGGTTGCAGCCCTTGCCAAGACAAGACAATTAATTTGCCGAAAATATATTTCACTTCAATTAAATGTATCGCAATTGTTTATAAATATTAATATAGATCTCTAAACATTGTGGCGTTGGAAGGAATGGGGTCTGAGGGGGCAATTCGACATACGCCCCACTACCTCAGCACCTAGTTCAGTTCTGAACGTCGGTCTCATTACACTCACCCTGACCGTTCAGGGACTGGCCTATTCAATCAATGTCGAAAATAATTTGAACCCCAGTCAATTTTACTGGGCAACTTTTCACTGCGAAACATCGGAGTGTCAATCCGTGTGGACGTCTGTACAATGTAAAGGAACATCTTAGTGACAAAATAAGACCTTGCTTACCTCGCTAGACTCAGTATGAGCGAAACAACACGCTGTTTAAAATACGTCCCCTCCTATCAAACTACCCTTTCGCCACCATGACACAGCGTGTTGTGATGCTCATACTGACTCTAGCGAAATGAGCAAGGTCTTATTTTCTCACTGAGATGTTCCTTTACACTGTACACGCGTCCACACGGAGTGACACCCATCGTTGAGCAGTGAAAAGTTGCCCAGTAAAATTGGGGGTAAAATTATTTTCGACATTGATTGAATGGGCCAGCCCCTGAACGTCCAGGGTGAGTGTAATGAGACCGACGTTCAGAGCTGAACTACTCAGCACCCGTCTATGGCTTCTATTGTAAAATATTGACATATCTATCATTTAACATTTTGAGGTGATACATTTACTGCCTTTATTTCTCTTAAAAATATATAATATACTTTTCAGTTTTTCTTTACTTACCTATGAAATGTAATTCCGTTAGTTCTAACCCGTTGCGTGCAACCGATAGCAGAGCAGGACGGCATATCGTCAAAAGAATTCGAAAGACGCTCTTTCGGGTCAACCAATATGGCGTCATGCCGCCTCCACGTCATTAAAGCTTCTTGGTTTCACCAACGCGAGCCATTGATCGCTGTGTTCGATATGTTTGGATACGCATTAAATTGATCTTCCACATCGCATTTCGATAGTTTTTAACGTTTTGCTTCTACGTTTTGGACATTTTTACTCTGCTGTTAAGGGCTTCTTCCGCCGATGGAATAAGTTGCTGCGAAAGAGCTATATCCTTTAACAGTTTTTGTATGTTGTCTTCATTTTTAATCTTTGAAGAAATAACTTCAATTAATTTCCGAATTATATATATTCTAACTGACCAGACTTTTCGTTAAAGTACCTTTCAACGTGCGGATTTGCTACTGACACAACTGCTCTCAAGAGTCCTCGATAGAAAATATCACGAATAATAAGTCGCGCGCTTTACAACTGAAATGTTTAGCTGTGATAATCGAGTTGGAAAGTTCAAGGTTCATTCAATGTCAAGGTTGCTGTAATACCTTTCTAGTTGTCAATACCTAGACTAAGCTCAGTACAATTAAAATGGGTCGTCACACTCTTTGAGACACAATAACTTTCCTCGTAATTGAGCTAGGATTGTTCAAACATGATGTAGGTTTTTATTAGGTCGATACCTTGATGGAGGTCAATAATGAACATTTTCTGCTAAAGGTAAGCAGAGATAAGCAATTTGATTGGTTGACACTTTGGGAAACGCTAACTTTAATTTTGATTAAGTGAGGGCGATAAAACTTTGGGACACGGTAACTTTATTTCTAATTAAGTGGGGCGGTGAAACTTTATGTCTAGTTTCATTACATCAATACCTTGACTAACTTCGATAATGAACATTTTATGCTCGTGGCAAGCAAACCTATAAGCAATTTGACTGGCCGAAATTTTGGAACACAATAACTCTCCTAACTGAGCTAGAATGTTCAGACTTGGTGTGGGCGTTCATTCGATGAATGCCTTGATGATGAACATTTTATGCTTACCGTAAGCCGAGATAAGCAATCTGATTGGTCGATGCTTTGTGACACAGTAACTTTGGTTATTATGATAGCGACGAAACAAACTCGGAATATAGGTTTATAATATAGTTTATAATATAGTTTGATAGTGAGAATTTATTGCTTAGGCTAATGAGCGATAAACAAATTGATTGTTCAAGACTTTGGGACAACTCTGCTTTGAATTGAAGTATAATGATTAAACTTTATGTAGATGTTCATTAGGTGAATATCTTGACTGAGTTCAAAGATTAACATTTCGAGCTGGAGCTAAGCATAGCTGTTCAATTTCATTGGTCGATACAGTTGGATAAGATAATCTTGATAGAGAGTGATGGAACTTAAGTTGATTGCTCCATATTTTTTGAAAACAAAATAATGTGCGATTAATTAATATGTGCCATCTATTTATTTTGAGATCTCGGCGGGGGACATCAGCCTCACTGTTGGCTTGTTTATTTCTTATTCTTCCAAAATGCTAAAGGGTTGCTTTAGTTTGGTTTTCCGTGAGTATTTCAACTATAAAAGGCTATCAACGGCTGCAAACGAATATTTTTCTTTATGTTTGACGTATCATGTGTAAAAGATTGTGAGAACTATGTCGACGGTTAGATGCAATCTGAACGACAGACTGACCCTACCTCCAGAGAAGTGACACAGTAAATAGCCATGATATCCACATGACTTTTTAGAAACGTCACAGGTCATGAGGTCACATCAACAAACAAATGTCAACACATTATCAACATTACAAGACACAATGTTACATTGTAAACAAGCGCCTTCTTGCGGCCGTTAGGACTATATAATCCGTGCAGCCATAACGTCTTATCGCTTCTTCCAATGATTTTTCACAAAAATAACATTACAACTCTACATTGACGTCGGCATATTGGCAATATTTTGTGCTTCGGTCCTGTCTATTTCAGATATACACAATGAATTCTGTTAATGCCTGTAGCATGGGGATTAAATTTTAAACTTTAACGCTATTTTAGAAAAATAGCCAAATTCTGACTGGGATTAGTGAGCTAAATGGCCATTCCTTGTGTACGTGCGAAGAAAAAACCAGCTAACATTTAATTTTCGTACCTTCGTTACATACGCGGAAAGTCGCAGTCGTTGCTTCAGTCACACTCGGAAATGTCGACGCAAGACCACCATTTAAACTTTAATATCTGTAAGTTATAGTCCCATGTTTAATATTACTGTTTTCTCGACTGTATTCGTTAATTTGCATATATCACAATCATACCAACCCTTTACTATCACCACCTTGTTCAGCGTAGACGGTGGTGTGCCATTCATTATGACCCAAATATACGCTACATGGAAAGAAAATCAAATTGGCTAACCCAGAGACACTGAACAACGTTCAATTTGATTTATTTACTTTGTAAAGTCTGCTTCATTATAGAAGAACACATTTTATCGGGTGCGTCATACTCGATTTGTTTAGAACTTGACTGACTTGAATAAATTGATGAACTGCTCATTTTGCTACATAAAAGAACATTTGATGAACTACTATTCTAGCCGACGTTGGGTTTCATTTACAACACCGAGAATACAATAGAGACAGTTTGAAATATACTAGTGTAGTACAGCATTAGGAATAAAATGAAACAAAATTAAATCAGATTGGCAAACCTTAGTAAATAAGCTTGTTCCATTAGTTAGTAGCTTTAAAATAGGCAATGACTCTCGTTTCCTTAATGAAATCTTTTTTGACTGTTGACTAAACATTTGACATTTAGACATGCTCTCACAATATATTTTGGGCGGGTTAGTCCGCTCTAATGTGAAACTTCCCGCATTTTTTTTCTTACTTCTTGGAGATAATGTGTGTTAAGTTGTAAAGGTATACGGATTTGAACGTATTAGAATTATGCCTTTCGTGCGTGCACCACATCCTGACATGCCAATTACCTGGGAACATTCTGATATGGGATGTGAGTTGGCCTGGTATTACGCGTTCTAAGGTTTTGGATATGAAACTCCGGTTTTATACTGGTCTGTAATTTTTTTCCAGATTCTGGTCTAAGTTGAATTTCGTTATTAGTGGGAAGATGATTGCGGTTTTGAAATCGTCAGGAACAGTGTTTTCACAAATACAAGTGTTTATAATATCCGCCTTAATAGGTACAGTGGTTGGTAGGCATTCTTTTAATAATATTATCTTGGGGGGAGGGGGGGTCAAGTGAGCATGATTTTGAAGACGATTGCTTTATAATTTTAGCCACTCCGGACACAGACACCTGTAGGAAATTAGAGAGAGTTGGGGCATCAGGAGATAAATTGTTATGATGGACATGTCAGCTGGTCTCAGTAACCAATCCTTCACGAAACTTTACAATCTTCTGGGAAAAGTAAGCAGAGAATTTATCTGGGAGTTCCTGTACAGGCACTGTTTTTGGAAGCTTAATGACGCCATAATTTGGATCAAGAAGTGTACTTGTTACTCTGAGTAACTCCTTTTGTATGTTTTGACCAGTCTCTATTTTATCCGAGTAGTAGGACTTTTTTTTAGCCTTGCGTATTAAATGATTTACTGTATTCTTTTTGCATTTAAATATCTGTTCATGTATTGTGAGATTTGTTTCGCACCACTTACGTTCTGCTTTATTTGGGAGTTTCTTGGCTTCAAGGATGTCATTATTAAACCAGGCCGAATTTGGACGAAGTCTGATTGTCTTTGTTTGTAACGGAGCAAGGTTGTCAAGAGTTTGGTGAAGTATTGTAAAATAGCTATGAGCTTTAGCATTAACATCACTGAGAAGATGAATATTCAAAAATTCGGTGTTGTCTAGTTCATCCACAATCTGATCCGATGTTACATTTTTTCGCCGAGTTTGTTCATTAAAATGTACTTATCCGTGTCTTTTAAATCTTTATAGATCCCTTTGTTGACATTGAGTGTCTTTAAGTTGTAGTAGTTGAGATTGTGTATACTGAATAAGATGAGAGGATCTCACACTGTTTATCATTATCAAGGTCACACTTAAGAACATATCCAGTTCACTGATTGTTGATATAGTCAATGTCATGCTTCATCAGCCATTATTTAATATTAATAAAATCTTAAATTTAAAATTATAAAGATAAAATATTCCAATTTTTAAAAGTACTTATCACTATATGATCACCATATCTTGATGTAGTCACAAGTAAAATCACACCAGATTTGGACACTGATTAAAATGAGAAACTAAAAGAATAGGAGAGTTGTCTACTACTATATTCTTATTTTATACGTTCCCATTCCATTGTCTAAAATGATTGTGAAGGACTTGTGTCACGAGGGTACGTTCCGCTTCCTCTTTTCCGAAAACGCCGTGCACGTGACTGAGGCTACAGTTTTCAAGCAGTCAAGAGCCAGGATGTTCGCGACTACTTTGCTTTTATATTTTAATTACTATAGTTTATTATTTGTTAATTGTTAGCCTAAGCAATCATCATATATATGTAATTAAACATGTATAATATGTGTTATGATCTTTCGTAATTATTTCTTTAATACCTTAATTGTCCATTGTCAATTCAGACCGGATTTCGCTTTATTAAATTTTGTCAACATCCACGTGTTTCTTTTGGTTAAACTACTATCCATGGTTGTCTTTTGATCGAGACATTGCTGCTGTGTAGGCGGATTTCCTTACTGTTTCTGATCAATAAATCGTATATTTATAATATTATATGAACTCCTTTAAATAGCCGCTTCAATTCAGTACATGTCGTGTCAGGATTTAAATATATATCAGTTTTATACAGCGAATTGTACATACCCGGATACAGCCCTGGTGTTGTATGATATTAAATATAAAATTGTAAATGGCTAAAAAGCACACAACTGACCTATTGTAATCCGTGAATGGTGGCGAACGGATTTATTCGTCATATATGAAAATAGTTTGTATATTGGTCCACCAATCCGTCTCACCAAATTCGTGTACCATAATGAATTTCAGCATTATTTGTAATAAGGGACTCGGAGAACGAGGCCAGACATATCCACAAGTCATGTCAAACGGTGACGCTATAACCTTATCTGTTCGTTCGTTTCTGAAGTTTAACGCCATCTTCCACCAGGAGTGATATCGTAGACAACTTATCCGGAGAGCATGCGCAATAAATACTAATGGTGTTGACTGGAATAGCCAGATGTTAGACATTTTCATTCGATTCACACTTGGCGAACATAGCTGATTTGAAATTATAGCAGAAACGACAAGTTTCCCTTTGTGTGAGGCCAAGATGCCGAGACATATGAGATATAATGAGTGTTTCGAATTGTTAGACTCTTGCCTGTTTTCCTTCGTATGTTATGCCATAGCGAAACGAAGCCGCAATTTTCGCCCCGTTGCGGCTGCAGCAAAGTCGTTTTTCCTCGATCGCGAACCTGTAGACTTTGGTACGATATGTTACCAATTACCATTATCTTTGTACCAGATTTTGATTATTATTGCAATTTATAGGATGTAGATTATAACCATCAAGTTCAGCTGTCAAATATGTGAGATTTTACTGATATATATTGATAATAGTACTTGCATCTAAGCATGGTCAATGATTAAACTGATTTATTCCGTGGACCTTGAAGTAGGAATGAAATGGAGAGAATTCATAACCACTGCACTGTACAGCTAAAGGGTCTAGACAAGATAACAAAGGGATTAAAAGACCATTTACACCATTGGAGGTCGAGACGATCAGAAAGAGATATCCCATATCTTGTCCGTTGCAGTAGAAATGGAAGTACTAGCCACTAAAACAGAACGATATAGCTTGGGCAAACAAAACGATCGATACAGGCCGTCTTCACAACTTATGATCAGGGAGTTTTAACAGTGAAAATCCTAGAAGCGACCACTCGGAAATAAACCGCGTTACATGGTCTCAGACTAGTATTTAATTACCTGATTTGTATAATCATTGTCCTGTTCAACCCCATCTCGGCCCTTTTACATGGGATTTGTTTGAATGCTTAATTTCTGCCAGGTTTTGGTGAATATTCCAGAGGTTGGGTCAGGAGGTAAAGCAAATCAGGGAGATCACCTATCGCCTATACGTTACTCCCTATAGATTCCTTTGGCGAGTCCTAGCAAAAATCGAATGTTTAACTCCTTTCAAAATTATTATCGGATAATTGTGACATGTTGGGCCCTTGTTTGTTATACAGATAAGGTCACCGGAATGTTATAAAATTGTTATTGGCCACAAGAAGTCATGGAAGTGAGACAAGGAAAGGCGCATGGAAGATCAGCTGGAACAAAAAATAAAAACGAATTCGCGTGTATGCCATTGGCAGTTGAAAAAAATTGAAATAAGTGTAGGTCGCAAACAAAACTTCTAATCAAAGCACAATACATATCGTATGCGAGTCTTCATTGTACCGGTAGTAGGACGCTCATTCATTTTAGTAATATATGCTATTCAAGGAGCGTTTGTTATGATGTGGGGTATTCAAAGTAAACATTCACGAAGAAACCAATGTAATCACTGTGATTTCCAGACCCATTGTTATTAGAAAGTTAGTTTTTTTCCAATAGTAATGTGTAGGCTTAATTCTGCAATAACAATAAACGTAATTTTGTCGTTTATTACAAAAGGAGTTTCAACTAATTGCACCGATTTGCAAATCAATAGTCTAACTTTTTCGGTGTAAGCAGCTCATTGCAAATTTATGGTTCTTGTGTATGAATAAATATACGGTTGAATGAAACAAAAATACAAGATAGTCACAAAACAAAACTTTTAATAGCAGATCAATAGTCTCAACTGCATATAAAACTTTTATAGACAACACATTAGTTAGTACATCATACCGTTAACTGTCCGAACTTCGGGCCCATAACCGAAAGAAGAACACACAAAAAAGGATTAACATATAAATTTCACCTAAACTTGCGATCAAATGAGAAATAAACAGAATAGTATAACGAATAGATTTAACGGCAATTAGAATAACAAGCCAACAGTGAGGCTGATGTCCCCCGCCGAAATCCCCAAATAAATAGATGACACATATTAATTAATCGCACATTTATTTTTTTCAAACGTATCGACCAATCAAACTGAACACGAAGTGTCATCCAAAAATTGCTTATCTCTGCCTACCGTAAGAAGAAAATGCTCATCTTCGAACTCCATCAAGGCTTTGACCTAATAAGCATACACACCAATTTTGAACATTTTAAAGTTCCAATAGCATTTTTTTAAGTTATATTTTTAAAATTTATTAAAATAAAGCCCCGAAATAGATTGAACCTATAAACAGTCCTACCTTGCTAAAGAATAATCCTATTAATCCTATAATTCACTATTGCCAGTTGAGAAATTGGCAAAAATATCATTTTCAACTTCAAATTCAAACGTTTGAAGATGGCCGTCCATGGAGAAGAATGGGAAACAAGGGAGGTAATTGAGTAACTATTTCCTCAATCAACCAGTGTCACCCTTTCTACCCCCCTCAAAAATGTTGTCCATGATCGTATAATAGTGAGTTGACAACCTTTTGAGCAAAAAACATAGAAATAATTATATTTTGACTTTCTTAGAAAATGTGAAATTGGAACTTTAACTCAATTCGAAGGAGAGTTATTGTGTTCCAAAGTCTCGGCAAATCAAATTGCTTATCGCTCTGCTTACCCTGAGCAGAAAATGCTCATTATCGAACTTAGTCAAGGTATTACTATAATGAAACTATACACCAAGTTTCATCACTCTCACTTAATTAGAACTAAAGTTATCGTGTCCCAAAGCATCAACCAATCAAATTGCTTATCTCTGCTTACCCTAAGCGGAAAATGCTCATCTTCGAACTCCATCAAGGCATTGACCTAATAAACATATACACCAAGTTTGAACATTTTAACTCAATTAGAAGGAGAGTTATTGTGTTCCAAAGTCTCGACCAATCACATTGCGTATCGCTCTGCTTACCCTGAGCAGAAAATGCTCATTATCGAACTTAGTCAAGGTATTACTATAATGAAACTATACACCAAGTTTCATCACTCTCACTTAATTAGAACTAAAGTTATCGTGTCCCAAAGCATCAACCAATCAAATTGCTTATCTCTGCTTACCCTAAGCGGAAAATGCTCATCTTCGAACTCCATCAAGGCATTGACCTAATAAGCATATACACCAAGTTTGAACATTTTAAATCAATTAGAAGGAGAGTTATTGTGTTCCAAATTCTCGACCAATCAAATTGCGTATAGCTCTGCTTACCCTGGGCAGAAAATGCTCATTATCGAACTTAGTCAAGGTATTACTATGATGAAACTATACACCAAGTTTCATCAATCTCACTTAATTTGAACTAAAGTTATCGTGTCCCAAAGCATCAACCAATCAAATTGCTTATCTCTGCTTACCCTAAGCGGAAAATGCCCATCTTCGAACTCCATCAAGGCATTGACCTAATAAACACATACACCAAGTTTGAACATTCTAGTTCAATTAGGAAGAGAGTTATTGTGTTCCAAAAAGTGTGACGGACAGACAGACAGACGGACGAACCCATTTTAATAGTCCCCCAACTTTCTTCGAAAGGCGGGGGACAAAAAAAAAAATACAGTTGGCATATTGTAATCATAGCAAAAACTGAAAACAAAAATAATATTTTTATTGAGAACATCAATGCAAATAATTCCGGTTAAAAATCATAAATGGTGCTGGCCAACTAAACAGATCAAACGTTTAATGTAGTTTTAAGTCAAAACACAAAGGACGGTACTAGTTTAGAGTCAAATCACAAAGGACATTAAAGTCATGGTATATATTTTGAAAGAGGGTAGTCACACGGCCATGCTAGTGATTTGATTATCTACTGATTTGGTAACGCTTTCTGTTTTTAGCTTTAGACCCCCCCCCCCCAAAAAAAAAAGACATTTAAAAAATGTATATGCAAAAATATATTTCTTTGACAGTCATAATATATTTGCTACCGAAATTAGATCTTATGCAATACACCAGACGCTAGCGCGTAGTACACACAAAGGGGGTAAATTTACCGCTAAGTATGTATAAAAAAAACCCCATGATTCAAACAGTGGTTGACGTTCAGTAATAATTATGCAGACCATAATTTTATGGAATACAATCGCTGGTTCTGTAGTCATTATCAAGCATTGTACTTATTTGTAGAAAGAGAGAGAGACAGAAATGGGGTTTAAGGTTCACTCGACACAAACTAGGTCATTTCTGGACTAACGTGGTTTTAATTTTATTTCAATAATTCGCTTGTGCGCAGGATTCTTTAGCAATAGGGGGGAACCGAAAACCCGGATAAAAACCAACCAGGCTGGACAGACGACCCTACTCCATGTCACGTACAAACGGAGAATCGAAACCACGCCAGTTGACTCAATGATAGGCTTTATGATACATCACGCATGTGCTAACCATTCGGCCATACTCCCTCCCCCCCCCCAATTTGTAGAAACCTAGCTCAGTAATAAGCAGTAATTGTATACCATAGAATTGTGACCTGTATTTTCCAGGGTCCGGTTGCTCAAAACTAAGTTATTTTAACGATCCGTTAAATTCTAACGCGTCGTTCTTACTGCTACCTGTGCGTTTATACCGCGTTCTCACGGCGGGCTTGTCACGATCTCTCCGCGCTTGTGGCGTTTCTATTGAGATCTATAAGCTTGGCAACAGCGGTCATCGGCGAATCCGCGCCGCTCTAACCACACGTCTTTATCTGGACTTCACGAGCGTTTCCACCATGTGATCCCGGCGACTATATAAGCTTGTTAGATTTTTTTTTTTCGAAATTTCAAGATGACCTTGGTAGCCCCATGAGGTAGTGTTGCAATCGCGCAACAGTGGTGGAATCATCGTAATATCGTCATGACAACGTCATAAGGACTCATGAAGACGCCATGTAATATGGCAGAACCTTGGCGTTTGCTTTGAATATACGACCCGGTATAACATGTTTACCTGTGATAATCGAGTTGCAAAGTCCAAGGTTGTTTAATGTCAAGGTTTACGCTGCGGTCGTCATGGTGGTATATATCACGACCTCTGATTGAGCAACACTATTGTTCACGTGTCTGTAAAACTCGCGATCGTTACTTCAGGTACATGAGTTAAAGTGAAATTATTTGTTTTGCTCCTCAAAGATCATTCATTGACTTGAATGTAATAACAAGGTTTTTAATCAGTAATAGCAATACACCAACGATTATAAACTGAGCTTATTAAGTTTGTTTCAAAAAGGGCACTAGTTTGTGTATTACAAAACGGTGTTTTAATTTCATCCATCTGATATGTTATTTGAATTGATGTAGTTGATCCTCCACATTATGTGTAGTTTAATGGTCGACTGCGAGACATTAAGTAATATATTGGTATTATAGGAGTGCAATATCTACGCAATGTCTAGCTTGCACGGGACCATTAAAGGACAATATTGGTGTCAGTCATTATCAAATATGTGATAGAATTGGTTAAACACATTCCAAATATAATTTTAACACAGATCATTGTTACGATAGATGCGTGATAAAGATTTCATGAATTGGAAGTGACGAACGCAAAAGGGAAACACGAGTTATCCCCCTATATAACTGACTGAAGTGGCAAGTGGTAACGTAGTTACTCTAAAGTAACGTAAATATTTCGGCTCTGCTCTCCACTACGTTACTACTCCCCCTTATAGACAACTAGTATGAAAATAAGGCTTTTCCCTCATCTCCGTTCTAAGACTATTTTGGAATCCTTACCGTCTATTTTTCACCGTGATTCTGCTATAGTCGCCAAAAGGAATCATTTCTTGTCACATCCGACACAAATTTATAAAAATCCAACACTATTTTGATGTAGAATTATGCGATACATATAGATAAACAACTTTCATTTGAATGCAGCCGCCATTTTCAATCTACTGCTCAGCCACTATTCCAAATTTCGGAATGGAATTTTACCGTAAACGAAAATTCGTGCTGTACACGGTCACTAAAGTTTTTTTGAATGCAGCCGCCATTTTCAATCTACTACTCAGCCACTATTCCAAATTTTGGAATGGAATTTTACCGTAAACGAAAATTCGTGCTGTACACGGTCACTAAAGTTTTTTTTTATTCAACATGCGTGATTAATTATTACACAAAATCTATAAAACAGAACAACGCATTATATTGACCTTCATAAAGTATTTTAAATAGTCTATGTGTTATTCCATGTACAGCGAGAATTATATTTCAAAAGTTTTTAACTAATTCTATGACATATGTTATATGACATCAATATTGTCCTTTAAACAACTTAAAATACAGACACTATCCAGCTCGTCCAATATTGCAACTAGTGTAAATAACGTAAGCTTGGCACATTTCGTACGTCACCATCAAAAGATGACGTCACATCTGTATTTTAAAGGGAGTTAACGGAAGTAGAACAGTCTTCTAGGTCTGTTCTGAAAAGGTTAATCATCATCTGGATCGATATTTCAGTGCATAAATTAATAAACATTTTAAATTTAAATGGATCGATTTTTATTTTAAGATAATACTATTTCAAAATAACACTGTAATCCCAAATTTTGCTTTTGAATTTGATGCCATTAAGTTCTTCACAACTGATTGAACAACTCGCTGTCAAAGGAAGGTCCCATTATTTAGATGCTCTTTTAAAGCAGAGTATAGCCTGTTTTACACAAGTATGTTGGGTTTTTTAAAAAAAAAAAAAAAAAATTATGTGACGTGCTTGTTATACGACTTTTTATGTTTTTAGAATGAAATAACATCCTCTATCCCATGTAATCAAGGATGAAATGACGATCGCTAAATGATAGCTTTACATCTGAAGATCAAATAGGGCGTATGATTTATTATACTACCAACAATACATGTCCCGATGAATACCTGATTTATAGGACCTGTTAAGAAGAGTCTTTTATATTATTATTATATTATGTTCTTTACAGAGAGAAGGGATGGGGGGGTCGTGACTACGTTTATTACATGTCTCAATAATTAGTTTGATCGCAGGAGTCTTTAGCAGTGTTAGGAAGAGATACCCTGACGATCAGAACCACGCCACTTGTCCTCATGAACGACATTGTGGTACAAGCCGCACACATCAATCAGTCCCCTATAGCGAAGGATTTGTTAATGGCAGAGGCCTGGGTTTAACTACTTGAGACTAGTATCTATGACACACCTTACTAACTGAAGAAAGATAACATACATACAACCTGGTAAAATGACCGAAAAAAATAACTGCTTTAGATATCATCGCCTAAGTAAATTACTAACCAAAAAATAAGAGCACAATTACTAAATGAAAAACTTAATTAATACTTTGGAATCTTCGTCAGTTGGTAGAACCAGACGCAGTACTTTTATAATTTGTTATGTAATCGTAAAGATTGAGAAGTTTTAAGTTCTATTTGAATGACATTTAGTAATTGGACACATTAAAATAAACACAACAGTTCTACGGATAACAATTACTATATTTCTATTAAAGCTACGTTGTGCTTGATAACGACAAGAGAATCATTGTTGAAACGTAGCTTTAATAGTAATATAGTAATTGTTATCCACAGAACCGCTGTGTTTATTTTAAGGTTTTAAGTAATTGTGTTCTGATGCTAACCCAATGAGATGGTTACAAATTTAAGCAAACTGCAATCTGATTTAAAATCAAAAACATGTTTGTAAAATGTAAGAAATAACGAAATTAGAACAAAATACAAACTGTAGCTATAATGAAATATGAAATTAAGAAAATTTAGCATTTTTACATAGTCAATTTATTTGTTGTCAAAGTAGGAATTTATATGCCCGTTACTAGATTTAGAACTATGTCGTAAATACAACCAGGTCACAAGTAATTAGTGATATGAAACAAAGAAGGGTAAGGACGTAATCATTTTATTTCATGCATTAAACAATTTGTGAATTTCTGCAAGTTTGCACCGGTTAAACTGTTGAGTAGAGGTTTCGCTCTCTCTCTCTGATTAATGGGAATCTAATATATTAAGATGATATTAGATCAGCAGGTCTGCCACCGAGTCAAGGTGCATGGGTTAGATCCGAAAATTTGTATGTAACAAGACGCAGGGTAGTTTGACTAGATCCGTGAGTTTTCTCGCCCCCCCCCCCACTTTCCCTCTCCTGCGGACTGCCAAAATGACCTAATTTGTACTCGATCGAAGTCCTACCCACTCCCTCCGTGTCTCTCTGAAAATGAATTAAGAGACCGGACAATTTACCTCAATCAGCCATGGCATGATGGGAGAGTCGGCCCTGGATATACAACAATACAATTAACACCTGACATTGATGGCTCTCGCCCATGGACCTTGAGATGCCAGAACAATATTAATTTATTGTGGGATTAAAAAAAAGACAGATGAGCTTAAAGTAGCTTAATCTCTAACGCAATATGATGTATATCATCCAAAGTCTTACACCTTGAAAACACGAATTATTTGTCAATTCAAATCAACATTGATGTTGTTATCTTACCTTGAAAAGGTGAGCTTCTAATATCCAATATTTAAGACAAAATAAACATTTTACTATTGTTACACGAATCTTGTACCATAGTGCGTTTCATCGTAATTTGTAGCAAATGATCAGAAAGGACGACACTATACATTCTTCCACATTTCATGTCAAACGGCAACGCAATAACTATCTGGAGAGCAAGCGCAAAAGACTGGAATAACCAGGCACTAGAAATTTCCTTTCGGTTGAGACTCTTGTCGTATTTCGCTGGACATAACTGATTTGAACTTTTAGTCAAACGGAAACAATTGAATGTAAATCAGTACATTTACATTTTTACAACCAAATTACATTATTATTATGCGTTGCAACCTATTTGGGTCAATTTGTAGGTCGGACTTATTCGACCAAACTGCTGGTAGTATGAGGGCATTTAGAGTCCAAACTGGTTATCAAAGGAACATCTGCTCCCGAATCAAAAGCTTTTGGGTGTTAAGCGGAAGTCTTAGTAATTTTCATTGTATTGATCGAAGATTTCTCCTCTAAAAAATCATTTGCCTGGTTAATCAATAATTGTAATCAGCATTTTATCTCTGGCATGCAACGTGAATGATTTTCATTGATGTAACAAAGAAGAATATATGGTCATTGTTTGATATAGTTCAAGGGACCATCCTGAATTGAAACATATATTATGCAAAAGCTAAATCTTCCTATTGCAGGTCTTTATTTAGGTCTGAAATGTTATCTCAATTATTTATTAGACATTAATTAACTTATCCAGGCTATAATCAACTCTCGATGCCATCGCTAGCCTGTGATATTTACTGGATTAGACTAAACTTTCATTCATGAAGTTTAATCATTCTCTATCTGTCATTTTCTGAACTCACTGGGAGTTAATAGCGTTTTTATTCTCAGTATAACATTTTAGTAATTTTACAATCATAGCACATGGTCGCCATGTACACATTGTACTATGCGCATGCACAGTAAGGGAGCGTTCAATTACTTCCACTTGAGGGAGCATTAATTTGGCTATCAGGTTACCCTGACTTAACGTTATCTGAATACATTACACTATCAGATAGAATAAATATTATCGTGTCCCAAAGCATCGACCAATGAAATTGATTAGCTCCACTTAGCTTCAGCTTGAAATGTTAATCATTGATCAACTCGGTGAAGACATTCACCTAATGCACATCTTCATCAAGGTTAAACGTTCTACCTCAATTAAAGGCAGAATTGTTATGTTCCAAAGCCTTGACCAATCAAATTGCATATCACTCACTCTGCTTACCGTCAGCAGAAAATGTTCATTATCGAACTTATTCAAGTGATTATTGTAATAAAGCTATACACCAAGTTTTATCACTTTCACTTAATTAGAACTAAAGTTATCGTGTCCCTAAGCAACAACCAATAAAAATGCTTATCTCTGCGTTTTAAGGTTTAACATGGCGGAGGCTACACTATTTTGTTGGGCCTCTTTCGCAGGGGGTGGGGGTGGTCTTGATTGATGATTTTCATGACAATACAATGACTGCATTCTCATTCAGTAGTGGATTCGATTGTAACAGTGTATAGAAAACTATTGACTCGGACTCGAGGGCCCTTTCCCTTGGCCAGATGACCCCTTTTGTCAGACATGGGGCCCTTTTGTCTGCCTTAGGGGGCCCTCCCTAACTAGGGTACATTTTCATTTTTCTCACCAATTTTAGCATTTGCCTCCCGTTTTAATTTTTCAACTTCTTTGATTTTTTTACCGGGGAGACTGGCGCCTCAGCTATAAAACGCCTTTGATTTCAGAAATTATTTATACTACCGCTAGAAGCAAGGTATGATCTATTTTTTACAAATAATTCCCATATATACATAATCGGTAGTATGTATTTCGGTAAAATATAATGCCACATGAATATTTCGTACACACAATGTACCGTCAATGCCAAGCCTGTCAATATCTAAAATGGAGGTAGTTATACAATATCTATGAATTTCTCAAATGATAGATTTATAAACAACACTGTATAATTTGTCCAGTCTAACATAGAAGGTAAAGGTCATTTGTATTCGCGTTATATTGTTAAAAAATTAAAGTTTACAATATCCATCATTATACTATACCACTATTTATTGTAATCTATTGGAATGGATTTTTTTTTATTTTAAATTTTGTATGAAAATAGCTGTTCCGGTAAAAGGTGCACACTATCATAATTTGTCCTAAATTATAGTCATACTATTTTCATGGGTTAAAATATAATATTTCGACAGATATTTTCCTGTTGACGTACACTAAGAATTTAATAGAGTATAGTGATGCTCTTAAGGGGGAATAACTTACCTGCAATGTCAGAAATGAGTGATTTATGGCAGTGGAGGGTATTCCATAAATTGAAAATTCATGCTTTTTGGCGAGTATTCCATAATTTAAGTGTGCAGATAAGTTTTCACTTAGCCAAGTATATGTAAAACACAGCCTTTGAATACCGATTTAGGGTTATACAGTCAGTTAAGTTGAAAAATTAAGTATTTTTACTTAACTTTTAGAAAACCTTTGAAATACGGACCCAGTATGTCGGTATTTGAACAAAGACGCTGAAATGGGTCACGCACGTGTGTCAACGTTTGACTTGTGTTTAGCAGTGGATGACTGATTAGGATATTTTGTCAACTCTTACTCGGTAATAAACGCCTGTTTGTCTTTATTTATTATTTTGGGCTTTGTTCTGCAATATAATTATTACATTGAACATCGATTGTGTCGGCAAAGTAGTAAAGTGAGTATTTTCTTTAATAACGTATGTGAGCTGTGTTCAACCTTTGGAACACAAAATAATGTTGTCTTAAATTATTAACTGTGTCGGTCAAGTAGCAAAGCGAATGTTTCCTTTAAAGCTTTTGAGTGAAGCTGGCTCAGCCTTGGTGTTCCGCCCTAGTAAACATGGATGGTTAGATTTACGTTACTTTTACGTCATTATGGTTAGATTTTGATTAGCGTCCAATAATGGTAAAATTTTACGGTTAAATTGACGTTAATTTTACGTCATAATGGTTATGGTCATAGAAATATAAATAGACTAGAATGGCCGTTACGTGACCCGCGACATGTAAATAGGTCCGCCATTTTTGTGCATTGATTATTGACGTCGCGTGCGGTGAACTCAATGAATCCAGCTTCGTTTCTCGTTACGCTTGAAAGAAAGAAAGGTCGAAAAACAACCCATTGCCATACATATTCACGGATTTTGCAGTACCAGTTTGTAAAATTTAATATCTTCATTCTCTAATTTAATGCCATAATGGAATGACTCGCCAGGCAGTCCATAACATAGCATACTAGTCTAGGCCTACATTAGTACATAGATTATAGATGCCATGTCAAAATGAACCTATTTTCCATCTAGGCCTACAAATTAAAGACACTGGATGGATGGGCTATGAATTGTGGTATTTTTTTTTTGTTTTTTTTGTTTGAAATTATGTAATCTCGATGATCGACAAGCAACAATAATAAGGCCGCTAAGTCTCGCGTAATCTACTCTAGGGGTGACATGCAGTATGCACCCAGCAATTGAGCAATGGCGAAAAATACGATGCCTTGCAAGGCATTAAACATGAATCAATGACGAGTTCGCGCGCGGCACCAATTACTTTTGTTTTGCAAAAGAAAAATAACAGATATTTTGGTTTGTTTATTAAGGTATGTAAATCCATTATTTAAACATATCCTATAAATAAAATATTTCACATTAATCACGAAATAGTAGGCTCTATAACTAAGCCTTGGTTTCACAGTAGTTTTTTTGCGATAGGTAGCGGTCTAAATTAGATTTGTTTACAAACAAACCCCATTACCAGTACATTATTCCTCCGCCTGTACATTTAGTGCTTCGAGAAATTTAAATTTTAATGTCTTGGTTGTTATATAAAGCTAAAACAATTATTCCCACGGGTTATAATTCTAAGTACCGGTAAAATGCAAAAATTTATAGTAAGCCTACATATGTTTTAAAGTAAAAGAAAAAAAAAATCTAAAAAAACTATCGCGATCTCCCTTGAATTTGTCGACAAGTTACTACATGTCATGTAAGTGTTTTATTTCAGCAGATTGATGAATTATAATATGATGGTGATGAGTTTCAAGTTTTTAGCGCAGAGTCGAGGATGGGCTAAAAATGTCCGTAACGTGGAAGGTGTTCTGATTCAAGTAGTACAACTAGTGTAGGTAATTTGTCAAATAACGAATATGGGCGAATATTAAAATATTTAATTTTACTTAGGCCTATATTCAGTGTAATTTAGTACCTGTTTGCATTTGATGGTTTTACTTGACATACCTATCTCACGGCATTTTCCGAAGATTTATAAAAATAAAATAATACTAGGGGCCATGGGCCCATGAAGATTTTGCATTTTGTGAAGATTTGTAAAGTTTAAATGTAGGCCTACCATAAATATTTTTAAAAAATGACCAGCTATCTCAAAAGTCTTGATAAGCAGGCTAAATATCCCCCTGCATTTTGTGAGGATTTGTAAAGTTAAAATAATATAGGCCCACTAGGCCTCATGAAATAGGCCTACCTATTTCTGAAAACCGTGAGCAGCTGTCAAAAACAAAAAAGCCACAATATGCAGGCAGAATACTCACAGTATATTATGAAGATTTGAAAACTAAATATAAAAAAATACTAGGCCTTGTGATATAAAGGAAAAGGTGAGCTTTTCACAATGTGCAGGCAGGATATCTCACAGCAGTTTGTGAAATTAAGACAATACTACTCATCATGATATAGGCCAACCTATTTCTAAAAAAAACAGTGATAAACTATCAAAAAAAATTAAATAAGGACACACGATATGTGGAGTATTTAAATTGTTTGGCAGCACATTTGTCTGATATTTATTACATTTTCTTCCTGGGGTGAATGAAAAGGGAAAAACCATTGTAACAGGTTATACCATAATGTTAATTAAATAGAACTTGGTTTTCTGTTAAAGATTGATACGGTTCTATTTGTGTCAGAATTCTAACACAAGTTAGCCATACATAGCAAAACCCACTTGACCACTTACCTTAGCAGTAATTACATCATGACACTGTTATATACCTCTAACTAACATGATTCCTTTCCCTGTATTTATTTTACAGTGCTATCATGTAATTATCTAACATGATTGGGGGTCACCTCTGGCTTGCGGCTGTGGTTTCGAGCCCAGGTGTGAGCTTATGTGGCATGGAGAGGGGTGCCTTCTCAACCTCGTGGGTTTCCTCCGGGCACTCCAGTTTCCTCCCACTGCTAAAGACCCCTACGCGCAAGTGGATTATTGAAATAAAATTTTTAAAAAAACATGTTAGTCCCGAAATGACCTAGTTGTGTCGAGTGGACGTTAAACCCCATTTCTCTCTCTCAACATGATTGGGGAACCTGGCTAAGTGAGTAAAATGCTGTCTTGCTAGCCGATAGGTCACAGGTTAGATCTTGTTGGCCAAGAAAGTTCGCCATTTTCTGTTGTGATTTCCCCTTGTCAGTGGTACAGGGCGGAGGGCCTGACTAGGATAGCTGTCTCTGTCTAGTCGTTTGGATGGGACGGAAAACCGACGTCCAGTGTAAGTATTGGCGTTTACGTAAAAGATTGATTTGGCAGTTAGAATTTTATATTAGAGTAGGCTATAGCAAAATTTCCCTCATAGCACAATGTTTGGCGTAAGCTGGTAGTCTTCACTAACAGGGGTCACACGGTGGCTAAGTGGGTAAGACACTGGGTCGCTAGCCTGGAGGTTGGGTATTCGATCCCTTCATTGGCTGAGAATATTGATTCAGATTTTCCGGCATGTTTTCCCTTGTCAGTGATGCAGGACGGACGGCCTGACAAGGACAGCTGTCTAGTCGCCTGGATGGGACGATAAACCGAGGTCCTGTATACACATTGGCGTGCACGTAAAAGATCCCTTGACAGATGGAATTCGATATAAGAGTAGGCCGTAGTGCTGCTGCCCGGGCAAAATGTCCCTCATAGCACACTTCATTAGCCAAATTCGGATGTAAAACTATTTCATTTCGCTTACTAACAAAGAAATTTTGAGTTTGAATCCGGTGTTCATCGAGAAAATTTCCTGGCTTCATCTTTTGTCAGTGGTGCAGGAAGAAATGTTTCACACATTTGGTAATTTACATGATCAAAGAGAAACTTTACCAAATACATGGCAAAAGTAAAGTATGACATTTCCATTCACTGTGAACATGTTTAGTTTTCATTGCCAATGGTTGGAAAAATTTAACTTATCAATGCATTTATGTAGCCCAGTACGGTAGTAATAATATCATACATTTGTTGGTGTATGTTTAAAATTAAAAGGCACATACATGTACACATAAATTCAATAGAGTTTCATTGTAAAATGTTTGATTTACATGTACGCACATGCAAGTCTTTCATACATTTAAAGGCAAAAGGAAATGTTATTTCAATTAAAGGAAAATTCTGATAGACAAATTAAAGAAATACCCCACATAACTTGTCAGAGAATTTCAGCTCAATATATTTTGCCATTTGAAAGGGGCTATGTAACCTATTTATGAAATTCGAATTTAATATTTCATGGTAAATGTGGCCAAATGTGAAAATACCTTATATGAATAAAACTCTAGTGTCCCAAAAATATTTTGAAAATTGTGATCTGGGTATAAAAGTTAAAATAAATGATTTTATGCCATCATAAAGGGGGTGCAAGTCAAATTCAATTCAAAAGTGAACATTTTTGCAGTTTACTGAATACATGTACACATGAGAGCTATATGTGTAATAGAAATTGACTTTTACACAAATATCAGGTTTATTTCATTGAGTGAGGAAAATTCATGATTTCATGAGTAGATAAATAGTCTCTATACCAAGTACATTCTCCCAATATTCAGTCAGAAAGAAATATTTCACAATAATCCAATGATTTCATTTAATATATTTATTGATTTTTTTTTCAAAACAAAGAAATATGTAATTAATTTACAGTTGAGATTTAAATGTATTCAAATTCTTTACAAGAAATATGCATTTCAAAGTCATTCAGGCACTCACATAAAAAGCCTGCTTATCGTTCAATGAAAACTGTTTTAAAATTAGGATTTATGAATGAATTAATTGAGCAGTGATGATGGTTATTTAAGCATTATTCACATTGTCCTTCCATCATGTTAGAAATTTAATTAATTTATCGGTTTAAAAATTCCTGTGGTCATCAAATGAAAATTCTTCATAGAAGTAGAACTTTTAGTAGAAGTCAATACAGTGGCTGCTATATTGGTGGGCTGAAAAAAAAATACATATTAATTTATTATTAGTATGTTTGAACATTTAAAATTTAAGGAAGTCTCTAATAAATTTACAAAGTAGGTTCGTTGACAACAGCCAATCAATCAGTCATCACTCCCTCAGTCTCAGTGAAATTCCAAACAAAGGAAGCTTCGTCGTCAGTCCAGGAAAGCCTATCTTATCGTGAATTTGAACTAGGCCTAGTAGATCTACGGGTGCCAGTGGACTTTAGTACATAGTACAAGTACGGTCCATGGTAGTGTATTTTACTAGTATTACTACGGTACTACTAAAGACTAGGCCTAGTGAGTAGTTAGTGTAGGCCTATCTAATAAATAAATACTTTTATAAAAGTATAACTCTCAGGTTGTTTAACGTCTAAGAATAGTAATAGGCTACGAATGAATAGTAAGCATTGGGCTAGGTCAACATGAATCAGTGCTCTAGTCATGCATTGTGAGTGTCACATAATAATAGGCCGGCAACTAAAGATAAACACAGTGTACGACAACACTGCTTGTCGTCTCTCACGGGACTGCAAAAAGTGCAAGTCCACGCTGTCGCTGAACGCTTGAATGAACATTTTGTCTTTTAAAAATATAATCACTATTTAATTTCTTACCTGTGGAAGGTTATTCCATTTAATTTTGATGTGGGGTTTTGATAATTTGAGCAGTTTATGACAAAACACTGCGTCCCTTTGGTTGATACGGAAAACGTGAAAGTTCTGTTATCCTTCGCACAATCCGAAGACGCCATTTTGTTGCGCGGGATAAATGTACAAAGATGGCCGACCTCTGCGCATGTCGTGAAAGCGGCTTTTGATTGGCCGTGGCCATTCTAGTCTATTTATATATTTCTATGGTTATGGTTACTTTTACGTCAGAAAATGACGTAAATCTAACGTAAATTTTATGACGGTTTTCTTACCAATTTTTTTCGTAAAAATTATTCTTGATTAAATAACCATACCAGTGTGTGCACATTCTAACAATTGATTAATAGTCGGAATTCAGACAAAATAATTATATATGTGTTATTAGTGAAAATTCTAACGTTAATCTAACATAAATTTTACGTCAGGTAACCGTTAGTTTATGGTTAGTTTTCTGACGTAAATGTAACGTTAATTTTCTAACTTTAAAGTTACATTATGGGAGATAAGATAAAGAGATGGCAGTTCTCACTACAATAGTTAAAAACTAGATAGTGTAAAGATAATTTGCTGAAAATTTCAGTCAAATTGATTCACTATTAGCCGAGAAAAAAGCTTTTGAAATATTCATAGCCTCGGTCATCATTACTCAATTCATTAATATAAACAGCATAGTCTCGATTATCCACTTGATTGATTTAATTATCAACCGCCATTAAGCGGCATATACGATTTTAATCTGCCAACATCGAAGGCTAGTGTTGACATAAAGAGTTTATTATGGTCTGAATATGTTAATTAATGTCTAATTGATTATTTAGATAACATCTCAGGCTTAAAGAAAGACCTGTAAAAATCAGATTTTGCTCTTGCATAATGCTATTTTAATATAACATTAATTTTCTAACGTTAATATAACGTTAGTTGTCTAACGTTAATGTAACATTAGTTTTCTAACGTGAATCTAACATAAACCTAATATTTGTTGTCTAACGTAAAACAAATATCAGTTTTAAAATGTCAGGATACTAACAATTAAAATACCAAATTCTAAACTTTAAACATTATTTTGGGCAACTTAAACAAAATCTGTTTATAATTGTAACCTGTACAATATCAACTAAAAAAGTGGGTGTGGCACCAGCCCCGGGGGTCAAGCCATGCAACAAAATTGTTAATATCCTTACGGTATAAGGAATAAATATACCAAGTTCCAAAATGATCCATTCAGAATTGCAGCCTGTTGACAAAAACCCCACAAAAAGTTGGCGTGGCTCTGCCCCTGTGACTCAGACATGAAACAAAATAAATAGGTACAACTCTATGGTGGATCATACCGAGAAGGAACAAAAACTGTTCCTAACTGCAACATGTAGACTATTTATATACTAAGTGGGTAAGGCGCTGGCTCGCTAGCTACGGCCTACTCTGATATCAAATTCCAACTACCAAGGGATCTTTTACGTGAAGCCCTGTCCTGCATCACTTATGAACGATCTCGGCCAATGCAAGGATTGAACATGCAACCTCTTACCCACTGATTTTCTGGCATGGTTCCATGTCAGTGATGAAGTGTAGTCGTTTGGATGGTACGAAAAACCGAGGTCCTGTGAACAATTGACGTTCACGTAAAAGATCCCTTGGTAGTTGGAATTTGATATCAGAGTAGGCCGTAGCCCTGTTGCCTGGGCAAAATGTCCCTCATAGCACACTGTATGGCGTATGCCTGTCTTCATTTGCCCAGTTTAGAAGCAGAACAGTAGGACGTTAAACCCCACTTCATTTCATTAGACAGTCCTGCTTGAGAATAGACACTAAGCTAAACGGGCGTTTTAAGTCCTAAATCGACGGTTTTAGTCTAAAACTTTGTTGAGTATTTTTTGTCTCGTTAAATTCACCTTATAATAATAATAATAATTTATTTACAACTTTAAGGCATTTGCCTATAGTACAATCACATATATTTGATAATGATACAATATAAATACAATCATTAAGTCTTGGCTTTTGACTAGTTCATATACAATATAATAATCAAGAAAATATAATAGTGTACAATTATATCACCTTATGTTTGACACAATATAGCCCGGTTGGAGCTGACGTGCAATAAAACAACATTTCATTTCATTTTATTTGTTGAGTATTTATTCTGCTTCCATTTAATAAAACTGAAAATGAGTGTATGACAGATAACGGAGTATGGCGGCCATTTAGGGCAGAGATATATTCTCTGGGAAGGTAGTAGATTGATCTCCCTGTGCAGAATGGTTTGTTAGGTGAAGCTAATTTTAAAAATCCAGTTATAGCTAGAAGCAAACACTTCAGTATATCTCAACAATTTTAGTTACGTTCACATAGGTAGGGGAGACCGGGGCAAGGAGCCTACCCTAAGGGAAAACAACCATAGCGTCTATTATTGTGCACTTATTTTTATTCTGTGTTGATAACTAAGTTCTTCCATTTTAGGAGATTAATATATATTTTCTGAACAGTCCTAATAGCGATAGTTTCGTGTACACATCAATTTATATTTTTTTACGTGATTGGCCTTTTTGCCCCATGGCTGGGGCATAACGCCCTTTCACCAGGGGCAAAAAGCCTATACTAGGCTTATTGCCCCAGACATAAAACAAAAGACAAACATTATATAATTTTCCTTCTAATTTAATTAAAACAACACTGAAATTGATGTTTTAAATTCATCATTTAAAGTTCATCATCTGATTCACAGTTGGGGCAAATGAACTGACGTGTACCGGATGTGCAGAGTTCGTGGGCCCATTTCAAACACACCTGGCACTGAATCCAAACTTCGCCAGGTTTGGTTCTGCTATACGGCTCGCAGCAAATAATACAAGGCCATTCTTCGTCGTCGCTGTCTTCGTCTAGTCGGCCTGTTGTTTTCCCTCTTCCCTTTTTTGGTTTCTTTGGTTGTTTAGAGGTCTTGGTAGTCGGTTTTCGTTTCCTTGTTTCCTTGTCTTTCTCTTTTTCAATCAGAATCTTCTTAAATGGTGAAGATGTGAGCAGGGTAGCTGACTCTGCTTTTCTGGTTCTAGGCCGTTTGTTGGTAATTTTGGGAAGTGGTGATAATTGATTTATAATTTCTCTCATTTCTACTGTTGCAGGTTGTTTGCCAGGGTTGGTACTTGCTGATAGATTGGACAGACAATCATAATGGCCAATGTCCTCGCCTAACGAAGTAAACTGGACAAAGAGTGGGGTGTTCAGCATGTAGTCCTCACCGAAAGAGGATATAATAGATCTGTTCTTGTTAACAATGACAACAGTTCTCTGTAGAAACCGGCTTGCAGCAAGAATCTCTAACTCACCAGGCATTGAGTCAGAGTTTGCCATTGTTTCTATTCTATGGTTGAGAGATGTAAATGTGATGTTATCAGGCAAGTCTGCATTGACATGCTTCTCAAATTCTACAAAAGAAGCCATGTTTGAACGTAAGTAGGCAACAGTGCCAGCTCTTATTTTGTCTGCCTTCTCAGATTCTTGTTTTGCAAGAACATGACTTTCCAAAGAACCATGTTGGTTTCTTTTCGCTCTTTGGAGTTCAACATCTAAATTCGCTGCAATACTTCGGAAGAAACACCGTCCATCACCAACAGTAGGGACCAATGTGGTTGGTATTGTAAGATCTTTGACCTGAGCACTTACTCCAGAGGACTGAGAAAACTCTGAAGGCTGAGGAGCGGACTCTGAAGGCTGAGGAGCGGACTCTGGAGGCTGAGGAGCGGACTCTGAAGGCTGAGGAGCGGACTCCGAAGGCCGAGGAGTGGGCTCTGAAGGCCGAGGAGTGGGCTCTGAAGTCTGAGGAGAGAGCTCTGAAGGCTGAGGAGAGGGCTCTGAAGGCTGAGGAACGGACTCTGAAGTCTTAGGAGTGGGCTCTGAAGGCTGAGGAGGTTGCTCTGAAGGCTGAGGAGTTTGCTCTGAAGGCTGAGGAGCGGACTCTGAAGGAGCAGATCTGGAGGACTGGGGTTCAGATGCTTGTGAGGTCTGTGTTTGAGGTACATTTTCATCTTCTTCGGTCAGTTTTGAACCTGCAAAGTCAGCTTCATTGAAGACACCTGGATCCATTGGCCACAGTCCGCAAAGTTTAAAGCCATTTATGGCCTTTTCTGGTGTAGCAGACGCCAAAAATGCTTTGCAAGAAAGCTCTGCTATCTCGTATATTGAAATGCGACGTCCTGGGTTCGATGCCATCCAGTGGTCAGCGTTCTGGTTGTAGGCATTTTTCAGAGACTTAAAATAGCATCTATCCAGTGGCTGCATCTTGTGGGTACTGTGGGGAGGCAGGGTCAAGAGCTCAATGCCATTATCCCGACAAAACTCCACAGCTTTTAACGTTTTGTGGCTATGGTGACCGTCCAGGATTATAATCTGCTTTGCGTTTTTTGAGGCATTGGTCACAGTTGCAAAATGTTGCAGCCATTTCAGGAATTGCTCCCCGTCACTCCAACCACTTTCTGTTACGTACCCAACAGATCCTGGAGGTGACCCTTTCATCAGAACATCCACCATACGCTTTCTTGGAAACACGTACAAGGGTGGAAGATAGCCCCCTGCTGCATTCATTGCACAAATAAAGGTGACAAGCTCACCTCTTTCAGCGCTTGTTACTTTTCCAACTTGACGAATGCCTTTCTCAGCCATTATCTTTGATGGTTTTTGTACAGTTGTCAAAGCCGTTTCGTCCATATTCCATATTTTCGGACTGTCATAGTCAGCATTTGCAAAAATAGATCTCAAAAGGTAAAAAAATTGATCTACTTTGGGCCTATTGAATCCAACAATTCTGGCCATGCTTGTTGATTGGGGCTGTCTGAGACTTAGGCCGTTTCTCTCTAGAAAACTTTTAAGCCAATCTTCCCCTGCCATCCTGGTTTCTTTATTAAATGGGTGGTCGTATCCAGCCCTCTGTGCCACATCGAAGGCAAGTCGACGGAGGTTTTTGGAGGTGAGCCCAAACATGCGTCGTTCCATCTCTGTTATGTGTTGTTTCAATTCTTTTTCAACTTCCTCGGGAAATATCTGTCGGTGTCGCCCAAACTGCAATCTTCCAGGAGTTTGCACTTTGTGATCTCGATGACGCCGAAGAGTTCGCGCTGGGATCCCATATTCTTTGCTCACTGTGTTGAGCGGTTTCCCTTCATTCAGAAGCTTTAAAGCTAGACTAAGGTTGTTGTTCCCGTAGTTACCTCGGTTACTTTTTCGCTTATAGTTCCTGACCATCCTGAAAACAAAAATAACCAGGCAATTGAGTTATTGAGATCTGCCTTACGAGTTAAATTTTGTAAAGTATAGTTTCAAGATTTAGTTCTGCCATAATTGTAGAAACGAATACAACTACACAACATTTTGATATTCGTGATCATGTATACAGACTTATGGGCATTGTGCAAAATCTACTGTCAAAAAGATATCTCCTGTGGAACCCAGTTTTGGATGATAAATGTATTTTTATTATATTCCACAATTTATTTACTGATTATGACGATTTTAGAATGATTCAGATATCGAATAAAGGTTTATGAAATGCATAATTAAATGTTAAATAAGTATATATTATTTGGGGCAAAACGCCAAGCCGGCGGGGCACGAGGCCTAGGGTGGGCGTTTATCCCAAAACACTGGTAGGCGTTTTGCCCCAAGGCTTATATATTTTGCACACGTCACATAACGTCGCCATCGTTAGTTTGAAGCTGATTTTTCAACTGGCATGATGTATCAGATATTGACCTATCCAGAAAATGTATTGAACTTAGATTGTAAGAAATAGGGAAAGAGTAACAAACGTTTATCCTATTGGCAAAAGTTACACAACATGTGGTAAAAAGCATTGTTGTAGGATTATCAACTTACGTGAGTGACGGTGGTCGTGACCTTTCAAACCTTGACGGCGCATTCGAAGACGAGGCTTCTCAACACCACGTGGATGAAGATATCACGTGACTTAGTTCTATTTTAAGGGTGGGCGTCTTCCCCGGACTGGGCCTCTTGCCCCGGTCTACCCTATGTGTTGGCCGAGCAAGGTTTTAGTGATTTTCGTGACTGGCTTCATCTCGGTTGTGGTGCAGAACCGCCCGGGCGTTCAAATCTGACGAAATACTGAAGCCCCGTACATATATGCTGTGTACGTTATAATAAAATTCAGCAATAAATGTTCTTAACTTGAAGCTTATTTGAATATTAAATTTACTGTCTCAATGTGTTCAACAAGATGTAGCAATTAATGCAAAAGCTTTTTAAAATTTTTGAATCTGACTAAAATTGAATAGTTACTAGTTTTCCAATTCCTCTCACATTTAAGAAACCCCAAAAAATTCCAACAACTTAAAAGTAGAGACTTATATATTCGCAATCGAAATATTAGTTTAAAAATCGGGATTATTGAATTTGATACAACTGAATAAAATGACTGTTGTCGATCTATTTCAATAAACATCAACAAAATAACTAACTATAGCTAGTTGGCTACATCCATCGTGATCCGTATGGCGTATTATTTATATCATGCCTCGAAATCAAATAATAATTTCTTCAATATTACTATTCATATACCTAAAATAGTTTAGCCTACATATAAAGTAATGAAGTGCGTACAGTTGATTTTGTCTACGATATCACCCCAGATGGAAGCGGACGTTAAACTCCAGAAACCAACGAACGAACAGTTGATGGTCACATAAGAAATATACGTATATGGCGCCATTTTGGGTTAGGGGTCAAGGTAAATTACTCTAAATTATTAAATGTAATATCTATTAACGTATTTCAATATTAGGTGGTCTATTTTTGTTGTCGTTTTCCGTATGCTGTCCACACTGATTAAACAATCATTATTAAATATTTTTTTTATTCTTTTATATCTATACGCATTTTTTCTCAACACAGCATGAACCTGGAAGCTAGGTATCCTGGGAATGCAAGATGGCGCGCGGAATGGATTTTTTTCCTAAATTGCATGATAAATGTACAATATACAGTTCTTGGATTACACAAACAGAGAAACAGAAAAGTAGAATATACCAGATAAATGAGTGATGGGATTTGAAAGTAAGTTTTTTCTTATATCCCCAACTGCTGATGTATTACTGAGCTTATACATTCAGTGATGTGAAAAGAACTTCCACGACCACACCACAGCTATATATTTCTGCTGTAAAACTATTTCTATATCCCTATTTATATTTTCTCACCGTAATTCTTATTTATTTTCCGAAAGGAATCATTTGTCACAACATCTGACGAATTTTTTTAACAATCCAATACTATTTCCAAGTAGAAGATTACGATTCATCAACATAATATTTTCTTTCTATTTTTTCGACAAACTGTAAAATGAACTGATTTCTGTAAGTTGTATTTACACATTAAGTAAGTAAAGAAGCCAGATAATCTAACAATTAAAATTAATTACTGATCTATGTATTCCTTTCTCTTGTATCAATCTTTCACATGTAATTTTTAGCGTAAATTAGTCGGATGTGAGAAAGGAATTCCTTAAACCTAATTTCATTTTTATTTTGGAGTATGAAAGTTGCTTTTATTATGTTTTTTGTTATTTTTAGAGATCCTATATATATTTAAGGAAAATTTGAGCATCATTGGTGGAAGTCATGTCGAGGAAGATATAAGAAGGTTGATAAGGGCTTTATATATGGAAGCTAGATGACATCACTGCTTATCATACCAACTTGGGATTGAAACATGCCATTGAACTCAATAACAGTATTAACCGTCTTCATGGTCAAAAGCACATTTATCAGAGCAGTATTAACCGTCTTCAGGGTGGAAAGCACATTATCAGAGCACTCATCTACGAAACTGGCCAGATATTAAAGAAATTAAGACTCTTTAATCATGTACCGAACCAATATATTATATGTATCTATGGTAGCACAAAATACACCAGAATGTAGGCCAAAAGCTTTACTTTACAAGCTGTAAGCCTAAAATATTTTCCGTCTGATCTTGTGACAGTCAATTGTTATATGAATAGTTTGCCTCAAGCAGATATCCTGTCACAGTCGTATATAACAGCTCTTTGGCTTAAACTGAGTTGTTTCATATCAGTGAGTTGAAAATCTACTGCATCAAATAAACGGTAACCTTTTGAATCCCTTACAAATTCTTCAAATTTTTGTGGTAGATCAATCATATCAAAGATATGTTTATAACGAATTCTATCACAAATGTAATATTGGTGTAATTAAGTTTATACCTTATTTTCAATGTTGGGGTATTATATCATAGGAAATATAGCGCTTCCAGCTTGTGGTCCCTCAAGAGGTCACAATTATTATCTGATTTAAAAAAAAAACGTTTGAATATGTCACCGTTACACACCGTATTGATGGTTGAGATCGAAATTCATGAAAATCGTAGTAAAACCCCCAGACAAAATGCCCCCACCACTGGTACGCAAATAGTGTAATCATCTTGTATATATCACGGTTGTGAACCCTCTAGATGTTGATGAAACTTGAAATGCATGTTTATAACCCTCAAAGATCTTGGTTGTTTTCGATATTTGATCGTACCTTCCTCAATTATGGACCGCTTTTTGTTTAGCGTGTTCTCTATCCATCCCTATCCATACTGCTTTACTTTACAAGCTGTAAGCCTAAAATATTTTCCGTCTGATCTTGTGACAGTCAATTGTTTATGAATAGTTTGCCTCAAGCAGATATCCTGTCACAGTCGTATATAACAGCTCTTTGGCTTAAACTGAGTTGTATCATATCAGTGAGTTGAAAATCTACTGCATCAAATAAACGGTAACCTTTTGAATCCCTTACAAATTCTTCAAATTTGTGTGGTAGATCAATCATATCAAAGATATGTTTATAACGAATTCTATCACAAATGTAATATTGGTGTAATTAAGTTTATACCTTATTTTCAATGTTGGGGTATTATATCATAGGAAATATAGCGCTTCCAGCTTGTGGTCCCTCAAGAGGTCACAATTATTATCTGATTTAAAAAAAAAAACGTTTGAATATGTCACCGTTACACACCGTATTGATGGTTGAGTTCGAAATTCATGAATATCGTAGTAAAACCCCCAGACAAAATGCCCCCACCACTGGTACGCAAATAGTGTAATCATCTTGTATATATCACGGTTGTGAACCCTCTAGATGTTGATGAAACTTGAAATGCATGTTTATAACCCTCAAAGATCTTGGTTGTTTTCGATATCTGATCGTACCTTCCTCAATTATGGACCGCTTTTTGTTTAGCGTGTTCTCTATCCATCCCTATCCATACTGCTCTATAGTTTTTTTTTCATTTCGGGGATCACGATGGCTAAGTGGGTAAGATGCTGGCTCGCTAGGCTGAAGGTCTGGTGTAGATCCCTGCATTGGCCGAGAAAGTTCATCCACATTTTTCGGCGTGCTTCCCCCCTTGGTCAGTTATGCAGGGACTGATAAGGACATCTGTCTAGTCCTTCACGCAAAAAATCCCTTGGCATTTGGAGCAGACCGTAGCGCCGTTGCCTGGACAAAATTTTCCCCATAGCGCACTGTATGATAATGCCCGTCTTCATTAGCCCATTTTGAAGCAGAACAGTAGGACGCTAAATCCCATTTCATTTTTTCAGACGTGTTTCAATATTCAGTAGTCCACAAATTTCCTTTCCAAAGTAAGTTTGAAAACCTTATGCAAAGGCGATAGAAGCTATAGCTTTTCTTTTATCAAATTTGGTCAATGTCACAGTTTTCCTTCCAAATATGCGACAGACTGTGGCCATATTTCCACATTTTCAAAGTGCTATAGAGATCTTTTCCTCATAGAGCTGTTTCCTAAATTGTCACTTATTTGGTGCTGTGGATAAACTGTGACAATTTAAATGCCTGTTTTGTATTTTATTACATTATAGATTTATCTTTTAAATAAAGTATAGATACTGGTAGTGTATTTTGATATATAATTATGTAAAGTGTGTAGTTTTTTTACGTTTGGTTACAATTACTTTTAGAGAGAAATTGGGTTTAACATCCATTCGACTCACACTAGGTCATTTGCTTGCACGTAGGGGACTTTAGCAGTGTGATAAAACTGGATGACCTAGAGAAAATCTAGTCAGCAAACGGAACCACGCCACCTGATTCAATGACTTATCTTATAATGCACCGCTTTGAGAGAAAAATGGTTTTTAACGTACAATAGACAGACTTTGGGACTAACCTGCAGTTCAATACAAGTTAAATAATTTGAGGGGGGAGGGGATGGCTGAATTGTTAGCACATGCATGCTGTATCATAAGGCCTGTCATTGAGACCCCTACGTGCCAGCGAATCATTGAAATAAAATTAAACCATATTTAGGCCCGAAATGACCTGGTTTCTGTCGAGTGGATGTTAAACCCCATTTCTCTCTCTCAATACATTGGAGGACCCAGAGAAATTCCCTGTTCACGTCTAGTATCGCAACCAGTCCACTAGGTATCACTGACAGACCTTATGATCTAAAGTTTACGTTAGATTAACGTCATTTCCTGACGTAAAATTATCGTTAAAAAGATGAGCAAAATGATGGTAAACTGATTGACCATTTTTACGTAATCTCAACGTAAAATTGACATCATATTGTTAAATGGGGCAATCTAACATGGGACATCCCCGAAGGTTGATTTCATTTATTTCTGATTTCTCGGCAAGTAGTAACGTGCATATTTTTCTTTAATAATTTTAGGAGAGATTGTTCAGCTTGTTGTTCCGCAATCTAACATGACACATACGCTCAGGTTGACCCATTTTTAAGTAAGAGGGTGTGTGGAGGCAAAGTTAAGGGGCTTACTTGTGTGGAAGCAAATAGTAAAGCGAATGTTTCCTTTTATAATTTTGGAACCTGTTCAGCCTCGTTGTTCCGCAATCTAACATGGGACATACACAAAGTTTGATTTAATTTATTTCTACTGTGTCAGCAAGTAGTAAAGTGAATGTTTTTTTTTTCATTAATAATTAATTTTAAGTTAGACTGTTCAGCTTTGTTATTCCACAATCTAACATAGAAAATACGCTATGGTCAACATTTTTGAGTATATAAGAGGGCTTACCTTCGCACAAGCAAAGTTAAGAGGTTAACCTGTGTGGAAGAAAATTAAAGGGACTTCCCTGTGTGGAGGAAAATTAAATGGGGCTTACCTGTGTGAACGCCAAGTTACAGAACTTACTTGTGTGGGAGCATTTAGATGGAAGCATATTAAAGGGGCTTGCCTATGTGGAAGTGGACGTTAAACCCCACGAACGAACGAACGAACGTGGAAGCAAATTAAGGTGCTTACCGATGTGGAAGCAAATTAAGAAGCTTGCCTGTGCTGGAAGCAAAGTAAGATACTCCAAAATGGGAACAGAATGTATAAAAGTTCAAAGCCTGTATGTACGGAATAATTGACCGGGATTACCGAAAATGGGTTAGGGAAATATGTAGTGGGAGGTAGTGTATTATGGAGAGAAGTGAAGTGTGTTATGGGGTGAAGTGGGATGAGTTGGTATTGAATGTTAATACAGTTAGTATTGTTGCCATTGTTTTAGTTTTGATATTCGTAAACGGATTCCAGAGCAGAAGCACTGTGCCTACAATACTTACAGCTACAGGCAAGACGGTAATTCAGAAGAAAGTATACTGTCCGACCACATACGACAGAATTAAACCAATTTGTTAGCAAATCCGAAATTGACATAATATGCATACAGGAAAAGCAGAAGGAGCCAAAACTAACTGGCTACACATGTTTGCGAAAAGATCGGCCTAAATTTACAAAGGTCGGGGGAGGGTGTCTGAAAGGGTTGCAATATTGACAACTTAATCAGTCGCCAAAACATATCACGTTCTCTACGTATTACCCAATAATCAACTAATTTTACTGAATAAAGTCATTTATTTTGTTGTTTGTTATTTATAAGTGCGATCGCCCTAAATTGGCGATAGTCTAGATCTGCTTATTGACGTAAAGAAAATTATACTCATATCAAACACTCATATTATACTAAATATCAATTCTTTCTCTGTCCCTAACATTACATAATGTCATGTGGGCGATTTAACCATCGCATTTCTACATCCCGAAATTATACTAAGTCGTGTGGACGAGTCAACCAATGTCGCGTGAACGACTCCACCAACGAGTGTGGACGATTTTGCTCGTGGACGACTTGACTGGCATTCCTTCCAATTATGACTGCTGGAGATATATATCTTGATTAAATATCCCAAGAAAACTATTGATAAAAATGTTGCAAGCACCAATCAATTAAGTGATATTAGTATTATAATTCAATTGGAAATAGGCCAAAACTTATACAATATTATAAATGAGCCGATCAGTCGTGACGAAGACATAACCCAATTCTAAAACAAGACTGTTGATGCGATGATGTATATCAATGCCAAGCACAAAACAAATTAACCATTATTTTAAATAAAAATAGGTTGCCAGGCAACGAAACATTCGCCCGCGGCAGCTAAATCGTCCGGACAGTCAACAAGAGTTGTCACATATTAAGTACTTATCAGAAAATCATTAGAATTTGTTTGGTTTTTATAAAGTTCTGGTCCATGCTAACGTTTAGTATACGAAACATTTAATATTATGGATTTAGCTGTTCAATTATCGATTTTCAAGAAATTCAAACTCAACCATGATTAATGTTTAACGGGGATATAGTCAAATGGGTTTTTTTTTAATTTGGTATACAATTGTGACCTCCATAGGGTCCACAAGATAAAAAACATGATTTTTCGTACAATCAGTTATGAACATGCATTTCAGGTTTCATCAAAATCGGATTTAAATTGTGACCTCTACAGGGTCCACAACCTTGATATACCATATTTTTACAACATTGGCGGAAAAGTGGCGGTCATTTTGTTCAGCAAGTTTGGTCCGATGTTCATGAAATTCAAATCGAACATTCGTTACAGTGTAACGGTGATGTAATCAAACGTTTTTTTTTTTAAATCAGCTAATAATTGTGACCCCCAGACGGACCACAAGATAATAAATGCGATTTTTCGTACAATCAGAGACCATAATTCAGGAAGTTACAATCCGATATGCGCCAATATAGAAAGGAACCAAGATCTTTAGGTTATAAACGTGTATTTCAAGTTTCATCAAAGAATTAAAATTGTGACCTCTAAAGGCTCCACAACCTTGATATACCATATTTTTACACGATTCGCATACAAATGGCGGCCATTTTATTGGTCAATTTTGGTCCGATTTTGACGAAATTCGACCTCAACCTAGATTACCCTGTAACGGTGATATAATGAAACGTCTTTTTAAATCAGGTAATAATTGTGACCTCCACAGGGACCACAAGCTAATAAAGGCGATTTTTCGTACAATCAGGGGCCGCAATTTAGGAAATTACAATCCGATATGCGCAAATATGGAATGGAACCAAGATCTTTAGGTTATAAACATGTATTTCAAGTTTTATTAAAATCGATTTAAAATTGTGACCTCTATAGGGTCCACAACATATTTTCGCACTATTCGCGTACAAACGGTGGCCATTTTGTCCGTCAATTTTGGTCCGATTTTCACGAAATTCGAACTTAACCTTCATTACCATGTAACGGTGATATAATCAAACGTTTTTTTAATTTGGATAATAATTTTGACCTCCAGAGGGACCACAATCTAAAAAGGGTGATTTTTCGTACAATCAGGGTCCATAATTCAGGAAGTTAAAATCTGATGGGGGCAAATATCGAAAGGAACCAAGATCTTTTGGGTTATAAACATACATGTCAAGTTTCATCAAAATCGGTACAAAAATGTGAGCTAAAAACAAGATTTTTCGTACAATCAGGGGCCATAATCCATGAAGTTTCGATCTGATACATGCCAATATCGAAAGCAGTTGAGATCTTATGGGGATAAACCTATATTTTAAAAGTTTCGTCGAATTCGGATAAGAATTGTGACCTGTAGAGAGTCCACCAACAAATTGTGGACAGACTTCCGGACGGACGGACAGGGGCGACGGGCCTTCTTTTAAAGTTAATTAGGTAATCTGATGTAAAATCAGATCTTTATAATTTATCAAAATGCCTTATGTAATTTCGCACTATAATAGATAATTAAAAAGGAATTTATTCGAAGTTTCAAATTACTTCATATAGCCGTAAAAAGAATAACACGCTCGAGTAGTATTCCTAACGTTTTCACGTTAATAAACAAAGTCTCCATTATCCATTTTTAAGTTAAATTATTAAATGGCGATCGTTATTCAATGCTTTCAAAATCACAACCATCCCATGGTGCGAAGAGTTGATTATAAGTTTACCATGTGAATATATGGTTAAATAATAAATTAGATAACATTTGAGGTTAATGCTTATGAACAGGACCAATAAAATGGTTGGCGTAAAGTGCTATCAAACAGTAGAGTTCACAGTGCTGACACATTGGTCACAAGTGATCGCTAATATTTAACACTTATGGTTGTGTAAACAATCATTAGCGTTACTCCTGCTAACGATATGTCCAGATTGGTACCAGCAAAGACTTCCCCAAACCAGTTTTTTCGATATTTGCATAATATTATAATCTAAAAGTAGTTCGGATAATAGTCTCGGACAACCAGATATGTATTCGTAAACGAGCGAAGGAAATATATGTCCTAATAACAGAAACTAATGGATAAGCCTTTAAATATCCAAAGGCAGGCAGATTTGATAATATATGGAAGGCCGATTGGCTCGTAATTCTTACATCGTATAATAAGTTGTTCTGAACCACGCTCTTCGCCATGCTTGTAAACAATGAAACAAACAATCACGTGGCCAATATAAGCACTGTATAATCATTAACAAACTAATTTAACAAAACATTTGTATACGTTGAGCAAATTGTTTAGGAGCAATTTATACCCCCACTGGGCACCGAAAGGAGCACTAATTTAGACATGTGTATGCATATTGACCATGTTAAAAAGCACAAGGCCATTAACACGAGCTTTATAGATACTTATATGTTCATTTGATATGAAAAAAAATACACTTATTGATTGTAGAGAGAGATATTTACATTGAGCAACTTTTTGATAATGTATAATATATAATAGATATCACATTATGTTATTTACATACATATATTTACATCAATTAACTTTAACAATAAACACCTATAATACAATTATAACAATCGCAATAGTCAATAACTCACCAATAGCGGAATGTTGCTCAATTCAAATAAATTCAAATAATGAGCAGACTGTTTTTGCTAAAAGGTCTTATAAATGAAAATTTGAGCAAAAAGAAACAAACAAAACAATCAATATTATAATTCGACACCCGATATGTTTATTTACAACATACTCGGTACTAATTGACAATTTATAGGTCACAAAGGGATAGAGCTAAGTGTAAAATATCCATTTGTTTTGACATTATGTGTTTTTCCCCATTCACTACAACAAAACGTGCTTGCGTAAACTGAATACCGCCGTAGATAAAAATGAGTTATTGTTCAAAACTCGACAGACGGTTAAAACAAACGAATTAAGATGGCGACAACTTGTCTACGATATCACCCTTGGTGGAAGTGGACGTAAAACTGCGGGATTAATCGACTTCATTATTTTTGGATCGGCGTGTTTTTTCATTTTTCATTAAGATAATTATTATTGTATACATAGTAAAATGATAATTATTAAACGTTAACATGATAATTGTTTAAAAATAGCATGCTAATTATTAAACGTTAACATGATGATTGTTTAAAAATAGCATGATAATTATTAAACGTTAACATGATAATTATTAAACACTAACATGGTAATTAATTACTTAACAATAGCATGATAATTATTAAATCTTAACATGATAATTATTGAAGATGCATCATGTAAGGTCTCGTTCAATATTGTTTAAAAATTGGTAATGACAAAGCCTGGATTGCGAAGGTTTAGAGAGTTGTCGTGTTAATCTCGTACATAAGGTATCTTTAAATGTTGATAATATAATTGTTAAATGATAATATTGTAATAGCTGAACATTGAATATTAATAGGGTTCATCCTCAGATTTAAAAAAAACCTCATGAAACACTGTTTCCTATTTCGTGTTGATGAGGTTTTAAAGCCCCAATAACACTCTTGTTGTAACTGAAAAATATGTCCCAATCTTCATTCTGGTCAAGAAATCGTATTATTTTAGAATATTCCAATTAAATGATGATATAAATTTCATCTTAACACACCTAATTTAAAAAATTGGAAAAATTCAACCAATTGATTTGAAAAGTCTAACGTAAACCTTTTCAAATGTGACTTGAATTTTGAAATATTTTCGAACCCTCTGGACAAATAAAATAGGTTGTAATGGATAATTTACACAACAGGTAGGACATTTAAACATCTAGTACTTGGAATAAGGGTATTATTTATTTTCTGGAGCTACCAAGCCAGCAAGAATGTTATTGTCCCTTTAAAGAGAAATGTGCGCAACTCTGGAACGGAAGATCATAGAATGCCGAAGTTTACCCTCTCATGATTCCAATGCTATTCACCAAATTTGAAACTGACCGCGTTCAAAAGAAAACATAATAAACGGACGGTCGGGACCGACCTACACATAGGGTGACGGCATATAAAAAGCACACTGAAATATGGGCGTATAAAATATTTCAGTGGGCGCAACAATTGTTTCGGGTCGTTTGTCTTCCCAGATGGAGAGTGAGTATCATTTATTCATTTTACATGTATACACAAATATGGCCAACGAAGACAAACTTTGACTTTCCACATCTGCTGATTACAAGACTAATTTAATAAAAGTATTACATTGTTTTGGAATATCGTTAATAAACAAAAAATAGCCGACTTCAGATCATTAACAGTGACAATTTGTAAATCAAGTTTGAGAAAATATTGTTCGAGACACGATCATTCATACATATAGACCCTTGAACTAAATTTAATATTAGTATTAGGGTGCAGTATGGAAAACAAACTAATTGTTTTGCATCCGCTCGACGCCACCTACATCTTTGTTTCGTTCGCCTACCTTGCATAGAGATCTAAAAACACTCTTATGGACTACGTTTTTTTGACCTAATGACTTCCAGCTGTGCAATTGTTACTTGAATTTTTACGGTTTAAGAGCAAGAACGCTGGATAATAATAAACAACCCAATACGCCCGTTCCATTAACATATTGTTAGACCTTGTTGTAGCTTGAAAGTAAACGGCATAGATGAAATGGCAAAGAACTGACATGAAAACAATGTCTAATTCCAATTAAACTAACTAGCTCTTATAGCAGAGCACAGTAATCTAGTCGTTAGACACAAATGTCAAATACAATACATTTGACTATCGTCCTAAACATGAGTAGACCCTAATTTGAAATACGTCATTAATTGTGAAACAACCCTTTTGTAACTTAGTGTATATAAACATATTTCACTTCTCACATTAAAAAAAGAAAATTGGATGAACTTGAGTCATTCTTTCTCGGATATAACACATCCATTGGGTTACTGGCCATTGTTTCTCAAGTAACGATCATGTTATATAGGTAAAAATTTCCCGCGGGAGAGAGAGAGAAAGAGGGGGAGGGGGTTGGGGAGAGAGAGCATTTCACCGGCGTTGTCAAAGTAGCACTTTTGATGAAATCCGTAAATCGTATTGCCGTCACTTGTCACTTGTTGATGTCGCTGAGTTTCTTTTCTCCCAAATATCATCCACTGAATGAAGGCAGATTGTTTCCGTTTCCTTCTCCGCCAAGTTTTCTGACTGAAAAAGGCCACTGAATCTTCGCTGTTGCGGGCTCGTAATTTGTTCGGCACAACATGGTGGCGGTTTACAGTAAATCTGTTTGAAGACTTGTCGGAATGATTTTCCGAAAAGAAGATAAATGACACAATTCGTTGAGAAGTTAACATAATAAAGTAGTTCAAATATTCGCTGTAATTTGAATTCCTCCACGGGGTTTATGTCCTTATTGAGGAACTGCAGTATCAAAAGTCTTAGTCGGATCGCGTGACTCGGGGTGTGGAATAAGATGAATACTGTAGAAACGGCAAACAGCATTTTCGTGATTCTTCCGTGTGGCGATTTATTTAGAAACGATCGTCTTGGATGGCGCCCCAGGCGTCGTAATCTTATCTGTCTTTTAAAAGCTTCGTAAACGTGACACAAAATGGCGACAACAAGGAAGATGATGAGCACTGAAGGTAAAGCTAATGTGAGCACGGTGTCCGCGTAGGTGAGGCCTTGATTAACTACGTTATATTTCGCGAGTAGTGAGCACTGCCCGGCTGTTCCGTTATTGAGAACAATTCCGGTTGTCCATAATGGGAAGTGGTAAACAAAAATAGATATGATAACTAAAATAAGAATAGCAGTCTTGGCTTTTTCAGGCGTACATAATTGCGACACCCGACCAGGACAGGACACTCTGATATAATTTTCAGCCGTGATGAACACAACAAACCAAACGGATAAAAATCCACAAATGTAAGTCACAAAGATGATAATCTGACAAAATCCATGTAAATGGAAGGCAGGCACGTCGACTCGATCTAACCACACGAGAAATAAACTAATTAAGAACATCGTATCTGAGAGGCATTTTGCCGCCAGGTACAGACAGCACGATTTGTCTCTCAAAGTTCTGGCCAGGAATGTGCATGCTGCAAGAATGTTTCCCGTCGATCCGAGGAAACACACCACTGGGATAAGAAATTTTTGAATTGAGCGGATTGATACGTATACCACATCTCTGTCCAGGGAATACTGAAAGGTGTTGTTAGCCGCCATTGTTATAATGGAGGTAGTGTTATGTTGAGCAACTAAACCAAGAATAATATATTTTAAATTCTTATATAAATCCGATAAAAAATAATATCTTAATGACAGTTTCTGTTCCAGTAACACAGACTGTGGTTCATTGAGCTCGTGATAATACAGTCATAGACAAAATGCACCGATATTTTGCCCAGAATATCCCTGAATTCAGAACTACCCCCACACACACAAGGTTGATTCCATTTAAAATATACAAAAACATGAGTACCAATGTTCAGGATTGAATAGATTAAAAATAATCGTCGTCACAGATGGAGAATACTTCACTTCAATTTAGTTTCGTAAAAGTACAGACTCGCGTTTTTTACACTGCAAACAGATCACAGCCACGTCATGCCACTTACACATTTAGCAATATCTTCTTTCACAGATTAAAGCAACTCGGGTACCTGTAAAACATAAAAGAAATACAATTTCTAAATGTTATTTAATCCATTAACAAAATAAACTGTTTTCTGTAACATCAATCCTACCAGGATTAAAACATTATAGAAAAATGTAATCAGTAGCCGGGAGTACAACACGAATATATGGAAATAAAAGCATCCCATGGCTTGATACTACATGACTACAGCTAAAAATAATTCTACTTGGTAGAAGTTCAATTTGAGCAACTCCTTACAAAGTTGTTAAATACAAATTGTCCACTGAGACCACAATAAAACACAAATTGTACACTGGAGGTGAACAACGCAATTCTTTATTAAAGCTATGGTACTTTATATTCAACTTTTCCGAACCTAAATTTGGTAACTGCCTCAAATTATTAAAGCAACATCAAATAATGCTTTACCATCAACCCATTTTGTCTCGTGTATGCATAATCCGATAGAAAATTAAGATATAAAAATCTTATATTAAACAGTGATGCTACTCAGTGTTTAACTCTTACACGAACATAAGCTATGCTGGGTTTATTCTACATCATACATTATAGGAATTCCCGGGGGACGTCTCGAACTTCATAATTTATCTAATCATGTATGACTGTAAGTTAAGATAAGTTAAATGGTTGTCGCTCCACATTAATCCCAACATATAGTACCACCGAAACACTGTAAAATTATATAGTGTCAGACTGGTGTTGATAACGCGTCAAATTGAGATTCAGATGACAGTCTTCTCGCCCGTGATAAGGTTCTTTCCACATTTTACCATAAATTTCCGTATCCGGTAATTTTTGGTGCGTTTGAGTTTATATTTGGACATGTTGTAGGCGATAAGGTTTACATTCTGGCAAATTTAGATTAAGATTGGGGGCTAGATAATTTTGGCATACTACAGCCTACTTTAGTGTTTCAATGAGTTACTGATTTCCCAGTGTATGATAAATCACGCCAATTCTACTACGTCCTATATTCTCATTTATCGGGTCCAAAAGTAGGAAATGGAAAAACTAATTGCATTGATATACACATTAAGAACAGTCGACAAGGGTGATTTTAACAACGATTTTATTAGTGTAGTATATAGAAGATATGGCCAGCCCTTGTAAAAAACAATGACACTTCATCTCCTCGTTGAGATTTCGTACTTTATCTCAAACACAGGATGTAGGAAACCAATAAGCTATCTCGTCGCTCTATACACACATACAATTTTTAAATAGTAGATTATTTATGTAGATTATTTATTATCTGGCACTAATATAGAACCCGAATACAATTTCATATTTAATTTTATACGCCTACATAGAAATGTGGTCGTAAATTGCCGTTACCCCCGTCAGTGAACACTCTACAGCCAACATGTATCATATGATTTTTTTTTTGTAAAATTCATATCTGTTGTTTACATTGGCGAGATGAATAAGTCTGTTTTTAATTTCTGTTAATTTATTTGGAGTTATAACCCTTGTTTCACTTTGTGATACTTTGTAAACGCTCTAACGACAAGAGGGAGAGAATGGGGGTTTAAATGATGTATATACATTTCATATAGATCGGATGATAACTTTTGTCGTTAGGTTGGACAGGCGGCCATACTCCTTGTTTTCTTCCAGTCCTCCCGTTTCCTTCTACTGCTAAAGACCCCTAAGCGCAAGCGAATTATTGAAATAAAATCAAACCATATGTTAGTCCCGAAATGACCTAGTTTGTGTCGAGTGAACGTTAAACCCCATATCTCCCCTTGGTCGCCATTTTGGAATAAATATAGGTTCGATTGAATTGGAAACAAAAACAACATTTATAAACATATTGACGGTGGAAAAGATGCGAATACAAAACCCGATGAGGAACTACTAGTGGCTAATGAAAATGATGAAGACAATCTTTTCCGATAATTCTGATAGTGAACCGTGAAGATTTTTGGTATGGTCAGGGAAGGATTGATCGACTGTGTTAAGTGAACTGTGCACAAAAATACTTTACAGGGGTACTCCTGGGCTATATAAATACTGTGTGGAGAAAATAATCGACATGTAAATTAAAGTAAAATACTGGAAATTATCTTAGACATGGATAACCTATCTATAATGTTGGTAAGTACACTGTTTGGTGCTGAATGCTACAAACTGTACCATAAAACATTTTAATTGTCAAAAGAATAAAAGGTTATTTCTGTGTTCTTTGTATTATTTCGATCATCAACGTCATTAACGGTTGATATGAACCGGATATATCAACCTATGATGACGACATGATATCAAAGAAAAAACCACCGTCAGTTGCATATGGTTCGATTTTATCCCAACAAAAACAATTTATCACTCAATAACAAATTTGACAGTAGATATCGCTCGTGTGATAAATTACATAATTTACTGCGATATCTCCCAGGAGATATTGCTTTACACAAATTTGATTGGTCAAATCAAAAGGAACTACTTTCTTTTATTTTAAAGACACCACTTATTTTAAATAGACAGCCCACGAGCTAACAGTTCCAATTTTTAGTACTCCCAGGGGCAATAATCCTGGACGTTGCTGTCCGGTATGCACTAATATCGACAGGAATCAATATGCTTAGGATATAAACATAGATTTTTTGTATAAATAGGGGAAATGTTCCATAGTCCTAATATCGAAATGAATAGGGATCTTGGCGATTGTAACATATTTTAAGTTTCGTCAAAATCGGAAAAATATTGTGACATACAGTGTCCGGGGCGTATGAAAATTGGCTAATTCTAATAATTATTCGAAATTCGTCGGTATATCATTGAATGTCATTGCAATAGAATTCGAATCTAAAATTGTGGTGTAAATCTATTAGATTACTATATAGTTTGACAAGTGCTGTACAAATGAAGAAATGCTGATTGAAATTAATATTATTTTCCGCTTCCCTACGAATATAACCAAATATTATGTACATCACCTGCCAAATCACCAGTACCGGATCTAGGGGGGGGGGGGCAAAGTGGAACAAATGTCCCCCCCCCCACATTTAGGCCCCCTCAACATTTAGGGACCCCCCACAATTCTGGGTCACCTAAAATAATGTCACTAAAATAAAGTAAATGAAAATATAAGAGAAAGAGTCTGGAAATCGCTGCGTAAACAGTCTCAGAGGCACTGAAATTAATCCTAATTTTAAACTAGACCTGCATGCAGGAATGACTGGTTTCACTGGTGCCACGTTACCTTTGATCTTGTGTCACTTTCGGTGCTATGTTATGTTACTATTGAACATATGTCACTTCCGGTACCAATTTAACCAATAAACGAGTTTCCACATAAGCATTGCACATATCAAATAAAAAGGACGCAGAATCAACCAAATCCAGCAACATCAATTCATTTTATATATAATATGTTACTTGTAAGTGACCCTGGCACAATGACATTACTTCCGGTGATAATGAAAATGTTCAACTAGTTTTATGAAATCAGAAATGGCATAAGACATGATGAAAATTGTATGTCAATCAAATAATAATTGCCACTTTTAAAGGCCAAAAACCCTTCAAAAGTGACTTGTAGAAAATCGTCTATTTCTCGGTAACCGTACAAGTAAGAAACCGTTTTTTGGTATTTATATGATCGTATGGGTTCAATATATTTGTTGATTGGAATCAAATATCGTAATTTTAAAAACATTACAAATCGGACTCATTTGAATAAAATATCTGTTTTGAAGGCTAAAAATTCAGTGTTTGCCAAAATGACATCACTTCCGGTGATACTGAAATTTTTAAATTAGTTTTATAAAATCATAAATGGCTTAAGACATCATATGGTGAAAATTTTATGAAAATCAAATAATGACTGACATTTAAATAGACCAAAAACCTTGAAAAGTGACTTATGGAAAATTGTTCATTTCTCTGCAACCATGTACAAGTTAGAAACCATTTCGTGGTATCTATATGATCTTATGGGTTCATTCTATTTGTTGATTGGAACCAAATTCTATAATTTTAAAATATTACAAATAATACTCATTTGAATAAAAAATGTATTTTTAAGGCTAAAAATTCAGTTATTGCCTAAATGACGTCACTTCCGGTGACATTGAAAGTGTCCAAATTGTTTGGCATAGTCGACTGTGGCAATAGGCATCAAATAGTGAAAGAAAATTGAAAATCGAATAATAATTGATTCCTTTACAGCAAAAATATCGTGAAAAGTGACTCATGCAAAATTGCCCATTTCTCGGCAACTGCTCATATTACAAACTAATTTTCACATACATTCTCTTCTTATGGATTATTGCTACAAGTTTATGAAAATATCGAAAAAAAATTTTAATATATGAAGACACTGGATGGGTTGTAAATAGCTTATTTTTACCCTTTTTTTCCCTTTAAATCGAAATGGCCCGAAAACGAAATTAAGAAAACTGAGTCTGAGATTTTGTGCACCTTTACAGGGCGCATCTTTAGGGTATTGTAAAAAATGACATTTGGTGTCAAAAAGTGGTTCTGAGCTGCCAAAATCTGTCAAAATAGTAGTTTTTGATGAATTTACGCCACTTCCGGTGCTGACAGGAAACTACACCCGTCACAAAAAAAATGACATTTTGGACTATGCAGCATATGAACTTTATTTTGTACAAATCCAATAATAAATAATTAATCTAGAACTGAATTAGCCAATGACAGCCAAGGAAAATTACGGAGACAAAAAATGTTGACATTTTTAGTCAAATCAGACGACTCTTTAACCCTGGGTAAAATGTCATATAAAAATATTCATAAATAAAAAAGTTTCTTGTAAAATTTTAAATTTTCTAAATTTGGCGCTTAATATCTTCGAAGATTCGTCAACAATAAAAAATGAAAAATAAGGCATCTATGTGCCTTGTCTCCGGCTATGTCAAAATGCACCATATTTTAAAATCCGATGAATATTGTCCCCCGCCTTTCGAAGAAAGTTGGGGGACTATTAAAATGGGTTCGTCCGTCCGTCTGTCTGTCTGCCCGTCTGTCCGTCACACTTTTTGGGACACAATAACTCTCTTCCTAATTGAGCTAGAATGTTCAAACTTGGTGTATGTGTTTATTAGGTCAATGCTTTGATGGAGTTCAAAGATGAGCATTTTCCGCTTAGGGTAAGCAGAGATAAGCAATTTGATTGGTTGATGCTTTGGGACACGATAACTTTAGTTCTAATTAAGTGAGAGTGATGAAACTTAGTGTATAGTTTCATTACAGTAATACCTTGACTAAGTTCGATAATGAGCATTTTCCGCTCAAGGTAAGCAGAGCGATACGCAATTTGATTGGTCGAGAGTAGTCGAGACTTTGGAACACAATAACTCTCCTTCTAATTGAGTTAAAATGTTCAAACTTGGTGTATATGCTTATTAGGTCAATGCCTTAATGGAGTTCGAAGATGAGCATTTTCCGCTTAGGGTAAGCAGAGATAAGCAATTTGATTGGTTGATACTTTGGGACAAGATAACTTAGGTTCATCTTGATTGATGATTTTTATGCCAATACAATGACTGCATTCTCATTTAGTAATCGATTCGACAGTAACAGTGTATAGAAACGATTGACTTGGACACGAGGACCCTTTCCCTTGGCCAGAGGGGCCCTTTTGTCTGCCTTTAGGGTCCCCCTAACTAGGGTACATTTTCATTTTTCTCGTCGGTTTTAGCATTTTTCTTTATAAAACACTTTTGGATGACACTTCGTGTACAGTTTGATTGCTCAATACATTGAAAAAAATAAATGTGCGATTAATTAATATGTGTCTTCTATTTATTTTGGGATTTCGGCGGGGGACATCAGCCTCACTGTTGGCTTGTTGTTAATGTTACGGCAATATTTCAAAAAACGACATCTTCGGTGATTTCGGACATTTCGCATTGTCGCAGAATGTTGGAAATAGCTTTAATATCTAGGTAACACCCACTTTCCCAGTAAAACTGAAGAAATTGGATCAATCTGACAAGTAGATTCTGAGATATGATCAAATTGGAAGAATAATAATCATGATAAGAAGAAGAATAATCCGAACAAAAACAATTGTGTTTCACACAAGCTACGTAGTGTGAAACCCTAAAAAATTCCTGAAGGAAAACACCCTAGGCACTCAAGGGACGGGATACATACTAGTAAGATCCGTAGTCAGTACGAACAATTTGAACAAACAACAATGGGGCTCCCACACAGTTGGTATGTCCCGGACCCCCTACAAAGGTTAATCCGGCAGTGCAAATCACACGTCTTAAAAATAAAACGCTACTTCGTTTTACTGTGAACTATGGAAAGTTGTTACATATCAGGGGTTTAATAATGTGCACAGATCATCACAACGATTTCGCCATTCAGTTTAATGATAATGCTCGTCGCTTAGATCGACCCATAACTTTCCCCTAACAACTCCTTACTCAAAAGCAGCGTAGTGTGCCTATCATAGAAACTTCCGCACTGGAAGTAGCATGTAACTGTCCGCACTACATTTCAACCTAACCAGAGAGGGATCTATTCAAAATATTCTACATATGGTTTCATTATTATTGATGACATTGTCGCATTTATTCTTTTAGTGGAGATGATTAGAATGGGTTCTAGTTGCTATCTGATGATGACTTTCGCCTCAAGAGAACCGACGTCAACAGCGGAAGGACGGATGGAGGTATGGGCCATATACGACCTTTTCATTGCGCGTCTGTAAAATGCGTACACGTACACTTTATTCTGAGTTGCAGTACCAAATTCCTTTCGTTTCACTTTCCACCGGAAAACACTTGTACCAATATTCTACAATTTTATTATATTGACAATTTCTTGTCTTTTTCCCCACTAATACCAAAATTAAACGTGGACATAAGTGCAATGATAGCAACTTCTGTATTAGGACTACACAAAACAAGGTGTTTACAATTTTTACTAGCGTTAAATTAAAAGGAGTAACGGCTTATTGGTAATTAAATCATATTTTAACGCATGGCGGTTCAATAAATTGCGACACTATTTGTTTGGTGTTGATGGCTACACAGGGGCTGTTCCGAGGCTGAATTTAAGGTATATTGGCAGCTCGGGCCGGGGATCGACATAGGTTGACAATAGTTTCCGGTTCGTGATTTATACTACTTTTAGTTAACCGCAATTTATCCATGACAAATATAAATTTCAAAATCAATGTCTAATCTGTCAGAAATAGCGGTTGTTGAACATTGTAAAAGGAACCCGACAACCCTTACTTTGCTATGCTCCCTGGTGAAAGAAATTTCCTTTAGTGTTGTTGAATGAGGTGGTGGGGGATAGGGATATTTTCTGTCACTTTAGTGTGATTGTTTCTGTGCCACCTGATGATTTTCGTTTGTGATCAATTAGGAGATAAAAACTTCCTGCTTCGTATTTATAGAAGGTTTATCCTCCATTTAACCATGCCCGAATCATAACGAGACGCGACTAAGTATAACTGTCTAATGGGGAGAGTCTTCACTGTGCTTCCCACAAAAGTTCGTCCTTGTATACAATGTGAAGTAAAAGCATATTTGCCTGCCTCGTCTGGAAGTTCCAGATCAAAATATTAAACCGTCATTTATGTATACAGTATGGAGAGCAAGCTATTATTTAAATTGTCTGAAAGTTTCAGTCCAAAATATTTAACCGTTTCAAATTGAGCGCGAAACATTATCTTTTGTTTGACCTTATCAATGAGAGTTTCTGAGGCGTTGGTAAACTGAACCAACATATAAAATTTAAACATAACATACAGGATCCAGTCAAATGTCAAATAGCTATTTATGGTTTGTTTATCTTACAGATACTACAAGCAGATATTCCCAACTGTGGATTTTAATTGAAACATTAACATCGTACATTGGGATTTTACGAAAATTCTGTATTATCATTGCCCCCGTAACAATGTAAAAAATCAAAACAAAATGGCTTCTTAGGTGGTTGATACGATACATCTGCTCTTTAAATTGATCGTTGCGTTTGGGTTTAATTTTATTTTTCTTAATCTTGGTGTGTATATTTTGTTTGGACCGACAGAGAAGAAGAAGGGGGGTGGGTATTCAACGTAAAGATAAACGGTTCTTTTTAAACGGTTAATTGTTGCTTTTGTAAGATTAAAGGAGGATTGATACTTGAATCTCCGTCTTTGTACCACACGCAAAGTTATTTCTTAAAAACAAAATCAATATTGCTGCCAGTTATATAAATTAGTTAGAAATGTACCTGATTATCACCCGAAGGACTGTTGTTTTATAAATGTTATATTTTAAATAATGGATGTCGAAGAAAACTTAAAAAAATAAATAATCAACTTCATAAATCTTATAATTAAACAAGTACGCTAGTACTATATAGACCAGAAACCGAGTTGCATTATTACCGCCATCTTTGAATTGTGACGTCATATAACAACTCGAATGCTATCAATCAGCGCGCAGTTGTCTAAGGACCAATCTTGCCAAGTTTGGGCGTTCTTGAATTAACGGGGCGATGTGTGTAGATGGACTAATTCCTGCTCTCCAATTCATGAACGCCTTGGTTAAACCAAGTTTGACATCCAATCACTAAATCTTTTGTTACCCTCAACCTACCTTCTGATGATATCGAGTATAACTACATTGCTTTACTTCTTATTCAAATCACGTTATTAAGCCAATCCATGGGAAAATTATATGCTATTGTTATATACATAAAAAAAACTACGATATCATAGAAAAAAATGAACGTAAGGCCAGTCCCGAATTGTAAATTATATCACCTTGAATCAACGAACCCGTTAAACATTACCTAACACGTAGTTGCAACTCATGCCACAACCCCCCCCCCCCCACACACACACACACACACACACTTTACTACATACGATATACTGGTAGTGGCCTGTATAATTTTTTATATGCCCAAATTTTTATGTGGACGTAAATGTTGGTCTGTTCGTTCGGACGTCTCTACAATTTGTGGAGTTCATAATTTTTATTATACGCCCACATTTTCATTGGATGAATTATAGCTTCGCTCAAGTTTGTCCGTCCGGACGTCCGTCCACAATTTGTTTGTGGACACTCTACATGTCCCAATTTTTATCCGATATCAACGAAACTTGAAATATAGGTTCCTTTCGATATTGTCATGTATCAAATCATAACTTCGTGGATAATCGCATATTTAGCTTGCGGACACCCTAGTTTATAACCCAAAGATATTGGTTCGTTTCGATATTTGCGCATATCGGATCGTCACTTCCTGAATTATGGCCCCTGATTGTACAAAAATCCCGTTTTTGGCCTGTGGTCCCTCCAGAGGTCAAATTTTTATCCGATTTAGGATATCCCCTTTACACTGTAATGAAGGTTGAGTTCGAAGAATTTCGTAAAAAATCGGACCACAACTACCTGACAAAATGGCCGTGAAAATCGAACAACTACCTGACAAAATGGCCGCCGTTTGTACGCGAAATGTGTAGAAATATGGTATATCAAGGTTGTGGACCCTGTCGAAGTCAAAATTTTAATCCGATTTGGATAATACTTGAAATGTCCCTGATTGTACAAAAATCATTTTTGCTTTTAGTTTGTTCTCTATCCACCTCTTCCAAAATTTGGACGTATCCTGCCTGACAGCCGCTGCTCTGATTTTGACGAAACTTGAAATATAGGTCTGTCTCCCAAAGATCTCGGATCCTTTCGATATTGGCATGTATCGGAACATACATAACTTCATGGATTATAACCCCTAATCGTTCAAAAAATCACGTTTCTAGCTCGTTGACACTCTCGAGGTCATAATTTTCATCTGATTTTGATGAAACTTGAAATGCATGTTGTTAACTCAAATATCTTGGTTCCTTTCGATAATAATTTGTGCATATTGGACCGTTTTTGATGAAACTTTAAACGCATGTTTATAACCGATATTGGTTCCTTTCGATATTTGCGCATATCGGATCGTCACTTCCTGAATTATGGTCCCTTATGATACGAAAAATCGCGTTTTTGGCATGTGGTCCCTCTAGAGGTCACAATTATCATCCGATTTAAAAAAAACCCCAGAACTTTTGAATATATTACCATTACAGCCTAATGATGACTGAGTTCGATCTTGGTTTATTTCAATATTTGCGCATATTGGATCGTACCCTCCTGAGTTATGGCTTTGACTGTATGAAAAATCGTGCTTTAAGCCCAAAAACGTTCGAATATATCACACAAAATGGCCACCCTTCGTGTGTAAATAGTGTAAATGTCTGGTATATCACGATTGTGGACCCTCTTGGGGTCACAATGTTGTTTCTTTTCGATATTTGTGCATATCGGATTGTAACTTCCTGAATTATGACCTTGAATGTACCAAATTTAGAGGTCACAATTTTTTATATCCAATTTAAAAAGACGTGTGAATATTTCATCGTTACACATTATACACACTAAGATCTCGGTTCCTTTTCATACTCGCGCATATCCGAACGCGATTTCCTGGATTATGGCTCCTGGTTGTTCGCAAAATCGCATTTTTAGCTTGGAGATTCTCTAGACGACCCATTTTTTCTGATTTTAAAACCTGTTTAAATATATCACCTTTCCACCATAATGAAGGTTGAATTTGAATTTCGGGAAAATTGAAATGAAATTGCCCAACAAAGGTCATGGGTCCTCTAGATGTCACAATTTTTATCCGACTTTGATAAAACTTGAAATGTTTGTTCATAACCCATAGATCTCGGTTCCTTTCGATTGGCGTGCATATCGCGCCATATATTCCTGCCCATCTCTCGCAAAATGTGGGCGTATCTTGCATGGCAACCGCTTGTTGTTTTCACAGAAGGTAAACGTATGCGATTGCAAGATATGTCGGTCGCACGCAAAGAATAGGTCGATTACACGACTTGTCGCCCGCCCAAGTAATGAACCCTGAGCATAGTGACATCTACATTGCGCTTCACTTAGCTCCAATAAAAGTAATCTTGTTTAGTTTAGGCGATATTTACCAATGGAATTGGATTGGTTAAAAAAAAAGAAGAATAATGAGTTTTTACTTCAAATAAAATAAGTCAATTATGACGGTTTTAAGCTTATAAGTTTAATGATAGAATCGGTTGTCAGATTGTTGTGCCTTAATTAAAGCGGGACAAGCTCATCAGCTGGAAAGTGTATCCCATTGATGAATTTGAAAATATAAATCAGACTGCAAAAGAAAACGTCAGGTTGTACAGATGTCTTCTGGGCAAATATCTACTATCAGTGTGATGATATTTCAAATATAGCGCTAAAACACAAAAATGATTCCAGAGGAAGATATAGGTGACTTTCCGATAGTCAAAACACTTGACTGAGACACAGGACCGACTTAAGATACTTATTTCAAGATGGTCTCCAATTATGTGATGGAAATATTGGCCACAAAATAGTCGAGAAAAGTTCATCTCTTTTTGTGCTTCAAATCAAATGTTTATTATGAAATGGAACACCTATCTATTTCCTCGGCCTAAAGTGTAGTTAAAGATCACTTTATGTCGAAATTCAATTAATGTTATATAATTTCACAGTAACGATCACTAACTTGTCACTAATATTAAATGAACACATAAAAATATGCCTGTATTTTATATATGTCCATGAAAAGTGTTTAATGATAGAATCGGCTGTCAGAATGTTGCAGAGGCCTCTGTTCAAACATCAAACAAGGCGTCAATTAAAGCGGGACAAGCCCATCAGCTGGAAAGTGTATAAAAAGAACTTCAACACTGAAATAAAACCAGCGACTGTAAGGCAGATGCGCCCATATTTTGAAAGAGATGGAAAGAAAACAAGCAAATCAAAAAGCAAATTTTTCCAGAGGTATAATTCAGGATCTTGGGATTATAAACATACATTTCACGTTTCATCAAAATTTCTAGAGGGTCCACTACCTTGATATACGATATATTTACACTATAATTCAGGATCTAGGGATTATAAACATACATTTCACGTTTCATCAAAATTTCTAGAGGGTCCACTACCTTGATATACGATATATTTACACTATTTGCTTACGACCCATGAATAACGGTGATATAATACAACGGTTTTTTTTTCAATCGGATAAAAATTGTTAATTGTAGAGGTATCACGACAAGCTAAAAACGCGATTTTTCGTTCAATCAATAAAAGTCAGAATTCAGGATGTTACAATCCGATCTGCGCGAATATCGACAGGAACCACGATCTTCGGGTTATAAACGTGTATTTCAAGTTTCATCAAAATTGTGGCCCCTATATAGAGGATCCAAAACCTTGATATACCTTGTATTTACACCATTTGCGAATAATTTCACAGTAATGAGCAATAACTTGACACTAATATTAGATGAACATGTATAAATATGCCTGTATTATATTTAGGTCTATGAAATGTGGTAAAATGTTATTTTGTAAATGAAGTAACAATTGTTTCATCTGGTTTTATTGTAAAATTATTGCAACTGTAAATATGACTATACCACTTTCCTGGAGTGTCGCAATACTTGGAGTTTTGTATAGATTGGGGATATCATTTTTGGTTTTAGTTTGTTCTCTATCCACCTCTTGCAAAATTTGGACGTATCCTGCCTGACAGCCGCTGCTCTGATTTTGACGAAACTTGAAATATAGGTCTGTCTCCCAAAGATCTCGGATCCTTTCGATATTGGCATGTATCGGAACATACATAACTTCATGGATTATGACCCCTAATCGTTCGAAAAATCACGTTTCTAGCTCGTTGACACTCTCGAGGTCATAATTTTCATCTGATTTTGATGAAACTTGAAATGCATGTTGTTAACTCAAATATCTTGTTTCCTTTCGATAATAATTTGTGCATATTGGACCGTTTTTGATGAAACTTTAAACGCATGTTTATAACCGATATTGGTTCCTTTCGATATTTGCGCATATCGGATCGTCACTTCCTGAATTATGGTCCCTTATGATACGAAAAATCGCGTTTTTGGCATGTGGTCCCTCTAGAGGTCACAATTATCATCCGATTTAAAAAAAACCCCAGAACTTTTGAATATATTACCATTACAGCCTAATGATGACTGAGTTCGATCTTGGTTTATTTCGATATTTGCGCATATTGGATCGTACCCTCCTGAGTTATGGCTTTGACTGTATGAAAAATCGTGCTTTAAGCCCAAAAACGTTCTAATATATCACACAAAATGACCGCCCTTCGTGTGTAAATGTCTGGTATATCACGATTGTGGACCCTCTTGGGGTCACAATGTTGTTTCTTTTCGATATTTGTGCATATCGGATTGTATCACCGTGTCTCTCCAAAAAACTATATTAGATCATTGGTTTATAGTTTATACAAGGGAGGTGGAATACTCTACTTTTCAGGGGAAATTACGTTTTGTGGGGGGAGGGGTAGACTCACACGGTAAAATCGATTTGATAAGGACAGCTCATTGTTTTTGAAGGTCGATGAGGTTAGAATGATGAAAATTTGGTTCGTCATATTTCCTAACCGGACTCACACCCCTTGTAAAACTCATCCGGTTGGCTATTGACCCGAATGTTGTCAGTATTCATATCTTTGAAAATCAAATACAGCAGTCAAGATTTCAAACTATGTCGCAATACTACGATATTATGAATGTGTATTTAGAACACTCGAATAATATTGTTATTAATATACCAGTAACTCTGCGATATTTCACCTTAGCATAATTAGGACCATTAGAGGCACGGCACTAAACAGGCATTATGCAAGAGCTAAATCCATATTTTGCAAGTCTTTCTTGATGCCTTACATGTAAATGTTATAAAAATTAGTAATTGGACACTAATTAACTTACCAAGACCATAATCTCGATTCCATCGAATAGTCTAGATTTTCAATAGATTTAAATACGATTTGCAATTAATAACGTAAACATGGATAATCGAGACTTTGTTCATTATGGTAACAAGGGTAGCAATAACAATCGGGGCTTCGCTGTAATTATATCGGCGCTAACTTGGCTCAGAGTGAAGTAATAATTTAACTTAAATTCTCAACATCATCCGTTTTCATTATCCATTTTTAATTATTATAGCGATAACTGTCAGCTCTTTATCTAATCGAACAAAATACCCCTTAAATAGACAATACACAACAAAAAAAAAGTAGTATCTCCACAAAAAATACTGGTCCAATGTTCGTATAAAAATATATAACGACATATATATGGAAGTTAATGCATTTACAGGACAATCAAAATAGAAGAATACAGAACACATGTATCCTAAAAAAAACCTCTATTGTATAAGTTCTAATGTGAGCAGATTGTAATATTTGGTCATTTCAGTTCTATCTTATACCTTGACGGAATTCTGATTTTTCTGACACATTTTAAATCTGTAGTACATATTGGCCACGGCAGTAAACACACTCAGTCAATCACCAGGAGTGTGTTCACAAGATGACTGGTATAATAAACTTATTAGTATGTTGTTAATATTTTAAATACCGCAGTCCCTCAAACATTTTACACCTGGTTATATATTTTAACCGTGCTGGTTATAGTAGTTTTATGCTAGAATGTAAATCTAGAATATTTCAGATAATACAATAATTTTAAAAAGGAAAGTCATCAAATTGAATTCTGTATACTTGTAATCTCTAAGAACAATAATTATTGCGTGTGTGTGCTATTGAAAGTTGACTATAGCCAAGGGTAAAATGTTACATGATTTTAATGACATGTTAATTTATTATAATCCCTTTTTGTTTATAAAACTGTTAAAGATAGAAAGTAACTGACAATACGGCTTGTCTGGTGAACTTGCAAATCGTTTGATTAATCTTTTTATACGCCCACATTTTTATGTGGACGTATATTGTCGTCGCCCCTGTCCGTCCGTCCGTCCGTCCGTCTGTCCGTCCGTCCACATTTTTTTGTGAACAGTCTACAGGTCACAATTTTTATCCGATTTCAATTAAACTTAAAATATAGGTTTATCACCATAAGATCTCGGTTCCTTTCGATATTGGCATGTATCGGACTGTGACTTTATGGGTTATGGCCCCTGATTGTACGAAAAATCACGTTTTTTAGCTTGTGAACAGCGTAGAGGTCACAATTTTGAACCGATTTGGATGAAACTTGACATGTATATTTATAACCCAAAGATCTTGGTTCCTTTCGATATTTGCGCCCATCGGATTGTAACTTCCTGAATTATGGCCCCTGATTGTCCGAAAAATCGCCCTTTTTAAATTGTGGTCCCTCTGGAGGTCACAATTGTTATCCGATTTAAAAAATTGTTTGATTATATCACCGTTGCATGGTTATGAAAGTTGAGTTCGAATTTCGTGAAAATCGGACCAAAATTGACGGACAAAATGGCCGCCGTTTGTACGCGAATAGTGTGAAAATATGTTATATCAAGGTTGTGGACCTTATAGAGGTCACAATTTTGAACCGATTTTGATGAAACTTGACATGTATGTTTATAACCCAAAGATCTTGGTTCCTTTCGATATTTGCGTCCATCGGATCGTAACTTCTTGAATTATGGCCCCTGATTGTCTGAAAAATTGCCCTTTTTAGCTTGTGGTCCCTCTGGAGTTCAAAATTGTTATCGGATTTAAAAAAACGTTTGATTATATCACCGTTCTATGGTTATGGAGGTTGAGTTCGAATTTCGTGAAAATCGGACCAAAATTGACGGACAAAATGGCCGCCGTTTGTAAGCGAATAGTGTGAAAATATGTTATATCAAGGTTGTGGACCTTATAGAGGTCACAGTTTTGAACCAATTTTGATGAAACTTGACATGTACGTTTATAACCCAAAGATCTTGGTTCCTTTCGATATTTGCGCCCATCGGATTGTAACTTCCTGAATTATGGCCCCTGATTGTCCAAAAAATTGCCCATTTTAGCTTGTGGTCCCTCTGAAGGTCAAAATTGTTATCGGATTTAAAAAAACGTTTGATTATATCACCGTTCCATGGTTACGAAGGTTGAGTTCGAATTTCATGAAAATCGGACCAAAATTGACGGACAAAATGGCCGCCGTTTGTACGCGAATAGTGTGAAAATATGTTATATCAAGGTTGTGGACCTTATAGAGGTCACAATTTGAACCAATTTTGATGAAACTTGACATGTATGTCTATAACCCAAAGATCTTGGCTCCTTTCGATATTTGCGCCCATCGGATCGTAACTTCCTCAATTATGGCCCCTGATTGTCCAAAAAATCGCCCTTTTTATCTTGTGGTCCCTCTGGAGGTCAAAATTGTTATCCGATTTAAAAAACCGTTTGATTATATCACGATTCCATGGTTATGAAGGTTGAGTTTGAATTTGGGAAAATCGGACCAAAATTGACGGACAAAATGGCCGCCGTTTGTATGCGAATAGTGTGAAAATATGTTATATAAAGGTTGTGGACCTTATAGAGGTCATAATTTTGAACCGATTTTGATGAAACTTGACATGTATGTTTATAACCCAAAGATCTTGGTTCCTTTCGATATTTGCACCCATTGGATCATAACTTCCTGAATTATGTCCCCGGATTGTCCAAAAAATCGCTTTTGTTAGCTTTTGGTCCCTCTGGAGGTCAAAATTATTATCCGATTTAAAAAAACGTTTGACTATATCACCGTTACATGGTAATGAAGAGAGAGTTTGAATTACGTGAAAATCGGACTAGAATTGACGGTCAAAATGGCCGTCGTTTGTACACGAATAGTTTGAAAACATGTTATATCAAGGTTGTGGACCCTATAGAGGTCACAATTTTGAACCGATTTTGATTAAACTTGACATGTATGTTTATAACCCAAAGATCTTGGTTTCTTTCGATATTTGTGCCCATTGGGTCATTACTTCCTGAATTATGTCCCCTGATTGTACGAAAAATCACCCTTTTTAGCTTGTGGTCCCTCTGGAGGTCATAATTATTATCTGATTTAAAAAAAAACATTTGATTATAAAAACCAAACAAATTCTAATGATTTTCTGATAATTCCTTAATATGCGACATCTCTTGTTGACTGCCCGGACGATTTGGCTGCTGTGTGGGCGTATGTTTCGTTGCCTGGCAACCTATTTTTGTTTATAAAACTGTTAAAGATAGAAAGTGACAATACGGCTTGTCTGGTGAACTTGCCAATCGTTTGATTAATCTATTAATTGTTTTATTTACCATTGTTTCATTTCTTATATTGTACATTATTACATCAATGCTTATTTATGTCAACACTTGATCTAGCCAAGTGATTAGAAGTAATTCGATATAAATATATGTGATTGTACTTGATATGGCAGTCATTTAGGTCTATCCGACTTAGTAGCATAAGGTACTAGTCGGTTATCCGCGGTCCTGTAAGTGTATGTAGATAATTATTATTATAAATTTCCAGTATTAAAGATTTGAAGAACCATTCCAGACTCTTGTAATATCTGGCGGACATCACGGTCACAATTGGTGCAGAAGCCTTGCGTGGTAAAATTCCAGCCTCTTACAAGCCAAAGCGAGTACCCCAAGAATCAAGAAGATGGAACAAATTTTACCCCGAAAATTAGAAGAAATAAATAAAATGTTGGATTTGAATACAGAGGCACATCAATGGAAAATCGAAAATGGAGGTAACAACATTTCTATAATTCTGACTTGGCGAAATGTCTGTGGTCAAAATGGAGTGAAGAAATCGGCCAGCAGAAGAGCACGAGATGTAATGAGATCGCAGAAATTTAAAGAAAGATATGGCCTTAACGAAAATACTAAAATACCATATGTTGAAACTGTATCTCCTGCAGTTAGTGAATATGCCAAGACAGTTACCAAGCCATCAACAGTAAATAGTGAATGTCAAACCGCCAAAACCTGCACTCTTGACAAAAGCGTTGTAGTCTTTCCAACGGTATATACTAAAAGTTGTCAGACAGTCGAACTGTTAAATTCCGTAACGAAAACTGAATATGCACCCTCCAAATCGAACACAGATTCTCAGCGTATCAAGGAAGGGGTTCAGAAACGACTAAACAAAGGGCAACTGGAATATCAAGTGAAACAAAAGGAATGGGTTCGTGAAAGCAATTTGGATGAAACAGATATTTCTTACATAGAGATCCACAAAAACAAAATTCCTGGACCCGTACCAGAAGTGGTTAGAAAGGTAGTCCCCCAAAGCTATCTACTATTACCAGAGGAACGAGTTCATATGGCATGGGACAGACTAAGTAATTTTAAAGATCACCCAGATGGAAGACGATGGAAATTGTGCGCACGCTACCGTGATCCAAAAACAGATCTAGAATATTATCTGTCCGAAAGACGTGTTTTTCTAGACAATTTTACCCTCCAGTATGCGTACCAGTGGGAGTGGACTGATAAAATATACAAGGAAGACTCGGAATTCTACGACGATTGTATACCATATCTAGGGGATGTACCCTATAAAAAATATGCGGTAGTTGTAATTGTACAATGATGGTTTTGTGTTCAAGAATACGTTCCCAATTAATACGAGGGCGTATTAAAATTAGCGAGCAAGGAGGATATATAGCCGTGCTGGTTATAGTAGTTTTATGTTAGAATTTAAATCTAGAATATTTCAGATAATACAATAATTTTAAAAAGGAAAGTCATCAAATTGAATTCTGTATACTTGTAATCTCTAAGAACAATAATTATTGCGTGCGTGTGCTAATGAAAGTTGACTATAGCCAAGGGTAAAATGTTACATGATTTTAATGACATGTTAATTTATTATAATCCCTTTTTGTTTATAAAACTGTTAAAGATAGAAAGTAACTGACAATACGGCTTGTCTGGTGAACTTGCAAATCGTTTGATTAATCTATTAATTGTTTTATTTACCATTGTTTCATTTCTTATATTGTACATTATTACATCAATGCTTATTTATGTCAACACTTGATTTAGCCAAGTGATTAGAAGTAATTCCATATAAATATATGTGATTGTACTTGATATGGCAGTCATTTAGGTCTATCCGACTTAGTAGCATAAGGTACTAGTCGGTTATCCGCGGTCCTGTAAGTGTATGTAGTTAATTGTTATTATAAGTTTCCAGTATTAAAGATTTGAAGAACCATTCCAGACTCTTGTAATATCTGGCGGACCTCACGGTCACAATTGGTGCAGAAGCCTTGCGTGGTAAAATTCCAGCCTCTTACAAGCCAAAGCGAGTACCCCAAGAATCAAGAAGATGGAACAAATTCTAGATTAACCCAGTTATTCCTTTCTAAATTAAACATGCATTACACCAGAGTTAAATCTGCCCATTGCAGAAAATGACTTTTAAGAGAAATTACAAAAACAAAATGGAAAACAAATTATCAATGACATGAACTAAAAAGAGTTTCGAGTGAATAAGAGTAACAGAAAGAGATAAGACAGAGTTTCACTCGAGTCCTAGGCTGAAGGGGCCAAGCTAAACCGACACAAAACTTCAAACGTCCCGCGGTTCTGTATTAAAATGGGAAACGCGGGAACAATTATTCGACCCATGACCGAGAAAGATTTCTTGAGGATTAATATTGAAAGGTCGATTTTTTAATAACCAATAATCATTTCGTAGACATGGTGTGATTCCAAGGTTTGTTAATCGACTAACAACTTCATTCTACGAACAATAACATAACATATTTATTATTCTACATGTAACTGTTAACCCTCTCATTATTGTATATTGATTGAATAATAACATAGAAGATAAACAGCATGGCAGGTTGATTTCATATTTATTTTTTTCTAATATAATAATAATTACTTATAAATTTTCGTTTTGGATACGAAAATAGGTAATTATCTGCGTATGTGTCTTTAGTGTCTCGTCAACGTATTATTTGACACTGAAAGATTACTTCGAGTCAAGTACCCTTCGAAAGTAGTAAATATATTTTCGCTGATTTGTACCGAAATATTGCTAACACGCGGTATTGACCACGGTAGTCAAAATACAAACTACACTGGACAAATTCGAAAAAATTGTCCCACAACAGGAGTGGACGCACAGAGACACGGCCTTATATAGCTTCAATATGAAAATACCACTCTTTCCCACCCCTGTTCTAGGCTATTTTGGAATCCGTAACTATTATTTTTCATCTTTATTCTACTTTATTCGCCAAAGGAATCTTTTTTGCCACAACTGACACACATTTATAATGATTAAACACTATTTTCAAGTAGAATTCTGCGTTTGAACCCATACACAAAATACGTTTGAACTGATAAGCCATTGCGAGTCTCGCACATGCGCAAACCGTATGTTTATTTCATCGCTAAATTCTAATTGAAAATGGTGTTGAATTATAATAAATGTGTGTCAAATATAGTCAGAAATGATTCCTTTTGGTGGAAAATAACGAATCGTGGTGAAAAATAGAAGGTTAGGGCTCTAAAACAGTCCGAGAATAGAGGTGGGAAAGAGCAGTGTTTTACAGTATTTTCATATTGAAGCTATATAAAGTCGAATAGGAACTGTCAGTGGACATTGTCCGCTCAAAGACAGTTCTAAAAGGAACTAGATATCCACCACTACTGCGAAACTGTCTTTAGGGGATCTTAACCTGTAGCTCCATATTTTCCATAATATTCGAAATAAACAACACGAATTAGAATTCAATGTCGGTGCATCTCAATCAGTATTGACGCTGTTCTCTTACCCTGAAAATACAGGATCCTAATATCACAATTAAAATTTTAAAATCCGTACATTTGTAAGAAACAAAGAAAAACATATCCATCCATAATGCGGGAGTAATTTGTAATGGGTGATTCGAAACGAAAATGTTCAATATGGGCAGTTCAAGTATTTCACCTAACATAATTAATTACAAATTACAATTAAAAAAATCTTAAAAATTGTATATAAATCTCTTCATATTACATCTTATGTGCTTATAGAAACATTTTCGTGAACTTTACCGTTACAATAAATACAGCCGTACGTCCTTTAATAGTAGAAAGTCTATTAAATCTGACAACAGTAGGCTACATTATAATAATTTCTTTCTCAATTGAATATTAAAGACTGAAACAAATGGAGCACAGAAAACATTTCTCCGATGTCAAAAATCAGTCTAATATCGTTGGTAGGAAATTACGGATAGATAATAGATACGGCCACGCAAGTGAAGCCAGGGTAATGTTTATTGTTTTAGAATAATGAAGCTCGCGCGGCAATAAAAAATGTGGTGTCCAAGACAACGATTACCAACAAACATATAACTTAAAATAGCTCCAGTGGAGGCGCTATCGTGACAATCTGTGATATTAGAGAAAATACAGGCTGCGTGGTAACGAAGATTAACACATAATATATCATTTTATAATGCTTCCAGTTTTCAATAGAATGTATTGCAAAATGCGTAAAAGCTTTAACTAGGTTCGTGTAAAATGTTCCCTATAGCCCCTTCTCCGATTCATACAATCATACATTGTCTGTCTCAATTTGCTTTTTGCTGTATATTGCACAGTTTGCGCCCCTGGCCCGACTGACCTAATGAAGATGGGTACACGTCTGTGGTGTATGAAGGAATTTTGCCGTAACACTAATTGAATTGTAATAGTCAATGGTTTCTATATGTGTGCACCCCAGTGTCCCACCGGAAGGACTAGACGGCGTTCTTTGCAGACCCTCCATCATGCACCACTGATTTTAAGTTTTATGTAAAAAAAAAGGGCTTGTACTTTATATACAAAAGTACAACTACGTATATTACTACTGAAGATAATAAAAACACGTCCAGGTATATCCGTATATAACATCGATTACTATACTAATTTATTATATTTATTATAGCGTGTTTCTCCATTTACTAGCATTAACTAATACTTCCGAAAAAGTGACTGACATTTATGTACCTAGAAATATACTAGTAATCGATGATACATTCAAACGGATAACAAATCAAATGGCCCATAAATATCTTTAGCAAAGATAGCAGCGTTATTTCAAATGGGTAATTATAACTCAAAAAGTTAAAGTCGCAAATCATTGAAAATGAACATGCTACCTGCTTTGATATTGGTATGCATTATGCAATAAATTTTAGATAAATAAAAGATGTAATAATAATTATAATGACTTGTGAGTTAACAAGAACTAATGGCGGACCGACGGCATTAGGGACTACATTTATAAAGTGTTTGTATAGAAACGAAAAATATGTAACGGTCTTCTTGGCAATTTTTAAAAATTAAAAGTTATGAAATTCCCTTGACGGGTAAGATAACCCGTTGATTCACAATTTTTATTGATGTTAGTTAAACGTAGAATACATACTGCGTGGGTTTGCATCACCTTGTAGCTATTATAAAACAATTCCACACACAAGCATTTTAATTTCAAACGAGCCAAGCAACCGATATACGGCTTTGTTAAATAGGCCCAATGTCTGAGCAGCGATTAACACCAGCTTCCAGTTAATGGAAATCTTAAGAATTTAACGTATAGCCAATGTGAACAATGACAGATAACGTGTCCATAACTAATACACAAGTCTATTGTTTCAGGATTTAAGAATAAATAGTTAAAACGATCGGTCGTATTGCTCTAATAATGTATAGGCGTTTATTTCTCCGATACAGCTAACGCAGTTTTAGAGTAGGTGACGTGTATCATGAACTGGACAGGGTGTGTTTGCTTATTTTCTTGAAGAAAACTATACCAGTTTTAAATTAGCTATAATAACACAGTTTTGTAATCCCGTTGTATTATCAGTGTGTATTATTAATAAAGGGGAGTTGGATGGCCAAATGGTTAGCGGGTGCGCGCAACATCATACGGCCTGCCATTGAGTCAGTTGGTGGGGTTTCGAATCCCCGGTTGTACGTGGCAAGGAGTAGGGTCGCCTGTCCAGCCTTGTGGTTTTTTTCCGGGTACTCCGGTTTCCTACAACTGCTAAAGACCCCTACGCGCAAGTGAATTATTGAAATAAAGTTAAACCATTATGTTAGTACCGAAATGACCTAGTTTGGGTCGAGTGGGCGTCAAAGCCCCGAAATGACCTAGTTTGTGTCGAGTGGGCGTTAAAATTTCTCGCTCCCTCTTATAATAAAACAACTGGGGCCAGTTGCTCAAAGCTCCGTTTTCTTTTAACGATCCGTTTACATGGCGTTAACGATTGTTAACTTTAACGGAGAAAGATTGTTGCTGGAAGCCCCGTTAACTTTAACGTGTCGTAAACATGGCGTTATAGAACACCCTAAAGGGTTGGGTTTTGCGGATGAAAGCCTTGTATTCTACAGAATTTTGGTGGCCTGTAGGAAATAAAGGCCCCACAATCGAGTTTTGTGAACAGACTGCACAGTTGTCTCACTGTCTTCAGTTTCTTGTTAATAGTAACTTCTATGAAGCTGTTATACATCTACATTGAATTTGAAAATTTAGAATTCAGCTAATGAACAAACAGTCTTCTCTTGGATGAATCTGTTAGCTAACGTATAATGAAATCGACATTCCAGCAACAGAAATTTAACGGACCGTTAACAAACTACACGTTAGCAAGATAATGATCCGTTAGATTTAAAATAACTTAGTTTTGAGCAACCGTTCCCAGAACAATATTATAAGGTGTTCCAAAACGTGTAAACAAACCCCATTCACGGCCCAGGGGGTTTTAGTTCAGTCGCAATTTTGCAAATCACCACTGTCCTGACTATTGGACAAGTAACGCATGGATATTTATGTTTTTAGTTTAGATAAACCTCTACAGAAACAACACGTTATTTCCAAGAGACGGTCCATTGTAATTCAACTTTTCGATAGAACTAAATAATGTCGATTAGACGCATATGGGTGAATTATAATACCAGACTTTACACTCAGCATAGAGTAACTCATCATTTGAAACCTAAACGTGAAACTGGAATTCAGTGGAATACAATATTACTGTGCGACGTCTCTATGACGATTCTGTAGTCTACATCATCATCAATATCATAAACCGTATTTCATATAAATGCGGCTCGCGTAATTCCTATTCACATGAAGAAATAAGTCTGGCTGCACGGAGTAACGATTAGCTCTTTATCTAAATCTTACATAAAGCATCTTTAACTTACATACTATGTTCTACAAATTACAAGTCGGATCTCGCCTATTCCATACAAATACAGGTCAGTATTGGTGAACGTTGGTATTATTGACGAGGTAAGCAGAAAAATTAGAAACACTAGCGAAGCATTGCAACACTAGTAGTGCATAAATATTTCGATTTCGATAGTTTCTTGATTACAATTATACAAAAATAGATTCTGTTGAAAAAAATGACCCCCACTCCTTCTCATTTAGTTAATGCTTTGATCATTTAAAAAATATTATAACAGTAAGAGCATGTATTATCTATGAGCTGTAAGCTTCCTTTTTATCTGATTTTTATTCATATCTAAATATTTAATGTTTTGTTGGCCATTTTGACGCCCATGACAATTCCTATCGATTGTGGTTACGAGAGAGTAGCTTGTGGTTTCCAGGCATGACCAGAGAGTAACAGCCTATTTACGTAAAACTTTGCTATCCCATCCGGGATATCGATACGTCATGCAGTGCTCTATGGGGAAAATTTTGCCCTGATTAGTGAACCAGCGTCTGAACGAACGGCTGCCAACTATGTCAGTGGCAACAGTAAAATATTCACTAGATTGAAGCATGCCCTGTATCAGACACAGCACGGGTCGATAATTAGCGTTACTGAGATAGGTTATAATAGAACAACTGGGTATGGAATAAGTGAATGACATGAGGTATAACAGATCTAACGTGTACATGCGACCTAAACGCTGTTCATTGGCAGGCACTCCGTCTTGCATTACGCAGGAAAACTCCACTTGTTTTTCAGCTGTTCGGGTGAGCAATAATCCTTTTATCGACGAATGTATATAACCATAACAAATATACCAACGGTATTCATAGTTATATCTTGGCAATATGTTACATAAACATCAAATTCCCATACAGAGACATCTGTTTGATACCTTGATGACAAGCTGTTCAGGGAATATAATCAGAAAACAATTTGAAATCGTTATGTCCTTCAGAAGTTAAATAACCAAATGTTGTTGGCGGATAATTGTTTTCTAAACAACATTTTAACATACCCCCCCCCCCCCATTGTAATTCGGGCATCTTGAAAACGGTTGTGCTTTCCGTGTGCCTTATAAATTCATTGTTGATTTATGAAAAACAATTGTTATTTTAGCTCAAGACAATTAGATTTTGGGGTCTGTCTGTGCCTGCCATGGCTCGCTAAGCAAAACAGGATGACATGCCCCACTTCTACAAAGCAAATAAGGTTTAACATCCAAAAAGATTAATTATAACAAAGGTAATTATATTCTACAGCTTTGCTCGGTGGCGTTTCGGCCAAGTCTTAATCGCATTCTGTCAAGGTTTCTTCTACGTTCACGCCAACGTGTACACAGAACGAATAGACGCTGCCCATGACCTGCTCCACCGACAAGGAGAAACCGCGATGAAATGTCATAAGGAAGTTTCTGGCCAGTGACGTCAGACATAAGTATCCACGCCATCAGAAAGGCGACCCTGCTCCTTACAATGTACACGCTTAGGGTCGATACCATATAAAACAAACATTTTGATCTGCAGAACACACCTTCTCAACCCATAACATTTTAACACCCCTTTAAAATTGCATAATAAAAACCCACTTGTGTTATCTCCCGGTGTTGGCCCAGAAATGTTCCTCTGCATTTTCGGCGTGGTTCCGCCTTGTTTCTGGTGTAATACGGGGGCTAGCTGTTAGGATGGGACGGAAAAAAGAAGCCCTGGTTATACATTGGCGTACACATAAAAGAGCCCTTGACATTTTGAATTCTATAATAAGTTAATACCTTACCGCCGCTGTCCAGGCAAAAATTTCCCTCATAGCGCACTGCATGGTGTATGTCCGTCTTCCTTAGTAAAGACTATGCAGGACAGTAGGATGCTAAACCCATTTCATTTCATTTTTTAACTGGATATATGTACATGTAGACCAATTACACTATCCGTGCCAAACACAGTAAACAAATTAGAGCATGCCATATTTTGTTGTACAGATTTGAAATAATTCACTTTTTAATATACCGGCTACAAGTGAATAAGTAAACTTACCAGTTTGCTAGATCACAGGAAACGGTAATCATATTCCACAAATAAACTCAAGTCTGTCTTTTTTGTGAATATTAAAATACGATTAAGCACATTATTTTCTGAAAACGAATGGTCTTTTGTCCTCAACTCGTAGATACCTACGCAATCTAAAACTTGACATTTCTGAACGGAGGTTACCAAAAATAATTATATTATCTTCAACATCGAAGAGAGATAATTTGTTTAAAATGTATGCGTTGCAAAAACATCGAAATCACAGCAACTACTTATGATTTTGCATATATCAGTGGGTCCGGTTTTATGCAATAAAGTCATCTGCGTTCAGTTGTCCTCTTAAAGGAATAGCAGTAAACGGTTTAAAAGACGTTTGAACATGAATAAATATTTAGTTTTAGTTTTCTGATTACATGAATACGCGATATACGGATTAACACCCACTTAAAACTTTCACTATAATTAAAACACGGATTAACACCCAGTTCCTTAATTTATAACATCCTGGCATTGCTGGAATAATTTTTCTAGAAAACAGTAAAGTTATGTTGCTCATCCTTATTATCAATAGGGATATTCTGGACTGGCATTGAATTCATTGTAGTCGTCCTATGCTATAACATCCAGTAAACCACCAAACTCTAATACCGCACGTCCGACATTCATTGAACTATATGTTAGAAAGCTAAGCAATATTTTTTAAATGCTAAGCTACGTACTGTATAATATTTTATAAAGTATTGATTATCACGTTTTGTTAAGACTAGTATAACGCCAAGATTTCACAAACGCGCTTCTAGGACTGACTTATCGTCAACATGTAACAACTAACTGTTGCATAAAGCAGTTCGTGTTAAAATTTAAAACTATAGTTATAATCAAAATCACAATGGAGCAATCCCGGCGATTATTTATAGAAATATTATCATTCTCTGTTCTTCCAAATATTTTTCGCCCGTGATTCGAGACTAGACAATACTCTCGGTTTTACGATGGGCTATAATGTTTTATGTCTGGTGAAATCTCAGTAGATATCTATTGCGACAGTCGTTACACCGTTAAACGTGTTAACAAAATGAAATTATTCGCCATCTTCAAAATACCCCTGTTTATAGTGTTGTTAAAGGGGAAGACGAACGATTTTCAACAAGGTTTCCGTAAATCTTAAATATGTATTCAAAAAATAATCCCCTCTGTAACACAAGTAAAAAAGTTTTTGTAAACGAGAATTTAATTTTTATAAAATCCGGAAGTGACATTGTTGGTTCTACACGCTCACTGGATTCTATAGTAAGCATACATTTTAGGCATAACTTTACTGCTGTATTGTCTTCACGACTCGTCCTTGGACCAAAAATACTATCGAATGGTCTGCATGTTTATTGGGATATTATGAACACGGATTTATATATTTTTTTTAACGTTTAGTACACAAAGCCGCGCGTAAATTCACTCATACTGAACAGTACGCTGTAGCCCAATTCACGCCACATGGCTAATTGTTTACATCACGCGGTTTGATTGACAGCTTGCAAGTGACATGCATCTCGTCTTTTTGTGCTTGCTGACAGCGCTTTTCGATATAAACAGGCCAAAATTATGAGCATGCGAGACAGGTGATAATAGCGCATTTTGGCACATAATGTCGAGGTGAACGGCTTTCCCTTTTTTCTTCCATTTCCTCTCGAGAATGGGTGGGCTCGAATGTTTATAGGGCATTGTAGACCCATAGAATAAATATTTTATATTCTAATACGTTGGTATATATATATATTTATTTGAATATGCATGTTCATTTAAATAAATACAAACACTATCAGCAGACTCAACATGCATAAAAACATCGAAGGTTTAACGTCCTCTCGTCACCATCTAGGTCATTTCGGGTCTAACATTGTTTAATTTTATTTCATTAATCCGATTGCGCGTAGGGGTCTTTAGCAGTGGGAGGACCCGGTGAAAATTCACGTGATTGGACAGGCGACCCTACTCCTTGTCACGTACAACCGGGGATTCGAAACCACGCCATTTGACCCAATGACAGGCGCGCACGTGCTAACCTTTCACCCCCCCCCCCCCCGAAATAAAGTAATATTGATAGAACATTGGATCTACGTCGTCGTGTATGTAACCTAATATCTAGCTAGCTCTTCACCATTAAATCATACATACATGTAATTACCACCTTATTCCACTTAGAGTTGTACAAGATAAGGTGTGGTACTGAAGTATGCCCGCGTTGCACTTGGGTAATCGCATTTACTGAAAGATAAGTAAGCATATATTATGGACCACCGTCGAACAGAAAGCAGATATACACAATGAATTTAGACAGGAATTTGAAATGAAATGGTAGAACATTGTTTCATGTACATTTAAAGCATTCAGTATAATGGCGTTGTTCAATAATTTAATGACTTCCTGCCCTCGAGATTTAGATATTGGATGCTCGCATGCAATAGAATACCATTGGTCTATAGTATGGACGTTTTATTGAGTTTTGTCCGGAACTATTTCGAAATTATAGGTTTACACACGTGATGTGCTTAACTTACTACGGATACATAATACCTGGAAAGAAAAATTAAACCTTTTAAATCAAATCGCTAAAATATGCAGAATTACCGGTATCCGGAATTCAGATTTGTTTGTCCCGCATTAAAAGCGATGCGTCACATTACAGCTTATTCGGATTGAATTCAGAATGAAAAGCGCCACACTGAATGCACAGTGAAGGTCATTCATATCCAAGATGGATGCACCAGACATTCGTATTGGTGATCTTATGTTGCTTATGTTTAACTTCCTGAAGAAAGCAAGGCTACATCAGCAACGCCGGGTCTTACATCTCTAGCACTTGCCATGAAGCACCGGGCACGATTCCGTTTACACCAAAATCATATCATACTCCGCGCAGTGTTGCGTTTGATTAGAGGTAATCCAACTACACACTGCTATTATGAGTGGATATTGTTGTTTTAAATTTTGATTTGTCAGTAGTCCGTTTACCAACCAATCACTGGCTGCCAATATTGGACCAAATTTATGTTTACATAACGTTACGTCATGACTCACGATTTTATTATGTCTAATTAACCCGTGCATAGCAGAATACTGCAGTAAAACTAATTGCGTGACAAACGAGGCTATCAAGTCGAATGAAATGTAAACAATATTGTTTGGAAACGAACATACTTTCATCGTTTTGAATACCTTAAATCACTGTCCAAAGTTTTAGGGAAGACCCAGATTAAACGAAGGACTGTCATGTTGCTGTACTTAAGTGATAGCTTTCATTGAACGGAAAGAATAGACACACTCTAGGATAAGTTCAAGAAACAGACGCTATTCCAGCAATGGTCAGAGAGGGATTTCTCGGGCCATTGCTTCAGGAATATGAAATCATATGCGAATGAGGATGATTAGTCCCCGGCAGTGTTTGCAAAACATCAACACGTATGTACATGTATTTCACTCTTGTCTCTTTACTAGCAAAGAGACATTTCATAAATGGGGTTAAACTTCCTACAGTACCACTCCGACTGGGCTTATAAAGATTGTCATAGGCCATTTTTCCCGGACAGCGGCGCTACGGCGTACGCTTTTATTGAGATCCAACTATCAATCGATCCTTTACGTCCACGTCAATGTGTACACGGGAACTCCTTCTTTCGTATCACCTGAACGATTAGACATCCGCCCTGCAACCCTGACATGTTGAAATCACGCCGGAAAAAAACGATGAACGTTTTCGGTCAACACCGAGAGCGAACCATCGAAGGAAGCCAGCTTCTTACTCACTGACCCATACTGACTTCCATTTCATAATTCAATCTTTTCAGCTCAAAACTTAAAGCAATACATTTTGTTGTCATTTTGATTCAGCTATATACAATACTAGAGACTCTACTAGATTCGAGACGATTAAAGCTTGCCTACCCTGCCTTTAAGGTCTAGACACATCTATCTTTGTATTCGGATTTTGATATGCCCACATTGAAATGTGATCGTATACTGTCGTCGCCCCCCGTCCGACGCTGTATAGGCTAATGTTAATATCTGATTAAATTTAAATTTATGCACAGTGTTTAAGGTCATAGATGAAGAAGCGAACAGATTTTGAACGAGTTGATATTAGTGCACATTATTTAAGGTCGTGGATGAAGAAGCCAATTGAATTTGAACATTTTACGATAATTACTGCCAGAGTTATGACCCATGATATTAATTGTTAGTATAGGGCAGAATTCGTAATCAGGATTTAGTGTGTTGTAAATGTTTGCATTACTGGCAAAAGGAGAAGTATGCCACAAGCTTCGTTGCCTGACAACCTATCTTTAGCTGGTTACATTACCGCAGTATTTGTTCCAATGACGAAGGGCTACAGCTGTTCCCCCCCACCACATCGTCGTCGTCTCTCCAAAGCTGCAGAAGGATAAACCTCTTCTCCTGAGCCAAAACTGCTCCTTGGTTATTTGTCATAGCACCAGTTTCTTAGGCACACGATTTCCCGCAATAAATAGGAAGTAGAAATTAACATGCGTGCAAAGTCATCGTTTCCGGTAAAACTGCTGATCTGATTCAAGCGTGTCACACTCAAATCTTGGCTGTGATGTTAAACCCCTCCGTATGAACACATCTTAAAGTAGCTCAGTCTCTAACTCAATATCATCCAAAATCTTCAAATTTGTATTCTTATGCGTCCACATCGTTTTAAATGTAAGTTAACAAACCATATACATATTATTTTGACAGTGCATTGCATCAAATCGAAAGGCGTATGTAGACTGGAATAACCAGACGCTAGAAATTTGCATTTGATTGAGATTGCTGGCTTATTTCGCGGAACCTACGGATGTAAATCAGTTTATATACATTCATATTACAGTATTATATGCGTTGCGACCCACTTCTGTCAATTTCTAGGTCCCAAATGTTAGCGATTTAGCACCATTAAGTCACCCCGCGTCAGTCGTTCAAAGCCACACGGGAATACGCAAATGTATGCTAACTGTTCTATTTCGCATGGAACAATTTCAAATGTATTTCATATAAATGTCGGGTTTTGTGGATGGTTTTTTTTTTTGTTGTTGTTGTAAATATGATCATTGTAGTAAGCGCTTCACAGACAATTTATTCACTGGCAGGACTGAAAACAGTCTGAAATTGAAACAATACATATTTAACTTGCTATAAAATATGTGATTTTGACGGTTTCAAAAATCAAAAAAGGTAAAAGCAATTAGGAAAAAGGAAGTTGTGAGTTTGTTGTGTGAACTCAGGGGTCTCCACGGGACATCCCTCATTGTTAGAAGGGTTTGTTTTCCTTTTGTCTTTATTCTTTGGGGGAATTGAATGTCATAATACCAACTATCCATAAGATCACCCGTGGGTTGTGATGGCGTTTTGTTTTGTTTTCATTTTATTTATTTCTTTTTACCTATATTATAGTTCATTATATTATTTTATCCAAGGACCTGACCGCGCCTGAATCTCGTGGTCGTATTAACGTCAGATTTGCATTGCGGACTTTAATTTGTACGTGGCGCACTATACGTTTCTCGTTTAGACCAGATTCAATGAAAGCATGTTGGATATGCATGCCACGACGAGCACGCATGACGTATGTATCACTTCTGGTAAATCCTAGCGTAATCATGTAATATATCATTATATACATATATTATATCCAGAATATATTTCTTTCTTTTTTTTAAAAAAAATTACGAAATTATGGATAAATGAGAGCAGTTTCCCCAGAACCATCGAGTATTTACTTACTAAACTTTCTCCCCGCGACAACCGAGTACTAAATTGTCACTTCCGCTTTTAGAAATCATTATTTTTTCCATGGATACCTTTCCTAAGCAGATCTGAAAACAAAACTGTATACATACATCACTATTCATGAATGCTATTTTGGGTGGTACTTCAGAAATTGAGTTCAAAGTGTATCATGTCTAAAGGTTTTCACAGGAAACCGTATACACTAAATATCCAAAGACATTCTGCAAACCTATCAACCATAATCATGTACTGTGTTCCTTATTCAGTTCTATAGCTGAACCTGGAAATTGTATACAAAGCTTTTTTTTGTGATTGATTTTAGTAGCCTATGCCGTCCCCTTTCAGACTCTGCTGGGTGAACTTCCGTCACCCTTGAGCGTTTTGAGAAATTCAAACAATCCCCAATAACTCCAATAGTATTTAGTATAGGATAATTTTGGTGTCTAGCCGTACGTTCCTGGGGTCAAGAAATACATTTAAATCGTAAATAATGTTGTGGGGTGATTAGATGATAGTAAAATCAAACACGCCAGACAATATGGCCCTTTAAATCGTTAGCGGCAGTTTTGGACGATTATTTTAAAATTTAGCCACGATTACAATAGGACGGGGCCTACAATATTTCATTTAATCACTCCGTGTAATTAAAGATACATTAAATCTGTTTGTCTGTTTTCTGGCTTTATATGTTATATAAATTATTTAGACATCTATTCACACGATAAGTAAATAATCAGTTCAGATGGCTGGTATGTTGAGTGGATTAGACAATGTCTGTCATATCTTGGTTAAACCTATAAATGATCGTAGCATTGGTACTTGACAATAGCGACTATTTACACTATTTCTCGTCAAACTTTAACCATTAGTAACTTTAATATTTTATTTTTACGGGATCTATACAACTATATTAATGGTTAACAAAACACCATGCGCTAAAGAACATTTCCATTCAATGCGATTCAATGTCTTCATACAAACACGAAACCCCGGTTGTGGGAATCGAATTACGTTGTTTTGGTATGAAATGGTCGATGGAAGATTTGATTGTCACTGAATTGTCTTTTTCATAGCACTTACTGATTTTGATATTTAACTGAAGTATAACAGTCAAACAAACATTTTCATAGATTCTAAAGGACTAAACATCTGTATCTTGGATATTAAAATAAGTTATTGACTTTACTTCGAGTGGCTAAAAGGTATATTTGTAAATCAGTATTATCATATTATACTGCATGCTAATGACAAAACAAACACACTATAAACCGCCATATTAAATAATACTAAGCATTATATTATTGGTCATTCAACTCTCATACAATACATTGGACAGAAACAATTTTATTTCGGGACTAACATAGGGTTCAATTTTATTTCAATATTCCGCTTGCGCGTAGGGTTCTTTAGCTGGAGGAGGAAATCGGTGGATCCGGAGAAAACAGGCGACCCTACTTCTTCTCACGTACAACCGAAGAATCGAAACAACACTAGTTGACTCAGTGACAGACCTTATGATACAACGCGAACGCGCTAATCATTCTGTCATCCATCCCCCTTATTTGAGAGAGGGGGGAGGGAGGTTTTTATCATAAGGTCAATCTATGTTTCAATAATTCCTTTGCTAGATTTTAACGGTCGGAAGAAGAGCAAACCGGAGCGAACCAGATACACCAACGAGGTTTCTCCTTGTCACGCACAAGCCTGGATTCGAAACCCCGGCACTCACTTGTGCTCATGAATGACCTTAAACTCTAAATCGCATCCGCTTAACCAGAATGTAAGGCGTGTTTGCCACAAATGTTCTTCTAGATTCATTCAATACTTCGACACCATTTCCTAAATATGGATCAAAATTACTGATTCGTTGTACTTATCCGATGTTGTACAATTGTATGGATTCATTTTCTAATAATTTGTAGCATTTCGTTCGAATTTCCCTAAACCGTCACATTAAGAATATTTCAATATTTATCAAAGTCATTAGTTTTATTACAATCAAAACCCTATTTCCTTTACTAAATATCTAAATATTACACGACAAATTAAAATAAAAATCGTTTACTGTTCATATTCTGAATATATCTAAATTGCCCCTAATGATACCAAATAATGAAATTAAACGAATTTAGGGTTAAACACAAGGCACGTGAACTTAAAAAAAATTGAACCAAAATAGAACTTGCATAAAAAAAATAGTAAAATGTTGTTCGTTACGATGTTAGGAGTGCATTCGCGAGAAAACCATGCAAAAATCGCAAAAAGTGCTAAGATCGGGGGTCAGAAGTTTGTGCTCAAACTTTTGCTATAACACCCCCTAGGGGCCACAACTCACATGCCAAAGTGGTTTCACCCTGAAGTTGCTGTGCGTGGCTGAGCTGGAAATAGTTATTTTGAGGTGAAAATGGCTTTTTTTTCATGTAATTTATGCAGTATTTCAAGCACGGATTGCATGCTACAGTGTAACTCTAGCATTCTGTTTTTTCTTGTCTGATAAAACTGGTGGTTGACATCTACCCCAGCACAAATTTGAAAAAAAGTAATCATTAACATACCCTATTCGTATTCTCCATATAGTACCGAACAAGATATACTATAAATAGTTCTTTCCTGGTCGCAAGTAGAATTTCTTATGATGGTTCAGCAGTGCTAAAGACAGAGTATCAATCAGCGTTGAAAAACTGACCGGAACCAAGTCCACTAAAAATTTACAGCTTATTGAAAAGTACTGAAAATCACCCTTTTTGGTACATTATTGTTCTACCTTCATTAGAGAAATACGACTATTGGACGTTTTCCTTGCAATAGATATCGCCAGTTGTCATCACTACAATCAAAACCCTTCCTTGCATTATCACTGGATACTTGTTTCAAGTTTTGGATTTGGTATCCAGGTGAGAACCTCTCCCCGTTGTACAAAATCTCAACAAAAGTTTCAAAAATGGCTACAAAATGCTCCATTTCAGAGCATATTTCGACTATCCAGTGTGGGAATCATCCATTATATGAAGGGGAACCCACTGCTGTACCACTTATCTCTTGCGAAAAAGACATTTCGGGTCATATAAGAAGGGTACACCTACCAAAACAGAACATTTCTACTGAAAATGAGCTCATACTCTACAGGATTGGTCAATTTTCTCTCATAAATATACCTCTTCAGTCTATTAGCATATGTCCTGCACACAGATACAAGCTTGGGTTATGCTGGCGGAGACCAACGACGTGTCAGCATCCTTTACATCCCGAAAGTTCTAAGATGAAACACATCCCGAAAGTTCTAAGATGAAACCAGATCGACTTGGCGTGAAGTTGTCACTATCACAAGACATATATCAAAGATGGAATACTCTCGTGCCTGTTGGCTCAGGAGTCTACAGGGCTTGCTATGACAAACACCGAGCACTAAGTGAACCAGTACCCTCCGTACCTATTCCACAAAGTGCTGTACAAGTACCCTCTGTGCAAATATCAGAAGCTGTTGTACAAGTTTCCTCCGTGGCTGTACCACAGTCTGTGGTACAAGTACCCTTTTACGAAACTACACCTTCGGGGCCTGCAAGTACATGTAATTCTTTAGTGTTTGCTGAAACTCCATCAACTTCTTTTGACACTCCTCTTCTACAGCCAAGATTTGAATCTTACCAAATGGAAACTAGTAGCTCAGAAGCATCGGTGGAAATCACCCAGCAAACCACATCACATACTTCTAGTGAATCAGATATTCTGCCTGGTGAAAAATCTTGGGCGCCTACACCAGCTCCTGCTAAAATTGAACTTGCGACACTGAACAATTTCTTGAAATGTGCTGGACGTAAACCATTAAGAGGACAGTTGAAAATGCCTCTGCAAGAAGTAGCCCCTTCTACACTTAGATACTACAAAAACAAGACTGAAGATACCATATCTCTTGTTTTAAACATGATAGCTCCTACACAAGAAAAGAAACTGATGGACTTAATACTGAAGTCTGCGGACCATGAAGTTGTAGACCATGGACTACTAGATCAGTTGATTTCCTGTTACAACTCCGCTCCATCTTGGCAAACAAAGCGACAAATATTATCAATTTTTGTCCAAAGTCACACCAAAATAGAGCTACTAAGACTTGTACCAGGTTTGACGATACACCGAATTGACCAGGCTCGTAAACACGCGGAAAACACTGGGCAAGCCCAGCCTGTAGAATATCAGCCAATATCAAGGAGTAGACTCGATGATACTAAAGTGGACCACTTTTTGGATTTCATATCGAGACCTGAAGTTACCCAAGATGTGGCGTACGGCACCAAGACCTTGAAACTTAGCCACGGAGAAGCACTGGAAATCCCAAATGTAGTACGAACAGTAATAGGATCACGATTAATTAATTTGTATGAAAGTTATTGCAGTGATCTAGATTTTCAACCTCTTGGTCGTACTACACTGTACAATATTTTACATATTTGTGCAGCATCAAAAAAAGTTTCTCTGGCAGGCCTTGACAACATTGCGGCTGATGGAGCACAGGGTTTTCAGACATTACTTGCTATAGTGAAAACATTGTCAGAAATTGGAATGACAACTTCATGGGTACAAGAAGTGTCGAAGACTCTTCAATCTGCACAACTTTACTTGAAAACAGATTTCAAGTTGAACTTGGACATTAGGTCACAATGTCCAGATCATTGCATGACATTTGCATTGTCTGACTCTAATCAATGTTCTCATAAACATAACAATGGCTGCTCAAATTGCGAAAATTTGAAACTAGCTATAGAAACAATTGAAACTGTATTTTCTGATCCAACAGTGGAATATAGTTATGAAGGACAAAAGAATGAATTAGTTTACGATTTTGAACATGCAAAACTTGACGTAGAAAACCTGAAGGCCCACATATTATCAATCAAGAACGGGCGAAAAGTGATGTATTGGATAAATTACAACCAGGTGAATGTTTTGTAACAATGGACTGGGCTATGAAATTCTTGCCCATACGGTTCAGAGTCACAACAGGACTGGTTTGGAAATAAAGGTATAAGCTGGCACGTAACTGCAATTGTAGTCAAATCTAGTGACAATTCTGAGTTCGAGATTTACAGCTTTGTGCATTTGATTGACAAATGCAGCCAGAACTGGTACAGCGTGTTGTGTGTATTAGAAGCAAGCATAGAGGAGATGAAGAGACTAGTGCCTACGGTAAACAAGGTTTATCTGAAAAGTGACAATGCTGGTTGTTACCACTGCGCTCCCTTAATATTAGCAATACCAGCTCTGTCGAAACGTCAAGATGTACAAATACAGAATTATGACTTTTCCGAGGCACAGGCTGGAAAAGTCTTGTGTGACAGGAAAATCGCTTCCTTGAAAACTCATGTTCGCGCTATATTAACGAAGGCCATAACGTAACCTCTGCACAAGACTTGTATAATGCTTGTAAATCGCACAGTGGTGTACGAGGTTGTTACGTCAGCTTGATGACCATCCATGAGCCATCCATGACCGTACGCCTCTCGTGGACTGGCATTAGTAGCATGACCAACTTTCAATTTGAGAAGGACGGTGTCCGAATATGGAAGGCATACGGAATCGGAAATGGATGTCTGTACGAGTATAACAAACTTTTCAAAAAGACTGACTCTGAAATAAGACCAAGGTTTACTGTTACTGAATATACAACACCACAGGTTTTAACTGGTACTGTCCAAAAAGAACCAACCAGCGAAAGGTTTTCGTGTACAGAAGAGGGGTGTTCAAAAAGTTTTAAAAGTGAAGAAGAGCTCACACGTCACCTGTCAGTGGGTAGGCATGACCGAATGCCAGTAATGGACGCTAATTACGATGCGATCAAACGAAAATGGCAAACTCGCGTTGGAGAAGTTGCCAGTCGCCAACAAATCTCTCATTCTTCTCCAACTAAAGACTTTGGTTCCACTGATGCTTCGCTAGATCTTGTATTTGTAACTGCTGGCTGGGCTCTCAAAACGTCTTCTAAACGTAGCTCATATTCTAAAGACATGAAACAGTATTTATTAGAACAATTCATGGTGGGTGTATCAACTGGAAAGAAAGAGGATCCGTCATCAGTGCGAAACGTATCAAGTCCAAGTTTTCCAAAGAAGACTGGCTCAATCCTCGTCAAATTGCAAGTTATTTCTCACGTTTAGCCACAGTTCAGAAATGTGGACGATTGAATTTAAACGTAGGCGACTCTTGTGTCGAGGTGGATGATGTTGAACGGTGTAACATGGTGGGTACCGTTCTTGAACGCCGCCAACTACGCTGTAGAATTATTTCAGACTTGGATGAATAGATCTTCTCTTGTATAGTTTTAACCGATACGGATAGAATTTACATTTATGAAGAAGAATTTCGTGGATACTATCTTGAAGAATACCAAATTATGACGTCATGTTACTTACCTAATTCAAGTGAACTCAGTGTATTGACCAATTTGGTCCGTTTTTATTTGAGATATTGTCTTTTTGGGTGTAACAATTACAGATAGATTTGTTCAGATCACTTCATAAAGTGCACCGCATAGACGCTCCAGGAAGCCAATTCCCATTGGTATCGGGTGAAACATGAATGGCTATAGGCTTCATAAACTGTTTCCTACAAGACTTTTTGATGAAACGGATAATGATTGTATCTTAGAACAGGTAGTTAACCTCTGTAGTATCAAAAGAAAAAAATAACTGTACGTTGTTTGTGATCTACCACCGCTGATTCTGTCAAAATAGCTTAATTTAGGGTTAATTTCATGGGTTATTGTTTCTTTTACCCTGGTTTCGTTATGTCGATTCCGGTCATTTTTATTTTTGATATCAATAGTAGGGTTATTGCTTCTTCACATGAGCATAATTTTTCTGGACCCACCCCATGAAAGAAGTAGCTACAAGCCGTCAAACTTTGGGTAACTTTGGGTAAAAGAGGAATTTAGATAGACTTTGATATCCAGTCTGTATACACCACTCATTCGACCTAATGGTCTAAAATTAATTTTGTGTTGAGAACTCTAGGTCATATATACACTCTATAAATTTCGTATATTTTCTACGTCTAGTAAAGGTACAATGGTTTGCCAAAGTTGGTGTAAAGAAAATATGTTTTTTGGCAATATTCACCATGTGAAAAATGTTTTTTTCAATTTTTCTCGGGCAGGAATGGGAATATATTTCTTATATTGCACATTTATGTGTTTTGGGACTGTACCAACTTATAAACAAAATTTGGAGAAAATCCATGATTGAAGCCTTAGCACCTTCTGCATGGTGTTCTCGCGGACACGCTCTTAGAATGAAGTTCTTATTTTGAATATTGTGACGGTGTTGATAATCTAATAACATGAATTTGATACCAAGATTGCTCTGCTCTCCAATGAAGATTGCAAGGTAAATAGACTGTTCAAATGACTTGATCTATGTATTATTATGATGAATTGGAGGTCATTATGTCCAGGGTTCGCAACAACACAACGGGGCGCTCGTAATTTTTTGAATGATACGATGTGTCTAGCGTCATTTTGGTGTATATATATATGGGCTAACTGGTAATGATAAAGCCAAAATACCTTTTAGGCAAGAGTTAACTGTAAAGCAGCAAATGTTAAGTGTCAATAAAAGTATTTTCTAACAAAACATTTGACGTTTTGCATTTAAATCTTGCCTTAGAGGTATTTTGACTTTATCATTATCGGTATTAGGACTTTGTACATTTTACATATAATCAATGGAAACGACATTGTCGCAGGGCATTTAATATTGGCAGCGATACCCTTCCATACTGATTCCGTGCCGATGACCAGAACCTCAAACGGAACGAGGGCGGAACGGGTAGGTGGTTTGTACTTAAGCTTTAATTTCAACAATTTTTCCCCAATAAAGTGGACTGACAGAATGTAATTCCACCCATCACTACGTACATTTATTCAAACAATAATCGGTTTTCTTCTACTTTACGATCAAGTAACAGTATATTTTTTAAATTTATATCAACAATTTGTTTTTACCTTTCTCGGCGAACCTCCGGCCCCCTTCCTCACGGGCCCTGATTATGTCATTTTCAAAACAATAACAAATTCCTCATTGCCGAAACAAAGGCTATGGTGGCGAGAGTGACGGGGTTGAGAAATAAAACCAGGTCACATTGACAGGTAGTGTATTAAAATTATCGACCAGTATCAAATTTGAACTTTCTGTCTAAAATTCTGGAGAAGGTTGTCAAGCAGCAACTTCTTAGTCATTTAGAAAAATTTCAACTTCTTGAGGAGTTCCAGTCCGCTTATCGCTCTGGCCACAGCACTGAGACAGCACTACTATGTGTTCTTGATGCCATAAATTCATCTGTTGATGAAGGAAAAATCGGAGTGCTGGTCCTGTTGGATTTATCAGCAGCTTTCGATACTATTGACCACGGCTACCTACTGAATCGACTTTCATCAGACTATGGACTAACTGGAAACATTCTAAAATGGTTTTCATCCTATCTCACTGTACGATTTCAGTATGTTGAAGTTAACAACTCCTCATCAAGTCATCAACAACTCTAATAAGGTGTTCCCCAAGGATCTGTCTTGGGCCCGATAATCTTCACATTGTCTACTAAGCCGTTAGGCAAACTTATTCATGATGACAATCTGCTGTATCATTTTTATGCTGATGATTCTCAGCTCCTTGACAGCTTCAAGCCACTTCCGATCGATCAAAATGCCGTCATTAAGAATCTGGAAGGGTGTCTTGAAAATGTCAAAAAATGGATGTCATCCAATATGCTTAAACTCAACGATGAAAAGATTGAGTTTCTTAAGAAATGTGACATTCGAAAGATCAGCATTGGAAACACCGAAATTCCTATGTCTAAATCTGTGAGAAATCTTGGAATTCTTGTCGATTCTCGTCTCAGCTTTGAAAACCATGTGAACAACATTTGTAAAATATGTCATTTCCATCTCCGAAGGATAGGGTCCATTCGTCATCTAATAACTGAAGATGCTGCTGCAACCTTAGCTCGGTCCTGTCCAGAGTAGACCATTGTAATTCAGTACTAACTGGTATTACGGACGAACAGATTTCAAAACTCCAAAGATTACAAAACCGTGCTGCTTACATTGTCACAAAAACTAAATCACGATCACACATCACCCCAGTCTTGAACAAATTACATTGGCTCCGTGTTCGAGAAAGGATCAACTTTAAAGTCTTATCGTTAACATATCAATCGATAAATAAATCCGCGCCAGGTTACCTTCAAAATCTAGTATCACTGTATCAACCTAAACGATCATTAAGATCAGAAGGGAAACTATTATCAGATGTACCTGCCTATAAATTTAAAACTTTTGGATTTAGAACTTTTCGATACAGTGCATCAATTGTTTGGAATACACTTCAAGAAAATATCCGACAATGTGAATCTCTGTCGGTTTTTAAATCCAAAGTGAAAACTTGGTTATTTAGTCACTATTATTAACACTCCAAAGTGAGAACATTTTCTAGTGCCTAGTGGATTGAATAGTTGCGCGATAAAAATATCATCATTATTATTATTATTACTCTGCTTAGCTTAGAACGGGGACACGCCTCACCTTTTCATTAAAAAAAACTGTTGAATGTGGTTTAGAGAGTGGATTAAAATATGAAGTATAATCAACAATTCTTTTTACGCTTATCTAAAAATTTAAAAGTTGTTGATGATTTAGTGTAATAATAATAATAATAATGTACATTTGTAGAGCGCCAAATCCATCCAAAAAGCATGCTCAAAGCGCAATGACACAATGGTTATTTACACAATGAACAGAAAGTCTAATTCTCATAGCATTCTCGAAATAAGTGAGTCTTTAGTTGGGATTTGAAAATAGTCAAAGTTTCACTGTTTCGAATTTTCAAAGGCAAACCATTCCACAATTTAGGAACAACTATACTAAAGCTTCTGTCACCAAAATGTTTCAGTTTTGAGTGTGGAACGATAAGCGTATTATGAGATCGCAAGGACCGGTTTGGTTGATATACTGTTAGTAGTTCTGATAAGTAGCTGGGTGCAAGATTTCGCAGACACTGGTAAGTGAGGCACAGAACCTTAAAGTTTATGCAAGCTGAAATTGGGAGCCAATGTAAGGATTTTAGAATAGGTGTTATGTGAGATGATGTTTTGGTTCGTGATATGATTAGTGTAGTGTAGTGTAGTGCCACTTATAAATACTGCTATTAACCTTTTCTATGAAAGCCGGTTGTGATTAGACTATAGACTCGAACATTATGACAGGAAAACAAAATTAATGTTTTGATAAATATTTTAGGGTAATAATACTAATAAACATTTGTATTTTTCTCCAGGTATTTAATTCATGGTGAACAAAATGACAAATGTATTACTATCACAAAAATAATATTTGTATAGCTTTCTAAACTTTGTGAAATTTAAATAGAAAGATTCAACATACTCGTCACAAATGATCGGGACATGGTATTCTATATACATGTATATACCTAATCAACTATAGGATTTAAAATAGGCATTTATTTTCAGTTACAAACAAATAAAATTATAATATGGTTTTGACAATCAACATTTAAACACCTAATTTAAACTACAAAATTGCAGTTTTTGGACATATTTATCTTTTTTTCAGTCGTCTGTTTATCGTGACAGCATTTTTGACAACATCAGAACGTTAATTCTTCGCATTCAAAATTGCAATTATTCACAAATCGACAACAGTGCTTGTCCAACAGGCCCAGCGCGTAACAGAGGTTCTGTGGTCCACCACATGGCTGGACTGTTTAGCAAGCTATCCTTCCGTGAAATCAAAATCTGCATTAGTAAAACACGGTGACCCCCACCCCACCCCTGAGCATGCATACCGTCTCATGTTGAAGATGGTAAATGAACTAAACTGGGGTCTAAGAAATACGGAATTGGTATTAAAGTATATTCAGCACAACTAGATCATTTCGAGACCACTATAAAACTGTTGACAAAATCGCAACATTTTATAACACTAATAGAGTCCCCCAAACATAAACATGTACAATCTAACCATCAAACAATTAGCGCGCTGAATGCCTCAATTTTAAAATTAACATTCGGGCCATTGCCATACCAAACCCCTATTTATATAGGTTACCTTTAAGCTACGGCTTCAGGTCCAGATTTCGCTTCAAGCAGCTAAATAACAATTTGGAAGCACCTGGTGTCACATTTTCTACTGTTCTTTGTTATTATCGACATTATCCCACTCTTGGTTGAACGAAACGGCTATATAATTATATATCAGATCCACTCGGTATAAATGATATTAATTAATCGGTTGACCGACACAGGACACTTTCAACTTTCAATCAGTTAATTACAACTCACTCAAAGGACAACACTATTCGCTGTGGTTTCTATATATTTTCTACTTTCTTGTCCAGTGTTGGCTCGAATTAAGCTTTAAAATGCAGTTGGCAAGCAAAAAAAAAAAAAAAAAAAAAAACATTTCGGCGTAATGCTCTATATGCACGAATACTCGAGGTTGACGCAACGTAACACTGAACTATAGATATCTATACCGGTAAATATAAAACAACGGGGGGGGGGGGGAATGGCCTGATGGACTAGAGTGCCGCGCTTCGACCTCTAGCTGGCCGGTCACCTCTGGCTTGCGGCTGTGGTTTCGAGCCCTGGTGTGAGCGGATGTGGCATGGAGATAGGGGCGCCTTCTCAACCCCCTGGGTTTCCTCCGGGCACTCCGGTTTCCTCCCACTGCTAAAGACCCCTACGCGCAAGCGAATTATTGAAATAAAAATTGAACCATATGTTAGTCCCGAAATGACCTAGTTTGTGTTGAGTGGACGTTAAACCCCATTTCTCTCTCTCTCATAAAAAAACCTACAACGGTTAATGTTCCCCTTTAACACACCCAATTTATTACACCCACTGTTAAATGTGTTAGCCATAATAAGACAAAACGGATCGTAAAGGTCAATCAGAGAAAAATAAACACGTCCACTGGAAATGTATTATTAATTCCTTACAGTAAACCCTTGGGATTATACATTTAATCCCCCATAATACCATAGCAGCCACAAACTACCCGTGAAATTATTAGTATCTATTATCGATATTACATGTAATTAAATTCATCTTCATTCCAAAACTGCGATTTTCCTAAAGATTTGTGTAAACACACATACAAACGATCGGGACTGATATAATCAATCACAAAGCTTGACCATACATCGCATCTTTATCTTCATTCAATTAAGTGAGTCGCCGTGGCTCGTAATAAGGCACTGGTTCACTAACCCGGAAGTACCGGATTCAAACTTGATGTCGGCCGCGAATGTTACTTGGAATTTCCACCGTGCTTACCTCTTGTCACTGATGCAGATTGGGGCACTAGCAAAGACAGCCCCTAGTCGTTCGTGTGGAGAAAGAAAATGTAAAAGAATCCTTGACGGTTGAAAGACGAAATAAGAGTAGCCCGAAGGGCTACAGCCCGGGCAAATAAGAGTTAAGCCCTAAAAGAATCCCCCTCCCCTCAAAGGATTTAAAATGAGAAATGAAACCAAATTTAATTTAATTACATTACGTGCATAAGGTATGCACAGTTGTTGGCTGTGTTTGTTACGATTTGTTTCTGCTGTTTGTTTTGAGTTCTGATGTAGGTATGCATGCCTGGCCATGTAATCTGCCATTAGGTCTACCATTATCTGAGTCATCGATCCATCTTCATAGATGTAATTATTGGTAACAAATCTTGCAGCCCCCCCCCCCCTTTTTAGCTCATTTTCTAGAATGGGTCTTAGAAAACTTAGATATGCAGATTCCTGTACTTCCTTATTAATAATAAATAATAATATTAATAATCGTTTTTATAGCGCTGAACAATCAGTCAGACTACTGTGGCGCTTTACAATGTAGATAGGTTATTAAAATACAAAACATACACGTATATACAAACAAACAAAATAAGAAAAAGGAATAGTCAAGTTACAATTCTACAAATGGGAAGTGAAGCATTTAAATTATTGTTTACAAGTTTGGGTAAAAAACAGGGTTTTTAGACGCCGTATGAATACAGCCAAGTTTGGACTATTTTTCATTTCCAGGGACAATTTGTTCCATTCTTTTGGTGTTGCGTACGCAAAAGCTGTCTCCAAATTTTGACTCCTGTACTGGACATACAAGTTGGTTTTTATGAGATGATATTGTTTAATCAAATCGGATAAGTAGGATGGTGCCAAAGGATTGAAAGTGATTGTGTTAATTTTGAAAATGATGCGTTGATTAACCGGTAGCCAATATAACTGTTCTAGAATAGGTGTAATATGGTCAGATGATTTGGTGAGAGATACAATTCGAAATGCAAAAGTATAAATTTTGCCTAAACATTCCTATGATTTTATTTGCCTTTGATGATATATCCAACTAAATGCTTCAACTAAATCACATGACAATCTAGTAATCTTGTCGACAAATATCTACATCTATTTTGAATTAACACTTTCGTAAAAGGTAAATAACACATGTTCGCAATTTCTCCACAAGTAAACATTCGCGAATTACAAAAGAATAATATTCATAAGAAGTCTTCTTTCGTATTTCAGGTAATTCCGTTCAATCAAATGAAGCCACAAGCTTATACCTTTAGTTGGAGATCAAATAAATCCACATACAAAATTACACAGTAATATAATATTTTAACATACTTTTAACAAAAATACTTTTATTAGGGTTTCACACTGCGAAGCTTGTGTGAAACACTATTGTTTTTGTTAAAATTATTATTAGGGTTTCACACTGCGAAGCTTGTGTGAAACACTATTGTTTTTGTTAAAATTATTATTCTTATTATTATTATTATTATTCTTCTTTTGTTTTGAGTAGATCTCAGCAACTACGTGTCGCATCGTTACGATTTCTTCGGTTTTACTGGGAAAGTGGGTGTGACTTAGAGGATAAAGCTATTTTGAACGTTCTGCGACAATGCGAAATGTCCGAAATCACCGAAGTTATCGTTTTTACAAATATTGCGGTAATTTTAACAATAATCATGGGATTTTAACTTTCGATACATTTTGGCATAGCTGGAGACAGGGCACATAGCTGCGCTACTTTCGATTTTTGATTTTCGGCAAATCTTCGAAGATATTAGGCGCCAAATTTCGGAAATTTAAAATTTTACAAAAAACTTTTTTATTTATGAATATTTTTTAGTCGTGTTGTGCACAGAATTAAAGAGTCATCTGACTTGCGCAAAAATGTTAAAAAATTTTGTCTCAGTAATTTTCCTTGGCCTCCATTGGCTAATTCAGTTTTTCAGTCCTAGATTAATTTTTTATTGTTCGATTTGTATAAAACAAAGTTCATATGCTTCGTTGTCTCAATTGTCATTTTTTTTATTACCAAAAGTGTTATCTGTCGGCACCGGAAGTGGCATAATTTTACCAAAAACTACAATTTTGACAGTTAGGTACATTTTTTGAAAACAAATATTATTTTTTTGAAAAATTATATGACTCAAAGAGTGTGTCCTTTAAAGGCGCAAAAAATGTCGGAAACAGTTTTTTCAATTTCTTTTTCATTTTCTAGCAAATTGGATTAAGAGGTGAAAAAAGGCGTAAAATTGACCTATTTACAACTCATTCAGGCTTTTCAGATTTTAAAATATTTTTACGTAACTTTTATAAACTTGTAGCTATAATCCATACGAAGAGAATGTATGTGAAAATTAGTTTGTAATATAAGCAGTTGCCGAGAAATAGGCAATTTTGCATGAGTCACTTTTCACGTAATTTTGGCTGTAAAAGAATCAATTATTATTCGATTTTCAATTTTCTTTCGCCATTGGATGCCTAATGCCATAGTGGACTATGTCAAACCATTTTACCCCTTGCGTTGCCACCGGAAATGACGTCATTTGCTCAAAACTTAAATTTTAGCCTTCAAAAAACAATATTTTATTCAAATGAGTCGTATCTGTTATTTTTTTCAAATTGTGATATTTGATTCTATTGATCAAATAGATTGAACCCATACGATCATACAGATACCACAAAATGGTTTCTAACTTGTACGGTTGCAGAGAAATGGGCGATTTTCCTTAAGTCACTTTTCAAGGTTTTTGGTCTATAAAAGTGTCAGTTATTATTCGATTTTCATAAAATTTTCACCATATGATATCTTGTGTCATTTATGATTTCATAGAACTAATTTAACATTTTCAGTATCACCGGAAGTAATGTCATTTTGGCAAAAACTGTATTTTTAGCCTTCAAAACAGACATTTTTTTCAAATGAGTCTGATTTGTAATATATTTCAAATTATGATATTTGATTCCAATCAACAAATGGATTGAACCCATACGATCATATAGATACCAAAAGATAGTTTTTATCGTGTACGGTTGCCGAGAAATAGACGATTTTCTACAAGTCACTTTTCAAGGTTTTTGGTCTATAAAAGTGGCAATTCTCATTCGATTTACATACAATTTTCGCCATTATGCTGCCTTATGCCATTTCTGATTTCATAAAACTTATTGAACATTTTCATTATCACCGGAAGTAATGAAATTTTGCCAGGATCACTTACAAGTAACATATATATAAAATGAATTGATATTGCTGGATTTGGTTGATTCTTCGTCCATTTTATTTGATGTTTACAATGCTTATGTGGAAACCTGTTTGATGGTTCATTGGTATCGGAAGTGACATATGTTTAAGGGTAACGTGGCACCGAAAGTGACGTGGCACCAGTGAAACCCGCCATTCCTGCATGCAGGTCTAGTTAGGGTTTCACACTGCGAAGCTTGTGTGAAACACTATTGTTTTTGTTAAAATTATTATTAGGGTTTCACACTGCGAAGCTTGTGTGAAACACTATTGTTTTTGTTAAAATTATTAGGCTTTCAGACTTTCGTCTGAAAGACTATTGTTTTTACTAAAATTATTATTATTTATTAGGCTTTCAGACTTTCGTCTGAAAGACTATTGTTTTTACTAAAATTATTATTATTAGGGTTTCACACTGCGAAGCTTGTGTGAAACACTATTGTTTTTGTTAAAATTATTATTCTTATTATTATTATTATTATTCTTCTTTTGTGTTGAGTAGATCTCAGCAACTACGTGTCGCATCGTTACGATTTCTTCGGTTTTACTGGGAAAGTGGGTGTGACTTAGAGGATAAAGCTATTTTGAACGTTCTGCGACAATGCGAAATGTCCGAAATCACCGAAGTTATCGTTTTTACAAATATTGCGGTAATTTTAACAATAATCATGGGATTTTAACTTTCGATACATTTTGGCATAGCTGGAGACAGGGCACATAGCTGCGCTACTTTCGATTTTTGATTTTCGGCAATTCTTCGAAGATATTAGGCGCCAAATTTCGGAAATTTAAAATTTTACAAAAAACTTTTTTATTTATGAATATTTTTTAGTCGTGTTGTGCACAGAATTAAAGAGTCATCTGACTTGCGCAAAAAATTTTGTCTCAGTAATTTTCCTTGGCCTCCATTGGCTAATTCAGTTTTTCAGTCCTAGATTAATTTTTTATTGTTCGATTTGTATAAAACAAAGTTCATATGCTTCGTTGTCTCAATTGTCATTTTTTTTATTACCAAAAGTGTTATCTGTCGGCACCGGAAGTGGCATAATTTTACCAAAAACTACAATTTTGACAGTTAGGTACATTTTTTGAAAACAAATATTATTTTTTTGAAAAATTATATGACTCAAAGAGTGTGTCCTTTAAAGGCGCAAAAAATGTCGGAAGCAGTTTTTTTAATTTCTTTTTCATTTTCTAGCAAATTGGATTAAGAGGTGAAAAAGGGGTAAAATTGACCTATTTACAACTCATTCAGGCTTTTCAGATTTTAAAATATTTTTACGTAACTTTTATAAACTTGTAGCTATAATCCATACGAAGAGAATGTATGTGAAAATTAGTTTGTAATATAAGCAGTTGCCGAGAAATAGGCAATTTTGCATGAGTCACTTTTCACGTAATTTTGGCTGTAAAAGAATCAATTATTATTCGATTTTCAATTTTCTTTCGCCATTGGATGCCTAATGCCATAGTGGACTATGTCAAACCATTTTACCCCTTGCGCTGCCACCGGAAATGACGTCATTTGCTCAAAACTTAAATTTTAGCCTCCAAAAAACAATATTTTATTCAAATGAGTCGTATTTGTTATTTTTTTCAAATTGTGATATTTGATTCTATTGATCAAATAGATTGAACCCATACGATCATACAGATACCACAAAATGGTTTCTAACTTGTACGGTTGCAGAGAAATGGGCGATTTTCCTTAAGTCACTTTTCAAGGTTTTTGGTCTATAAAAGTGTCAGTTATTATTCGATTTTCATAAAATTTTCACCATATGATATCTTGTGTCATTTATGATTTCATAGAACTAATTTAACATTTTCAGTATCACCGGAAGTAATGTCATTTTGGCAAAAACTGTACTTTTAGCCTTCAAAACAGACATTTTTTTCAAATGAGTCTGATTTGTAATATATTTCAAATTATGATATTTGATTCCAATCAACAAATGGATTGAACCCATACGATCATATAGATACCAAAAGATAGTTTTTATCGTGTACGGTTGCCGAGAAATAGACGATTTTCTACAAGTCACTTTTCAAGGTTTTTGGTCTATAAAAGTGGCAATTCTCATTCGATTTACATACAATTTTCGCCATTATGCTGCCTTATGCCATTTCTGATTTCATAAAACTAATTGAACATTTTCATTATCACCGGAAGTAATGAAATTTTGCCAGGATCACTTACAAGTAACATATACATAAAATGAATTGATATTGCTGGATTTGGTTGATTCTTCGTCCATTTTATTTGATGTTTACAATGCTTATGTTGAAACCTGTTTGATGGTTTCATTGGTATCGGAAGTGACATATGTTTAAGGGTAACGTGGCACCGAAAGTGACGTGGCACCAGTGAAACCCGTCATTCCTGCATGCAGGTCTAGTTTATTAGGCTTTCAGACTTTCGTCTGAAAGACTATTGTTTTTACTAAAATTATTATTATTATTATTCTTATTATTATTATTTTTTTCCGCGGGAGCCTATTTCTCCATGATCGAAAACAGATATCGATCTGGAACAAACTTTTCTATTGGGAAAACATGTGGTGGCTAGTGCATAAACTATTTTTCAAACTTCTGCGCATACCGGAAGTGGCCGAACTTTGTAGGTTGTCATGATATTGAAAATCGGCCATAATTTCGGCAATTCTTTACCCATTTTTAATCAAATGACATTTTCGGAAACCCTGAATCTTTTGCGAGATAATGGCTATCTCACATTTTTCAATTTCGAACATTCGTCTATGACTTCTATCGTTCGAAAATTGAAAAGACGTTGTTTATGAGACAATTTTTGTTATTTTTCAAAATTTTCAAATTTGACCTACATTTTTGGATTCCTGAAGTCCATCCGATTCCAGTAATATAAGTTTCATTCAGAGTTATCTCCCTTTATTTTTCGTTTTTTTTCGAATTTTCTACCCATTTTCAAACCCTTATATTTTTTGGAAAGGATAAATCGACATTTCTGAAACCTCTGGAACATAAAGCCATATAGTCAGACATCCGGATAAAGCAATTTCAACAACGATCCGTAAACCGGAAGTAGTCGAAAAAATTTCTGATGTTTGGGAAAAAATGCAAAAAATGGGTGCTTTGGGGAAAAACCTGATTATTTCGTCCGATATCAAAAGATTAAACAGATTAGGGTATCGTTGGGTTGCATGGGAATTGAAGTATCGTATGGTACCCATTTCATAAAGATACGACGACCCGGAAGTAAAATATCGCACGCTGAAAATCAAGTATTTTCTGATTTGGAGCGTTTTTAGACGCCTTTATCTCGAAAACTGCTCCAGCGATTTATCTTAAACCTTCTCTATCGAGAGTCCCTTCGGTGGTCTTTAGCATGAAGCAATCCATTACAATTTTCCAATAATTGGAATAAGACAAAAAAGGGACTGAAAATCGAAAAAAGTAAAAAAATCGTGAAATTTTGGAAAATGCTCTACTATTTTTTTATTTTAAGAGATTTTAAAAAAACAGATATATATTTAAAAAGCTGACCTAATTACGATTCTAATGATGTATAATATGTATGCAGTTATTGAAATTTAATTTTCAATATTTTGACATTTTGACATTTTTAACACTTTTGAACATAGGATTTCTCAGAAATATTTTATTTGATCGTATAGTGTCGTATATCATTAGAGAGCCCTGTTCCCATGCAAACTCCAAAACTGGATGTGAAAACTACTCGACAATGATTCGTATACCGGAAGTAGTTCAAAAAACGACAAAAAATGTAAAAAAGATAAAAAAGAATTGGAGCTCTTGCCAAAAGTTCGAATTCTCCGTCACATATTAGCGGACCAAAACAATTAAAGTGTCGTTGGATAGTTCCATTAATAGACGATCGTATAACATCTAAATAACACGAATTTGATTCTTAGGAAATAAATTATGGTACGCCGAAAACTAAGTATTTTCCGTTTTGGAGCATTCTGAGACGCCTTTTTCTCGAAAACGACGCCTACGATTTTTCTTAAACATTTTTTACTCAGAGTCCTATCGGTGGCCTAGCGTGTGCATCTAATAATAAAAGCTTTGCAATATTATAGGTGGTCCAAAAATGACATCAATCTTTGAAAAAAGTTGAAAAATCATTAAATTATTGAAAATGCTCTTTTATTTATCTTTTTTTCAAAAATTACTTAATGAATGTTTCTGATATTTCTGCTACAGGAAGTTAAGTATCTAATCAACTTGTTAAAGCTATTCCGACAATGGTCGAAAAACCGGAAGTAGTCGAAAAATCTCCGATATTTTGAATTTTTTTTACATTTTTACAGAAAACTTTTTTATTTATGAATATTTTTTGATGGTAGTTTGCACAGAGTTAAAGTATCACCCTACTTGAGCAGAAGTGAGAAAGAATTTTGTCTCAGTAATTTTCTTTAGTCGCCATTGGCTAATTTAGTTTTTCGTACCTAGATTAATTATTTATTGTTCGATTTGTATAAAACAAAGTGCATATGCTCCGTGGTCTCAATCGTAATTTTTTTTGTTATCGTGAAATTTTTCTGCACGCAACGGAAGTGGCGTAATATTAACAAAAACTACAATTTTGACAGTTCAGTACCACTTTTTGAAACGAAATATTATTTTTTTCGATATCTGATATAGCAAAAAGGATGCGCGCTGTAAAGGGGCACAAATCGTTAGTTCAGATTTTTTTATTTCAATTTCATTTTCGGGCAATTTCGAATAAATGTAAAAAAAAGTGTAACAATCAGTTATTTACAACCCATTCAACGTCTTCATATTTTGAACTATGTATTCGTAACGTTCATAAACTCGTAGTAATAATCCAGACGAGGAGAATGTATGCACAAAATAGTTCGTAATATGAGCAATTGCCGAGAAATATTCAATTTTGAATGCATCATTTTTCACGTTATTCTGCCTATAAAATAGTAAATTATTATCCGATTTCCAATTTTTTTTTTTCATTCGATGCCTATTGCCAATTTGGACTAGGTTAAGCCAATTTTACAGTTTCACTGTTACCGGAAATGACGTCATTTTGGCAAAAACTGTATTTTTAACCTTAAAAACAAATATTTTATTCAAATGAGTCTTTTTTTATAATACTTTTAAAATTATGATATTTGAATCCCATCAACGAATAGCATTAACCCATACGATCATACAGATACCACAAAACAGTTTCTAACTTGTACGGTTGCCGAGAAATAGACGATTTTCTACAAGTCACTTTTCAAGCTTTTTGGTCTATAAAAATGTCAATTATTATTCAATTTTCATACAGTTTTCACCATTTGATGCCTTATGCCATTTATGATCGCATTAAACTAATTTAAGATTTTTATTATCACCGGAAGTAATGTCTTTTTTGCAAAAAAACGTATTTTTAGACTTCAAAACAAATATTTTTTTAAGTGTATTATATTTTTTATTTGTTTAAAGTTATAATGTTTGATTATAATGGTCATTTAGATTGGATCAATACAATCATATTGATGTCAAAAATTTGATTTTAGCATATTCCCTTGTCGAGAAATAACCAATTTTCTCAGGATCACTTTTTAAGTTTTTTCACCTTTTTAATTTCAGTTTATGAGATCTAGGTTTAGTGTTTATTTCCTGATACGTATAAAACAAAGTTTGTATGTTTCTATGTTTCATGTTGCAAATTCTCAACTTATTTGCTGTCGATAATGATTTCTTTTGGCACCGGATGTGACGTAATTTTGCCAGATTTTACAATTTTGACCGATCTTTTCGCAAGCAAATATTACTTTTACATGTCTGATAGAGGGTGTCATTGAATCAAAAAAAAAATACAGTATCGTTTGGTAGCTGGATAGGTCGGCTATTGTATGGCGTATTTCCTGTCTGATTCCTGAAAGCCGATTCAGTGCTGTGGAGGAAATGCAGCAGGTTGGACTGGCGACCTAGTCCTTGTCATGTACATTTGGACATCCCCTCCCCTCCTTAAACATGTGTACATAGGACCTCGGTTTCGCATCTACTCTGATCTACTATTCTAGGGCACCATCCCTACACCTCTGACAAGGGAGGAATTATGCTGACAAATCTGAATATTGCAAGGGTGCTCTTTTCGTAACGAAAAATCCATAACATCATAGTGTTATACTGAAGAACAATCTATACATTAGTAGTAATTTGTATATTATAACTTTGGTAGGATTAACTGAAGTTAATCTCATCAATTAATTAGCACCTTAGTGCCAGCTAGTGGACAGGAGGTTAAGATTATTGTTGATTGGGTAATCATCAAAGCAGCCGCCACAGTTGTACGTGTGTTCATTTAACGCGTGAATTAAAATAAGATTTTGGGTGTACGTAGTATAGTATTTTCAGATACCGTAACCAGCGCTCACGCTGTCGATCGCCAAATTCGCCAATTGCGATTTAAATATAATTTTGGCTAAAGAATATTCAATTTGGCGAAATTTTTGGCGATATTTTTTTCCTGTATGGCGATTCTTTTTTTACCTGGAAATAAAAAAATTATCGGCACAAACCCTAACGTTATCAAAATATGAGTCCCTATAGATAGCTGTCAATTTAATAGCCAAGTAAAGCTTACGTTCACTTTCGTGCATTTTGGCTTTGATGTAATTAAGCAATGGTAGGTTCGAGAATCGTCGCATTTCGGCTCGTTGGTCGTTCTCATTTTTTCGACCCATGGTGATAAGAACATTGATATCCAATACGCATTCCTTATTTTACATGCCGTATGAAGAAGCGACAGTTAAGAGAATTCAGCTATCGATAAAATTCCCCTCGAAAAGAAAATTATTGGCCATTTTTATTTCCATTTAAGGCCTATAAATTATTTTTTAAAGATGGTATGAGATATTATTCGCAGTAAATAATGAGTTGTCGACGGCTTTATCATTGACCCGTGACAGTTGATTATTATTACTGAACGACACACACCCGCTTGTCGATTAATTTACATAATCAGCTACATGGTTTTGATTAACACTCAACGGTAATCTGTATACGATCAGAATTAAATTTTTTTCGGTCACTTATCAGAGTGAATCGCATGTAGGTACGCAAAAACATTATTGCCTAAACCAAATATTTATCGCCCTCTCAGTCAGCCACGTAATCATAATGCTTTGCACGCGATGTCTGGGCCAATCAGCAAATGAGTTGGTTAGACAGCATGGTCACATGGTGTTTGTTTATATTTTCTAGGGGTTTTAAAACTCGAGCGTTTTACAACGATGCCATTTATTATGCAAGAGGAATGATCCATTTATTATGCAAGAGCAAGAGGAAATAGGACAGATTTAAAAATACGGTACTCTTACAAAACGTTCAAATAAAGGTGTTCTAAAATCTTTTATTGCTATTTCGATCTTTTGTGTCGATAGATAGTATATTTATAGACTCATTTTTGAGAACATCTCATCAATATTTTTACTTATTTGCCTCTACTCCAAAATTAGATTTTGCGCGATCCGACTCAAGATGGCGTGTTCAATGACAAATATTACGGGACGCTGAAGATCTAGTATTTTCCTTTTTGGACTTTTATATGATATCAGAATGATACAAATTCGATGGTTAGGCAATAGATTATGAGTTGCCGAAAATGTAGTATTTTCCTCTTTTTTTGGAGCCTTTTCAGACTCGTTTATCTCGAAAACTACTTCTATTTCACTTCTTAAACTTCTGTTACCCCGAGTCCTATCGGTCGTTTAGAGCATAAAGGTAAATTTAAAAGCATGGCAATGATATAAAGGACCCTGAAAGCCGATTCAGCACTGCTATGCAGGTCTAGTTATTATTATTTTATTTTTCGGGGGAGCCTATTTCTCAGCGCCTGTAACAGATACCGATCTGGGACCTAATTCTCTATAGGGAAACCATGTGTTGGCTACTTGATAAACTATTTTTGAAACTTCTGCGCAGACCGGAAGTGGTCGAATTTCGTGCTGTGTCAAAAAATTAAAAAACGGCCGTAGATTCGTCAATTCTGTACCTATTTTCACACAAATGACATTTTCGGAAACCTTGAGTCTTTTCTCGGACGATAGCAGTTGAAAATTTCGATATTTCGAAACTTCACCGCTGACTTCTTGCGATCGAAAAATGAAAAATTTTATTTGAGAGACAATTTTTGTTATTTTGCAAAATTTTCAAATTTGACCTACATTTTTGGATACCTGAAGGCAATCCGGTTCCAGTAATATAAGTTTCATTCCGAGTTATCGCCCTTTATTTTTCGATTTTTTTCGAATTTTCTTCACATTTTGTGAGCTTAAGTTTCGTTTTATGGCCGGCTCAACGTTTCTCAAATTCCTGATACATGAAGCAATATTGTCAAACCACCGTTTAAAGCAATTTCAACAACAATCCGTAAACCGGAAGTAGTCGAAATAATATGCGATATATTGAAAAAAACGTGAAAAATTGGTGTCTTGGGTAAAAACACGATTTCTCCGTCCGATATCAACGGATTAAACAAATTAAGGTATCATTTGGCCTAGCGGTGATTGGACCACTGGATGATACCCAATTCGTACGGATACGATGAGCTGGAAGCAAAATATGGCACGCTGAAAATCAAGTATTTTCTGATTTGGAGCGTTTTTGGACGCCTGTATTTCGAAAACTGCTCCAGCGATTTTTCTTAAACTTTATCTATCGATGGTCCTTCCGGTAGTCTTTAGCATGGATCCATCCATTAAGGCTATTATATAATTGGAATAAGACAAAAAAGGGACTGAAAATCGAAAAAAGTCGAAAAATCGTGAAATTTGGGAAAATGCTCCACTATTTTTTTATTTTAAGAGATTTTCAAAAAAAAGATATATATTTAAAAAGCTGACCTAATTACGATTCTAATGATGTATAATATGTATGCAGTTATTGAAATTTAATTTTCAATATTTTGACATTTTGACATTTTTAACACTTTTGAACATAGGATTTCTCAGAAGTATTTTATTTGATCGTATAGTGTCGTATATCATTAGAGAGCCCTGGTCCCATGCAAACTCCAAAACTGGATGTGAAAACTACTCGACAATGATTCGTATACCGGAAGTAGTTAAAAAAACAAAGAAAAATGTAAAAAAGATGAAAAAAAATTGGAGCTCTTGCCAAAAGTTCGAATTCTCCGTCACATATTAGCGGACCAAAACAATTAAAGTGTCTTTGGATAGTTCCATTAATAGACGATCGTATAACATCTAAATAACACGAATTTGATTCTTAGGAAATGAATTATGGTACGCCGAAAATTAAGTATTTTCCGTTTTGGAGCATTCTGAGACGCCTTTTTCTCGAAAACGACGCCTACGATTTTTCTTAAACATTTTTTACTCAGAGTCCTATCGGTGGCCTAGCGTGTGCATTTAATAATAAAAGCGTTGCAATATTATAGGCGGTCCAAAAATGACCTCAATCTTTGAAAAAAGTTGAAAAATCATTAAATTATTGAAAATGCTCTTTTATTTATCTTTTTTTCAAAAATTACTTAATGCATGTTTCTGATATTTCTGGTACAGGAAGTTAAGTATCTAATCAACTTGTTAAAGCAATTCCGACAATGATAGAAAAACCGGAAGTAGTCGAAAAAATATCCGATATATTGATTTTTTTTTACATTTTTACAGAAAACTTTTTTATTTATGAATATTTTTTGATGGTAGTTTACACAGAGTTAAAGTATCAACCTACTTGAGCATAAGTGAGAAAGAATTTTGTCTCAGTAATTTTCTTTAGTCGCCATTGGCTAATTTAGTTTTTCGTACCTAGATTAATTATTTATTGTTCGATTTGTATAAAACAAAGTGCGTATGATTCGTGATGTCAATTGTAATATTTTTTGTTACGGTGACATTTTTCTGCACGCAACGGAAGTGGCGTAATATTAACAAAAACTACAATTTTGAGAGTTAAGTACCACTTTTTGACAGCAAATATTATGTTTTTCGAAAACTGATATAACAAAAAGTATGCGCCCTGTAAAATGTTTGGCTGAGATTCTTAAATTTCAATTTCATTTTCGGGCAATTTCGAATAAAATGTAAAAAAAAAGGGTAAAATTCAGTTATTACAACCCATTCAACGTCTTTATATTTTGAACTATTTATTCGTAACTTTCATAAACTCGTAGCCATAATCCAGACGAAGAGAATGTATGCGAAAAATAGTTTGTAATATGAGCAGTTGCCGAGAAATATGCAATTTTGCATGCATCACTTTTCACGTTATTTTGCCTATAAAATTGTAAATTATTATCCAATTTTCAATAATTTTTTTTCATTCGATGCCTATTGCCAATTTTGACTAGGTTAAGCCAATTTTACAGTTTCACTGTGACCGAAAATGACGTCATTTTGCCAAAAACTGTATTTTTAACCTAGAAAACAAATATTTTATTCAAATGAGTCTTGTTTATAATATTTTTAAAATTATGATATTTGAATCCCATCACCGAATAGCATGAAATCATACCATCATACAGATACCACAAACAAGTTTCTAACTTGTACGGTTGCCGAGAAATAGACGATTTTCTACAAGTCACTTTCCAATCTTTTTGGTCTATAAAAGTGTCAATTATTATTCAATTTTCATACAATTTTCACCATGTGATGCCTTATGCCATTTATGATTGCAATGATCTGATTTAACATTTCCATTATCACCGGAAGTAATGTCATATTTGCAAAAAACGTATTTTTAGACTTCAAAATAAAATTTTACTCCAAAATTAGATTTTGCGCGATCCGACTCAAGATGGCGTGTTCAATGACAAATATTACGGGACGCTGAAGATCTAGTATTTTCCTTTTTGGACTTTTATATGATATCAGAATGATACAAATTCGATGGTTAGGCAATAGATTATGAGATGCCGAAAATATAGTATTTTCCTCTTTTTTTTGGAGCCTTTTCAAACTCGTTTATCTCGAAAACTACTTCTATTTCACTTCTTAAACTTCTGTTACCCCGAGTCCTATCGGTCGTTTAGGGTATAAAGGTAAATTTAAAAGCATGGCAATGATCTAAAGGACCCTGAAAGCCGATTCAGCACTGCTATGCAGGTCTAGTTATTATTATTTTATTTTTCGGGGGAGCCTATTTCTCAGCGCCTGTAACAGATACCGATCTGGGACCTAATTCTCTATAAGGAAACCATGTGTTGGCTACTTGATAAACTATTTTTGAAACTTCTGCGCAGACCGGAAGTGGTCGAAATTCGTGCTCTGTCAAAAAATTAAAAAACGGCCGTAGATTCATCAATTCTGTACCTATTTTCATACAAATGACATTTTCGGAAACCTTGAGTCTTTTCTCGGACGATTGCAGTTGAAAATTTCGATATTTCGAAACTTCATCGCTGACTTCTTGCGATCGAAAAATGAAAAATTTTATTTGAGAGACAATTTTTGTTGTTTTTCAAAATTTTCAAATTTGACCTACATTTTTGGATACCTGAAGGCAATCTGGTTCCAGGAATATAAGTTTCATTCCGAGTTATCGCCCTTTATTTTTCGATTTTTTTCGAATTTTCTTCACATTTTGTGAGCTTAAGTTTCGTTTTACGGCCGGATCAACGTTTCTCAAATTCCTGATACATGAAGCAATATTGTCAAACCACCGTTTAAAGCAATTTCAACAACAATCCGTAAACCGGAAGTAGTCGAAATAATATGCGATATTTTGAAAAAAACGTGAAAAATTGGTGTCTTGGGTAAAAACACGATTTCTCCGTCCGATATCAACGGATTAAACAAATTAAGGTATCATTTGGTCTAGCGGTGATTGGACCACTGAATGATACCCAATTCGTACGGATACGATGAGCTGGAAGCAAAATATGGCACGCTGAAAATCAAGTATTTTCTGATTTGGAGCGTTTTTGGACGCCTGTATTTCGAAAACTGCTCCAGCGATTTTTCTTAAACTTTATCTATCGATGGTCCTTCCGGTAGTCTTTAGCATGGATCCATCCATTAAGACTATTATATAATTGGAATAAGACAAAAAAGGGACTGAAAATCGAAAAAAGTCGAAAAATCGTGAAATTTGGGAAAATGCTCTACTATTTTTTTATTTTAAGAGATTTTCAAAAAAAAGATATATATTTAAAAAGCTGACCTAATTACGATTCTAATGATGTATAATATGTATGCAGTTATTGAAATTTAATTTTCAATATTTTGACATTTTGACATTTTTAACACTTTTGAACATAGGATTTCTCAGAAGTATTTTATTTGATCGTATAGTGTCGTATATCATTAGAGAGCCCTGTTCCCATGCAAACTCCAAAACTGGATGTGAAAACTACTCGACAATGATTCGTATACCGGAAGTAGTTCAAAAAACAAAGAAAAATGTAAAAAAGATGAAAAAAAATTGGAGCTCTTGCCAAAAGTTCGAATTCTCCGTCACATATTAGCGGACCAAAACAATTAAAGTGTCTTTGGATAGTTCCATTAATAGACGATCGTATAACATCTAAATAACACGAATTTGATTCTTAGGAAATAAATTATGGTACGCCGAAAACTAAGTATTTTCCGTTTTGGAGCATTCTGAGGCGCCTTTTTCTCGTAAACGACGCCTACGATTTTTCTTAAACATTTTTTACTCAGAGTCCTATCGGTGGCCTAGCGTGTGCATTTAATAATAAAAGCGTTGCAATATTATAGGCGGTCCAAAATTGACCTCAATCTTTGAAAAAAGTTGAAAAATCATTAAATTATTGAAAATGCTCTTTTATTTATCTTTTTTTCAAAAATTACTTAATGAATGTTTCTGATATTTCTGCTACAGGAAGTTAAGTATCTAATCAACTTGTTAAAGCAATTCCGACAATGATCGAAAAACCGGAAGTAGTCGAAAAAATATCCGATATATTGATTTTTTTTTACATTTTTACAGAAAACTTTTTTATTTATGAATATTTTTTGATGGTAGTTTACACAGAGTTAAAGTATCACCCTGCTTGAGCATAAGTGAGAAAGAATTTTGTCTCAGTAATTTTCTTTAGTCGCCATTGGCTAATTTAGTTTTTCGTACCTAGATTAATTATTTATTGTTCGATTTGTATAAAACAAAGTGCATATGATTCGTAATGTCAATTGTAATATTTTTTGTTACGGTGACATTTTTCTGCACGCAACGGAAGTGGCGTAAAATTAACAAAAACTACAATTTTGAGAGTTAAGTACAACTTTTTGACAGCAAATATTTTTTTTTTCGAAAACTGATATAACAAAAAGTATGCGCCCTGTAAAGGCGCATAAAATGTTTGGCTGGGATTCTTAAATTTCAATTTCATTTTCGGGCAATTTCGAATAAAATGTAAAAAAAAGGGTAAAATTCAGTTATTACAACCCATTCAACGTCTTTATATTTTGAACTATTTATTCGTAACTTTCATAAACTCGTAGCCATAATCCAGACGAAGGGAATGTATGCGAAAAATAGTTTGTAACATGAGCAGTTGCCGAGAAATATGCAATTTTGCATGCATCACTTTTCACGTTTTTTTGCCTGTAAAATAGTAAATTATTATCCGATTTTCAATAATTTTTTTTCATTCGATGCCTAATGCCAATTTGGACTAGGTTAAGCCAATTTTACAGTTTCACTGTGACCGAAAATGACGTCATTTTGGCAAAAACTGTATTTTTAACCTAGAAAACAAATATTTTATTCAAATGAGTCTTGTTTATAATATTTTTAAAATTATGATATTTGAATCCCATCACCGAATAGCATGAACCCATACCATCATACAGATACCACAAAAAAGTTTCTAACTTGTACGGTTGCCGAGAAATAGACGATTTTCTACAAGTCACTTTTCAAGCTTTTTGGTCTATAAAAGTGTCAATTATTATTCAATTTTCATACAATTTTCACCATGTGATGCCTTATGCCATTTATGATTGCAATGATCTGATTCAACATTTCCATTATCACCGGAAGTAATGTTATATTTGCAAAAACCGTATTTTTAGACTTCAAAATAAAATTTTACTCCAAAATTAGATTTTGCGCGATCCGACTCAAGATGGCGTGTTCAATGACAAATATTACGGGACGCTGAAGATCTAGTATTTTCCTTTTTGGACTTTTATATGATATCAGAATGATACAAATTCGATGGTTAGGCAATAGATTATGAGATGCCGAAAATATAGTATTTTCCTCTTTTTTTGGAGCCTTCTCAAACTCGTTTATCTCGAAAACTACTTCTATTTCACTTCTTAAACTTCTGTTACCCCGAGTCCTATCGGTCGTTTAGGGTATAAAGGTAAATTTAAAAGCATGGCAATGATCTAAAGGACCCTGAAAGCCGATTCAGCACTGCTATGCAGGTCTAGTTAGGCTTTCAGACTTTCGTCTGAAAGCCTATTGAGATTACTAAAATTATTATTAGGCTTTCAGACTTTCGTCTGAAAGCCTATTGAGATTACTAAAATTATTATTATTATTATTATTATTATTATTAGGCTTTCAGACTTTCGTCTGAAAGCCTATTGAGATTACTAAAATTATTATTATTATTATTATTTACCGCGGGGGCCAAGTTCTCCATGATCGAAAGCAGATATCGATCTGAAATCAACTTTTCTTTCGGGAAACCATGTGGTGGCTACTTGATAAAGTATTTTCGAAAATTCTGCGCATACCGGAAGTGGCAGATCTTTGTACGTTGTCAAAAAATTGAAAATTGGCCATAGTTTCGTCAATTATTTACCCATTTTCAAACAAATGACATTTTCGGAAACCCTGAATCTTTTCCGAGTCAATAGCAATCTACGATTTTGTAATTTCGAAACTTCGTCGCTGACTTCTAGCGTTCGAAAATTAAAAAAATTTGTTTAAGAGACAATTTTTTTCATTTTTCAAAATTTTCAAATTTGACTTATATTTTTGGATACCTTAAGTCCATCCGATTCCAGTAATATAAGTTTCATTCAGAGTTATCGCCCTTTATTTTTCGATTTTTTTCGAATTTTCTACCTATTTTGCGAGCTCGGGTTTCGTTATATGGCTGAATTGGCGAATCTGAAACTTCTAAGGCATGAAGCCAAATGACCATTGCAAGGAATAAAGCAATTTCAACAATGATCCGTAGACCGGAAGTAGTCGAAATAATGTGCAATATTTTGAAAAAATGCAAAAAATGGATAGTTTTGGGGAAAACGCGATTTCTCCGTTCGATGTCAATGGATTAAACGAATTAGGGTACCATTGGACTGCACTAGGATTTTACTATCGTATGATACCCAATTCATACGGATATTATGATCAGGCAGCAAAATATGGCACGCTGAAAATCAAGTATTTTCTGATTTGGAGCGTTTTTGGACGCCTATATCTCGAAAACTTAACCGTAACTTTTTCTTAAATTTTTTCTATCGAGAGTCCTTTCGGAGTTAATTTGCATGAAACCACCCAATAAGCCTTTGAAATATCTGGAATGGGTGAAATAACGGACTGAAAATCGAAAAAAGTCGAAAAATCGTGAAATTTTGGAAAATGCTCTACTATTTTTTTATTTGAAGAGATTTTTTAAAAAAGGTTGTATATTCAGATAGCTGACCTAATTAAGAATCTAACGATGTATAATATGTATGTAGTTAATGAAATTTAATTTTCGATATTTTAAATTTTTTTCATTTTTAGCACTTTTGAACACAGGATTTCTCAGGGGCATTTTATCTGATCAGATAATGTAATATATCATTACAGAGCCCTGTGGCTATTTTAGTGCCCAAACCGGCTATTAAAAATATTCCGACAATGATAACCATACCGGAAGTATTCAAAAAATGAAAAAAAAAGGTTAAAAACATTGTCTCACTTGCGAAAAACTTGATTGCTCCCTTAGGTAATAGCGGACCAAAAGAACTAAAGTGTCGTTGGATAGCCCTATTAATGGACCATCATATGGTATCTAAATAATACGATTTCAATGGTAAGGAAATAAATTATTGTATGCCAAAAATCAAGTATTTTCCGCTTTTTTAACATTCCGAGACGCCCTTTTCTCGAAAACGACGCCTACGATTTTTCTTAAACTTTTCTTACTCAACGTCCTATCGGTTGTCTATATAGTGAATCCAAAATGAAAAGCATTGAAATAATATAGGTGGTCCAAAAGTGGCCTCAAACTTTGAAAAAAAATTGAAAAATGGTTAAAGTTTTGGAAACGCTCTTTAATTTATCTTTTTTTCCAAAACTACTCAATGGATGTTTCTGACACTTCTGGTACAAAAAGTTAAGTATCGAAAGAACTTCGTAAAGCTATCGCGACAATGATCGTAAAACCGGAAGTAATCGAAAAAATGTCCGATATTTTGAAAAAAAATAATTTTTTTACGAATACCTTTTTTATTTATGAATATTTTTTGATGATATTTTACACAGGGTTAAAATATCATCGTACTTGAGCAGAAATGAGAAAAAAAAATTGTCTCCGTAATTTGCGTTAGCCGCCATCGACTAATTTAGTTTTTCGTACCCAGAAAAATTATTTATCGTTCGATTTGTATAAAACAAAGTTCATATGCTCCGTGGTCCCAATTGTAATTTTTTTTGTTACGGTGAAATTTTTCTGTTGGCAACGGAAGTGACGTAATATTAACAAAAACTACAATTTTGACAGTTCGGTAACACTTTTTGAAAGCAAATATTTTTTTTTTCAAAACTCATATAACTAAAAGGATGCACCCTGCAAAGATGCACAAAATCCTTAGCTCAGATTTTTTAATTTCAATTTCATTTTCGGGCAATTTCGAATAAAATGTAAAATAAAGTGTAAAATTCTGTTATTTACAATTCATTCAGCGTCTTCATATTTTGAAATATTTATTTGTAATTTTCATAAACTCGTAGCAATAATCCAGACGAAGAGAATGTATACGAAAATTAGTTTGTAATATGAGCAGTTGCCGAGAAATATGCAATTTTGCATGCATCACTTTTCACGTTATTTTGCCTATAAAAGAGTGAATTATCATTCGATTTGCAATATTTTTTTTTCATTTGATGCCTAATGCCAATTTGGACTAGGTCAAGCCAATTTTACATTTTCACTGTGACCGGAAATGATGTCATTTGGGCAAAAACTGTATTTTTAACCTCAAAAACCAATATTTTATTCAAATGAGTCTGCCTTATAATATTTTTGAAATTATGATATTTGATTCCCATCAACGAATAGAATGAAGCCATACGACCATACAGATACCACAAAATGGTTTCTAACTTGTATGGTTACAGAGAAATAGGCGATCTTCTATAAGTCACTTTTCAAGGTTTTTGGTCTATAAAAGTGTCAATTATTATTCGATTTTTATAACTTTTTTACCATTTGATGCCTTATGCCATTTATGACTTCTATGAACTAAGTTAACATTTCAATATCACCGGAAGTAATGTAATTTTTGCAAAAAATCGTATTTTTAGCCTTCAAAACAAACATTTTTTTGAAGGGATTTATATTTATTATTCGTTTAACTTGATAACGTCTGACTCCAATGGGCAGTAAGATTGAATCAATACCATCATATTGATATCAAGTAAAGGCTTCTAGCATGTTCCCTTGTCGAATAATAGCCAATTTTCCCAGGGTCACTTTTAAGTTTTTTACCTTCTTAATTTCAGTTTATGGGTTATAGGTTAATTATTTATTGCCCGATATGTATAAAACAAAGTTTGTATTTTGTGTGTTGCGAATTTTCGACTTATTTTTCACCTATAACAATTTCTTTCGGTACCGGAAGTGACGTAATTTTGCCATAATTTACAATTTTGACGGTCTTTTCGCCAGCAAATATTACTTTTACATAAGATAGAGGGTGTCACTGAAGCAAAACAACTAAAGTATAGTTTGGTAGCTCAATGGATCGGCTATGGTATAATAAACTTCCTGTATGAATCCTGAAAGCCGGTTCAGTGCTGCTTGCACTAGTTATTATTATTATTATTAGGGTTTCACACTGCGAAGCTTGTGTGAAACACTATTGTTTTTGTTAAAATTATTATTCTTATTATTATTATTATTCTTCTTTTGTTTTGAGTAGATCTCAGCAACTGCTTGTCGCATCGTTACGATTTCTTCGGTTTTACTGGGAAAGTGGGTGTGACTTAGAGGATAAAGCTATTTTGAACGTTCTGCGACAATGCGAAATGTCCGAAATCACCGAAGTTATCGTTTTTGAAAATATTGCAGTAATTTTAACAATAATCATTGGATTTTAACTTTCGATACATTTTGGCATAGCCTGAGACAGGGCACATAGCTACGCTACTTTCGATATTTGATTTTCGGCAAATCTTCGAAGATATTAGGCGCCAAATTTCGAAAATTTAAAATTTTACAAAAAACTTTTTTATTTATGAATATTTTTTAGTCGTATTGTGCACAGAATTAAAGAGTCATCTGCCTAGTGCAAACATGTTAAAAAAAATTGTCTCAGTAATTTTTCTTGGCCGCCATTGGCTAATTCAGTTTTTCAGTCCTAGATTAATTTTTTATTGTTCAATTTGTATAAAACAAAGTTCATATGCTTCATTGTCTCAATTGTCATTTTTTTTATTACCGGAAGTGTTATCTGTCGGCACCGGAAGTGGCATAATTTCACCAAAAACTACAATTTTGACAGTTAGGTACCATTTTTCGAAAACAAATATTATTTTTTGGAAAAATTATTTGACTCAAAGAGTGTGCCCTTTCAAGGCGCAAAAAATGGCGGAAGCAGTTTTTTTAATTTCGATTTCATTTTCGAGCAAATTCGATTAAATGGCTAAAAATGGTGTAAAATTGACCCATTTACAACCTATTCAGGCTTTTCAGATTTTAAAATATTTCTTCGTAACTTTTATAAACTTGTAGCTATAATCCATACGAAGAAAATGTATGTTAAAATTAGTTTGTAATATAAGCAGTTACCAAGAAATGGGCAGTTCTGTACAAGTCACTGTTTTCGTTATTTTGCCTGTAAAATAGTCAATTATTATTGGATTTTTATAAAAGTGACATCATTTGATTCAAAAAGCATGTAGCGTCATACCAAGTTGATTACAATTTAAAATTGACACCGGAAGTGACGTCATTTTGTCAAAAACTGCATTTTAAACTTTTTAAATCAATGTTTTATTCAACCAAGAATTACTTAATATGTATTAATAATTTTAACTTTTGGTTTAAATTCACATATAAACACAACTCATATGGTCATATACATATCATAAAATTGTTTCTAACTTGTTCGGTTGCAGAGAAATAGACGGTTTTCTACAGGCCACTTTTGAAGGTTTTTGGGCCATCAAAGTGTCAATTATTATTCGATTTTCATAAACGTTACACCATGTTATACCTAATGCCATTTAGGATTTCATACAAGTAATTTAAGATTTTCATTATCACCGGAAGTAACATCATTTTGGCAAAAACTGTATTTTCAGCCTTCAAAACAGATATTTTATTCAAATGAGTCTGTTTTGAAATGTTTTTCAAATTATGGTATTTGATGCCAATCAACAAATAAAATGAACCCATACGATCATACAGATACCACAAAATGGTTTCTAACTTGTACGGTTGCAGAGAAATAGTCGATTTTCTACAAGTCACTTTTCAAGTTTTCTGGTCTTTAAAAGTGGCAATTATTATTCGATTTACATAAAATTTTCACTATATGATATCGTATGCCATTTCTGATTTCATAAAACTAATTGAACATTTTCATTAACAACGGAAGAAATGTAATTTTGTCAAGATCATTTACAAGTAACAAATGTATGAAATGAATTGATATTGCTGGATTTGGTTGATTCTGCATCCATTTTATTTGTGTGCAATGTTAATTTGGAAACCTGTTTAGTGGTTTCGTTGGTACCGGAAGTGACATATGTTCAAGGGTAACTTGGCACCGGAAGTGACATGTTTAAGGGTAACGTGGCACCAGTGAAACCCGTCATTCCTGCATGCAGGTCTAGTTCTTCTTTTGTTTTGAGTAGATCTCAGCAACTACGTGTCGCATCGTTACGATTTCTTCGGTTTTACTGGGAAAGTGGGTGTGACTTAGAGGATAAAGCTATTTTGAACGTTCTGCGACAATGCGAAATGTCCGAAATCACCGAAGTTATCGTTTTTACAAATATTGCGGTAATTTTAACAATAATCATGGGATTTTAACTTTCGATACATTTTGGCATAGCTGGAGACAGGGCACATAGCTGCGCTACTTTCGATTTTTGATTTTCGGCAAATCTTCGAAGATATTAGGCGCCAAATTTCGGAAATTTAAAATTTTACAAAAAACTTTTTTATTTATGAATATTTTTTAGTCGTGTTGTGCACAGAATTAAAGAGTCATCTGACTTGCGCAAAAATGTTAAAAAATTTTGTCTCAGTAGTTTTCCTTGGCCTCCATTGGCTAATTCAGTTTTTCAGTCCTAGATTAATTTTTTATTGTTCGATTTGTATAAAACAAAGTTCATATGCTTCGTTGTCTCAATTGTCATTTTTTTTATTACCAAAAGTATTATCTGTCGGCACCGGAAGTGGCATAATTTTACCAAAAACTACAATTTTGACAGTTAGGTACATTTTTTGAAAACAAATATTATTTTTTTGAAAAATTATATGACTCAAAGAGTGTGTCCTTTAAAGGCGCAAAAAATGTCGGAAGCAGTTTTTTTAATTTCTTTTTCATTTTCTAGCAAATTGGATTAAGAGGTGAAAAAAGGCGTAAAATTGACCTATTTACAACTCATTCAGGCTTTTCCGATTTTAAAATATTTTTACGTAACTTTTATAAACTTGTAGCTATAATCCATACGAAGAGAATGTATGTGAAAATTAGTTTGTAATATAAGCAGTTGCCGAGAAATAGGCAATTTTGCATGAGTCACTTTTCACGTAATTTTGGCTGTAAAAGAATCAATTATTATTCGATTTTCAATTTTCTTTCGCCATTGGATGCCTAATACCATAGTGGACTATGTCAAACCATTTTACCCCTTGCGCTGCCACCGGAAATGACGTCATTTGCTCAAAACTTAAATTTTAGCCTTCAAAAAACAATATTTTATTCAAATGAGTCGTATTTGTTATTTTTTTCAAATTGTGATATTTGATTCTATTGATCAAATAGATTGAACCCATACGATCATACAGATACCACAAAATGGTTTCTAACTTGTACGGTTGCAGAGAAATGGGCGATTTTCCTTAAGTCACTTTTCAAGGTTTTTGGTCTATAAAAGTGTCAGTTATTATTCGATTTTCATAAAATTTTCACCATATGATATCTTGTGTCATTTATGATTTCATAGAACTAATTTAACATTTTCAGTATCACCGGAAGTAATGTCATTTTGGCAAAAACTGTATTTTTAGCCTTCAAAACAGACATTTTTTTCAAATGAGTCTGATTTGTAATATATTTCAAATTATGATATTTGATTCCAATCAACAAATGGATTGAACCCATACGATCATATAGATACCAAAAGATAGTTTTTATCGTGTACGGTTGCCGAGAAATAGACGATTTTCTACAAGTCACTTTTCAAGGTTTTTGGTCTATAAAAGTGGCAATTCTCATTCGATTTACATACAATTTTCGCCATTATGATGCCTTATGCCATTTCTGATTTCATAAAACTAATTGAACATTTTCATTATCACCGGAAGTAATGAAATTTTGCCAGGATCACTTACAAGTAACATATATATAAAATGAATTGATATTGCTGGATTTGGTTGATTCTTCGTCCATTTTATTTGATGTTTACAATGCTTATGTGGAAACCTGTTTGATGGTTTCATTGGTATCGGAAGTGACATATGTTTAAGGGTAACGTGGCACCGAAAGTGACGTGGCACCAGTGAAACCCGCCATTCCTGCATGCAGGTCTAGTTCTTATTATTATTATTATTATTCTTCTTTTGTTTTGAGTAGATCTCAGCAACTACGTGTCGCATCGTTACGATTTCTTCGGTTTTACTGGGAAAGTGGGTGTGACTTAGAGGATAAAGCTATTTTGAACGTTCTGCGACAATGCGAAATGTCCGAAATCACCGAAGTTATCGTTTTTACAAATATTGCGGTAATTTTAACAATAATCATGGGATTTTAACTTTCGATACATTTTGGCATAGCTGGAGACAGGGCACATAGCTGCGCTACTTTCGATTTTTGATTTTCGGCAAATCTTCGAAGATATTAGGCGCCAAATTTCGGAAATTTAAAATTTTACAAAAAACTTTTTTATTTATGAATATTTTTTAGTCGTGTTGTGCACAGAATTAAAGAGTCATCTGACTTGCGCAAAAATGTTAAAAAATTTTGTCTCAGTAAATTTCCTTGGCCTCCATTGGCTAATTCAGTTTTTCAGTCCTAGATTAATTTTTTATTGTTCGATTTGTATAAAACAAAGTTCATATGCTTCGTTGTCTCAATTGTCATTTTTTTTATTACCAAAAGTGTTATCTGTCGGCACCGGAAGTGGCATAATTTTACCAAAAACTACAATTTTGACAGTTAGGTACATTTTTTGAAAACAAATATTATTTTTTTGAAAAATTATATGACTCAAAGAGTGTGTCCTTTAAAGGCGCAAAAAATGTCGGAAGCAGTTTTTTTAATTTCTTTTTCATTTTCTAGCAAATTGGATTAAGAGGTGAAAAAAGGCGTAAAATTGACCTATTTACAACTCATTCAGGCTTTTCAGATTTTAAAATATTTTTACGTAACTTTTATAAACTTGTAGCTATAATCCATACGAAGAGAATGTATGTGAAAATTAGTTTGTAATATAAGCAGTTGCCGAGAAATAGGCAATTTTGCATGAGTCACTTTTCACGTAATTTTGGCTGTAAAAGAATCAATTATTATTCGATTTTCAATTTTCTTTCGCCATTGGATGCCTAATGCCATAGTGAACTATGTCAAACCATTTTACCCCTTGCGCTGCCACCGGAAATGACGTCATTTGCTCAAAACTTAAATTTTAGCCTTCAAAAAACAATATTTTATTCAAATGAGTCGTATTTGTTATTTTTTTCAAATTGCGATATTTGATTCTATTGATCAAATAGATTGAACCCATACGATCATACAGATACCACAAAATGGTTTCTAACTTGTACGGTTGCAGAGAAATGGGCGATTTTCCTTAAGTCACTTTTCAAGGTTTTTGGTCTATAAAAGTGTCAGTTATTATTCGATTTTCATAAAATTTTCACCATATGATATCTTGTGTCATTTATGATTTCATAGAACTAATTTAACATTTTCAGTATCACCGGAAGTAATGTCATTTTGGCAAAAACTGTATTTTTAGCCTTCAAAACAGACATTTTTTTCAAATGAGTCTGATTTGTAATATATTTCAAATTATGATATTTGATTCCAATCAACAAATGGATTGAACCCATACGATCATATAGATACCAAAAGATAGTTTTTATCGTGTACGGTTGCCGAGAAATAGACGATTTTCTACAAGTCACTTTTCAAGGTTTTTGGTCTATAAAAGTGGCAATTCTCATCTTCGATTTACATACAATTTTCGCCATTATGCTGCCTTATGCCATTTCTGATTTCATAAAACTAATTGAACATTTTCATTATCACCGGAAGTAATGAAATTTTGCCAGGATCACTTACAAGTAACATATATATAAAATGAATTGATATTGCTGGATTTGGTTGATTCTTCGTCCATTTTATTTGATGTTTACAATGCTTATGTGGAAACCTGTTTGATGGTTTCATTGGTATCGGAAGTGACATATGTTTAAGGCTAACGTGGCACCGAAAGTGACGTGGCACCAGTGAAACCCGTCATTCCTGCATGCAGGTCTAGTTCTTATTATTATTATTATTATTCTTCTTTTGTTTTGAGTAGATCTCAGCAACTACGTGTCGCATCGTTACGATTTCTTCGGTTTTACTGGGAAAGTGGGTGTGACTTAGAGGATAAAGCTATTTTGAACGTTCTGCGACAATGCGAAATGTCCGAAATCACCGAAGTTATCGTTTTTACAAATATTGCGGTAATTTTAACAATAATCATGGGATTTTAACTTTCGATACATTTTGGCATAGCTGGAGACAGGGCACATAGCTGCGCTACTTTCGATTTTTGATTTTCGGCAAATCTTCGAAGATATTGGGCGCCAAATTTCGGAAATTTAAAATTTTACAAAAAACTTTTTTATTTATGAATATTTTTTAGTCGTGTTGTGCACAGAATTAAAGAGTCATCTGACTTGCGCAAAAATGTTAAAAAATTTTGTCTCGGTAATTTTCCTTGGCCTCCATTGGCTAATTCAGTTTTTCAGTCCTAGATTAATTTTTTATTGTTCGATTTGTATAAAACAAAGTTCATATGCTTCGTTGTCTCAATTGTCATTTTTTTTATTACCAAAAGTGTTATCTGTCGGCACCGGAAGTGGCATAATTTTACCAAAAACTACAATTTTGACAGTTAGGTACATTTTTTGAAAACAAATATTATTTTTTTGAAAAATTATATGACTCAAAGAGTGTGTCCTTTAAAGGCGCAAAAAATGTCGGAAGCAGTTTTTTTAATTTCTTTTTCATTTTCTAGCAAATTGGATTAAGAGGTGAAAAAAGGCGTTTAATTGACCTATTTACAACTCATTCAGGCTTTTCAGATTTTAAAATATTTTTACGTAACTTTTATAAACTTGTAGCTATAATCCATACGAAGAGAATGTATGTGAAAATTAGTTTGTAATATAAGCAGTTGCCGAGAAATAGGCAATTTTGCATGAGTCACTTTTCACGTAATTTTGGCTGTAAAAGAATCAATTATTATTCGATTTTCAATTTTCTTTCGCCATTGGATGCCTAATGCTATAGTGAACTATGTCAAACCATTTTACCCCTTGCGCTGCCACCGGAAATGACGTCATTTGCTCAAAACTTAAATTTTAGCCTTCAAAAAACAATATTTTATTCAAATGAGTCGTATTTGTTATTTTTTTCAAATTGTGATATTTGATTCTATTGATCAAATAGATTGAACCCATACGATCATACAGATACTACAAGATGGTTTCTAACTTGTACGGTTGCAGAGAAATGGGCGATTTTCCTTAAGTCACTTTTCAAGGTTTTTGGTCTATAAAAGTGTCAGTTATTATTCGATTTTCATAAAATTTTCACCATATGATATCTTGTGTCATTTATGATTTCATAGAACTAATTTAACATTTTCAGTATCACCGGAAGTAATGTCATTTTGGCAAAAACTGTATTTTTAGCCTTCAAAACAGACATTTTTTTCAAATGAGTCTGATTTGTAATATATTTCAAATTATGATATTTGATTCCAATCAACAAATGGATTGAACCCATACGATCATATAGATACCAAAAGATAGTTTTTATCGTGTACGGTTGCCGAGAAATAGACGATTTTCTACAAGTCACTTTTCAAGGTTTTTGGTCTATAAAAGTGGCAATTCTCATTCGATTTACATACAATTTTCGCCATTATGCTGCCTTATGCCATTTCTGATTTCATAAAACTAATTGAACATTTTCATTATCACCGGAAGTAATGAAATTTTGCCAGGATCACTTACAAGTAACATATATATATAAAATAAATTGATATTGCTGGATTTGGTTGATTCTTCGTCCATTTTATTTGATGTTTACAATGCTTATGTGGAAACCTGTTTGATGGTTTCATTGGTATCGGAAGTGACATATGTTTAAAGGTAACGTGGCACCGAAAGTGACGTGGCACCAGTGAAACCCGTCATTCCTGCATGCAGGTCTAGTATTCTTTCGTTTTGAGTTCTTATGAGACGGGAGCTGTGTCGTCTTGTAGGCCTGTAAAAGGACAGAGCACATGGCGAATAACCCCTAATTTGACCGTATGTATTGCATTGAAATAACATAAGCAGGAGTCATGTAGTTCCTATATTTATAGCAATTGTCCCCCTTTTCCGGCTTTCGAATGTCATTTTGTTGAAATTTTTGATCTAGAATCGTAGAGGAGTGTTTGAATTTACAATCAACATTTGTATCGGATGGCTTGTTGGGCTCATTAAGACCATCGATATGTTGAAAAAGATTACAATCACCGAAATGTTAAATTTAAATGGATTACACCACTGAAATGTTAAAAATAATGACGATCACCGAAATGTTAACAGGATTAAGACCACTGAAATGCTGAAAAGATGACGATCACTGAAATGTTAAAAGGATTAATTCAGACCACTGAAATGTTAAAGATTATAATCATCGGAATGTTATAAAGATTACGATCATTGGGATGTTAAAAATAAATAAATCCTTGAAACATTAGAACAGATCAAGATGATCGGAATGCTAAAAATAATTAGATCATCGGAACGTTAGAACAGACTAAGATCACTGGAATGTTAAAAAAGATTACGATCATTCGAATGTTTAACAGCTTAAGATCACCGGAATGTTAAAACAGATTTAGATGATCGGAATGTTAAATACGAAAGGCCAAAGCATGTCACTGGATTAACGTTGAAGTTGCGGGAGAGAATTACTTGTCTGCGCTGGGAAGCAAACATAATACGAAACGGTGACATTTCTCTTTAAAACAATGATATCACCGGCTTGATTACACATATTTTTCCATCTATGTAGAGGTTTAAGAAATAATCATACGGTTCCTTCTGTTAGTTGCAAAACTCAGTTAACGTAAATCATTGGTATTAGAAATAACGCAGCCTCAGTTTGATGCTTTCTGTCGTTAGAATCGACCAGTCTGTAATTTTAATAACATACAGGATGTAAAAACACTGTTGTGGGACATTAAACAACCGGAGAAACACCATACTTATTCAAATTAACTTGATGAACATTTGTAGCGTTCTGGCATTACCAAACCAATAAACAGTGAAGTCTAAGTGTTGTGAAGATAGCGTGCTTTCTGTGCGGAAACAAAGTGTTTCATTAAAACCAAAGTCAACAACCAAGGGCACGTCCTTGAATTTGAGCAGCAATGGAGGGAGGTGAATTCTAAACGGAGGGTGTGTGGGGGACAAGATGGAGAGACAATGCCAAGTTTGACTTGCGATTTGGGGGATTACCCGAGAATGTTATAACATCAGAAGCTCATTGAGCTGCATACATAAATCGGATTACAGTGCTGGGAGTCCAGAATGTTTGTTCGGCGGATATATAAGAACAGAATATGCTCTGGACAAAATCTACAATACAGAATACATGGACATTGTAAGAAATAAACCAATATCAAATTACGTGTATTCAACCGCGGTCCAATTTTTAATCATACAAATTGTTGAATATGCAAATGGATTTAGAAATACTGACTGTTTAATTTCCTTTACTTGCGATATTATTGAATAATCCCCACTGTGTAGCTCTATATATAACGTCACTGTAAACAAAGCTAAAGTTCTTTCCGTAGCTTTCCAATTTAAGAAATAGTTTCAAACGTTGTATTTGAGAAATCTGAATTTTTATAAGTGTAGCTCTATATAACGTCACTGTAAACAAAGATAATGTTCTTTCCGTAGCTTTCCAATTTAAGAGATAGTTTCAAACGTTGTATTTGAGAAATCTGAATTTTTATAAGTTTGCCTATGACCATATAAAATGGCATGTTTTAACTATATGCACAGAGTAGACACGTCTTTTAAAAATATGAATCAATAACAACAGTTTTATCTTACTCAGTAACGAAGGGGCTTTACCGGAATATTTACAAGTAGTGTACGCACTGGAATTTATTTTATTTGTTGTAGCCTTATTCTGAAGTCTTTTTTCCGACTTATTATTATCTATATCATAGTTCTAGATAAAAAAAAATATCGAAGCGATAACGTATTCAAGCGTGACGAAATATGTATTTACGGGAATTGCAAGAAACACCCTTTTCGACCAATTTAAAGCCGAAAGTCACGCGAATGGATCAGATTTTGTTCATTAAACATGACATCAGATTTCTCCGATATTAAATAGATTGGAACGGTTCAGCGATACTTTGATTTAATCAATTATGGAGGACTGAGACATAGCTTCGATCAACCACTACGGTCTGTCAAACCGTCAACGGCTAATATCTTCGCTTGCAATAGAGTACATTTGTATATAATTTGAATAAAATGTTCAAATTATTCATTTTACATTATTTATTTTCGAACTATTATAGCAAGAATTAGTTCTGTATCTAAATCGTGCATAATGTATCTTTAAGTATCATATACCATTGAGAATAAAATCGAAAGTAGATATTACGAGTTTGATACACCCTTCCCGCTAAACAAACAACACAGAGCAATTATCAAATAAATTAAAGATAGTATCGCGAAAATAACATGTATTTTCAATACAGGAAAAATCCTTGGATATGGAAATAATTATGATAAACGTCTGAAACTAAGTTTAAATAATGAATATATTAATAAATGCAGCTGATCCAGTCGACCCTAATTATTGGTATTGAGAATAAATCAGATGAAACGTGTCAGCTATTTTATTAGCAACCGTTTCTATCTTACCTGTTTCCACTTATCTCAACCTGGCTTATCTAAACCCAGTAATTAGTGGAACCAAACTATCAATTTACAAAGTAATGCTAAACGCATGCGTATACTCTTGGAAATATAATAGCCTGCTCATGGATTTATCGTGAGGTTGGATGGTCGAATGGTTAGCATGTGCGTTCTGTATCTAAAGCCTGTCATTGAGTCAACTGGCGTGGTTTCGAATCCCGGTTGTACGTGACAAGGAGTAGGGTCGCCTGTCAAACCATAGTAGAACCCCAAGTTATGGTAAGCTAGTAAATTGAAATGCATGCCATTAGGTCTGTTTATCTAATTTACTATTCATTTCCATGGGCAATTTTACGCCGGTCAACAAGAAACGTAGACCCAAATATAAGTAAATAGTAAATGTGAAGTTAAAAACACTATAATACACAAGATATAAACACAGCCCTTGTTACGCACATTGCAGTGAAAAATGATGCTATATAATATATTATTCTAAATATTCATTTGTCACTCTTGGCACCAAATAATTGTATGTGTACAAGAGCATAAGGGTTCATTGGTGACAAATTCAAAAAAAAGAAACGTGTTAAATTTGGCGGGTAGATCTGCAAATTAAAGACGCATTATGTAGAATTTAGATAAACAGTTGGTCGTTCTTGCTACAATACATCATAAATAGATAATGCAAAATTAATATATTGAAAATATTATTAAAATTACTTCTGGCCGAATATATTAGCTTTTGAAGCTTTGCCAAAACTGTGTGAACTGATTCTATGTAACTACCGTGCTAGTTGTTAAAGGCAAAGTATGGCTTCGCCATTTTTATACATTCACATTCATACTTGAACTATTTTTTCCCACAGAACCAGTGAAAACAAAGTTTGTTTTCTCCTTTAAAATGAAGATACAATATTACCTACTGTTATTGTATAAAAAAATTGTTTTATTGTATCAACAGTTAGCAATTAATTCAAGGTTTGGAATGTTGGTAAGTTATTACACTTTGTTGTATTGTTCTTGTTATTTTACGCCATTCTGATATTTTTGAAACAAAAAAGAACCTCTCTCATCATCACGCAAACGTCGGTTTTTCCATTTCAATTATGGCAATGGAACTGTCCTGGGTGTATATTGCATTGTAGTACGGTAGGACTTACCGGTCAAATCTTCAGTTCCATCTTCCACTACTATCTTTGTTTACGTCATATTTTTATGGGTTATCATTTATCTGAAAAATACCAAATGACAAATATTTGTCACAAAAAAAATTTGTATTCCGTAAACTTGTGTCCCGTGAACATCCGCTTTTATAGAAACTTTGCGCACACATCAGCCCATGACGCCTTTTGCTATTTAGGAATTTTTTGGACTTTTTTTTTTGTGACAAATTTTTGGTGTACAATTTTGTTTCCGGGACATAGCTCATAAACCATTCAAGATACCCCCATGAAACTTCCTACAAACATTTACCTATTATAGTAAATGTGCCTTTTGCTAATTTCTCCGATTTGATCAGTTTTGTGTTTCCATGGAAACAAATTTGACTTAGTTTTTGGTAAACAATTATGTTATAGGAGCATATCTCATAAACCGTTCTACATGTAGATATCTTTTTTTTTAAATTTGCAAACACATCAACCTGTGATAGTAGTAGTGCCTTTTGCTGACTAGAAATTGTTTGAATTATTACACATCTGACTTAGTTTATGGTATATTTTGTATCCTAGTGTTTTTGGTATATACACTTATTATTCTAGAGCATAACACAGAAACTGTCCAATATACATTTATAACACTTTTTACATTCATCAATCTATTATATATTTCGTGATGACTGTCCTTCAGTCCCGATTTTGTTTCCGGGGCATATTTCATTATCCGTTCAAGAAATCGTTTTAAAACGTTGTACAACACATCAATCTATTGTAATATTTTTTTCGGATGTATAGGCTCATTGTTTAACATTCAACAGCTGATTGAGGTTGTTGTGCAAACCTTACAGGGAGAAGCAACCCTGCCTTGCCAAGCTACTGTGATCAGAGTATGAAGCGTCTGACTAGTACCATTGTTATTCCAAGAAGATGTTTTTCTCATGCCTTCTAAATACGTACAAGACGGTGATGACTAGCCATCGTGTATTATTTACATGCATATTATTATTTGCAGTGGGTGGATTTTTGGTAACCCAAGCGTAATCTTTCTAAATCTGTTATAATAACTAACGTTTTTTTTTCTTGTATTTGGGAGACCGACTGTCATACTTTACTGTCAAAATCGACATCAGATTACTTCCTCTTTAAAGCGGTAATTTCATATTTTTAAGTTATATTTTTAAAATGTTTTAAAATAAAACCTTAAATAGTTCGTATCTATAAATAGTCCTACCTTGTTAAAGAATAATCTTATTAATCGTATAATTCACTATTGCCAGTTGAGAAATTGGCTAAAATGTCATTTTCAACTTCAAATTCAAATGTTTGAAGATAGCTATTGCATGGGGGATATGGAAAAACAACGTAGGTAATTGTGTTATATCACTTCCGTTGTTAAAAATTTATAAGAGTGGGAAATAATGTCTATGGTCGAAAAATAGTGAGTTGACAACCTATTGAGCAAAAGACATGGAAATAATTATGTTCTGACTTTCTTAGAAAATATGAAATTCTCGCTTTAAAGGAATACATTTAAACAGGTCGTGTTATAGATGTAGAATAATGAAATCCTTTTTCTTCTAGAAGAATAATGTCCTTCGTGTTCTGTGATAACGCTGTCATATTTCAAAGTTTAATGAAGTGAAGCTGTGGCTAATAATGTTTGTTGTTTGCTGATTAAAATGGGCAACAGTATGGTATTGTAATGTATAGAATCAACCATATTCCTGAAGCAATGGCCCGAGAAATCCCTCTCTGACCATTGCTGGAATAGCGTCTGTTTCTTGAACTTATATAGTAAGTGCAGGGGGACCCCACTACACGAAAAACAAAAACCTATAGGATTGACTTGCGGAAAATATCAAATCAAGTGAATGGATCCGGGGGCCAGCCGTAAGCGTCCACTGCGCTGTACAGTCCCGGACCTGTTATGGTACAGGCTTCACTAAAAATGATTTGAAAAAAAAGGTAACAGAAATAATGCGACCGATCTTGACAATGGTCGTCTCTTCAATGGCGATAGTCCGCCAGTTGACGTCAGATGTTAAAACGTCAAACAATTTCAACAATAAGGGCGATAATCCGGATAGAATCTCGGAAAACGCCAAAATAATAAGTGTAGCGAGCAAACAGGAGCAGTGTGTCTATTCTTTCCGTTCAATGAAAGCTATCACTTAAGTACAGCAACATGACAGTCCTTCGTTTAATCTGGGTCTTCCCTAAAACTTTAGACAGTGATTTAAGGTATTCAAAACGGTGAAAGTATGTTGTTTCCAAACAGTATTGTTTACATTTTTTCCTTCGACTTGATAGCCCCTTTGTCACGCAATTAGTTTTACTGCAATATTCTGCTATGCACGGGTTAATTAGGCATAATAAAATCGTGAGTCATGACGTAACGTTATGTAAACATATTTGGTCCAATATTGGCAGCTAGTGATTGGTTGGTAGACGGACTACTGACAAATCAAAATTTTAAAACAACAATATCCACTCATAATAGCAGTGTGTAGTTGGATTACCTCTAATCGAACGCAACACTGCGCCGGAATATGAGAATCAACACGCTCTTCCCTAATTTTTAACAGTAAATCGGTTATTTCCATTTATGCATACACTGTATATGATTTTGCGTTATTATATAATAATATTTATTTTTGGACGGACTATCTATTGAGTATTTATGAATTCCTGGATCTAAATGAGTCTGCACACGAAAGGGGTGTCTTTTATGCTGTATTGATGCGCAATGTTTTCTGCGAAAAAGTCGGAATTATTGAATAATCTTTCAAAACTCATGGAGTCATATATATTGAATTTGTATGTTAATATTATTTGTATCTCGATTTTCTCTGATGTTTCAGTTGTACTGTCATGTGGCATTTACAAACATTAAAAAAAGACAAAACATTTCGATCCATACAGCGTTTAATAACAATTAGTCTGTGTATATATGTAACAAGGAAGGTTAATAAGATATACTCCTGAAACAAAATCGGGGCGGACGGAGCCCATTCCAGTATCCCTCCCTAACTTCGTTTGGCGCAGGACAATAAAACCAAGTACGAGCAATCCAAGCAATGGAACAACAGTGAAAATATAATTGTGGCCTGAGCTACACTGTACACCATAAATTAGGAAATATTTCAAGCGAAGTTATTTTGCAGTATTTTCAAATCTATAACTAAATGTAGTCTTAACGTGTTTCCGTGTAAACACTAATTAGATAGCAATGACAGAAACGAGGGCTGGCGAGATTTCTGTTTCAGTCCATACATAATTTTTCTGAAGGTTGTTAAATATATAGTACTAAAAATAAACCTTTATGGGTCAAGTATACAGCTTAAAATCAATGGATGTGACATATCGTTAAAAGATAATATAGATCCAATAAAGATATAATATTATTGGTTTCTTCTTAAGCGGTGTCCAAGAAGGTGTATTGCTAGCTGGTTAACCGGAATGTTCCCCAGGTTCAATCCTAGTCTTGGCTGAGAAAGTCCTTCGGGATTTTCATTGTCATATTAGTGGTGCCGACAGTAGGGCCTAGAAAGGAACAGAGTCTATTCGCTTGGAATAAACAAGGCAACTAGGTTTCGTGTATGTAAAAAGATCTTTAGTTGTAATTCGATGAATTGTAATTACTGTTGGGTACGTCGCTGTTCAAAAAAGATGTCCCCCATAGCGCTTGTATACCTTACCCGTTTGAACAAACCCGGTAGAAAAATACGACGTTAAATTACATTTTCATTTCCTGACCCCGCATAGATCCAGTCAATGATTTACTAAGCAATGCATTCTAATCTACTTGGCTGTACAATTGTCACATTGATCACATCAACGTGTATTAATATCAAAGGATAAGGACCAATAGAATATGTGTTTAAATAAATTTATGTTCAGCTTATATTGCGTGCGAACAATAACACACCTTACATAAAGCCTCATTGTTTTAATTCGATCCCTTGAAAGTCTTGAAATCATTCAGAAATGTTTAATGAATTTCCGTTTCGTGTAAGTTCAATTCAAGGACCCGAAGTCATTCGGTTTTATTTAATTTAGAAACGGAAATAAACTACAGACCGATGTAAAAGAAAACCAGTTCTTTTTCGCCATTTCGCAATAAATTAAATTACTTAATTATTGTAAAGTGTCGTCAATACGTCTCAGGCAACTTAGAATAGGTTACGGCAGATTGAGACTGGATATCGTAAGGAATTGAACAAAAGTGATGGGAGTTCTTGGGTACTCGCTTGACCACTTACGGCTTTATGGGGGGTCCATCATGTTGAAAATGTCTGTACCGAAAACCCTATTGGCATGTAGTGTTATTGGGTTTGTCAGAAAAGAAATGTCTGTACCGAAAACCCTATTGGCATGTAGTGTTATTGGGTTTGTCAGAAATGGTATAGTTATTTTACGCCCTTGAAGGCATTCACCCTTCCCCAAAACTGATTTTTAAGTACAGGATTGATTGTGATTCTGTTGTGTTTGAAATTCGAATTAGTCCTGGCTTTTGCAGGTTAGTAGAAAATCCTGAAGTTCAGCTCATTTAACTTCATCTTTAAGCTGTCCATTATTGAAGCCTATTACTGCTATTTCATGATCAAAAGAAGTCGAGAACGAGAATGCGAGGGTCTAACCCGAGAACACGGGATTATTTTCATCCTCGCATTCTCGCTCTCTCTTTTCGTCACAATTTCGACGTCTCGCTCCCTCGCCTGGGAAGTGCAATGTATGCACATGCCCATTGAGCATCGTATCGGCTGCACATGGCCATTGAGCATCATGTCGGCATTTATGTTTGGACATGAATTCAAATCGACGGAAATGTTTGGAGTTATAGAAAGTTTAATAGTTCTAGCCTATTGTATCCTGTACCCTATTTTAAGTCTTCCGTCAATTTTATTTTTTCCCCAACGTCATCAACGTTCATCGGGTTTTTTTTTCACACGTGGTTCCACCTATTCAGTGGTGTAGGACGGAAAGCCTGGCGAGGGACAGTGTATAGCCGTTAGATGGGATAAAAACAACCGAGGTCTCGTGTCCGAAATCAATATGAAGTTTAGGCCACGGTGGCTCAGTGAGTAGGACGCTTGCTCTTTAACTTCATCCAATCTGCTGCTCAACGCTCATTCGGGATTAAATCCAGAAGTGGATAATCGAGACTGTTTTTTTATCATACCGACTTTAGTAATGCTGATCGAGGCGAGACCCAAAATTCAATCGGTAAATTCTCAGTCCAGAGTCAATCAATTTGACTGAAATTTTCAGTAAATTCCTATTACAGTTACAATTGTTACCTATTATAGTGAGAACTGCAAGCTCTATCTAATCGCCCATAATGTATCTTTAACTAAGATGATATAATACAAGCTATTTAACATAGGATACATGTATATATTTTATATATATATATATCCAAAATTATTAGTACAACCGCAAATCTGCACTACATTGTTTCACGGTAAATGATAAGAAGATAAAGGTATTCCGACACAAACTGATTTCAACACTGGTTTAATAACATTTCAAAGTACTTTTCGTCCGTCTTAAATAATAAATAATGTCATTGTATAAAGATGGACATTATAGTATATTTACATAGTAACACTGGTTTTAATTGGCTATAGTTACCAATGTCTATGGTTACATGGTATATCGTTAACTAATAGAAAACATGTACACACGTGTGTTAATCTGTAGTATATGGGTTCAATTTGGGAACAATGAATGGAAGATTATCATGAGATAGATTTAAGAAAATTAATAAATAAATAAATGAAGCTAATTGCCAATTGTTACTTATTGACTATTAAGTCGAGGAACGTATTTTTTAATAAAATGATTTTCCATTAATTTTCTTTTCGTGGTGTCATCGACTTTATAAAAAGGGAAAATTTGAAATTTTATTTGTAGATGTTGCGTACATTTAAATAAAGATGTGTCTATTTACAAATAAGGGCCCATTTTCAATATTGCAATCCCGTCGATGGTTGCGTACTCTATCCCGTAGATGAGTAGATGTCTCGCCTATATAGAATAATTCACAACCCCTACACGCCAAGACATATATGAGGTTTTTTGTGTCACAATTCATATTGTCGTTGACGCTAAACGTAAAGTTACGAAATTTATATTGGTTATTTGGCGTTATATGGTCGCAACATTTACATCGAAGATCCTGGCATTTAGATACATAAAAACCGGTCTTTGTGATAGATGAATTGAATTTTGCTTTGGTTAGGAGGTGTTTCAGATTAGGTGGCTGTCTTTGTGATTTAATGAATTGAACTTTATCAAATTTCGCTCTGAGGTTGTCGTTTGATGCCAGGAGTGACCTACTCTCGTACATTGTTTTGAAGAAGTTGGGATGTTGGGGGTTATGAGTAGCGACAAAGGTAATGATATTATCCGAATTATCTTTTACTATAGTAGCCCTCAGTGTTTGGATATCAATTGCCAAAGCCTTTTTTGAATCCCAACTTCTATTACCTCGGGGGAGTAATACTGTTTCAATAAATTTCTTTTTAGCTCACCTAATCTGACAAACCGGAGGTCTTCATCTATCACAATTGTGCATATTTTTCTAGCTAAAGAAAAGGATATATTATTTTTGGTATGGCGTGGGTGACATGATTTATACGAAAGATAATTTTTGGTACCTGTTTCTTTAGAATACATATCCGTTATAATGAGTTCCCCCCTTCGTTTCACTAGAACGTCCAAGAATGCGATTTGCAGATCGTTCGTTTCAATTGTGAATTTTATATTTAGGTCTAAATCATTCATTATGTGTTGCAAATCTGCAATGCTGTCAAATGGTTCATTCCAAATACAGAATTCATCGTCTAGGAATCGTTTCAACTGAGTTTCTAAATATAATCTGTAATCCACGCCATGTTCAATTTCCACAAATGAGTATAATTTTTCCTCAAGAAATCCGATTGTTAAAATAGCATTATGCAAGAGCAAAATCTGCTTATTACAGGTCTTTCGTTAGGCCTGAGATGTTATCTAAATAATCAATTAGACATTAATTAACATATCCAGACCATAATAAACTCTTAAAGTCAAGGCTAGCCTTCGATGTATGCGGATTGATTTCCTATATGCTGCTTAATGGCCGTTGATAATTAAATCAATCAAGTGGATAATCGAGACTATGCTGTTTATATCAATGATTTGAGTAATGATGACCGAGGCAATGTGAATATTTCAAATGCTTTTTTCTCGGCTAATACTGGACCAATTTGACTGAAATTTTCAACAAATTACCTTTACACTATCTAGTTTTTAACTATTATAGTGAGAACTGCCATCTCTTTATCTTATCTCCCATAATGTAACTTTAAGTTACTTAATTGTGGTGCTGCCTTGGTACCCATCGCTATTCCAAGAATCTGTTTGTAATTTGTTTCGCCAAATGTAAAAGTGTTGTTAGTCAGGATGATACGTTTGAGGATAAAGTTTTTTGAAATTCTCCCATGACTGCATTCAGGATGTTTATCCAACCAATATTCTACGGCCTGAAAGCATAGGTCATGGGAAATATTGCCATACATGTTACAAACATCCATGGTTACGAAAAAGTCGCCATCATTTAGATTTTGGGGTAATATATTGACAAAATCTATATCATCCCGAATAACAATTTCACATTTGGCACGTACGGCTTAAGTAAAGATATCAATAAGATTTGATAGTCTATTAGTAGGGCAGCACGGACCGGCAATTATTGGTCTAAATGGGAGATCGTCTGGTTGGAAAACACTGATGAATTCGGCTTTGCGATACAACCATGGGCTAGACTCGATTGTCATTACTACCGTGGTTATGATAATAAACAAAGTCTCGATTATCCATTACCCGGAACTGTATCCACCACAAAACGTATTTGAATCAACTAAATATCGCAGGCATCCGATGGCTTCGAGACGTGGTTATGGATTTGGTATGTTAATTACATTAAAATGTCTAATTTATAATTTATGTAACATTCCAGGCCCAAAGAAAGACCTGCAATAAGCAGATTTAGTTCTTGCATAATACATATTCAATTGTGTCTATACAAACACACCAGAAAGAGTGTGGAAACGGCTCGAATTTTATCATGAAACTAATTCATCTCAGGAGACAAAATTATTCTCATTGTGTTAACATCAGCACCGTAAGACACTGTTATAATAAACGATGACCAGGATAAGACGATGTTCATTTTGAACCGAATTACCGTTCTCTCGTGGCCATCAATCTAATAACTCCCGCTGATATCACCACCATAGTTATAAAACCCTATAACTCATTAACATACATAATACACTCGCCAGATAATGTGTCTATCCATAATGTCGGCTAGGAGTCTGGTAATAATCACTGGTTAGGTACAGTATTTAAAGTGTTTTAATGAAGCTACTTCTAAATAAATAATAACATTTCTAAAGCGTATAATTATTCAAATGCCAGACTAATTACTTTAGCCATCATTCCCTTGACACAATTGTAATTGAAATGTATGTAATTTGAGAAATAGGTTGAACGACAAAACTGGAAATATGGTCAACAGCAGATATTATTACGAATGCGAACGTCCTAAAATAAAGATGAACGAGTGTCTAGAAAGAGTAATCATAGTCATCAGTCTGTCTAAGCGCCCGACGCTCACAAATAATACCCTCTATGTATCCTGAATACTCCTTGAAGTAAATGGAAATAATTTGCACGATCGTTCACCTCCACTAAAAAGTGTGCCACGAAGAAAACTGGAATCAAAGTCTTTGAAGAGCCGTAGGTCCATGTTCATAATCTGACGTCAGCGCACTGTATCGCGACAACTACTTGATGTCAGATGCAGATATTTTGCATGGATGTTCACCACCACTAGCGGATGTGTTGCGAATACGGCCAATGTTTATGTCTAAAGACTGAGACTCCAAGTCCATATTCACAATCCGTGTTCAATACTATATCTAGACTACTTCTTTTGGGAAGTTGATTCTTTGCCAATCTGAATGACTGACTCACCCTACCTACAGAGAAGTGACCCTGACACTCTGACACTGTGAATAGCCATGCTCAAAGCCGTATATAGGGCTTTGGTCATGCTACCCATAGAAATATGTAAATAGACTATCTATATATTTCTATGATGCTACCCATATTATGACGTTATCTAAACGTAACAGGTCATGAGGTTACATCAACAAACAAAATGTCAACATCACAAGACACAATGTTACAGTGTAAACAAGTCTCCCTGCAGCCTTTAGGAATGTTTAATCCGTACAGCCATAACGTCTTATCGCTTCTTCCAATGATTTTTCACAGAAATTAAATAACATCTACAACTCTAGATTTGACGTCGGCATATTGGCACTAATTTGTGCTTCGATCGTGTCTATTTCAGATATACACAATCAATTCTGTTAATGTTTATAGCGCGGGGATTGACTAATAGTTAATTTCTTTCAGTTCTAAACAAACAATTTAAAACTTTAACGCAATTTTTAAAAAATAGCCAAATTCTGGCTGGGATTACTGAGCAAAATGGCCATTCATTGTATACGTGCGAAAAAAAAAGCCAGGTACCATTTAATTTTCGTACGTTAGTTACGTACGATACTCTGCAGGAGTGTTCACAACCACACTGAGTATCGCGAATAAAGCTGCAATCTCTAGCTTGAAGTTTATGAATGATCGACCCGAGACTTTATTTATGCAGTTTCCATGATAATGAACCCGGGGTTAACTAATTGGGGATTGTCTATAGCCCAGTTGCCGAACCCCATTTTAAGCCTTGACGTGGAAATACAGTTCACCTTAAGTGTAGATTAAGAATCTGGATGATGGACGCCTTGGGGAAATTTAAATATTCAAGACGGCCACAGTGAGGCATTATCTGGTTATTTAGTGGGTGATATGCGACAGATACCGAGGGCCGAGAGAATTTGTCCCGAATTGTAAAACCCCACCCCCAATTAAACTAAAGTAGATAACCAGAAAGTGCTCCAAGACGAAATTACACATATTATGAAGATATATAATACACTGAAAACCTAAATGACAATTGTCTTGCACGTTATTATTTGGTCATTCATACACACCGCTAAAGGTGGGATTTGTATCATGCTGACGAACATTTTACATCCCTCGCTCTCCGTAGCTTCTGTTCATATGGCTCTGTATTTTGTGCGCTTAGTCCTGTGATACATAAGTTTTTACATTAACGGTTCTATTATCTCTCATGGTCTACTGAATTTAGTTATTTTGTTGAATTTGGGAACCATATTGGCGTTTCGTTCGGTCATGGCATATTTTGCAATTCAGATATGAATTTGGCGAACTCGAAAATCTATGGTTTATTACATTACTAATATTGTTATGTCTTGGCAAATATGAGCTCAACCTGTAATAGTTTTTGGTCGGAACATGTTTTTATGTATATATCTGAAGTAAATGACAGCGAAACCCTATAGTTTAATATATTGCACAGCTTTTTGGGGGACTTTGTGAGTTGATCCCCCAAAATAAACCTCCATTTCGAATTTGGCCCCCTAGTGGAATTAGCCTGCTTTTTAAAGAGAAATACCCAAGTTCATTGGATTCAAATTCTGGTATAAATCACCTTCATACCGCAGTCCGAGAGAATATGTTCCGAATCTTACCCAACTAAATAAAAGTAAATAAGCAGAAAATACCGTGTGACGGCAATCGTGAATTATTTAATTTCCTCAAGGATGCCAAGGTGGCGTCATCTGGATTATGAAACTACACGTATTGATGATATATAATACATCAGAAACCTATTTTTCAATATATTACACACCTTGCAATATAAGCCCCCTAGGGAAATTAGATATCACCTTTAGGAGGAATAGCCAAGCCCACTGGATTCGACGGGTCGAATTCTTATAAAAAGCATCTTCAAACAGAAGTCTGGGAGAATCTGTCACATATTGTACCCCACTAAATAACCACAAAATGCCTCATGGCGGCCATCTTGAATATTTTAATTTCACCAAGGGTGCCAGGGTGGTATCATCCGGATTCTTAATTTTTACATAGAGAAGATATATAATCCACCAAAAACATTAGGTGGGCTATATTATTTCCACGTTAAGGCTTAAAATGGGGTTTGGCAACTGGACTAAATTACAAGCAAAGAACAGCTGTGGTGCTTTCCGATTTGGCTTGTAGGGGACTAACAAAGGAACGCCTAAACGACCCTGTGTTTAAATCAAAATTCAACGGATTAATATGACAAAATTTAGCACAATATTAACTATCATGATGACAAATTATTATTGGGTCTTACCAGGTATCCCATAAAGCGTAAGAATCTCCATAGCCATTCCGTATTCAAAGGAACAAAATCTTAATGATCTTTAAATGGTAACATGATATTACGGTGTCTGTTTACCAGATATGAGGTGTTCTCACCCTTGAAAGTCAACTGTCAGTTAGTAACGATTATTAGTGACTTAATGGGAACATGTATTTAATTGATGTGTGGTAATTGGAGTATTGGTATCGGCAAAGCTAATAACGCCCGTAATTGATATAAGAAAAAGCATTCAGGGATGGACGTAACACAAAACCATGATATACATCCAATATTCGTATAAAACATCGCATAAATTTGTCTAATGCCTGTAGACATACCATATTTGAAACTTATGACAATTTGAAACCAAATGAAGATTAAACTTACTGCAATACTGGTATTTCAGCTGGAGTATTTAAGGTTTGTCTAATATCAGGAAACATCTTATAATGTATGCCCACAGACATAAAATCTTTGAAAATTATGACAGTTTGGAACCGAATGAAGATCAAAAATTTTCTGGTAGTTCTGCTGGTCGATCTAAGTCCCTTGTCAATTGGATAAAATGACGTGAATCTGCCAGTATGGGTTAAAAAAAAATGGGGTAAAATTTTCAATCTTATAGAGATTGGGAAATTGAGTTTAACGTCCACTCGACACACACTAGGTCATTTCGGGACTAACATATGGTTTTAATTTTATTTCAATAATTCGTAGTTGTCTTTTATCAGTGGTACGAAATTGGAATACCCGGAGAAAACCCACGAGGTTGGACACGCGACCCTACTCCTTGCCACGTACAACCGGGGTTTCGAAACCACGCCAGTTGACTCAATGGCAGATCGTATGATACAGTGCGTGCACGCTAACCATTTGCTTTCCCAACAGCCCTTCAATCTTATATGTCATTGGAAAAACTGGTTTTCGTGATTAGAAAAACATGTTACTATCCATTCTGTTCGTTAATACTTTGTTTCAAAAATGAACTTTCAGTGCAAAGACAAAACATATCTCGTAGATTTGTGACCTAAAACAACTTAAAACTTTGACCATGTGTTTCTCTTTATTTTATTCAAATGAACAGACTGGAAACTGCATAAATAATTAAACGATATTGTAATAACATAAAATATTAAGTAGTAGTTCGTCCAATGAACCCTAATGGACGGGAACAAAGTGCCGTATATCACTTGTTATAAGTAATTGTTTTTTCCCTCGTCAGCAATTAGGATAGTATATAAGCATATTTCTCTAGCGTGTATATCGTATACCTATCTATTTGTCCCTCACCAATAATTAATACAAATTTCTTCTCATAAATGAGTGCAAGGTTGAAATGTCTACAGTGAGGTTGCCTTATTGTAATTGACGTTATGTCATAACACAGTAAATTACTTGGTAAATAAAATGGAAATAATTATTGGAAAATCCATAGGCGTCTTCATCTCATGACCTTTAACACTGTGTGTAAATTTAAAGTCAATCTGATATTAACTTTGACCTGTAGAACGTCCAAAATATTTTGAAGTGAACAAAGGCCATAACTCTGACCATAAACACTGTATAAATTTAAAGTCAACCGGGTGTTAACTTTGGCCTATAGAACAACGGTTTTTTAAATCGGGTAATAATTTTGACCCCCAATGGGACCACAATTAATACAGGCGATTTTGCATACAAACAGGGTCAGGAAGTTACCATTCCATATGCGCAAATATCGAAAAAATCCAAGATCTTTAGTTTATAAACATGTATTTCAAGTTTCATCGAAATCGAATTAAAATTGTGACCTCTACAGGGTCCACAACCTTGGTATACAATATTTTTACACTATTCGCGTACAAGCGGCGGTGTAACGGTAATATAATCAAATGTTTTTATTAAATCGGATAATAATTGTGAACTCCAGGGGGGACCACAAGCCATAAAAGGCGATCTTTTGGACAATCAGGGGCCATAATTCACAAAGTTACGATCCGATTCATGAAGTTACAGATCAATATGCGCAAATATCAAAAGAAACCAAGATCTTTGTGATATAATGATAAATTTAAGTTTTATCAAAAACAGTTCAATATATGCATTTGAGGAGGTCCCATTTTGTCTGTCAGTTTTGGTCCGATTTTCACGAAATTTGAACCCAACCTTCATTACGGTCTAACGGTAATATAATCAAACGGGGTTTTTTTAAATCGGATAATAATTGTGACTTCCAGGGGGACCACAAGCCATAAATGGCGACTTTTTGGACAACCATTCGAGGGGCTGCAATTTTGTCAATAGTTTTGGTCCTATTTTCAAGAAATTTAAACTCAACCGTCATTAATGTGTAACGGAGATAAAGTCAAAGGTTTTTGTTTAATTCGGAATAAAATTGTGACCTCCATAGGGTCCACAAGGTAAAAACATGATTTTTCGTACAATATGGGGGCATAATTTAGGAAGTTATGGTCCAATGTGCGCGAATATCGAAAGGAACCGCGATCTTTGTGTTATAAACTTCCATTTCAAATTTCATCAAAATCGGATTCAAATTGTGACCTCCACAGGGCACACAAATATATACCATATTTTTTACACTATTTGCGTATTAGCGGCAGCCATTTTGGTCCGATTTTTGGGAAAATTCGACCTCAACTTTCATTACAGTGTAACGATGATATAATCAAACGTTTTTTAAATTCGGATAATAATTGAGACGTATAGAGGGACCACACGCTTAAAAAAGTCGATTTTGCGTACAATCAGGGGCTATGATTCAGGAAGTTACAATCCGATATGCGCAAATATCGACAGGAACCATGATCTTTGGATTATAATCATACATTTCAAGTTTCATAGAAATCTTATTAAAATTGTGACCTCCACGGGGTCCACAACTTTGACATACCAAGAGAGAGAAATGGGGTTTAACGTCTACTCGACACAAACTAGGTCAATTCGGGACTTACATATGGTTTAAATTTATTTCAATAATTCGCTTGCGCGTAGCAGTGGGAGGAAACTTGACATACCAAGGTTACAATCTGATATGCACACATATCGAAAGGAACCAAGATCTTTGGGTTATAGACATGTATTTCAAATTTCATGCCAATATCGAAAACAGCCGAGATCTTTTGGAGATGAACCTACATTTCAAGTTTTGTCAAAATCGGATCAGAATTGTGACCTGTAGAATGTCCACAAACAATTGTGGACGTCCGGGTGGACAGGGGCGACGACAATATATACGTCCACATCAGTGGCGGATCCAGGATTTTTTGAAGGGGGGGTGACAATCCCATGTTTTGTCTCACCGACCGCGTACCGTAGGCGCGAGCAGTAAGGGGGGGGTGTCCCCTCAGAAAATCTTGAATAATTATCATCGATTTCCTCGCATCTGAGCCATAACAAACACTGATTTATGTTCGTCGACAGTGTTTCATTTCTTTGACGATTTTCAAAATTGAAGAATAAATTTCGAAATTTATATATGTTTATTATTGTGAAATTTTGCATACATCAAAGATAGTGCGGTCTGTACGTACAAAGAAGTTTCCACATTCACGGAAAAGTTGTCAACGCCTCTTATAATAAGTTATATATCCAGATTATGAACCTAATAATGAACAAACTGTTTGATTGTTATCGAATATTTGCAAATGTACAGTCAATTTTCTTCGCCAATGGTATCAGTCCTATCAATACCATCGTAAAATAATGTATAATTTATGCATCAGTTTTTGATGCCTTCATCCGGCGAGGAAATGCTTCGATGAACTTCCTGCAAATGTCCTAAGAGCTCAGCCGCGGTTTACGGAGCTAATTTCTACCGCTGGTAACATAGATGTTGATTGTGTGTCTGATAAGAGGCAGACACGTACATATATATAGCTATTAGGCAGACACGTACACATATATAGCCATTAGGCAGACACGTACACATATATAGCCATTAGGCAGACACGTACATATATATATAGCCATTAGGCAGACACGTACATAAAAGTAGTCATTAGGCAGACACGTACATATATATTGCCATTAGGCAGACACGTACATAAAAATAGTCATTAGGCAGACACGTACATATATATATATATAGCCATAAGGCAGAGAGGTACATATAAGTAACCATTAGGCAGACACATGCATATAGCCATTAGGCAGACTAAATAGCCACTGGACGACAGGCTAGTATTTATATTTAAACACAGACGTGACTTCACTCGTTCATGTTGGCGTACTATTATTTCAAATAATTTAAGAGCACCTTGTCAATCGTACATTCGTTATGCTAGGTGCAATATAAGATTCACGCGAGGTATTCATTGAAGGCACGTGTGAGATAGTGTCTGTATTTTAAATTGTTTAAAGGTCTTGAGCTTAAGACATTGTATACAGATGTCTATAACATGATCATTAGGTAGGACACCATGTCTATTAAGAAGCAATTATACGGAATGTGGATAAGGAAACATTGCTAGACTTATATAAAGAGAAGGACTTTCAATTTGGTTTTCAAAATACAATATATACGTTGATTCTGTCATACGAAGTGACACTGAGTTCCAAGAACTATGAGCTAAAGAGTATAGTCGAAGGAGCGTTTTGTTACCCATGTTAGATCTAAGCTAATAGATGGCACTGATCAGAGTTGTTTGATGCACACTTAATCTTGTTTGCAGCAACAATAAATTTCAGAAACAACATTATACTTAAAAACATAAAATTTATTCAAGTATTTGAAACGAATGCCGACAACCCAAATAAATGACCTGTGGCACATGTACAACAAAAATAATGTTTTTTATAAATCAATCATTTAGTCTTAATATATATGTTTGAGAAATTTAGAGCTAAACATAAACTCAGTATTATCCATAATAATAATTAAACACGAATCAAAATTTAATTTTCTTCCATTTGAATTGCACGGGTGTATTCAACCAGGTTGAATAGAGAACAAACTAAAAACAAAAGCGATTTTCCGTACAATCAGAGGCCATAATCCAGAAAGTCATGGCCTGAAATGCGCAAATATCAAAAGGGGTTGAGATCTTTGAAACATAAAGATATATATTTCATCAAAATCGGATAAAACTGAGACCTCTCGAGGGTCCACAACCTTCACAGTATGGTCCACAACCTTCATTATGGTGGAATGGTGATATATTTAAATGGTTTTTAAAATAGGGGGAAAAAATTGTGACCTCCAGAGAATCCACAAGCTAAAAGTGACATAATCAAGGAAGTTACATTCGGATATGCGCGATCATCAAAAGGGACTAAGATCTTTGTGATATAAAGAAAAATCGGGTCAAAATTGTGGCCTATAGAGGGTCCACAAGCTTAATATACCATATTTTTTTTTACATTATTTATGTACTTGGAACCGCTTTTTTCCCGTCAATTTTAGTTCGATTTTCTCGAAATTCGAACTCAACTGACATTACGGTGTAACGGTAATATATTCGGGCGTTGTTTTAAATAGGACAATAATTATGACCTCTATAGAGGGACCCCACGCTATATACGTCCTCATGAAAATGTGGGGATATAAAAAGGGTCGATTCACAAACGACAAAATAATTACATGTATAAGAAACCAACAGCGAGGTTGATATTCCCCGCCGAAATCCCAAAATAAACAGATGACACATATTAAATAATCGCACATTTATTTTCTTTTTCAAAAGTTATCGAGCAACTATACCTCTAAGTTTCATCACTCTCTATCAGATAGAATCAATGATAAAATGAATCTATATTCGGAGTTTTATCGCACTCACTTCATTATAACCAATGTTATCGTGTCCCAAAGCATCAACCAAACAGATTGCTTATCTTTTCTTACCGTAAGGAGACAATGTTCATCACCGAACTTCATCAAAACATTCGCCCAATGAACGCCTACACCATGTTTGAACATTCTAGCTCAATTAGAAGGAGAGATATTGTCCAAGCCAATCAAATTGCTTATCGATCTGCTTGCAATCACTCTCACTTAATTAGAACTAAAGTTATCGTGTCCCAAAGAATCAACCATTCAAATTGCTTATCTCTGCTTGCCCTAAACAGAAAATGCTCATCTCCGAACTCCATCAAGGAATTGACCTACACCAAGTTTGAACATTACAGTGACAGACAGACAGACGAACCCATTTTAATAGTCTCCTGCTTTCTTCGAAAGGCGCGGGACAATAAAATCGCGTAGAATGAACTAACAAAGAACAAACTTTGCCATTCAATTTGGACTGCTGACGTTTTTACGAAACATAACAGATTAAAAATCATAATAATATTTTAAACATTGAATATAGTTCATTTTATATACATTCATACAGTAAATTTCTTGAGAATAGACTATTCCCTTATAGCGACAGCTGTCATCTCTTTACCGAGGCATTTTTAAGGGCTTTGGATGCTTTCATTCGGTATGTTTTTCGTACATTGAATAGTTTTACTCGTGTTTTTTGTAAGCATCGGCTGCTGATAGACACTTTACCGCACTTAAAAATTGTTTGTTTTCACTCAAAAACTTGCTTATTTCTTTCTTACCTGAAAGAAAGAAATAATTCTGATTTATCTAAAAGTCTAATAGAGCATTACCCAAATAACTACTAAAGAAAGTGTTTTCAAATATCCACTGCAACCCATACATCAGTATTCCACTTAGTAATAAAACATAATATGTCCATATAAGCCATCCAAATATACAATGTTTAAATATTTTGTTAATTACATCAATATTGCCCAGTCTACTGTGTATTATCGGTGTATACTCAAATAACGTATTGTGAATACAAATGATTTAGTTCTCATTAAGTACGATACAATATTCCAATGTTGTTTTAAAATTTTTAAAGGTCCTTATGGGGAGACCGACGAAATAAAATTGCACAATATATTAGTCCTGATCCAATTGAACTGAGAAATATTAAAGGGTTAAGGACCCAAAAGCTCCAATTTAATACATTCATTATGTTAAACACTTTTGTACCATCGCCGATAACGTGTGAGTCTCTAACAACTCCGTTAGTTAATATGCTTGTCTCAAATCACCTGCCGTTAGTGTTGCATTAACTATACTAGAACGATCGAGTTCAACTGATTCAATCATTAAGAAAACAAGTATCTAACTTACTGGGCAAAGAAACTTTATTGCTGTATTCAGTGCTGTATATTGTTGTACTAAAATAGTCACAGAGTAGACTTGTTTCCTCACTATTCCATTTAACTGAAGAAATCATTATGAAAACATTATTTCATTGAATATTCTGCTGTATCAAAGATTTTGAAATCCTAATATTTTAATAAGTCATAAATATCGAGAAATGAATTTGCACAATATTTGGAACCTCTAGAAGATGCAGTTTGATGTGTACTATTTTCAAATTCATCCACTAATAAGCCCCAACGTAACTTTATATGCCAAAGATCTTGGGATGAGTTCGAATTATACACATATATATCGGTCTTTACCTTCCTGAATGACTGAACCTTTTTAATATTGTGGATTATATATGGGTCACGCTGATTACTTGATATTAAGTAACGTTCAAATATAATCATTGCACAATAATCGCCGCTTGAGTTTGAATTGCGCGAAAATCAGACTAACACTTCTCAACAAATTGTCCATCCCCATCCCATCTTTACGGAAATAACTTTCTTGGTTATGTCCCATGCCTTATACGCAAACTTTTGACACACAATAGATAACCTATATTTTCTGTCCGATTTAGATGCAACTTAAAATATATATATGAAAAAATAGGTTGCCACGCAACGAAACATACGCCCACACAGCAGCTAAATCGTCCGGGCAATCAACAGGAGTTGTCGCATATTAAGTAATTATCAGGTTTTACTTTTTATAAAGTTCTGCCCCATGCTAACGTTTAGTATACGAAACATTTAATATTATGGATTTAGCTGTTCAATTATCGATTTTCAAGAAATTCAAACTCAACTATCATTAATGTGTAATGGCGATAGAGTCCAACGTTTTTTTTAAAATTAATTACCATTCCAGCCTGTGTGGAGTCATTTGACTCTTGTGTAAGGCTAATTATGTGACTCAAATATTTTTTCATTGATTCACTTTACTAGTCACTTGGCTCACTGTACCTAGTTGTGTTACTCATCTCCTGTGTCGCTAGACTCACTAAAGTAGTCACTAGACTCACTAAAGTAGTCGAAGAACTCACTTTACGTGACGAGTCACTTGACTCACTTATCGAGTCGTTTTATGGATTTTTGGTGGGTCACAAAAATGAGTCTTTTGACTCATTATTTGAGTCCCAAGTAAGTTCCAAGTTAGTCCAAAGGTAGTCAACGAAAACTGGGTCATTACTGAGTCGTTTTATGGATACTCATCCAAATGAGTCAACTGGCCCACTTTTTTCTCTCTGTGTACTCCTTGTCACGTACAACCGGGAACTCGAAACCACGCCAGTTAACTCAATGGCAGGCTTTATGATACTGCGCACATTATACTCATAAAGTTCTAAGTCAACTTACTTACATCTTTTTGTTTATAAAAGCTACTTCTACACAAAATATTGAAATCTGGTTCACACTAATTCATAGAAGTGTGAAGTGTCTGCCAATTAGATTGTCTGCCGATTAGACATTACGATTATGATCTAAAACTTCTCAATACCGGGTACTGTATTCAGCAACTTGACAAATTTTCTATTTTAGAAACTTATGTCTACCGTTATGGTCTCTAACGTAATACTCTGTTTATTTTGTTAAGCCTATCGAATACTTTATTTTTAAAGTGCTTAAGTTAATTAAGTAACATTTTTCAAATCAATAGGCTAGTAAGAGAGAGAGAGAGAAATGGGGTTTAACGTCCACTCAACACAACTAGGTCATTTCGGGACTAACATATGGTTTAATTTTATTTCAATAATTCGCTTGCGCGTAGGGGTCTTTAGCAGTGGGAGGAAACCGGAGGAACCCCACGAGGTTGAGAAGGCGCCCCTATCTCCATGCCACATAGGCTCACACCGGGGCTCGAAACCACAGCCGCAAGCCAGAGGTGACCGGCCAGCTAGAGGTCGAAGCGCGGCACTCTAGACCACTAGGCCATCCCAACCCCCCAATAGGCTAGTAATTAGTAATAATTGATATTAATATATTTATACTCACACATATTTTTTACCATCGAAATTGAAGGACATGACATTTTCAGTTTCAACCCGCTTAGAATAACTGTTCAGTCGGCTGCCAATAATTTCTAGCAAAAAGTCTTCAGCCATAAATTTGTATTTGTATACAGACCAGATATTCCTAGTCAAAGAATTACAAAGTAATCTAATAAAGTCTGCAGAATGCATTATGAATTTACACATTCAAATTATATTTCATAGAATCATAATTTGACTATATTATTATCAGCATTATTAGATAGGACACCTACCTCTACTAACAGGTCGGACTTCGAGCCCATCCTGATCAATCCCATTTCTTATCCAAAATAAAGCCTCCTCATTTTTTGTTTCATTGTCGATCTCCGTGTCTTTAAAAAATAATTCATGGATCAAATCTAAATTTGATTCAAGTAAAGACAGAAAAACAAAATGATATGCCGCAACAAAAGGAATACCATATAGGCCTACGCTAGATACAGAGCCTATATATGCGAACGATGAAAGCCTACCTGATTGCTTGTTAGATGTATCAAAAGTAACAAAAGTATACCCAATTTTGTAGCTTAGGTTAGAGATCGAGCATAATATATAAATACAATGAACAGTGTAGGGCTTAGCATCCGAACCCTGCGTGACGACAATTTCTGAACTTGCTTGGATGGAAAGGCCATTATTGGTTTTAATTATACATATTGTGAAGTTGTGGTGGCTCGAAATGGAAACTGTAGACTACTTTAGGCCTATTTGAGATCGCTAGGCCTGTAGAAATTCCACAGGCTATATGATATGCCTAATGTAAATTATGATTATGATCATTCATAGTAGTCTATTAAAGTGAGCCCCACACCGTCCTGGCAAAATAAACCCCAAACAAGACTAATCCATACGCAATCATACTCATTTTGATTTAGTTTATTTACTTAAAATTCTTTCGGTATTCGAAATAATAATTTTACTTACCATCCGTTTTCCATATATGGAAGATACACTGGCATTTTTCACAAGCAAAGAAGAAAAAGACCAAAAGTTCCGAAAGTTCCCGGGTTGACACCTGTCGTTTACATCATCGAAACATTGACGTCATCGAGACATTGACGTCATATACCCGTGCATGCATGACATAGAAATATATAAATAGACTAGAATGGCCGTCACGTGACCCGCGACATGTAAATAGGTACGCCATGTTTGTGCATTGATTATTGACGTCGCGTGCGGTGAACTCAATGAATCCAGCTTTGTTTCACGTTACGCTTGAAAGAAAGAAAGGTCGAAAAACAACCCATTGCCATACATATTCACGGGTTTTGCAGTACCAGTTTGTAAAATTTAATATCTCCATTCTCTAATTTAATGGAATGACTCGCGAGGCAGTCTTTTAGCCACAGTGAAACAGTACATAACATAGCATAGGCTAGGCCTACATAGATTTTAGACATGGAGGTGTATATATTGACTAGAGTGTATGGTGGTCACGTGATCGCGTGCCGACTATGGAGGTTGGCAGCCATTTTACAACCGGGAAGATTTAGCCTGCGTTGGCATATACCAATATGTCGGAAAGTTGTTATTATTTTGGTAAATTCAATGTCAGACGAAAAGGGAATGGATTATCATTTCATAAGTAGGCATGATAAGTTATAAGTGAAATAGTGAATTAATAGATACGGTAAAATCCTGATAATTGTGTAAAATAATTAAATAAACACGGCGGGAAGACGTCGAACACTCGAAGCTTGAGGCCGAAAACCCGGTGGGTCCATTCACTTAATTTATTAGTACTGATACTTTTATTATGTAATGATTACAAGGTCCGTCTGTTAAGCAAACCTCCAAATTAATGTTTTATTTAATTATTCGAAAATTGCGCAAATTATAAATTATACACACATGCGGCTTTGTACGAAAAATATCGCGGGGAGTAAGTCTGTTTATTGGAGTGGAGTGTTTAGTCACAGACATGCACTCACTGGCCAGTAGTTGCTTTATCTTTTAGTTTCACTCCCTCGGATTTAATTAATTAGGACGACATTGTGTTCACAGATGTACAGAATGAATATAAAGTGAAAATTTCTTGCAATATCAGTTTATGCTTCTTTTATTTTCTTCAGAAAACCCGCTTTAAACCCCCGAACTAATTTTTAAAAAAGGAAGGTTAATTATATTAAGGACAAATAAGTGAAAGTCTTGAAAACTTCATTCCCCGAACAAATTTTGTAAAAAATAAATTTTTAATTAGGCCTAATATTTTTTTTTTAATCGCTGCTGCTACTACGAAAATCTCATCAAGAGGTTTGTCTTTTTTTTTGTAAAATTTAATATACCGCAGTATTTTTCAAGCAAAGAAAAATCAGACACCAGTTCATGGAAATTGAAAACCATATAGGCCTACTAAGGCCTTGCTAGTCCTGTTTATATTTTCTTTTTTTCAGAAAACCCGCTTTAAACCCCCGAACTAATTTTTAAAAAAGGAAGGTTAATTATATTAAGGACAAATAAGTGAAAGTCTTGAAAACTTCATTCCCCGAACAAATTTTGTAAAAAATAAATTTTTAATTAGGCCTAATATTTTTTTTTTAATCGCTGCTGCTACTACGAAAATCTCATCAAGAGGTTTGTCTTTTTTTTTGTAAAATTTAATATACCGCCGTATTTTTCAAGCAAAGAAAAATCAGACACCAGTTCATGGAAATTGAAAACCATATAGGCCTACTAAGGCCTTGCTAGTCCTGTTTATATTTTCTTTTTTTTTAAAAAAAAAAAAAAATCCCATCGCCATCAGATATTATTCTACTGGTAAATGATAGAAGTCCTAGATTATTTTTAAAATCTGTTTTATTTCTTTATTCATCATCTGGATGACGCTATTTATTTTATAGTATATAGTCATTTGTCTCTGCCAATCACGCAGAACATTCATTTCAAATCGTCCAACAAATTATTTAGATCTATCCAAAATAAAGTTTTATGTGAACTGCAGGTAGCAATGTTCAAAATTTTGCTGAATACTCTATAGATATCTGGACATTCGAGGACGTTCACTTAGCTCAATTAATAAAATAAACATGATTTCGTAGTTCTGCGCACAATTTACCCATTGCCACGGTGACTCTTAATAATAAAGCCCCCAAAATATGCCAGTTGACCAAAGCGATTTTGCTTTTAGGACTGTAAGGTAAGACCTTTCAATCATCATTTTTTTTTTTTTTTTTTTTGGTTGATATTGCTGAATTAGAACTGCTTTTTAATGGACTTACCAACACTTCGTCATTCTATTTCCCTTTGTTTACATAGCGTTCATCCGGGCACTTCCGTCATTCTTTCCCGGTTGAAACATGGCGGCCGGTCTCCAGTGTCGGCCCACGGCGTTAACGTTACGTCAATGGGGATCACGTGACCACAATACATTCTAGTCAATATATGCAGCTCTATGATTTTAGATGCCAAATGCCATGTCAAAATGAACCTATTTTCATCTTCAAATTAAAGACACTGGATGGATGGATGGGCTATGAATTGTGGTATTTTTTTTGTTTGAAATTATGGAATCTCGATGATCGACAAGCAATAATAATAAGGCCGCTAAGTCTCGCGACGATTTCTTTGGTAATCAGCTCTAGGGGTGACATGCACCCAGCAATAATTGAGCAATGGCGAAAAATACGATGCCTTGCAAGGCATTGAATGTGAATCAATGATGAGTTCGCGGTACCAATTACTTTTGTTTTACAAAAGAAAAATAACAGATATTTTAGTTTGTTTATCAAGGTATTTTAAATCAATTATTTAAACATATCCTAATAAAATATTTCACATTATTAATCTCGAAATAGTAGGCTCAAACTAAGCCTTGGTTTCACAGTAGTTTTTTGCGATAGGTAGCGGTCTAAGTTAGATATGTTTACAAACAAACCCCATTACCAGTACATTATTCCTCCGCCTGTACATAGTGCTTCGAGAAATTTAAATTTTAATGTCTTGGTTGTTATATAAAGCTAAAACAATTATTCCCACGGGTTATAATTCTAAGTACCGGTAAAATGCAAAAATTTATAGAAAGCCTACTTGTGTTTTAGAATAAAAGAAGAAAAAATTCTAAAAAAACTCGAGTACGTACGCTCACGTACCGCGATCTCCCTTGAATTTTTCGACAAGTTACTACATGTATGTGTTTTATTTCAGCAGATTGATGAATTATAATATGATGGTGACGAGTTTCAAGTTTTTAGCGCAGAGAGGATGGGCTAATAATGTCCGTAACGTGGAAGGTGTTCTGATTCAAGTAGTACTACTAAGTACTGGTGTAGGTAATTTGTCAAATAACGAATATTAAAATATTTAATTTTACTTAGGCCCCTATATTCAGTATAATTTAAAGTACCTGTTTGCATTTTATGGTTTTACTTGACAGACCTATCTCACGGCATTTTCCGAAGATTTATAAAAATAAAATAATACTAGGCCCTATCATGATTTTGCATTTTGTGAAGATTTGTAAAGTTTAAATATAGGCCTACCATAAATATTTTTAAAAAATGACCAGCTCTCTCAAAAGTCTCGAAAAGCAGGCTAAATATCCCCCTGCATTTTGTGAGGATTTGTAAAGTTAAAATAATAGGCCCACTAGGCCTTATGAAATAGGCCTACCTATTTCTGAAAACCCATGAGCAGCTGTCAAAAACAAAAAAGCTGCAATATGCAGGCAGAATACTCACAGTATTTTATGAAGATTTGAAAACTAAATTTAAAAAAATACTAGGCCTTGTGATATAAAGGAAAAGGTGAGCATTTCACGATGTGCAGGCAGGATATCTCACAGCAAGAAAGAGAGAAATGGGGTATAACGTCCACTCAACACAAACTAGGTCATTTCGGGACTAACATATGGTTTAATTTTATTTCAATAGTTCGCTTGCGCGTAGGGGTTTTTAGCAGTGGGACGAAACCGGGATACCCAGAGAAAACCTACGAGGTTGAGAAGGCACCCCTATCTCCATGCCACATACGCTCACACCAGGGCTCGAAACCATGCAGCCGCAAGCCAGAGGTTACCGGCCAGCTAGAGCCACTAGAGGTCGAAGCGAGGCACTCTAGACCACTAGGGCATCCCAACCCCCCTATCTCACAGCAGTTTGTGAAATTAAGACAATACTACTCATCATGATATAGGCCAACCTATTTCTAAAAAAAAAAACGGTGGTAAACTATCAAAAAAAAATTAAATAAGGACACACGATATGTGGAGTATTTAAATTGTTTGGCAGCACATTTGTCTGATATTTATTACATTTTCTTCCTGGGGTGAATGAAAAGGGAAAAACCATTGTGATAGGTTATACCATGATATTAATTAAATAGAACTTGGTTTTCTGTTAAAGGTTGATACGGTTCTATTTGTATCAGAATTCTAACACAAGTTAGCAAAACCCACTTGACCACTTACCTTACCAGTAATTACATTATGACACTGTTATATACCTGTAACTAACATGATTCCTTTCCTTGTATTTATTTTACATTGCTATCATGTAATTATCTAACATGATTGGGGAACCACTGTGGCTAAGTGAGTAAGATGCTGACTTGCTAGCCGATAGGTCACAGGTTAGATCTTGTTCGCCAAGAAAGTTCGCCATTTTCTGTTGTGGTTTCCCCTTGTCAGTGGCGCAGGTCGGAGGGTCTGACAAGGATAGCTGTCTCTGTCTAGTCGTTTGGATGGAACGGAAAACCGAGGTCCAGTGTAAGTATTGGCGTTTACGTAAAAGATTGATTTGGCAGTTAAAATTTTATATTAGAGTAGGCTGTAGCAAAATTTCCCTCATAGCACAATGTTTGGCGTTAGCTGGTAGTCTTCACTAACAGGGGTCACACGGTGGCTAAGTGGGTAGGACACTGGGTTGCTAGCCTGGAGGTTGGGAGTTCGATCCCTGCATTGGCCGAGAATGTTGAATCAGATTTTCCGGCATGTTTCCCCTTGTCAGTAATGCAGGACGGAGGGCCTGACAAGGACAGCTGTCTAGTCGCCCAGATGGGACGATAAACCGAGGTCCTGTATACACATTGGCGTGCACGTAAAAGATCCCTTGACAGATGGAATTCGATATAACAGATCCCTTGACAGATGGAATTCGATATAACAGTAGGCCATAGTGCTGCTGCCCGGGCAAAATGTCCCTCATAGCACACTGCATTAGCCAAATTCGGATGTAAAACTATTTCATTTCGCTTACTAACAAGGAAATTTTGAGTTTGAATCCGGTGTTCATTGAGAAAATTTCCTGGCTTCATCTTTTGTCTGTGGTGCAGGACGGCGCATCCGGAATGGAACAATGTCTAGTCATTCTGAAGGGATGAAATATCAAGGGTCTGTTGGCATGCACGTAAATGAACCAATGACATTTGGCATTCGAAATAAGGGTAGGCTGTGGAGCTGCTGTTCAGTTAAATATTCTTAATTTTATTTCATTTCAATTTTTCTACATTTCAGATAGCATTGTAAATATTATGCAAGCTGCAAGCATACTAATGTTTGACAAGAAGCAGATTTTAAAATAGAGAGTGAATTAGATATTAAGACAAAGTTTGGATTGGCACAAAGGTCATCTCTCATAGACTACCAAGAACATTTGTTGGTCTGCGAATCAGGACGAAATAATTAATTTTGTTTTTTAATAAATCTGAAATATGAATAGTTGTGGATTATAAAGCTTATATGTGTATTTACATTGCAATATAATAGAGGCCCACAAAATCTAAAGACTGTACTATGCTGATTTATCCATATACATTATAGGCAAGGAGTAGGGTCGCCTGTCCAACTTCATATGTTTCGCCAGGTACTCCGGTTTCCCCCCACTGCTAACGACCCCTACAAGAGAGCAATTGATTGAAATAAAATTAAATTAAACCATATGTTAGTCCCGAAATGAACTAGTTTGTGTCAAGTGGGCATTAAACCCCATTTCTCTCTCACCCCTATACATTATGGTTGAAACTGTGGGTTTTTGTGACCTTGAAAATTTGCTCAAGAAATATACCATAGTTGCATTCACACATTGCAAGAAATGTTTCACACATTTGGTAATTTACATGATCAAAGAGAAACTTTACCAAATACATGGCAAAAGTAAAGTATGACATTTTCATTCACTGTGTACATGTTTAGTTTTCATTGCCAATGAATTTAACTTATCAATGCATTTATGTAGCCCAGTATGGTAGTAATATCATACATTTGTTAGTGTATGTTTAAAATTATAAGGCACATAAAGCTACATACATGTACACATAAATTCAATAGAGTTTCATTGTAAAATGTTCGATTTACATGTACGCACATGCAAGTCTTACATACATTTAAAGGCAAAAAGAAATGTTATTTCAATTAAAGGAAAATTCTGACAGACAAATTAAAGAAATACCCCACATAACTTGTTGGAGAATTTCAGCTCAATATATTTTGCAATTTGAAAGGGGCTATGTAACCTATTTATGAAATGTGCCCAAATGTGAAAATACCTTATATGAATAAAACTCTAGTGTCCCAAAAATATTTTGAAAATTGTGATCTGTGTATAAAAGTTAAAATAAATGGTTTTATGCCATCATAAAGGGGGGTGCAAGTCAAATTCAATTCAAAAGTGAAAATTTTTGCAATTTACTGAATACATGTACACATGATCGAGAGCTATATGTGTAATAGAAATTGACTTTTACACAAATATCAGGTTCATTTCATTGAGTGAGGAAAATTTATAATTTCATGAGTAGATAAATAGTCTCTATACCAAGTACATTCTCCCAATATTCAGTCAGAAAGAAATATTTCACAATAATCCAATGATTTCATTTAATATATTTATTGATTTTTTTTCAAAACAAAGAAATATGTAATTAATTTACAGTTGAGATTTAAATGTAGTCAAATTCTTTACAAGAAATTGGCATTTCAAAGTCATTCAGGCACTCACATAAAAAGCCTGCTTATGGTTCAATGAAAACTTTTAAAATTAAGATTTATGAATGAATTAATTATTGATCAGTGACGATGGTTATTTAAGCATTATTCACATTGTCCTTCCATCATGTTAGAAATTTATCGGTTTATAAATCCCTGTGGTCGTCAAATGAAAATTCTTCATAGAAGTAGAAGTAAATACAGTGGCTGCTATATTGGTGGGCTGAAAAAAAATACATATTAATTATTATTAGTATGTTTGAACATTTAAAATTTAAGGAAGTCTGGAATAAATTTACAAAGTAGGTTCGTTGACAACGGCCAATCAATCAGTCATCACTCCCTCAGTCTCAGTGAAATTACAAACAAAGGAAGCTTCGTCGTCAGTCAAGGAAAGCCTATCCTATCGTGAATTTGAACTAGGCCTAGTAGATCTACGGGTGTCAGTGGACTTTAGTACATACTACAAGTACGGTCCATGGTAGTGTATTTTACTGGTATTACTACGGTACTACTAAAGACTAGGCCTAGTGAGTAGTTTAAGTTAGTGTAGGCCTATCTAATAAATAAACTCTCAGGTTGTTTAACGTCTAAAAATAGCCTTTAATAGGCTACGAATAGTAAGCGGTGGGCTAGGTCAATACAAATCAGTGCTAGTCATGCAGTCTGAGTGTTACATAATAATAGGCCGGCAACTAAAGATAAACACAGTGTACGACAACACTACTTGTCGTCTGTCACGGGATTGCAAAAAGTGCAAGTCCACGCTGTTGCTGAACTCTTGAATGAACATTTTGTCTTTTAAAAACATAATCATTATTGAATTTCTTACCTGTGGAAGGTTATTCCATTTAATTTTGACGTGGGGTTTTGGTTATTTGTACAGTTAATGGCAAAACACTGTGTCCCTTTGGTGGATACTGAAAACGTAAAAGTTTTGTTTTCCTTCGCGTAATCAAACGACGCCATTTTATTGTGCATGATCAATGTACTAGTATGGCTGACCTCTGCGCATGTCGTGAAAGCGGCATTTGATTGGCCGTGGCCATTCTAGTCTATTATTTCTATGCATAGAAATAATATATAAATAGACTTATATTTCTATGATGACATATAAGAGTAGGCCGTAGCGCCGTTGCCCGGGCAAAATTTCCCTCATAGCACACTGTATGGCGTATACCCGTCTTCCATTAGCCCAGGTTAGGTGCAAAAGAGTAGGATGTTAAACCCCATTTCATTTCATTTCTATGACGACATGACAGTGTAGGCCTACAGAAGTTTTAGCAGCTAGCAACATCGGGATGGTGGTAGAAAATTATTACTAAACAGAGATAAAATTCGATCAAGGACGATTTATTTCATTTCTAAATGATAAGTTAACATGCAAAATAACATCGGTAATGACCAATAGTCAATACTTCGTGTGTCCCACAGCCTTGACGTTATTTTAAAGGTGCCTGTTCCGCTCCGATCTAGGGCTTCGTTGATGACGTCATAGCCATGATGACGTCATCGTTTATACATACATGCGCAATGAATATACTGTGCAAATCGGACATCAGGTGGCAGATATCTGATCAAATGAATTTACAAACCAAGTAAGATATCCAACCATTTTCAAGAAGGGGGGGGGGGTGATAATTTTACTTTCGATCGACGAGGACCCCTTAGAAACATGAGGCCTACTATACTTATTATTCAACAAAATTTTTTAGGGGATTCGGACCCCTCTAACCCCCCTGTACACACCCCCTGGAGGTTCCTACCTCAATTCACCCCAGAATAGCGGTTTTTGGCGTAATTATCCACAGAAATATGTCAAAGGTGATTTGCAGGGGCTGATCTAGGAATTTTGAAAAGGGGGCGGGCGCCGCAAAATGAGGGCACTTACTGCGGAGACGCAGCACGGCGCTGCGAGGGGGTGGGGGTGGGTCCTCCCAAGACAATTATCCGTCATTTCCTTCGTTTGTAGACATTCCAAGAGCTATTTGGCTGATATTTTCGTCTAAGTAAACTGATTTGCATGTTGTTTTTAATGATACTGAGTCTGATTATTGACTTTATAATTATTTTTGATATTTCAAAATTTCTAAACGCATTCTAAAATCTTCATCCTCCCAAAATATTTTAAATAGACGTGTAAAATGTTCTTGTGAAATTTCTGATAGAATAGATTCAGCAGTCCTTACTTCGCTGATCTTTACTAGCTCTAGTCGGTCTAGTAGGTATATCATATTCTCGATGACCATCAATTTGGTTGGCAATATTCCACTTAAAAGGCCTGCAGTTTCCATATACTTTTTATCTACCACTGGACCAGGTCTTTCTTTGCTGAAGATAAAGTTTTCGTTTTTGATAAGTTGTACACGTCGGAGGGTACACATATGACGACATCACTAGTACACTACGATAACAACATCTGAAAGTACACAAATGTTGCGCCAAAGCGGAAATCGTGCATGGGATGAGACAACTGCAGTGCATGCGTGTACATCTAGTTAATCTAATTACGTGATAGACACAGTTAGAGACACAAACATACAGACATTACCATTACATGGAGATCATATTAGTATTTGAAGCACTACATTTGTTTTGTTTTTTTTCAAGTTGTCACATGATTATGTATGAGATTGTACAAAATGGCGGCCATGTTTGTATCCACCATCTTGAATTTGTGCCATATTGGATGGTACAAACTATTTTTCAAGGTCCGATTCAGACTTTGCAGCAATGAAAACCTATAAAAAGACATATTACAAGCCATATATTCGAATGGCAGTCATGTTTGTATCATCATCTTGAATGTCGGCCATATTGGACGGTCAAAACTATTTTTCAAGATCCGATTTAGACTTTGCAGCAACGAAAACCTATAAAAAGAAATATTACAAGCTATATATATGAAATAAGCAAAGCGCTCGAGCAAAATTGAGGCAATTTTAGCCGCCATTTTTGAATATCGAAAATAATTATAAAGTCAATAATCAGACTCAGCATCATTAAAAACTTGTAAAAAGACAACATACAAACCACCTTTAATATATTCATGTGGCCTTTTACGCCAAAAACTGCTATTTGGGGCTGAAAATAGGGGTAGGAAACTTCAAGGGGTATGTACAGGGGGAGGGGGGTAGAGGAGTCTGATCCCCCAAATTTATACCACATAAATTGAATAGGTCCTCGTGTAGCAGGTCGAAAATTTTCGATTAAACCACCCCCACCCCCCTATTTCAAGTGTGGTCCTATTCTTTCGCCACGACTGTAGAGTGTCCACAAACAAAATTTGGACTGTGGATGTCCAGGCGCAAAAAGGCGAGGACAATATACGTCCACATGAAAATGGGGGCGTAAAAAAAGTATTCACAGCATTTAATCTTTCAGAATTTTGCTTTATATCACTTTCAAACACAGTATTCGAGGGGAAATATCCCAAGATATAAAAACAAGACCATCGGTACCGCTGCAATATACATCCACATTCCTGGAGGTCGGGACATGCACAAAAATAAATAATCGCTAATAAATGATTTGCCGTCTGTAGACTATATACACAAAAATTGAGAGTGGTTCGGCCCCCGGAGGTTGGATATACATGTAGAACAATATGTATAAGATATTAACCTACCCAAGGTTGATATGATAGACAACACGCGGGCGTATCTGACATATACAACGGGCTCACCTTTAAATATAATGGGCTTTTCTAAAAAAGGCAACTGTGATTGGATAATTACTCGACAGTTTCCGCCAAAATGCGAAAATTACCGAAGCTGTCACGCGGAAATGTTTATTTAAACGTCGCCATTTTGGAGAAAGCAAAAACAAAAGGGATAGTAAAACGAAGCCAGACGAATATCAATCCATTTTAGTCACCATAATGACGATAGAAAAGATGTGAATGCAAATATGATGAGGATCTATCCAAAGCCTGAGGAAAACTTGGAGTGTGTGGAGAAATAATGCGGGCGGAAAGAAAATTCTGAAAGATATCTTAGATGGTCTGGATAACCGATTTAAATATGCCGATAAGTACGCCGTCTATTTCGTTACTGAATGCAACAAACTGTACTATAACAATGGGTTTTTTTTATTGTCAAAAGAATAAAATTAATTTCTGTGTTCTTTGTATTATTTCGATTCGATTATTTACGTCATCAACGGATGATATGAGCCGAATATATCGACCTGGGATGACGTCATCAGCGGTTGATATGAACCGAATATCAACCTATGATGACGTCACGAGAGGTTGTTATGAGATATAAACTGCTATGGACATCAAAGAAAAAAACTACACCCAGTTGTATATAAATAGGCACTAACCTATGATGGATCACGCCGAATTTGATCCAAATCTGTTAATAATTGCAACCTGTCGGTTACTTAGACAAAATAATAACAGAAAGTGGGGGTGACAAAAAAGATTCCTAGGGGTTGGGCATGCACCATAAACAACATGGAACATTCTTATGGTATAAAAAATAGGTACACAAAGTTTAAAAAGGATCTGTCCAGAATTGCGGCCTGTAGACAACGCAAAAAAAAAATGGGCTGAGCTCTGTCCCAGAGGGGCGGACATACAGCAAAATATAATACAGGTGATCCTTGGGGTATAAGGAATAAGTATGAACAGTTTTCAAGACGATCCATTAAGATTTATGACCTGTAGGCGACACGCACACAGATGAAATGGGCGTGGCCTGTCCCATGGGGTTGGCATATGATCCTCACAGAAAATATGAACTGAACTTGAATAAAATAAAATTATTGACTTTAACGCTCACGATTTTGATAAGTTAGAAAACTCTGTTTATTTACAAAATTTTAACTTGGTTAGTGAATCTTTTAATTTAAAGTTAATAAAATCGTATGTACCGACTCCTAATATTAAGGACTATTTAGACGAAGTTATTCCAGTTTTTACTAATATTATTAATTATTGTATATCATCCTCTACCACTCCAAGCGTTTTCAAACAAGTTTATGTTACCCCTTTAATTAAGAAGCCTACACTGGATCCTAACAGTTTTAAAAGTTACATACCTGCCTCCAACTTTTATTTCTAAAATATTTGAGAAATGTAGGCCTATTGCTTCTCAGATAAAGCTCCATATAGATGATAACTGTTTGTATGAACCATTTCAAAGTGCTTAATACAATTTTACATTACCGAACAGCTTTAACCCGAGTTTCAAATGATATTTTGATGGAAATTGATAATAGAAAATGTACATTTTTAATATTATTCGATTCATCGGCTGCTTTCGACACATTGGATCCTTCCATTCTTCTACGTAAATAATATTTGTAAATTTTGCTATTTTAATATTAGAAATATAGGTAAAATACGTAAATTTGTAACTGTAGAGGCCACTAAGTCACTTGTAAATTCTCTTGTCACTTCTCGATTAGATAACTTTAATCCACATTTAGTTGGTTTACCTTTAAAGTTTATAGATAAATTACAAAAAGTACAGAATGCTGCAGCTAGACGTGTTACTTTAACTAAGAAATATGACCACATTACTCCTGTTTTATATAACTTACACTGGCTACCTGTTAAATATCGAATTGATTTTAAGATTTTATTACTTGCTTTTAAATGTTTAAATAATCTAGCTCCTGTTTACCACACAGATCTTTTAGAACTTTATACACCGAACATTATGTACATCAGATAAACTGTTCAACTAGTCTCTTCTTATGGTCAGCGCTCTTTTAGTTATCAAGCACCTGTTTTATTGAATAATCTACCATTTAGTTTAAGATGGTGCACATCTCTATATCCTTTTAAAAAACAAATTAAAACACATTTATTTATTTAATCAGGCTTTTAACTGACTGTATACAATCGTTAACATGTTCATAATCTTGTTTTTTATTTATGATAACATTGTCACTCTGTAAAGTGCCCCTGAATATGTTATGCTGTAATAATAATACAATAGGGGTCATCTTTAGGGTATAAGGAATAAGTATGCAAATGTTCAAGGCAATCAGTTAAGAATTTCGGCCGGTAGGTGACCCCCCTACACATACACACAGAGACGACGGCAATATAGTTCACGTTATGAATGTGGACAGTGCCGAACTGGGCCCACCTGTCTACCTGTCCGTTGTCAATTTTCAAAATTTTCCTGGGGTGAGAACCCCTCAGACCCCACTCGAACGCTCGCGTTGTGGGCCTTGGTGAATGACCTGACAGGTGGGCCTTCGGTCCACCAGTCCGGCACTGAATGTGGACGTATAAAGAGAAATCATGTTTGTGTCAGTTCACTTTGTGGCCGTGCTAACAAGCAACGGATGTCGAGCCGGAGGAGAATTCAGTACAAATAAAAGACGATGTCAAAAATCACTGTCCATTCAACATAAATATCAAAGTCGAAGTAAATTCTCGGATTATACATCAAGTGCTCCCTTACGCAAAGAGGTGAGACAATCTACGCGTGCAACCATTGACTCATTCGAGCGGAAAGTCTTTAATCGTCAGACTCATTTGGCCACACATGGAAGTTTTTCCAGGAATCCAGTATTTTTTTTTTGTCAGAGAGGGTGCCTCTACTTTCAATATTATATATACCGATACCAAAATTGACATACTTGTATTGGAAATAACAATACAATATACATGGTTTTCTATTTCAGGCAGTTCGCACGAATTGAATAAATTAAAGCTGAACTCCGATTACAAAACTACATAAATAATTAAATAAAAAAAAAAATAATGCCATACATAATCGCCATACTTGTTTTCAATTTGCAGAACAAGTATGGCCGCTATACGGTGTACGAAAACAGAGGCAGGCCACGCCCACATCCAGTATACACTTTGTCAACCACACTGTCCACATCCGGCTAGCAATATTTCAACTACCAATTACCTACTGGGCGTTTTTTCTCTATAAGTTTACTGAAAATATTATTGCTACACAATTATTATGTCTGATCAGGTACATATTATTTTACTAATTAGACGAAATAAGTAACCTACGGTGTACATTTGCTCCAAAAGTATGGGAAGTATGTCTTCATTTCAAGGTATTCTTCATCTTGTTGTTATTTATGACGATCAAGGGGCATAGGTGGTTATGTCCCTTGATGTTATGTCAACAACATAGATTTGTTATTGTTTGGAGTAAGGCAGTTTTCTTTCATTTTTAGAGCAAAGGTACACCGGGCTTTACTTATTTCTTTTTTATTTAATTATTTCTGTAGTCTTGTAATCGGAGTTCAGCTTTAACTTCAATATATCGATGTATTATTATATAGAACACCATAGCATAAATTGTACTAGTTCAATTGTTCTTAAACATCTATTGTTCGTTCCTGGTACTGTTTGTTATAAAGAAGTGACATTTTGTATTTCTGTAGGGTTATCATACCAGCCATATATACACACACGTCTAGTATGTATTTTACTTCCCGATTTCAACATTACATTTGAATAGCCCACTTGAGTGACATTAGATAACAGCTGCCTGGGACATTTGTCACATAAAGGACATGTTTTATGTGACTGGTCTTTTCTCTAAGGGAGGCGATGCTCTCGATCAGATTTCTTGTCCACATTTGGTCCAGAAATACTTGATTTGACGGAACCATATTTTTTGTTTTATCTTAAAAGAAGAAGATCAGTACAGGCAATCCCAAAATTATTGTGAAAGTGAATATACCATAAACCAGGCATCTTGAAATTTATATCCAAAATCGTAGACCGTCAATCTACAAGTTCCATGACGGGTTTCATGCCGGTAATATAACAACTCTTCCAGATCCTAGTGTAGTAAAACAATTAAAACTGTGTTTTAATCAGATTGTTTTTTGTTATGAAATAAGTCTGGTTTTATCCACACACCATATAATGCAGCTTGGGTCACAGTTGTTTGGAAACGTATCATGTATATTTAGTTATTTGCTCGGCCCTAAGGTAGGACATTTTAAGTGATTTTTTTAACACAACATTAAACAGTTATATTTTTTTTAGAATTCCAAAATACTTCAATGTAAGTACAAGTCGTATCATAAGCTGTAAAAATACTTATTATTGTTGAGGAATGTTTAAGCACCGGTACTTGCGTATTTCTCAACAGCGTTTTACTCTTAAACAAAAGTTATTCTCTCTGGCAAACAATTCAAAGGGGCTAAATGAATGTATAAAAACTCATTTATATTCAATCCTGTCCGTTTTACTCTAATTAGAAATCAGTTACGTCTGACGAAATACGCCAGAAGTCTCAGTCGAATTGCAATCTCTAGTGCCTAGTTATTCAAGTCAACACCGATAGTATCTATTGCGCATGCTTTCGAGTCCCTTGTTGAAACGCATGGTACACGATTTGTCTACCGATTGTAAAATTTTATTAAAAGCACATTAATTAATGCCAAGGCGAAGATGTATACAAAACTGTTGGCTATGCAGACATTTAGTGATAATCTGATGTTGAAGCCTCAACCTTCCCAGATCCAGATGGGTATTTGTTACCCTGCTGTAGAGATTAGAAGTACAGTGAAACGAAGAAATGCTATGCACTAAAAAGACGAGAAGACGCATCACTTAATTGGTTAAATATTCGCTTATTGTTGAATAATACATGTCTTTATAAGGCATTTGAAATATACACCTTCTCGTATATCAGCACACACCATTTCTTTGTTTCGTGGCAACTTTTCCGGAATTTCTTAATTTTACAGCAAATAAAAAAATATAGGGAAAATAAACGATCCCGGACATCAAGTCGCAGTATACCTATTGTTGGCGTTTGCCGTTCGAATCTGGGGCGCTTTCAGAAATACAAGACATTTATTTTATAGGGTGGTGTACCACAAGTACAAATTGTGCTGTAATGCTGTAATTTATTGGGCTAATATATCACCATAAAAATTCCAGTTTTAGACGATGGAGATATATCGTGGCTTATATTGTTTATATTTTAAAATGCTTTAAGAGTTCTAGAATTGAAACCCAATACTATGTTGATAGGAAGATCAGTCACGACATATGTCTCTAAATAAGCACCTTTGCAGTCTCATTACGAAATACGTAATGTCGAATGGTTAGTACGTGCGTGCTGAAACATACAGCCTGTTATTGGGTCAACTGGCAAGGTTTCGAATCCTCGGTTGAACGTGACAAGCAGTAGCATCGCCTGTCCAACCTCATGGGTTTTCTCCGGGTCCCCCAGTTTCCTCGCACTGCTAAAGACCTAGGCACAAGCGAATTATTGAAACAAAATTATACGATATGTTAGTCCCGAAATGACCCAAAGTGGACGTTAAACCCCATTTCTCTCTCTCTCTCAAGGAAACCATTACAAGGGTACTTGACATGATGTCCACTCGGCATATTGCTAGTGTTGTGGGCATGCATCTTTCATGAGAGGGTTCAGCTCATTAAAGCCAACGAGTTAGGAATGACAAAAGTTTCTGCAAGATGGAAGTCAAAGCTCTGTTAATAAACATGAAAAGGGAACTAGCCGGCCGTCATTTTCCTGGTAATGATGACGTGCCAGCTGTGAACGACATTTTTAGTTTGGCTGAATAAAATTTCTTCTTGACCAGCATCCATGCATTGCACCATCGTTGTCAAAAGTGTGTATATCTCCAAGGGGACTACGAAGAAAAGTAAATGTATGGTTCTTTTACAGATAAGCCTAGAACTTTTCAGCCAACCCTTGCATATTTGCAATACGACACGTGAACCAACGTTAATTCATTTTTTCCGACCATGTACATGTAAATCTGCATTGGAAATCAAAGTTATCTCGAGTGAATGGTAATCTTTTCCACGCTTCCTTTGCAACAATTAAGCTAAATTTACACGGGCAAAGTTTCTACAACAAAAGAATTGAAAAATTTGCCAAAATTGTAAGATAGAGGTGGTGTGTTAAAAATGACCATATAGACACAATGCTACTTTGTTTATTTATCGGACAAAACATGTTATTTACGCAAGGGAACTTTTCATTTTTATTATGAATTTTCCACATAAAATATCCCCATGCATAAAGCTTATGCGAGATGCCACGCTTGGTATGTAAATGGAAATTTAAAGGCTAGATGCTTCATTTGCATTTTAGCTAAAATATCAAATTTCTCACGACTTACTCCACGCTAAATATGCAGCCAGACTGATTATTTAACATTTAATTCAGAAATCAAAATACAAACGCTAGATAATTTAGTTGTGTGGATTCAAACTAGGACCTCAGGTCTCTCCGCTTCTGATAAAATATGCCAAGTTAATAAATCAACAAGAAAATTATATTTTAAAAGGTGTCATGCATTACAAAATTATTAATCGATGGCAATTGAGGGATTATTTACAATTATGATATATTTAACATGTGATACTATAAGCAAGTCTGATGATAAGGTTCTTAAACCTGTGTTTATGCTATTACATTTTAAAATATCTGTGTAAATAAGTATATTTATGTAGCTACAATTGAGTATAGACTATATTTACAAACAATCATCTGGCACGGGCATAATTATTTACGGCAATTTATATATGATACTTGGTGACCTTTTCAATATAATTGGAGATCGATAACATACAAGGTTTAGGAAGTTACAACGACTGATATTTACCAAATGTACACGTTCAAAACAAGTATCTCTGATGCTCTTCGTTTCTATGCATTTAAACATAAAATGAAATAGATCGTCATCATATTGATGACATAATGGAAAAGTAGTCTGATTTCGTCTATGCCAATTCAAACATGTTGGTAATAGATGAATTTCGACAATAAATAAGATTCCTGAACAAGATTTATTTTGAATTTGCAATAATCTATTAAACTTTCCCTTTCTGATAATTTATCTGACCATTATTGTAAGTTTATATCTGAGAATTGCAACTTAATTTGACTTATAAACATGTTAAAATTGCCGATTATTTCAGTTTCAAAAACATAACCAAATCCAAGGAATATAACATAATTCTGACCTTTGTCACCCAAGTAAAGCTGCCAGGCCCAGATAATTATAATAAGTTACAGTTTCTATTTGTTGATTATTTAAGAACCATTTCTCATTTTGCTTTATTATTACATCACCGTTTCTAAAAACAATTATTTTGGTTTTATCTGGATTTACTTTAAATCAAACTTTGAACAAAAGTTTTCTACAAATTCATTTTATCACCGACTGAATCAGAGAACAAAACACGTCAGCAGCATAACGAAATGATTTCTGGTGCTCCTGGAATGGTAAATATACCCCTGCAGTTTGAAGAATTTAGCATTTCAACAAGTTTGTTAATATATAAACAAAATAACAATGGGCTTAAAATACATCCCTGACTTACACCGGAATCACAGTGTTAAACGATCGCGTTACATAAGAATCAAGTTTTACATAGGAGGTAATGCAGAAGTTAATGTAGCATACATTTTGCCATGGAGCCCTTCATTTATTAATACAGATAGCAGTTTAATTCTGCTTAAACAATAAATACCTTACTGAAATCAACTTACAGTACAAATAGCCTCCCTTTGGATTTGGATAGATATTTTTGCACAAGACCTTGAAGAGTAAAAACATTATTAAAGATGCATTATGCAAGATTTAGATAAAGAACTGGTCGGTCTTGCTATAATACTTTAAAGAAATATAATGCTAAATGAATGTATTGAAAATTTCATTCAAATTACTTTACTATGGGCGAAGATATTACTTTGAAGGTTGACATAGGTTTCAACCTATTGTAATCACTTGAATTATCATTCAAAAACATTTTAGTGACATACAGAAAAGAGTTAATAATTGTCACAAAATTGCTACTATGTGGACTTTGTGTTAAATGGCAATTCACGCTTGATACAAAAACCATTGAATATTTGGAATTTATTATTTAATTTTTGGGTATTTGTAACATGCAGATGCCAAAAGAGGGAATACTCTAGCATAAGCAATATGGTATCAAGCAGCAAACACATTAGCAAAATCCCAACTGTGAGTTATCAGTTAGGGGTCCGATTCGATCCCATGTTCTCTTTAAGCGTTCGGCCTGCTTTGCATGTAACATGGCTCTGCATGTGGGAAGCAGATGAATACCGATCTCTTTGCTACGTGTAAAAATTTATAAGATACACAGTCACTAAATTTCAGAGAACAGTGCCTAGTAGTTATAACAAAACACTAAAACACGTGCATCGTGTCCAAGGAGACCTCACCTGCACGGACAAGGGCTGGGGGTCACAATGATTTAGGTAAAGAGCTGACCATTCTTGATGTAATAGATCAAAAATAGATAATTTAAAATTATCACTCTTCGTAGTTTTGACTAGATGTGTGCTGTGAGGTAGTCAGGACACTGGTCTATTTAAAATTAGTCTCGCTTTCCCATTTATAAATTAAATTTTTAAATGGCGAACCGTTCTAATCTAGTTAAAATCTCGAGTATCCGATGCCACTGAGAGTAGATTATGGCCTTTTGTTAATACATGTCTAATTAATATATACTTTACATAACATTTTAGGCTTAAAGGAGCTGAATCGCTAATATTTGGGACTTAGAAATTAACACAAATGGTTCACAAGGCATATGATAATAATATGAATGTATATAAACTGATTTACATTCAATCCTTTCCATCTTTACTCTAATTTCAAATCAGTTATGTTCAGCGAAATACGCCCAAAGTCTCAATCGCATGTCAATCGCAAGCGTCTGGTCATTCCAGTGTATGCTCTCCAGATAAGAATATACGTTGCCGTCTAGCTCCGTCATTCAAGTCCCTTGTTAAAAATGGACCTGAGCCGCATTATGGTACACGATTCGTGTACATGTAATTTTTTTATTTTCTCTTAAATAATGGGTACCAGAAGCCCATCTTTACCCGGTAAGATCACAACATCCATGTTGATTTAAATTGACAAACAAATCGTGTTTTCATTATCGAAGAGTTTGGATGATATTGGGTTAGAGACTTTAAAGAAAGGCCTGTAATAGGCAGATGTAATCCCTTTAGCTTTGTCTACAATAGGCAGTGTTAACTCTTACATATTGCTTACTTAAGTTAAAAGTGGAGAGACTCGGTGTAAAGTTTCAATACATCAACACCTTGACAATGTTCGATAGTGTGCAATTTTCGGCTTGGGTTAAATAGAGTGGTCATACTTGGCGTATATCATTACATCAATACCTGGCTTAGTTCGATGAGCAATTTGCTTGGTCGAAACCCTGGAACTCTACAACTTTGTTTCTAATTATGTTTAAATGACAAAGCTTGGCTGGCGTACATCATTACACCAATACTACGGTGGCTGATAAGGGACATGAAAAATAATATAATTTGATTTTTTTAATTTCCACCCAAGTCAATTTTAATATAATTTGTTTTTTATAATTTTCACCCAAGTCAATTTTAATTTTCACACAAGTCAATTTTAATATAATTTGTTTTTTATAATTTCCACCCAAGTCAATTTTGATTTAATTTGTTTTTTATAATTTCCACCTAAGTCAATTTTAATGTAATTTGTTTTTTATAATTTTCACCCAAGTCAATTTTAATTTAATTTGTTTTTTATAATTTTCACCCAAGTCAATTTTAATTTCCACCCAAGTCATTTGTAATATAATTTGTTTTTTATAATTTTCACCCAAGTCAATTTTAATTTCCACCCAAGTCAATTTTAATTTTCACCCAAGTCAATTTTAATTTTCACCCAAGTCATTTGTAATATAATTTCGATTCTGATGAATTTCCACCCAGCGCTTGACGTCATCAACCAGGAAATTTGATCATATCTCCTCAGTTCTCCGTTTCCTCCACAGGCTGCTCGTCAAAAAAAGGTTTAAGGGTTCGGACGTGCGGGTCCAAACCCCCAGAGTGTTAGAAGGCATTACCAAGGCCTACCCTCAGGCCAAATTTGTGGCTCCTGGGTCCACGGCGAGGGGCAGGGTTTAGAAAAACGTGACCTTGAGAAAAACATGTCTCGGTGGAGGGTAGAAATGGGAATATGGGGTTTAAGGAGGGGTAGCCTACTCCCCATCCCACCTTGCCCTATGACTTCAGGCTAAACCCCTGAATCCTCTAAAAATGACAAATGTTTTGGAAGGAGATCCGGGGGGGGGGGGGGCGATGATCAGGTCGAGTAGAGTTCTGATCCGGCACCTGAATAAAATCGGAACCCCTTGGTCGATCCTGCTCATTTTTGGCGGGCACCCTCCAAATTTCATGGACCCACTGCCCATAGCGGCTGAGTTAAGGGCTTTTTCTAAGGGGCACCGAAATGACAAAATCGATTTTTTTTCTTTTTTTGGCCCATTTTTCATGTGGATTATTGCTACCCCGGACCCTTCCTGAGGGTCAATTGACACCATATTGTCTGGACAGATATTCCACCCAAGCACCCATCTTTCGACCAAACACATTTCCTTAAAGAAAATGTTGATCCCGACCCATGGGAGTGAACGGTGGCCATTTTCTCGGGGGTACACAAAGTTAAACAAAAATAGAGATGGAACTAGATGTTCGATTTTAATTTTGAGACCATTTTTGGATGCCCGGAGGTGGAAATGGAGGGCGGGGGAGGTAGCCGAAGTTTCGAAGAGATAGGACCATTTTTGAAAAAAAATTCTGTCATAACAATGTATTAAGCTGCGGTCAGGCAAAGGGGCCTTTCAGGCATTTTGATGCAAAATATCACGATTTCCCCCACTACCGGTCGCCAAGGCTGAAATGTGACGGCCCCGGGCGACTCCCCGGCGTCGATATACTTCAAAAATTTCCAACCTCGGAACCTCCCAATGGGTGCATATGGGTGTTTACAGAACGAAATCGGGTGTTTCTTGGTCCAAATTGGCAAAGTTTGAGCGATTGCCTGAAACGAGGGGCCATGTTTGGGGCCCTATATCTCGGCCCCCTATAAATCAGAATCCATTCTTTTCTTTCGGATCAGCAACCAGGCGAATTATCCTCCATTTATTATAATTCCAATTCACTGAGCACTACCACCGGGGCGGAGGGACGTCCCAAACATGGCTTTCCAAATCATCCGGATTACTTCAAAGGCCATACATCGGTTCCTATGGGGCGTGCAAGCTGGATTTTAGTCAGGGACATGGCCCGAGAGTTCAGAAAAAATTGTCGTACGAATTTTCGGAACACCTTCAGAGAGTACAATGCGAGTAGGTGACCAAAGGTAAACAACAAATTGCGCATGCCCTCCCTTGATATGGGAATACAACCCCATATACAAAACTTGCCCTGATCATCCCCGGAACCCAATGTTACAAAACTCCAATTTGATGTGACCGGGAGTCTCGTTTTGGCTAACACACAATTTTTTAATGAAATGTGGGGGGGGGGGGGTCTGGAGACTATGCTCCCGCTCACAGTGACCCGGAGAAAAATGAACCAGCAACGCTAACAAACCCTATCTCTCGATCACAAAACGTGAGCGAGGGACAAAAAACCCTAACCCACATTAAATTAAAATTGACTTGGGTGAATATTAAAAAAATCAAATTATATTATTTTTCATGTCCCTTATCAGCCACCGTACAATACCTTGACCATGTCCAATAATGCATATTTCCTATACCTTCATTACATCAATACCATGACTAAGTTCTCTAATAAACATGACCTTGATTCCAATTGAATGGGTGTGGCGAAACTTGGAGATTAGTTTCAGTATACCCAACTGAAGTATAGTTTCAGCACATCAACAAATATGCAATTTGGAAATGCGTGTCATCGTATTACTTTTTCTATTTTACGCGGGATCTCAGCCTCACTGCTAGCTTGTTAAAATACTATATTTGATAATCTAACGACTGTGTAAAATAAAACATTTCAAGTTAAACCATTTTGTTGATATTCTCATATTCGGATTTTAATTAAAGTTTAATGTAAATACGCGATCAATGGTTCTTTTGATTTAATTATAGTATATTTGACAATCTTTCAGTCTAGTAAAACAAAACCTTTCAGCATTGGAATTTCATTATTTGGCTGATTATTTTTTTTCCAGGGTAGTTTTCAAAAGTAATCAAACATCCTTAAGCTCCAATCGACATTTAGCGATTCATGTTTTCATTAATATGATACTGGTTTTTAAATTCAACTAAATCCAATAGAAGATTTCTCGGGTATTACAGTCATGTTCTGCATCGTTTCATCAAGCATTCGTTGTCTCTGTGGTAATTAGATTATTGTACGTTATAAATGATTTCGTTACTGTCTTAGAATTCTATAATTCGATGCCAAAGGACAACGTTACCCATTGAGATTTCGAGCTAAATTTGTACAATTTTCTTGTGTGTCGTAATTTTCCCACGGGGCAAGTCTTTCTGATGCCGGAAATAAAAGAAAGTACAAGATAACAATAAAAGTTTAATAAATATAAATCAATTAAATCTATAACTAATTATTTTTTAGTCACCGAGGGGCTAACAAGACACACAAATGTCCACTCGGGATATCTCTATCCATGTGATTAAATATGAACAAAATTCAATCATTATGGGTGGATAATTTTTTGTATAGTTTTCTCCTTAATACTACCCAATCTACACAGCCACAGTTCCGTTGGATTTTTCAGCTCGAACCCCATTGTAAATGATGGGTATCAGGCCTGGAAAGGAACAACGTCTCTTTCGTATGCATGTCCGTCTTACTCGCCGGTAAGTGAAAAGTAGGGCGTTAAACCTCAATTCATTTTACTTTGTAATTTTCACTTGTTTTTCTTTTTTTTTTCTTGCCAGCTGTTTTAGACCCAGCTTATCATTGACATGTGAATTATAATTGATCAAAATATCGCAAAAAGTGAGGATTCTGTTTTCACCTTTTATCCCAAGCAATGATGGTACATTCTATATAGCTACTATTTATAATAAGCTGTTTTTTTATTTGTACTCCTTATTATCCAGTATCATTTACTTTAAAAAAAAAAGGATATATGATTTGAATAGATAGTGCAATTCGTGCCTACTACAATAATGTTTAATAGACAGTCCCATTATACCTGATAACTTTGAATTATTTAAACCAAATTTTATTTAATAAGGTTATCTACGATTTTCTTGTGGACTAGATGATAATATGAGATCATAATGCTACACTGTTAGAATATAAAGTCGAACAATGGGATTAGGACAGTACTTACCGTCAATTTGGTGCCTACAAAAGCAGTACGTATATGTATAAAATTTCTTTCTTTGACCTTTATGCACCTTTAGTATGGCAATGTTGGGTCTAGAATCGCAGCAGAATGTTCAATTTTACATTTTCTGCCAACAGTTTAACACAGAATTCTGGAAAAAAAATTAAAGAGCGCATTGCCCAACCGACCTCGCATCCTAAAATTATTTCAAATTGGCGAGCGTTGAAAATGAAGTACGATAGCAAGGTCAAGATACAAAATTGTTTTTAGATATTTGTAAACTAGAAGAGTATTATTTTTCATTCAAGGTCTTTTTCCTTCCGGTTTGCGCGGGGTGATTATTGGAATCTTTCCAATTTTCTCACATTGCCAATCTGGGGGTGGACAGATTCTAAGCCAAGTCAACAATACAAGGATCCGCACCGGAATTCCGAAGTGACATGATTGTTATTAACATTGGTCAAACTATCAATCATTTATACCACCCACCGTTTAAACTCATGACTTCAGTAGTAAAGTATTCTTGACATTTTTGAGCACTGTATTCAAGTTCCCAGCATACTACCCCCCATTGTCTACTGATTACAATACCGCGTAATATAAGTATTTTTAAACGACACAGAGATGTAGTTATTCAAACCTTTATTAGAATTAATTATATGTCTTGTTTACACCGTTTTTATACGCCTACTTGTTAAAACTGTCGATTGATTACCACGACGTTTTGTGATTCAAACTCCTGGACTGCATGTACTGCTCTTAAAGTACGGAACAGGAAAAAAATTTAAATATGGAAAAACAGATATATACACTTTTATTGAAATTAAACATCGCAGCACGAAGATTTCCTTTAAAAAAAAACCCCAAACAAACCTTATTTTAAGTACATTTTTTGTGTTAATCTGTATAAAGCCGATGCCTTGTGCAGTTGTCATTGCGCGCCACGGACCCAGTCGGCCCGGCTAGAGCCCATACTACCATTTTAGCGTATTGAGCAATTTTCACCAAATTTGTTTAAGGATAGATCGTATCGAGGCAAAGATGTTCGTAAAACTACCAGATAGATTATTGATTAATGTACATACCATGCACGTGCTTGCTTTCAACAGACTGACAAACATTCTTTGAGATAAGCTAGTGTGTTGGCAAAAATAGTGTGTAAAGATATCATCAACAAACCACGGCAAATCAATTACACATCGAATTTCCGCTTTAGTATTATTACTAATAGTATAACGATGTCAGTACTGTACGAGGATTACAATTACATATCGGATCCCCGTATTATCACTAATATGTCGAGGCAACGAACACCGTCTGGTTTAAAGGACAATATTGGTGCCAGTCATTAACACATATGTGATAGAACTGATTAAACCCTTTCCAAATATAATATTAACACAAAGATCATCGCTACCATAGAGGAGTAATAAAGGATTCATGAATCGGAAGTGACGAACGCCAAAGGAAAACACGAGATATCTCTCTATGTGAATGACTGAAGTGACGAGTGATGACAGATAAACGGCCGAATTTTTGCTCACTAATAATTCCTTCGAAGACAAAAAGTTGTTATATGGGACCGCAAGAGGTTATCTGACGATACAATAAAGTAATTAAGTGTCATAAGATAAGAAAACACGGGGAAAATATAAATACTCCGTACAGCCCCTTGTTTTTATTCATTCTATAGGGGAGACCGGGGCACATTGAACCACTTTGTTCACATACATGTTTGTCCTCATTTCATATCAAATGTTTTTATTAGAAGATCTCTTTATTTAATGATCAAAATTTAAAAAAAAAATCAATATGCCCTCTTATATGGATCAAACCCCGGGTTATCTGGATTGTATAGATTAGACATATATGAACTTAAGTACAAGAATTTCCTAAGCTAAGAAGTTAACGTGTATGGAAAAATTTTCTCTTTTAAGCGCTTTTTTGAAAAATTCACTGCCTAAGAAAATAATCGACAGCATGTGGCTTATTGATGGAGAAATGGGTCTAAGAAGTTATCTCACTTCTGTACAGTGTTGGGTTGTATAGTATTATTTATAAAGGATATATCCATGGTGGTTCAATGTGCCCCGGTCTCCCCTTCCTTATAAAAACATGGTAATGCACGGACTTTTAATCTGTTTTTCTTTAATGTTCTCTTATCTAGTGGCAGTCAATTCTTTTTATGAATTGTAAGATATTCTCTCACAGTGTCACACAGCAACTATAGGTCTTCGAGGGAATTATTAGTGAGCAGATATTCGCCCATGTATCTGTTATCACTAGTCACTAGAGGAATAACTCGTGTTTTCCTTTGGCGTTCGTCACTTCCGATTCATGAATCCTTTATTACTCCTCTATGTTAGCGATGATCTCTGTGTTAATATTATATTTGGGAAGTGTTTAATCAGTTCTATCACATATGTGATAATGACTGGCACCAATATTGTCCTTTAAGTTGTATGGCGTATTGGATGCCCGTTAAAGCGAGAATTTCATATTTTGTAAGAAAGTCAAAACATAATTATTTCTATGTCTTTTGTTCAATAAGTTGTCAACTCACTATTATACTATCATAGGCATTATTTACCACACTTCAATTTCATTCAATAATAACACCCCCCCCCCCTTGTTTTTCTATTACTCCCCATCCAATGAAATGAAATGGGACTTAACGTCCTACTCTTCTGCACCTAACCTGGGCTAATAGAAGATGGGCATACGCCATACAGTGCTATGGCCTACTTTTATATCGAATTCCAACTGCCAAGGGATCTTTTGCGTGCACGCTAATGCGTACACGGGACCTCGGTTTTCCGTCTCATCCGAACGACTAGACAGCTGTCATGCGTCACTGACAAGTAAAACCACGCCGGATAATCGAGATGAACTTTCTCGGTCAATGCAGGGATCGAACACTCGACTTCCAGACTGGCGTGTCAGCGCCAGACCCACTAAGTCACGTGATACCCCTATTCCCCATGCAATAGCTATCTTCCAACATCTGAAGTTGAAAATGTCATTTTTGACAATTTCTCAACTGGCAATATGATTATTCTTTAACAAGGTAGGACTATTCAAAGATATCATGTATTTTAAGGCTTTGTTTTAATACATTTTTAAAGAATAACTTAAAAATATGAAATTCTCGCTTTAATATTTACATTATTATGCGATCTAATCCCACTGCTAAAGACCACTGCGCGCAAGCGAATTATTGAAATAAAATGAAACCAAAATGACCTAGTTAGTCCCAAAATGACCTAGTTTGTGTCGACAAAGATGGTTTATTGTGCTACACAGCGTGCGTAAGAGCCAGTGGAGGACACACGCGCTACTGACAATTTAACCATCTTTGTCGTACTTTTGGTTTTGACCCCTCTGACTTTGTACTGTTGATTACAGATTAAACATCCAGAAGTGTACAAATGTGTTGTTATTGGTATGTTCCCATTCGAATATTGTTCACAATAAGAAGCAAAATAAATAAGATATGTTTACAGGATCATTTTGTTATACGAAACAAAGTGATGCGTTTTCTATGGCGCTCAGAATGTATATGCTAAATATGGAATACTTTATATCCAGATATATTTCAAATACCTTTATTTATTTTTCTTATACTTCAAAAAATGTTTTAGAATTTATTTTGTCGGAGTAAAAAAGTTAATATACCTGACTCATTAAGTCTCGGCGATGTCATCCACTGGCTTTCAAAATAATTACACTTACTTACTCTACATTACATTCAGATAATTTGCCAAATCTCTCATCTCCCTGTATACTCATCCCGTACACTCCGATCTCAAAATAACTTGCTTACACCTTTTTATCCTTTTACATATTATGGTAAACGCTCTTTTTCCTATGCTTCTCCATTTCCGTGGAATACATTTCCACTCAAAATTAAACTATCTGATAGCATTGAAAGTTTTAAACGAAATTTAAAAACACGCCTTTTTGTTGACTACTATGGCTTTTAATACATGTATTCGAGTTTATTTTATTATGTTTTAGGCGATGTTCTATTATATCCTATATTACTTTTAGCTTTTTTAATTTGTTTCTTACATGTCATATTTTATTATAAGCTTTATTACCATATTTTGATTGTTATCGTATGGCATTTTTACTTATTTTATCTTCCATTTAATTTAATTTTATTTTTCTATGTGTGATATCCACAAAATGTTAACTGCGCCATTGAGCAGTATTTTATATTGGTAATAGGCGCATTATAAATAAATTATTATTATTATTATCCACATCAGTGATTGTAGCGGCCAAGCGAATATTTACTGAGGATCAGTGTGCCTTTTTTAAATTTAATTATTTGTGTAGTTTTGTAGTCAGAGTTCAGCTTTAAGAAAGGTTGTCGGAGGTCGAACTTACTCGAGGTAATATCGGTCTGGACGTCGATAACTTCCATGAAAGATTTGATGCTATAGACGCCAGTATAAAAGAAAGCGATACTGACAATAAAATACTGAACAATCTAGAATAAAATACTGAACAATCTAGAGCAGTAATAGTATATCCTTAAAACTCCCCTACGCGTCTTTCGACTAAAGGAAACCCCCAAAATAAACTGTGTTGACTTGTATCTGACATTATCAAAACAAAACTGAAAATAGACAGAGCAATTTTAACGGACTCAACCTCGTGGGTTTCCTCCTGGCACTCCGGTTTCCTCCCACTGTTAAAGATACCTACGCACAAGCGAATTATTGAAATAAAATTAAACCATGTGTTTGTCCCGAAATGACCTAGTTTGTGTCGAGTGGACGTTAAACCAATTTCTCTCTCTCTCCCTCTCTCTATTCTAACGGAAAAGTGGGAGCACAGGGCCACAACGACAAAACTTGTAGAGTCGAACTATTTCCTGATCTTGAAGACCAACTTATGCATAGATTGGGTGACCAGTAGCTTGGGCTAAGTAAACTGTAGTTAGATTCCCAACTTACTGAAGGGTATGTGATCATGAGTTATTACTCAATAAACGGTATAATCCACAAGTGAAATATGCTTGGTGTTGTTAGCTATATGTATTCAACAAATCAATGACATTGCAATTGCCGACTGCAAATAGAAAGATTAACGTGCAGTTCCGGGTCCATGCCCCACCATTATAGTTAAAATACAGACCCACCATTATAGTTAAAATACTATGACCGACATAATTCATATGAGTTCTACATATATTAAAATTCAATATTATATTCCCCATTTTGTTAAACATATCTTTCACAACATTAATGTATTTTAAATCTATTTTATTTACCTAATTATATCTCATGTAAGATACGTGTTGAATTATACAGACATTGGCATGAGTGACATATTGTCCTTATCAAAACGGATAGAGTAAAACCCTTTACAATCCAATACCAACTGGCCCCTGGCCTATAGAACCTTCTTAACCCAGCCAAGGGCTATTACGTCAGATATAATTTAGACTAGGCATTGAAGTCTAACAATGAAAGGATTTAGAGTTGGTCAATAAACTATTGTTTTAGATTTCAACTTAGAGACCATATTTTATAGTTAATTGTCAATGTGTCATACTTGTCTATTATATATTTTGTAAGAACTGTACCTCAAGGAGACAGAGTGAGCTACATGTATGGTTTAGAACGAATCCGATCTCTCTCTTTCTTGTAAATATTTGTTGATTTATCTATGTTTAATAAATTACATAGAAGTTACGTGGACTCAGTCTTGATTTAATAAGTCTTGATTTAACTGACAACTCGGACTCAAGACCAGAAGTCATTTTGGAAATCAGGCAGCTGTACCAGAGGGTCTTAGAGAAGGGGAGCAAAGTAGAGCTCCTGTGGATTCCATCACATGTCAACATTAGAGGAAACGAGGAGGCAGATCGACTCGCAAACGAAGGTCTCGATGATACAGCACCACTCCGCACCATAGACTACAGCACCACGGAAATCTACAGTATGGTTAAAATTCAATCTGGGAATTACAACTCGTTGAACTTGACACATACAGATTCCGGCTGGATGACAAGATCTACACGAAGACAGCAATCAATCACCCTAGAAGAGATATATGCAGATTTATATCGAAACTAAGGGTGAGAGAGCGGCTGCAAGACCACAAACACCAAGTCATCGTCTGTGAGTGCGGGGAAGAATGTACCACCAACCATGTCCTGGTAGACTGCGAGGTATACAAGGAGGAAAAGGGAATTGGGAGTCACTGTTTACAAATCGTTCATTCTACCTATTTTTGATTATGCTGATGTTTTGTGGGATAACTGTACAAACAAATTAGCAAATACACTAGAAAAACTACACCAAGATGCCCTGCCAACCATAACTTGTCTTTCAAGGGGGTTCTCTCACGAAGTTCATTACTCTGCAACTGGACTTTGTTTTTTTGAAATATCTCCGAACCCAACATAAATTGATTTAGAGAAACAAAAACAGATCTCCACGACAATAAACAGATTGAAAATTAACGATAAACTTATTCAAAATATTAATCAAATAATGGGTGAAATAGAAATATATAACAAAAATTTATATTCCGAAAAGGTAACAAAACTAAGTGGAGTCGAAAAATTTATCGATAAAACTAATCCAAGTCTGCCACAACTTGAGGACTATGAAGCAGACTGCCTCGAGCACAAGTTAGATGATCAAGAGTGTCAATCTAATACTGAGGCATTGTAAACCACCACAAAGTCTTGATGCACATAAATAATCCAATGTGTGTCTGTGGTAAATCAGTTGAAAACTGTGACATTTTTCATTGTCGACTATATAACGACCCACGATCTAAAACATTGGATACATTTGATCCAAAATATCAAAACAGCAAAGTATTGCTCTTTGGAATTGAACATGTTCCCCTGGGTATTAATCATTCAATATTCAACACCTTACGAACCTTCATAAATCAAACTAAACGATTCAAATTGTGAGTGCCGCCTTACGTAAATCCTTGTCCAGAATTAAACCATAGTATAATCTGTTATGAAAATCTTGTAGTGTTTCATTAATTAGTTAAAGGGAGATAACTACACTTTAGCTAAGTGTCATCGACTCTTTTGAGTTGGAGGTTTTGTTGCCAGGAAAAATTTGAGTTTGTCTAAAAGCATGTAACCACTAATATGGTGATGAAAGTGATTTGTCTATCAACCTAATGTCTTCATATCAACCCATCTATCTCTCTGGGAAATCGACCGGTCATCGAATGAAAAACTAAAATATAATCCTAATTGCCTGCTTTCCTCGACACTGACGACTACCCCGCACCATCTATTTTTGTAATTTTTTTACTTTGTTTTGTTCGATTATGTATATGTGTGTATATTCTGGAGATTAGTCGTATCCGCTTCATCATTAATATATTTTTTTCATGAAGCGATATTTATAAACATCTTCATACTTGTTTTCGTATCCTATATAGGACTACTGCCTAATTCAGCTATAAAAATTGTAAACATTGCAAATAATTATTGTTTAAACCAAATTTCATTGATGCAAAGCAATAATTGTGATATCACATATATCTATATCATTATCTCGCGCTTTGAGTATCCATCTCTTCCCCTCATATGACGTTTGTTTTACAATATAAAGTAGATGGGTGGGGGTTGTGGCCTCCAACCCCTGAAATACCGGTTGAAGGTAAGACACTTGGTTAAGTGGGGGAATTAAGTATTTTTACTTTACTATAAGAAAACCTTTGAATACGGAACATAAGAGGTTCGGAACCCAGTGACGAGATATGGATTCGATCCTACCTGATGATCTGTCGTCGAACGACTAGACGCTTTCTCGTATTATATTTCCTTCGTGTGTCACCGACAAGAAGAAACCAGGGTATAAAATCGAGAGAAAATCACCATCCAACAAACGGGATCGATGCCGAGACCCACGGGGTAGGGCGTACAACCCGACTTTTTCTAACCTTTGAATCGAACTCATGACATTTGAACAGCCAACGGACCGTAATAGTATGATCTACACTATAGACGTTATTATCTTATAAATGCTTGATTAAAGTTATCCGGGTACATCTAGAACCACGTCGTCCATGTAGAAGCTATCAGATCATCAAGGGTCGCAAAAAGTTGGCATTCATGTAACTAATTAACATTAGACAGTCCCCGTCTGGCTAAATGTTCTAACCATGGTTGTGTGAAGGACAATTTGAAAAAGAGGAGGCGTTTATAAAATGGACAATACAAAATTAATTATTATATTACGCTTACCTAACCTTTATTTATTACACATCTAATGTACGTGTTTGCACATGGCGGCTTTCGAGGTCTTACCCGAAAACAATATATTTGGTTAAACCGTAAGCCCAATCCCTGCTAAATGATTGTGTGTTTTATGCGCATGGAAAAATACATACGGAACATGGCGCACATCAGTAGGTGGTTTATTTTCAAAGATCCCGATTTGACATTTCATGATTACAGAAATATATCTCACTTCCGTATAAGAAATCCCATTTAACTGTCTTGTTTTTCATGACGCGCTTAACTTTGGACACGACATAGTGTTCAAATTTAGAATAAATAAAATATGCTAAATTCCATTTAATTTAAATCAGAAGAAAGATGTTCAGTTATTCGAGTAGTGGGAGGTTATGGATTAACCTAACCAAATAATTAAATTCAGTTGAGTGTAACCATAAACATTATTATTAAAGATGGGTTCCCAGCGAAGTATTTATCGGGTGGTTATTGCAAATAAAAGTATGGCTTTTTTGGTATATATGGAAAGTAGAGATATCCAATCTTACTAGAAAAATATTGGATTCCCTGAAAAACACTCATTGAGCGTATACAGGACAAAAATGTAGGGCTATACCCACGCGTGACGTCAAAGGCTACACGAGCACATTGAGCGCTTTGTGTACATCTTGATAAACTCTATAAAGAGTTAGACCTACAACACTTTCTGAGATAAAAATCACGGAAAAAGACACAGGCAGTGGATAATCCGAAAATTTAAGGCAGAGGATATTCGCCATTCGAATGGCAAAGAGTTATTCGCCATTCGTTTATGTTATTCGCCATTCGTTTTTTTAAATCGATGTCTGGTCGAGGGGTAATGGTACCAAACACTTAAACTAATTTTACTTCGTCGTACAAAATGAACATATATCATTTTCGTTGCAGTAAAAATGCGAAAATTACTACAAGAAACGTTGTTTGACAGAGTGCCATTGGAGGTATATTTATAGCCTAGCGGTGACTACCCGAAAAAGTACCATACTTGATGACCTGTCCGTCAAAGGTTTAAATAAGACAAAACAGTTTTATTCAAGTATATGGATTGGATATAAAAAACGAATGGCACTCTGTTTTATATTATGTTGATATTCACTGTATACACTGATGAGAGAGAGGGAGAGAGAGAGAGCAAGAGAGAGGAACCAGGAGAGAAAGAAGAGGAGAGAGAAAGAGAGGGGTGAGAGAGGACAGAAGAGAGAGGGGGAGAGGTGATAGAGAAGAGAACGAGAGGGAGAGAAGAGAGAGAGAGAAAAAGAGAGAGAGAAGAGATGAGGAGGGGAGAGAGGGAGAGGAGAGAGAGACCAAGAGAGAGAGAGAAGAGAGAGGGAAAGAAGAAGAGAGCGGGGGTCGGGACATAAGTAATATCGACATAAGTAATAACGAAACAAACATATGGTTCAATTTTATTTAAATTATTCGAGAAAAGAGAGAGAGAAGAGAAGAGGGGGAAGAAAGAGAGACGAGGAGAGAAGATAAGAGAGGAAGAGAGAGAGAGAAGAGAGGGGAGAGAGAGAGAAGAGAGATAGAATAGGAGAGAAGAGCGAGGGGGAAGAGAGAGAATAGGAGAGTAGAGAGAGAAGAGAGGGAGAATAGGAGAGAGGGGAAGAGAAGAGCCGAAGAGAAGAGAGAGAGAGAATAAATGAGAAAGAGTGGAGGAGAGATAGAGAGGGAAACGTTCGCCATAGGTCCATTCGAAACAAAGTAGGTAATTTCTGGACTAGCATATGCTTCAATTTTATTTTAATAATTCACTTTCGCATAGAGGTCTTTAGCAGTGGGAGGACCCGGAGAAAACGCACAAGAGTAGTGTTGCATGACCTACATTGTGGACGTGAAACTCTCTCCCCTCTCTCTCTCTCTCCAGTATGAAATGGAACGTATAAATAGAAATATACGGATGGCAATTGTAACAAACAGTTGGAAATACAATGTATTGGTAGGAAATGAAATATAGGAATGGTTAATAAAATATATAAACTACGGGTCGCAGATAAAATATTTCTGGATTAGTAATAAATACAAAATTTCACAGAATACGGAACTTTTCACATGTGTGTTACTTCCATGTACACACGATGTCGGTTTCTCTGTTTTCGCTTCGCTGTGAACGAAGGCTTTCATTTAAACGGTGAAGCTTCAAATGACAAATGGCAATTAAAAAGGGGTTCTGGGTCTGTAATTTGAATAAAAACACACACAATCTGCAAGAATTTTAAGTTTAGTATATAAAACGAATGACGAATAACCATCTTTATGGGCCTGGGCTATTCGCCATTCGAATAGCGAATATCAACTCCGAAAATGTAATTAGGATTCGATATTTGTAATAAATAGTCAGCGATTACAGACAACGTCTTGTGTATGCAATAAATTCTCACCCGTCTCCGCCCGCGGTTGCCATAGGGACGGAGAAGGGTAATCCCCTGACGCAAACATGGCCTCTTTTGATCGATTTTCATAGCGGGGTATACATGTACATGGCAATTGCAGTGTTTTGAGAAGGATTTGAATCAAAATTATGATAAAAAAATTAGTTTGAATATGTTTTTAGTCCTAATAGATCATCAAGTCACCCAGTTTGCACCCGGGAAAGCAACTTTAAGGAGGTGGAAAGTAAAGTATAAACAATGATTGTTACACATTCATAAAATATGAGATGACATGAAATAAATATATGTTCACACATGCATACTGAAATTTCTGATTTATGACCCCAGATTGATATTCACACATATCGGACCGTAATTCCTGCATTATTCACCCGGATTGTAAGAACAATGGCCCCCCGCCTTTCGAAGAAAGTGGGGGACTATTAAAATGGGTTCGTCAGTCTGTACATCCGGTTGTCTGTCTGTCCGTCACCCCCTTTGGACACAATAACTCTCATCCTAATTGAGCTAGAGAGTAGAATGTTCAAACTTGGTGTAGGTGTTTTATAGGCCGATATATTAATGGAGTTCGAAGATGAGCATTTTCTGGTTTGGGTAAGCAGAGATTATCAATTGGATTGGTTGATGCTTTGGGGCACGATAACTTTAGTTCTCACTAAGTGAGCGTGGAGAAACTTGGTGTATATTTTCATTACATCAATACCTCGACTAAGTTTGATAATGAACATTTTCTGCACAGGGTAAGCAGAGCAATAAGCAATTTGATTGGCCGAAACTGTGGATCACAACACCTCTCCTTCTAATAGAGCTTGAATGTAGGCGTTGATGGAGTTCGATGATGAACATTTTATGCTTACAGTAAGCAGAGATAAGCATTAAGCAATCTGGTCGGTTGATGCTTTGGTTACAATGAAGTGAAAGCGATGAAACCCAGATTCATTATATCATTACCTTGACTAAGTTTGATAGTGAGAATATTCTGCTTAGGCTAAAGAGCAATAAACAATTTGATTGATCAAGACTTTGGAACATAACAACTCTGCTTTCAATTAAAGCTGAACTCCGGTTACAAAAATACCGAAATAATGTAATAAAAAAAATAACGCCTTTAAGCCGCCATACTTGTTTCCGATTTGTGAAATAAGTATGGCGGACATGGAGGCTTATGACCTGGGAAGGTTAGCCGATCTCACTTTCAGTTTGTTTCTTGTCAGCAAGCTATACACATCCGGCTTTATTCTCTTCACATGGTTCACTGATTGCTGTATTTTTCCCAACAGTATACCAAATTATTGAAGATTGCAAATTGTCTGATCTGGTAAGATTGTAAATAATTATATAAACTGCGTCTACTACAATATCAATTTCTTCCACCTTGGTAAATTGGAGACAAAAAAACATAACATCAATAAATTTAGCACTGTCAAACACTCCCCAATGAGAGCCGGCTCAAAACATGTAGTTATGTCCCTTGATCGTTTTCATGAACACTATTCAACATGGAGAAGACAATATTTTGTATAGGTGATTTGTTTTGGTTGAAAAACAGGTTGGGGTAAGCCATCGTTTGCATCTTTTGTTTTGGAGTAAAGCTTAGGCTATATTGTAGTAGATACAGTTCATATTATTATTTACAGGCCTACCTGATCAGAAATTTTGCAATGTTCAATAATTTGGTATACTGTTGGGGAAATATACAGCAATCAGTGAACCGTGTGAAGAGAATAAAGCCGGATGTGCATAGCTGGCTGACAAGAAACAAACTGGAAGTGAGATCGGCTAACCTTTCCAGGTCATAAGCCTCCATGTCCGCCATACTTATTTCACAAATTGGAAACAAGTATGGCGGCTTGAAGGCGTTAACTTTTTTTTTATTATATTATTTCGGTATTTTTGTAACCGGAGTTCAGCTTTAAGGAAGAATGTTTAAACTTGATGTTGATGTTCATTAGGTGAATGTCTTGGCTGAGTTCAATGATTAACGTTTCGAGCTGTAGCCAAGCAGAGCTAATCAATTTCATTGATCGATGCTTTGGGACAAGATAATCTTGATTCAATCTGATAGATAGTGATGGAACTTAGTGTATAGTTTGATTGTTCTATACTTTTGACAAAAATAAATGTGCGATATATTAATATGTCATCTTTTTATTTTTTATAATTTCTAATCGGTTATGTTTTTCAAAATTATTAAATGGCTGTCGCTTGCACCTGATTAGTCCAGCATATGCCTTTTATCCTTTTGCCATTTGTGTATCGGCCATGTTTAATTCCTCCCCAATGACGTACGGGGTAAATAAAATTTTGCTTACAATTGGTAAGAACCCCAAGTCGGCAAATGATTTTAGAATGTCCGTTGTGTTTGAAATATTTTACATTAGGATCCCATATTTTCATTGTAAGATTAAATTGCAAATGGCGAAAAGCGACTTTAAATTGAACAATGGCTACCCGAATCATACCCAGTGTAGCTTTATGTTGTGACTTGCTGTCTATAAATATATTTTTTTAATATTTAAACATGGATTTTTTGTACCAACACAATAAATATATGTTTAACCTTACATTTGTATTCTTGTAATTGGTAGTGTATGTAGGTAACCCAGTGCGCTAGTTTGACACTGTGCCTATAATGTTGTTGAGACAGCCCTGGTCATTACCAACAATGGTTGAAACCACTGTGTTTCCGACGCATATTTTCTCTCCAATTTACTGTCTTTTCTTACCGCCCTTTCTCTCAGCAGAAGACAACCCTTACAATTTGACTTTATATGGAGGCCTATGTATCATATTACCTACACATATTTAAAATGTTTTATGTATACATAAAGTCATGAAAAATTAACAAACAAGTTGGATCTTGGCTAATCAAATGTTAACTCACCTTGACTCAAATCATTGACTGACGCATCCGTTACAGAAATCTCATTCTGGTAGTCGCAATCAATAAATAAACCGATATCCTGATCGGAGATAAATTTGTACTGGATGACCGATTCTATCTACCTGTTTGTCCTGTCTTTTGCAAATATCGCATTATATATCTATTTTGGTGAACTGGATAATCACCAGTTAATTATGCACGATGTTTTCGCTCGGGATATTTTAATAACATTGTAATGTTTTTAAAATTTGACGTATACAATATATTTCATGAATGACTATATAATGTAATCCATCCATAATTTTAATTGAGAAGTGTCAAATATAACACATATGAATCGTGATGCATTAATTTCAGACAGTCCTTTTCACGCATTTATTTAATGTTAGCTAAACTAAATGTCACGAGTTACATAATATACAGTTTTATTAGTAAATAAATGGTGAATATGTAATCTCATATTAATCTCCTACAGATTGGATAATCGTATGTTTCAGGGGGTTTAGCTGTATTGCCATGCCATCTATCCAACCCCAGATGTTCTAATTCACAGTTTTATACGCCCACATTTTCACGTGGTCACAATTTTTATTCGAATTTGATGAAGCTTATACGGAAGTGTAGAGGGGTCATGCAAAATTTTGTAGTATATTAAAATTGACTTGGGTGAATAATGTAAACATCAAATTATATGACAAATGACTTGGATGGAAATTACAATTGACTTTACAAAAAAAAAATTATATTAAAATTGAGGGGTGAATATCAACCAAAAAAAAAAAATATTTTTCATATCCTTTATCAGCCACCGTATCTAGAGGTCACAAATTTTATCCAGATCTCTTACTTCATAAAATCTTTCGCGGGTACACAATTATATCTGATGGAAATTTGTGAATGGATGTTGCATTTGGGTAGAGGAGAGTGCCCACCAACAAAATTGTGGGTGTATAAAAAGCTCTTCTTTTCATGTTCCCATTTATGTGGGTTACGTTACCTGCGTCAGATTTAATGCACAAAAAAATTTTTGGCGTTCACGTAGGTATTGTATTGCTGTGGCCTTCTCCAATCTGGGCACTCGCAGTCGAATAGGTCGATTTTATAGACTACTAAAATCTTTACTTTGCTGTATTAAGGGATACAGGTGTGCCTTTTATCGCCTACTGCCAGAGCGCCTTAAGCTAACTACATGTATATATCGGCGTAGACGCCATGCATGCACGAAGATTAAATGAATTATGGAGGTTTTCGAGAACCACAACAACCCCGAATTTGCCCAATCATATCTGATATTGCATTTTGGCATGAGCGAAATTGAATAAATAACAATAATCAATTGTTTTGAAGAAAAATATGATAGCTTTTGCTCAGTTAATGCCGTTAGGATCAACGGAGGCAATGCCACGTGGCATTATACAGAACCTCTCCAGTATCTCAAGCCATGAGGTAACTTATTTTTGTACATCATATGTCGACACCTAACAACACGAAATCGGAAACCATATAATAAAACACATAGACTGGGTCATTACCATTAAAATTCAATCCTGTCTGAATTTCAAATTCCTTTAGTGTTCTTCTTTAATAAACGTCAACAAGTTATTATCTATTGGTCTCGTATGAAAATTAGCTATTGCACAACTCCCTTGGTGGACCAATTATTTGGTTTTATTTTAACTTTATCTTTTCATCATTCTTCTGGTTCCGTTCAACAGATTTGTTGTTCATTGCATCTCTTCGGGAAGCTCGGGATGAACATCAATCATTTTTGACATCAAGATTAATCCATGATTAACCTAATTTGAAAAATGTTGGCATCAAAGTAAAGTATGTCCGCTTGATTTCTAATTAAAAGTTATTTTTATTGTTTGCGTGACATGATATAATTGATCGTGCTGGGTGATCTCAGAACCGAGAGGAATAATAGATTCTTAAGTATCTCCTCGGTAATTTATTCCTCCAAATTACTATTGTTCTCTACTATTGCCCGCTGACTGATTCATTGTTTTCGTCTATGAATTTAGAGAGATTGTTTTTTTAAAAAAACAAATACAGCAAAGGAAATTACGGTTTCTATTATATTAATAGCGAATTTGCGCACGAGACGGGGCAAGATTGCTCTTTTGAAAAAACTTGATACTAGCTCTTTCTAGGGGAATGCGAATTATTTTGTAAATTTTCCAGATAAAGTCTAAGTACATTTATGGTTTTTATCCGATCAGTGATGCACACGTTCCAATGAAACTTACATGATGATCATTCCATGTCAAGTGGACCAAATTATAAGAAAGTTGTCTCGTGATCCCCTAAGAATATTATGAAAAAGGAAATATGTTATAGTACATACAGACTTATGTAAAACTGCAAAGTAATGACTCTTGTATTAATATTGACTACGATATGGACGTTTGGATCGGGTACCATTTGAAAGTTTTGAAACCACTATCTATTACTCGGTTTTGGTGTACTGGTTATCTTCTAGACGATGTATCCCAAATTTGCCGTCTACATTAGCCCAGTCGGAGCAGAATAACAGGACATTAAACCTTATTTCACATCATTTCATTTGGGGATTTGGAAGATTTTAGTATGTAGATTAACGATTCTCCATCAGTTTCCGAACAGGTACTGTCGTCTCTTTATGACGTGCTAAAACTCTTTACTTGTGAGAAAAATATCCATATTTTGAAACAATGTTACGGTGTGTGAAGGGGGGGGGGGGTGCTTAAATTTATGATTAACCATCTAAAACATGTTAATATATTTACAATTTTCGCCCATTTAAAAGGAACTCTCTTCCAACAAACTGATTTAATCACCACATCACAGCAAGTTCCTGGCTACGTACAACTTTTAGACCTTTCAACAATTTTCCAGCTATCCCATAATTATGTCTATTCACAACCACATTTATTGAAGAGAGATAAAACATCAATTTTTGGGTTTTTTTTTTAAATATGCATATAAATCATTCCACAATAGAATAATATTTTTATATTAAAACAACACATACTCTTTCTTTCTTTTTTTTGTGTCAAAATATAATACGTTTAAAACCTTTGGGCCATTCCATATCAACTGGACCAATGGTGGCAACATGACCGGTGCTTTAAACTCACATTTCTAATAGGAGTAGAACACTCCAACTTTGTCATCTAAGACACCATTTTTTTCTTAAACTCTAATACGTGTACCTTCTCTTTGAAATACAAATTCTTATACATGAATATTATGATAAATATTTTTAATATTAAAGATAAGACAAACTATAAAGTCAAATCAAGTGAATGGATCCGAGGGCCAACCGTAAGAACCCACTGCGCTGTAGGTCTATCGGATTTTGATACCTGTTGATTAATTAATTATATAAAAAAATATTTGACGTAATATGTTATTTGTAGTTAATTGGTTAATTGTACGTACTATAGAGGTGTACTTTATTTGAAGTACTAGTACACCAACATCAAAAGATGAAGTCACATGTCATTTTTTATTGATGACCACATAAAACTTCTTAGGCCTATATATTGGCTACCGGATACTTGTTTTAAAAAATCCCACTTCGCAAAAGTATAAAATGCTTATGGTTAAATTCATTAACTATTACTAACATCTGCCCGTGTACACGTTGGCGTGCACGTAAAAGATCCTTTGGTAGTTGGAATTCGATATAAGAAGAGTAGGCAGTAGCGCCGCTGTCTGGGCAAAATTTCCCTCATAGCACACTGTATGACGTATGCCCGTCTTCATTAGTCCAGTTTAGGAGCAAAACAGTATTTTAATTAATATAACTTTTGTTCTAGTGGTATTTTAATTAATATAACTTTTGTTCTAGTGGTATTTTAATTAATATATGATTTATTACTAGCTTTGCATTATTATCCTGTCAATGTGAAAAAAAACAAATACTTTGTCTTTACTTTCATGTTTGATGATACCTGCATAATCCAGGTAGGCTCTGCAGCATATCTCGCGATCACAACTACCGTACCTTATCAATATCATGTTCGATTGAAAAGGTGAATTAAAATATTGTGGGAAACAGACCCAGTGATAACGATAATTCATACCTCTTTCAGGTTTTTTTTATTTTTTTTTATTTTCCACAAATTACAGATAATTATCAACTAAATATTGTAACTGTTCTTTTGAAATAAATAACTTTGGCGAGTTGACGAAACATTATACTCTCTACCATGTCATAATTGTCTTGTTTGCAATTATTGTTTGCATGGTCTAATAAATGAAAAGCTTTTCTTAATTCATTAAGGCGACCAGGCAACTATTTTATAGTTACAGTTACTTCAGATATAACGCCAGCAATTCACTCACATCCATGCCGATGTGCTGTCAAAGATTCACCCGGTCTATTAAGACATAGCCGACCTCAAGGTTCGATGACATAACTTTGACATGACAAGAATTTATTTCATTTTTTTCTGCAAAAAATAAATAAGATAGGCTGGCACTGCCAGGCAGGATACGCCCACATTTTCGAGAGATGGACAGAGAACAAGCAATACCGAAAGTGATTTTTCCTACATCTTTAATTAAGTCCTGTATTTCATACTGTATTGGGAGCAGCCATTTAGTTGGTCAGTTCCAGTCTGATATAATTGAAATTCGAAACCGACAATGATTATGGTGTGACGGTACACAACCTAGAAATGTGACTTTTCATCAAAATCGGATAAGAATTGTGACCTGTATAGAGAGTCCACAACCATGATATACCATATTTTTACACTATTCGTGTACAAACGGCGACCATTTCGTCCGGCAATTTTGGTACGATTTTCACGAAATTAGAACTCAACCTTCCTCATCAAAATCGAATTAAAAAAATTGTGACCTATACAGGGTCCACAACCATGATATATCATTTTTTTAACAGTATTCGCGTACAAACGGCGTCCATTTTGTCTGTCAATTTTGGTCCGATTTTCCCGAAATTCAAACTCAACCTTCCTTACAGTGTAACGGTGATATAATCAAATGTTTTTTTAAATTGGATAATAATTGTGACCTCCAGAGGGACCACAAGCTAAAGAAAGGGGGATTTTGCGTATAACCAGGGGCCATAATTCAGGAAGTTACGATCCGATATGCGCAAATATCGAAAAGAACCAAGATCTTTGGGTTATAACCATGAATTTCAAGTTTCATCAAAATCGAATTAAAATTGTGACCTTTACAGGGTCCACAACCTTGATATACCATTTTTTAACAGTATTCGCGTACAAACGGTGGCCATTTTGTATGGCAATTTTGGTCTGATTTTCCCGAAATTCGAACTCAACCTTCCTTAGGGTGTCACGGTGATATAATCAAACGTTTTTTTAAATCGAATAATAATTGTGACCTCCAAGCTAACGGTAATATATTCAAACATTTTTTTAAATCGGATAATAATTGTGACCTCCAAGCTAAAAAAAAGGCGATTTTGCGTATAATCAGGGGCCATAATTCAGGAAGTTACGATCCGATATGCGCAAATATCGAAAGGAAGCAAGATCTTTGGGTTATAACCATGAATTTCAAGTTTCATCAAAATCGAATCAAAATTGTGACCTCCACAGGGTCCACAACCTTGATATACCATTTTTTAACAGTATTCGCGTACAAACGGCGGCCATTTTGTATGGCAATTTTCGTCCGATTTTCCCGAAATTCGAACTCAACCTTCCTTAGGGTGTCACGGTGATATAATCAAACGTTTTTTTAAATCGAATAATAATTGTGACCTCCAAGCTAAAAAAAAGGCGATTTTGCGTATAATCAGGGGCCATAATTCAAAAAGTTACGATCCGATCTGCGCAAATATCGAATGGAAGCAAGATCTTTAGGTTATAACCATGAATTTTAAGTTTCATCAAAATCAAATCAAAATTGTGACCTCCACAGGGTCCACAACCTTTATATACCATTTTTTAACAGTATTCGCGTACAAACGGCGGCCATTTTGTATGTCAATTTTCGTCCGATTTTCCCGAAATTCGAACACAACGTTCCTTAGGGTGTAACGGTGATATAATCAAACGGTTTTTTAAATCGAATAATAATTGTGACCTCCAGAGGGACCACAAGCTAAAAAGGGTGATTTTTCGGACAATCAGGGGCCATAATTCAGGAAATTACATTCCGATAGCCGCAAATATCGAAAGGAACCAAGATCTTTGGGTTACAAACATGCATGTCAAGTTTCATCAAAATCGGTTCAAAATTGAGACCTCTATAGGGTCCACAAGCTAAAAACGTGATTTTTCGTACAATCAGGGGCCATAATCCATGAAGTTTTGATCCGATACATGCCAATATCGAAAGGAACCGAGATCTTTTGGGGATAAACCTATATTTCAAGTTTCGTCAAAATCGGATAAGAATTTTGACCTGTAGAGAGTCCACAAACAAATTGTGGACGGACGGACAGGGGCGACGACATAATACGTCCACATGAAAATGTGGGCGTATAAAAATCGGCCAATTTTTAAGATTTGTGAATAACCCAATTGATCAGTTATTTAGCCCAGGCGATAAATACTGACGTCTTATGACCTCGGTCCGTTCGATTGAAGATATTTTGGTAATAGTTGAAAATGCAAAGATGAAAAAGTTATAGTGAATTTGCAAAGGCAAAAAGTAGAAAAGTGAAAAAACATAACTAGATTTTTTGGTTTGTTTTGACACTAATATAGTGATTTTGTGTTATGTGATAATTTACAAGTGAAAAATCTCGAAAATAGTCATTTTCACTGTGATAATTTGTCAATTTTAACTATTATATTTTCTCTTAATATGGCAACGATTCGGCCCCGTAAATATATCTCGCCTAGTTGAACAAGCATGGTGCAGCTGTTTCCACTGGAATTATACTTTCATTTCGTTACAAATGTCTAAGACATCATTGCAATTATTTCTCTATTATTGTATATTGTTTATCTTTTTTACATCTGATTAGGGAGCATAACTGTACATTATCAAATAATCTTTTGTTGTGCATTTTCTTATCGACATATCGCAACTTGATTTTGACAAGATGTTTTGCTGCAAGATAAATGTGTTTAGGTGTGTGGTTATTCTCACTTTAGCAATAGAGGAGAAATTAATTAAATGAAGAAATAAGGAAACTGTACAAAATTATATAAATAGCGGTATCTGGCAGATTAAAGAGAATTGTCTGTTGCTATTAAGGAAATTCGAGAGATTTCAACATCGTGAATAGACATGAGCAAATCATATATCTGCCATGTCTGGAAAGGTGAATGTTATCGTGGCTGTTTTTTTCTCAATTATTCCAAATGCTGTATCCATTGAGAATTATACATTTTAAGAACAGTCGTTAAGCATATGGCATCTCTGTGATAAAAGTTTCCAACGGCAGTAGACTCTGAGGGGTAAGTGTCAAGTGCGTCTACTTTGCCAGCTGAAATTGGTGGACATTGACCACGACGCGCATTCGTTCAAGAAAACAAATATACTTCCAGCAGCTGCAAATATAAAAGCCTAGCTTTATTCAACCAATAAAAACATGGATTAAACGATACATTTCATAAAATATGTATCCATTTTAAAATAACAGATCTAGATATATTTGTGTGTGAAAAGATCTTAGAAACCTTTATTCTAATTCCTCTGAAATATGTGAAACTATGTGACACTTTTCCAAAAAAAGAGCAAACGGTCAGTTTGCATGTGTGGCTGGCGATCAAATTTTATACGCCCACATTTTCATGTGGACGTAGTATATTGTTGTCGCCCTGTCCAGACGTCTGTCTGTCTGTCCACAATTCATTGTGAACAATCTACAGGTCAACGAAACTTGACACATCATAGGTTTATCTCCCAAATATCTCGGTTCATTTCGATAATGGCATATATCGGACTGTAACTTCATGGATCATGGCCCCTGATTGTACGAAAAATCATGTTTTTAGCTTGTGAATACTGTAACGGTCACAACTTTTATTCGATTTGGTTTAAACTTGAAATGTATTTGTATAACCCACAGATCTCGGTTCCTTTCGATATTCGTGCATATTGGGGGATAAATTCCTGCATTATACCCCCTGATTGTACAAAAAATAGGTTGCCAGGCAACGAAACATACGCCCACACAGCAGCCAAATCGTCCGGGCAGTCAACAAGAGTTGTCGCATATTAAGGAATTATCAGAAAATCATTAGAATTTGTTTGGTTTTTATAATCAAACATTTTTTTTTATAAATCAGATAATAATTGTGACCTCCAGAGGCACAACAAGCTGAAAAGGGCGATTTTTTTGGACAATCAGGGGCCATAATTCAGGAAGTAATGACCCGATGGGTGCAAATATCGAAAGGAACCAAGATCTTTGGGTTATAAACATACCTGTCAAGTTTCATCAAAATTGGTACAAAATTGTGACCTCTATAAGGTCCACAACCTTGATATAACATATTTTCACACTATTCGCGTACAAACGGCGGCCATTTTGTCCGTCAATTTTGGTCCGATTTTCACGAAATTCGAATTCAACCTTCATAACCATGGAACGGTGATATAATCAAACGTTTTTTTTAATCGGATAACAATTTTGACCTCCAGAGGGACCACAAGCTAAAAAGGGCGATTTTTGGACAATCAGGGGCCATAATTCAGGAAGTTACGATCCGATGGGCGCAAATATCGAAAGGAACCAAGATCTTTGGGTTATAAACATACATGTCAAGTTTCATCAAAATTGTGACCTCTATAAGGTCCACAACATTGATATAACATATTTTCACAATATTCGCGTACAAACGGCGGCCATTTTGTCCGTCAATTTTGGTCCGATTTTCACGAAATTCGAAATCAACCTTCATAACCATGGAACGGTAATATAATCAAACGTTTTTTTAAATCGGATAACAATTTTGACCTCTAGAGGGACCACAAGCTAAAAAGGGCGATTTTTCGGACAATCAGGGGCCATTATTCAGGAAGTTAAGAACCGATGGGCGCAAATATCGAAAGGAACCAAGATCTTTCGATTATAAACATACATGTCAAGTTTCATCCAAATCGGTTCAAAATTGTGACCTCTATAGAGTCCACAACCTTGATATAACATATTTTCACACTATTCGCGTACAAATGGCGGCCATTTTGTCCGTCAATTTTGGTCCGATTTTCACGAAATTCGAATTCAACCTTCATAACTATAGAACGGTGATAGAATCAAACGTTTTTTTAAATCGGATAACAATTTTGACCTCCAGAGGTACCACAAGCTAAAAAGGGCGATTTTTCGGACAATCAGGGGCCATAATTCAGGAAGTTACAATCCGATTGGCGCAAATATCGAAAGGAACCAAGATCTTTGGGTTATAAACATGCATTTCAAGTTTCATCCAAATCGGTTCAAAATTGTGACCTCTACACTGTTCACAACCTTGATATAACATATTTTCACACTATTCGCGTACAAATGGCGGCATTTTGTCCGTCAATTTTGGTCCGATTTTCACGAAATTCGAACTCAACCTTCATAACCATGGAACGGTGATATAATCAAACGGTTTTTTAAATCGGATAACAATTTTGACCTCCAGAGGGACCACAAGCTAAAAAGGGCGATTTTTCAGACAATCAGGGGCCATAATTCAGGAAGTTACGATCCATTTGGCGCAAATATCGAAAGGAACCAAGATCTTTAGTTTATGGACATGCATTTCAAGTTTCATCCAAATCGGTTCAAAATTGTGACCTCTACACTGTTCACAAGCTAAAAAATGTGATTTTTCGTACAATCAGGGGCCATAACCCATGAAGTTACGGTCCGATACATGCCAATATCGAAAGGAACCGAGATCTTAGGGTGATAAACCTATATTTTAAGTTTCATTGAAATCGGATAAAAATTGTGACCTGTAGACTGTTCACAAACAATTGTGGACGGACGGACGGACGGACGGACGAACGGACAGGGGCGACGACAATATACGTCCACATGAAAATGTGGGCGTATAAAAATCGAGTGTTTGGCTTGTAGACCCTATAAAGGTCACAATTTTAATCCTTGTGGACCCAGTGGAGATCACAATTTTCTTTTGATTTGATCCAATTTTGATGAAACTTGAAATGCAAGTTTAAAAATTCGCGCATACCATGATTGTAACTTCCTGAATTATGGCCTCTGATTGTACGAAAAGTCGCGTTTGGCATGTGGTCCCACAAGAGGTTACAATTATTATCCGATTTAAAAAAAATCGACCGCATATATCACCGTTAAACCGTATTGTAGCCCAAAATGGAAATTTCTTGGATTCTAATTGGTCGAAAAGTGGCGTCGAATGAGTATAACAGTCCTCTAAATTTCCTAGGCGACTCACTGCGAATGAATATTTTGTGAGTGCTAGACAAGACTCTTGTTTACAGTGGCCAAAACTGCTACACCTCAAAACTTTATTCCCGGAAATCTTCATGATTTTTTTTTGTATGTCATCAACAATGAAATTCAACCATTGGCTTATTGAAACACACACATGAAACACACAAAAAAATAAAGTTAATGAGTGTATCAATAGGAAAATTTCATTTCAAGGTTGGTCTGACTATAATGATTGCTATGGTCCCTTCTGTCATAATCAGACTGGTCAAAATCGAAACGTGAATAAAAATACTACTATTTACTGAACTCCGTTGGGGCCCTAAATAACTGATGGTGATATAATTTGAAAGTCGGACTGATTGATACTGATATGAATAGGACAGAGACTAATTTCCAAACAGGGTTTTGTAGCGAAGAAAAACATCACACCGTCGAAATGACAACCTACAGCATAATACGGTAAACGTTTTTTACCATCCACCGGAGCCTGGTCTTATGACGTCATATGTGGATTGTGGGTTAGTAGCCTATAAGGGTTAGGATAAGGGCTGTGGCCTGCAGATTTCGTCACAGTCTCGAGATGTAGACAGGGCTAGCCCTAACCCTAACCCTGGGCCTAGCCTAACCCTAATCCTAACCCACAATCCACATATGACGTCATAAGACCAGGCTCCGGTGGATGGTAAAAAAACGTTTACCGCATAATACGGTATTATCTATGCCTACAGTTTTCAAACAAGCATAGCCTAGCAACCGCATGTGTACGCTACACAGCATGTATCTACACGGTCGCCCGAGTGTATGAACATTTATCAAACGTGATATGCAATTTACTTCGAACCTAGTGACCGCTGAAGTTCAAAATCATTTAAAAAGTACATAATTTAAACTTACGATTTCTGTTTCCGATCTTCAAAATAATCGCAGAGTGACCTCCCTTTCCAAAGAGACACAAATAACCGGTAAACGTTTTTTTTCGTCCACCGGAGCCTGGTCTTATGACGTCATGTGGATTGTGGGTTAAGATAAGGGTTAGGCTTGGCCCAGGGTTAGGGTTAGGGCTAGCCCTGTCTACATCTCGAGACTGTGACGAAATCTGCAGGCCACAGCCCTTATCCTAACCCACAATCCCCATATGACGTCATAAGACCAGGCTCCGGTGGACGGAAAAAAATGCCTACCCAAATAACCAGTGGCTCAGTGAACCAAAAAGAACGAAAGAGCGTGTTATCTTATTACGTCACGGATATATCCTTACGTCAAAATTGTTTTATTGTGTTTTTACGTCACATAAACCAGAAAACGACCGTCAGCAATCACGAAAGAAAGAATCCCATTAAAAATGTTAAATATTTTGGGCTACAATATCGATAAACACCTCCTGTTTAGAATTTATCGGACTGTTATTGTCCATTTGATACCGCTTAAATTTTTCATTAGCGGTATCAAATGGACAATAACAGTCCTCTAAATTCTAAACAGGAGGTATTTATCTCCTAAATGTTTGTTAAGTTCGAATGGCGTGAAAATCGGGCCCAGACTGCGGGACAAAATGGCCACCATTCACAAATAAGTGTCACAATTTTGATCCAATTTCGATGAAACTTGAAATACATGTTAATAACCCAAAGATATTGTTTCCTTACCATATTCGTGCATATCGGATCGTAACTACCTGAATGATGGCCCTTGTGGTTTCTGTAGAGGTCACAATTTTTATCCGATTTGAAGAGAAAAACGTTTGATTATATCACCGTTACACACTAAGATCTTGGTTCCTTTTGATAATCGCGGATACCCAAACTTATCTTCGTGGATTATAGCCCCCGATTTTTCGAAAAATCGCATGTTTAGCTTGTGGATTCTCTAACGGTCACCATTTTCTTTTCAGATTTTAAAAACCATTTAAATGCATCAATATTCCACAACATTGAAGTTTGAATTCGAATTTCGGAGAAATCGAAATGAAATTGCCCGCCAAAATGTCCGCTCTTTGTACGCAAATTGTGTAGAAGTGTGTAATACAAAGGTGGTGGACCCTGTAGAGGTTACAATTTTTATCTAATTTTGATAACACTTAAAACATATCTTTATATTCCAAAGATGTCAGACCCTTTTTGATATTTGCACATTCCAGGTCAAAACTTTCTGGATTATTGCCTCTGTTTGTACAAAAAATCGCGTTTGTGTTTAGCTTGTTCTCTATCCATCTCTTGCATGAAATGGGCGTCTCCGGCCTGGCAGCCGCTGCTTATCATTCACGATATGTATAAGTAAATAGAACACAGTATGTATGAGTAAATAGAACAGAACACAATATGTACAACTAAATAGAACACGAGTAAATAGAACACAATATGCATTGGTGAACATTTCAAAACGACAATGTTCATCTGTTCAGACAAGGTATGTAGTTTAAGGACCTGATTTTATTGCACCGACCGACATAATGAAGACACCACACAGCGTGCTATTAGATGCACATTAAATTCCAAATATAACGATGTTCCTTACTAGACCCTCTACCCTGCTGAACAACTGCTGCAAAATAGCGAGCGCCTTTTCGCCCACTAGACCTCCTGGTTAGTGAGCCAGCGCCTTACTCGCTGAGCCGCCGTTGCTCATTCAGACACATGGTCAACAAACAAAATAGGAGAATATATAAATTATGCCCTTTTATCAGGGTTAGACGAAGAGTATGCTGCCTGGGGAAAATCACCTCACTCTTATTACACAAGTGATCGTAGAATATGCGTGTTAGTCCCATGTATGTAGGATTATAATGCTAAGCTAATTGCATAATGGCAAGTTCGTATTCAAAAAACGTTTTTCTTGAAGACTAAGGTTTATGTTATATTACAAAACAAGCCTATAAATTTATATGTAACGTGCCTTACATGAAGGGTTGGATTAATACAAGACTTTGGAAGTTGAAGCCCCTGAAACTATAGCCGGTTATTCACGCGCGGAATTCATTGTTATGGGTTTGAAACATACAATAAATCATTCTCATATCAGATTTATGTAGATAATAAAAATGTGCCCAGATTACTGCCTGAATAAGAAATATAGCCTACTATCCAATTGCGTTATTGTGATTTCTGTATCATGCGAAGTCAGCCCTGCTGGCAGACGGACCATCATTTTCTTCTCTTTTTTTTTAAAAAAAAAAGTAATCAGAAAAATATATTGTATTACTATATATTCATGACTTCTTTGATTATTTAAAGAAACATTAGTTCATTCCGACATGGCTTCGCTTTCCGTTTTTAAAATTAAATTTTCAAATTTAGGAAATTTTGTCCGGAAGCGGCGCTACGGCATACTCTTATAACTAATTCCAACTGTTGAGGGATCTTTTTCGTCCCATCCGAACGACTAGACAGCTGTCAAGCCCTCTGCCCAGAAAACCTGGATGTACTTTATCAGCCAATGCAGGGGTCGAACATCCGGACACCAGATCAGCGAGTCAGCGTCTTACCTACTTAGTTACCGTGAACCCTTTTTGAATGGCGAGCCGCTTTAATCTAGTTAAAATATCGAGTATCCGATGCCTTTGAGAGTTGAAAGTTGTCTTGTTTTGTTTATAAATCTCTAATTATAAATTCATAGGCCAAAGAAAGACTGATAGGCAGATTTAGCTCTTGCATAATGTATGTTTAAAGATATATCTTCTCGGCATGTTAAGTCATCTATTCGACCAACACCATGCATAGTTCTAACATCCAGTAAAATAAAATTACTTTTTACAAAAATGCACAATGCACCTGCAATATATTCTATGGCTGATTTACTAAAAGATAATTACGCTCAAATGCATAGATTGTAAAAAGAGCTTTCGATACTTTACCAATCGATGGTTATATACGTAGAATTGCTTGGGCCAAAAATCACTCATTTCTAGGCATAACGTATAAGACCAACGTTTTCGATAATTGTTACCCACTGTTAAACACTGTGTCAATACGAATCGTCATCATCAACATCATCGTAGCCATTGAAGTTGCACTGCGAAATGATCATTGTACCGAAAGAATTTATCGGGTGGTTATTTTCAATAACAGTATGGTACATTTGGTATGGAAAGTATAGACACTCAATCTTACTAGAAAAATACTGGATTACCCGCAAAAAAACACCCATGGGGCAAACACTGGACACACATGTTAGGGTGTCACTAACTGGCACCCCGACTGTTGCCTGTCAATTTATTGTATGCTAGATTGACTGCTGCGAGAGTGGTCGTCTGCAATTAAACGGCCGAAGAAGATAATAAAAAAAATACTGAAGCCTCAATATGTATGGTAAATAGACAGCAAGTAATGAAGATACATTCTGAAAAATGGACCCTCTCACAGTGAAGTAAAAAGATACAGCCATGGCGTCTAACAACAGTTAATTTATAGCTATAGGAATCCCCCGGTGAATACAAATTTTTGAGAGGGATTTGAAGCATATTTTTGATAGATTAATTAGTTGGGATATGTTTTTAGTCCAAATTTATCATCAAAGCACACAGTTTGTACGCGGTATAGTATCTTTAATATAATATTTTTTATTAGCTGGTATCACTAGTGGTTTCATTTGAGACTGGTAGGATATGTAACATGTCTTCGGGGTGATAAGCAAACTAGTTTTTGTTCATCAACTTTTCTATATGATATATAGAAAAAAAAATAATCACCCAAAGCGTTGAAATGCACCCACACAGCGACCATGTCTAAAGACCGCAGTTTATTCAAAAGGAAAGCCTAGATGTTGACCAAATTTGTTCCTTTATGCCTTCGAGAAATCTGGGGTTAAAATATTTACAAGCTTTGCCGATATATCTTACATCTTAGAATGTGGAAAATCAACTTGGTTCTCCAATCTCAATACTTCATATAAGTTTTTAAAATCACATGTAATTTGAAAAAAAAACAGCCATTAAAGCTGTAGTATCTATACAGTTTCCAGTGTTTTCGGAAAAGGGGGCATAACTGCTGAAAATCAAATTTGAAAAAAAGAATTAAATACTGTAACCTCTGGGGTGTTTTTGGAAAAGGGGCATAACTCTGGAATGGAGGTCGCACCTTTCATGACTCCGCGTGGGATTCTTTCTCTTTATAACTTCAACCAATACTTCACAATATATTCGAATAAAAACACGTCATGTTATGTCTGTATAATTTCGCCCTTTTCGTATATAGCCGTGGTTTTCAAAAAGAAATGTAACTGTTCTAACTTACGAACTATGTCTTTCCCTTCAACCCATCATCGCAATTCCAACTGTCCATAATAGAAAAGAGCAAAAACGACATAAATGTGTCCGTTACATGTAGTACAAGGACTTGTCATCTTCAGGGGATCATTTCAAAGGAATAACGTTTTTACGGCTCTTTACAATAAAGTCAGCAACTAAGAGAAACCGAATTTGGAGCGCTCGTTTCAATTCAGAACTAATATCGAATACACTAAACATTGTTTAATTTATCACATGGTCATGATCCACACAATGGCAAATGCATTTAAAAAAGCATCCAAAATACATGGTCTGTCTTGCCACAATTCCATTTCCATTCGACACTTGAAATGTTAACTTCTATTTTGCCTATTCTTAGTCGAATGATATGATATGAGTTCATATGCAAAAGCAGACAAGTTCATTTATGTTGTTTTGTTTAAAATGAATTTTCTTTTAATGTTTTCTAGGCCAAACCTTATTATTATTAACTAGTGTTTTCGAAATTAATTTAAATAAAGTAAATAACAGGTTAATTTGAAAAAATATGAACATTTTTTTCTTTCAAAAACAGACAACTCCACACTTTTTATATAACTTCAAAATTGCACAGGAATCTCAACTATACTCTCCCAAAAAAGAAACGCAACATTACATTTCGTCGTCAGTATATCCTCGCTCTACTATTGCCTTGTTGCAACAAGAACAGCGACACGTCGCTGAACCAAACTGCTCTTCGGTGTTGCTGAAGCCATACCCTCAGTGTGTGAACCCATTAAAGTTGGATTTCATGTTGTCGGCGTATTTCAAAACAGATGCTCTAACGGGGACGTCTGCCTCGTTATTCGGTTTCACGTAGGTGTTTGCCTACTGTCTGGTACGAGATTCTACGTCGTCCGGGTATTGCTTCTGCAGTAGAGGTCGCTGTTGAAAACCATTTACGCCAATGACGTAACCTGAAGTGACGATCCAGGACAAGTGGGACCAAACTTGTTTGGCCTGAGCTAGGGCGTTCACGTGTTGAACTTCGCTATCGGTACCTATCCCAAAGGCGAGAAATGTAACTAAGGGAAACATTCAGCAGCCTGGCTACATCTGTCTTGGAGTCACCTGCTTGTAATCGACAAATAGTGTTGTTACGTTGGTCTTCGTTCAGATGTGGCATCACTTGGGTCTTTGTGTGTTTACATGTGCAACTGATTTGGAAACCGAGAACCCCGGGATTTTAAAGACCTTAGATGTAGGTTCCATGCGAGAAGCTCGCGAAGTTGTTAAATTCATGTTTCTTGGTGCAATCAAGCGATAAAAAATTTCGACAAAAAGGATGACCAGTCACAATTGGTGACCCTACCTTTAAAATCAATAATGAATTTCTTTTATCCTTACATAATGGCATTAAAAACAAGTAAGATTTACCGAAACAACGACCTCGTTCAAATAAAAAAATGATGAAAAATGGGTTGTGCGTTTCTTTTTTTGAAGAGTATATTTTACTTTGTGAATACTAATTTATAACAGGTGAGTATGAGGAGTGTGCTATGAGGGACATTTTGACCGGACAGCGGCGCTAAGGCCTACGAGTATATGGAATACCAACTGCAAAGGGATCTTCTACGTGCACGTTAATATTTACACGGGACATCGGTTTTTTCGCATCATCCACATGACTAGATAGCTGTACAGAAATCTCAAGTATTTGGCTTTGTGAATACAAATTTATAACAGGTGGGTGTGCGAAGTGTGCTATGAGTGAAATTTTGACGGGACAGCGACGCTAAAATTCTCTTATATGGAATTCCAACTGCAAAGAAATCTTCTACGTGCACGTCAATGTGTGGATCTAATAGATATAGTTATTTCAATTCAAATAGTCTATGGTATTACAATTAATGGAATTTATTGGAAAACTCATGATAAATTAAATTCTATAAAAATAGGACATTTATTAAAATCACCAGATCGGATAAATATTTTACTTAGATTTATATTTGTCTAATGAGATTATTAAAATGAATGATATTGGTAGGACGACCCATGAAAACCTAATGATTATTCATTTCAATTATAAATTGGACGTCTACAGATGTTTGCGTTCGATACAATGGTTATAAAGTCATATTATGTCATTATAGTCATTAAAATACAAATAAATAAGACTCAAGCTGCGTTCACACTGTATGCGCATTCATTTGGTGAATAAGGTGATGAATGAAGAAGCCAATCAATTTTGAACAATTTAATATAATTAAATGTTAGTATAGGGCAGAACTAGTAATCAGAATTTAGTTGGTTGTAAATGTTTTCATAACTGACAAAGGGAAAAGTATGCCACAACCCTTGTGGACTGTTCGTAGGACTTAGCTAATGAAGGCGTATATGTTTCGTTGTGACTATCTATCTTTTAGCTGATTATGTTACCACAGTATTTGTTTCGGTGACGAAGGGCTACATAAACATAAATTTATTTGCAGAATACTGGCCCGGGCCGTAATCCCTGTCGCCTTTGGTGAAATATCGTCTTATTTCAATAAATCGCTCGCGAAGGGGTCTTTAGCAGTGGGAGCCGGAGTGCCGGGAGGAAACCCACTAGGTTGAGAAGGCCCCCTATCTCCATGCCACATACGACAACATCACGGATCGAAACCACAGCCGCAAGCCAGGGGTGACCGGCCAGCTAGAGGTCGAAGCGCGGCAATCTAGACCACTAGGCCATCCATATTTTGGGAAAGGGAGACGGAATTGAACACGGCAATATATTTAAGGTACAGGATGTTTGGTTTTTAGCAAAATGTTGACAATTTTATTTCCACGCCGTTCCGTAATCTAAGCTTTTCCATTTCTATGACAGCTTGAATCGAAATCGGTAAGAGCTTCATATAAACCGACTATTGCTATGCTAGTAAACCATTTATATTTAAACGCAAAACTGAACATTGTTTATCGGGATGTTCTTAATTGCAATTTCTTACTAATTTTCGGCGTGTTTGCATATTGCCGGTGGAAGCGTTTTTTTTTTCATACTGTGCTTTACGTCGGGATAATTTACATCTCCCAGCAAACCGCCAAACAATCTACAATAGTGGAATAATTTGGCACACTGTCATTAATCTTATTTTCTACTGTAGAATTTACTAAGACAATCGTGCACACATACACCACAACCTCACTTCGATCATGGTTAAGAGCGACATAGGCACGACGTGGTCTTTGTCAGCGTAGTAAGAGCGTTGTGGGGTCATTGATGAATGGAACGTAAAGTTCGTTTTGAGTCACGACTCCAATATGGAACACGTAGCCTACTCGAGTGTCAAGATGTGGTGGAAATAAAGCGTCGCGATAACTAGAGGGAGGGTGTTTTCCGCATTTCACCGCGACCTCAACATGCTGTCCAATGTTATATCATTATCGCGCTAGTATCTCCTCTATCCGCTTATAACACAAGGTATATACTAAAATCCCTAGAGGAACAGCTTGGTATCTGTAAGGCCTTTCTTACAAAACATTACGTTTGAGTCATAGTTTTAGATGAACCTATTTGTTTAACTGGTCCGAAAAAAGACGCAGGTAAGGATCCTTTGAAAGTAGAAATGAACGAATTAACTATAACCAAAACCTACCCATGTAATTAATAAGCAGATGGATAATGCCGATGTGACTATAGAACGCCTGGTTTTTAACACGATATGTTATGGTGTTATTTGAAAGAATAGGTCGGAAACCACATTCAATTCAATGTAACTCATTTTCTTGACCTACTAACACGGCATGCTCAAATACATGTTAGGAGGTTTCACATAATTTCAGAATTATTAGTATGCGCTATGACAATGTTCACAAAATGTTCACAGAGACAAATAAAAATAAAGCACCTTACCTGATTAAAACGAACCATCTATGTATTTAAGATCACAAAAATTCCAGTGAATTAAACATTACAATGGTTGTGTTATATACTTCTTACATTAATGTGCTATAAATGTAAAGTTCACATTATAAAATTTCAGTTCCTTTAAGATGAATTATGAGTTGCTGTATATGACTTATATGGCATCCAGTGTTTTATCAGCCAAACTCCACGCCAGAGATATCTCCAATTGCATCAACTCTATATAAACTACTGTTAGTCGATGAGTGGAGGTGGGAAAGAAAATATATCTTTAAATCACTTTAAATGAATTTATTTCATTTCGGAGCATAAGGAAACACATATCCGAAAGACTTGTGAAGAAATAAGAATTCTGGTTTTCGGTTGCATGCGTTTAGCATCCATATTGATCAAAATGTCCTTACTGGTGTTGCGAGCGTCTTTTTATCTGTATAGTGTATGTGCAAACGATAACAATAGGTTTTTAAAAAAAATCGATACCAATACATTATATATGTACTTATATGCCCCACCTACATGTCTATGTGATGGCGTGGTACGAGACATGGTAAATGAGGCGCATTAATAATTTCGTGGTCTGCAATCCTTTTGGATTCGTGCGAAGATTTCATTAAGTTGATTAGCTCCTTTACATCCCTGCTGTTTCTTAATGAAGCTTGATTTGCGGCTTACATGACCTCCTCGAAGTTCCAATTGTTTTAGAGCTCACGCATCAACAAATTCCAGATGATCTTAATCTTATAGTAACTGACATGGGGTTATTCCCGTATAAAATTTATCGTTGATTACAAACTTGCGCAATGATATCGTAATTGAACTGAAGTATTCATTCTGTCGTGAAAATGTCAGGTCGTCGATTTCTATCGCTTAACCAAATCACAAAATTACCCTGAAAATTTGATGAATAGAAATATTCTAAAATTTGACGCGTTAAATATTAATAATTAAAAATTGTAAAGGTACGATATGAATAAAGCTACTTAAATTAACTGATGACACCACAATTAAATAAAGTGCAAATATCTCCATAACATACCCCGTAAACACAAACCCAATCGCAAAACAATTTATGTGTGACAAAATGCATCACAAGACAAAAATCAGAATACATGTGCGGAGCACGTAGCTGTTATTCAGGACGATAAAGGAAATGGAATATAAAATAAATACGACCCATGAGTCACGCGATTGCCAATATCTAAAAAAGGTCACCACCACCATGTTTCCCCCTACCCGATAGACTAAGGCCTTCCAGGCACTGTACTAATCCGGACCCCATTCTTAGACTAACATACGACAAAGAGGTGTGCCTGAGGAGAGTGTGTGTTGGGGCGGGGGGGGGGGGGGGGGGGGGTGGTGGTGACAGTGGCGTATCCGCTTTCATTTCCCCAAATTCCAACCCTCGGTGACTATTTTATCTTTTACCTGCATGGCAGCGGGAGTGGGATGGCCTGCCAAACCTCGTGGGTTTTCTCAGGGTTCCCTACCCATAATCACAAGCGAATAATTGAAATAACATTGTACCATATGTTAGTCCCGAAATTACCTGGCTTGTGTCGAGTGGACGTTAAAGTCTTAAACGAAGATTCGAACACAGGATATCCCTCTCTACAACACACCCCGACAATGAAAATCTTACACTCAAAATTTAAATGTTAAAGGGACAATCCCGATAAGAACAGAGTCTCAAAAATTAAAGTCCGAGAGTTTATGAAATTTATGGACCAAAATATAGAGGCATGGTGTATTTATCTTGTCTCAAAATTTCAGCTCAAAATATTGAGTCGTTTGGACGTGAACGTCAACACTGCTTATCCGGACACGTAACCTTTTTAAGATTTCGGGTCAATGTTTTCATTGGGTGACCTGATAATCGATTCACATTTCTTGAGAGGTCTATACAGTGAATGACCCATGTACTGTACTTGATAACAAAAGGTAAATTTCACCTACATATTATTTTTATAGAAAAAAGTCTGATTTTATCCAGATACTGTATAATACAACGGTCTCCATCTCCAGATGAAGACTATCAGATTTAAATTATTTACAAACGTATCACAAATATCGTGTTAGTTGGTCGGCCTTAGGTAATGGGTTTTAAGGGATTTTAACACAAAATTAAGCAATTTTATTCCTCAGAAAGTTATCGGGATTGGCCCTTTAAAATTAATTACATACTTTTCAGCATATAAATAATGTCTGTCTATATTTATCTTGTACAATGTTCAATAGTTTCCAATCGCGAAATATCTTGGTAACCTTGGTTAAGTCAAAACTCTCCCGCTATGATTTTATAATAATCATGTTATGTCCAATGATAAAGAGCGATAATAAGCCGAGCATTTTAAAGTTGATAATTTACAGAGATAATTAACGACAATAGAATTGTTATTGGGAGAAAGGGGTTTTATTAGACATTAGTTAGCTGTCATGAAAGGGTACAGGTAACACTTTAATGATAATTTTCGAACCTTTAATCGCCCTTTCCCAGCTTCTTACTCAACAGCAAGTTTTTGGTAAACCCATGGGAAGTAGCATATTAGTAAACATGTAATTACGGGTCCTTAGTTTCAACGTAATGACATTTAAATTTTGTTTATCTTCTTCCTCAAAATCATAAATATTCCCAAAAATCCCTTTATTTGGTTTTAAACCAAAGTGTACAAAATCGCCACGTAAGGAAGAAAGAGGAGTGAAATACTAGAAACAGAAATTACCGAATTTGATCACGTGTACAGTAAGAGTTGTCACCCTTTGGTCTGCTATCTTTGTCTTGAGTCTTAATGGCACTTAATCCTATCATTTGATATCTTATCCATTTTGTAATATGGGCAGGATAGCAGGAAAACGTGTTTGCGGCCGACAAATATTCCAAAATGTTTTTGGGGCTCCATTCAAGGTCAGTTCCGCTTCTTTGCCTCTCGTAGAAAACCGGCACCGCAGTCTGTAAACCCGAAATGTTTTCGGGCATTTCTAGTTTTGCTCTCCTAACTATCATCGAACCCTAATATAACACTAATTTTGCTTTTCTTTGAATTGAATACCGGTACCACGAATTTGTAATGAATAAACTATGGATTAAAAAATTTTGTCTGGGGTCACTCTTCTTTATGCTACATTTTTCGGGTATCGATTAATATTTGTGAATGCAGCTGCAACAGTGTGATTGGATGGTTGGAATTCAGTGTGGGATTTTGGTTGGATAGTTTTGGAGTTGCTTACCGGGTTGGAATTGCAGAAAACGCACTTGCGGTGGTTAAATTTTCAAAATTTTCTCCGGGGGGGGGGGGGTAAGACCTCCAAACCCAGCGACGATTGATTGGTTGTTTGGAATTCGGGTCAGCCAGGTAGGCCATATTGGACCAAATTGAAGTTGCTATATTCACAGACTGGAGTAGCCGGCAGATAATTTTTCAGAATTTACTTCCAACGGTCCCGTCTTCGTGGACTGTAAACTATTGATTGGAATTCGAGTCAGCCACCTTAAGAAGGCTATATTAGACCACTTCGAAGTTGCTGGAAAGTGAGCCCGCACGCCTATGCCAGCGAAGACGGGCATTCGCCATGCATTATGCTATGAGAGAAATTTCGCCAAGATAGCGGCGTTTCCTATTCCAACTGTCACGAGTTCTTTTACGCGCTTACCAATGTGTACTCGGGGCCTTCATTTTTCTTCCCACCTAAACTATTATACGCTGTCCCTGGCCAGGCCTCCGTTGACAAAGGCGAACCAAGCCGAAATATCCCGATGAACCTTTCGGCAAACGCAGGGATCGAACACCGTACACCCCCAGGTTAACTACTATCTGTTCCAGGTAATACTACAACTCGTAAATTGCTTGTCATTTCTACAAATTTTAATTAAAATGGCTTAAACTTCGGGAAATACCTGGAATGGTCACCCCATTGCTTTCTGTCTTGTGAGAACTAAGTTCAGGTCAAGCTTTATAGCCTTTCTCCCGTGAAAAACTGTGGTTTGTTGATTTCTTACTACGGAAAACAGCCATGTTTGGCCTAGTTTTCTGGACGAGCCTAAGTGGACAAGGGGTGCTGGGTTTGCTGTAAGTCGTTTCGCCCTAATTGGATGAAAAGGTGGATGCTTCGGTCGAGTAGAATATATAACTCCTTTGAAAAAGTTATTTACTAAATCCGAGACCACGGTTGTTTGTCCCACTAACTTAAATATTTAATTGTCCCCCGTCCGAGGGATGTAAGTTTTTGATATCGATATAAGCTAGTTTGAAAAGTCTTCCAGATCCAAGAGTAGTAAAGACAAGTAAAAACGAAATTTTGAACTATAAAAAACGAAACGAAATTGGATCTGTGTTTTAATCAGATTGTGACACTTCAATCGAATTACATAATTTTGAGCGAATGGACAGTGGAGAATATTAAAATCTGTTGATGTATAGACATGTATGTTCGCGAAAATACAATTTTTGCCAGAATCACGTCATTTTCAGTGATCTAAGGAATACTGACAGATTGCTATGAAAATCAAACAACCATTTATTCCTTTATGGGCATAAAAAGTGATTCCCACAAACTGGCCTATGTCAAAAATTTAAAATCAACCACGGATGTTCGTAAGCTCTTATATTGCAGGAAAATGAGACATAAATTCCAAAATTGGCTTCAGTCTTGCTCTGCTATTTCGGAGAGTTGCATGGTTCTGACATGTGCCGACTTTTCAAAATAGCTTTAATCTTTAAGTCGCTCCATACTATCCAGTGAGAACTTTTGTGCGAAATAAGCAAGGTGAAAACAGAAAAAACACATCAATCTGGACAAAAACAATATTGTTTCACACAACCTTCAGAGTGTGAAACCCTAATAAGTATTATTGTCGCGAAACAAACGGACGAATTCAACTTCACTAGACATTTCTAACCAAATGCACCAAATTTATAAAGTACCCGTCTACCCTAATGCGATATGCAAGTGTCCCATTTGACGCACGCGCAGTCGTAATGTTTATGTTCTGAGAAAGTGACAATGTCGAAATAATATGAAATTTACAAGAGAATACTGTATTTTATCGGACTTCTAGTCATTCATTTTAAGGGGGGAAACAAAGGGAGGACAAATCCAGGTATGTCACAAAGTTTTAGCCATTTTTATCAAAAAATAAAGGCATGGCAAGCATTTTTCGAGTTGGAGTATCACCTGGAACAGACAGTAGTTGCAGTGTGCCAACATGACTGAATAGTGAAATAATGTGTGAAGCATATGCGATGAAAATTACTTAACTTAACTTACTTACTTAACTGTATATATCTATTTGGTATATATCTAACTCAGAAAGTACTGGATTCCCTGGGCAATACTCGTGAGGCAGGCCCCGATACTATGTAGTAAGGGGGTCACTAACTGCTAGCCTGTCTGCTTGAATGACGTAGGGAGCCCTTGGTTTTATTGATCCAATGGCTAGCAATGGGGAGACTTAAACGGAAATTAACAGAGGATAATCAAAAAATTTATTTTATACGTGACACGGCATCTTGAAATTTTGCCACAATATAATATTAAATAATTCAATAACTTTTTGCGCACAATATGATATTAAATAATTCAATAACTAGATAAATAAGCTTACAGGTAATACATAACTACACACACAACTTTAACCGTTTTTAGCAAGCCAGTTGAATTTTGCATGTGCCAAGCAAACAGAAAATGATTGGTAGATTCTTCTCTTGCGCCACAGCATGTTGTACATTTCTTGAAGAACAAATTGTCTTTTATGTGGGTGGTTGCCTTCGAGACCGATGTATCGTCTGTGTTAGTGATGACACTTGTGATGTCTTTAATCTTACGTCATTCTAACTTGTGTCATATATCACTCAATCATGTTGGTCAATTCGTTCTGAAGATATAGAGGATGTCAGATATGACGGATTTGTTCAGTCCTTAGGCGTCCGAAAGGTGAATTTTATGCATTTTCACATTTTAAGTTTGTCGCAACATTAAACATATTATTAAATTGATTAATTCTAGAATTAAATGCTATAAGCTCGACCTTAATGAAATTGAATACTTAAACATGCATTATAAAAGAGCAAAATCTGCCTATTGTAGGTCTTTCTTTAGGCCTGAAATGTTTTAAAAACTATTAATTAGACATTACATGTAATTTACTTTTCCAGACCAAAATCAACTCTCCAAGTCGCGGATTGTATTTCGATTTGCTATAAAATTTTCCTTCGTGATTTACCGACTAAATGGAAAAACCGAGACTACTAGTTTTGTCTTACCGACTTTAGTAATGATGACCGAGGTTAAGCGGAACTTTCTTCGCTTAGTGGATCAATTTGTAGGGTTGTGACGATACAGAGTTGGTTTGTATCACGATACAGAAGGGAAAATATCGCGATACAATATCTTTACCAAATTAAGAAATAAAAAAAAACCAATAAATAATAGTTTTCAACCTTTTAATTTAAGATAACATTATTAATAGTATAAATCTAATAACAGAATGATTTTAACAGATGAGTGACGTCATAATGGGTATTTTCTCTTCAGAATCGCTAGTACCAATTTTAAAACTAAAAGCCGCACGTTATTGTCAGCTTAGAGTTATTAAAATCGTAATAATTTGAATGATAAAATGTCAAATATTTATGATCTTGATGATACCACAAAAAACGTAGGCTATATTTAGTCGAAATTTAGTAAATTTCAGTCATCAAAACAGATAAATCTCACTTTCTTCGGCTGTAATTGTCAGATCTCGTGGTATCGTGAACCATAATAATCACAAAAATGTTATCTATCTATCCACCGGAAACTACGGTACGGAAATCCAGCGAAGTGAGCCGTAGCAATAAAAAATTCCCAGTCGCGTGACGTCAGAGCGGTATTTTCCTGCGGGCGTCTCATGTAAACAAATGTTAATTTCGCTTACATTTCGATAATTTTTGAGTCCGAATCTTTGCAGATATTGAGATTAACATTAAACTATTACTTTAATTGAACTCGCTTATAATTAATGAGGTTTAAAGCACGGACCGGGCACTACTTTGTTTTACGACTTAATTTGTACAAGAATATCCAGTCCGTAATGTTGTTAGACTGTGGTGTTCAATTTACGACTGGCTAAATTATCTAGACCGCGTGGCTGACATCATCCCTCAGCTGATATTTATTTTTGATTACGCAGGTATATAACGCCGATATAATTGACCATACTGACATTGGTAAATTTATTACTACATGCGATTTAATTATTATTTCTTTGCCGCCGATGTGTTTTTTGATCATCATTTGTTGTATCACGGTATACCGATATTTCAATATTTTGACGATACAAATACCGTCAAATTTTTATATCGCGGTATATCTACATACCGGTTATCGTCACAACCCTATCAATTTGACTAAAAGTTTCAACAAATTGCCTTTACATCTGCTAGATTTTAAATTTTGTAGTGCGAACTGCCAACTCGTTATCTAATCTCCCATAATGCATCTTTAAAGGAGCTAAACGTTGAACTCAATATTTTCCATAGTATTCGAAATTAAAAACACAAAATAGAATCATATAATTGGTCATTTCAACCAACGTGGAAAACTAATCTCATTTGTTCATTATTCAGTCGAAATTTCCTATCTGAAATTTCCCGTAAATCAACAGGTCTACGATCAATATTTATGTCTTACGTTTTGGCATATATGGGTGAAAAAATCCATTTTTTAAGCTTTTAGGTGGCTTTGTTTTAACTAAGTATATTTTAGAATCTTGTATCAATGAAATACGGCAATGTATATCAACCATTTTGTTAAAGGACAATATTGGTGCCAGTCATTATCATATATGTGATAGAACTGATTAAACACTTTCCAAATATAATATTAACACAGAGATCATTGCTACCATAGAGGAGTAATAAAGGATTCATGAATCGGAAGTGACGAACGCCAAAGGAAAACACAAGTTATTCCTTTATATAACTAACTGAGGTGACTAGTGATAACAGATACATGGGCGAATATCTGCTCACTAATAATTCCCTCGAAGACCTAAAGTTGCTGTGTGACACTGTGAGAGAATATCTTACAATTCATAAAAAGAATTGACTGCCACTAGATAAGAGAACAGGAAAGAAAAACAGATTAAAAGTCCGTGCATTACCATGTTTTTATAAGGTAGGGGAGACCGGGGCACATTGAACCACCATGGATATATCCTTTATAAATAATACTATACAACCCAACACTATACAGAAGTGAGATAACTTCTTCGGCCCATTTCTCCATCAATAAGCCACATCAATTATTTTCTTAGGCAGTGAATTTTTCAAAAAAGCGCTTAAAAGAGAAAAATTTTCCATACATGTTAACTTCTTAGCCTAGGGAATTCTTGTACTTAAATTCATATATGTCTAATCTATACAATTCAGATAAACCGGGGTTTGATCCATATAAGAGGACATACTGATTTTTTTTTTTTTTTTTGATCATGAAATAAAGAGATCTTCTAAAAAAAAATATTTGATATGAAATTAGGACAAACATGTATGTGAACAAAGTGGTTCAATGTTTCCCGGTCTCCCCTATAGAATGAATAAAAACAAGGGGTTGTACGGAGTATTTCTATATTTCCCGTGTTCTCTTATCTTATGACACTTAATTACTTTATTGTATCGTCAGATAACCTCTTGCGGTCTCATATAACAACTTTTTGTCTTCGAAGGAAATATTAATATTAGTGAGCAGAAATTCTGCCGTTTATCTGTCATCACTCGTCACTTCAGTTATTCACATAGAGAGACAACTCGTGTTTTCCTTTGGCGTTCGTCACTTCCTATTCATGAATCCTTTATTACTCCTCTATTGTAGCAATGATCTCTGTGTTAATATTATATTTGGAAAGTGTTTAATCAGTTCTGTCACATATGTGATAATGACTGACACCAATATTGACATTTAAAGCTGAACGATGATAAAACCGACTATCTTTAAATTAGCTCACCAGCAGTTCATGCAACAATTTCAGATTCTATTGACATCTCTATCATTGTTGTTTCTGTAGAGCAGTTAAAAAAAATACTAGAAACTCAATGACAAACATTACGATCCTACGTATTGGTATTGGGTAAATCGTCCCACCCCTTCGAGCACTTTATCCGTTACTTATTGCAACACCCTTTCATAACATCACGACATAATACCAATCAGACACCATAGAATACCCACGAAGCTAGACAGATAACCCTAATTCTTGTAACGTAGAAATCAAGGATAGATTACTTGTATAGATTACATACCCGATGGTCTACATTATATGATATATTTTGTTCACATCTATATACAATACAAAGAAATTTGCAATGGTATCACTGCCCAATACAGAACCAAGAGAGACGGAGAAATTGGGTTTAACGTCCAGTAGGAGGAAACCCCACGAGGTTCGGCAGGCGAGCCTACTCTTTGTCACGTACAACCGGGGAATCGAAACCACGCCAATTAACCCAATGGCAGACCCAAATACAATGCCTAATAAAACTAACTAATGAACATGAACTAATATTTCATATTACAGCTTTAAGATGTGTTAATATTGAGGTAAGTGTGCCCCGGGGACAGATTTCACTGTCAAAGTATTATTTAATCTGTATTTAAATCACCTGAAACATAAACATACCCTCATTTAGCTATAGACATATTTGCTTTCCAGATCATCCTGTACCATTTTTCGTACTGATAATGATAAAAAAAAGAAGCGCCAAGTTCACGAGAAGTTCTATTAAAGTGATTATAATAGAGCCCGAAAACAAATCAAGTTATATTCATCTTACTTGTGACGTCATGATTTTACACGAAATGGAAAATTTTGAATTCTGATTGGTCGATATTGGGTGTCGAATGAGTATATAACATTCCGCTGATACTGGGGATGTCGCCTCGTCCCCAAAAACCATCACCTCGGGCGTGCCACGGACTCTGTTATCTGTCCTCTCATTTTCATTACCTATATAAATGATATTGTGAATGATATCACATGAAATCTTCGAAACTTTCATTTTTAGCTAATAAATTAGAGCACTGCAACTGGATGCACGTAGGTCCGTATGTAGTGCTGTAAGCGGTACCAGCCATATACATGTATTTTTATATGAAGAAGCCGGTTTTATTCCGCTAAAAGAGACTCAGAAGACACCAACGCAAATTCATAAATAAACTTTAAAAAGTTCCCACTCAACCCCACCCAAACTCTTTAAAATAAACATGTATCTCGGCATCTATGGAATTAAGCAGTATCAAATTAACAGTCATCTAAATTCTAAACAGGTGGTAGGATGGGTATTCTCTTAAATCAGTTTTGCGATAGAAGGCTGTTAGTCACTTTCCTTAATCAAATTTAACAAAGATACTTATACAATAGTTACTTGCGAGATTAAACTAAAAGAGTCTAGGTTGTATGCGATATTGACTTCCCCACCCCCACGATAGAATGATAGAAATGATTAGTTCTTCGGCAGCTGGCTGACAGAAAAGAGTTGACATCATAAAATCTATAGATATTAATTAAGACTCCATATCGTTTTGTTGGTGTTGATATTTTTGCCCCCCCCCCCCCGCCTTTCGAAGAAAGCAGGGGACTATTGAAATGGGTCCGCCCGTCCGTCCGTCACCATAACTCTCTTTCTAATTGAGCTAGAATGCTCAAACTAGGTGTAGGTCATTATTAGGTCGATGCCCAGGTGGTGATGAAACTTGGTGTATAGTTTTATTACATCAATACCTTGACTAAGGTCGATAATGAGCATTTTCTGCTCATGGTAAGCAGAGCGATAAGCAATTTGATTGGCCGAGACTTAGAACCAAACTGGGTGTAGGTGTTCAACAGGTAAATGCCTTGTTTGAGTTCGAAAATGAGCAGTTTCCGCTTAGGGTAAGCATAGATAAGCAATTTCATAAATGCCTTGATGGAGTTCGAAGATGAGCATTTTCTGCTTAGGGTAAGCAGAGATAAGCAATTTGGTAGGTTGATTCGTTGGGGCACGATACTTTGGTTCTAATAAAGTGAGAGTGATGGAACCTGGTATATAGTTTCATTACTCCGGTACCTTGACTAAGTTCGATAATGCGCATGTTTTGTTCTGGGTAAGCAGAGCGTTAAGCAGTTTGATTGACCAAGACTTTGGAACACAGAACTCTCTTAATTGAGCTAGAATGTTTAAACTTGGTGTAGGTGTTCAATCGGCAAATGTCTTGTTGGAGTTGAGCAGTTTCTGCTTAGGGTAAACAGAGATAAGCAATCTCATTGGTTTATTCTTTGGGACACGATACTTTGGTTATAATTAAGTGAGAGTATTGAAACTCCGAGTATAGATTCATTACATCATTACTTTGATTAAGTTTGATGATGGGAATTTCCTGCTTCGGCTAAGCACAACTAAGCAATTTCATTGGTCGACGCTTTAGGACAAAAAAATTACCATGATGCTATCTGATAGATGGTGATGAAATTTTGATTGCTCCATACTTTAGAAAAAAATAAATATGTGATTAATTAATGCGTGTCATCTTTTTATTTTGGAATTTCGGCGGAGGAAATCAGCTTCTTGGTTGGCTTGTTTAATAATTTTGGGGCCATTATGTTTTATTTATAAGACTACTTTGTTATGTACATAGCATTAAAATTGCATTATGTAAGAGCTAAATCGGCCTAGCTTCAAATGTTATATAAATTATTATTTATACATGACGTATTCTATGACATGCCAAACCGGAATTAATTGCAAGACCGTTTTTCTGTATGGAAAGAGAAAAAAATGGAGTATGTAACAATTTTTTCATCACCTTCCAAGCATTTTTCACATGTCAAGACGAAAAAATACATATGTCAACACTAAAAAATTCACATGTCAACACTAAGAAATTCACATGTCAAGACGGAAAAATTCACATGTCAAGACGGAAAAATGCTTGGAAGGTGATGAAAAAATTGTTATATACTCGATTTTTTCTCTTTCTATGCAGAAAAACGGTCTTGCAATTAATTCCGCTTTGACTTGCCATAGTATTCATACGAAAGCCCATAATCTACCCTCTTGGCCAGTAGTTCTCAACCTATTTTTGCCAACGACACACCTTGAAACACATGAAATAAAATAGTGGAACACCTGGCTAAATATATATGAACAATATTTTAAGTGACCCAAACTAAATAAAGAAAACACAGCTATGAACTTAACAGTAGGCACCAGTAATACTCTATTGGGATCACGTGGTTTTTCGTATATGTTTTTTAGTGTGCCGTTCAAAATTTCGCGGCACACTTAGAAAGATGGCGACACACCTGTGTACCGCAGCACACTGATTGCGAATTTCTGCTCTAGGCCATCAGATGGCTTATGGCTGGCTCCCGGAACCATTCAGATGGTGTTTATTTCTTGCAATGACCATAGTTTGTCTTGTCCGCAGGTTTGTCTTCTCGGTTGCACTTACTATTAGATACTGAATGGGTTGGAATTCTCAACATTTAATATTTTAATGAGACTGTTTATTATCGTAGCAACGGTACTTGGCAATCGAGACTATGTTGTCAAAACTTCAAACACTCATAACTTAGGTAAAAAAGAAAGTAATTTGACTTAGATTTTCAATATATTCATTTCTCATTATATTTATTTGAACCATCATAGCAAGAAGGGACGGCTCTTTATCTAAATATTTACACAATGCATTTTTAAAATCAATATTTGCGTTTTAGCCAGGACGAGTTTTCATGCTCATATTTCTATTTCTTTTTATCTTTTTTAAAAAAAAAGAATATACGGTTCTTTGAATTGTAACTATAAAAGCTTTACAGTTCTAGAGAATAATGCTATTTTTACCGTATAATGGTGTGTTTAAGGTTTAATGTTTCATATCCCAAAATGATAATAAAAGTTTAGATGACAAATGTTTTGTCATTAGTATTAAAAACGACATCCGTTTCAAGTATCTAGGGATTAATATAATGGTTTCTGTTTATACATTTTTAACTCCAAACTGACACATGGTGGGTATGTGGCCACAGATCACTAATTATTTCCCCATCGACTTTAATGTTAATTCTCGTCTCTTAGATCGGCTGTAACTTTTTCCTAAATATTCGTTGGGTATAACGCTTTCTGCCATAGATGGAGCAACATGTGGCAAACTTTTGCACAAAAGCATGTATGAGGTTCACCATGAAAATCTTGAGATACACAAGTTGGAAATAGAGACAACTAAACAAGCAATTTCCGGCCCTCCCTTTCAACGTAACCAACCTCACAACTCCTTATCCTTCCGCCTCAAAATCATGAATACTCACCAAAACCTGGCAGAAAATGTATTTTCAGACCCTTTTCTTTGATTCTATTCCAAAAAATCAACAAAAATCGCCATGCAAAAGAGGAAAAGGAGAGAAAGACTAAAAATAACTTTGGCCCTATATACGTGAAGGCGTACAAATATTTAGTGATCTGTGACTTAAAGAGGGTCGCTTGGATAATTTTAAAACGTCATCATAGACTCGATTGTCTACCTAGCGAAAATTAGTGAGACTTTCCACTGGTTGACGGAATCTAGGGTAGTGAACTTTGATCCAACCCGTTTGTCTCCTTGGTTTTAGTACATATATCTACCGATTGAGAATCATTTTCTGACGAGTTATCGGTATTAGACCAGTGCCCGGTTCCTAGAAAATTCTTAATGTAAGCACAAATTTATGCTTCACTTTTTCTTACGTAAGAATCTTAATGAAATACCGATTTTAGAAAATTCTAAAGACCGTTCTTACGTAAGTACAAGTCAAGTACAGGTCTAAGCACATTGAGACTATGGTGCTCTCAAACGTGATAAACACGGTCTGCTTCCCGGCAAATCGTCGATTTAGATGCTTGACATGTCCCTTGTACGCATATGAAATGTGACACTCGCTAAAAAAAAACGCAAGCACTTGGAAAAATTGCGGGAGCGCCTGATCTTAAAGTAGCCTGTGTGTTTGTGTTGTTTACTAATTGGTTAATAAATAAAAAGGTTTCAGGGCAGAAGTGAAATTTTATATAGCATATTTCCCAAGAATATGTTGCGAAAGGATTTTCTGTGCCTTTAAATTGTCTCTTACGTATCGAAAGATGTAGGAAATGCCGTGGAATAACTAGCAGTCAGCCATAATTATTTGAAGCAGAAACAGAATTAAGGTTGGTAATTAAGATGTGTGCTTAGATAAGAACAAAGTCGCGCTTATGTTTTTTCTAGGAATACACAATAACGTACTTGTGCTTACGCTGAAGTCTACTTAAAACGTAATCACAAGGACATTCTTGAGAATTTTCTGGGAACACAAAATTCGATAAGTTTACTTAAATACAAAGTCTACTTGAAATCTAAGCACAAGAACGTGCTTAAGAAATTTTTAGGAATCGAGCCCTGATAGCTGATATTTTGACTTACGAATATGGACGTAACATACTTTAGAAACTATATTTAGTTGTAGCTAGATTTTATTTTTGAAATATTTCCATGTCATGCAAGCATAGTTACACACATGCTATTGTACATTAAAATGGATCCGCTTGTCTGTCGGTCACTCTTTTGAAATACAATAAATCTTCTATCGAACTATAGTGTTCACAATTGGTAAAGGCCAATTCCTTGGCTACTTTTGACTCTTAATAAGAATAATGGGGGCATGATTGAACTAGATATATATAATTTCACGCCCTTGTTCGATCATGAGTCGTTTATCATTAGCCCAGTCGGGGCAGAACAGTATGACTTTAAACCTAATTTCATTTCATTTCGATTATGAGTATCATGCAAAGAACATGTTTCAAGCATCTAAAACACAACAACTCTTCTTCGCCTTGAGGTACAATGTTCAAAGTTGGTGTAGATTTATAGTAGGTGAATGCCTGTATTGAGTTCATTGATTGGTTGACACTTTAGAGCACGATAACTTTGATTACAGTGAAATTTCATTACATCAATACCTTGACCAAATTTCTTAATAATTAGCATTTTCGGCGTAGCTGTTTGATTGTCCGATGCCTTACAAAATTTACAATTTATTATAATGTGCCATCTGTTTATTTTAGGATAGAGACTGGGGGCACCACCCTTGATTTGGCTTGTTTTAAGAAATAGGATAATTAGTCTATTTACTTTAAACACGGTAATTACTGATCATGAAATCTGAACTTTTGCATCTACCGATTGAGCCATTAAATTAAAAGTTATAATGCACAAACCTTAATCACCAACCGATGTTATCAGGACAGTGCAGTCGAGTGGAAAATTGTAGTCTTAATATCATACTCCTTTGCGGTAGATTACAGGTCATGTCGACAATGAAATGACAGTGGGTTAAACATTTTACTTTTTTGTACCAACGAAATCCTAGTCGTTTTGAGATATATAACATGTGACGGAAATAAAACGGTATTTATTGGCTTACTTTTCTCCATCAATTGGGCAAATGGAGTCGGTACGTCTACAAATATGACTGACAAAAAGTATTAGTATTAGTAATTGTAGAGTAATACACCAAAAGAAAACTATGACCTCATTATCACCGTGTAAATACTTATGATTTTACCAATATGTTATGGGTAGAAAATGTTGAAAGTATCATCGTCGAAACTTTGGTGTTAATAAATCAGTAATTGTCATTCCACATTTAGTTTATTTCGTGAGATGACTGTCAGTTTTATATTTTACGTTATAAAACTCTATTGAAATCATCCACAAATATTCTTGTATTACTTTATAAGAAATGAAATAAAATGGGGATTAGCGTCACGCTATTCAGTACCGATTGGTCTAATGAATACGGGTACTTTATAAGAGGTTATACTGCAACCTTTGTTTTTTTATTTATATTGAAAGTCGAATTATTACACCGAGGGCTGTCACAGTACCACAATTCTAAAAATGATAGGGATTGCTGTTCTCGGTTACAGTATTTGTTGGTAAATGTTGAATTATCCTCCCTTTGCGTCCACACAGCGTCGATGTTGAATTATCAGTTTGTTGGTTGGATGATTTTACTAGCCATTTGGATATAATTGTAATTATGTAATGACCCAAAAGATCAAAGAGACAGTATCTAAATGATATCTTACAGATAATTATTGAATCATGATAAATATGACTTAATTCTCCATATATGATGTAGAAACTTCAGAAAGAGAAAGAGAGAGGTGTCTGCCGTGGAAGAATAAGGAAAGGTAGCATTTGGAATAAATACACCATCTAACAGTAAGAAAAACTTATTATTTCTTTATTGTAGTAAATCTATATACTTTAAATAAATACTTGATCTAACAGTAAAACGACTTAGAATTGCTTTATTCTAGTAAATTTACTTTAAATAAATACACAGTAAGAACAAAATCTGTTAATTTTAATATAATTAAAACTAATTATAATATGCTTTTTATTAAATCTCGCGTGTTTAACTATTTAGTGGACGAAGATTTGTGGTTAGCGTATGACCATGAACGGGGCTGGATCTTCAGCGATAAAAAATAGACTTCATTGACGTTTTTATTTTTCTCTGTCATCATAGCAAAATCTATATTCATTTTATCGCAAAGTCATCGCATAAATTCCAGGGAAATATTGGATTTTACTTTTATACAGATACATGTACATCGTTATTACTCAATATCGTGCTGAGAGATAAACCGTGCAAATTTAAAAACGAAATCTCAATTTAAATTATTTAATCTTTATTCCAGTTTTAATATGACGTTATTCCTTTTTACGTCACTGGCCGGTGTTGTCTTTTTAACGTGTTTGATAAGAACGGAGGCCACGTATAGATGCACACCTACTGCAGACCGAAGTTCAGGAAATTGTCAAACATATACACTTCGCTGTCAAGATGATTTTACCTTAGCTTCCTTCAGTTTTACCCGTACCTGTACCGGAGATAAACTTTTCAGTGAATTATATAAGAGATGCGTAGATCCTGCAACATTTAACTTCATCTGTCAAGGTAAGAATACTACCGTCATGAGATATGTTTCAATCTTATTTCAATTATTTACTTGCACATAGAGAGAGGATACCAGCGATAGTGGACAGGCGACCCTATTGCTTTTCGCGCGTACAAACAACGCCACTTGACGTAATGACAGACCGCCTGATACAACACGCACTTCTTAGACCATTCACCATCACCCCCGCCCGCCGCCATGATAGCAATGTATCTAAACATAGCTATATATACAATAAATATTTACCTTAGAAGGAGTAATCTCAATTCTCTTTGAAGGAATGTGTGTCGTCACTTACTGAGATTTCACCAACTGTTTGATTGTTGGTGTGGTTGTGTCTCTCATGGTGTATGTAGGGTGAGGGCTATGTGGCGGATGGGAGATTCTTTTTGTCAATAATTTGTAAAACTGAGCCAAAATGTATAAATAATAAATAAAAGTCAACCATTATATTTTACAGCTGATGATGGTGGGTCTGATGACGAAAGTGATGAGGGGGATGGTGACGGGTCTGATGACAGTTCTAATGAAGGAAATAGTAGCAGTAGTAGTAGTAGCAGTAGCAGTGATGAGGGGGATGGTGACGGGTCTGATGACAGTTCTAATGAAGGAAATAGTAGCAGTAGTAGTAGTAGCAGTAGCAGTTCTGAAGAATGAAGAGAGAGCAACACTGGAAAAATTTACGATAAAAACACATTAAAACCCATAACAAACAGGAATGTAGTCACTAAATATTGCAATATTTCATAACTGTAGCATGGACTATTATAATGTTATAATTGCGAAATATTGGATCAAAAAAGGGTATAACTGTTTTAAAATATTGCTATTCTTACCCTTAGGCTATCGTAGATTTAGATAAAGAGCTGATCGTTCTTGCTATATATATATATATAGGTAAATACAACTCCCAGTTAATATATATATATATATATAGAGCGAGAGAGGGAGAGAGAGAGAGACAAAAATCGGGTTTAACGTCCACTCAACAGAAACCAGGTCATTTCGGGACTAACATGGTTTAATTTTATTTCATTAATTCGCTTGCGCGTAGGGGTCTTTAGCAGTGGGAGGAAACCGGAGTACCCAGAGAAAACCCACGCGGTTGGACAGGCAACCCTACTCCTTGACACGTACAACCAGGGATTGGAAACAACGCCAGTTGACTCGACGGCAGGCCGTATGATACACTCTAACCACTCGACCACCCAACCCCCCTCTTGCTATATAATAAACAAGATAATGAATTATGCACAGGCGCGGATCCTCTATTCTTTTTTTAGTGGCGAACAATTTTTAGCTCCATATATTCTCGCAGAAAAGGAGAACAAAATAGTTAAGGTTGGAAATCGTAATTTACACTACTAGTATAAAATTAGTCCTTGTGTGCATTTTTTCCACTCAAAAATCACGGGCCGGGCTTCGCACTCGCAAGTGGGTGCAGAACGCCCCCCCCCCTTTCTGAAAATCCTGGATCCGCCCCTGATGCATAAGTTTCGATTTAAATGTTAACTTATTAACTAATTCACTCATTATCTAAGCCATCCGATGGTATAAGGGGTGAATATTGGCTTGTCATATGAATAAATATCTAAATATTACTTTACACCAGAAAAAATATCTGCAGTATGTAGATTTATCTCTTACATAACCCATCTTTAAAATTCCCACATCGATGGTTTATTCCCCAAAATAGTCCATATGTATTAGAATTTAAATAGAGATTATAAAACGGTTATAAAAACGACCATTGCATGTGTTTTACAATATAAATTTTTTTTTTTAGTTCTATAGATCTTTCTAATGTTATAAAGGGGGGTTGGGGTGGCCTAGTGGTCTAGAGTGCCGCGCTTCGACCTCTAGCTGGCCGGTCACCTCTGGCTTGCGGCTGTAGTTTCGAGCCCTGGCGTGAGCGTATGTGGCATGGACATAGGGGCGCCTTCTCAACCTCGTGGGTTTCCTCCGGGCACTCCGGTTTCCTCCCACTTCTAAAGACCCCTACGCGCAAGCGAATTATTGAAATAAAATAAAACCATTGGTTAGTCTCGAAATGGCCTAGTGTGTGTTGAGTGGACGTTAAACCCCATTTCTCTCTCTCTCTCTCTAATGTTATATAAAAAATACATAGAGGATATTTGTCGTTTTAGAGTGAATAACATATTTTATTTCATCGAGAAGCAAGGAAACCTCTATAAACGTTTTCTTGCTTAGAGATGAAATAAAATATATTATTCACGACAAAACGACAAATGTTCTATTTATTTTATGATTTTACAATCATTTTAGGTAAAACAACATGGACTACTTTGCTAGCCAGTGGAATAACACCTTTATTTCACTAATAAAACGCGGTATTCCGCTACTGATCATAAAATAAAATCATTATATGTAATAAACATTATGAAAATATATTTATCATCGTCCAAATTTTTAATACATTTCATTAATTGTCAATACTATCTCCTTTTTTTTCTGTTTTAATACATCTTTAATATGGCATCCAAAATTTCCTGTGTAATGGTTATCATCATTTACAATACAACTATACTCGTTATTTGTCAACCTGACACACACAAAAACTATTTAAAAATATTTTTCGTGTGTGTCAGGGTTTTATTCAAAAAAATGAAAGTATTGATAAAGTAAATCTGACGATGTTAAAACGTATTATTAATGTCCTCTTTTTTATCTTTATGACGTAAATCGGGTGAAGTGTTCAAGGTTTGGGACTGTCTGCGCAATCCTAAAAATATGATGTGTTTTCTTGTCGTATTGAATAGATTATTTAATGAGGATTATTAAGAACTTATCCATGGTGTTTGGAATCAACCCCGTACGGTAACATACGCTGAACAATGAAACACTCCAACGCATCACTTACTGATCGGGAAATACCAGAATGGAAGCTAATTGTGTCACTCATCGGGATAGATCATTTCGTACAACAAAGGAGTACCAGCATGTCTTTTATATCGAAACTATGGGGCTCTTTCAAGGCAATTCAATAAACTATTAATTTTTCATCGGCTCGGTAATGGGATTGGGCGTCACACAGACTTTTGCCCGTAATCTGTTTTGGTTTTTTGGGGTTTTTTTTTGGTTTTTTGTTTTTTTCCATTATTTTACTTTCTGGTAATATTTGTTACCATTTTTATAACTTTTTATTTGTTTTTAATTTGTCAATCGCGTTTTTAACTCGTGGACACTCTAGAGATCACAATATTCATCTGATTTTAATGAAACTTGAAATGCATGTTCATAACCCAACGATCGTGGTTTCTTTTGATATTCGCGCATATGGGAACGTAACTTCCTGAAGGATGACCCCTGTTTGTACGAAAATCGCGTTTTAGCTTGTGGTTCCTCTAGCGGTCAAAATTGTTATTCGATTTAACAGATCGTGTGAATATATCACCGTTATATCCTAATGATGGTTGGGCTCCAATTTAATGAACATCGGACGAAAATTGCAGGACAAAATGGCCGCCAATCGTGTGCAAATAGTGCAAAAAATAGGTAAAATATGTGGATTTTGATGAATCTTTCAATTTATGATTATATCACACAGATTTTGGTTCCTTTTGATAATCGCGCATATCCGAACTTAACTTCCTGGATTAAGAGCCCAGATTATTTGGCAAATCGTATTTTTAAATTGTGGACTCGTTAGAAATCAAAATTTGGATTCAATTTTATAAATTGTTTAAATATTATATCTGACCGAAACTGCCAGATGAAATTAGTGTAAAAGTATGTAATATAAGGTTGCTGACAGTCTAGAAGTCACAATTTTTTCCGATTAAATGAAACTTGAAATGTATGTATAGATCCCAAGGACCGATGTTACACCTTAATGACGATTGAGTTCCAATTTTAAGAAAATCGAACCAAAACTGCCTGACAATTCCAAAGATCCCAGTCCCTTTTGATATGTGTGCATTTGAGTCTGGATTGTGACCCCTGATTGTGAGAAATATCTTTTATGTTTTAGCGTGTTTCCCTATCCATCTCTTGCAGCATGTGGGCGCATCTTGTCTGGCAACCGCTGGTTTTTGATCGTGACATAATAAGGCCACACCAATTTGAGTTTCTGTTCTATTGGGTCTTGATAAATTTAATATAGCAACCGGAATCAAATTTGGAACTAACTATAAGCTTTTGAAGAATGCAAGGACGCACTATTCATTTTTAATTAAGGCTTTTTCCTGGAGAAATAAGAAGAAAATAAAATCAATTGATGTGGCCTTTTTATGTTTTTGAAAGATAGGAAACTTTCCGTGTGTATATAGAGAATATGAGTCTCTTTTGATATCAAAAAATATCAACACAAGTTGATAAAGTGAAAAATACGAGGCTTTTTTGTTTTGGGTTTTTTTTTTACTTTATCAACGAGTGTTGGTTATTATATTTATCACACAATCCTTTCGGTCATGCACAAATAAATAAAAATAATTCTTTGATATAGATTTCACTTTTACTGAATCTAATTACATTACAGCCTAGTGATACATCATTAATTGTTGACAGCAGTTTACCTATTGCTGGGCGATATCCCTATAATCACTATATCGCGATATTTTATAAAACGTCAATACTTTCAGTTTATCACTTTTTCAATATAAATAAACATGCGTAAAAAGTTGGAAATACCCCTGAATATTATTATTTCTAGTCAATATTATTTTTAGCATACAGTACCAAATTTACAAAACATTAATTCGAGCTGGTTCAAACCAAGATCTGTAGTCATGAAAACTTTTAATATTCAAAATATTAATTATAACATTTTATTCAAATCAAAAATACTTCGAATGTTGTTTATTACAATTTTAATATTCAAAATATTAATTATAATATTTTATTTAAATCTAAAATATTTCGAATGAAGAAGGCCCCAAAAATAAAAAATAAAAAAGTTTGTGTTCTTTGGGCCGTGCATATTGTACAGCTACGCTACGAGGGAATGCGGTTCATTTAAACTTGTAAACTCTTTTTTTCTCATTCGCGAGAATACCTTTTTGAAAATGCATTATACAATACAAGGATACTAAATTAAACTGTAATGTACAATGTCAAAAAGTGTCCATTTATTTACATTAGTCAAATAGTATTCCCATGACACGTTCAACGCTGAATGATAATCTCTATCAGCCTACCGAAACTCTCAATATAATTGGCATTATTTATATTTCTGCTTTATTAAAATGTAATCCAATCATAAAATCAATGATTACTTCCGAACATCAAAGTATCGGTCTTAACAATTCGTCAAGATGCAAGATGTATAAAAACTGAACAGAAACGGGGATAATTCTAACGGTTGGAAAGGTGAGCGAGAAGTACCGTGATCGACGTAAACAAAGCTCCCTGTCGGCATTTGCAATTTTTATGGAATAAATACTTGGGATTTTATAGCAGTATTTTTCATCATTAAGCAATAAAATATCGTACACAATATAAAAGATAGGCTGGCACTGCCAGGCAGGATACGCCCACATTTTCCAGAGATGGATAGATAACAAGCAATACCGAAAGTGATTTTTCCTACATCATTAAGTTAGAATTTGATATTTGCAAATATCGAAATGAATTAAGATCTTTGGGTTCCAAGGTTCATTTCAGTAGGCTTCAAATTCGACAGGGGATCATGTTTCTAAGTGGGTAAGATGCTGGCTCGGTAGCCTTGAGGTTGGGTGTTTGATCCCTGCATTGAGTGACAAAGTTCATCTAGATTTTCTGGCGTGGTTTCCCCTTGTTAGTGATGAAGGATGGATGGCCTGACAAGAACAGCTGTCAATTTTGGTCCGATTTTCACGAAATTCGAATTCAACCTTCGTATAATCAGGGGCCATAATTCAGGAAGTTACAATCCGATATGCACAAATATCGAAAGGAACTAAGATTGTTAAGTTGTAAACATGTGTTTCAAGTTTCATCAAAATTGAAGGTAGATTGTGACCTCTACAGGGTTCACAACCTTGATATACCATATTTTTATACTCTTCGCGTACAAGCGGCAGTCATTTTTTCAGTCAATTTTGGTCCGATTTTCACGAAATTCGACCTCAACCTTCATTACGATGTAACAGTGATATAATCAAACGGTTTTTTAATGGGATAATAATTCTGACCTCCAGAGAGACCACAAGCTAAAAAAGGTCATTTTTCGAACAATCAGGGGCCATAATTCAGGAAGTTATGATTCGATGGGTGCAAATATCGAAAGGAACCAAGATCTTTGGGTTATAAACATACATCAAGTTTCATCAAAATCGGTTCAAAATTGTGACCTCTATAGGGTCCACAACCTTGATATAACATATTTTCACACCATTCGCGTACAAACGGCGGCCATTTTGTTTGTCAATTTTGGTCCGATTTTCACGAAATTTGAACTCAACCTTCATTACCATGTAACGGTGATATAATCAAACGTTTTTTTTAAATCGGATAATAATTTTGACCCCCAGAGGGACCACAAGCTAAAAAGGGCGATTTTCTGGACAATCCGGGGCCATAATTCAGGAAATTATTATCCGATGGGCGTAAATATCGATAGGAACCAAGATTTTGGGGTTATAAACATGCATGTCAAGTTTCATCACAATCGGTCCAAAATTGTGACCTCTATAGGGTCCACAAGCTAAAAACATGATATTTCGTACAATCAGGGGCCATAATCCATGAAGTTCCGATCCGATACATGCCAACATCGAAAGGAACCGATATCTTATGGGGATAAACCTATATTTCAAGTTTCGTCAACATCGGATAAGCATTGTGACCTGTAGAGAGTCCACAAATAAATTGTGGACGTCCGGAAGGACAGGGGCGACGACATAATACGTCCACATTGAAAATGTGGGCGTATAAAAAGGAAATATTTTGTTCAATATTTATGTTAAATATCATCTAGAAAATCAAAACCGCGATATATCGCGGTGATATATCGCGGTATGTTAGGTTTTCGATATTTTTCTGAAGACGGTATTTTTCACAGTTTTTATTTCTGTGACGGTTTTATATCGAAATACCCAGCTCTATTGCAATGTCATATATATTGACCCAGTATTTCCTTCCGGGCCAATTAAATAAAAATAATTTCTCTTTAAGAAAATAATATGTGACTTTATTGTTACTAGTATCCGTGCAGTCATTTTGTAAAAACTGTAATCTGCTATGTAATAGCTATGGCTTTGTGAATAGGTGCTAGCCCGGAAACCAGAGGTTCCCAAGTTCAATCTCGGTATTGGCCAAGAAGGTTTCTTGAGATTGTCCACCGTAGATTCTCCTTGTCAGTGGTGTAGGGCCGAGGGCATGGTAAGAAACAGAATCTAATCGTTCGGGGTATCACCGCGTGTCCTGGCAAAATGTGTCTCATTCCACACTGCATAATTATATGGGACAGGCCGTCGGAGGCGGCTCGTTCCGAAGGGCCCTAATCAAGGTTGTTTGGGGGACCTTCTAACAAAATTTTGGAAATTACATCACTGTAGAAGTGATTTAGAGTACTTTCCTTTTAAATTAGATACAAACTGGAACTGGGGCAGGAAAAAAGCACATTAAATATACGATCAAAATCGTCGCGGTTTGTCTGAATGGAGCACATATTTTGTCAAACAGCCAAATTAAGCATTCATTGATTTCGCCAAACACATTCTGGGTTCCATGAGAACATTTTATTTGCTGGAATATTTTTGTACGATGGACTTTGTTTAACGGGAGGCGAATTCTTGCGTATGGATACGTTTTAACAAGTTTGTTCAAACAGGAAGAAATACTCTATTCTTACTCTTCATATGGACGTGTGGGAATAATTTGACTAAAAGGCTATTTAGTCATTTGAGTTTTAGATATCAATTACAACACCGAGGGTGTCAATATCCTAGTCTTTGTATTAAAGCATATCATATACAAATTAAAAGCTTTCACTATTATCATACAAATCTCTCCATTGTTCTCACAGCCTCGTTTTCTCGTTCAAATGGCAAACTAACTTCAAGAAATAATGAATAGTGCTGTGGTTAACGTCTGAATCAATGTCTGAATGGAAAATAATGTCGACTTCGATCCGCAGGTTATTGTCCATTTACTCGAACAATCAAAGGACATAATGCCACTTATTGGTATTGAGAAGCGTAAAGTGTGTGAAAATACTATTGACGTACATTTCCGCGAATAAATTTTAATGATAATCTCAAAAATGTCGCAGCTGGACTCGATACATTAAATTGATTTACATAAACAATAGCGACGATAACCTTGAATATGTTTGCAGGTAATTTGCAATATTCTATTATGTAATTTTCGTACTTTTAAGGGGTGGTGAGGATAGGTCGACAATACAAAACTTTTGAAACAGAATGATAGCAAAGTTTCCCCATACAATCTTGCAACTACAGTCGCTAGGCTACATAGCATTTTTCAAAGCATGGATTTTTTTGGATTTTTTTTAAAACAAGTGCTTTCAACTTACCTTTCATAAATAAATCCTCGACGACTGTGTCTACTAACCCACCAAACACAGCTGATTGGAAATTACTATAAAATTTTTTTTTAAAATCGACCAATTCTCGATTAGTTTTCCTTTTGCATAAAATAAATTTTCGTTTGTAATTTTTTTAGCGAAATATTGAAAGAGAGATAAAAATATGTATTTTATCTGACTATGACATTTGCTTTTTATGAAGATGTTCAAGGAACAAATACTTTTCCAAAACTATGCTGAAGTGAAAGTTTACAACTTGTTTCACTCCAAAAAAGATTTTGAAATATACACTTGAAATTACATCTTCGACAACAGCCATTACTAAAGTCCCAGAACTATCACCAAGTGCTTATTCATCAACGTATCCCCACATAAAAGTGTTTTTTTTAAAAAGTACTTTCGACGTATCTTCCATATAAATCCCCGTCGTCTGTGTTTACTAATGCTTTGATATCGCTTGTCCTCAACATTTAAACAACTTATTAACGAGAACACGATGCTTTAAATCACTATAAACACCGTTAATTATAAATGCTTGGTATAATTCTCAATATGTATATCATGCTTACTCATTAAAATTAAAATGTCCATAGATCATCTTTTTTGACGTGTGCAATGTACCACGTGAACCGGGAAGTGTCACGAAGTTGACGTATCGTATTAAATCAATTCAACGGATGGGCAGTGAATTTAAAGATTATCTGATTTTAAAATAATGTGCTACAGATAATCTATGTCGATGAACCTTTAAACTATGTTTATCAGAAAATACTCACTGTATATAAATCCGTATTTGATTCGACAGATTCATTATTTGAATTTTCTCTTTCAAAAGCAGTTACCCGTTCTTTATAAGGTTAACAAAAATGGTAAGTAAATGTCTTGTTTTAGCTTCTTAATCTTTGTCTTTCATGTTAGGGTAGGCGGTCATTTGTTAAAAGCGCCAAGGGTCCGACAATTTGGACAATTTACTCCCCGGCTACTCGTATGTCAATTATTGGGAGGGAAGAATTACTTTCACCACATGAACTATATATCGATGTCATTGTGGTTGTATAGACCAGTCGGACAATAAATACACATTTAGAAACATGAAACGGCGTGACAAAATAGGGTTAATCTTAATGAGTTGCGTTTACAGAATCGTGTCCATCTCGTCTAATATTTATTCCAATTGTCAAGGGTATTGTGTTCATAAACTCATTAACCAAAAGAGCGGATATATGGTGAGCGTTTGTATTTAAACGATTCAGACGTCCAATCAGATGTCTCTCATTAATTTAGAAATTTATGAAACTTCCCATATCTATTAAATTCAAAAATAAAGTCCTCCAAAAAGAGTAAATCGTATCATTTCAGGTCGCTATTATGGTATCCGTATCGCCAGCGGCTTCATGTTTGATTCTTGCTCTCCTGATTCCGACATCTGACGCCTTCTTCAACGCCTGGAATTTTCCAACTTTTGGGCCAGTTTTTGATTCAGACTTCCATTGTAAACTGATGGCGGATAGAACTGGGCAGAATTGTCAGAATTATATCAAAGAATGTGAAAACTTTTGGGATCACGGCAAAACCGTCACTAAATTGACCTGTTCCGGGGATCTATTTTTCAGTGAAACCTTTAATAAATGTGTCGACCCCAAAACATTTAATAAACAATGTATCGGTAAGTTAACGTAATCTTTCATGACGTTTAACAAACAATGTACTGTGGTAAGTTAGCATATTTTTTCAAAACATTTAACAATGTAATGGTAAGTTAAGATCACAAAGCTGGGTTGTTTAATTCCACCTCTGTACGCAACGTTTTCTAGCGAGGTACTATTTACAATTGACTGCTGATTGCAGGATTATTTCTCTAACTTTCCAGGACATGGTCAAGACCCATGGAAACATTAAAAATAAACAACATGTATACCGTTAGGTAAGTTTCTTCCTTAATAGTATCTAATAAGCGCGTTGGATATCTCATAGGTTGATTTCACCATGAAGGCGATATATTTTTATTGGTCTACTCTGATTCCTATCGAGGCATCACTCCAAACCGGTAATGAACAAATATTTCTGAAAAAAATAATTGGTTTTATTAAAAACGATTTTGGGAGGGAATTGTCAGTAATCTCGAGGGGTGTATATCAGTCGTGTGTATACTGAATCTGTTCGAGAAGAACGATTCTCTCTGTATTTAGATTACCTAATTGACAAATATAGGAACGTCGAACGGGATATATCTAATCAGAAACATTACTATATACATGTATAGCAATGATTGGTAAGCTGCTGACCTTGTAATCATTGCATCAGGAATTTGTACCTCACAAATGATTCTGAACAACATCTGGTGTGTACATGTGACGTACACCGAAAAGATCCCGATATTTGCTATTAGACTGGTCGGATGTTGCAGTACGGTAAACAAATTGTGCTGCACTAAAATAATAGAATACGTTTTAGTAAATAACGACATAATTCAATATCGCTATTCTCTATTTTACAGAACGAAGATTTTATAATTGAATGCATGCAAATTAACCAATGCCAATAACAAGAGAACACTATCTATTGCTATGCATATTTTTTATAACCGGAACATAAATCAGAAAAGCATTGTATATGTTATTGTAATATTTATTATAAATCGAAAGTGTATGTAACTGTCTATTATATATATTTATTAAAGTTAAATATATTTCTTTAAAAAGAACATTTTGTTTTGATTCGTAACTACACAGTTACATCCTTTGATAATAATCTTTTAGAGGCATTTAGTAACTGGATAGAGCAATAAACTATAACACATACTTATGGAATAACAGTTACTTAATTTATTTCGAAGAGTATTCTCTCAACGTTATCAAGCTAACGTCGCCTAAAGTAGCTGTTATTCCATAAGTATGTGTTTTTGTGTATTATCCTTTTATAAATTTTGATTACTGATGCCTCAGTGTCAATTAATCGGGCTTAATTATGACAGATATACACGGCAACCCAACCTTGTCCTTTTAAAATCATGCACATGACTGGGCTATCACATGAAATGGTTGGAAACAACAATTTGATAATTCCGTAGCTATTAAATATGGACTCCAATGGCTCCAAGGGATTATTTCACTGTTTTAGGTACATCTTAACAAGTTATGGCGGCCAAGATCGATGGGTCACGGAACCTAGTGTCGACATCCTATGGGATTGTGTGACTTTTAAGTGAGAAATAATATACAGTGTGCGATGAACTAAAGACGGCGAAGAAGATAAATTATCGACAGACTTGACCTATTCAAAATGCCTACGCATGTCTAATGAAATACAAAATAATGTAAGAAAATTTTGAATGTACGGAAAAGTTTATCATTTTTAAAGGGAATAATGCTCTGGTGATTCGAAGCTACATAAAACTTCCGGTTTTCGAAGTACTAATATTTCCGGTTTGACAAAAATGGGTATTCCGACACTCTTCGTGATCCGACATAATATTGTAACGATCCCGTACGATGTCGGATTTAACAGAGTCCACTGTACATGTAATAAAGAGTTGGGTATAGGTTATATGCATGCCAGGTAGTTCTTTAGTATACAACGTCCAATTTGTAAATCCATTGGCAACCCCATAGAAGTTTGAAAGGCGCCGCATTATCTTTGTTGAATTTGGAGGGGAAATATACTATTAAAAAAAAGTAGGGGATATTTGATTTTTGGGGCATAATACTAAAATATGCAAATGACTACGAAAAATGTCACAATAGAACCTAACAGAAGAAATATTTCAAGTTACATGTGACGCCCAAACGCACCAATAGCTACCGCATGGAATGCAGGTGATGTTTGGGATCATCATGGGGGTCCAACCCAAGATTTGCACGACTCTTACTTTGAATGTTACAGTCATTGTGGCATTGAATTCCAGGGTGGAAACATCAGTTTAATTGTTTTAGTGACCAGAAAACAAATTTTGATATGCGTCGACTTACCCAAAATGAAAGGTTACGTGCCCTTAGCATGCTACAGATCGGCACAACACCGGCGATTGTGGCGCGGACGATGAATGTTTCTCAGTCTGTCATAAGCAGGCTATGGTCCAGATACCGTGATACACAATCTGTACAGGACAGACCACGCTCATGTCGACCAAGGGCGACAACTCAAGCCCAGGATCGATTTATCCGTACCTTGGCCTTGAGAAATCGTGTCATCACAGCAAATCAGATCAGCGCTCGTCTTCAAACAGACACTGGTGTGAGAGTGAGTGGCCAGACGATTCGGAATCGACTGCATAGGGGTCACCTTCGCGCCCGACGTCCTCGCGTGATCCCTTGTTTGAGAGATCATCACATTCAGGCAAGACGTCGTTGGTGTAGGGATCGTCAACACTGGGATAATCGACGCTGGAGCAATGTGATGTTTTCAGATGAGTCAAGGTTCACTGTTGATTTTTTGGACAGACGTAGGAGTGTGTGGCGTCGTCGAAACGAGCGCTTCCAAGACGTTAACGTCATCAGACATGATCGATTTGGGGGTGGTTCTGTTATGGTGTGGGGAGGCATCACTGTTGCTGGAAGAACGGCTTTACATGTTGTTGCAGGGCGTGTTACAGGCCAGTACTACCGGGACAACATCTTGGCAGTCCATGTTGTGCCGTTCGCACGACGTCATGGCCGCCGTTTCATCTTCCAGGATGACAACGCAAGATGTCACAGGGCCAGGATCGTTACAGGTTACCTCCAACAACAGAACATCACCACATTACCTTGGCCAACACCGAGTCCCGACCTCTCCCCCATCGAGCATGTCTGGGACATGTTTGGACAGAGGTTACGTCAACGTCAACAACGTCCTGCCAATGTCCAAGAACATGCTGCTGCGTTGCAACAGGAATGGGACAATCTGGACCAAAATGACCTTAGACGTCTCATTAGGAGTATGCCACGTCGGATCAATGCTTGTTTGGCAAACAGAGGAGGGTTTACCCGTTACTGACTTTGCTGTTTGACCCCGGGTATCATTTTACCCTTATAATGGTCAGTCTGTGCCTTACTTAGTCTAACGATCATTTGGAATAAATCGATGAATGTGAACTTCATTTCATTTTGTCATTTGTTTCTTCGTCAGTTTCATTAGGTGACTTTAATAACACCTAAAAATCAAATATCCCCTACTTTTTTTGAATAGTATATTTTAGAATGAGAAAATTTATGTACAAATGTTGACTAATTTTACAGGTCCCCTTTGGATACCTACTGGTTGTTCCTGGAATGGTATCATCTAAGTATAGTCGCCGATAAATAGAATCGTCGTTGAATAGTCGCCGATACATGGTATCGTCGTTTAATAGTCGCCGATACATGGTATCGTCGTTGAATAGTCGCCGATACATGGTATCGTCGTTGAATAGTAGCCGATAAATGGTATCGTCGTTGAATAGTAGCCGATAAATGGTATCGTCGTAGTATGGTCTTGTCGATAGGTGGACAGTTTCTTCTTGGAATGGCATCGTCTAAGAATAGTCGTCGATAAATGGTATCGTCGACAGTTTGTTCCTGGAATGGTATCGTCGATGACTGGTCGCCGATAAATGGTATCGTCGAAGTATGGTCTTGCCGATGGGTGGACATTTTGTAACGTCATAATTCATTTAGTGCGCGCACTCGTGAAAGAATTGTTATGTTGTATATTTATGTTGTACTATATAAACTGAATTCTTTTTTATTTTAGTTTTCTTTATTCCCCAAAACGGTCACGCCTCGCTCATCCTGTGACAAACATATCTTCAGACAACGCCCACGGTGCTGGGTCCGGCCAATTTTAGAACTCGCAATGAACAGGCCTTGAAACAGACCGGGAGATGCGTCTCCATACAATGTCGTACTGGTAATTGCGTGTTCCCTCTTGTGCAGCTGCAAAAGAATTGACAAGTTCATTGTCTGTGTTCCCGGTCACAAGACAACATGTTCCGTGCGCGAGGCCACATGTCCCCTGGGTACAAACTATGGGAACAGGCACATTAAGGCCCTGTATCCATAGACTGTACACTTGTGGCATGTTCCCTTGTGACCTTGTGACGCGCCACAAGGACAATGAACCTTTGTTTTATAATGTGCCTGTTCCCATAGGTCGTACCAAGGAAACATGTGACCTGGCACACGAACACGTGGTCTTGTGGCCGGAAACACAGACAATGAACTTGTCAATTGTTTTCCAGGTGCACAAGAGGGAACACCTCATAACCAGTACGATATTGTATGGAGATACATCTACACTATTGAAATTCGTTACCATCGTACATTGCACACGCCATAAGGGAACAGGATACGGGCGGGTAAAGGGTCAGGTCACAAGGGAACAGTCTATGGATACAGGGCCTAAAAAAAAACAAAAGGTTCATTGTCCTTGTGGCGCGTCACAAGGGAACATGCCACAAGTGAACAGCCTATTGATACAGGACCTTACATGGGTCCATTATTAAGCGTTGATTAAAATAAAATCGAAATCAGATGATAAATATCGGTGAGTATTATTGTTGGCTGCCATCCATCGACACAAATTCATCAAAATTAAAGACATCGACCCCGAAACTATTTTCCAGGCTAAAAATGGTGGCCATCTTGAATTTTTCGGCCATATTGGCAAACCTATATACTGGATGGATTTTTGATTACAATATTTCGATTCAGGGACCCTTAAAACATACGAATAGGCACATTAGAAGCCTATATTACATAATTTTATATTTTCCCGCCACATCTGACCACCATTGGAATGTGGCCCTCTAGCGGCTTCCGACAGCATTTTAGAGAGAGGCACCCAAGTTTAATCGCTTCAGCAGGTTTTTTTTCATAGAGAAACCACCTTCAAAACAACTTCCCCGCAAATTGGTCACGGATTTTAGGTCTCGTACCAAACTAACACTAGGGTCTGGAAGAGTCTTTATTATTGATGCTAGGAATGAGCCAAAGGCGACTTCTTGACGTTTTCTGATTGATTAATCAATGTCTGGCGTCAAAGGGGCGAAAGCCACTCGTCTGACCCCTGACTTGAATTCCCACTATAACTTGTCAGAAGTTCATGTAGTTAAAGGACAATATTGGTGCCAGTCATTATTGCATATGTGATAGAACTGATAAAACACTTTCCAAATATAATTTTAACATAGAGATCATTGCTACGGGAGATGTGTAACAAAATCTTAAATATACGGGAAGTGACGTCAAACTTGACAAACACGAGTTGTCCTTCTATATAATGCCCCCGTCAGACCGGATTGGTGACCGTACTGCGCTCTGAGACCGAAGGGCGGCCTGGAAATACACAATGTCGTCGGCAAGCGTGAACACAACGCTGAAAAATGTCCCAAAATTACTGACTTAAAAAAGCCGCGTTCTTACTGCGACCTGTGCGTTTATACAGCATTCTCGCAGCGGGTTCGACATGATCTCTCCGCGCTTATGGCATTTCTATTGAGATCTATAAGCTTTGCAACGGCGGTCATCGCGAACCCGCGTGGTTCAATCACACGTCTTATCTGGACTACATGCGCGTTTCCACCACGTGATCACGGCGACTATATAAGCTGGTTAGATTTTTTTTTCGAAATTTCAAGATGACCTTTGAATCGCCCGTTTTCAAAGCAAGTCGTACATGAAAAGCATGGTCGCCATGGGCGAGTGATGCAAACTTGGTAACCGCGCCATGGTCGTATGAAGAACTCCATACACGTAGTGGGAACCTCATAACATAGCCATATATGCTTATAGGTGGCCCCATGAGGTCGTGATGCAATCGCGCAACAGTAGTGGACTCATTGTACCATCGCCATGACGACACCATAAAGACTCCGAACCGTTGGTGGGGTCGCGGCCGACACGTGTGAGGTTTGTGATGAAGACGCCATGAAGCCACCGTTGCAAATATTATAATTTTCGCAGCGTCTTTGCTACGTGTGTACTGTGCGTGTACTACGTTCATAGAGATGTTACCACGCTTATCTCGCGACCTTTGCGACCCACCACGTTCTCGCAGCTTTCCAGGTCATCAAACGCCGTGACTGAGCGATCATTGGCGACCATGGAGACCACAGCACGATATCTCGCGTTTCCACCACGCTTATGGTAATCTTGGCACGCTCTGAAACCATTTTTTGTCGTCGTAGCAGCACAATAAGGACCTTTGCGACCCCATCACGTTCTCGCAGCTTTCCAGATCATAATAATATGAGCATGTTCAAAACAAACGTCATGGCTCGGCGATCATTGGCGACCATGGAGACCACCACACGATACCTACCGTTTCCACGACTCTTTTACCACGCTTAAGGCGATCTTGACTCGCTCTGAGACCATTTTTTGTCGCAGTAGAAGCGCAGTGGGGACGCAATCCCGGTCTGACGTGACTGAACTAACGAGCGATAACAGACACGCAGGCGGAACCGCCATACTGTCCTACAACAATAATTCCTCCCTTTGTGACTAGATATGTAGTTCCCTATCTTAGTGTTAATTTATTCTGATATTATTGAAGCACCCAAATGGCTTAGGGGGGGTAAACCTGCACAGAGTCCTTTGCAAGCCTGATTGTCTGCAGACTTATTGCATACCATGCCAACATGGGATGGTATCCATGTAAATTCTGCGATTTTATTTTTCTTTCGGAGGGAACAAACACTCACGGTAATAATGGGGCATCCAGCTGGTGATTTTTTGATATATTAACATTAAATTCTGGAATAACTACACCTTATGCAGTTGTGGTTGTGTTTCAAATGTTTGGAACTGCATTAGGTAATTATTTGGGTTAATAATTAAAACTTTGCTATTACTAACCCGTTGTCTAAACGATTCATTATAACTAATTGAAGACTTGCTATAAATCATTACCCATGGGTAACCCATTATTTAATTAGCTGGTATTTAATGATAATGAAACTTTGTCTGTACTCACGGGTATCGAAACTCACAAAGGGGGCGAGTCGCTAACACAATATCATCAACAGTCTTCGACATTGGAAATACGCTTATTTCTCCATTCAAATCAACAATGATGTTGTTAACCTACAGTGAAAAGTTGGGCTTCTAATATCCAATATTTAAGACAAACTGAATTTTTTAATGTTGGCACACGAATCGCCGACCGGGCTGCTTTCGGGCCTCATTTGTAATTGAAGCCACTCTGTTAATAATGTTCAAGGTTTTTTTTTCAAAGGTGGAGGCGCTTTCAGGTTTCTTAAAAATAAAGCCTTCTTTTACATAAGAAACAATGGCAATAATGAGATAATATCTATTGTAAAATAAATTTGGATCAAAATACCTTTTAACAAAATTAACAGGCATATACTTATACATACGACGTACAATCAAATAGAAAATGATGAGTATCCTCCTCAACCATCTTCAAATCTTTATGTTAACCTTATTAGTATAATACAAATACAAAGTGATATTCATATTCGATTTCATCATTTTACCAAAGTTTACACATTCTATTTTCTCTCGGCAGTGACTCGTATCTCTCAGTTTCGATATGACTAGATAATCTTAACTTTGTTATCTCCCTTTAAACCTTCCTTTGTATGTTTATCATATAATCTTTGTTTAAAAATTTATTTATCCAATATTTTATTCATTTAAATTTACAAAATTTATATAATGAATATAGGATACGATAACAAGCTTTATCAGCTTATATAAAATCGCTTCCTATTTGTTTAAAAATGACAATATATGAGTTACCCCCGCCCCGGTTCCACATTTCTCTCTCATATAAATACCAAACCAATACTACTCGGCCAAATTAAAAACTTGACACTCGGGATTTTTGGGACTAGATTTTTAATATATGGTTTCAGGCAACTATTTTAGTGTTATGTTGTGCACAGACGACCTTGACATCAACAGAAAGCAAGAATACGTCTCGCCGAAAGTCCTTGACATTGATAACGTTCGTGATGTCACAGTGCCCCCAAAAATGAAATTCACAGACTTGGAGAACAATCGGAATAAAGTGTTTAGTACGGTTGTGGCCTCCTCTAGCGTCTCGTACTGCCACACGATGTCTTCTCATGGATCTCAGAACATTAGTAAACACTACCCGAGGGAGATGTCGCCACTGCTCAGCAAGAGCATGTTAAAGGTCCTGTAACGTCAGTGATGGATTCACATGCTGACGAACACGTCGACCCAGTTCGTCCCATATGTGTTCAATAGGACTAAGGTCGGGGCTAAGCGACGGCTAATCCAGGACTTGGACACCGGCATTTCTTTAAAAATTCTGGGTAGTCCAGGCCCATGCCTCTGCATAAACGGAAGAAGAACAGGTTGCAAAATCTGATCCCTGTATTGGACAGCATTTAAGTTCCCTTGGACAACAACAAGAGGAGAACGTCCATGTGCATAAAAAGAACCCCAAACCATGACGCTGCCGCCACCAAATCGGTCAACTTCTCTGACGCATACTTGAGCGTAACGTTCACCTCGTCTGCGGTACACTCGGACCCTGCCATCGGCAAATCTCAAAGTGAATCGAGATTCGTCACTAAAGACAACCGGATTCCACTGTCTAGTAAATCTTATATGTCCTGTGGCCCACACAAGTCGGTTACGGCGATGAAGAGGTGTCAATATTGGTCCATTATAGGGCCTCCGAGCTCGAAGACCAGCAGCCTGCAAGCGATTTCGAACAGTTTGTGCAGTTACCCTTCCACCAAACATCTCTCTACTTGTGGCAGTTGCAGTGACAAATCTGTTTCTAAGATGATGTAATCGTATTGCTTGATATTCACACGTGGCGCTCCCGCTCTTAGGCGGTCGGCAATAGTTCCAGTTTGAAGCACTCACATTCTAAGATTAATTATTGTCTGTCGTGAACAATTAAAGGCTCTTGCAACAGTGACCGCAGACTGACCAGCATAGAGCCTACCTATAACAGGTAGACGTTCTACGTTTGAAAGGCGCCGCATTATCTTTGTTGAATTTGGAGGGGAAATATACTATTAAAAAAAAGTAGGGGATATTTGATTTTTGGGGCATAATACTAAAATATGCAAATGACTACGAAAAATGTCACTATAGAACCTAACAGAAGAAACATTTCCAGTTACATGTGACGCCCAAACGCACCAATAGCTACCGCATGGAATGCAGGTGATGCTTGGGATCATCATGGGGGTCCAACCCAAGATTTGCACGACTCTTACTTTGAATGTTACTTGCGCACTAAACTCATTAAAACCTTTAAAAAGTTTTATGGACCTCATATTGACTTGATTGGTAAATATAACATGTCTCTCTCGGCTATTATTCAATATATATTTTATTGACTCGTAAAATATTATCTTCCTAATTATGTCTGTCTATTACATCGTTAACACTGTTCATCACGTGAATTATGTATACCGATAGTCCATTGGACAATCATGCTATTTCATTGAGATTTCGTCTAATATACTGTTCAAAAAAAGTAGGGGATATTTGATTTTGGGGGCATAATACTAAAATATGCAAATGACTACGAAAAAAGTCACTATAGAACCTAACAGAAGAAACATTTCCAGTTACATGTGACGCCCAAACGCACCAATAGCTACCGCATGGAATGCAGGTGATGCTTGGGATCATCATGGGGGTCCAACCCAAGATTTGCACGACTCTGACTTTGAATGTTACAGTCATTGTGGCATTGAATTCCAGGGTGGAAACATCAGTTTAATTGTTTTAGTGACCAGAAAACAAATTTTGATATGCGTCGGCTTACCCAAAATGAAAGGTTACGTGCCCTTGGCATGCTACAGATCGGCACAACACAGGCGGTTGTGGCGCGGACGATGAATGTTTCTCAGTCTGTCATAAGCAGGCTATGGTCCAGATACCGTGATACACAATCTGTACAGGACAGACCACGCTCAGGTCGACCAAGGGCGACAACTCAAGCCCAGAATCGATTTATCCGTACCTTGGCCTTGAGAAATCGTGTCATCACAGCAAATCAGATCAGCGCTCGTCTTCAAACAGACACTGGTGTGAGAGTGAGTGGCCAGACGATTCGGAATCGACTGCATAGGGTTCACCTTTGCGCCCGCCGTCCTCGCGTGATCCCTTGTTTGAGAGATCATCACATTCAGGCAAGACGTCGTTGGTGTAGGGATCGTCAACACTGGGATAATCGACGCTGGAGCAATGTGATGTTTTCAGATGAGTCAAGGTTCACTGTTGATTTTTTGGACAGACGTAGGAGTGTGTGGCGTCGTCGAAACGAGCGCTTCCAAGACATTTAAACGTTAAAACGTCATCAGACATGATCGATTTGGGGGTGGTTCTGTTATGGTGTGGGGAGGCATCACTGTTGCTGGAAGAACGGCTTTACATGTTGTTGCAGGGCGTGTTACAGGCCAGTACCACCGGGACAACATCTTGGCAGTCCATGTTGTGCCGTTCGCACGACGTCATGGCCGCCGTTTCATCTTCCAGGATAACAACGCAAGATGTCACGGGGCCAGGATCGTTACAGGTTACCTCCAACAACAGAACATCACCACATTACCTTGGCCAGCACTGAGTCCCGACCTCTCCCCCATCGAGCATGTCTGGGACATGCTTGGACAGAGGTTACGTCAACGTCAACAACGTCCTGCCAATGTCCAAGATTTTGCTGCTGCGTTGCAACAGGAATGGGACAATCTGGACCAAAATAACCTTAGACGTCTTATTAGGAGTATGCCACGTCGGATCAATGCTTGTTTGGCAAACAGAGGAGGATTTACCCGTTACTGACTTTGTTGTGATGCTGTGGTAACTTTGCTGTTTGACCCCCGGTATCATTTTACCCTTATAATGGTCAGTCTGTGCCTTACTTAGTCTAATGATCATTTGGAATAAATCGATGAATGTGAACTTCATTTCATTTTGTCATTTGTTTCTTCGTCAGTTTCATTAGGTGACTTTAATAACACTTAAAAATCAAATATCCCCTACTTTTTTTGAATAGTATATATCAGCAAGTGGTAGGTATCCCCATGGGTACCAACTGTGCACCTTTGCTTGCTGATTTATTTCTCTATTCGTGCGAAGCCGATTACATACAGGCACTCGTAAAAACTAATAAACGATTAGTCAGACATTTTAATTTCACTTATCGATATATCGATAATGTTCTATCACTGAACAATCCAAAATTTAGTGATTACATAGAATTCATGTATCCTGATGAGCTCGAAATTAAAAACACTACTGACGGTGACAATCACGCTTCCTACTTGGATCTGCGTCTCGATTTTGACAATTGCCATAAACTTAGTGTTAAATTGTACGATAAACGTGATGACTTTGACTTTCCGATCGTTAACTTTCCATTTATTAGTAGTAACATTCCAATATCACCAGCTTATGGAGTGTTTGTGTCTCAGCTAATACGTTACACGAGAGCTTGTTCCTTTTATTCTGATTTTTTAAATAGATCGAGGCATTTGTCATCTAGGCTTCAACTACAGGGATACTTGCGCACTCAACTCATTAAAACCTTTAAAAAGTTTTATGGACCTCATATTGACTTGATTGGTAAATATAACATGTCTCTCTCGGCTATTATTCAATATATATTTTATTGACTCGTAAAATATTATCTTCCTAATTATGTCTGTCTATTACATCGTTAACACTGTTCATCACGTGAATTATGTATACCGATAGTCCATTGGACAATCATGCTATTTCATTGAGATTTCGTCTAATATACTGTTCAAAAAAAGTAGGGGATATTTGATTTTGGGGGCATAATACTAAAATATGCAAATGACTACGAAAAAAGTCACTATAGAACCTAACAGAAGAAACATTTCCAGTTACATGTGACGCCCAAACGCACCAATAGCTACCGCATGGAATGCAGGTGATGCTTGGGATCATCATGGGGGTCCAACCCAAGATTTGCACGACTCTGACTTTGAATGTTACAGTCATTGTGGCATTGAATTCCAGGGTGGAAACATCAGTTTAATTGTTTTAGTGACCAGAAAACAAATTTTGATATGCGTCGGCTTACCCAAAATGAAAGGTTACGTGCCCTTGGCATGCTACATATCGGCACAACACAGGCGGTTGTGGCGCGGACGATGAATGTTTCTCAGTCTGTCATAAGCAGGCTATGGTCCAGATACCGTGATACACAATCTGTACAGGACAGACCACGCTCAGGTCGACCAAGGGCGACAACTCAAGCCCAGGATCGATTTATCCGTACCTTGGCCTTGAGAAATCGTGTCATCACAGCAAATCAGCTCAGCGCTCGTCTTCAAACAGACACTGGTGTGAGAGTGAGTGGCCAGACGATTCGGAATCGACTGCATAGGGGTCACCTTCGCGCCCGACGTCCTCGCGTGATCCCTTGTTTGAGAGATCATCACATTCAGGCAAGACGTAGTTAGTGTAGGGATCGTCAACACTGGGATAATCGACGCTGGAGCAATGTGACGTTTTCAGATGAGTCAAGGTTCACTGTTGATTTTTTGGACAGACGTAGGAGGGTGTGGCGTCGTCGAAACGAGCGCTTCCAAGACGTTAACGTCATCAGACATGATCGATTTGGGGGTGGTTCTGTTATGGTGTGGGGAGGTATCACTGTTGCTGGAAGAACGGCTTTACATATTGTTGCAGGGCGTGTTACAGGCCAGTACTACCGGGACAACATCTTGGCAGTCCATGTTGTGCCGTTCGCACGACGTCATGGCCGCCGTTTCATCTTCCAGGATGACAACGCAAGATGTCACAGGGCCAGGATCGTTACAGGTTACCTCCAACTACAGAACATCACCACATTACCTTGGCCAGCACTGAGTCCCGACCTCTCCCCCATCGAGCATGTCTGGGACATGTTTGGACAGAGGTTACGTCAACGTCAACAACGTCCTGCCAATGTCCAAGAACTTGCTGCTGCGTTGCAACAGGAATGGGACAATCTGGACCAAAATGACCTTAGACGTCTCATTAGGAGTATGCCACGTCGGATCAATGCTTGTTTGGCAAACAGAGGAGGATTTACCCGTTACTGACTTTGTTGTGATGCTGTGGTAACTTTGCTGTTTGACCCCGGGTATCATTTTACCCTTATAATGGTCAACCGGTGCCTTACTTAGTCTAACGATCATTTGGAATAAATCGATGAATGTGAACTTCATTTCATTTTGTCATTTGTTTCTTCGTCAGTTTCATTAGGTGACTTTAATAACACCTAAAAATCAAATATCCCCTACTTTTTTTGAATAGTTTTGATGCAGCGATGGCGGGTGTGGCGCCAGGCAGGGTAAGCTTACTCTTCCGGACACCTGTTACCACTGTTTGTCGTGTATTTTGTACACGGTGACCAGTCCATCTGCTGATTACACTCTTTTGCCTCGACCGTTTTTATTGGACTTCGAATTTTGACCAATGGTTTGGATTGTTCGTACTTGGTTTTATTTTATTTACAAAGATGAAAATAACATTTTTAATTTGTTTTTCCAGTTCAAGTTACGTGTGCGTGTTCAGTTTAAAAGCAAACTTGCATCGATTGACCTCACTAGTTTGTGTTTGCACGTGTTTTTCAGGTTTTTCATCTTTATATGCTCAAAAGTCACGTGATCCACGTGACTTTACAATTTTATGAAATTAAAGGCTTCTTACTACTTACTATCGTTAGAAACACTTTAAAATTTATTTGACTTACCAGAAAAAAAAATTGTTGAAATTCATCAGTGTCAAGTTTTTAATTTGGCTGAGTATATATGAAAATGATTTCGATATACGTGCGATCACTGAGACTTGGCTTAGTTCTGATGGTGATTCTACAACGATTTCCGCCCTTTAACCGAGCGGCTATTATATACAACATGTTTCAAGATCCTCGTCTGGAGCAGGTGTTGCCCTTGTATTTAAATCGTCATTAGATGTTAGCCTTAAACATAATGTCTGTTTCCAGTCGTTCGAATATATCGATTGTATTTTTAGTACTCAGACTAAGAAAATCAGAGTTATTGTTCTATATCGAGCACCAAACGAGAAATAGTTTCCATGTTTTCTTGATGAGTTCGCGTCTTTATTAAATAATCTTGCCCCATCCGGTCCCGAATTATTAATTGTTGGCGACTTTAACTGTCACGTTGACGACCCTCTCATTACAAGAGAGAATGAATTCTCGCCTACAAATATCAACGTCTCTTAAGCTGATATTAGACCATTAATGCGTAACCCTTGATCTCGAAATCAGAATACCTTTGCCCATTCGTAGGAACATATGCTTTAGAAGATTCAAAACACTTTAGACAAAGATACACTGAAACAGGAAATAATGAATTCAGGATTATCAAAAATAGGTGAAATAAATGGAATTAATGAAAAAGCTATCCATTATAACACTGTTCATCAAAACATTATATAGATACTGTTCTCCCATTTCAAACCAAATCAGTTACGGTTCGTGCTGAACTGAATGGTATAATGAGGAAGTCCATCTCTCAAAAATCGAACGAAACAAGGCAGAGCGGGCATGGCGAAAATCTGGTCTACATGTTCATCGAGAAATATTCAAAAAAGCAAAACTCGTAGTGGTTAGAAAAATTGAATCAGCAAAAAGATACTTCTATTCAGATAAAATAGAATCCAGTGAAAATAAGCAGAAAGAACTGTATAAAGTTGTTAACGCGCTACTCGATCACAATGATGGTGTCATAAAACTTCCAAATGATGATGTAACTGATTCACCTAATAGATCTTTTAAGTTCTTTTCTTCTAAAATTACAAAAATCAGAAATGATTTGAACAAGTCAGCTTCATCTGACAGCACTACAACAGAAGTCGACAAGTCTAACGTAAACTGCAGTCTAGAAGCTTTTTCACCTGTTGCAGTTCATGAAATTAAAAAGTTAATCTGTTCGTCAAATTCAAAGTCTTGCATCCTTGATCCGTTACCTACCTGGCTTCTAAAAGAATGCCTCGACTATATACTTCCTTCAGTAACTCACTTGATCAACTGTTCAATCGAAAGTGCTATTTTTTCCAGATGTTTTCAAAACCGCAATCGTTGTTCCCTTAATTTAAAAGCCAACTCTTGACCCGAACCATTACAAGAACTACCGACCAGTTTCCAATCTCAGCTTTATCTCTAAAATCCTTGAGAAGTGCATAGCTAATCAATTAAAAACTTACATTTCTGACTATAGCCTTCTTGAAGTATTTTAAAGTGCATATCGCAAGCATCACAGCACAGAGACTGCTCTTGTTTGAGTTCAAAATGACATTCTAAATTCACTAGACAATCATAATTGTGTTCTCCTCATATTGTTAGACCTGTCGGCCGCCTTTGCTACCGTTGACCATAGCATCCCAATCTCTCATTTAATATCTGATTTCGTTATATCTGATAGAAAACAATCTATTGTTGTCAGTGGCAAATCATCTGAAGATGTTGGCCATTTATACGGTGTGCCACAGGGTTCTGTTTTGGGCAAAATTCTATTCAGCTTGTATACCTTGCCCTTGGGTAAAAGATACGCAGTTGTATATTTCGTTCAAACCAATTGTTAAAGATGGCTTTGTTTTAAAGATGGCTTTGTTTCAGATAACATTGATATTTCTATAGCCGATGTTTCTGTGGAGCAGTAAACACTGCCAGAAACATTGGTGTAAAGTTTGATAGTCACCTAAACTTAGAGTCTCGTGTAAATAATGTATGTAAATTATGTTATTACCACCTACGTAATATTAGTAAAATTCGCAGTAACCTCTCCACTGATGCAATACAAACACTTATAAGTACCTTAATTACCTCCAGACTGGACAGTTGTAATTCCTTACTGATTGGTCTTCTGTGTCGCATTGTTGATAAACTCCAAAAGTGCAGAATTCTGCCGCAAGATGGGTCACTAGCACGAAATATAATGAGCACATAACCCCAGTTTTATTTCAACTGCACCGGTTGCCTGTTGATTTTAGAATTAAATATAAAATACTTTTATTAACTTTTAAATGTTTTAATGGTATTGCGCCCTTTTATTTGCCCTGTCTCTTGAATATTTATAAACCTTCTCGAACGTTACGGTCATCCAGAGACAACTTTTTATTAACGGAAAATAGAGCCAACCTTTCCAGTTATGGAGAACGATCGTTTTCATTTCAAGCCCCAAAGCAGTGGAATCTATTGCCTTATAGTATACGCAGTTTGTACCTCTTTAACAACTTTTAAATCTAAACTTAAAACTGTTTTATTCTGAGAGGCTTTTAATTGTTGAATTAATTTTAAATATTCACCATATGTATTTTATAGATATTTATTTTTGTACTGATTTTATAGATATTTAGTTTTTTCTACTGTTTCTATAATTATTATTTTTTTAATGATTTTATATATCCTATACATGTATCTATTGTAAAGGGCATATGAACACGTATGTGGAAGTTAGCGCTATATAAGTGTTGTATAATAATAATAATAATAAAAACCGAGCTAATGCCTTAAGCTTTAGCTTAATTAATTAATTGTTAGTGTACAACAATTATATGTTTGTTGCACACTATGACACATGTTTTATCGACGTTTGGTCTCGGAGAAAAATGGTGTACAGATGGGTCGACCTTTCCAAAAACAGTGCAACACCTGGCTCGACCGAAAAAAAGGAAAATAAAGAATAGAGAATCGTCAGCATAATGTAACCACTAGAAGACCTCTAGACTCTTTACCTAAACTGCCGTTCCATTGCTGTCGAACATTGTCAGACAAGATGTGCTTAGAATCAGTCTTCACAACATTTATATCCATGTATAAAGAATTTGCCAGGTACTGTCATCGCGAAGACCATCCGGTTACAAACGGGAAGAGCTTTCGGCAGCCATTTGATAGTATGAACTTTTCTATCTTTACTTCGAAGAAAGATCAGTTTGCGCATAGTTCATGACCCGGTCGCTAAATTTTGTCGTGACCAAAATTTTTAACATTTCAAAATTCTCGTCCCGGCATGGCATGGAGTCACGACGGGTTTACGCGCACTTCATGCCAGTTTACGACTAGTTTGCGCACTGACACGTCTCGTGTGCCAAGGAATCGTGCAAGTGTCTCTATATCCAATCGATATTCATAGCCCATGCTTGAGAGTCATATAAAAGTATATGTTTTATTATACTGCCAAGCACTTTAAAGTTACATTATGGGAGATTTTTATAAGGAGTTAGCATATCTTGTTACAACAGTTCAAAAATAGATGATGAAACAAGAATATATTGAAAATTTCAGTCAAATTACTTTATTCTGAACAAAGTTATTACCACTATAATTTTTACTAGAAATGGCATCGATACCCTTTTTTGATTATGGCCGATCGTTGATTGACAGGCCTTAACTCCACCCACATAGTCTCGATTATCAAGTAATGTTTACAATGACTGTGGTACCGGTAACGTATTCGGTTTGAGACGGGACTGCAATTCAATTCGTATTACATTTATTATTTACTACAAATTAGAATTAAGACTTTTGATATATAGATAACAAGAGAAAGTCTGCGACAGGATTTTAAAGTTTTAAAGGAATGGACCAAATCAACGAGGCAGTATTGTAAATAAATTATAATAAATAGCCGACTTCTTGCGTTGCCTGCGTGTACTCTTTTGTAGCCTACTCCAGACAGGCCTAGGTGACTCCCAAAGCAGGCGAATAGAAAACAGTGATCCGATGGGGTTACAATTCAACTGGGGTGATGTTAGCTGCGATGTTTATCAATTTCCATAATTTTACTGAAACGCAAGTGACAGCTGCGCGTATAATAACGACAATGTGTATTATAGGGAAGACAGCGTGATGAGCTGCTAATTTCCGGAAATATTATGACGTTAACGTCACGAAGAATCTCCGCCCACGACGCCATTGTGATGAAATCAATCAACGAAATCCTGTTTTAATCCGAGCCCAATCCAAGCCATCCGTGGGTATACAGACTTAATTTTTGGCTTGTTGTTTAAATAAAGATCTAACTTATAATTTCTATGACATCTGAGGCCCAAAGGAAGACCGACAAATGTCAGTTTTTGCTCTCCAATAATGACAGGCGCGGATCCAGGATTTTTTGCAGGGGGGGGGGGGGGTCTAGGTTTGATAAAAGGCACTAAACCAACTAAATTAGATTCAATTTGGTGCATTCTGACGTATTTCCGGAAGGTAAATTCCAAAATTACAGTTTTAAAAGTCGCCAATAAAATCGCATAAAAAATTTTCAAGTCTGAGCAGGGGGGGGGGGGTCCGGTGTATAAATTTAAAGTCAATTGGGTATTAACTTTAGTCGGACGGACAGGGGCGACGACAATATACAACCACATTCCAATGCGGGCGTATAAAAATAGGACGCTAAATCCTGATTAATTTTATTAATAATCCACCCCTTTTGTAAATTTATTAATTCAACAACAATAATTTCATCAATGATTTTAATAACATATCATTTAGTTAAACAATATTCTAGGAACACAACCATAAATTACAAATTATCGGCGATTCATTCACTTTGTTGATTAATACAGTAACATTTTAAAATATGTTCAGACGAACAGCCACCGCGTCTGGATTATGTGTGTTAGGGCATTGGTTGTTATTGTGAAAATTCATGGATAACTTGATATCTTTTATTGTTACGAAAAATATCATAATTGTTTATAGTTGTGAACAATATATCCCATGTTTGAACTGAAACTCGACGTGATGGTTTCTCGAATATTAAAACAACACAGGCGGTAATAATAGAAGTCGGCAATTTTATTTTTTTTATTTTTATTATTATGTACAAGGCAGATTTGATTTTTGTTCCCTACAAACTTAACCAAACGAACCTTGAAATAATGTATATTGCAATAAACTTTTTGACAGACGAATAGCTATTGGAGTACAGATCTTCCGTTTAGAAAATTTGCCCTGTATTAATTCTCGTTCAGGAGTAAATATCCGGTGTAATAAACCGTAACTATATCAAGTGGGCCCATTAAGAGTTAGTATTTTGGCTCTGGTCAAAAATATTATTACACTTAGGTTTTATGTTTTGATGCTGAGCGAAATGGACAAATATTTATCATGAACACGACTTGATCGTCTGAATATTATCATGCTGTTCTTCTAAGTCCGCTTTAATATCATGTACAAATCTGGAAATAAAAAAAACTCTTTTACTTTTATGAACATTCTCACTGGATGACAGGAAAATAAATGTTTTGTCACGTTCCCATAATAGTATTGTCTATCGTGGAAACCCGTCTGACCAACAGGGGTTGGATGGCCAAATGGTTTAATGCGTGCGCGTTAGGTCATAGAGCCTGTCACCGAATCAAGTACTAAGCTCGATGCGAAATATTAATCCGTTCTTGATAGAAACCACGATGTGTTTGCAATATACAGCACCACATAGTTCCCTGCTAACTTCGCATGAAGACGACGTCATTGAATTTTATTTGGACAACCTAACGAATGAAATCTTGTTTAAACTAAACAAACACAATTTAAAATAAACAATAATATTGTGTGACCTATCCATCGTAAGGAAACAACAAACGAGGCATAAGACAACAGTAGGTAAATTGTCCATGCAATCCACATGGTATCTCTTATAATTATGTCTTTTGTCGGAAAAGAAAGCATTTACCAGACAATAACAATAGGTTGCCAGACAATGACGCATACGCCCACAGCAGCTTAGTCATTTGGACAGCCAACAAGAGTTGTCGCATTATTTTTTCTTTTGACGGTAATGAAATATTTATAATACACAAAAATCTTATTAAATGAAACAAATCATTCAGTAATTATCAGAAAATCATTAGAATTTGTCTGACTTCTAGTTCTACCCCATGTCAACGTTTAGTATACAAAACATTTTGTTCAAGTTACATCTTCGCCTGAAGACCTTGTATGAATGGAATGATCACTTTGACTTAAAGAGCATCTATAAGATATTTCAAAGTGACCAAGGGCCATAACCCTGGCAGTAATTATCGGAAATTGTTGAAAATCAACAGCCGTCTTCGTCTCATCACCTCTGGTCTAGATCACTGTAACTCTTTACTGATTGACACTCCTTTACACATCACTAACAAATTAAAAAAAGTTCAAACTCCATTGGTTACCGATTATTTTTAGAATTGAATTTAAAAGCGATAACACTGTCAGTAATAATTGGAAATCGTTGAAAATCATCAGGCTTCTTCATCTCATGACCTTAAAGACTGTGTAAAGATAAATTACTAGGCAACAAAACATACGCTAAATCGCCCGGGTTGTCGCATATTTATTCTTTTGTAGGTAACTGGGGGAATTTACTAGACAGTTTAAATCCTTTGTCGTTTGCTGTTCACTAGGTTCTACCATCTAATAAAAGTGCCTTAACTCTGGCCTTTGAAATTTGCCAGGCTTTTTCGTATTATTAATTTCAATAATGCTTATAAATTCCATACAGATCGGATGATGGATGATAACTTTTATCATTCGACCGTTCCCAAGGTTCACAAAATAAAACAAGCACCATAACTGCAGACGTAATAAATGGAAATTGTTGAATAGGATTCTTCATATATCAATTTTAAAACAATCGCATGATAACTTTTGGCGTAAGAGCGTTCACAACCAACTGTGACGGACGGAAGGACGGGGTGACGGTTATATACGTCCACATTTCCATATGGACGTATAAAGACAATTTTGGACGCCGAACAAACGGTCGGGCTGACGAGCGTATAAAGAGGGTGGGGATGGTTTGAAGTGCGCGTCATAGATCATGAGGTCATGTGCGGGACACGAAGTAGGTTCCCCTGTCTAACCTCGTAGAATTTCTCCAGTTACTGTGGTTTCTTCCCATACTTAAAGACTCTTTTGCTCATTATATACATATATACATGATATAGTTTGTGTCGAATAGAAGTTTAATCCTCCCACTCGAATTACGAATAATTATTTCTCTAACAATCATTAACACACTGACAATGAAGTTACCAGTTCGCCAAGGCCTTAATTCAAAATCTGGATCGTTAAAATAATAAGAAGTTACATTACATAATGTTAAATGTAGGCCTTATTTAACAATAATTTAGAAAATAGGGAAGCACAGTCATAATGTGTAAGCTTATACGTTATTTTAAAGACTTAAAAGTTTAATCTCTAAAAGGAATATCAGTCCAAAATGGAGTTATCATGAATTGGAAACATTCGGTAGCTACATTTTGTATGAAAATTTTGTTTGAAGTTCTACTGAAAGTTATTATGGTTTATAAAAATGTTAAACTTTGATTATTAAAGTCATGGCGTCCTTTCGTTTACGTTCAGTTCCGGGTTGGAGGTGGAAGTAGAGGGTGGGGGTGTAAAGGCATACTTACGACCGCACATTCTTTGGCTGTAGTTATTCAGGCAACCTTGCATTAAACAAGCCGATACCGGGTTAAACACACGGTATGCAAATGTGTGATCCGTGGGAAAATGATTTTAAGCCGAAAATAATTCTTGCTTAAATAATACTTGACACGCTGTATTAAATTTAGTCCACTACAAAGGGATATTTAGTGTATTTATTACCTTAAACCCTACAGACAAACTGCTGAAAGAATCTGTATCGACCAAAGTCAATTTTTGTTCTGGTGTAAGAGGTTGCTCTCTGGAGTGTTCCACGAACCCGAGGCACAGGAAACCCATGACGAGGACAGATGCAGTTTATCTAGATTAAATAAACAAAATATTCATTAAATTCCAAACATATTCAATCAATACATCAACTGTATTAAAACTGTTTGTTAATGACTAATGTTGACTTTTACACAGTCGAGTTTATTGTCAGGAATTTGAAACATTGGGATTTTGAAATTGTCCGATTTGCTGGTCGACTGGCGAATTGCTGAATTTGTAGTCGCTGGGATTTTGTGTTGGCAACTGTAAACAGTGTCATCACTTCTATCCAGGTAAAATCCAAACTTTTCATCAAAAAAAAAAAAAAAAAAAAAATAGACAGAGCAAACTCGGGGGGGGGGGGATCACTAAACTTGGGCAATATCAACGGTCCAAGCGAACCAAGGTTACAGAGGGCCCGGCTAGGAACAACGTATAGTTGTTCTGGTGGGGCAAAAACGAGGTCCCGTGTACACAAAAAGCACGCATCTAAAATATCCCTTGACAGCCAATTTCGATATAACAGTAGGCCGTTTGATATAACAGTAGGCCGTATAGCGCCTCTGTCCGGGAAAAATTTTCCCCATAGCATACCCGTCTTCATTAGTTCAGTCGGAGCAGAACAATGAGACGCTAAAAACACAAAACATAAAAAAAAGTTAATCAGATCAGGGAAAAGAGTTTGAACATTAAGCATGAATAAACAGACATGGCATATACCAAGACGCTAACATATAATGTATATGCATAACCCAGAAGGGTTTATTCACCCTGAAATAATTTCTGAATTCGAAGTCTGGTGAATCTTCCTCCATTTCTTCAGCAACCTGTGGTATAGGTTCATGTAAATTACATTTAGGATAGGTTGTGATCGGTCGACACAAATATTGTCTAAAAATAACAAAAAAAAAGTAGTCTAAATTGTACAGGACATCTTTGACTTGGGTAAAGATAGGTTACCAGGCAACAAAACATTGACCTACAGCAAGTAATTCCGCCGGGCAGTCGACAAGGATTGTCGCATATTTATTCTTTTGTAGGTAATAAGGTTCATTTAATAGACAATTTCATACAGCTGATATTATAATTTTGGTCGTTTGAGGGTTCACAAGGTTCTAAAAACTAAAACAAGGCCCTTAATTCTTGAAGTGATCTACAGAAACTGTTGAAACTTTCGTTTTACTAATTCAAACAATGCATATAAATTTCATATAGATCGGATGATAACTTTTGTCGTTCAAACATTCACAGGGTAGAACAAGGGCCATAACGCTAGAAGTAATCAACGGAAATTTGCTGAAATTCAAAGGCTTCTTCGTTTTACTAATTCAAACGATGCATTAACAGAAATTCCTGAAATTCAATAGGCTTCTTTATTTCACAAATTTAAATGATGCATATACATTTCATACAGATCGGATGATAACTGTTGTTATTAGAGTGTTCACAAGATACAACATAGTGAAACAAGGGACATAACTCTTGATGTAATTAACAAAGAGATTGCTGCAATTCAATAGGATTCTTCATTTTACTGATTTAAACAATACATATAAATTTCAAACAGATCGGAAAATAGCTATGCCATTAGTGCATACACAAAGTGCAACAAAGTGAAATAAGGGCCATAACTCAAGGCTTTATTAACAGAAATTGCTTAAATTCAATGGGCTTCTTCGTTTCACTAAATCAAATGAGGCATATAAATTTCATACAGATCGGATGCAAACTGATTAGAGCGTGCACAAGACTCAATAAAGTGCAACAAGGGCCATAACTGTAATTAACTGAAATTGCTGAAATTCTCCGGGCTTTTTTGATTCACTAATTTAAATGATGCATAAATTGCATACAGATCGGATTATAACAGTTGTCATTAGAGCGTTCACAAGATTCCACAAAGTGAAACCAGAGCCATAACTCTAGATGTAATTAACGGAAATTGCTGAAATTCAAGAGGCTTCTTCGTTATACTAATCTAAATGATACATGTAAATTTCATACAGATTGGATGACAACTTTGGTCGTTAGAGCGTTCGCAGGGTGTGACAGAAGAAATTAACGGAAGTTATTGAAATTAAATAGGAATTTTTATCTCACTATAATGTGAACGACATATATCAAATTCAAAGCAACCAGACGATAAATGTAGTCTGTTCACAAGAAATTGTGGGCAATGGACGGACGGACCGACAGACGGACGGATGGACGGGAGGGTCGACAGAAGGACGGACGGACGGACGCGACAGCAATATACGACCACATTTGATTTATCAATTAGAAACTGTCTATTGGACAATAACACTCCTTTGTTTTAGTAATTTTTGTTAAATCCTAAAATAGCATCTTACAATGTCGATAAACACTTCCTGTTTCGCATTTAGAGGGGTGTTATTGTCCAATAGATCATTAGGACCCAAGACGCGACAGGACAGGTCACTTCAATTAAGAGTTAAGGGCCACAACGCTTCGAGAAATCGTGGTATATGAAATCACGCAAACATTAATATGATTCCCAAATAAGCTACTGAAGTTCATTATCCGTATACAATTTCATATTGAATTTTATTGGTTAGCATGACACCCGTTTTTCCTATAGACCTGTTCCCTACGAACGACAAAAGCCCTACTCCCCTCCCTCAGTAGCGTAGACAACTGAACTTCGCGGATAATGAGTTTGAGAAACAACTAAAGTTCCTTACTTATGAATGGGGCTAGAATGTATCATGTGTGCTTCATCTACAGGACAGACTTCACGGGAATCCCGGGAACATCGACAATTGAAGATGATTCTCCTCATAGTGCTGATGACGCCATTACGTATCTGCTGGTAGTCAAATACATCAGCGCAAACAGCTCTTGGTGGACAAATACTTCCAGTTCCTGGTCGCTGAATGGTAATAAAAAAAATGTATAAATAAACTAACAACTTCCACGTGAAGAAATAGGTGATATCTATATCGAACCTGGGAACAAAATGCAGGAAGAGATGGTATGAATATCAACGGGCCTGGTGGACTAGTCGCCAGTCATCTGAACAGCGCGTGGGGCCTCTGGCTGAAAATATCACTGAGCCCTTGCATCAACAGTGAAATGGGGGTCGTGTTCTTAAATTTGTATGGCAGATAGATAGATTTATTTGCCATAGACATATACAACATAATAAATGAAATCATAAATTGATTATTTTAGAACTGATTCCACACATTTGGGCCTAAATGAATCTAAAATCATTATATATTTGGCGTGGTAGCTAATTTTACTTACATAGACAATAACAGGCTCTATGTCAGTTATACCTTCTTCACAGTATCCCAGTTTAGCGAGAGAAAGCAGCACGAGACTTGTTGTTGCTATTAGGTACCACATCCCTTGCTCTTAGTTAAACTGAAATAAAAAAATACATATGTCCATAAAAGCTTATAAAATAACACAATTTTATCACGAGTGCCTTGCAAACAACATAAACGGAGAAGATCGCCGAGCAAAAGTCCAGCTGAGAAAGTTTTAAAAAATCCATTGTGAAAAAAATGTCCTCTGTGGAGACATTTTGTATTAACGTAACTAATGACATAACTCTGAAATATGAGGTCAAAAAATTTTGAATTTCGACCTTGTTCTTCACCAAATGAACAATCCTTGATAATTATAAATAAAATATACCACAAACATGGCAAACGGCATCACAGTTTCTGTATTGTTAATGTTATGGAATATTTGTGACACCCATGTCAAATATCTGACAAAAAAACTGCCATTAATAATATTGTCCGAATTTGGTTAAATCAACAATCATTCCCAGATCATGCTTAAATCATAAACAATTGTTTGCTTCAGAGAGCACATTCAGGGAAGTTCCTTCACAAATCGGTCTACGGCGAGAAAATACCCTTAACGTTTGCAGAACGAGAAATCCAAATACTAATCAAAGTTTCTAGCAGATAATTGTTTGTGAACGTATGATTAGATTGATTATATGAGAGACTGCGTTTGAATTCTATAGCAAGCGGGTAATATATTTATTCATGAAAATCCAGCGCATTTGACGTTATATTCCATCACAGACATTGTATTTCCATCCTGGAACAATTGAGACGGGGGGCTTTGACATTCATGGCATTTTGGAAAATATAAAGATAGGTTGCCAGGCAACGAAACATACGCTCACAGCAGCCAAATCGCCCGGCGGTCGACAAGGGTTGACGTATATTTATTCTTTTATAGGTAATTGGAGGCATTTACAATACAATTTTATACAGATCAGATTATAATATTTGTCGTTTGAAGGTTCACAATGTTCTACAAACTTAAACAAGGGCCTTAACTCTGGAAGTAATTTACAAAAATTTTAAAATTAGACAGGCTTTTTCTTTTTATTAATTTAAATAATGCATATAAATTTCATACAGATTGGATGACTATTTTTGTCAGTCGAACGTAAAACAAGGGTCATAACTTTAGAAATAATTGATGGAATTTGCTCAAATTCAAGAGACCTCCGTTTCACAAATTTAAATGATGCATATATATTTCATACATATCGGATGATAACTGTCATCAATCAAGCCGTAACAAGGTTGAACGAAGTGAAACAAGAGTCATAACTCTTGAAATAATTATTGTAAATTGCTGAAATCTCTTAGGTTTTGTGGTTTCACTAATCTTAAAGATGCATTTAAATTTCATATAGATCAGTTGATAAATTTTGGCGTTAGAGTGTTCACAAGGTTCAACAAAGTGAAACAAGGGCCATAACTCTAGACGTAATTTGTTGATTTTTTGTCTAGGATAGACGAAGGGGGGTTGTATTAATATTTTCGGCCAGGTTTTGGTAAATATTCATGATTTTGAGGCGGAAGGATAACGGAGTTGTCAGGTTGGCTACGGGGATATGTACGGCAACTAGTTACATGATTTTAGTATGCTTCTTCAACTTTTGGTGGTCATCCTCATACAAATTTTAGTGCAAAGACGAGACCATCTGTTCCTCTGTCTGTAGTGAAAAGCATTCAGCCCAACAAAAATTTGGGGAAACGTTACATGTAGAGGTGGGCAAAGGGTCGAGAATTAAACTTACATTATGTAAGATTTAGATAAAGAACTAGCCATTGTTGCTATAATAGTTCAAAAGTAGATAATGTAAAATGAATAATTTGAAAATTTCATTCAAATTACTCTATTGCAAGCGTAGATATGATCCTTTGACGGTTTGACAGCCGTGTGCAATAATTTCAACCACCGTACTGGTTGATCGAAGCTATGTCTCGGTCCTCCATATTTGATTAAATCAAAGTATTGCTGAACCGTTCCAATCTATTTGATATCGGAGAAATCTGATGCCATCGAGAGTTGATAAAGGTCTGGATCAGTTAATTAATGTCTAATTAATACTTTAGAAAACATTTCAGGCCTAAAGAAAGGCCTGCAATAGGCAGATTTCGCTCTTGCATAATGCATGTTTAACATTGAAGTCAATGGGGAAATTAATGGAGGTCTGTCTCCAAAAGGAAAACAAGAGTTATGCTTCTATATAACTGACTGAAGTCATGAGTGACAACAGATACACGGGCGAATTTCTGCTCACTAACAATTTCTACGCGGACCAAAAGTTGTTACGGAAGATTTTATTCTCAATCTCAGTTTTTCTCTCTGGTTCTAAGAAAATAACCACTGATTAAAACGTGACTGTACTTTAGCCTCCCCCATTAAAACATTGATCTGAACATCAATCAAACACACGCATTATTTAAGAGAGATAGATTGGCTTTCAGTTGCAGCCATCGCGGTTCCACAATTTTGATCTGATCAATTAGTAAACTAAGCGTTAGTAAGGGTAGTCAAAGGGTTGGATTTTCACTTTGACGATGGAAGAACAGGAGACAGAGCTTTCATTTCCACGTAAATAACTCACAGCTAAGTAAGAGGTATCAAGGATACGGACCCTATATTGCATACTTATCATTAAATTAGGAACTGCAAACTTATCAAAGATCAGACAAAGTCATCCACGGGTCATTCAAAAACGTGATCTAAGTTTTTTAAGGGTTTCCGTAACTCAATGTTTAACCTTAACATGGCAGTCTATAGCAATAAGGCTTTCAATGAATTTAACGAGATTGCGACTTTGCTTTACATGTATACTGAAAAGTCTGCATTACATTACCTGAAATAAAGCTGAAATTGACTTAGTTCATAACTATTATTCTTGTTGAGTTTTGGTTTAACTTCCTTGATAGAGAACGCTTCGGCTTCGTTCGAAACTACTTATGAGAATCAAATTTATGCTTTCTGAATTTGAAGATATCAATTACATTTAGAATGTTGGTGGTTATTCAGTGAAGACGTTTGAAATTATTGTGATCTTCCTAGTTAATTAAGTTACCGATGTTCTCTGAAGTTTCCAGGAATACAATCTCTGTACTTAAAGTAGCTAAGTCTCTAACTCAATAATTATCATCCAAAGCAAAGTCTTCGACATTGAAAACACGAATTATTTATCAATTTAAATCAACATTGGTGTTGTGATCTTACCGGGAAAAGATGGGCTTCTGATATCCAATATTTAAGGCAAAATAAACACGAATCATGTACCATAATGCGTTTCAGCGCCGTTTATAACAACAGACTCGAAGAATGTGGCTAGACATATTCCACAAGTCATTGCAAATGGACGACGTCATATTCTCATCTAGAGAACACGCGCAATAAATATTATCGGCAGACTGGAATAACCAGACGCTAGAGATTGTCATTCCATTGAGACTTCTGACGTATTTCGCCAAAGATATCGGTAACTGGTTATATTAGAGTAAAAATGAAATCGATTCAATGTAAATCAGTTTGCATGCATACATATTACATTATTGTATGCTTTGCAACCCATTTGTGTCAATCTCTAGGTGCCAAAAATTAGCGATTTGGCTCCCTTATAGTAGCTATGTCTCTAACTCAGTATTATCCAAAGTCTTCGACATTGAAAACACTTTAAATCGACATTGATGTTGTGTTCTTACCCGGAAAAGATGTGCTTCTGATATCCAATATCTAAGGCAAAATAAACATTTTACCATTGGTACACGAATCATGTACCATAATGCGTTTCGATGTCATTTGTAACAAGGGACACGAAGATTGGGACAAGCTAGACATATTCCACACATCATGTCAAACGGTAACGGCATATTCTTATCCGGAGAGCATGCCTAATAAATACTGTCGGTGTAGACTGCAATAACCAAACGCTAGAGATTACCATTCGATTGAGACTTCTGGCGTATTTCGCTGAACAAAACTGATTTGAAATTAGGGTAAAAACGAAAATCAATTGAATGTAAATTAGTTTATATAAATTATAATACTTTATCATATGCGGTGCGACCTATTTGTGTCAATTTCTAGGTCTCAAATATAATTAGCGATTTAGCTCCTTCAAATTAAATTTCGGATAGGGATTCCTGCTGCAGTTCACCATTATTTGGTATTTCAGAAGTACTCATTTGCAAACCCATTAACCCCATTGCTTCCATTCTTCATCTTCTTAGCAGATTTGAAAACATTACAGTTGATTCAACACGGTTACATGTACACCATTTCTGAGTTAATGAGTTGAATATAACAAACTATTAACTGACACATTATGTATGACTATAACGTAATTGGTGACTAATGAGGGTAATTAACAAAGTTACTGTAATAATTAAATCCACCTTGCAGCAATGAAATCATTTACTTATACAATGGCAAGCTATTATTGTGGGGTATTTTTTAGATTATTAGGATTGCTGTTTTTATACGCACACATTTTGTGGACACTCTACAAGTCACAATTTTTATCCGATTTTGACGAAACTTGAATGTATCGGACAGTAACGTCGTGGCTTATGAAGTATGAAAATCACGTTTTTAGCTTGTGAAACTTGATGAAAATTGAAACGTATGTTTATAACACGAAGTGCTCGTTTCCCTTCACACATATCGGACCACAACCTCCTGGATTATCACCCCTGAGTTTCAGCTTGTGGTCCCGCTAAAGGTCACAATTTCAATCTGATTTAAGAACAACGTAGGGTATAAAACCATTACACCATAATCATGTTGAAGTTCGAATTTTATAAATTAAAAAAAAAAATCCAAAAAAAAATCGGGTAGACACTGCCCGACACAATGGCTGCTTCTTGTGCACAAATATTGTAAAAGTATGTAAAACCAAGGTTGTGGGCCCTCTAGAAGTCAAAAATTTTATTTGATTTTGCTGAAACTTAAAATGTATGTTTATATCCCGTTATTTCCTGGATTATGGCCACTGAATTTACGAAAGGTCGCGGGGTTTTATTAGCTTGTTCCCTGTCCATTTTTTGCAAATTTTGGGCGTATATTGCATTGCAGCCGCTTGTTAACTAATAACAAAAATAAATATTTTGTTAGGTTATCGGTAATATGGAATTACATAATTCCTGATTCATCAACATTCTTTTTTAGTTTTTGAGATCTGAGGTTGTTCTTTAAAACTGATATGTAACTGGTTTCAACAGTCGACAGTTTTATAAATTGAAAATGAAATGAGTTTTTTGACATCCTACTGTTCTGCTCCGATTGGGCTTTATGGGACCCACGCCGGGGTCGAACACGGGTCCTTCTGGCTAGCGTGTCAGCACCTTCCCCACTGAGTAATAAAGAATGATAGGTTGCTGGAAAACGAAACAAACACACACACACACCAACAGTAAGTAGCTTGGGCAGTCCATAACGTCTGTCGCAGTTTTATTGTTTTGTAGGTAGCTTTAGCTCATAGAGGAGCCCACAAGATTTGGTCTACGGAATCAATCTCTGACAGTCGATACAGTCAGTAGACGTAATACCCATACCACGTGATCGTTCGCTCGTTCTTAAAGCTTAACATCCACTTCCACAGGGTGATATTGCAGACAAGTATTTTAAGATATTTATTTAATAATTTGGGCGAATCTTGAAAATAGTCAAATTCTGGCTGGGGTTACTGGGCTAAAGGATGATTCATTACATTTGTGATGAAAATAAACCTGTCATTTAGTTCTCAGCTATAGTTTCATAACTGCGATAGTATTTACCTAAAATCGTACATGATACTTCCTCATGTATACTTTCAAGCTACTGCGAACGATCGGTTGACGCGTTAGACAGTGTAAGATTACATTTCAATGTGGGGTATGCAAAGTTAGTAAACTTAGGCAAAAATTTATTTCCCGCTTACTCTGCCAAAGTGAAAGATTAGCCGAGTTGAGCGGACCTATCCAGTTTGGAAATTTTAATTTAAACTTAATCATCAAAATAATGTTCCCACTTACAATAATTACAGCAATTTATTGTTTGGAATAAACCCATTTCTGGTAAGGACACGGACGAAGCTATATAAATAATACATTATTACTAGTATTTTTTTTGCGAGGAGGAAGTTTATTTTCTGTTCTATGTAATAGGTGTGATAAACATCAAATAAAAACAATTTGGTATTTTGTGACATCCTTGATTTGGTTGAAAAATATATAGTATTTAAATATATACATTACTTTGTAGGGACCTATTCTCCTAACATACTGTCAAATTGAACAAAAATATAGATAATGGAAACAAAAATACAGATAATGGAAACAAAAATGGTAATATCAACCTGGGGTCGGCTGCTCAAAACTAAGTTATTTTAACGGATCACTATGCTCACATCTCGTTTGTTAACGGCCTGTTAAATTTCTGTTGCTTGAAAGTCAATTTCACATTATCCATTAGTTAAAGTAAATCCAAGAGAAGACTGTTTGTGCATTTTTTGGCTGGATTTTAAATTTACATGTATATAATGTACATGTATAAGACAAAAAGATAATTCATTTTTTCCTTTAGAAATTTTAGTATAAATCTGTATGAAAGATTATGGGATTTGCATTACAGAATATTTGGGCTCATTATTTTCTACAAACCCCAAAATTCTGCAGAATACTATAGACTTTCATCCTATAGAAAATTGAATATCACCCCCCCCCCCCCCATCGCCCACCCCCTAGAATGTTCTGTAGAAATGCCACCGTTAAACAGACTCCATTTTAACGGATCGTTAAAATTTAACAGAGCTTTGAGAAACCGGCCCCAGAGCCATTTTTATCTACAGAGTACAAAGTATTGCAAAGGAAATATATATTATAGATATGCATAATTTACACATCATATCGAAACATTCAAATGATTTCTGAAAAAAATAAAACAGTTATGAATAACTGAAATCTTGACAAAAACGCTCCAATTGCGGACAAACAGTTTTTACGAATGTCTCGCATGCAAATTGGTAATGAATTGCATTCTTAATCCTGTTCGCCACCATAATATTCGCTCCTGTGTGAGAGTAACATTTCCAAAGCATTAAATTTTGGGTGCGATCTGTAGAATAAATTATATATCTAAAAAATATCATTCATTGTCGGTCAATGTTGCAACACTTTGAACGCTATTGTCTAAGATACACTCTTCTGGGTTATTGTTGGATCTCGTAAAATTGGATGAAATTCACTTTTTTATTTAGACCCAAATCAATAGCTCTAGTCATTTCAGCCATGTTGGTGTGTGTGTGTGTGGGGGGGGGGGGGGGGCTGAATGTTTAGCGGGCGCGCGCTGTATCATACGGCCTGCCATTGAGTCAACTGGCGTGGTTTCGAATCCTCGGTTGTACGTGGCAACCTCGTGGCTTTCCTCCCAATGCTAAAGACACCTACGCGCAAGCGAATAATTGAAATAAATTAAACCATATCTTAGTCCCGAAATGACCTAGTTTATGTCGAGTGGACGTTACATCCCATTTCTCTCTCTCTCTCTCTCTCTCTCTCTCTCTCTCTCTCTCTCTCTCTCTCTCTCTCTCTTTTGAACCATATTAAACTATTGAAAGTATTTGAAGGACAATATTGGTGTCAGTCATTGTGATAGAACTGGTTAAATGCATTCCAAATGTAACTTTAACACAGAGATCATTGCTGCGGAAAATGTGTAACAAACACTGGAATAAACGGGAAGTAACGTCAAACATCACAAACACGAGTTATCCTTCTATATAACTGACTGTACAAACGACCGAGCGATAACAGACACACGGGCGAATTTCATTTCACTGATAATTCCGTTGAAGATTGAAAGTTGTTTTATAAGACGACGAGAGGATATCTCAAAAATAGAATTGGCTGTCACGAGATAAGACAAAACGAGAAAAATAGAAATAGCCCGCGCATTCCCCTGTTCTTATTCACCCCGCTCTTATGAGGGGGGATTTGACTCAAAAGTCAGTGCTATGTTGTTAGTTCTATTACATGTCTAGTGTTGTAAATGTTTAATGTTGGGTGTAAATTAGACAAAGTCAAATGTAAAAAAATCTTACATCGTGTAACTTGACATCTAATTTTTGTCATTTAACATTTCACATTAGACATTTCACAACAAACCTAAGTCCATCTACCCAGAACTCGGACATCTTCTCATTTGACACTCGCGCTATGTATTGTAATCTTCAACATATGTCTTTTGCATCGCAACACATAACAAGTAATGGAATCAGATATGCAAATTAGTTCACACGGCACCAAATTTTAATAACGGTCAAGCGTGAAACCAATGACGTATGCACTGATGTTTAAATACTGCTGATATCCCGCATCTTACCCCAATGGCTTATACAGTGTCTTATCGTTCCTACTAGTCTGTAATATACGTCATCAAGACTATATATTATGTACGCTTATACATTGTATTGTATACATGATGTTTATATAATAAACAGTAGGCTATGTCCGTTCCATGTATCTGAAAACAGCCATATACAGAATATTTGTCTGATTAGATAAATCCACTGTGACCCTCATACTCTAATAATCAAATAGAAATTAGTTAAAAGAAAACATTGTAATTAACTGAATTCAGTAATTTTAATTTCTTAGACTGAATCTTCCAAGACATTCATTCATGTACCATTAATGAAATTCTATTTTGAAAAATGCTTATAAATACGGCAAAGAACGGAATTGAATAAATGCTGATACAGAGCTATATATCAAAAACTGATTAATACGGGAAAGTGGTTTTTCTTCTACTTTTCGGTAAAACATCTTGTCCAAACGTACAACTCGGAACTGTTAAAGTGATGCAATGAAAACAAAATTAAATACCGTAATGATTACATTTAAGTCTCCAAATGAGTCGACAAAATCGAACTGCCGACAGCCAAGAATGCTTGGCCCAAGTCCCGAGTCTATCAAATACAGTTTGAAGAAGAGTAGGCGAGACATATTATGTGATATACTATAAAAATGTGATTTAATTTATTAATCTTCCATCAAAAGCCCCCAATTTTCGTCAAGAGAGATAGAGAGAAATGTGGTTTACGTCCATTCGGACCTACGTCATTTTAGGACAAACATATGGTACAATTTAATTTCAATAATTGGCTTGTCCGTAGGATTCTTTAGAAATGGGACGAAACCAGAGGACAAGGAGAAGAACCACGACGTTAAGCTGGCAACCCCACTCCTTGTCACTCGACCCAATGACAAACCTTATGATCTAAAGTACACACGTTAGACCACTCGACAACCCAACGTCCAAAAAATATTAACAGATAAAAATAAATCCGAGTTTTCATTTTTACTCTATGCAAAAAACGAAAACCCGAGTTTTCCTGTGCCGAAAACTTTTTTTCCAAGATTTAGGTAAAATGTCGAGTCGAAATCTAGAACTCAGAACTGTTAAAACTCGTAAAATCCTTTCCGGGTTTTCGGTATGGCCGATCTGGACTGTGTAGGAAGTTGTCTGCGGGATTTAAAATAGGTGTGAGAGAGAGAGAGAGAGAGAGAGAGAGAGAGAGAGAGATGTGGTTTAACGTCCACTCAACGCAACTAAATTCTTCGTAAGAAATTCTGTGAATTCTACGAAAAATATCTTGGGTTATATGTGGAAGCCGAGACATTTTACTTTCCTTTTTTACTTTCACTTTATGCTAAAAACAAATCCTAAAATCAGCTTCTGGTTGAAGGTCTCATGTTGGGGAATTCCCTGCTTGAAAATTAACATATCACGTGATGAACTAATTTGCATATTGGCCGATTTCATTAATTGTTCTGTGTTGCGATGTAAAAGTGAAATGTTGATGGTTACAATACATAGTGCGCGTGTCATATGAGAAGATGTAAGAGTTGAAAGTTTAAAGTTCTGGGTAGATGGAGTTAGGCTTGTTGTGATATGTCTAGTGTGAAATGTTTAATGATAAAAAGTAGATGTCAATTTACACGATGTATTTGTAAGTATTACAGGATGTTTTACTCGTGACTTTGTTCATTTTACACCTAACATAAAACATTTGCAACATTGGACATGTAATAGCACTAACAACATAGCATTGACTTTTGAGTCAAATCCCCCCTCATACGCTCTTGGTAATGCACTGACTTTTTCTAATTTGTTCGTTATTTTTTATCTACTAACAGCCAATTCTTTTTGTGAATTGTCAGATATCCTCTCGCCGCCTAAGATAAAAACTTTTCACCGTTAACGGAATTATCAGTGAAATGAAATTCGATCGTGTGTCTGTTATCGCTCGTTACTTCAGTCAGTTATATAGAAGTAAATAAAATAAAACCAAGTACGAACAATCCCAACCATCAGACAAAATTCGAAGTCCTAAAAAACGTTATAGGCAAAATAGTGTAATCAGCAAATTGGGTTGTTCATCGTGTACGAAATACACAACAAACAGTGGTAACAGGTGTCCGGAAGAGTAAGCTTACCCTGCCTGGCGCGCCACACCCGCCATAGCTGCATCGAAACTACTAGGCAAAATGTCGGTAAAATAGCGTGATTGGCCAATGGACTATCGGTATGCAAAATGCACGCGATGAACATTGTTAACGGTGTAGTAGACATAATCAGAGAGATAGTAAATAGGATACGCGTCAATTAAATATATCAATAATAATACCTGAGAGCGACATTCACGTCACTTCCCGTCCATTCCAGTGTTTGTTACACATCTCCCGTAGCAATGATATCTGTGTTTAAATTATATTTAGAGTGTATTTAATCAGTTCTATCACATATGTAATTATGACTTGTACCAATATTGTCCTTTAAACTCATTTAAATTACAACATAAGCTTATATAACATTTAAAATACTATTTGTGAACATCCCAAATAAATATGAAGTGGTATCAAGTGTTCTAGCAAGAAGTACCCTTCCGTGTACAACATTCATATATCGTACCTCAGCGTAAGTAAGTAACTTCTAGAAAAAATTAAATAACTTACCCCAAACTTCTGCAAGAAAACTAGGCATAATTGCAGAAAGAGAAATGTTGTGTGCCGAATTTCATTTTTTGATGAAGTAAAAAACACACTTAAACACTTACCCCAAAAGGACAAATAAAAGCTGCTGATGAGTTTTCCGTTGGTTAGAACAGAGTTTGAAGTTATAAATTAAAAACGATCTGGCGGTTGAACAGTTTGTGAGTTAACGGTGATTTGATGCACGGTCGTTCGCCAATCATGGGTTAACTAAGTTTTATTATACCAGACTCGCCGATTCGATCTCACGTCATGAATAATAATAAGAACAACTGATTTGGGTGCCTGCTATATCGATCTGTGATTCGTGATAGAATCTTTGATGTGAGATTACTATTCATTAATCATCGATTATATTGTTTCAATGGCATCATCTCTAAGCTCTTGCAAATGCTAAAGTTGTATAATGTGGCTAATGATGATGTTGTATAACAAGGGTCATGGCGAGAGCACTCAGCTTTCGTGAATGTTCGCGGAGGTAGCATCTTCCTGGGGATGAATATTCTAGACGATAATCAATAGAAGGCAAATAAGCTTTTAAGAGGGTTTTCGATTGAAATTACGCGTTTACACCCATCTTAGACATCAAATGGTTAATAAGACTTTAACATTTAAGAACCCTGGTGTTTTTCTATTTTCAAATTATTCTATTTTCTGAAGTGTCCTATATTAAAATTTAATGTTACTGAAACATGGACAAAATTCTACAAAGAATCAAGAGCAATTCAATGGGTATAATATTATTTCAATCAGATCCGATAGCGATTTTCACATTTTAAGCAGTCGCAAGATGATATACAAGATTATATAAGCAGCATGCCTTTCATTTCAATTATGCGTGAGGTAGAAATATTTAATGGTTTTAAGACAACTTACGCGACGGTGATGAAAAAGAAATTATCCTAAATGAGCCAATATCGGTGCATTCGATAAATGATTCTAAGATAATTTCTTTGAATTGTTAAAATAAAATTTAAAGAGCTAAATCGCTATATTTGGGACCTAGAAACTGACACAAGTCGGTCGCAACGCATATAATACTGTAATATGAATGTATATAAACTGATTTACATTCAATGGTTTCCGTTTTTACTCTAATTTCAAATCAGTTATGTTCGGCGAAATAAGCCAGCAGCAGTCTCAATCGAATGCAAATTTCTAGTTTATGGTTATTCCAGTCTACATACGCCGTTTGATTTGGTACAATGTTTCTAGCCTCGTTCCTCGAGTCTCTTGCTAGAACTGGGACTGGAACGCATTCGTGTACCAATGGTGAATTTTTTTTTGTTTTGTCTTGAATATTGGATATCAAAAGTTCATCTTTTAACCAGTAAGATCACAGCATCAATGTTGATTTAAACTGACAAACAATACGTCTTTTCAATGTTAAAGATTTTGGATGATATTGAGTTATAGACTTAGCTACTTTAAATCCAAGTATGTATACCTTACTGATACTAAATTTATCCTCTTGGGAGTCAGTAAGATTATTTCAAATTGATCAAGGGCCATAACCTCGGTAATGTTAATTTCCTCGGACAGACACAAATGATTACGATATACGACCACATTTCAACGGGGGTCTATAATATAATAAAAAAAATAAAAAAATAAAGTTGGTAATTGTAAATTTTAGACGTGTTCATAAGTGTTACGTGTGCGACTCATTTTGGAATTTGTAACGTCTATGTCTCTCCGTTGGATTGATAGACGAGGATCAAAGTTTGACGCCAATCTAATTTAAACACTTTAAAGCATGGTAAATTGAAATCACGTGCTTACCATCCGGGTAAGGTTAATAGAGCAATACACAATTCCCTTGTTTAAACTGAAATAAAAAAGACACAATTTAGATAGTAATTTAGACGCCTAAAACAAATTAATAAAAACCGTTGGCTAAATATCATCTTAGCCTCAATGATCGGAGACGGAAATGGGCCGCATTACATAACATTAAATCTCCACAAATACTTAAAATCGAGTACATGTACCGCGGCATTTTAGTGTCATACGTTCATTTATACATTTTCCTAGAAATTTACCTCATATGAAAAATCGCAGTGAAAACTATGATAAACTAACAAAGAAACAACAACATGAAAAACCTTTTCTCCGCGGTATAAAGTTTTCTCCGCGGAGAAAAGGTTTCCACCAGGGAGAAAAGGTTTTTCATGGTTGTTTGGTTTATCATAGTTTTCATTGCGATTTCTCGTATGAGGTAAAAATTTTTTAAAAAATGTATAATTTAACGTATGACACTAAAACAGTACATTTTGACCTACATGTATTACGTAGGTGTGTTCTGGAAATCCATACTTGCCATTCATTACAGATTATTTGACCTTTGAGTAGATTGAGATGAATAATGCTACCAGGTCATGTGGAATGAAGTTTCCAGTATTTATAGAAATAAACCAGTAGATCACAAATTGTAGTATATAATTGTCTTGTCTGCGACTCGCTTTATTATAGATGATTATAATGACTAGTCTTATCACAGGGTATTATTAACTAAACGTAGAAACTGATGAAATACAGTAGCACTCCGACACCTAGTTATTATCCCCGGTTCCCAATGACGAAAGAATACCCCAACTAAACGAAAATAACAAACACGGAGACTTTCAATTAAACATTCTATAAACATTTTACTCTGTAGTGCGTGACTCAAAACTTAACATTAAGTTATAAACTCTTGAGTGTGACACCAAAATTAGATACGTGTCGCTTGTGTTTCTGTTGGCTAATACATAACAAATTTAAATCAATAACATTTTTATAGTTATTTTTGCAGGTGGTTAAATCAAAATTCATGGGATGATTATGGAACAGCGTGGGTCGATATTTATATTTACTAGGTCTGACTTATAATAACTCCGCTCAACCTACTTGACACAAGTACATGTATATCAACATACCACAAAGCGCGATTTACCCTTAAACTTCGGGCGATATGTTCCCACAGATTGATTTTGTATAATAGCCCAGCAGCCAAAACCTCATTTTAAGTCTTGACATGGCAATTTAGTCCAGCTAACGTTTTTTGATGGACTATATATCTTCAGAATCCGGATGATGCCATCCTGGCACCCTTAGGGAAATTTAAACATTCAAGGTGGCCGCCATGAAGAATTGTGGGATTTTTTAGTGGGGTAAAATTCGTGACAGATTCTCTTAGACCCCGGTTTGAAGGTGGTTTCTGTAGGAATTCGACCCGTTGAATCCAATGAGCTTGGGTATTCCCCCAAGGTGGCCAAATTCAAAATAGAGACCCATTTTGGCGGGAAACTCATAAACTTGCAGGAGTTCCCAATAAAAGGTGTGTACTATATTGAGATACATGTATAGATTTTTTCGTTGGATTATATATCTTCAATATGTGTAGATTCAGAATCCGGACGATGCTATCCTGGTACCCTTAGGGAAATTAAAATATTCAAGATTTTTACCATGATTTATTTTCTGGTTATGTAGTGGGGTAAAATTCATGACAAGTTCTACCGGACCCCGGTTTTAAGGTGGTTTCTGTAGGAATTTGACCCGCTGAATACAATGAGCTTGGGAATTTCACCAAAAATTGACGGCTTATCCCGCTAAATGGGGAGAGGGGCAAATTCTGAACGGATGCTAAGTTTTGCAGTAAACTCATAAACTTCCAGGAGTTCCCTGGGACAAATAAGAAATGGAGGCTACAAAAGGTGCGCAATATATTGAATTGAATTCATAGCTCGGGTGGCGATTCCCCCGCATTAAACTATCACATTCCTAACATCGTTATGTCTCGCTAAATATTGAGCTCAAACCATTTTTATGTTAATATCCGAAGTAATTGACATCTATATATCAATTTACACACCATTTTAGAAACTTTGAGAGTTTCCCACCAAAATGAGCACTCATTTTGAATTTGGCCTCTCGGTGGAATTAGCCATAACTTTTAGGAGGAATATCCAAGCTCGTTTGATTCAGCGCGTCAAATTCTTATAGAAACCACCTTCAAACCGATGTCCCGAGAGAATGCCACAAATTTTACTCCAATAAATAACCAGAAAATGCCTTAAGGTGGCCATCTTGAATAACTAAATTTCACCAGATTCTGAAACGACACATATATATCGAAGATATATAATCCACCGAAAACCTACATTTCAATATATTACACTCCTTTTAAGGAAGTATATAAGTTTCCCGGCAAAATGCGCCCCATTTTAAATGTGGCCACCTTGTAGAATTAGTCGACACCTTTAGGACGAATACCGTAGCTCGTTGGATTCAGCGGGTTTAATTTCTTTAGAACTCTACTTCAAACCGAGGCCCATGAGAATCTGTCACGAATCTTACCTCACTACATAACCAGATAATGCAGCATGGCGACAATCTTGAATAATTAAATCTACCCAAAGGTGCCAGGGTATATCTAAAATATAAAATCCACCTAAAACATATATTGAACTTTATTAGTTTCCCGCCAAAACGATCCTCCATTCAGCGAGTCGAATTCTTGTAGGAACCACCTTTAAGCCGAGGTCCGAGAGAATCTGTCATAAATGTCACTCCACTAAATAACAAGAAAATCTCTCATAGCGGTCATCCTGAATAATTGAATTTCCCGGATCCTGAACCTACACATACTGAACATATATAATCCATCAAAAAAAACATGTTGAACTGCTGCCGTACTATAACTGCAGATAAGGAAGTTTCAAATTTGTCATGTTTATCGATTCAGTCATCCGAGTAAGATGAATCAATATGCATAATATTTTCAATTGATCGATAGATCACCTCAAATCCAATTCGATTTCTAGTACATTTAGCGAACGGCGGAGCACAATACCTTGCCACGGTTTCCGTCGGAATGAGAGTGGCATCTGCAGGTCAATAACCTAAGGAGGTAAAATTCACAAAAGGCAGAAATCAAAGTATATGAGGGGAGTCCTACCAACCTTCAGACATTTACCAGATTGGAGATATATTTGCATAGGTGACACCAGGTTAAAAATAATCATTGAAATGAACAAAAGGTAGCACTCTATATAGAATTCATTAACGACAATGCCGATCAGATCGCCCGTGTGCCGATGAAGTGCCTTCTCAGTCCATGTTTTTTATTCCTACTGCAGAATATTACCAGCGACAGTGACCCCTGCTCTTGATATGGTGGGTTTTCTGTATTGTCTGAGAGACACGCCCAAAATGTCACGGACAACAACTAGAATAGAGTAGCCAGCACTGTGCCCGTGTTCCAAACAATTAACAAGAGGCGATAAAGTGCCGTTGCAGGAACAATTTTTTTTTTTGGTTCAAAAATGCATTTTTAGCCCCATAAAACGTTTTTTGCCCCAAAAATCAGTTTCTTGTAACCGCAGTTTACCGCATCTTCAATAAATGTTAGGTATTAGTGTTCTACGCATCCTGGCTAAAAAAAATGTCTTACGCCACAGTAACAGTGTCCGCTAATCTGCCTAGTTGGTGGGGGGGGGGGCATTTTGGGCGTGCCTGTCAAGGATAACCCACCGCACACACTATCTGGCAGTGGTCATTCAGGACTCCAGTGGGGGTACTGAACAACCCCAAAGCTGTTTTAGGTGGTACAGATTTCAGCTAATCCAGCCTAGCAGTTGACTGGAAATTAAATAACTCTTGTCAGGGAAACACCAACACTACACATGTCTGGTAATTACATAGCTCTGTCAGCGATACCCCACCACTAGAAATGTCTGTCAGAGTGTTTTTGTGATACCTGAAGATGTACGGTACACTGCTGTGCGAATTTCGTGTAATCTAGACTAGTTGAGGAGTATCGCATTTTGGGCGTGGAATACCACACCCACCACCAGAAACCCGACACTCTTTCGTAAGAGACTTGACCTGGTGACGGTAAAACTTTATTAAACAATTCAGTGTTTCCGTTGAAATGGAATATATGAAGCGGTGCATAGTTGTAATTGAAATGGTTTATCATATTTTGTGTTTTAAAGATATTCGAATCTAATGGATAGACCTCAATAGAATGGGCCGTCGGTCAGTAAAAGGGGCCGCTCCGACACGGGAGCCCGGGCCGGTTCCCGGCCCCAATCCGCCACACTGTATTAAATATTGTGTTCATGACGTCAGTGGGCCAGGGAACATGTGGTGGTCATCTTAACGATTTGGTTGCCATATTGTTGATGGCGCTTGAATAGAGAAGCTATTACCAGTATCTTTCTTTTGTTAGAATGTAGAAAAGGTTGACAGGCCCCTTTAAATGTAAGAGCTAAGCCTTATCCTCTCCTTTAAGAAGGTGAGTAGATTAAATTTGAGTCGATCGAAAAACAATTTTGATCAATGGTTCGGACCATCATAATATTGTATCACTTGGTAATTTCACACGGTTTACTCATTTTTCAGTTGATTGAGAATCGAGCTTTATAAACTAAGCTTAGACGTTAATGGACGGATTATGAAAATCGATTAAGCACACGAATTCGCCAACTTCCTGCAACGTCTGCTTCTACAAGCGTAAATTTGGAAATTACAGGCAAGTAACTTGTTTCTCAAGGGTGGGGGGTGGTCTTAGATGCTTTGATAGAGGCAGGACATTTCTAGAATCCGGCAAAGTGGCGTATTTAATTACAATTTGGGTTGTTAGTGATATTAGTTCTTTTAATATCATCAAAGGCCCATGAGAAATTCACATTATAATTGTGACGCATACATTACATTGTTATTGAAGTTAAACGAGAACGAACAGTATGGTGTAAGTGCTATAAAGCACAGATACCATCGGATAAGGCAGCATTTAATTTATGTTTCATTAAATTGGATTACAATATATATATTATAACTAGACTGACGAAAAATTAAAACTAAATGTCACATGTTTAATGAACTTCAATCGGTGTACACACTGCAATCGGTGTACACACGTTTATTCACCGACGATCTATCTGCAAAGGGCAGAAACTGCTTCTTCGCCGATAGGTGAATTCGAAGTCGATAGCGGCCACCAAAGTCACCCATAATATAAGGGAAAGAAACAATTAACTCCACAGAGAACATGAATGAATACTATTAATGGAAAACATTAAAGGGCCAATCCCGATAACTTTGGGGGGAATAAAACTGCTTAATTTTGTGTTAAAATCCTTTAAAATCCATAACCTAAGGCCCACCTACTAACCTGATATTTGTGATACGCTTGTAAATAACTTAAACCTGACAGTCTTCATCTGGAAATGGAGACCGTTGTATTATACAGTATCTGGATAAAACCAGACTTTTTTCTATAAAAATAGGTTGCCAGGCAACGAAACATACGCCCACACAGCAGCCAAATCGTCCGGGCAGTCAACAAGAATTGTCGCATATTAAGGAATTATCAAAAAATCATTAGAATTTGTTTGGTTTTTATAATCAAACGTTTTTTTTTAAATCATATAATAATTGTGACCTCCAGAGGCACCACAAGCTAAAAAGGGTGATTTTTCGTACAATCAGGGGACATAATTCAGGAAGTAATGACCCGATGGGCGCAAATATCGAAAGGAACCAAGATCTTTGGGTTTAAAACATACCTGTCAAGTTTCATCAAAATCGACTCAAAATTGTGACCTCTATAGGGTCCACAACCTTGATATAACATATTTTCACACTATTCGTGTACAAACGGCGGCCATTTTGTCCGTCAATTCTAGTCCGGTTTTCATGTAATTCAAACTCTCTCTTCTTTACCATGTAACGGTGATATAGTCAAACGTTTTTTTAAATCGGATAATAATTTTGACCTCCAGAGGGACCAAAAGCGAACAAAAGCGATTTTTCGGACAATCCGGGGACATAATTCAGGAAGTTATGATCCAATGGGCGCAAATATCGAAAGGAACCAAGATCTTTGGGTTATAAACATACATGTCAAGTTTCATCAAAATCGGTTCAAAATTGTGACCTCTATAAGGTCCACAACCTTTATATAACATATTTTCACAATATTCTTGTACAAACGGCGGCCATTTTGTCTGTCAATTTTGGTCCGATTTTCACAAAATACATACTCAACCTTCATAACCATGGAACGGTGATATAATCAAACGTTTTTTTTAAATCGGATAACAATTTTGACCTCCAGAGGGACCACAAGCTAAAAAGGGCAATTTTTCGGACAATCAGGGGCCATAATTCAGGAAGTTACGATCCGATTGGCGCAAATATCGACAGGAATCAAGATCTTTGGGTTATAAACATGCATTTCAAGTTTCATCCAAATCGGTTCAAAATTGTGTCCTCTACACTGTTCACAACCTTGATATAACATATTTTCACACTATTCGCGTACAAATGGCGGCCATTTTGTCCGTCAATTTTGGTCCGATTTTCACGAAATTCGAACTCGACCTTCATAACCATGGAACAATGATATAATCAAACGGTTTTTTAAATCGGATAACAATTTTGACCTCCAGAGGCACCACAAGCTAAAAAGGGCGATTTTTCGGACAATCAGGGGCCATAATTCAGCAAGTTACGATCCGATTGGCGCAAATATCGAAAGGAATCAAGATCTTTGGGTTATAAACATGCATTTCAAGTTTCATCCAAATCGGTTCAAAATTGTGTCCTCTACACTGTTCACAACCTTGATATAACATATTTTCACACTATTCGCGTACAAATGGCGGCCATTTTGTCCGTCAATTTTGGTCCGATTTTCACGAAATTCGAACTCGACCTTCATAACCATGGAACAATGATATAATCAAACGGTTTTTTAAATCGGATAACAATTTTGACCTCCAGAGGCACCACAAGCTAAAAAGGGCGATTTTTCGGACAATCAGGGGCCATAATTCAGCAAGTTACGATCCGATTGGCGCAAATATCGAAAGGAATCAAGATCTTTGGGTTATAAACATGCATTTCAAGTTTCATCCAAATCGGTTCAAAATTGTGTCCTCTACACTGTTCACAACCTTGATATAACATATTTTCACACTATTCGCGTACAAATGGCGGCCATTTTGTCCGTCAATTTTGGTCCGATTTTCACGAAATTCATACTCGACCTTCATAACCATGGAACAATGATATAATCAAACGTTTTTTTAAATCGGATAACAATTTTGACCTCCATAGGGACCACAAGCTAAAAAGGGCAATTTTTCGGACAATCAGGGGCCATAATTCAGGAAGTTACGATCCGATTGGCGCAAATATCGAAAGGAACCAAGATCTTTGGGTTATAAACATGCATTTGAAGTTTCATCCAAATCGGTTCAAAATTGTGTCCTCTACACTGTTCACAACCTTGATTTAACATATTTTCACACTATTCGCGTACAAATGGCGGCCATTTTGTCCGTCAATTTTGGTCCGATTTTCACGAAATTCGAACTCGACCTTCATAACCATGGAACGGTGATATAATCAAACGGTTTTTTAAATCGGATAACAATTTTGACCTCCAGAGGGACCACGAGCTAAAAAGGGCAATTTTTCGGACAATCAGGGGCCATAATTCAGGAAGTTACGATCCGATTGGCGCAAATATCGAAAGGAACCAAGATCTTTGGGTTATAAACACACATGTCAAGTTTCATCCAAATCGGTTCAAAATTGTGACCTCTACGCTGTTCACAAGCTAAAAAACGTGATTTTTCGTACAATCAGGGGCCATAACCCATGAAGTTACAGTCCGATACATGCCAATATCGAAAGGAACCGAGATCTTATGGTGATAAACCTATATTTTAAGTTTAATTGAAATCGGATAAAAATTGTGACCTGTAGACTGTTCACAAAAAAATGTGGACGGACGGACGGACGGACGGACGGACGGACAGGGGCGACGACAATATACGTCCACATAAAAATGTGGGCGTATAAAAATAATATGTAGCTGAAATTTACATTTTGTTATTAAGTACAGTGCATGGGTCATTCACTGTATAGACCTCTCAAGAAACGTTAATCGTTTATCAGGTCACCCAATGAAAAAATTGACCCGAAATCTTAAAAGGGTTACGTGTCCGGATAAGCTGTGTTGACGTACACGCCCAACCGACTCATTATCTTGAGATGAAATTTTGAGACAAGGTAAATACACCATGCCACTATATTTTGGTCCATAAATTTCACAAATACTCGGACTTTAATTTTTGAGACTCTGTTCTTATCGGGATTGTCCCTTTAAGTACTTACCTAAAACTCATTCCGTGAAAATAAGATATTATAGTGTCCGAATAATGCTAATAAATCAGGGCTCTGGGCCTGATTAGAATCGCGCGGGTTATTTTCTAAACATCTAGATTTCTCTGGACATTTGCGGATATCGAACCGTAACTTCCTGGATTATGGCTCCTGATTGTACGAAAAAAACAGTTTTAGCTTGTTGACCATCTAATGGTCACAATTTTTATCGGATTTTAAATAGAGTTTAAATGTATTATCCTTACAGCCTAATGACGGTTCAGTGCAAATTTGAAATATTTGTTTATATCCCAATCCATTTCGATATTCGCACATTTCAGATCATTATGACCCCTAGTTTTTAAGCTTGTTCTCTATCCATCTCTTGGAAAATGTTGGCATACCTTGCCTGGCAACCGTTGATTTCTCTGGCATTGGCCGCGGGGCCCCCCAAACCGTGGAGGCTCATGCTGGGCTTTGGATCGGCTGCTGAGTTAAGAATAATGTAGATTACACATGACAACAATTTCATTCAATGTTGGTTATGGCTGGGAGAGGGGGAAGGCTAAAGCTCCGAAAATGTAGCCAGAATTGTGTGAAATATAGTAATTAGAGATAAGTATACCGTTTTCTAATATGGTTCATTCATGCTCTCTGCGATGTAAACAGTGACCTAGCTGAATGAGAATAACACATGGCGCATATGGAATTCTTTGCTTGATAGAGACGAGGGAATGTTCGTCAGAAATAAACTTCTATGGTTAACCCTTCTGTTCCAAATGAGATGTACTGATTTAATGCATGGGTGTAGCTAAATAATTAAAAATCGGATACACCTACCTTATATTTATGCTCATGTATCATATGCTGCCCTTTATGAAGGTGGTGCCAATAGCTTGATCAGAATAGTATCCTATCGGACGTATATTATTTTTGAAACCACGTACTGATACGGATTCCTGTAACTCGTTTTGTGATTGGTTTAAATGTGTAACTACAATCTAGTTAATAACGATAAGGCGGGTAACAAGTTAAAGTAGCGTTTTCTCATTTAAGTACAAGTCATGTGCGCCACAAGTTACTTAATAAGAGTATTTTTTTAAGAATTTAAAGTGATACCGACATGCCTCACAATAATTGCAAATATAACGATTTGGAGTGCTATTGTTTTATATCACATTTTCTAGTTTAAGTACATTTATTTCTGTGAAAACTACATTGAAACGTTGGGTGAAATTGATAGAAATATATAAAAGGCTCTACAAGCCAGAATCAAAATTACTCCAACGAAACAATGCATTTGTAAAATAAACTCAAATTTTACTTAAACGTCTGGCCTTTTGAAGTTTACATGCGTTTAGAAAAAATAACTGATACAAATATTATGTCTTTGCATTGTTTATGTCATTGTACAATGGAAAAAAATCGTCAAAATAAACTTGGACTATTTGTAACCATATTATCATGTTTTAAACTACCACCGCTTTAACCTGAAAACCCCAACCACGAGTTCGCGTTTACTTCTATGAACTTATCATGTTGAGTTTTATAAACAAATCGTATTATCCAGTTAAAGATAAATACTATATCAAGTTACTTCTAACTTCGTCATTCTAAGAGTTTAGGTTGGTTCTTGAGTATAAACAACGGAATAATTTACTTGCTATGTGAACGAATTGGTCAGAGCAGCGCTGTAAACCACTGTAGCCGAATTTAGACCTTGCCATAGAGGCCCCTAGGGGTTTTTATACGCGCGCCCACATGGAAATGTGGTCGTATATTAACGTCGCCCCTGTCCGTCCGTTCGTCTATCGGCCCGCCCGACGTGCATAATTTATAATTTCTCGTGAACACTCTACAGACTGCATTTATCATGTGATTGTTTTCAATTGATATATGTTGTTTATATTAGTGAGATGAGAGAGAGATATATATGGGGTTTAACGTCCACTCGACACAAACTGGGTCATTTCGGGACTAACATATGGTTTAATTTTATTTCAATAATTCGCTAGCGCGTAGGAGTCTTGCGTAGGGGTCTTTAGCAGTGGGAGGAAACCGGAGTACCCGGAGAAAACCCACGAGGTTGGACACACGATCCTACTCCTTGCCACGTACAACCGGGGATTCGAAACCACGCCAGTACTAGTGAGATGAAGAAACCTATCTAATTCCAATAACTTCCGTTTATTTCTTATGGAGTTATGGCCCTTGTTTCTCTTTGTTGCACCTTGTGAATGCTCTAACAACAAAAGTTATCAACCGATCCGTATGAAATTCGTATACATCATTTAAATTAGTAAAACAAAGAAGCCTGTTGAATTCTAGCAATTTCCGTTAAAGTTCCAATTTCACTTTTTCTAAGAAAGTCAAAATATAATTATTTCTATGTTTTTTGCTCAAAAGGTTGTCAACTCACTATTATACGATCATGGACAAAATTTTGGGGGGGTTAAAAAGGGTGACACTAGTTGATTGAGGAAATAGTTACTCAATTACCTCCCTTGTTTTCCCATTCTTCTACATGGACGGCCATCTTCAAACGTTTGAATTTGAAGTTGAAAATGATATTTTTGCCAATTTCTCAACTGGCAATAGTGAATTATAGGATTAATAGGATTATTCTTTAACAAGGTAGGACTGTTTATAGGTTCAATCTATTTTGGGGCTTTATTTTCATAAATTTTAAAAATATAACTTAAAAAAATGCTATTGGAACTTTAATGACATCTAGAGTTATGACCTTTGTTCACTTTGTTGAATCTTGTGAACGCTCTAATGATAACAATTATCATCCGATCTGTTTGAAATTTAAATGCATCATTTAAATTAGTGAAACGAAGAATCCTTTTGAATTTCAGCACTTTCCGTTAATTACGCCGTGAGTTATGGCCCTTGTTTCACTTTTTTGCATCTTGTGAACGCTCTAACGACAAGGGTTATCAGTATGATAATTATATGCATCCTTTAAATTAGTAAAACAAAGAAGTCTATTGAATTTCAGCAATTTCCGTTTATTACATCTAGATTTATGGCCTTTGTTTCACTTTGTTGAATCTTATGAACGCTATAATGACAACAATTATCATCCGATCTGTCTGAAATTTATATGCATCATTTGAATAAGTGAAACGAAGAAATCTATTGCATTTCAACAATTTCCTTTAATTACACCGTGAGTAATGGCCCTTGTTTCATTTTGTTGTAACGACAAAGGTTATTATGCGATCTGTATGAAATTTATATGTATCGTTTGAATTGGTAAAATGAACAAGCCTATTGAGTTTCGTTTCAGCAAATTTCTGTTAATCACAGCTAGAGAGAGGACCCTTGTTTCACTTTGTTGAATCTTGTGAACGCTTGAACGACAAAAGTTATCACCTAATCTGTATGAGATTCATATGCATCATTTAAATTAAGAAGTCTATTGAATTTCAGCAATTTCTGTCAATTACTTCTAGAGTTATGGCCCTTGTTTTACTTTGTTGAGCCTTGTTATCATCCGATCTATATGAAATTTATATGCATTATTTGAAATAGTAAAATAGGTTGCCAGGCAACGAAACACACGCCCACAGCAGCTAAATAGTCCGGGCAGTCAACAAGAGTCGTCGCATATTAAGTAATTATCAGAAAATCATTAGAATTTGTTTGGTTTTAATAAAGTTCTGCCCCATGTTAACGTTTAGTATATGAAACATTTAATATTATGGATTTAACTGTTCATTTATCTACACAATCTTCATATATCATTTTTTTTTTACACTATTCGCGTATGCGGCAGCCATTTCGTACGGCAGTTTTGGTTCGATTTTTACGAAATTTGAACTCAACCATCATTACGGTGTAATGGTGATATAATCAAGCGTTTTTTTTTTAAATCTAGAGAGACCACAAAACATAAAAAGCGATTTTTCGTACAATCAGGGACCATAATTCAAGAAGTTACGATCATATATGCGCAAATATCGAAAGGAACCAAGATCTTTGGGTTATAAACATGTATTTCAAATTTCGTCAAAATCGGTTCAAAATTGTGACCTCTAGCTATAGGGTCCACTAGCTAAAATTGTGAATTTTTGGACAATCAGGGGCCATAATCCATGAAGTTTCGATTCGATACATGCCAATATTGAAAACAGCCGAGATCTTAAGAGATAAACCTATATTTCAAGTTTCGTCAAAATTGGATCAGAATTGTGACCTGTAGAGTGTCCACAAACAATTGTGGACGGACAGACGTCCGGACGTCCGGATGGACAGGGGCGACGACAATATACGTCCACATGAAAATGTGGGCGTATAAAAACGAAAAAGCCTGTCAAAATTTCTGTAGATTACTTTCAGAGTTATGGCCCTTGTTTTAAGTTTTTAGAATTTTGTGAACCCTCAAACGACGAAAATTAAAATGTCATCTGTATGAAATTATCTATTAAATGCCCCTTTTTACCCACAAAAGAATAAATATGCGATAACCCTAGTCGACGACCTCGACGATTTAGCTGCTGTGGGCGTATGTTTTGTTGCCTGGCAACCTATCTTTTCTTCATGGCAGCGTTAAAAGGACAATATTGGTGCCAGTCATTATCACATATGTGATAGAACTGATTAAACACTTTCCAAATATAATATTAACACAGAGATCATCGCTACCATAGGGGAGTAATAAAGGATTCATGAATCGGAAGTGACGAACGCCAAAGGAAAACACGAGTTATGCCTCTATGTGAATGACTGAAGTGACGAGTGATGACAGATAAACGGCCAAATATCTGCTCACTAATAATTCCTTCGAAGACAAAAAGTTGTTATATGGGACCGCAAGAGGTTATCTGACGATACAATAAAGTAATTAAGCGTCATAAGATAAGAGAACACGGGAAAAATAGAAATACTCCGCACAGCCCCTTGTTTTTATTCATTCTATAGGGGAGACCGGGGCACATTGAACCACTTTGTTCACATACATGTTTGTCCTCATTTCACATCAAATGTTTTTATTAGAAGATCTCTTTATTTCATGATCAAATTTTTAAAACAAAAAAAAATATGCCCTCTTATATGGATCAAACCCCGGTTTATCTGGATTGTATAGATTAGACATATATGAACTTAAGTCCAAGAATTTCCTAGGCTAAGAAGTTAACATGTATGGAAAAATGCTCTCTTTTAAGCGGTTTTTTTTTTGAAAATCCACTGCCTAAGAAAATAATTGACAGCATATGGCTTATTGATGGAGAAATGGGTCTAAGAAGTTATCTCACTTCTGTATAGTGTTGGGTTGTATAGTATTATTTATAAAGGATATATCCATGGTGGTTCAATGTGCCCCAGTCTCCCCTACCTTATAAAAACATGGTAATGCACGGACTTTTAATGTTTTTCTTTCCTGTTCTCTTATCTAGTGGCAGTCAATTCTTTTTATGAATTGTAAGATATTCTCTCACAGTGTCACACAGCAACTTTAGGTCTTCGAGGGAATTATTAATGAGCAGTTATTCGCCCATGTATCTGTTATCACTAGTCACTTCAGTTAGTTATATAGAGGCATAACTCGTGTTTTCCTTTGGCGTTCGTCACTTCCGATTCATGAATCCTTTATTACTCCTCTACCGTAGCGATGATCCCTGTGTTAATATTATATTTGGAAATATCAGTTCTATCACATATGTGATAATGACTGGCACCAAAATTGTCCTTTAAACTTATAGCTTTTCTCGACAGTTTTTGATTATACACACTCTTAATCATACATGGCACTTGGTATCTTTATCAAAATACTCTTTTCATATTCACTTCCAATTCCAACACACAATGAATTATCCCTTAGATGTCTTGTAACTTATTATAAATACACAGTAAAGGTGATCTCGTGAATAGAGTTCGAGTAACATAGATGTTTGTACAAACTGATCCCGCAGTGAATATTCGCTGGCCGCTACAATCACTGATAAGCATGACATCGACGAGGCTTAATGAGTACGGCATATTAACTTTTTTACTCCGACAAATTAAATTCTCAAACATTTTTTTGAGGTAAAGAAAAATAAATAAAGACGTTTGAAGTATTTGTAGTTAAAAAAATATTTCCTATTTAGTGTAAATGGGTATTAAAATGAGTAAAATGCATCATTTTGCCCAAAGCAGTTAGGTGTTAAAGGAGCTAAGTCTTTAACTCAATATCTTCCAAAATCTTCAACATAGAAAACACGAATTATTTGTCAATTTAAATCAAAATTGATGATGTGATCTTACCGAAAAAAGATGGGCTTCTGATATCCAATATTTAAGACAAAATAAATATTTTACCATTGGTACACGAATCGTGTACCATAATGCGTTTCAGCCCCAGTTCTAGCAAGAGACTCGAGGAACGAGGCTAAAAACATTGTACCAAATCAAACGGCGCATGTAGACTGGAATAACTAGACGCTAAAAAAATGCCTTCGGTTGACACTTCTGGTTTATTTCGCCGAACATAACTGATTTGAAATTGGAGTAAAAACGGAAACAATTGAATGCAAATCAGTTTATATACATTTATATTACAGTATTATATGCATTGCGATCCACTTGAGTCAATTTCTAGGTCCCAAATGTTAGTGATTTAGCTCCTTTAAGTAAACATTGCACGAGCCGTTGAGCCAATGACTGACGCTGTCTGCAGTCAACGCACGTGTTATGGACAGTCATCTGTTACAGAGTTAATTCGTAAGTAATTCTCTGTGAAACAGATTGATGTTTGTAGTCCATGCCAGGGGCGGATCCAGGATTTTCAGAAAGAGGGGGCGTGCTGCACCCACTTGGGAGTGCGAAGCCCAGAACCGTGATTTTGGAGTGGAAAAAATGCCCACAAAGACTAATTTCATACTAGTACTGTAAATTACGATTTCCAACCAAAACTATTTTTGTTCTCCTTTCTCACGATAATATATGGAGCTACAATTTGTTCGCCACCTAAAAAAATAGAAGGGGCGTGCGCCGGGTGCGCCCCCCCCCCCCACTGGATCCGCGCCTGCATGCTATCGCAGACGTCAGGACCGTAAGTAGACGAGAGGGAGGGAAATGTTATCAAATTGACGAAACTTGTTCCCCCTCTTTAGTAACGGGCTTGTGTGTACGGTTCACATAATAATTATCGAAAATTGCTGACATTCAATAGGCTGGTCAAATATATTTTGATATCAAATAATAGCTTACTTCAACTGCAATCTCAAAAACGAATTGAAAAGAGAATTGATGTCGCAGAAAAGTTTTTTTCTACATACGGTGTTTCGTCAATAATATAATGTATGCTTCAGTTCAGTAACATACATTTAGATTTCATATTATGTTGTATTTCGTTAGAATGTGTAGTATTATGGTGGTGTAAGTGAAGTAGACCATTATGGAGTCACTGTCCGTGTGGGCCTTTTTTCCCTCGTCTAGTGAATGGCCAACACAAATATTTTATAGGCCCTATTTTTTCTTGAGCCCTAGGCGCAGCTGCCTACACTGCCTATGGGGTAATCCGCTCCTGATTTACCTATAGGCTTGGCAGGCTGAAGTCTATGGGCTCAAGTTCAAGGGGCCCTCCCGACCACGTTGTATAATACTTATGACCCTTTCATCCCTATCACGTTGTCGTGAGGTCGGAAGTGGCCATAGAGCTGTACCTCCATGGAAGTGGCCTAATAAGTGGAATGCCCGTTCGTCTTTCAATTACTTTTATCTTATTACATATGCTGATTCAAATATTATTACACCTACCCAGCCTAATTTGGTATAGCAATTCTTAGTTCGTCTTTCAATTACTTTTATCTTATTACATATGCTGATTCAAATATTATTACACGCTACCCAGCCTAATTGGGTTTAGCAATTCTTAGGACAGCAACTTAACCTCACTGGGGCAAAGATACAAACTCTAGCCTCCCTTGCAGTGACCAACCCACCGGCTGGTACATGTACCCAAATGAATCTTCCCTTTTCAGACTGCCGTCGTTTAGTGCTTGAGTCAACTTATGTCACATCAGCATTAACTGAACAAAAAATACTATTTTTCTTTAAAACAACAATTAACTTCTTTTTTATTTAATTTCTTCAACACCTAAATACCAATAATCATATATTTCTAGGAAGGCAGACATTTTGAATGTTGTTTATATCTTGGACTAGTGTGAATAGAGATCATAACTAGATTATCTAACTAAGTGGAAGAACATTAGACATTATTGAAATTCATTGTTCCAACGTACAGTGGCCATATTGGATTAATGCTAATTACTTGAAAACCTATCTTTTTATTTTGGGCGATTTTTGTTTGGGAGACCTTCAGGAACCCCTCTACCAGATTCCGTCAAGAAAAATTCTGTTGCAATTTGTTCTAGCTATTCACTCCATATAGTTTATCTTTACCCAACTAACATTTTCATAATATAACTGTACATGTACAAGTATTTTTACTGTACACACTTTGGGAACATTTAACATTTTAACCATATTTCCAAAATTCACACATAGAAATTTAACACTGTCATAATTATTCAACTGTTACATTGCAAAATTAAAGACTTTAATTAATAGTATTTCTACTGTTCAAACACTTAATAGAGTTTATAATGTTCACACTCTCATAAGAATTTATAATGATCACACTTAAAAACGTAGTTTTCTACTGTACACACTTTGCAAAATTTAGCACTTCAATAGTATTTCTAGCTACGGCTCACACACTTCACATTATTTCTACTGTACACACCTTGGAAACATTCAACACTTTAATAGTATTTAAACATATTATTTGGGGAATATTTACCACAATATTAATTACATGGTACACACATAAAAGATGGCACAATTTATAAATATTATTTCTTAGTAAACACTTTGGGAACTTGTGACACTAGTAAAACGATTTCTGTCTGTATCCTAGTGAACAGCTGACACTGACACATTATCATAACATTATTTTTATTCTACATTTAGAAATTCTTTCTGTACAGCAACTTAAAACAAGAGTTTCATACATTTTTAAAGAGGAGAACTTTATTAATCTCATCATTTAAAACATCTGGTATATTGTTGTGGAAATCATATTTGAAGGAACAAATCAAATTATTTACACGTATCTGAAATAAGATGTATGTCTATTTAAAACATCAGCAATTCCATTAATTTTTTATTGCAGATGCATTATTTATTTTTGATTATGTATTTTTAAACTATTACAGCAAGAACAGCAAGCTCTTTATCTAAATCTTACATAATGCATCTTTAAGATAGCAACCTTTTGTTGTGGTTATTTGTGCGACCTTAATCTTGTTTTTACATGTAAAAGTCAATTTATAACACAAGAAACCAGGGTTCAATTTAGTCTAAAACCAATGAGTAGCAAATTTTTGTGACGGATTCACATTTTGGCTAATCAATTCAAAATTTGAATAGCATTTGCTCAGATTCGAGGAGCAGTAAAACGTAAATCACAAAAATTTGCAATTCTGATTTTTCGGGGTATAAGTGGATACTTTTTCCGCCGAAGGCCGGCCTTCGTTGTATACCCTGCTTTGGCTTATGTGCGGATGAAGGTAAAAAAAAAAAAAAACCCTGACATTTCAAAAAAAAAAAAAAATCAGTTACCGTCTCTCCACGATGCCGACCGCATTAAATGTCTAAAAAAAAAACTACATGTACTTTAAGTTACACCACTCCAATCGAAATATGTGTAGACGTGGCTTTGCTTTTATTTCTTTATCTAAAAACACCCCCTAGCTCTCCGCCTTCAAAATATTATCAACCCGAGAGAATGCCATCGTTTTACCCGTCTCGCGAGATGTCTACTTTTAGTTTCCAGTTAAGTTAACCAATCATATCATTGAATCATATTATACTGCGTTGTTATTATTATTCTATTTTTAGTAACATATTTTATAAACACGTGTGATTAAAAACGGAGTCTGCATTGTCTTCTAGTTATCGGATATATTGAAATAAAAACTGGTTCAAATTAATCACGACCACAACTTGGAATATTAAACAAGTTAGTCCTGCATTCATAAATTGATTTTTTCGTAGGCCTAATTATATTCCACATTTATCCAAAATGTAATGAATCGCACTTCACAAGTTCGAAAGCAATTTTTGGCTAATGAATAAAATAATTCTATCGCTTTTTCCGCGATTTGGGTCGCTTTTTGCGATGCGATACCGCTTAAATTGAACCCTGCAAGAAACTTAAGGGGAATCTTCTCTTTGGTTCCAAATTAACTAATGTCTCCTTACAGTATCATTATTTCTACTTACCATAGAGGTTTCTAGTAAATAAACTGTTTTTCCTTGCTGCAAAATAAAATACAAGATAGTCATTAATTACCTTATCAAATGCAGTAATAAAATTATACTCAATTGGTCCGTTATGCAATATAATTACTGGTATGTATGTATTAAACTGAAACATCATTAAAGATACATTATGGGAGATTTTGACAAGGAGTTAGCCATTCTTGCTATAAAAGTTCAAAAATAGATGTTGAAACAAGAATATATTGAAAATTTTAGTCAAATTACTTTATCCTGAACAAAGTTGTTACCACTATAATTTTTTACTAGAAATGGTAGTTCTTTATCGACACCCTTTTCCCACTTTGGCCGATTGTTGATTGACAGGCATTAACTCCACCTACATAGTCTCGATCATCAAGTATTGTTTAAACGGTATCTAGTGAAGCTTGTGTATAGCCTAGGTCATCACTGTCTTTTATGAATAATTTCCGGAAGTATGATGACGTCAACGTCACGGAGAAACCCCACACACGACGCCATAGTGATTAAATCAGTCGACGAAATCCTGTTTTAATCCGAGCCCAATCCAAGCCATCCGTGGGTCTACAGAGTTCATTGTTGTTTAAATAAAGATCTAATTTATAATTTCTATGACATCTGAGGCTCAAAGGAAGACCAACAAAAGTCAGTTTTTACTCTTCCATAATGTATGTTTAATTGTAAATTTATCAAAATAAACTAAATCTTGACTTCTGAGAGTTTAACTACTTTAAGGTAGGGCTGGCATACCTTACAGCTAATGACATTTTACTGATCTAATATGAAAAAGAACACAACACGGGACAGGATGCTTTCACAAGCTATTTTGAATGCTCTTTTGTTATGTCTAAGGTAATAACCCTGTTATTATCACTAAGATCCATCAAAATCAGATTAATAACTTTGACTCTCATGAATTCACATATATTTTCAACTTATTTTGGCACAAATTTAAAAATGTCCCAAGACATTGTGGATATACATGTTCACAGGGAAGTGTGGATGGACATACAGATGGACAGGTGAGATGTCAATATATACATCCCTATAAATCAAAGATAATAGGAAATAAGAAAGCTTACACCAAATGAAGTATCTTCTTCACCACAGAGAGAATATGTTCGATCTTTTCCTATTTCACCTGTCAAGAACATGAAATTTTTTGTAAAACTAGAATAGAGACAACAAGGCTCAGCTTAATATCAAAGCGTGAATTCATGATACCTAAAAAATAATTAATTGTCAGTGTCACAGTCAACAATGGCAAAGTGGTTTGACAGTTGCCATGAGTTTTGTTGTGGCATTTTGAACCCCTTTTTCCCCTTCAACTGAATAGACAAGAGATAGACAGCGATAAAAATAATATGACTTTAAAATGCGTTTTGTCGAACAATAAGGGGACATAATCCAGGAAATTACATTCGGATATGCACGACTATAAAAAGGAACCAAGATCTTGGTGTGTAACGTTGATATATTCACACGTTTTGTTTAAAGCGATAATTTCATATTTATAAGTTATATTTATAAAATATATTAAAATAAAGCCTTAAAATAGATATCTACAAACAATCCTACCTTGTTAAAGAATAATCCTATTTATCCTATAATTCACTATTGCTAGTTGGGAAATTGGCAAAAATATAATTTTCAATTTCAATTTCAAACGTTTGAAGATAGCTATTTAGGGGGGGGGGCAATAGAAAAACAAAGGAGGTAATCGTGTTCTACTTGTAAAAGTATGCAAATAAAGTGATATTTGATCAAATTAAGTTTCACTGGAATCAGGTAGAACACGGCGACTGTACGGTACCTCCAAGTGGTACTCTATCACAAAAAGGTTGGGTACAACTGCTCTAGAGGGTCCAAACCTTGATATACAAAACCTTATACACTATTTGCGTACGAGGGGCAGCCATTTTGTCCAATAGTTTTGGTCTGATTTTCGCGAAAATTTGAATTCAACCAACATTACAGTGATATATTAAATTCTTTTTTAAATCAGATAATAATTGTGACCTCTAGAGGGACCACGAGCTAAAAACATGATTTTTCGTACAATCAGGGCCATAATTAAGGAAGTTACAATCCAATATGCACAACTATAGAAAGCAACCAAATCTTTGGCTATTAAACATGCATTTCTAGTTTCATCAAAATCAGATCAAAATTGTGACCTCTAGATAGTCCACTACCTTGATATACCAGATGCTTACACTATTTGTGTAGAGGGGTGGCCATTTTGTCTGGCAGTTTTCGTCTGATTTTCACAAAATTCAAACTCAATCAGCATTACGGGGAGTAACAGTGATATGTTCCTACAGTGTTTTAAATCAGATAATAATTGTGACCTCTAAATGGAACAAAAGCTAAAAACACGGTTTTTCGTAGAATCAGGGGACATAATTAAGGAAATTATGAACCAATACCAATATCTTTGGGTTATAAAGATGCATTTAAACTTTCATCAAAATCGGATAACAATTGTGATCTCTAGAGGGTCCACAACCTAAATATACCAGATGTTTACACTATTTGCGTAGAGAGGAGGGCGACTATTTTGTCTGGCCGTTTTGGTCTGATTTTCGCAAAATTATAACTGAACGAACAATACGGTGTAACAGTGATTTATTCGAACGTTTTTTAAATTAGATAATAATTGTGACCCTTTGAGCTGAGGGACCAAAAGTTAAAAACGTGATTTTTCGTACCATACGGGGCCATAATACAGGAAGTTACAATCCGATATGCGCAAATATCAAAAGAAACCAAGATCTTTGGGTTATAAACATGCATTTCAAGTTTCATCAAAACCTCTTAAGAGTCCTCACAAGCTATAAACATGATTTTTCGTATCATATTCATAATCCATGGAGTTTCGATACGATATAGCCAATATCGAGAGGAACCAAGATCTTTTACAGATAAATTTATATTTCAAGTTCCATCAAAATCGGATAAGAATTGTTACCTGTTCACAAACAAATTGTGGACGGACGGACTGACAGACAGACGGACAGGGTGAAGACAATATACGTCCACATGAAAATGTGATATACAATAATTAATAGAATACAATATGAAAAAAAATCGTTTTATCTAAGGTTTGATCAGTAAAAATACTAACTTCTTCAGGGATGAAGACCTAAATAAAAAATTGTATTTGCTTCTTCATCCCTGAAGAAGTTATTATTTTTACTGATGGAACGTTGGATAAAACGATGTTTTTTTGATATTGTATTCTATTACTTATTGTATATCAACTTATCTGAATATCAAATTCGTCATTTTAACTTAGTCAAAATTGATTCCAGCAAACCATCTTTTTTTTGGTTTGTGTTTTTTTGTTTCTATTGATTAGAAGTTTCACATCAAAATGTGGACATATAAAAATCTGTAATGAACATATTCAGCTGTTAAACGATCAATAGACAGCCTTTCAGCTGCATTGTGCCTTTAATATGCATTTATTACAAATTGGTTTCAAATCCAAATTACCTTTATACCAGAGTATTTCAAAAGCGTTAGTTTTCTCTATATTAGCAGTATTTATGATTTTTCCTATTCCAGTTTTTCCATTTTTAGTCATTACAATCGCTGCATTCCCTGAAATTTGAAAAGAGAAATAAAGAAAGGAGTTCCAACATTCTCCAAAGCTAGTAATGATACTAGCTATATATATAAAGGTCCTAGTAAACATGGGTGTGACTGTACAATTGACAAAAATTTTAAAAATTTGAATGGAACATTGTTCAAAGTCTAATCTACAAGGATTTTCTTTTTTTTTATTTTTTGTCAGCTCTGCAGGTGCCTCTTGTGTATGGGACTTGAGTGTAAAAGCAAATTATTATTAGGTCTAGATACAATAATAAAAGATAGGTCGCCTGGCAACAAAAAATATGCCTACGGCAACATCGTCCAGCAGTCAACAAGACTTGTCGCATATTTAGTCTTTAGTCTTTGGGGCATTTACAAGACAATTGCATAATGCATAATATAAATTTATATATACCGAACGATAAATTTTGTCATTCGAGCATTCACTTGTTCTACAAAGTAAAACAAGGTCCATAACTCGAAAAGTAATCATTGGAAATTGCTGAAATTCAATAGGATTCATCCTTTCACTAATCTAAATACTGCAAATAAATTTCATACAGATCAGATGATACCTTTTCCATTGGACCGTTTACAATGTGCCACACTGGTCATTATTCCAGAAGAAATTAAGGGAAATTGCTGAAATTCAATAGGATTCTTTGTTTCACTAATTTAAATGACTCATATAAATTTCATACAGATCAGATGATAACTTTCATCACTATTAAGTGTGCACAAGGTTCAATAAAGTGAAACAAGGGTAATAACTCTAGACATAATTAATGGTAATTGCTGAAATTCAATAGAATTTAAATCATTTGTATAAATTTCATACATATCTGATGTTAACTTTTGTCTTGGAGCTTTTATAAAGTGCAACATAGTGAAATAAAAATGATAACTTTTGTTGTAAGAGTATTCACAGAAATTGCTGAAAATCAATAAGCTTCTTCGTTTTACTTATCTAAATAATGCATATAAATATCATGCAGATCGAAATCGTTGTTAGAGCTATCACAGGGTTTGACAAAAGGAAACAAGGGCCATAACTGTAGAAGTAATTAACTGATATTGTTGAAAATTAATAATATCATAAATATCATACAGATTCGTTTTTACTAATCTAAATAATGCATATAAATATCTTACTGATCGAATGATAACTTTTGTTGTTACAGTGTTCGACAAAGTGAAACATGGGCCATAATTCTCAAGACATAAATAAGGGAAATTACTGAAATTTAATAAGCTTCTTCATCTAATTTAAATAATGTTTATAAATTTCATCCAAATCTGATGATAACTTTTGACAAGGTGCAATGACATGAAACAAGGGCCAAAACTCCAGAAGAAATTAACCTCAATTATTGAAATTAGATAATCTTCTCCAACTCACTAATGTAAACAACAATCAGACAATAAATGTAGTTTATACGACAATATACGACCATATTTCCATGAGTACATATAAAATATGATATTGAACTTAAACCCGAGTTATTTACTACTTTGAAAACTATGGCGGGGTATCAGGTTCAAAATGCGATCTGCAGTTGAAAGTAGAAAATAAAAAGCAAAAGAGAAAATTCTAATCCAAAATGGACATTTTCGTGTTGGAAACATATACCGCTCGTGCTTTTCAACCTAATATGTCCACCTTTTCAACTTAAAGCCGTAAATATTCTACTTTCAACAACAGAATTTCTACTTTCAATAATCAACTTTTGGCATTCAGGCTTTCAACTTCAGATTTTCTACTCCAGATTTTCTGCTAAAGACTTTCTCCATGCATATTACGGAAATAAATTTGATCACGTGACTATTTCTGCATGTCATTAAAATTCGGCAATTGCCCCTAGGTACCACTGGATTTGCAGTCAGCAAACTCGGTCGATGGTTGGGTTAAAATTTGGGAATAGTTTGTTTGACTTAAATAAAAAACGCACCAACTCAAATTTCATTACATCGTTTTTTGTCTATTTTGTATATTCTCCCCCAAGTTCAACTATAATTCATCTTACTTACATCTTGGCAAGACTTAGGGTCACCTGTCCAACCTTGTGGGTTTTCTCCGGGTACTTCGGTTTGCCTCCCACTGTAAAGACCATGTGTTAGTCCCGAAATGACCTAGTTTGTGTCGAGTGGACGTTAACCCCCCCCTCTCTCTCTCTCTCTCTCTCTTGTACATACATTTGTCTTTTTATGTAAAATAGTCACTAAGAGAGTGTTGACATAAAAATAATTATTGAAGGACCAATTCTTAAGGCAAATAAAAGTTAAAGAAACTGAACAGATCAACCACTTTAGTTGAGTTGCCAGTTTGTAAATAATTTAAATCGACTTTACAAATTTATTTGCTGTCTGCCTCTAAACAAGCATTCAAAAGCACCAATGGGAGTGAACTAAGATAACAATAAGTAGCCTGGAGCAAGAGTGGCTAAGTGAGTAAGACGCTGGCATGCTGGTCTGGAGGTAGTGGGTTCGTTCCCGGTATTGCTCGAGACAGTTCCTCAGGATTTTCCGGGTGGTTTCCCCTCTATTGTGAGGTAGGACGTAGGGCCTGACAACAAGGACAACTGTCTTGTCGTTTGGATAGGACAAAAAAACAAGGTCTCATGCACACATTTGCACGCATATAAAAGATCCCCTGTCATTTGGAAATAAATATATAAGTAGGCAAAATTTTCCTCATAGCACACTGTATGGCGTATGCCCGTCTTTATAATCCCAGTCGGTGCACAACAATAGGATGTTAAACCCCATTCCATTTCATAAAGTAGCGGTGGATTACAGTGGGTAAGATGCTTGATGCCGCTGTCCGGGGAAAATTTCCCTCATTAGCCTAGTTTGGAGCAGAGCATTAAGACCTTTAATTTCATTAAGTAGCCCTTTCATGCTCATAACAAGGTTCCACTTTCTAGGATTATGTGGGGTGTATTCTTTGAGTATTAGAAATGAATACAGATTCTTTGAATAGATCTTCAACACTTTATTTCAGGAGCAATAACAGCAACAAATAAACAACTTATAACTTCCTATAAATCGGCCCTTCAACTAGCTAGTATATAGGTTCCCTATTAGCTGGTCTCCCCAACTATTGTTAATCGTACATACATTTCTCTCTTTATATGAATTAGTTACTTAATATTAGTTACTATGAAAGTGTTAAAGCCATTTAACTGATCAGATCAATCACTTTAGTTGCCATAATTTAAATCGAGTGACCAATTGCTGTCTGCTTCATCTGACTTACCAAGCATTAATGTATATTAAAATATAGATTTGAAATTAAAAATATAATTAAACAATAATAAAGTAACATGTTACCTATACATTACCCATATGTATCCACCTTACTTCAAACAAAAACATGTTTTAAATATTAATGCAATCAAAATCCTTATTTTTCCACTAATCAAAATAACATAATCTATAACTACTTTCACGATAATAATTTTTATTTCTGTAAGGCCTAAAATATCTAACGACTTGTACAGGTGGATCTTCTGAACAAACGGCTACGTAATCTTGGGTCTTGACTGCTGGTGTTTTCTGCACTAAAACTTGCAACAACTTGCATTGCTGCAACCTCAACGTGTTTATTGGCAGGACGACATATTGTTTCTCTTGTCACCATTCACACGAGGTTGTTAAAAACAGATACATCGTTAGTATCCGGAACATTATCCACATCCTTTTTAGTGGAGGCCACAGAAACCTGTACTTTTGGGGAACCCATATTTGCAAAAAATTCAAGCGTTCTCTGCCTATCCCTTTGTATTTGGGCAGACCCTGATAGTTGATCCAGATTTCGCATTACTGCTACTACTACTGAAGGGGGAATAAAGTTGATATTCATCCCTTCTTCTCTAATATATAATATGTATAATTTATGTCGCTTAGCTGTACCGCTTTCCCCACAATATAACACATTTTGACTTGCAGGGAATGTAGCTCGCCGGTGTTTGTTCTCTTAGCTGAACACAGATTATTGGAATGGATCTTCGAAACTTTATTTCAGGAGCAAATAAAAAAACCCAGCAACAATTAAACAAACTTTAACTTGTTATAAATCAAAACCCCAACTAGTATATACAGTCTTCCTAAGCTGGTCTCATTGGTTGATACTGACTAGAGAAGCCCAGTCGAAACGTCGCTCAGTAATAAACAGTAATTGCAAGCGAATTATTGAAATAAAATTTAAAACCATATGTTAGTCCCGAAATGACCTAGTTTGTACATATTATATATTAAAGAAGAAGTTACTCAGTCGAACAAATCAGTCAATAAAATCAGTCAAATATCTCAGTCGAAAAAAAAAAACAGGCAGATAATTCAGTCGAATAATCCAGTCGAAAAATCAAGTCGAATAACCGAGTCGCTCAATACGGCAAGGAAAAGGTAAAGCGTGACTTTATTTAGCAAGCAGCCTACTCCTCTATAATCCCTCCACATCTTTGTTTTCATTCCGAAGCGACTGGATACTATGCTGTCCTCAGTTTTATGCATCGGCCACAGACTAAACACTTATTGTTTTCAGTCGCTGACATCAGTCGTTGACCCTTAACCCGAAGTTGATGACCTTACTCTCAAAGAGAAGTCAACAGGTTGTTTAGGGGATTGCTATTAAAGAAAAATCTCAATAAAGTTTTGATTTCATTAACTGTCAGATTTGAGCTTGTGGGAAAATATACAAAATAGACAAAAAACGATGTAATGAAATTTGAGTTAGTGCGTTTTTTATTTAAGTCAAACAAACTTTTCCCAAATGTTAACCCAACCATCCACCGAGTGTGCTGATTTGAAATCCTTGCGGTACTTAGGGGTAATTTCCGTATTTTAATGGCAAGCAGAAATAGTCACGTGATCAAATTTATTTCCGTAATATGCATGCAGAAAATCTTTAGCAGAAAATCTGGAGTAGAAAATCTGAAGTTGAAAGCCCGAATGTCAAAAGTTGATTATTGAAAGTAGAAATTCTGTTGTTGAAAGTAGAATATTTACGACTTCAAGATGAAAAGGTGGACGTATTAGGTTGAAAAGCACGAGCGGTATATGTTCCCACACGAAAATGTCCATTTGCTTTTTATTTTCTACTTTCAACTGCAGATCGCATTTTGAACCTGATACCCCGCCATAGAAAACAGTGTATTCACAAGAAATTGTGGACATACAGATAGATCGAGAAATTACATATAAAGTTACCTGTCTCTAACTGTAATGGATCAAAGTTCAAAATTTCAAATTCTTTTTTAATATTTTGAGGATCTATCATATCTGTATTATTAATAACCTGTTTGCATTTTGATGAATAATTGTTGCTGTAAAAAAATAGACATTAGAATTCAAGTTTACTACCAGTTCAACGTGCTAAGGGCTGGCTTAATTGTCAACCAGCAGCTGCCAGACAGGAAAGGTCCACATTATTGAGAGATGGATAGAGAACAAGGTAAAAAGAAAGTGATTTTTCCTACAATCAAGGGCCATAATTCATGAAGTTATAATTTGATACGCGCAAATATCGAAAGGAACCAAGATCTTTGGGTTATAAACATGCATTTCAAGTTTCATCAAAATCTGATTATAATTGTGACCACTACAGGGTCCACAACCTTAATATACCAAATTTTTACACTATTCACATACAAGCAGCGGCCATTTTGTTCGGCAGTTTTGATTTGATTTTCAGGAAATTCGAACTCATCCTTCATTACGGTGTAACAGTGATATAATCACATAAATCGGATAATAGTTGTGATCTGCAGAGGGACAACAAGCTAAAAAATAGGTTGCCAGGCAATGAAACATACGCCCACACAGCAGCTAAATCGTCTGGGCAGTCAACAAGAGTTGTCGCATATTAAGTAATTTTTTTTTTTTTAAACACACTTTATTTACGTCAATTTTTTACAAGCACATTTATATCTTAACAAATAAAATACCATTGTTCTATATAAACGGTAAATCGCAGGGTTCCTAATATACACAGATCTAAGTACATAAATCCATCAATGGGGAATCGTTATGGAGGCAGTCTGTTAATTCTTAAAAAGATATTTCCATTTATTTAGGTATAAATCTGGAGATATCTCAATCTCCATTTTAGCATGTTCTAATAAGAAGCTTTCATACTTATTAATATTGAGTATTTCATTTCGTAGTTTAGCCCAATATATATAGAATTTAGTTAAAATAATTACATGATTAATGAAGATCCATTCAGTATTATTTATATAATTTGGTTTGTTAGTTAGACCAAGATGTATTATATGTGTTTTTATATTTATCTTTACATCCCACTTCTACTCGTTGCCAATGGCAACCTTTGATGAAACTGTCCTGTTCATTTCCAATCCATGGCATGAAAGTAGCCGTGTATCAGAAATGAACAGTACACTTTCGTCAAAGTAGCCATGTATCAGAAATGAACAGTACCCTTTCGTAAAAGAGTACTGTTCATTTCTGATACACGGATACTTTTCTACCGTTTAAGAAACTTATCAAGTATTAAGAAGCGGATGTTTAGTCCAACCCAGATCGTAATGATAACTAGTTGTTTCATACTGCACTTCGCGAAGGTACTTGAGACAACTAATCAAAATCATAGTAACAAAACAAACCGGTAGTGCAAAAATATATACAATGATATTAAATCAACATAACAACATATTACGAAAAACAATTATTACACATATCAATTGGCATCTATTCCATAATTTGGTTTGATTTATTATGCAAAACATATAAATGAGAATATTGAATAATTATTTTAACTAATTGTGATTCTCTTGCTAGACTCTTCACGAGCCTTGAAAATAAGCAGGATATAAAAGAACACCTAGAAAGTTATAAATTTTATTACAATTAAATTTCAACGGACGAACCATGCGCCGATGCATACTTTGACCAAGAATGACCCACGTTTCGAATTTCCTTTACACTACATTTAATATCATTGCAGTCCTCTACGCCATAGACAAGTTGTTTTGACGATGTGGTCTAAACAAACACTTGGCTATTTTAGGCTTGGGGTGTCACAACAAGACGCGCATGTAAATACTACCATGAAATGTAACGTGAGGCACAGAAAGGGATAAATAAAAGAGATGAAATTATTTGTCACTTTTCGGTTGAAACAACTCGATGATAAATACTATTTTTCACATTTTGCTTCACAATTCTCGATAGAAATGTGATGCAAGTAACTTATTAGCAACTTTTCTCGGTGTATCGGTGAATATCAGGACAGGTTTGGTCGTGGGCCGCCTCGGCTCCGCTTCGGCTGAGTCCCCGACCAAAACTGTCCTGATATTCACCGATACACCTCAGAAAGTGTGCTTATACTTATATTACCGCGATCTAAAATAGTATGAAAATGATTCCATATTTTTTGTGAAAATGGGCAAAGAACAAAGAGATGTTCTACATTTTCTATATTAGATTCACGGAAAGTGCAGAGTGTGTCATCAACTTTTCTAATTTTGAATAATTTATCATTTGTGAATATAATCCTATGGAGATATTTGTATTCAAAACTCCTCAGTTTTGTACTAAGACATACAGTGTTTATTATTTTGAATATATTTTCTACGTCTAAATCGCTTAACTCTGTATCTAGAATGTTTTCCCATTCTTTAATGGCTTTTGGTCTGCTGAACTTTGCTTTTATCCGGCTATCATAAATATCTTTTGAGTCTACGTTGTGAAAATCGGTATTATATATTTTGTAAAAATTAGTAGTACTTATATCTTCCAAAGGAGTTCTAGATCTATTACAATTAATATGTGTATTTACCGCACTTTCAAATTCGCTCGCTTCCTGCACATATTGCAGGATACATTCTTCTATTCCTTTTAAGATAAATTGGTGTTTTTCTATATATTGATTATAAATCTTATTTATTTTATCAAAATATTCACTAACGTATCAAATATTATTGTTAAAAAGAAACTTTAAAAATATAATTTTATTATTAATCTTTATATTTGTATTATTCAAAATAATTTGATTTTCAGTGTGCGTAATGTTCTTTATATGCGTTGTGTAAATTGTATACTAGTTAGCATACAGGTTTTTATAAAAAGGAATGTTTAAATTTAACTTATCTGGAAAGTTGCATGCAGGTAATAAATTTCCTCCATATTCAGCCATAATGAATTTATATGGTATGAGCCATGTTTGTATTGGTGACTGGTATATTTTTTTAATCCAAAAAATGCTCTTACATATTAGGAATTCTTTTAAGTCAATCATTTTTAATCCGCAGTTTTTATTGTTTTGTATAAGAATATCTCGTTTTATTCTGTCAGGACCGTTCCTTATAAATTTGTAAAAATATTGAATTAAGTTGTTGAATAGTAGAATCCGGCACTGGATTAACAGTTGCTGGGTAAAGAATTTTTGAAATACAAAATGTTTTAATTATTTGTATTTTTCCAATTAAAGATAATTTATGTTTATCCCATACTTTTAATATTTGTTCTATTTCATTTATTTCATTTGTTAAGTTTAATTCTGAGTGAAGTCTGTGTCACCACAAGCCTGGGACTGTACAGCGCAGTGGACGCTTACGGCTATCCCCCGGATCCATTTGGAAAGTGTTTAATCAGTTCTATCACATATGTGATAATGACTGGCACCAATATTGTCCTTTAATTGTAATACACAAAATATAGTATATTTATTAACCTGCAATTACTGCAAATTACAGTATGTTGGGGAAACAAGTAAATCATGTAAAACTAGATTTAATAATCATAGATCTGCAGGAAATTCTGAAAATACACAGAAACTATTATATCAACATTTTAAACAAAATCCCTGTAAAGAATTTGGATATCGTATACAAATAATTGAAAAACTTCCCAGTTCTGGACACCTCAATAATGGCAAAATTGATCCTGCTGTTACACAAAAAAGAACTCACGCAGAAGAAAATTGGATTATCAAACTACAGACCATTTTCCCTTATGGTCTTAATGATAGATTTAAAAATAACGATTACAACAACCGTAATGAAAACGCTTTAATCACCAGAAATTGTTACAAAAACTTGACCATAATTTTCAAAATAAAAAACGTTCTATAAAAAAATCAAAGTCCTAAAAAACACATCTGCATCTGAATGTCTTGCTGCTCTTCAAGAGAGATTTGTTCTAACACCTGTTGATAAGGCCAGTAATAACATTGCCTTTATCTGTAAAAAGTACTATATTAAAAATATCCTTACCAAAGTCTGACTCTGGCATAACACCAATAATGATACTTATAAATGTATTACGGAATTATCTAAAATAGATATTTTGCATAACCAATATTCGTTTAACAGGAGTAATGATATCAGAGACAATGTGAAAATAGATGCACTACCTTATATTTATTCTATACTGAAATTTCATAAAGATAGGTTGCCAGGCAACGAAACATACGCCCACAGCAGCTAAATCGTCCGGGCAGTCAACAAGGGTTGTCACATATTTCTACTTTTTTTGGTAATGAAACAACTCATTATGTAATTATCTTAAAATCATTAGAATTTGTTTGCTTTTTATAAAGTTTTGCCCCACGCTATCAATTAGTATAGGAAACATTTAACATCATGGATTTAGCTGTTCTCCTATCAAAATTCATTGAAAATCAAAATACTTGTGCGTTTCAACACCTTAAACTCTGTGTATCAATCTGAAGTCAAACGGATGATAAGTTTGGCATCTGTAGCGTCACAAGTTTTTTTGAAGTGATCAAGGGAGATAACTCTGGAAGTAATTATTTGAAATCAATGAAAATCAGTAGGCTTCTTCGTCTCATGACCTTAAACAGTGTGTGTAAATTTAAAGTCGATCAGATATTAACTTTGGCCTCTAGAGCGTCCACAGGATTTTTTGATGTGATCAAGGGCCATAACTCTGGCACTAATTATCGGAAATCGCTGAAAATCAATAGGCTTCTTCGTCTTATGACCTTAAACACTGTGTATGAATTTTAAGTCAATCGGATATTAACTTTGGCCTCTAGATCGTTCACAAGATTTTTTGAAGTGATCAAGGGCCATAACTCTGGCACTAATTATCGGAAATCGCTGAAAATCAATCCGCTTCTTCGTCTTATGACCTTAAACACTGTGTATAAATTTAAAGTCAATCGGATATTAACTTTGGCTTTTAGAGCGTCCACAAGATTATCGGAAATCGCTGAAAATCAATAGGCTTCTTCGTCTTATGACCTTAAACACTGTGTATAAATTTAAAGTCAATCGGATATTAACTTTGGCTTTTAGAGCGTCCACAAGATTTTTTGAAGTGATCAAGGGCCATAACTCTGGCACTAATTATCGGAAATCGCTGAAAATCAATAGGCTTCTTCTTCTTATGACCTTAAACACTGTGTATAAATTTAAGGTCAATCGGATATTAACTTTGGCTTTTAGAGCGTCCACAAGATTTTTTGAAGTGATCAAGGGCCATAACTCTGGCACTAATTATCGGAAATCGCTGAAAATCAAAAGGCTTCTTCTTCTTATGACCTTAAACACTGTGTATAAATTTAAGGTCAATCGGATATTAACTTTGGCTTTTAGAGCGTCCACAAGATTTTTTGAAGTGATCAAGGGCCATAATTCTGGCACTAATTATCGGAAATCGCTGAAAATCGATAGGCTTCTTCGTCTTATGATCGTAAACACTGTGTATAAATTTAAAGCCAATCGAATATTAACTTTGGCCTCTAGAGCGTCCACAAGATTTTTTGAAGTGATCAAGGGCCATAACTCTGGTAGTTATTATCGGAAATCGCTGAAAAACAATAGGCTTCTTCGTCTCATGACCTCAAACACTGTGTTTAAATTTAAAGTCAATCGGATATTAACTTTAGCCTCTAGAGCGTCCACAAGCAATTGTGGACGCCGTACCGCCGGACCGCCGGACAGACGGACGGACGGACGGACGGACGGACGGACGGGGGCGACGACAATATACGACCACATTTCAATGTGGGCGTATAAAAATTCAGTAAAATTCAGATATATAATTTACTCCAGCATCTGCCAGACAAAACCTCTAGCAGTGACTATAACAAAAGGACTTAAATTATGCCAGGCCCAACATGCCATTTGGTGCAAAACACTTCGTAATTATACTGGAATTAACAGTTTTTTCATAATTGATAAAAAATAAACCTATAGTAGACACTTTAGATAAAATCAACAAAAAAGGCAATGCAAAATCAATAGAAACTTTCGACTTTTCCACTTTATATACTATGCTACAACATACAGATCTTAAAAATAATTTGGATTGGTTCGTTGATAAAGCCTTTAATGGAGCTTTCGGAAAGGGCAGAAACCTGATGGCCATCTACTCACAAGATGCAAGATGGATAATAAAACGGCGCAATGCTAACACTGTAGTTTTCAATAAAGAAAAATTTCAAAATATCATACATTTTCTCATTGACAATGCCATATTTGAGGTTGGGGATCAGATAATACAACAAACTATTGGTTTACCAATGGGAACTGACCCCGCCCCATTTATGGCAAATGCACATTTTTAAAATACGAATTTGATTTTCAAGACCATAAAAGAAAAACAGATTACAAGGTAGCTAAAAGTCTAAATTATACCTTCCGTTACATTGATGACATAACACCAATCAATGATAATGGTAATTTCAATAAATATAAAGATGAAATATATCCTCCTGAACTTATATTAAATAAAGAAAAATCGGGCACTATAAATGCATCTGTTCTTGACCTGGACATCAATATAATTTACGATAAATTTAATGTCGGTATATTCGATAAAACGGACAAATTTGGTTTTGAAGTAGTAAAATACCCGTCAGCTTACAGTAACATACCAGATACTACACTATATAATGTTTTCTATTCACAGGCATTACGATTTTTGAAAATATGCAACAAGAAGGAACTGTTTCTTTCACGAATAAAAACTCTTAATTTTAAGTGCACGGCCAAAGGCGGATCACAATTATGCATTTTTAAAGAAACTTCTAAACTTCCATTTCTTCAACATATAGGTTTGACATTTCTTATAAATATATTACTGACTCTATATTGGATAATGATTCAATATAAATTTCATCTTCTATAAATGTCTAGTCCTGTTTGGATTATCGCCCTTATTATTATGCCTTTGTGAATACACTTATAATATACGATTTCTTCAGAATTCCTGTTTTGCGTTTCTTACGTGGGGTATTATATGATATTTATGCTATGGTTTGTACAATTACATGGTCTCAAAAACTTATAGTTTTTTAGTTTTTAACTTTATTTCATCTGTATTATCGCCCTTTTCTATCGGGAAATTGCACCTTCTAAGCAACGACGTCAAAACAGCTATAACGACAGATTCACGTCACGCCATTCAGTTAGCAGACGACGGTCTCCCTAGACAGTCTACATTCCTTTGCTTCCATGTATTCAGTTTTGTTTTTGTTTCTGTGACGGTTGTAATGTGTGTCCTAATGCATTCAATATACTTCAATCCTCTATGGATGAGCTAGGATTGGGAGTGTAGCATAGCTCATTACTGGAGAAGTATTCTGGAGAAGGCGGTCACTGTTCAATGTGTTCATTAAAAGTCCAAGTCAAAATCCATTTCAATATTACTTTATATACAGTTTAACAATACATTATTTACAAATTCTATACAGGGCATCTGATCTCCCTGTCTCTCTGTAATCCAATCTCTCTCTCTTGTCTGTTGTTGTTCTTGGTGTTTAACGTCCGCTTCCACCGAAGGTGATATCGCAGACAAGTCTTATTTTTTCCATTTTCATTATCTTAGCGCACGCGCAGGGGTCTTTGCTGTGGGAGGAAACGGGAGTGCCCGGAGGAAACCCACGAGGTTGAGAAGGAGCCCCTATCTCCATGCCACATACGCTCACACCAGGGCTCGAAACCACAGCCGCAAGCCAGAGGTGACCGGCCAGCTAGAGGTCGAAGCGCGGCACTCTAGACCACTAGGCCATCCCAACCCCCCGCTCTCTTGTCTGTGTGTAGAGATCTTTTAAAGTAACTAATTTGCATACAGACAAAAGGATTATTATTGTAACACATCAAATGAAAAGAAGTTAAATATATAAATTTCATTGGTTGAAATTTTATAATAAAGTTAATTAGTTAATAAGCTTTAAGCCATAAAGACAGTAAAGGTGATGACACAATCTGACTGCATTGTTAACTGTATAAATCTTTGCTCAAGGTTTCTCTTAATAAGCCTACTGGCATTCAAAGAATATAAAACAGTCAACACCAATCATGCTTTTAGGCAATTACTTTAAATCAATATATTGACATTAAAAGTAACGAAAGACCAACTGATAACCTTAATATTAGATATATTGTCTATATACTTTAAGAAATAAATTCTGTATAATCTTAAAATAAAATTTGAAAAAGAAGTAGAATTTAGTATCACTATTCGGTGATACAATCTTGAAGTTTTTCCGATATCAGCCAAACATCAACTCGACTTTGTATCAATGGCTTCTTTTGTTTCCAAGTAAAACGCTTATTATTTTGATTTAAATTTCAGAATATATCTAAAAGGTTAAAATAATTAATTATATTGAATATGGCAGTTTGGCCTTTTCTTTTCAGTTTATAATTGCCGCCATATCTATCAAGTTGAACATTTAGGACATTATTAAAATCTCTGCCAATTACCATTGACAACGAGTCAAATTCACTACATAGCTGCTGTAAAGATTTAAGTAATCTTGTATAATAAATGAACTGGTATAGGGCTATATGTATTGACTAAAATGTTAAAATAACCTTTTTGATCGGATTGGTTTTTAATAACATTTATGTTTTTGTTACTTTTTAAAAAAATAGCTGTCCCTGCTGAGTTAGTTCTACCTGTGAAAACAATATGTGATCAGCCCATTCGCTCTGCCAATCGGTTTCATCGCATACACTGCTGTGAGTTTCTTGAAGGAAATTAATAGCACATGATTGTTCGTTTAACCAGTTAAATATATTTTTTCTTTTTAAGGCATTTCGAATTCCTCTTACATTGATGGATAGAAGTTTAATTGACGTCATTTAATACTATTTAAAAGTAGATGAAAAAAATTTTAAAGCTACGAAGGAGATAATAGATCTGTGTGTAGGAAAGCCCATTTTGAGTATATAATTGTATGTAATAATAATAATAATAATAATACATTATTTCTATGTGCGTTGAATTAATAGAAGTGCATTTATATCTAAGAAAATATAATAATATACTTTTAAGTTTTATATATTCCTTATACTTGCATAGAAGTTCTAAATACACAAGTTTCATTTTCAGTTTAAGGAATCTAAGTGTGTTTAATACGTAATAAAAGATTAACATACTATATGCGTCATGGAAAACCATCACATGTCCATGTGGTGTGAGGGGGGGGGGACTTGTATATCAGAGTTGATATCATTCTCAAAGAAAGATATGATGTACAACCATAATAAGAGAAAGAACATTTCACAGATATCAGTACATAAAATAAATTTGTTACTGTCTCCTCGATTAGTAATAATTTTCGGCGGTTCATGATTGCTATATGGGGTGATAATCTTATAGACATGTTATAGGTACTTATCCGTCACTATAAAGGGGGGTTATTTATACATAATCATCTGTATTAAGCATAACATATATCAGTCGAAAACATTATATACAAACAAGTATGTATGTGGCTATAAACAGTTGCAATTGTTTCTATGATACTATAATACATAAAGTTTGTCTTGTAAATGAGTATTGTAAACAAACTTTGATTAATATACATGTATTTCAATCAGTGAGTAATAGTACATTAAACATAGATATGAGCTAGGAATCAAATTGACAGATGCTGTTAAAAAGGGTACGTTGGTAAATATACTTCTCTTTCAAGAACACCTTTTGCCACATCTCGATTTAACGCATAGCTAACCGAAGATTTTATGCATGAAGTTGATGTTAATCATGTTAATGCTATTACATCATAAAACACAACAATAATTGAGGTCATTTATTTATATTTAAAGCACATAGGGTTTCTAGAGCATCTTATACCACCTAATGTCTTAGGCGAGCATATAACTAACGAATCTTTGTTGACATTTACCTATGAAAAGTTTATATTAATTGTACTGATGATATTACATTATATAAACATACATGTATAATAAACACAAGATTAGTTGATGACATTAACTTAAAGGATAAAGACTTGTATAAGGTGGTTTATCTAAGGAGGATTGCCTATAGCTCCATGTGTCAGTGTTGATGTGAACATCAAGTCATGGTCTGGGTTAAGTGGTAGCCGTTGACTGTAGTGTCCTTGTAAATTTTCATCCAAGAAGGGTCGTTGGTTTAGTGTAGCATTATGCGAAATATCAGTTTCACGATTATAAAGTTTATTAAGGTCTTCTTCAGATTTGATGAGGATTATCTCTTCATTCAGTAGCTTGACATATATTCTTCCGTCAAAGGTCCAACAGTTTTTTAAAATTTTTCTTTTTAAAAAGTTCCCTGCAGGATTTGAAGAGAAAGGAGCGCTTTCTTGTAAGTGCTTCATTGACAAATAATTTTGTCGGTTTATTTGGGTCCGAGTTTCTAGATTTTAAATTACTTTTTTTGCCATATATCAAAGCCCTGTCCCTGTAGCTTATGAAACGAACAATTATATCACGGTTGGATCCCTGCTTTAATTTATAAAGTTCTGCCCCATGCTAACGTTAAGCATACGAAACATTCAATATTATGGATTTAGCTGTTCAATTATCTATTTTCTAGAAATTCACACTCAACCATCATTAATAAGTAACGGGGATATAGTCAAACGTTTTTTTAATTCGGAATAAAATTGTGACCTCCATTTCGAACAATCAGGGGCTATAATTCAGGAAGTTATGGTCCAATGTGCCCGAATATCGGAAGGAACCGCGATCTTTGGGTTATAAACTTGCATTACAAATTTCATCAAAATTGGATTAAAATTGTGACCTCTACAGGGTCCACAACCGTGTTATATCATATTTTTACACTATTTGCGTATTAGCGGCAGCCATTTTGTCCGTCAATTTTGGTCTGATTTTTATGAAATTCGACCTCAACCTTCATTACAGTGAAACAGTGATATAATCAAACGTTACTTTAAATCGTTTAATAATTGTGACCTCCAAAGGAACCACAAGCTAAAAAATGGCGATTTTTTCGTACAATCAGGGGACATAATTCGGGAAGTTACAATCCGATATGCGCAAATATGCAATGGATCCAAGATCTAAAGGTTATAAACATGTATTTCAACTTTCATCAAAATCGGTTCAAAATTGTGACTTCTATAGGGTCCACAACCTTGATATAACATATTTTCACACTATTCGCGTACAAATGGCGGCCATTTTGTCTGTCAATTTTGGTCTGATTTTAAAAAAATTCAAAATCAACCTCCATAACCAATACCATGTAATGGTGATATACAATCAAACGTTTTTTTACATCGGATAATAATTTTGACCTCCAGAGGCACCAAAAGCCCAAAAAAAGAGATTTTTTTGGACAATCAGGGGACATAATTCAGGAAGTTATGATCCAAAATGCGCAAATATCGAATGGAACCAAGATTGTTGGGTTATAAACATGCATGTCAAGTTTCATCAAAATCGGTTCAAAATTGTGACCTCTATGGGGTCCACAACCTTGATATAACATATTTTCACACGATTCGCGTACAAACGGCGGCCATTTTGTCCGTCAATTTTGGTTCGATTTTCACGAAATTTGAACTCAACCTCCATAACCATGTATCGGTCATATAATCTAACCGTTTTTTTAAATCGGATAACAATTTTGACCTCCAGAGGGACCACAAGCTAAAAAGGGCAATTTTTTGGACAATCAGGGGCCATAATTCAAGAAGTTACGATCCGAAGGGCGCAAATATTGACAGTAAGGCTGTGCAAAAATATCAATATAATCGATAATCGGTAGAAGTTATTTAGCGATACGATAATCGATATTGAACTTCAAGTATCGATTATCGGTATATTTACCGGCAGCGGCTAAATACCACGCTTCAAAATACCACGCTCGCCTTACTGCTTCTATACACACGAAACGTGGTACGCTTTTTCGGTACCACTTTCTATTTAATTATAGGGATTTTACATTATATAAAGCTAATTTTGCAAATTATGTTGATCATTTAATCAATTTTGATGTTTTTATTGGTGATATTTACACTTAACCTTAAAATAAATTAAAATACAGATAGCCGATCGGTCGGTTAATGCATCGAGCAGTACCTATACTATATGGTTTATAATACGGTGTAACCGTTATTATACCCTATTCAAAAAGACCCTACGTGGTATATTGGAATATTATGTATGCGACTATGCATAGATATGAAACAAAACCCGGAAGGTAAAAACTAACGTGGTATAATCCTGTATAGGGGCGATAAAAAAGGGCGATAAGTTGACCGTAAAAAAAGTGGTATTCCGGGGCCGAGATAACCGTACCACGTTCGCCTTGCTAGTGCTATACAAACGGAACGTGGTACACGACTTCGGTACCACGTCCTTTTTATTTATAGGAATTTTACATTATTTGTAGTAAATTTTTCAAATTATGTTGATTATTTAATCCATTTTGATGTTTTTATAGGCCATATTTACATTTCATGTTAAAATTAATTACAATACAGATAACCGATCGGTAATAATACTGTGTAAATTTAAAAAGACTCAACGTGGTATATTGAAAATGAAATGAAATGGGGTTTAACGTCCTACTGTTCTGTTCCGACCGGGCTAATGAAAACGGGTTTATCAGTACCTCGCTCGACTTTCTCCATCTACAAAAAAGAAGCGTGGTACGTGACTTTGGCTTATTTTTCAAATTGTATTATTTAATTCATTTTGATGTTTTTATAGGCCATATACTGTATCCGATTTAAAAAGACCCTACGTGGTATATTGGGTAGATATGAAATAAAACGTGGCAAGTAAAACGGGGTATAATAAAATATGTGGATTATACGAGAGTACCTTGAGTTGAATATAGTTAAACAAAAAGTGGTATAATAGAATCCGGTGCTGAGATAACTGTACCACGCTCGCCTTGCTGGATCTACTTCGGTAAAAAAGAATCGTGGTAAAATAGAATCCAAGACTGAGACAACCGTACCACGCTCGCCTTACTGGTTCTATACAAACGGAACGTGGTATGCGACTTCGGTTCAAAGCAGATTTTGCAAATTGTGTTGATTATTTAATCCATTTTCATGTTTTATACTATATGCCATATTTACACTTTATGACCATAGGGATACTAAGAAATGTACTGAGACAATCGTAACAGTACCACACTCGTCTTACTGATTCTATACAAACGGAACGATGTACACGACTTCGGTACAAAAAACGTGGTATAATAGAATCCGAGACGGAGATAACCGTACCACGCTTGCCTGACAGGCTCTATACAAACGAAACGTGGTACGCGACTTGGGTACAAAAACGTGGTAAACTAGAACCCGCGACCAAGATAACGGTAACTAGAAACCGATACTGAGATAACCGTACCACACCCGGCTTACTACTTCTATACAACTGAAACGTGTTATGCTCGCCTTACTTCTCATATACAATTGAAACGTGGTACCCGGCTTTGGTACCACGTCTTTTTTTAATTATAGAGATTTTACATTATTCGAAGCAGATTTTGCAAATTGTGTTGATTATTTAATCCATTTTCATGTTTTAACTATAGGCCATATTTACACTTTATGATAAAATAAATTATCGTGTAACATAACGCGTTTCAGCGCAATTTGTAACAAGGGACTCGAAGAACGAGGCTAGACTTATTCCACAAGTAATGTTAAACGGTTACCGCATATTCTTATCTGGAGAGCATGTGCAATAAACGTAATCGACGTAGACTGATATAAACAGACGCTAGAGATTGCCATTCGATTTCGCCGAACTGATTAGAAATTACTGTATAAAAACAGAAACGATTGAATGTAAATCGGTTTGTTTTCATTCATATTACATTAATATATGCGTTGCGACCCATTTGTGTTAATGTCGAGGTCCCAGATATTAGCGATTGAGCCCCTTTAATTATAGGGATTATTTACATTATTTGTAACGAAGTCGCGTGCCATGTTCCACTTGTATAGAACCAGTATAGGGCGAGCGTGGCACGGTTATCTCAGTCTCTGATTCTATTATACCACTGGATTAAATAATCAACATAATTTGAGAAATACAAAAAATTCGCGTACCACGTTTCGTTTACAGTATGAAAGTAGTAAAGCCAGCGTGGTACGATTATCTCAGTTTAGGAATCCATTATACCACGTTTTTTGTACCGAAGTCGCGTACCACATTTCGTTTGTATAAAAACAGTAGGATGAGCGTTGTACGGTAATCTCTATTATACCACGTTTTTGAACCGAAGTCGCGTACCACGTTTCGTTTTTATATAACCAGTTAGACGAGCGTGGTACTATTATCCCAGTATACAACTCTTTTTTTTTACCGAAGTCGCGTATAACTTTTCGTATGTATAGAACCAGTAGGATGAGCGTTGTACGGTTATCTCAGTCTCGAATTCTAATATACCACGGTTTTTTTTGTACCGAAGTCGCGTACCACGTTCCATTCGTATAGAACACGTAAAATGAGCGTGGTACGATTATCTCAGTTTCAGATTCTATTATACAACATTTTTTTGTACCGAAGTCGCGTACCACATTCCGGATGTATAGAACCAGTAAGGCGAGCGTGGTATGATTATCTCAGTCTCTGATTCTATTATACCACGTTTTTTGAACCGAAGTCACGTACCACGTTCCGTTTGTATAGAACCAGTATGGCGAGCGTGGTAAGATTATCTCAGTCTCTGATTCTATTATACCACGATATTTTAAAACCGAAGTCGCATACCACGTTCCGTTTGTATCGAACCAGTAAGGCGAGCGTGGTACGATTATCTCAGTCTCTGATTCTATTATACCACGTTTTTTTGAACCGAAGTCGCGTACCATGTTCCGGATGTATAGAACCAGTAAGGCGAGCGTGGTACGATTATCTCAGTCTCGGATTCTATTATACCAAGATTTTTTGAACCGAAGTCGCGTACCACGTTCCGGTTGTATAGAACCAGTAAGGCAGGCGTGGTGTTATCTCAGTCTCGGATTCGATTATACCACGTATTGTGTACCGAAGTTCTATTGTACCTCTATTTTTTACTGATGAACTTATTGTTCTTTCGCATTATACACGTTTTTACCTGCCAGATTTTGTTTCATATCTACCCAATATACCACGTTGGCTCTTTCTAAATAGGGTATATAACAATAAATTTTACACAATATTATTAACCGTACGCTCATTAACCGATCTATCGGCTATTTGTAATGTAATTTATTCTAAGATAGACGGCATAAATATGCCTATAAAAACATGAAAATGGAATATATAATCAACACAATTTGCAAAATTTGCTTCAAATAATGTAAATCCCAATAATTAAAGATAGGCTGGCACTGCCAGGCAGGATACGCCCACATTTTCGAGAGATGGATAGAGAACAAGCAATACCGAAAGTGATTGTAATATCATATGTGCAAATATCGAAGTGAATTAAGATCTTTGGGTTATAAAGGTGCATTTCAGTAGGCTTCAAATTCGACTGGGGATCATGTTGCTAAGTGGGTAAGATGCCGGCTCAGTAGCCTTGAGGTTGGGTGTTTGATCCCTGCATCTAGATTTTCTGGCGTGGTTTCCCCTTGTTAGTGATGAAGGATGGATGGCCTGACAAGAACAGCTGTCAATTCTGGTTCGATTTTCACGAAATTCGACCTCAACCTTCATTACGATGTAACAGTGATATAATCAAACGTTTTTTTAAATGGGATAATAATTCTGACCGCAGAGGGACCACAAGCTAAAAAAAAAGGTCATTTTTCGTACAATCAGGGGCCATAATTCAGGAAGTTACAATCCGATATGCACAAATATCGAAAGGAACTAAGATTGTTAAATTGTAAACATGTGTTTCAAGTTTCATCAAAATTGAATGAAGATTGTGACCTCTATTTTTTCAGTCAATTTTGGTATGATTTTCACGAAATTTCAACGTTCATTACGATGTAATGGTGATATAATCAAACGTTCTTTTATATGGGATAATAATTCTGACCTCCAGAGGGACCACAAGCTAAAAAAGGTCATTTTTCGGACAATCAGGGGCCATAATTCAGGAAGTTACGATCCAATGGGCACAAATATCGAAAGGAACCAAGATTTTTGGGTTATAAACATGCATGTCAAGTTTCATCAAAATCGGTTCAAAATTGTGACCTCTATAGGGTCCACAACATTGATATAACATATTTTCACACTAATCGCGTACAAACGGCGGCCATTTTGTCTGTCAATTTTGGTCCGATTTTCACAAAATTTGAACTCAATCTTCATTACCATCTAACGGTGATATAATCGAACGTTTTTTTAAATCGGATAATAACAACATGGTGGACAATACGTTGTCAATTCGCGTGCAAAAATTAAAGAAAATTTAATAGTCTAAATAACTTTTTATCATGAATTCGTAAATTGTTTATTATTATTAAAATTTATAAACCAATGTGTCGAAGATGTATTTCTCCTGCTTTTCGCAGATGATATCTCACTGGTTGCAGATACCATAGGTGGACTTCAGAACAGACTTGATATACTTGATACATATTGTTCGAAATGGAACATGAAAGTAAATTTAGTTAAATCTCAAGTTGTAGTTTTTAAGAACGGGGGTATTTTGCCAAAACATGAAAAATGGTACTATCAAGGAAACCTTATTGATGTTGTCAGCCATTATAAATATTTGGGTATTATATTTTCAAATAGACTCAAGTGGAATCTTTGTTGTAAAACCCTATCTCTGCAAGCAAACAAGGCATTAAATTGTATAAAATTATGTATATCTAAACTTGGTCAACGTAATGTTAAAATTGCGTTTAAACTGTTCGATTCTATGGTTGGTCCAATATTATATTATGGTGCAGAAATATGGGGAACTGAACTTCAACCTGATATAGAAAATGTGCAAAACAAATTCTGCAAATGGCTCTTGTGTACAGGAATGAAAACTACAAACGCCATTGCAAGAGCAGAATGTGGTAGACTAGAGTTATATGTAAATTATGTCATTAAACCTATCAAATATTTTCTTACTATTCAAAGTATGAGCCACAATAGATTGCCAAAATTATGTTACCGGATGCTATACGAACACGATTCCCAGGATAGGTTTAATTGGTGCTCATCTGCACGTGTTATACTATTTAGTTCTGGTTTTGGTCATGTGTGGATGCACCAGGGTGTAGGGGACGTTAAACAGTTTCTGACATGCTTTAGGCAACGGATTAGAGATATAAATTTTCAAAACTGGCAAACTTATATATCCCAATCCCCTTGCTGTGAATTCTACCACAAGATCAAATCTAGTATGTATTCTGAATCGTATTTATCTAGTTCACTATCTCATAAACTTCGTTTTTGTCTTACTAATCTAAGGTGCTCAACTCACCATCTAGAGATTGAACAAGGCCGCCATCATAATGTTCAATTTGTAACAGGAAACAATTAGGAAACGAACTACATTTTATATTATTCTGTCCTATACTTAAAGATCTTAGAGCTAATTTCCTACCCACATGGCTAACAAAACACCCTACCGAAGAAAACGCTATCAAATTGTTTAAATGTCAAGACTCAAGCATAGTTCGTTCTCTGTCCATTTATATATTTAAGGCGATGGAACTAAGATCAGAAATCCTGCAACCATAGTGCTCTTTGATAATGCTCTGTATATATTCAATTTCATCCTTATTTTTTGCCATGATATATCTAAAAGATAATTATATATATGTATTAATTTATATCGAATTATTTTGTAAATTATATTGTTTGTACAAATATCATTGTATGTTTTTGATACTGTAGGCATATTGCCTTAAAGTAACTGAATAAAGAATTGAAATTAAAATAATGTCAGGTGCGGATCCAGGAATTTTTGCAGGAGGGGGTTTGCCAGCTTTCAGTTAGGGAAATCTGCCATCATCGTCTCTAAATTACATAGGCATACATACAAATTGAGCTTTTTAAACAGAGAAATCGTTTAATACTGATGTAGGATCCTTTTGTGATGTAATTTCATTGATGCAAGGCATTATTTTTTTTATGTAGCTGAGCAGGGGGGTGGGGGTGGCCCCAACCCCCCTCTGGATCCGCCCCTGAATGTAGCCTTGATTCCGAATAAGAAATACAAACGTTTTTGTCATCGATCAGTCATTTATAATGAGCAGATGAATTCTGAAAGTTTAGGGGGAAAACTCCAGGTTATTTACACATGATATGGCGATTATTGCTTGTAATGAAAGTATTGTTTAAATGAGGGCGAATTTATTTCAACATTGTTTGGGGGGAAAAAGCTACATTGAGATTAAGACTTTGAAGTAAATATAAAGTGGCCGATGTAGGCTATTGTATTATTATACGAAGGATTAAGTCACAGAAAACATTGAGTCGACTCCTCTACGCACGCACGAAGAATGCATTATTTTTGTAAAAGTAATAAATAAATTGAACGGGTTGTGATAGTCGGGCCTATAACAACCGTTTGACTGAGAAAAAAAGATGTAAAATAAACAGATTTATCACATAATATTACATATTTGGGCACTTAATATAAGCAAAATCTGCTTTTGAAAAACACTCTCCTAGAATATCTGAGTTGCAGGTTTTTAGGAGAGCGATTTTCTGAATTTGTAATTTTAGGTACAGCTTTTAGAGCTCTCCATGATTTTATTCCTTTCAAACCCTGGTACAGTTAATTATAAGGCAATTTAAAAAATAAAACAAGCGTAATTTCTAAAGATGCCGTAATAACCAAAAAGTTAAATATTATTGCTATTCAGAATTGTCAACGATAGATTTTTTACGACTGTAGTAGTTTATAGTGTTTTGAACATTCCTGCATGCTGTTGCTATTTAGAGCCTCAACGAGTGTGCGAGACTGTCAGAAATCAGTAGTAAGTCATTCAACTAAAACGTGCACAATCAACGTGTCAAGAACAACTTTTCAGTAGGCACGTGGGGCACCCTATCACTTAGTCACCGTGCCCCCGCCCCAAAGATCTTTGAGTTATAATCATGCATTTCAAGTTTCATCAAAATCGCTTCAAAATTGTGACCTCAACAGTGTTCACAAGCTAAAAACATGATTTTTCATATAATCTGCATGGGGCCATAATCCATGCAGTTACAGTCCGATACACGCTAATATCGAATGGAACCAAGATCTTAGGGTGATAAACCTATATTTCAAGTTTCATTGACAACAGATAAAAATTGTGACCTGTAGAGTGTTCACAAACAATTGTGGACCTCCAGACGGACGCACGTGCCGGGGCGACAACAATATACGTCCACATGAAAATGTGGGCGTATAAAAATCTAAAGCTATACAATCTTTCTAGAAAGTCATAAAATAGGTCTAGGTTAATGGAATGTAATTATTAAATTCTTTGAAGTAATAATCATGTAATGAGACATGGAAATGTTATTAACTGCAGTCCCACGCCCACATTTTGTAAGAGATTTTTCGTACAATCAGGGTCATAAGCCAAGCAGGTATGGTCTGAAATGCTTGAATATATCAAAAGGCAATCGTGGGGGGGGGGCAAAATCCAGGAAAGTTATGCGCAAATATCCAAAGGAATTGAGATTTTTGAGATATAAACATATATTTTCAGTTTCATCACAATAGGACAAAAATACTGACCTCTATCAGGTCCACAACTTTGGTATTACATATAAAAATTGGGACCTCTAGAGGGTAAACATGGTAAAAAGATAGGCTGGCACTGCCAGGCAGGATATGCCCACATTTTCGAGAGATGGACAGAGAACAAGCAATACCGAAAGTGATTTTTCCTACATCTAAGTCCTGTATTTCATACTGTATTGGGAGCAGCCATTTAGTTGGTCAGTTCCAGTCTGATATTAATGAAATTCGAAACCGACAATGATTATGGTGTGACGGTACACAACCTAGAAATGTGACTTTTCATCAAAATCGGATAAGAATTGTAACCTGTAGAGAGTCCACAACCATGATATACCATATTTTTACACTATTCGCGTACAAACGGCGACCATTTCGTCCGGCAATTTTAGGTACGATTTTCACGAAATTAGAACTCAACCTTCCTCATCAAAATCGAATTAAAATTGTGACCTATACAGGGTCCACAACCATGATATATCATTTTTTTAACAGTATTTGCGTACAAACGGCGGAAATTTTGTCTGTCAATTTTGGTCCGATTTTCCCGAAATTCAAACTCAACCTTCCTTACAGTGTAACGGTGATATAATCAAACGTTTTTTTAAATTGGATAATAATTGTGACCTCCAGAGGGACCACAAGCTAAAGAAAGTGGGATTTTGCGTATAACCAGGGGCCATAATTCAGGAAGTTACGATCCGATATGCGCAAATATTGAAAAGAACCAAGATCTTTGGGTTATAACCATGAATTTCAAGTTTCATCAAAATTGAATTAAAATTGTGACCTTTACCGGGTCCACAACCTTGATATACCATTTTTTAACAGTATTCGCGTACAAACGGCGGCCATTTTGTATGGCAATTTTGGTCTGATTTTCCCGAAATTCGAACTCAACCTTCCTTACAGTGTAACGGTAATATAATCAAACGTTTTTTTAAATCGGATAATAATTGTGACCTCCAAGCTAAAAAAAAGGCGATTTTGCGTATAATCAGGGGCCATAATTCAGGAAGTTACGATCCGATATGCGCAAATATTGAAAGGAAGCAAGATCTTTGGGTTATAACCATGAATTTCAAGTTTCATCAAAATCGAATCAAAATTGTGACCTCCACAGGGTCCACAACCTTGATATACCATTTTTTAACAGTATTCGCGTACAAACGGCGGCCATTTTGTATGGCAATTTTCGTCCGATTTTCCCGAAATTCGAACTCAACCTTCCTTAGGGTGTAACAGTGATATAATCAAACGGTTTTTTAAATCGAATAATAATTGTGACCTCCAAGCTAAAAAAAAGGCGATTTTGCGTATAATCAGGGGCCATAATTCAGGAAGTTACGATCCGATATGCGCAAATATCAAAAGGAAGCAAGATCTTTGGGTTATAACCATGAATTTCAAGTTTCATCAAAATCGAATCAAAATTGTGACCTCCACAGGGTCCACAACCTTGACATACCATTTTTTAACAGTTACAAACGGCGGCCATTTTGTATGGCAATTTTCGTCCGATTTTCCTGAAATTCGAACTCAACCTTCCTTAGGGTGTAACGGTGATATAATCAAACATTTTTTTAAATCGAATAATAATTGTGACCTCCAGAGGGACCACAAGCTAAAAAGGGCGATTTTTCGGCCAATCAGGGGCCATAATTCAGGAAATTACATATAGCCGCAAATATCGAAAGGAACCAAGATCTTTGGGTTACAGACATGCATGTCAAGTTTCATCAAAATCGGTTCAAAATTGTGACCTCTATAGGGTCCACAAGCTAAAAACGTGATTTTTCGTACAATCAGGGGCCATAATCCATGAAGTTTTGATCCGATACATGCCAATATCGAAAGCAGCCGAGATCTTTTGGGGATAAACCTATATTTCAAGTTTCGTCAAAATCGGATAAGAATTGTGACCTGTAGAGAGTCCACAAACAAATTGTGGACGGACGGACAGGGGCGACGACATAATACGTCCACATGAAAATGTGGGCGTATAAAAACGAATATCAAAAGGAACCGAGATATTTTGACCATAAAAAAAGTTTAAAGTTTCATTAAAATTGGATAAAAATTGTAACTTCCAGATGGTCCAAAACCTTGGTATTACATTTAACACTATTTGCATATAATAGTCCTGGATCTGACTATGGTTGTGTAGGACAATTTGAGTAGGGAGAATTTTTTTGTAGAAATGTTTAGTAGGTGGCTTTGTCAATATTTTGGACTTGGGTGGACACTCACCACGTGGTAGGTTATTCCGCTATGACGTCATCAAAGATGGCCGCCGACGTTATATCAATTTTATCCTACCTGCTCTAGTTTTCTGCAAATTTCTATGAAATAAAAGTCAGAATGAAGCAGTTTATGCGAACTAAAGTGAAAAATATATATTTATTATTAAACTTTTTAAATTTTTTTTACGAAAACTCATTTCCAATTTTTAAGTGACAACGCAAAAACCGCCCTAAAATATAGAAAAATAATTATCAAGACAGTGATGTAGGTAGCATGTATAAAAACAACGAGCGGAATCTCTCTCCCGGATTCGAAATGAAATTAGCAAACATAATCCTAGCGCCAATATAAACCTCTATTTATCACGATTATTATAATTGTTATCTTTTATTAGAAAATAACATTGAAATGTGGACGTATATTGCTGTCGCCCTCGTCCTTCCGTCCGTCTGTCGGTCTCGTCCGTCCGCCCATCGTCCACAATTTCTTGTGAACGCACTAGAGGCTAAAGTTAATATCCAATTGACTTTAAATTGATACATAGTGTTTAAGGTCATGAGACGAAGAAGCCTATTGATTTTCAGCGATATCCGATGATTTCTGCCAGAGTTATGACCCTTGATCACTTTGAAATATCGTGTTAACGCTCTAGAGGCTAAAATTAAAGGAATAATCCCAGTTACATTTTGGGGCTTAAAATTGCTTAATTTTGTATGAAAGGCCTTTAATAACTTATAACTTAGCCCCTAGTAACTACCTCAAGCGTTGTGATACTTTTTCAAAAAATTTCCAATTGTCGGTATTGCTCTGTGTTTGAAGACCGGCGTCTTGGTTGCATCCTAAAAAGTGCCTGGATAATACGCGTCTACATGCTGAGTGCTGAGTGCCGTAAGCTCTCTATTTATGAAGTGTACAATAGGTATCGCATGTAGTCGCATTTATCAAGTTCAACTATTTAAAAAGTCTAGTGTCCGGATATTTGATTGTGGTGCGATTTTGACGTTCACGTCCAAACGACTGAATATTTTGAACTGAACTTTTCAGACAAGGTAAATACACAATTCCTCTGTATTTTGGCGTTAAAATTTCATACGTATACGAACTTGTAATTTTCAGATTCTATGAAATTCGGGATTCGCACTTTAATATCCGATTGACTTTAAATTGATACACAGTGTTTGAGTCCATAAGACGAAGACGCCTATTGATTATAAGCGATATCCGATAATTTCTGCCAGAGTTATGGCCCTTCATAACTTTAAACTATCTAGTGGACGCTCCCCAGTGTTTAAGGTAATGAGACGAAGAATCCTATTGATTTTCAGCAATATCCGATAATTATTGCCAGAGTTATGACCCTTGATCACTTTGAAAAATGTTGTGAACGCTATAGAGGCTAAAGTTGATATCCGATTGACTTTAAATTGATACAATGTTTAAGGTTATGAGACGAATGATCCTAGTCATTTTCAACGATTTCCATTAATAACTGCCAGAGGTATGGTCCTTGTAGACGAAGGGCATGAGACAAACAATTCTAACCATTTTTGATAATTACTTAATGGGCTATTACTCGTAATAAGATTTTAAACGTTGTAAACGTTCTCCTTACCGACAACAGAAAAATATGTGACAACCCTGGACGACTTAGCTGTTGTGGGCGTATTTTTTGTTGCCTGGCAACCTATCTTATTAAATATTAAATGAACTAAATCGCTAATATTTGGGACTTATAAGTTGACAGAAATGGGTGTCGCAATGTATATAAACTGATTTACATTGAAACTTTTCCGTTTTTACTCTAATTTCAAATCAGTTATGTTCGGCGAAATACGCCAGGAGTCTCAATCGAATGGTAATCTCTATAGTGCCTGGTTATTCTAGTCAGGCACCGATAGTATTTATTGCGCATGCTTTCAAGATAAGAATATGGCATCACCGTTTGGCTTTTGGAATATGAACCGCATTATGGAACACGATTCGTGTACCAATGGTAAAATGTTTATTTTGTCTTAAATATTGGATATCAGAAGCCCACCTTTTCCAGGTAAGACCACAACATCAATGTTGATTAAAATTGAAAAATAATTTATGTTTTCAATGTCAAGGCTTTGAATGATGTTGGGTTAGAGACTTAACTACGTAAATGGAAAGTTTATATATAATAGAAAAAAAATGAAAAAAAAATCTATTAATGTAAAGATACTAAATATCACACACTAGGCAAACTGAGCAGGCAACTATTTCTACACCGTTCCCAGTACGTCTGCAATTGGTTCTAACTAGTTTGTAATTCGAACGCTCTCCTATTGCATATGCAATCCTGTCCTGGCCCGACGGCTATAAAAATCCATCGAGTTCTTGCCATTCCTTTTCCGGTTAAATACTTAGAGCTGTGATGACCAAGCGCCCATCACATCACAGGGTGCTCTAGAACTTTTTACCTGGTGGTGGTGGTGGTGGTGGATGGCCGAACGGTTAGCACGTGTGTGCTGTATCATAGGCGACCCTACTACAAGCGGGAAAACGAAACCATGCCACTTGAATTAATGACAGCATTACGATGCAACAAGCACGCATTAACTTTTCGGCCAACCAACCCCCATAAACCAGTGAGGAAACAGCCTATAGTTTATACCCTACGTTGTTACACGGCCCCAGTAGGATCGAATTACGGTAGTTCTGGTCGTAGTCACTCTGTCTAATTGAAGGAAGGGGAAAATGGGGAAAATTTTAAGCAGGCTCAAAGTTCTAGGGCACCTTACCGTCCATGAATTTCATAAGCAGATCGTAAAAAAGTTGCTACTTCGTTTGAACCTTTCACCTGTTCATGCGGAGATATAAACATTGAGTTCCCTGCGAGCCTACACTAACCCGATTCCCCCATATTTTTAGTATGTTTACAATAATATATCTCGAAAATGCAACATAGGAAGCTTCTGAAATTTTAAGGCTAGTAGTTTATTGATCCCATGAGTCTGTGAAATAAAAAACATTCAACATAGGAGGCTTCTGAAATTTAGCAATCTAGTAGTTAATTCATACCTTGATTCTGTGAAATAAAAAACATTTTGCCACCAAAGCTGATTTGGATACTGCTTGATGCAAAGTGGACGTACCCAGTTAGCCTAGTGTGTTATATATTAGTATGTTTACAGTAATAGTTTTTTTTGTGTGTGTGTGTACTATATAAATACCTTGCAAGTATTAAAATGTTATTTTTTAAAGTAAAGGTAACAAATATGATCATGATACAAATAAATACATAGGTTTTATTGGCGCTAGGTATATGTTTGCTAACTTCACTTCGAATCCCGGCGCAATACTCCATCTTGTGGTGACTATATATTGTGATATCACATATTGTGGTAACTATACTTGACATCATGAATTAGTCATATGGCGGAATGCTTTATGCATGCACAGATAGTTCTTTATATAGAATACCAAACGTCTTCTTTGGAGTGTTATTGAAGAATTTCTTATTGTTTTAGCATTGTAAATATTTTAATTTTTTTTTTTTTTGATATTTTTGAACATTTTCCATGTTTTCACTTTAAAATGTGGTATGTGTTTTTTTTGAAAATTGATAAAAAATTTACCAAAAAATATCTTCTTCACTTTAGTCTACATAAACATCTTCATTCTGGCCTTCATTTCTTAGAAATTGACAAAAAACGGGAGCTGGTAGGCAAAAATGGATATAACGTCGGCGGCCATCTTTGATGACGTCATAGCGGAATAACCTACCACGTGGTGAGTGTCCACCCAAGTTCAAAATATTTATTTAGGCACTAACTAAACATTCCTACAAAAAAATTCTCCCTACTCAAACTTTCCTACAGAACCATAGTCAGATTCCGGATTATAAGAAGCGGCCATTTTGTCCAGCAGTTTTTGTCTGATTTTCACAAAATTTGAACTCCGCCATCATAATGGTTATATATTTTAAAAATGGTTTTTTCATATCAGATAAAAATTGTGACGATTTTTTCATGCAATTAGGGACCATAATCCAGGAATTACAGTCCGATATGTGCAAATATTGAAAGGAACCAAGATTGTTGGGTTATAAAATAAATTTCAAGTTTCATTAAAATTGGATAAAATTGTGACCTTTACAGTGTACACAAGCTAGAATGTATGTTTTCATATTACCAGGGCCATAATCCATGAAGCTACGATTTGATACATTCCAATATCGAAAGAAATCAAAATCTTTGTTAGGTAAAGTTTTGTCAAAACCAAATAAAAATTGTGACCTGTAGAGTGTCCACAAAAAATTATGGATGGACGGACAGGGACAACGACAATATACATCCACATAAAAATGTGGACAAATAAACACATTTGAATTGAATTCGATTGCATGTGCAAAATGGTAAATTGCATGTACAAAAGGATAATATTATTTGTTAATGAAAAAAATTTAAACATCAAATATAGGTTAGCTGGTTGATATCAGAATTAGAAATGAAAGCCATAATTTAATTGGTATTTAACATTTAAATATATATTTTGTAAGCACGGTGTATTGTGTGAAGGTTAATATTATTTGTTAATGAAAAAAAATTAAACATCAAAAATAGGTTAGCTGTTTGATATCAGAATTAGAAATGAAAGCCATAATTGAATTGGTATAAAACATTTAAATATATATTTTGTAACCACAGTGTTTTGAATGAAATACATATATCTAATATGTGGGGGGGGGGAGAGAGAGAGAGAGAGTTTAACGTCCATTATGAAAACTACTGTAGGTCATTTCGGGACTAATATACTGTTCAATTTTATTTCCATAATTCACTTGCAGTGACTTGCAAGTAAGGTCTTTAGCAGTGAGAGGAAACAGGAGGACCAAGAGAAAACCAATGAGGTTGGACAGGCGACCCTACTCCTTGTCATGTACAAGCTGGAAATCGAAACCACGCCAATCACAGAGCTGATCAATTGCACACTTGTTAATTATTCGGCCACCCAACCTATCTCATACAGGACATAGAGTATGAATGGTATATACTTACATTCAAAGTATAAATGTAATTGATTACAATGCAAAAAATGAGAAAGATATTTGTAATGATTACATTCATAAAGTGTTGATGTAATATAATTCCTTGGTGTGCACATGGCTTATAAGTTTGAGTTACAGATGATATTTAAAACCTTTGAGAATAGATAAATATAAAAATCCACAAATTTGGACACTCTTCTGTATGTTTTGAAAGTACTACTCAAGCATCCGAAAGAAAAGAAACCAAATGTTTGTTTTGTAAATGATAGTTATAAAGAAGTTTATTGCAAAGCTTTTAAAAGAATTTTTTTCTCAAAAGGACCCGACTGGAATATAAAATGTTAGTCCTAAAAAGACCTAACACAGTCTATACAAGGACCACACTACAGTTCAGTTTCTTGTAAGCTGGGTTTTAGTTTAAGATGGGTATTGTAGTGTTTAGACACCAAGATCGGCATATAAAATCAATGAAAGGAAGCCATGCATATTAATCAGTCAGAACATTCTTTGATGTTCTTACCTTCTACTTTTGTACAATAACTTCTTCCTGCTTACCATGCACATAAATACGCTATAAATACATGTATTTGGCACTACTTTTACATAAACAGTTCTTTCTGAAATTAAGAGAAATTTGGTCAGTTTTTGTAGTATTACGGTAACAGACTCTTATGATGTCTTTATTTACCAAGATGAAAAAACTCAAACATCATTTATTTGCAGTCGGCATTTCACTTAAAAAATATGTGAAATCATTTGTCATAAATTCAGGACTAGAAAGCAGACCTTCAGCAGCTACTTATTGTCGACTACTGGATCCATATATCTGATTTGATTGTACAGACGGTTTCTCTGTAGTTAATGCCCTATTGTTATGTTTTCTATTCTGCAGAGGTTATCATAAAATTGCAATGAGATTGAAACTGCAAGTCTAATTTCCACAGTAGTTCCATTTTACATGTTATCTGGACAAACTGTGATCTGTGGTGAAATATAATAGGTTTTATGATGATTGAATACATGACTTAACCATTGTTTACATGAGTAAATTTAAATATATCTGACTCGATGTAGTTTTTGTTTGTTGTGTTACGGTTATATGGAATTCAGATGCTTTTGTTAAATGTCAATTCTAATAGATCCAAATTTGGGATTATAATATATATCCATTCTTGAGAAATAGAGCCTACACGTTCTACTGATTTTAGACAGCCACGCACAGTGTGGAATGTTGGACCCCACACAGAATCTTTGTCTAGGAAAAAGCTTACAGCCTATTGTGGGTGCATAAATATACTTTACACCCTATAAAATCTTAATAGACAAGGGCTATATGTTTGGGGAATTGACATTTTTTTTCTGTTATGTACACTTCATTGTAACCTTATCTACATTCACTCTGTGCCATGTTCTATGCATGAGAGTGATATGTATACATGTATCATCTAATTATATGCCAATTGTGTTTTATAATTCCATACAAAGGCAATCTGACATATCAAAAACAAACTGATTAGTTGAACATCTGAATACTAACTTCAAAAAAGGTGGAAATTCAGTACAAGATAAAAATACAAAAAAAAATATTTAAATTGAGGCTTCAAAGAGGCATTATCACCAATTTTGGGAGGATAATTTACCAGATAGTTGAAATAGGAAATAAGCTTGATGTCAGACTGACCAGACTATTGCAATTGGTTGTACCTTAGTTTACAAATAAACTGTACAGTTAATTTTTAAGTTATACATGTATATAAGGTTCCGTATGTATAAACTCAACAGTCATTTTTGAGTCAAATATTATTCTGTTTGTATAATAGTCATATCAACTCATATCATAAAAACTATATATAATATCTACTGATTAATGACTAGTGAGAGTGCCTCTTTAATATGAAAGTTACAACATACCCTGATATTACCAAATGAAATATAAAGATTTTACCTACCCTGTAGAGTTATTTTTATTACTAGATGAGGCCTGTTTATCAATAGTCTCGTTATTAGTTGTATCTTTATTATGGACTGGACAGTTTATTTTGACTACTGTTTTCGATTTCTTGCTCAGTGCATCTTCAACATCAACTGATTTATCAATGGTCTTTCTTTTTGAAGGAACTGAAATAACCCCAATAGAACATTCAACATTATTCAGTTACACAAGAAGACAAGCAACCACATAGTCTTTTTAGTTACGGAAAGGAATACAATGGTGGTTGATGTCTACATGTCCTATGTTCTGCTAATAATTGGTCACCCGGAAGAAGATCAAGCTCAAACTCTCATAAATTTTGGCAACAAAGCCAATCAAGGTCTGAAATTTTAAGCCCTGCCCCACACAACCCAGACATATAAAGCCACAGAAGGTCTGAAATATAATTTAATATAAATGCAGGGGTGGATCCAGGGGGGTGACTAGGGTTACTAGTCACCCCCCTCCCCACCAGTGTATAGGAATCCCGGGTCCTACATGGGACATGCATACACATGGTCATATATATAGCACATGGTGCACATCTTATCAGACACACAATCAGCATCTATGTTACTAGAGGCAGAAATTAGCTCCATAAACCACGGCTGATCTCTTAGGACATATGCAGGAAATTCATCGAAGCATTTCCTCACCGGATGAAGGCATCAACACTTTTGTCAGACTGATGCATAAATTATACATTATTTTACGATGGTATTGATAGGACTGATATCATTGGCGAAGGAAACTGACTGTACATTTGCAAATATTCGATAACATTCAAACAGTTTGTTCATTATTAGGTTGATAATCTGGATATATAACTTGCTGTTTTTTATAAGAGGCGTTGACAACTTTTCCGTGAATGTGGCAACTTCTTTGTACGTACAGTCCACTCTACTTTGTACGTACAGTCCACACTATCTTTGATGTATGCAAAATTTCACAATAATCAACATATATAAATTTCGAAATTTATTCTTCAAATTTTGAAAATCGTCAACGAAATGAAACATTGTCGACGAACAGAAATCATTGTTCGTTATGGCTCAGATGCGAAGAAATTGATGAAAATTTTTCAAAATTTTCTAGGGGGAAAACCCCAATCTGTTTCACAGAGAATTACTTACGAATTATCTCTGTAACAGATGCCTGTCCATAACACGTGCGTTGACTGCACGCGCCGGTAGTCATTGGCTCAACGGCTCGTGCAATGTTTACTTAACACCTAACTGCTTCCGGCAAAATGATGCATTTTACTCATTTTAATACCCATTTACACTAAATAGGAAGTATTTGTAGTTAAAAAATATTTCCTATTTAGTGTAAATGGGTATTAAAACGTCTTTATTTATTTTTCTTTTACCTTGTTTGAAAATTTAATTTGTCGGAGTAAAAAAGTTAATATGCCGTACTCATTAAGCCTCGTCGATGTCATTCTTATCAGTGATTGTAGCGGCCAAGCGAATATTCACTGCGGGATCAGTTTGGGAAAATCCCCCTCTACTGCTCGCTCCTACGGCACGCGTGTACGTGCCTGCGGCACCCATCACTCTACGGTCGGTGAGACAAAACACGAGGTTGTTACCTCCCTCAAAAAAATCCTGGATCTGCCACTGAAATGCTTCAAAGAAAATACCTTTCAATTTTCCTTCTTTTAATCAAAGTCGAAAGTCTGTAACAAAATTATGTTTTGTTAATCAAATATTTTGGTATTTGCGGACAATCAGGCAAATAAATAATGTAGATATTACCTGTATTTTTAATGATTTCACCAACAGGTAGGTCAATGATCTGCGTACCAGTTGATGTTACTTTATCACTTTCACTTTTAGCTGGTGATGCTATAACAATTAAAGAAAAAAATCATAATAAATACAAACTGGGATTCAAATCATACTACTTGTGTCTTGACTCAATGACAGACCTTATGATCCAAAGCACATGTTAGACTAATCGACCCCCCCCCCCAACTCCCATAATGTCAACTGACATCCAGTGGATTAAACTGGCTTAAAAAAAGATAGGCTGCCAGGCAACGAAACATAGGCCCACAACAACTAAGTCGTCTGGGCAGTCAACAAGGGTTGTCGCATATTGTTTATTTTGTCAGTAAGTAGAACGCTTACAACACATGAAAAAATCTTATTACGAAATGGTTAGAATTGTTTCAATTGTTTGTCTTATGGCCTTCGTCCACAAGATATTTCAAAGTAATAAAGGGCCATAACTCTGGCAGTAATAATCGGATATCGCTGAAAATCTATAGGCTTCTTCATCTCATGACCTTAAACACTGTGTATAAATTTAATAACAGTCGGATATTAACTTTAGTCTCCAGAGCATCCACTATATTTTTCAAAGTGATCGAGAGCTATAATTCTGGCAGTAATTATCGGATATTGCTGAAAATCAATAGGTCTCATGACTTAAAACACTGTGTATAAATTTAAAGTCAATCAGATATTAACTTTAGCCTCTAGAGCTGCGTTTCTCAACCTGGGGTGAATTCACCCCCAAGGGGGGGATGGCTCACGTCCAGGGGGGGAATGGCTCACGTCCAGGGGGTCAATGACCACACTCACAGTAACTTCAAAAATGATCATATAAAGGTTGTGCAGTTGAGATTAGCACTCTCAAACACTGTCCCGAGAATAAAAAAAATCGTTTGTGACAATCACCAGGCAGCAGCAAATTTCGCCCTGAACTGGAAACAACGAATTTTCATTAAAATATAAATTTGGTGATTATTAAATCTCACCTTCGATCCGTATTCATTCCATATTCAATGTCAATGTGTTCAGGTGTGTGCAGGCCCGTGCAAGGATCTACGGTTCATGTCGGATGGCTTCTATAGAAAAAGGCCATTTTCAAGTTCCTATGAAACGCCTGAAGAATGCCTGAAATGGCTGAAAATCACATTTTCGGGCTCCAAATTGTAAAAATTTCCTGGGGGGAGACACCCCCCCGACCCTTATCGACGGGCCTCGCGCATACCGCGCTCGCAGTGTCCAGCTTAGCCGGCCACGACTCCGCGATCAGTAACCTCCTCAAAAATCTGGGGGTAAATGGGTTGGTTGAGAATTCATTTAGGGGTGAGCGGTGAGAAAAGGTTGAGAAACGTGGCTCTAGAGCGTTCTGAAGATTTTTCAAAGTAATCAAGGATCATAACTCTAGCAGTAATTATTGGATATCGCTGAAAATCAATAGGCGTCTTCATCTCATGACATTAAACACTGTGTATAAATTAAAAGTCAATCAATTATTAACTTTAGCTTCTCGACCGTTCACAAGATTTTTCAAAGTGATCAAGGGTCATAACTTTGACAGTAATTATTAGATATCGCTGAAAATCAATAGGCATCTTCGTCTTGTGACCTTAAACACTGTGTATAAATTTAAAGTCAGTGACCTTAATTAAACACTGTGTATAAATTTAAAGTCAATCGGATATTAACTTTAGCCCCTAGAGCGTTCACAAGATTTTTTTTCAAAGTGATCAAGGGTCATAACTCTGGCAGTAATTAACGGATATCACTGAAAATTAATAGGCTTTTTTTCGTCTCCTGACCTTAAACACTGTGTTTATATTTAAAGTCAATCGGATATTAACTTTAGCCTCTAGAGCGTTCAAAATAAATTGTGGACGACGGGCGGACAGACAGACAACATTTCCATGTGGCTGTATAAAAAGACGATAAACATGAAATGACATAGATTAAGTAGTCAATCATGGTAGGTGTTGGTTTGATCACTTAATTAATTCCGCCTGTTATGGACAATACTCAAGATTAGTAATTGGGGAGTTAAATCTGTAATTTGCAATTTAAAACTTCTGACTTCCAATACGGTTCTTGCTTTTGACCAAAAGAAAATACCACGGTTGGAAATTGATTTTGTTTTCCAAAGATCCATTTAGCTATATCATCGCTTAATATTTGTCCAATTCACATAGGGGTTTGACATAATGAGCAATTACTTTAAATTTTCAATAAATATATTCATAAACACTTGTTACCTACCTGATTCAGTTTCTAGTTGATCGCTTGACGTTTCATCCTTGGTTGGTTTTTCAACAGAGGGTATATCAGTTGATGACTTTTCATTTGATATTTTTGTATTAGGTGAAGTTTTTTTTGTTACTGAGGAATTTTTTTTGGTTTCAAATCCTTTCTTTTTTTCAGTTGGTGATTCAGTCGTTGATGTGCAAGTTGATTGGGCTGTGTTGCATTTCTTCGCTAGATTTCGAGCAGAAACTCTGACTGATTGGGGCTTCGTTAAGGTACTCTCAGCTTCTGTTGGACTTGGTGGTTCAGTTTTCGCAGGAGTTACGCGAGACCAGCATATTTTTGTTGCTGAAATATATTCAATTAATCAAAGGATAAATCCTGATACATTTCTGTAAAAAGAACTGGTTACTTTGATGTGGAAGACTATTTTTAGATCCCTTTATTTTAGTCCTGAGCAACTAGAGGGCTGAGGTGGTTGGGTTACCTGAGTTTGAATCAGGGCTTCCACTTCAAAATTTTCACTACCAGTCATTTTTAATAATACATGAAAACTTTGCAAAGTAAATTCATATTTCATGTTTTTTTATTCATGGTTGGGTATTGTGAATTAACATAGAGCACACAAAAGATTATATATTGGACTTAAAATGAAATCTTAGTAAGATTTTTGATAATTATTTATTAATCAATTATTCCTAATTAGCTACTTAAATAATCGAAATAGCTGAATTGGTCTTAAAAAACATTTCAGTCGCGGACACTGACCTGGATAATTATGAGTTGTAATACAATAACTTTCATATGAAGATAAATATATAATTATCCACAACATATATCTCACATTTATTGGTTTTAGACCATCTCTTACCGCGTTACGGACCATAGAATTGTGACAAAAATCTTAATAAAGAATAACTAACAGGTAACCAACTTCACAGCTAGCGACACTAGCGCACCCTTGAATATCGTCGTGTATAAGAATTACCATATATATACACAACATTTTTTTAACACATGGAATTATTAATATTGCTACTCAATAGCACTGGAATATGTTTTTAATTTTTCAATGAGCAAGTTAACCAATTTCTAGATTTTACTTCTACAACTCCTAAAAGACCGTATTACGGCTATAAAGAAATTATAATGCATTTTTCTCCTAACACGTACATTGTTGAGGATTTTCGCAATTTCTTTGCTGTTTTTATTTAATATGACAGTTGGTTGGATTCTAAGATCATAATAATCTTGTTTACATCATGCGTGACTGTAATAGCAGTAAACAGCTTTGTTCTAGAAAATTCTTATGACACGTAGACAAATTCAATATTTGATTTACTAAGAATGGACCGCTTCACGCCTTTGATAAGATTCCATAATATCAATTAACTTTAAATTTTCTAGACTACCAGACACTAATCATTAAACATGTATTATGCAACTAAGAGCAAAGTCTTTCTTTAGGCCTGAAATGTTATTATCGATTAGACATTAATTAACTTATCCAGACCATAATAAACTCTCGATGTCAAGGCTAGCCTTCGATGTTGGCTGGATTAGATTCCTATATGCCGCTTAACGGCCATTGATAATTAAATCAAAAGATAGGTTACCAGGCAACGAAACATACGCCCACAGCAGCTTAATCGTCCAGGCAGTCAACAAGAGTTGTCACATATTCTTAATTTTTTCGGTAATGAAACATTTATAATACTCTGAAATCTGATTAAGATTAACAAATAAGTAATTATCAGAAAATCATTAGAATTTGTTTGGTTTTGATAAAGGTCTGCCCCATAATAATTCATTGAAAATCAATATACTTGTTCATCTCAAGACCTTAAACTCTGTGTATCAATCTGAAGTCAATTGGGTGATAAGTTTGGCCTCTTGGAGCATTACAAAAGATTTTTCAAAGTGATCAAGGTAGATAACTCTGGCAGTAATTATCAGAATTCGCTGACCTTAAACACTGTGTATAAATTTAAAGTCAATCGGATATAAACTTTAGCCTCTAGAACGTTCACAAGATTTTTCAAAGTGATCAAGGGCCATAACTCTGGCAGTAATTATCAGAAATCGCTGAAAATCAATAGAATTCTTTGTTTCATGACCTTAAACACTGTGTATAAATTTAAAGTCAATCGGATATTAACTGTGACCTCCAGAACGACCAAAAGATTTTTTGAAGTGATCAAGGGCCATAACTACGGCAGTTATTATCGGAAATCGCTGAAAATTAATAGGCTTTTTCGTCTCCTGACCTTAAACACTGTGTTTATATTTAAAGTCATCAAGGGCCATAACTCTGGCAGTAATTATCGGAAATCGCTGAAAATCAATAGGATTCTTTGTTTCATGACCTTAAACAGTGTGTATACACAGAGTAAAAATAACCAGAGTGGAGACTTCTTCATTTGCATACGGAGGAGGTCGCGCATTGCATCTTGGGTCTCGTCTGTAATGTCACTAAACATGGCGGCTAAAGAAGACGTTTCGCAGTAGAACAAAAGAAAATGTAAACATCCGAGTGGTGGATATGGTACTCAGAGTAGGTCCTACACAGGGTGTTTTAATTTTAGGTACTATTAAGGGATTAAAATTCTTTAGATTTCCCGAAGAAAAACATCTCAGTCTATGTCGCGTCGTCTGCTATGAGTACGATACGAGTCATCGTCGAGTGCTAGGCCTTGACAGAGTTTTACTATGTGGGCCTAGTGCTATAAATATATAATAAATACTGAGCCATAATAACATAATAGGTTATAATAACAGCAATATATATATTATCAAAAATGTTATTTTGTAAGAGTACATATTTGGTGAAAGATGTTTTCATATTTGATTGGTTAATTGGCATTATATTGCATTTTCCGGGGGCCTATTCCAAGTTAAAGTAGGCAACTTGAACCAGTCTATAGGCCTACTGTCAGTAGCCTACCGAGTACTGCCCGAGAAGTAGATCTATGCTCCTAGTCTCATGATAAACTAAGAAATATCGGGATTAACATGGTTAATAATTCACTTACAGTAATACAGGTATGTATGGGTCTTTTTTAGCAGTGAGGGGAAACTAGGGGACCCGGAGAAAACCCACGATGTTCGACAGAAGACACTACCCCTTGTCACGTACAAGCGGGGAATCGAAACCGCGCCATCTGACTCAATGACATGTCATAGGTCTAATAAAAGTATTAATAATATCAATATTCTGTTATTTTAATTATAGGCCTTTTTTAATACTTTCGCGCACGCAGGACAAGAAGTAGTTGCGCTCCGATGTAACCAAACCCATGCCTTGCATTCTTTACCATCGCTTAATTGCTATCTAGTATTTTCGTAATTTTAGAATTACATGTCTAGTTGTGTTTTTTTAAAGGATCAAATTTTAAATAGTAAGCTTTACCCATTAAGTCAGCACAAGCTGCACATGTTCTTTTTACATTCCATAATATAAAAGGCCTATGCTTCCATTTAAAGAAATTGAAAAAGAATCGTGTGTGAGGGAACTAACTATATTTTCTGAAGAATTGGATTCTGGCATATGATATAATTTTTTCTTAATATGCGATTCTATATAGGCCTACAATTACTTGTGGTAAACAAAGTGTTAAGTTTATGGTATCTGTAATACACCTTTCCAAATTTCCTAACAAAAATACTGTTTTGCTCAATTATCAGTTGCAATAAACTTTAAATAAAACAGTAAGCCTAATACTGTTATGCTATTCAAAATCACATTTTCCCTTTTAATAGTTTTAATGTAGGCCTTAATCCGACCAGCTATAAATTCCATAATAGAACACTGTATAAATTAAATTTTCTATTTCTAAATAATTCCATTATAGTACACAGTATAAATTAAATTTTCTATTTCTAAATAACCAGTTGACAAAAATATCACAAAAATAAAAGTAACTCTGAACACAGATCAGACCTAATGTCATGGATATCTAGAGCACACTTCAGATTGATAATAATTTAATATATTCTTATGCAGTGGTGTAAAATGGACAATTTCGTGGTATTAGGGGGTCTATATATATATAAAGGCGGTCAAAACATTACATGACACCCAGAGCAATATGCAAAATATTCAATAATTCAATTTCAAGTTGTTTTTGGTTTTGTAAAAAGAGAAACTAATCAACTCAAATATGTTTATTGAAAAATGTAATACTATTGAAAATAAAATATTTAATTATTTTTTTTCATTTTTTAAAAATTAAAGCCAACATTAATTAAAAGAACAAAAATCATAAAAGAAGACAGGGAGTCAACATTGGAGCCAAAGGCATTTTATCTTGGAAAACAACCAACGGCTCAAATCTGTTTATTGGAAAACGTTCTGGGCTATTTAAAAAATTCAATTTTAATATTCTTAAATTATTATTTAATATTTTAATGAAAGCATACTTAAATAAGTAATACGCTCTAGAAGACAGGGGTATTTTTCTTTGGGAGAAAAAATAAATCAAGTTGAGTAAAATAGGCCTTATCCAAAAATTAAAAAGGGCGTGGTTCTTTGACATTTTCAAATGGGCCATTTTAAGGTTTATGGAAATGTATATTTCAAATCTAGGAATCGAAACAACAAGTATTTGGTGGATTAGTTTTAAAGATAATTAAAAAAAAATAAAATCAACAATAGTTTACGGCCTTATAAACCAATTCGTAAACCGCCACAATTGCCGTCTTTCACTTCATTACTTTGTTTCATATTCATATGCATGTTTTAAAAATATTAATCATGTTTTATAAATTCCCGAAACACACACACACCTAACATGATTGTATGTGATAATTCTCGGTAATTTTTTTTACCGAAAATACTATAAAACTACGAAATTAAAGAGATTTAGTTCATCGATATAGGTATCGTAACATTGAGCGTACTGTCAGTGTGTGTGTATTACAGACGAATCCCATCATGCATTGCACGTCGGGTTGTTTCTATAGGGAGTAATGCGAGTCTCCACTCTGGTTATTTTTACTCTGTGGTGTATAAATCTAAAGTCAATCGAATATCGAGTGATCAAGGGCCATAACTCTGGCAGTTATTATCGGAAATCGCTGAAAATTAATAGGCTTTTTCATCTTATGGCCTTAAACACCGTGTGTAAATTTAAGGTCAATCTGATATTAACTTTGGCCTCTAGAGCGTCCTCAGAATTTTTTGAAGTGATCAAGGGCCATAACTTTGGCAATAATTATCGGATTTCGCTGAAAAACAATAGGCTTCTTCGTCTCATGACCTTAAACACTGTGTATAAATCTAAAGTCAATCGGATATTATCTTTAGCCGACGAACGGACGGGGAGACGACAATATACGACCACATTTCAATGTGGGCGTATAAAAAGTGGATAATCACGACTATGCTGTTTAATTAAAGTTCCAATTTCACTTTTTCTAAGTAAGTCAAAATATAATTATTGCTATGTTTTTTGCTCAAAAGGTTGTCAACTCACTATTATACGATCATGGACAAAATTTTAGGGGGGTTAGAAAGGGTGACACTGGTTGATTGAGGAAATAGTTACTCAATTACCTCCCTTGTTTTCCCATTCTTCTCCATGGACGGCCATCTTCAAACGTTTGAATTTGAAGTTGAAAATGATATTTTTGCCAATTTCTCAACTGGCAATAGTGAATTATAGGATTAATAGGATTATTCTTTAACAAGGTAGGACTGTTTATAGGTTCAATCTATTTTGGGGCTTTATTTTAATAAATTTTAAAAATATAACTTAAAAAAATGCTATTGGAACTTTAAGGATTTTAGTAATGATGACCGAGGCTATGCGAAAATTTTACCCTCCTCGTTCTCGGCTCATAGTGGGTCAATTTGACTGAAATTTTCAGCAAATTACCTTAACACTATCTAGTTTTTAACTATTATAGTGAGAACTGCCATCTCTTTATCTCCTATAATGTATCTTTAATTATCAACACAACACTCAGTATAATCTATTCATTCTTTGAATGGCATTTAGTAATTGGAACATAATCAAATAACACACTATTTATGGATAACAATTACTATGGTTTATTTCACTGCGACGTTTCAACAAGATTTCACAAGTCGTTATCAAGCATATAACACAAATAAATAAAATGAAAATAATCTGGTTATATATATACACTACAGCAGCATGAACCCCCCAATGGGATGCAAAGTCAGCAAGCATGAGCAACTGTCCCAAACCGTTGAATAAATGAATGTACACAGATGGTTATAAACTGTAATTAGTATGAGTACAGGAACAAAGGATCAAACAATTATTAAGAGGTATAATGAGACATGAGCACTCAGCCCCGACAGTAAAAACATAATGAATAAATATATATACAGTAATTAGTTATAGATGAAAGTAATAATAAAGAATAAAGGAGCAGTTATTGTAGGTGTGAACTGAAGCCATGACGAGTGAATTCTAACAGTAAAACAAAATGCAGTAAAAGTAATTTTATAGATAATTTCATTTAAGGAAATGTGTCAAATAGAAAACGCTCAAAATATTAACATTAAAGGATAATTGTTTTAAATGTAGTTCGAAGACGATGAAAGCTACACTTTAATGATGCGACCATACGCTCTTGGAATGTAAATTCCTGGGTCCCTGTTGAGTTTTGGTTCATGCCTGCGTATATTAATTGCTTCGTGGGTTCTTCGGTTTCGTTTGTTATGGCAGTTAACAGCTAACTTTTTGACGTTTGTCCAGTTCACTCGGTGGCACGGGTTTCCAATAAGGTGTTAGGCAATGGCAGATTGGTTGTTGGTGGTTTTTGACATGTGTTCTTTGATTCTGATGTCCAGGGGTCTTTTCGATTCTCCAATGTAAAAGTCCCCACAGCTGCAAGTGACTTGGTAAACACACCCTTTTGGGGAGATGAATTTGTTGGGGGTTATCTTTCCATTTGCTTTTAATTCTTTGGTTGTCTTGCCTTTGAGATATGTGGTTTCTATATGTGCTTCTGTTGACGACTATGTATACAACTCTATAACACCAATCATAAGATTCTGTGGCTTTTATACGTATGGGCATTATTCAGCACTGGCTGTACAATAATAGTTACATATTGGATGTCGATCGTAGCCATTTTTCAAAATTGAGTTTTGAAAAAAGGCTATTTCTCCGGCTTGCAAAATGACCAATGGGTCAGATTTAGTTACCCTCATTTTCCATAGCCCTCTGTCCTGACCATCATATTTTTCCGACATGGAACCTATGGTTAGAATCCTGAAGTAGACCGAGAATGGCTTTGACTTGTAGCTTGTGGTGCTGCATATGAAAATTTTGCTTTTGTTGATTCATGTACACATTGGCATACACATAAAAGATCCCTTAACCCAGTTAATATTTATTCTTTTATTTTATGAGTGTATGAGTAATATTTCATTTGAATGTTAAATTGTGGCTTTGTTCAATATAGGAAACCAAACTGCTGAAGTTGTAAATTGCAAAAATAATTTCATATTAGCAAGTTTTTACCAGGAATTTAATATGCTATCTATTTTGTATGTAATGACGAAATTGAATTTCTTGATTACAGACAATTATGTCCTGCATAAGATTATGTCCAAGGGAGAACACTCCATTTTGCAATATTTAATTTGAGGACTGAGGAAATGAAATGGGATTTAATGGGCAGCAGTGCTATGGCCTACTCTTATATTGAATTCCAACTGCCAAGGGATCTTTTACAAGCTGGAAAAACAAGATGAACTTTCCCGGCAAATGCAGGGATCAAACACCCGACCTCCAGGCGAGTGATCCAGCACCTTACCCACTTAGCCACCGTGATTACCCCTGTCAAGCTCTAAATACCTATATTAACTATATAGGTTTTAAAGATAACAGTTAGTGATGTGCGTTTTTTCCGTTTAACCATACGCTATCGGTTTTTACATATAAACCGAAAACCGAACCGATAAAAAAAAATAACCGTTCGTTTCGTTTTTTTTTTTTACCAAATTCCTAATTTTTATGTAGCCGTATTTTGTTTACGTAACAGTTCCAAAATTTTAATGTAGCCACCACTTCTGTTTTTATTTTCGATCAACTAGAGCCTGTATGTATAGAGTGATTGAGTGTTTAATCAGTTTGGGTGGCCTAGACTATTTATTTTTCTCAATTCGGTTCGGTTTATAATCCAAAATTTTACGTAAGCCGAAGCCGGTTGTCAATAACGAACGATGGCTTCCTCTAAAGAGTAAAATGTCTCCATGGCTTACTCACTAACTATGAAAGATTAGATGACACAAAATGTAGATGTATTTCTGCTGCATTCGGAAACACATCCAAATTGAAAGCACACCTAAAATACAAGCATGACAAAGAATATTTAACAATTTTGAGTCCGGTTTAGAACAACAACACCCGAAAAAGGGCAATAAGTTATGTTTGGTGTTGCATTTTAGCGCCGTAATATTTTCTTATGCAAATTTAATTTGGTCTTCGACAATGATAATCGGATCCTTTTTACAGAGAGAGAGAGAGAGAAATGTGGTTTAACGTCCACTCGACACAAACTAGATCATTTCGGGACTAACATATGGTTTAATTTTATATCAATAATTCGCTTGGCGTAGGAGTCTTTAGCAGTGGGAGGAAACCGGGGTGCCCGGAGGAAACCCACAAGGTTGAGAAGGCGCCCCTATCTCCATGCCACATACGCTCACACTAGGGATCTAAACCACAGCCTCAAGCCATAGGTGACCGGCCAGCTAGAGGTCGAAGCGTGGCACTCTAGACCACTAGGCCATACCAACCCCCCTCCTTTTTACAGTAACTTTATTGTTATTGGTATTATGTTGTTACGTTAATTTATTATTATGGTGTTGTGTGTGTCAGATCTTTTTTTTACAGTAACTTTGTTATTACTACTAGTCATAATTAAACTTTAATTAAAATCATATAAAAGTAAAAAAAAAAAAAAATTGTTGTTTACTATTTACATCAATATGTTTGATATTTTTTCTGGCTTCCAAGATACATAACACAGTGTTTAAATGAATAAAAAAAAACCCTGCAAACCGAAACCAAGGTTTTTTGCCTCAGAAAAAACTGAAACCGAAAGAAAATTTAAAAATAGGTTGCCAGGCAACGAAACATACGCCTACACAGCAGCCAAATCGTCCGGGCAGTCAACAAGAGTTGTTGCATTTTAACTAATCATCAGAAAATCATAATTCAAACTCACCCGTCACTACGGTGTAACTGTGATATAATCAAACGTTTTTTTTAAATCAGATAATAATTGTGACCTCCAGAGGGACCACAAGCTAAAAATGGTGATTTTTCGTACAATCAGGGGCCATAATTCAGGAAGTTACGATCCGATATGGGCAAATATGCAATGGAACCAAGATCATTAGGTTATAAACCTGTATTTCAAGTTTCATCAAAATCAGTTCAAAATTGTGACCTCTATAGGGTCCACAACCTTGATATAACATATTTTCACACAATTCGCGTACAGACGCCGGCCATTTTATCTGTCAACTCTGGTCCGATTTTCCCGAAATTCAAATTCTCTCTTCATTACCATGAAACCGTGATATAATCAAACGGTGTTTTAAACTGGATAATAATTTTGACCTCCAGAGGGACCACAAGCTAACAAAAGCAATTTTTCGGACAATCAGGGGACATAATTCAGGAGGTTATGATCCGATGGGCGCAAATATCGAAAGGAACCAAGATCTTTGGATTATAAACGTTCATGTCAAGTTTCATCAAAATTGGTTCAAAATTGTCACCTCTATAGGGTCCACAACCTTGATATAACATATTTTCACACTATTCGTGTACAAACGGCGGCCATTTTGTCCGTCAATTCTAGTCCGATTTTCAAGAAATTCAAACTCTCTCTTCATTACCATGGAACGGTGATATAATCCAACATTTTTTTAAGTCGGATAATAATTTTGATCTCCAGAGGGACCAAAAGCTAACAAAAGCAATTTTTCGGACAATCCGGGGACATAATTCAGGAAGTTACGATCCGATGGGCGCAAATATCGAAAGGAACCAAGATCTTTGGGTTATAAACAAACATGTCAAGTTTCATCAAAATCGGTTCAAAATTGTGACCTCTATAAGGTCCACAACCTTGATATAACATTCGAACTCAACCTTCGTAACCATGGAACGGTGATATAATCAAACGTTTTTTTAAATCGGATAACAATTTTGACCTCCAGAGGGACCACAAGCTAAAAAGGGCGATTTTTCAGACAATCAGAGGCCATAATTCAGGAAATTACGATCTGATGGGTGCAAATATCAAAAGGAACCAAGATTTTTGGGTTATAAACATTACATGTCAAGTTTCATCAAAATCGGTTCAAAATTGTGACCTCTATAAGGTCCACAACCTTGATATAACTGTTATACTTTTTCATGGATGGCAAACATTGTTGGCGTTTCCAACAGATGAAGAAGAAAACTAACTCTCATTCATATTATGCGTGTAGACAACTTTATTGTGACATCATAGTAGTAACACATGACAGGAAGTGGCTGCACTTGATTAGTGAATGCAAGCTCTGTGTTGTACTTCATTAACAAGCTCAAGTTACTCATACAAAATACAACATCTCCCCCTTTAAAGTAACAATAATAACATTTGATTACATGTGTATGACTTAAAGTTATTTATCCTTACAATAGTTTTAAATTATATCTTTCTAAGATATTACTAGTCTCTCTGGAGGTTTGCTTAACCTTCCAGATTTAGTAACGTAACCATCAGCAGACGGTTCAGGTTCGGGATATTTATTAACATCATCATCATTAATATGTCTATCAGTTGTTTGAAAATGATCCGAACTTGAACTCCCCAATGATGATTGTTTTGATGGTTTCAAATGAAATCTGTTTCTTACAAGTGTACCATGATCTGTTTCGACTTTGTAAGTTCTATATTTATCAAGATTGATATCCACTATTTTTGACTTATCCCATGTCTTAGTATTTTGATTATACACATTAATATCTTGATTTTCAATAAAAGGTTATAAAGACTTTGAACCTCTATCATGATAATATTTTTGTATATCTTGCTTCTGAATTAACCTTTCTCTAAAGTTATCATTTGACTTATTCCTTAGTCCAGATATACAAGGCATATTACTCTTATATTCTCTTTTATTTAACAATGTACATGGTGATGGTGTTGTTTTATAACATAACATAGCAAGATGTGGATCAGCTCCAGAATATTTACATTTCTTTAAAATTTTCTTAACAGTTTTTACTGTTGACTCTGCCATGCCATTACTAGAATGAAAATGTGGAGAACTTCTTAAATGTTCAAAACAATATTTCTGAGTAAACTTACAAAATTCTTCAGATGTATATTGTGTACCACAATCTGATATTAATCTATGCGGAATACCATGATCTTCAAAGATTAATTTCAACTGACTAATATAATGACATGACTAGAAGTAAGATTATTAAGTCTTCTTACTACAGGAAACTTACTATAGTAATCAACAACCAGTAAATAATTCTCTCCATCTAAATGGAATATGTCCGAACCTAAGGTATACCAAGAGCATGGAGGTACATCATATGGGATAAGCGGTTCCTTCTTATTGCTATCTGAATATTTTTGGCAAGCACTACAATTTTGTACCAATTCTTCTATGTCTTTCGTAATCTTGGGCCAAAATACACTACTTTTAGCTCTCAGTTTACATTTTTCAATACCTAGATGTGCATAATGTATTTGTTTCAGTGCATTAGCTCGCAGTGTCTCAGGAATACCAATTCTGGTACCCTTAACAATTACCCCATCAATAATGCTTAACTCATCTCTATAATTCCAGAAATCTAAAAAATGAATAGGACAATTACTTCTTAACTCAGGCCATCCCTCAGTTATGACTTTTTTAAGATCACTTAATTGATAATCTTTTTTAGTTTCATTTTTTATGAGACTTAGTTTTGTCAAACTAGCATTGATTTCTGACTTTAGTTCATGTATCGTGACATCAAAATCTTCAATGGTATTATCCTCTTTCGGATCAATTCTAGATAAAGGATCAGCTAGTTTTAAACTACTACCAGGGCTATAGCTTAACTTAAAGTCATATTTTTTGGTTCTTAATAATAATCTCACCAATCTTGGGGTTACATTTCGTAAGCTTTTCTTAACTACAGCTACTAAAGGCTTGTGATCAGTAATTATATTAACAAGTCTACCATAGGTATAATAATGAAATCTTTCTAATCCATATACGATAGCTAAAATTTCTCTTTCAATATTTTCATAACCTTTTTCACATTCTGTTAGGCTTTTAGATGCGTAACTAATCGGTTGACCATTTTGAAGTAATGCTACATCTAACCCTTTCTTAGAGGAGTCAACTTCCAAAGTTAAGGGTAGTTTAGGATCATAATATCTTAATACCTTATCAGAGCTTATTTCTCTTTTAAGTAATTCAAATGCAGATTGATGATTTTTTAACCATACAAAATGGACATCTTTTTTTAGTAATGCTCGTAATGGTTCGGTCAATTCACTTATCTTCGGTGAAAAACGACTTAAATAATTAATCATGCCTAAAAAGGATTGTAAATCTGCTTTGGTGTTTGGAGTCGGACTACGCATATCTGAAACTGCACTCACTTTCTTTGGATCGGGTTGTAGTCCGTCCTTACCTATTATCATACCAAAGAATGGAATTTTAGTACATTTAATAATACATTTATCCGCATTTAACCTTATTCCAATTTCTCTAGTTCTATCTAACATCTTTCTTAGATTTTCATCATGATCACTACTATCATCTTTATAACCTACAACTATAATATCATCAGCAATTCCACAAACGCCTCTTAAATCACTATAGGTTTCATCTATTTTCTTTTGAAACATATCACTTGCACAGCTTACCCCAAATGGAAGCCTTAAAAATCTTAATCGACCATGCTCTGTGCCAAATGTAGTATAATGTGAAGATTTCTTATCTAATTTTATGTTCCAATATCCACTACGTGCATCTAATATTGAGAGGTATTTGGCACCATTTAACTTAGGCAATATATCATCCAATGTAGGGGTATAATGATAGGGTCTAATTATTGCTTCATTTAATTTGGCAGGGTCTAAGCACAATCTAATTCCTTTCTTTTTAGCTGCACAAACAAAAGAATTTAACCAGTCTGCATGTTCATCAGCTGCTAATTAAGGGGCTATGATATCCTGCTCAACCAAGTTATGTAACTCCTCCTTAAATTTCTCTTTAAGTGCATGCGGAACATGTCTAGGCTACATGACAGCAGGGGGTATAGACTCATCTACATTAATCGAACATTCACCCTGAAAACATCCGACACCCTCAAAAATATCTGAATATTCTCTTAAAATTTTCTGTTTTTCAAGAGCACTATTCTTACTTTCTTTTTCAGTATTAAAGAAATCATTTTTATTTCTTATCTTAGTCTCAGTTCCCAAAGAAGGAATAGTATCAATGCTACAATTTACAGCAATTAAGCCTAAAGCTTCACTAGTAGGTAAACCCAATATTGGAATTCCAGACGGCACAATATGGAAAAATGTTTCTAAATTTTTATTACGATTCTTGACAGTCAACAAACATTTCCCATACTGTTCAATCTGACTTCCATTATAGGCAACTAATTTAACATTTTCTCTAAGTAAACCAGAAGGATGCCCAAATTTATCAAGCTTTTCTTTAGGATATAATTTTTTATAAACATCAATTGGCAATAGATTACCAAAAGCTCCAGAATCTATTTTAAATTGAATATCCCTTCTGGCATGCTCAGAGAAAATAGGCAGTTTTATCAACAGCTGCTTTCTATTGCTTTCTTACATTGTCTCTGTGTCTTCATCTGTACTTGTTTTCTCCTTCACACAATTAATTTTCTTCTTTTTATATTTACTTCTATTTCTCTTCTTTTTGTCCCTGTCTTCTGTCTCTTTATTTATGCACACATTAGCCCAGTGATTTTTCTTATGACATTTTTTACCAATACCACCATATGCCGGACACTCTCCTCTTTTGTGGAATGTACCGCAATATGAACATCTCTGGCCTTGATGCTTGATACTATTAACTCGTTCTTCATCAGTTCTGATTATACCAGTGATTCCAGACAGTTGTTTTTGTGTAGCCTCTATTGATTTGGCTTTCTCAATAGCTTTTTGCAATGTTAAATTGGGATCTGTATCTTCCAGTAATTTTGCCTGCACACAAGTATTATTACTGCCAAATATCAGCGCATCTATTATATGTTGCTCTCCTTCTCCGTATTGGCATTCTTTAATAATCAGTTTCAGTTCGGCTACAAAGGCTTCTATGCTCTGATCTTTGCCTTGCTTCATATGACAAAATCTGAATCGTGCAAGTCTAAAATTGGTCTGTGGTTTAAGATGGGCTTCAAATCTTTCAAAATGTATATTTACGTCCGATTTCTCTTCATTCGTCAGCTGCCAGGTGCTGTATACCTCAGCTCCATCTGGACCCATCCAATTTATCAAATACCCACATTTAACATCATCATCCTCATCTTTGAGAGGTCCTCTAAATAAAACATTACACATCAATTTAAATCTTCTCCATTCCGTTTCTCTATCACTGCTTTCCCAATTAAATTTAGGAGTATTAATTGGAGCTATGGTGGCCATCTTGATTCACCTTCATACAGGTTGACAACACCCAATAATCAATGATCTATTTAATCAATTTATTGTGCTTCAGATTCTTAAATATGTATCTTATCTTCTTCCTTAATCAGTTTCTTCTGACACCATGTTATACTTTTTCATGGATGGCAAACATTGTTGGCGTTTCCAACGGATGAAGAAGAAAACTAACTCTCATTCATATTATGTGTGTAGACAACTTTATTGTGACATCATAGTAGTAACACATGACAGGAAGTGGCTGCACTTGATTAGTGAATGCAAGCTCTGTGTTGTACTTCATTAACAAGCTCAAGTTACTCATACAAAATACAACAATAACATATTTTCACATTATTCGCGTACAAACGGCGGCCATTTTGTCCGTCAATTTTCGTCCGATTTTTCACGAAATTCGAACTCAACCTTCATAACCATGGAACGGTGATATAATCAAACGTTTTTTTAAATCGGATAACAATTTTGACCTACAAAGGGACCGCAAGCTAAAAAGAGCGATTTTTCGGACAATCAGGGGCAATAATTCAGGAACTTACGATCCGATTGGCGCAAATATCTATAGGAACCAAGATCTTTGGGTTATAAACATGCATTTCAAGTTTCATCCAAATTGGTTCAAAACTGTGACCTCTACACTGTTCACAAGCTAAAAAACGTGATTTTTCGTACAATCAGGGGCCATAACCCATGAAGTTACAGTTCGATACATGTCAATATCGAAAGGAACCCGAGATCTTAGGGTGATAAACCTATATTTTAAGTTTCATTGAAATCGGATAAAAATTGTGACCTGTAGACTGTTCACAAACAATTGTGGACGGACGGAAGGACTGTGGACGGAAGGACAGACGGACGGATGAACAGGGGTGACGACAATATACGTCCACATGAAAATGTGGGCATATAAAAACCGCACATCACTAGTAACAGTACAAAAAAAACTTACCTTCTGGATGTATACTTTGACATATATTAGATATAGCCTGTAAAGATGGAAGTATTTTATCAAACTTGACATCTACCATCATTTGTTCTACATTTCCTACTGGAGGTAAACCAGTCAAAGTTTCAGACATTTTCTTCAATCTGAAAATAGATGGGTTAAGATGTTTACTAAACTGATTTGTCAATAAATATCTGGACATTCGGTTGTGTATCAAACAATTAGTTTTTCTGAAATATTGTGCTATTCTCTGGTTAATCGCTCATGAGTCATAATGAATGTCTTGCATTATGACATAATGTAACTGCAACTGTTTCAAGCTTGTGGTAATCCCGACTGATTTGTTACCCTGTAATGGATTGGTTGTTAACCTGACTGTTAACCAGTCATAATCTAGGACAGAAAATATCATTCAGTCGAGCAGTATTTGTTTGGGATTAGGTATAATCAAACGAGGAGCATGGTGAATTTAACGATTCCAAACTTACTCTTTTGGCAGATCAGGAGATTCTTTTAACATTACGTGTAATTTATTGAAGAAGGAGAGAACTCTTTTAATCATGGCTGAGCCCTCTTTATAACGTTCACTCAGTATATCTATATCACTCTTGATAACTTCATGGCTACGATTATAATACACCATTATATATTGTAACACATCCTCATGTTTATCTGAAATAAACCAATCAAATCTTAACATCATTTTGGTTATTAGTATTTTTGAATTATTAGTATTACAGCTTATTAGTTAACAGTACAAATTATGAAATCAATATTTGAAAGCATACCTTTTGATTTTTAAATACATAATAAGTTTGATTATTCAACATCAGTCAATTCCAAATAATTTACTGCACGTGTTTCTATCTCATGCCATGCTGTATCGGATGGTACCAGTGACCCGTATGTCAAGTTTGAACTTTGACCCCCGCAGCACAGCCTTCCGCACTTGAGTGATAATAAACAATTTTACTATTAATCCTCTCTATTTAACATTATTTCAACACATCATACTTGTTTTATTTTGCGACTTTGTTTATGGAGTGATGAGGTTAATACTGAAAAACAATTATTTTGTCAATCAGTTGAAGCTATTTAATGCTTGGCAGCGAGTGCTAATAATGTGTATACAAATGTCAAAACTTTGAGCGGGAATTTGAAGTCGTTAACTTCCCAAGACTTATTACAAAGTGCTGTTTGAAAAATTCATGAGGCCTTAGTGAAAGAAAACAATGTCGTAGCTATCATTCCTGGGTTTGAAGGTCAGCTGGTATCATATGAAAACGAATACCGATTTGTAATTTTTTGAACCGGTTCAACAGTGCAACCAAACCGTGACCGGTTAACCGAGTGACCGCTTATATCCTTAATTTTGGTATTAATAAAGTCATTTTTATTGTTACTGTTCAAACTGTATTTTTTTTTTTTGTTAAAAGAATTTATTGACTGAAAGTAAGCTACAGTAAATTATATATAAATAAAGTACAATAGTACTTAGTAGCACTATACATATAATATTAAATAATATTAATATAAAGTAAACATATTTATACATACAACAACACGTACATTTACATACGCTTAGTAATCAGTGTTGGCCTATTTATAGTATACTCTGGTGGATGAACTTTGTTAAGTATTCCCATTTTTTGCAGTAATCAATATTTAAATTAAGTTCTAAATTCGCTCTTGATAAAAGAAACGCTAAGTAACTTTCTTTACATGGACGTTTTCCTAATAATTTTGATTTTAATATATAATATTTAGTTAATATGATCACATGATTCAAGAATAGTATTTGGTTAGGATCATTAATTTTAGATAGGTGGTCATGCGATTCGTATAAGCCAAGATGTATTACAGAGGGACAAAGATTACTATAAATGTTATTTATAGTCAGGATATTGTGAAGTATTTTCCATAACATTTGTGAGTAAGAGCAGTAAATAATTAGATGATTAACGGTTTCGATGCTTGATTGACAAAAGTCGGATAATGTTGTAGACACTTTACCGAATTTGAATAATTTAGAATTTGTGTTTATTATCCTGTGTATATATTTGTATTGAAACATTCTAGTTTTTGTGTCTTTACATGTCAAATTTATTAGTTTGAATATTGCTTTGGTTGTGTAATGTCGTCGATTGTAGTCCCTAATTCGTCTTCCCATTTGTATATCGAGATGGGTTTAATGAACTCTGAGTTTATTCGTTTATAATATACATCTCTTGGTTTTAAATCTTCACGGTTTATTTCATAAAATTGCTTTAAATTATTCATAATGTCGTTTTTTATTTTTGTTTTGTAATCTTTTTTGTAACAGTTGTGGAATTCATTATCGTCTAAAGGTGTGTTTTTATTTATTTTGAAGCATTTTGTTTTATACGTGTCCGAAATACATTTCCTATATCCATACAATATCAGGAGATCATTTGGTGTGTATAATTCTAACGAAGAATTTAGTACGTCAGCTACAAATAATGTGTTATACTTTTGTATTAGGGTTTTATTATATACTATTCAAAAAAAGTAGGGGATATTTGATTTTGGGGGCATAATACTAAAATATGCAAATGACTACGAAAAAAGTCACTATAGAACCTAACAGAAGAAACATTTCCAGTTACATGTGACGCCCAAACGCACCAATAGCTACCGCATGGAATGCAGGTGATGCTTGGGATCATCATGGGGGTCCAACCAAAGATTTGTACGACTCTGACTTTGAATGTTACAGTCATTGTGGCATTGAATTCCAGGGTGGAAACATCAGTTTAATTGTTTTAGTGACCAGAAAACAAATTTTGATATGCGTCGGGTCACCCAAAATGAAAGGTTACATGCCCTTGGCATGCTACAGATCGGCACAACACAGGCGGTTGTGGCGCGGACGATGAATGTTTCTCAGTCTGTCATAATCAGGCTATGGTCCAGATACCGTGATACACAATCTGTACAGGACAGACCACGCTCAGGTCGACCAAGGGCGACAACTCAAGCCCAGGATCGATTTATCCATACCTTGGACTTGAGAAATCGTGTCATCACAGCAAATCAGATCAGCGCTCGTCTTCAAACAGACACTGGTGTGAGAGTGAGTGGCCAGACGATTCGGAATCGACTGCATAGGGGTCACCTTCGCGCCCGACGTCCTCGCGTGATCCCTTGTTTGAGAGATCATCACATTCAGGCAAGACGTCGTTGGTGTAGGGATCGTCAACACTGGGATAATCGACGCTGGAGCAATGTGATGTTTTCAGATGAGTCAAGGTTCACTGTTGATTTTTTGGACAGACGTAGGAGGGTGTGGCGTCGTCGAAACGAGCACTTCCAAGACGTTAACGTCATCAGACATGATCGATTTGGGGGTGGTTCTGTTATGGTGTGTTGTTGCAGGGCGTGTTACAGGCTAGTACTACCGGGACAACATCTTGGCAGTCCATGTTGTGCCGTTCGCACGACGTCATGGCCGCCATTTCATCTTCCAGGATGACAACGCAAGATGTCACAGGGCCAGGATCGTTACAGGTTACCTCCAACAACAGAACATCACCACATTACCTTGGCCAGCACTGAGTCCCGACCTCTCCCCCATCGAGCATGTTTGGGACATGCTTGGACAGAGGTTACGTCAACGTCAACAACGTCCTGCCAATGTCCAAGAACTTGCTGCTGCGTTGCAACAGGAATGGGACAATCTGGACCAAAATGACCTTAGACATCTCATTAGGAGTATGCCACGTCGGATCAATGCTTGTTTGGCAAACAGAAGAGGATTTACCCGTTACTGACTTGGTTGTGATGCTGTGGTAACTTTGCTGTTTGACCCCAGGTATCATTTTACCCTTATAATGGTCAGTCTGTGCCTTACTTAGTCTAACGATCATTTGGAATAAATCGATAAATGTGAACTTCATTTCATTTTGTCATTTGTTTCTTCGTCAGTTTCATTAGTTGACTTTAATAACACTTAAAAATCAAATATCCCCTACTTTTTTTGAATAGTATAGTTATCGTTTGTTACTAAAGTTTTATTCATGTATATTACTTGGTTTTGTAGTTGTACATGTATATGTTGATCAATTTTACTGTTATATATTTTAAACCAATTGGACAGTAATTGTGTATAAAATGGTGAGAATATCGTGATCTGTTTTTGATCGTAGTTACCGGATAATAATATTAAAGGGTCATACGGAGCTATAGTGAAAAAGAAAATATCGTATCAAAGCTGCTGTTTTTGACTGAATATTTTTTTTTATCCAGAAAAGGGATTTACATGTTATATGTTTCTTTAAGTTCACCATTTTTATACGCCCACATTTTCATGTGGACGTATATTGTCGTCGCCCCTGTTCGTCCGTCCGTCCGTCCACAATTGTTTGTGAACAGTCTACAGGTCACAATTTTTATCCGATTTCAATGAAACTTAAAATATAGGTTTATCACCCTAAGATCTCGGTTCCTTTCGATATTGGCATGTATCGGACGGTAACTTCATGGGTTATGGCCCCTGATTGTACGAAAAATCACGTTTTTTAGCTTGTGAACAGTGTAGAGGTCACAATTTTGAACCGATTTGGATGAAACTTGAAATGCATGTTTATAAACCAAAGATCTTGGTTCCTTTCGATATTTGCGCCAATTGGATCGTAACTTCCTGAATTATGGCCCCTGATTGTCCGAAAAATCGCCCTTTTTAGCTTGTGGTCCCTCTGGAGGTCAAAATTGTTATCCGATTTAAAAAAACGTTTGAATAGATCACCGTTCCATGGTTATGAAGGTTGGGTTCGAATTTCGTGAAAATCGGACCAAAATTGACGGACAAAATGGCCGCCATTTGTACGCGAATAGTGTGAAAATATGTTTTATCAAGGTTGTGAACAGCGTAGAGGTCACAATTTTGAACCGATTTGGATGAAACTTAAAATGCCAGTTTATAACCCAAAGATCTTGGTTCCTTTCGATATTTGCGCCAATCGGATCGTAACTTCCTGAATTATGGCCCCTGATTGTCCGAAAAATCGCCCTTTTTAGCTTGTGGTCCCTCTGGAGGTCAAAATTGTTATCCGATTTAAAAAAACGTTTAATTATATCACCGTTCCATGGTTATGAAGGATGACTTCGAATTTCGTGAAAATCGGACCAAAATTGACGGACAAAATGGCCGCCGTTTGTACGTGAATAACATGAAAATATGTTATATAAAGGTTGTGGACCTTATAGAGGTCACAATTTTGAACCGATTTTGATGAAACTTGACATGTATGTTTATAACCCAAATATCTTGGTTCCTTTCGATATTTGCGCCCATTGGATCATAGCTTCCTGAATTATGTCCCTGGATTGTCCGAAAAATCGCTTTTGTTCGCTTTAAAAAAACGTTTAACTATATCATCGTTACATGGTAATGAAGAGAGAATTTGAATTACGTGAAAATCGGACTAGAATTGACGGACAAAATGGCCGCCATTTGTACACGAATAGTGTGAAAATATGTTATATCAAGGTTGTGGACCCTATAGAGGTCACAATTTTGAATCGATTTTGATGAAACTTGACATGTATGTTTATAACTCAAAAATCTTGGTTCCTTTCGATATTTGCGCCCATCGGGTCATTTCTCCTGAATTATGTCTCCTGATTGTACGAAAAATCACCCTTTTTAGCTTGTTGTGCCTCTGATTATAAAAACCAAACAAATTCTAATGATTTTCTGATAATTCCTTAATATGCGACAACTCTTGTTGACTGCCCGGACGATTTGGCTGCTGTGTGGGCGTATGTTTCGTTGCCTGGCAATCTATTTTTAAGCCACTGAAAGCATAATCCTTACACATGATCTTGATTTTGTCCTTACCATTCCATAAGAATTCATAAAATATCGTATTCAATTCATCAACAGTTTTGTCGGGTATATATAAGGATTGTAATTGATGCGATAGAATAGAGAGACAAAAGTTTTTTATAATGATAATTTTACCACTTAATGAGAGGTTTCTGAAGGACCATTTGTTGTTTAACATGTTTCTTATGTGTTCTAGTCTATTGTCAAAGTTAAGTTTGTTTCGGAGCTTTGTGTTAAATGAGAAGAAAATTCCTAATATCTTTATGGCTGTAGAATTTACTGTCAATTTGAAATTTAATGCAAGCTGATTTAATTTTTTGCTGTTTGAGTTTAGATTATATGCTTCAGTTTTAGAGTAGTTGACAGAAAGACCAGAAATCAATTTGAATTGATTTAAAACTTCTAGAAGGTAACGTCCCGACTTATAGTCCTTTAGCAAACAGGTTAGATCATCAGCGAAAGCAACAATTTTTGCACTGCTTTGTACAAAAATTATTCCCGTGATGTTCTCGTCCTTTCTTATACATTCGCATAACGTCTTGATAATTAAATTAAATAAATTTGCAGACATCGGAACTCCTTGTCTTACACCGCTCAAAATCGTAAAGTATTTAGTAGTATATACCCATTATTTATTACAGCACATTCTATGTTTGTGTACAGAGTCTTAATCCAACGTATAAATTTTCTTTTGAAGCCAAAATGGTGTAATACTTTAACCATATATGAATGAGAGAATAAATTTTCTTTTGAAGACAAAATGGTGTAATACTTTAACCATATATGAATGAGAGATTGAATCGAAAGCTTTACTGGAATCTACTGCCAACAGAAAACCTGTAATACGCCTTTGTTGAGCTAGAGAAAAGCAGTCGTCAAGAATTCTAATATTTTCATAAATATGTCTTCCAGGCACAAATGCTGTTTGATTGGGATGAATTAGTTTTTCTAAAAATGGTCTCAATCTAATACATAGCGCTTTACTGGCTATTTTTACATCAACATTTATTAAGGTAATGGGGCTCCAGTGGGTTTAGGCAGAAGTTTGATGATAGATTGTCGTTGGATAATTGAAAAGGAGCCGTTTTCAAATCCTTCATTCAGCGAGTCCAGAAAAAGATGTTTGATTACTGGCCAAAAACAGGAGTAAAACTCCGGAGTCAATCCGTTGTTTCCAGGCGAAGTTCCATTTTTAAAGAAGTTAATCGCCTTTTGACATTCTTGATCATCTAACTTGTGCTCGAGACAGTCTGCTTCGTAGTCCGTAAGTTGTGGCAGACTTGGATTAGTTTTATCCATAAATTTTTCAATGCCACTTAGTTTTGTTACCTTTTCTGAATATAAATTTTTGTAATATATTTCTATTTCACTCATTATCTGATTAATATTTTGAATAAGTTTATCTTTAATTTTCAATCTGTTTATTGTCGTGGAGATCTGTTTTTGTTTCTCTAAATTTAAAAAGAATTGTGTGTTTTTGTCCCCCTCTGTATAGTATCGTAATTTTGCCCAAAGTATTGCCCCCCCCCCCTGCTTCATGGTTGTAAGTTAACAATATCAAACTGTATCTACATTCAGTACAACGAATAGTGGTAATTGTCTATAGAAACCACTGCCTCTCGTTATCCTTGTCCTTGCTGTAAGGGAAGGGTTTTCATGCAGTAATTTTGAAAAACAATTGTAGTCATCTGGTATTTCCATACATGTTTCGCAAAATGGTTAGAGAGATGGATTTGTAATCATGTAAAATCACCAAGTGTCAAATGAAATGAAATGGGGTTTAAAATCTTACTACCAAGTTTCAAATTCGGGGCAGTATTTTAATGGTTGAAAGACTTGTAATAAGTGGTCTGATCAAGGTGTAGTGGAGTAAATAATCAACTGCATTTTTTACTCACTTTTTAGTATCTCGTGGAGCTGTTCAAAAGCTTTATCTATATTTGATATCAAAGCATCTTTTGATTTCTGAAAAAGAAAAAGCCACAAATATTAAACATTGTGCAATCAAAATATCAAACAGGTCAGAAACAGCAGGAACTGGATAGTAGATTTTTACTAATTTAGTACAACTAGATAGTAATAGTAAAGATAAAAAGTGTGACCAAGTAAATTTCTGTGTCTTAAACTGTCAAACCATAATAAATAAAGACAGATGAAATTCAAGAATTTATGGCTTAAATAAACTAAAGATAATTTGGTACTAAAACAATTACTTCTTAATTAGTTCTCTGTTATAAAATCACAATGGTGCAAAAACTGATAATATACATCTTGTGCATTTGTATCAACTAGTCTTTCTTAGTGGATTTTTCACTTTTATTAGATATATCTTCTAAACCTGGTCAGATTTTTATAAATGGTGATATTTAAATTATCTTGATACAGTTGATCACAAATTCTGTAACATAACAATTCTTTTGGCATTGTGCAACATGTTCTAGACATAATGCACAGACAAGGGCACCTTTTAGATGTTGTTATCACATGTGAGTCTAATAACATTATTGATAAAGTGACTGTACATGACGAACAAATTTCTGATCATTTCTGTATTTTTGGAGAAATTCTGATTAAAAGAATGTGTCCCTTAAAGAAAACTTTAAAATTGAGGAAAACTAGAAACATTAGTATTGTCTCTTTAAAAGCTGATATTATTGACAGTGAACTTCTCTCAAATCTTCAAACAATTTCAGCCTGTGAAAACCAGATTGAATATTACAACCAGGGCCCTGTTTCACAAAAACTGAAGCTAACTATAATCAAAATGAAATTTTAAATTTTATGTGTTTCACGACGATTGATTGTAACTTAAAATGCGACTTTAATAGATTTTAGTTAAAATCGCTTGCGCCCGCGCAGTGCACATTTCCGCTGCAGGTACCTACGGTGAAAGCAAATACTCTTTGAAACTGAAAACTGTTGGCAGATTGAATTAACGGTTGCGATATCAATGGGGAGAGTTTCATACGTTGAAGCAATGTTTGTACACGGTCAGAAATTCGTTGAGAGGTAATAAATGATTGTACTGTGTAGTATGTGATTCGAAAAGTATCGGTGGGTTGGCCTTGAACTTGTCATTCGTGACATGGGAATTTGATTTACTCGCAGGCTTCAATGGAAATAATCTCTATTGATAAACTAAATCGCATGGATTTGTAGTTTTATGGAGAATTGTCACAAACATATTATGATATTTGTGACTCAAATGGCTAATCTAGGTTGTAATTTTTCGTCCCATTTTAAAAGTATTTATCAACTTTGAAATTAATACACAATATAACCAATGTTCTGATGCGGCAAATTTTGACATGTTATTCTCATAGACCCACCCTTTCAATGATACTTTGAAAATGATACTTACTCAATTAAATGATTTTTTCCCCAAGATAAAATAGCTTTGGCTCCTAAAATGCCAATTATTTTTGTTGTTTTATTAACATAAGACTTCATTAAGAAACAATAATAAATTTATATCAAAATTTAATTTCAAATAGGCCTAGCAGTCCTATAACTTTTTTCAATACCAGTAAACACATTTGAGAATATTGATTTATCTCTATACATATCATCATAACCCCCAAAAGTATGCGTAAATACTATCGTACATATGGTTTGCCTAGTATTATAGGCCATTAGGCCTTCCAAATCCAAGAAATGGGCTATATTAAACCATTGTACACGAACATATTTTCTTTATAGATAAGTGGGCTCTTCTTTCCAAGACAATGGATATGAATAAATGATTTTCTTTTACTGAGGTTTTGAATGTTTTTTATTCTTGGAGTTCTAATATGTAGCGCCATCCAAATGCTTAAATTGACTTACAATAAAATAAACGGGTGAAAAGAATTTGAATGAGAATTGTGTTTGTGAATGATGGTTGGAATATTAAAATTAGGTGACCCGGGCCGTTCACAATATTATCATTATTCCAATTATATTTATATGTTGCAATATATGTAACAATGTAGCTCAAATCAATGTTTGTTAATGTCTTGTTTTTAAGTGAGGACAGGGTGACGGCTATCCTAAGTTAAAATTGATTTTAGTTAAAATTGTCCTTAAAATGGGTTTGTGAAACGCCATTATTTTAAATTAAGATTAGATTTTAACTTAAAATATTACTTTCGTGGATTTGAACTAAAATGCATAAAATCGTTTTGTGAAACTCATCTATCTTAAGTTAGGATGAAATTTTATTTTAAGATGATTTTAAGGAGATTTAAATTTTTGTGAAACAGGGCCCAGGTGTTATTGGAACTTTAGATAAACATGCCCCTATTGTTGAAAAGGAAATTACAATTAGGCTAAATCGAAAGTGGTTTACAGACTAAGTTAGAAATAGTAAAATTAGATGTAGAAAATGTGAAAAAGATTGAACGATGTCTAAACTCAAAACTCATAAACAGTTATATACTATTCAAAAAAAGTAGGGGATATTTGATTTTTAAGTGTTATTAAAGTCACCTAATGAAACTGACGAAGAAACAAATGACAAAATGAAATGAAGTTCACATTCATTGATTTATTCCAAATGATCGTTAGACTAAGTAAGGCACCGACTGACCATTATAAGGGTAAAATGATACCCGGGGTCAAACAGCAAAGTTACCACAGCATCACAACAAAGTCAGTAACGGGTAAATCCTCCTCTGTTTGCCAAACAAGCATTGATCCGACGTGGCATACTCCTAATGAGACGTCTAAGGTCAATTTGGTCCAGATTGTCCCATTCCTGTTGCAACGCAGCAGCAAGTTCTTGGACATTGGCAGGACGTTGTTGACGTTGACGTAACCTCTGTCCAAGCATGTCCCAGACATGCTCGATGGGGGAGAGGTCGGGACTCAGTGCTGGCCAAGGTAATGTGGTGATGTTCTGTTGTTGGAGGTAACCTGTAACGATCCTGGCCCTGTGACATCTTGCGTTGTCATCCTGGAAGATGAAACGGCGGCCATGACGTCGTGCTAACGGCACAACATGGACTGCCAAGATGTTGTCCCGGTAGTACTGGCCTGTAACACGCCCTGCAACAACATGTAAAGCCGTTCTTCTAGCAACAGTGATGCCTCCCCACACCATAACAGAACCACCCCCAAATCGATCATGTCTGATGACGTTAACGTCTTGGAAGCGCTCGTTTCGACGACGCCACACCCTCCTACGTCTGTCCAAAAGATAGGTTGCCAGGCAACGAAACATACGCCCACAGCAGCTAAATCGTCCGGGCAGTCAACAAGGGTTGTCGCATATTTTTACTTTTTTCGGTAATGAAACATTTGTAATACACTAAAAACTGATTAAGAGTAACAACTCATTATGTAATTATCAGAAAATCATTAGAATTTGATTGCTTTTTATAAAGTTTTACCCCAAGCTAACAATTAGTATATACATGAAACATTTAATATCATGGATTTAGCTATTCAGTTATCTAAATTCATTGAAAATCAAAATACTTGTTCGTTTCAACACCTTAAACTCTATGTATCAATCTGAAGTCAATCGGATGGTAACTTTGGCCTCTATAGCGTCACAAGAATTTTTGAAGTTATCAAGGGAGATAACTCTGGCAGTAATTATTTGAAATTGCTGAAAATCAATAGGCTTCTTCGTCTCATGACCTTAAACACTGTGTATAAATCTAAAGTCAATCGGATATTAACTTTGGCCTCCAGAGCGTCCACAAGATTTTTTGAGGTGATCAAGGGCCATAACTCTGGCACTAACTATAACGGAAATCGCTGAAAATCAATAGGCGTCTTCGTCTTATAACCTTAAACACTGTGTATAAATTTAAAGTCAATCGGATATTAACTTTGGCCTCTAGAGCGTCCACAAGATTTTTTGAAGTGATCAAGGGCCATAACTCTGGCAGTAATTATCGGAAATCGCTGAAAATCAATAGGCGTCTTCGTCTTATAACCTTAAACACTGTGTATAAATTTAAAGTCAATCGGATATTAACTTTGGCCTCTAGAGCGCCCACAAGATTTTTTGAAGTGATCAAGGGCCATAACTCTGGCACTAATTATCGGAAATCGCTGAAAATCAATAGGCTTCTTCGTCTTATGACCTTAAACACTGTGTATAAATTTAAAGTCAATCGGATATTAACTTTGGCCTCTAGAGCGTCCACAAGATTTTTTGAAGTGATCAAGGGCCATAACTCTGGTAGTTATTATCGGAAATAGCTGAAAAACAATAGGCTTCTTCGTCTCATGACCTTAAACACTGTATATAAATTTAAAGTCAATCGGATATTAACTTTAGTCTGTAGAGCGTCCACAAGCAATTGTGGACGCCGGACCGACGGACGGACCGACGGACCGACGGACGGACGGGGGCGACGACAATATACGACCACATTTCAATGTGGGCGTATAAAAATCAACAGTGAACCTTGACTCATCTGAAAACATCACATTGCTCCAGCGTCGATTATCCCAGTGTTGACGATCCCTACACCAACGACGTCTTGCCTGAATGTGATGATCTCTCAAAAAAGGGATCACGCGAGGACGTCAGGCGCGAAGGTGACCCCTTTGCAGTCGATTCCGAATCGTCTGGCCACTCACTCTCACACCAGCGTCTGTTTGAAGACGAGCGCTGATCTGATTTGCTGTGATGACACGATTTCTCAAGTCCAAGGTACGGATAAATCGATCCTGGGCTTGAGTTGTCGCCCTTGGTCGACCTGAGCGTGGTCTGTCCTGTACAGATTGTGTATCACGGTATCTGGACCATAGCCTGCTTATGACAGACTGAGAAACATTCATCGTCCGCGCCACAACCGCCTGTGTTGTGCCGATTTGTAGCATGCCAAGGGCACGTAACCTTTCATTTTGGGTAAGCCGACGCATATCAAAATTTGTTTTCTGGTCACTAAAACAATTAAACTGATGTTTCCACCCTGGAATTCAATGCCACAATGACTGTAACATTCAAAGTTAGAGTCGTGCAAATCTTGGGTTGGACCCCCATGATGATCCCAAGCATCACCTGCATTCCATGCGGTAGCTATTGGTGCGTTTGGGCGTCACATGTAACTGGAAATGTTTCTTCTGTTAGGTTCTATAGTGACTTTTTTCATAGTCATTTGCATATTTTAGTGTTATGCCCCCAAAATCAAATATCCCCTACTTTTTTTGAATAGTATATTATAAGTCTTTGAATCATACTAATAGATAAAACACACTAAACAAAATAATATTATCAGTGAAATTTCCGAACATAAGTCTAATCCGAAGGAAGGGCAAAATATAATAAATGGTCCATTGAAAAATGGTGAAGATAACAATATTCTTCCCAAACACTCAATTACTGCTACACTTGCTGAATCTTTTTCATGTTACTTCTCACACAAGATAAATAAAATACAGAACATTACAGTCTCAAAACCAAACATCTGATATTGTTGAAAAAAGCAGCCACAATGCACTTCAATGTCCCAATTTCAAAAGGAATCAACATAGTTTTGTCCAGCTCATCTGTATCATGTGCACTAGATCCACTATCAACTCAACTTGTTAAACAGTGTATCAATGAATTATGTCCAGTTTTAGTGCATATTATTAACAGGTCTCTCAAAACCGGATGTTTTCCTTCCTGCTTTAGTTTTTCTCTTGATCAAGAGGTGTAATCTTAACAATAATGTGCTTAAACAGTACAGACAGGTATCCAACCTATTATTTGTTCGTATATTAATTGGTAAAATAGTTTAAATCGGCTTTAAACAACATTGTCAGAATAACAATTTAAATGAACCTTTTCAATCAGCATATAGAACTGGCCACAGTACAGAAACAGCCCTCTTTCGCGTCTATAATGAGAGAGAGAGAGAGAGAAATGGGGTTTAACGTCCACTCAACACAAACTAGGTCATTTCGGGACTAACATATGGTTTAATTTTATTTCAATAATTCGCTTGCGCGTAGGGGTCTTTAGCTGTGGGAGGAAACCGGAGTGCCCGGACGAAACCCACGAGGTTGAGAAGGCGCCCCTATCTCCATGTCACATACGCTCACACCGGGGATCGAAACCACAGCCGCAAGCCAGAGGTGACCGGCCAGCTAGAGGTCGAAGCGCGGCACTCTAGACCACTAGGCCATCCCAACCCCCCGCGTCTATAATGACATTATATATAAATTAATTAGATAGTAAAAATGATCTTGTATTGATTCTTTTACATCTTAGTGTCCCATTTGAAAGAATTGATCAGGATGTGTTACTGAAAAGTAGTGATGTGCGGTTTTTAAATTTTCTTTCGGTTTCGGTTTTCGGTTTTTCTGAGGCAAAAAACCTCGGTTTCGGTTTTCGGTTTTTTTATTCATTTAAACACTGTGTTATGTATGTACTGATCTATGGTTATTTTATAGGAATACTTGGAAGCCGGAAAAAATATCAAAAATATTGATGTAAATAGTAAACAACAAGGGTTTTTTTTTACTGTTATATGACTTAAATTATGACTGGTAGTAATAACAAAGTTACTGTAAAAAAAGATCTGACACACACACACACAACGTCATAGCCATAATAATAAATTAACATAACGACATAATATCAATAACAACTAGATCTGCTACTGTCCCATGCAGATATGAAAGCTTTCATATTCATCGTCACGTGTCATCGATTGTATCAAGTATCCTAAATAAAAGGATAAGAAGAAAAAATTATCAAAATTGGTCAAAAACTTGCGAAGTTACAAGTCTAAATATAGTATGAAACATAACAATAATCTGAAAACTAAAGGGAAATAACTGAAACTTGTATTACTGCAATGAGACGGATGAGAAAATGAAATGGCGTGAAAAAAATTAAAAATGGTAGGTTGGACAGGCGACCTTACTCCTTGTCACGTACAACCGGGCATTCGAAAACACGCAAGTTAACTCAATGACAGGCACGCGTGCTAACCATTCAGCCACCCACCCCCCCTTTGAAATCAGACACGTGCAATATGTCATATAGGAAGAATAACAAGTCGCTCACAACAAAATGGTAAATTAATGAGTTTAGGTCAAAAGGTTGAGCTACTGTTTTAGAGTATTTAATTGTTTTAAAGAGACACGTTAAAAGGTTGTTCATAGTTAAATGAAAGTTTAATTTTAAATAAGACCAATAAAATTAGGATTTAATAATGCCAGACTAATATTAAAATAAAGTTTTAAATTAAGAATAATTAATTATTGGTCTAATGCAATGAAACGCTTTGATTTGACGGATGAAATGTACGATGGGTGTCCAGACTATGTGGCTAAGTCGTTGGTTTGCTAGCCAGGAGGTCGGGTGTTCGATCCCTGCATTAGCCGAGAAAGTTCATCTCAATTTTCTGGCGTGTCCCCCCCCCCCCCCGCCGTGTACACATTGGAGTGCACATAAAAGATCCCTTTGCAGTTGGAATTCGATACTGTTGAATACGCTCTATACAATGACTAAATGTGCAGATTATAGCCACCCACACTGCATGTTTTGCTTAGCAATGAAAGGGTGCTGTTTTCAATTTTCGATCCTTTTATTCTTCTACTCCTGATATTTTGGACTGTTGGTCGATGGTTTCATATATAAAACTACCGATAAGACTCTTTGTAGAAGAAGTTCCCCAAAAATATTACATGTATGTTGACTTTAAGAGAAAAGGACCTTTAAAAATGCTCCAAATCGTAAAAATACGACTTTTTGGGTTCTCGATCTCTTTTCTTTTCTACTATCCCTGATATTAAAAAAAAAATATACAATGATTTCACATAACGGGCTAGCTACTAGACTCTCGATTGACAGGAGTTTCACCACCCTCCCTTCATTATAACCGAAGTTATCGTGCCCTAAAGAATCAACAAATCAGCATGCTTATCTCTGCTTACCCTAAGCAGAAAATGCTCATCTTTGCACTCAATGACGACATTGACCTACCGAACGTCTACACCAAGATTGAACATTCTAGCTCAATTAGAAGGAGAGTTATTGTGTTTCAAAGTCTCGGCCCTTCAAATTGCTACTACTTTTCATATTCACTTCAAAATGGTAACCATCAGTTGACCTAAATCAAAATTCTGATGTGTTTCAGAATGCAGCAGAAATATGTTTTTTACAAAGATTAAATCTACATTTTGTGTCATCTAATCTTTCATAGTTAGTGAGCAAGCCATGGAGACATTTTACTTTTTAGAGGAAGCCATCGTTCGTTATTGACAACCGGCTGCGGCTTGCATAAAATTTTGGATTATAAACCGAACCGAATTGAGAAAATAAATAGTCTAGGCCATCCAGACTGATTAAACACTCTATCACTCTATACATACGGGCTCTGGTTAATCGAAAATAAAAAACGAAAGTGGTGGCTACATTAAAATTTTGGAATTATTAAGTAAACGAAACACGGCTACATAAAAATTAGGAATTTGGAAAAAAAAAACAAAACGCACGGTTATTTTTTTTTTATCGGTTCGGTTTTCGGTTTATTTGTAAAAACCGATATCTTACGGTTAAACCGAAAAACCGCACATCACTACTGAAAAGTCTTGAAAAGCGATTTCAAATGCTTCGTGTCATACCTAAATAACAGAAAACAGCAAGTTGTTATTGATCAAGCTAATTCAAATTCTGCTTGGAGTGCCACAAGGATAGGTATTAGGCCCACTTCTGTTTACACTTCACCTTTAAATAATATTATCGGAAACCATAATTTGGACTATCACTGTTATGCCGACTACACACAATTATATTTAGCTATCAATCCAGACACTCAATCAAGTGATATTTCCAACCTTAAAAATTGTGTCTTATCAATAAGATTAGATGAAAAATAAATTCCTGAAACTGAATAATGATAATAAAACAATTTCCAGACACAAGCAAAATGCTTGGTCTGTCTGTTCAGTAGTTGACTTTTGTGCAGCATATCCAAATTTGAATCTTACCTCTATCTTCTCTAGAACCTCTGAACGTTGTGTTAACTGTGTCTGTATATGTAGTTGACAGGACTGCAAAGCATTCACATCTGATTCTATTGAGCCCTGCTTAAGCAATACAAAATAAATAAAACAATAAGCTCAATTTAAAACTGAAAGACTTCCTCAATTTACAATTCTTGCTTATTAAATTCAAATTATCAAGGGTTTTGAATACCATCATATAAAAAGATAGGTTGCCAGGCAACGAAACATACGCCCACAGCAGCTAAATCGTTCGGGCAGTCAACAAGGGTTGTCGCATATTTTTACTTTTTTCGGTAATGAAACATTTGTAATACACTAAAAACTGATTAAGAGTAACAACTCATTATGTAATTATCAGAAAATCATTAGAATTTGATTGCTTTTTATAAAGTTTTACCCCACGCTAACAATTAGTATACATGAAACATTTAATATCATGGATTTAGCTGTTCAGTTATCTAAATTCATTGAAAATCAAAATACTTGTTCGTTTCAACACCTTAAACTCTATGTATCAATCTGAAGTCAATCGGATGGTAACTTTGGCCTCTATAGCGTCACAAGAATTTTTGAAGTTATCAAGGGAGATAACTCTGGCAGTAATTATTTGAAATCGCTGAAAATCAAAAGGCTTCTTCGTCTCATGACCTTAAACACTGTGTATAAATCTAAAGTCAATCGGATATTAACTTTGGCCTCCAGAGCGTCCACAAGATTTTTTGAGGTGATCAAGGGCCATAACTCTGGCATGAATTATCGGATATCGCTGAAAATCAAAAGGCATCTTTGTCTTATGACCTTAAACACTGTGTATAAATTTGAAGTCAATCAGATATTAACTTTGGCCTCTAGAGCGTCCACAAGATTTTTTGAAGTGATCAAGGGCCATAACTCTGGCACTAATTATCGGAAATCGCTAAAAAATCAATAGGCTTCTTCGTCTTATGACCTTAAACACTGTGTATAAATTTAAAGTCAATCGGATATCAACTTTGACCTTTAGAGCGTCCACATGATTTTTTAAAGAGATCAAGGGCCATAACTCTGGCAATAATTATCGGAAATCGCCGAAAATCAATAGGTTTCTTCGTCTCATGACCTTAAACACTGTGTATAAATTCAAAGTCAATCGGATATTAACTTTGGCCTCTAGAGCGTCCACAAAATTTTTTGAGGTGATCAAGGGCCATAACTCTGGCACTAATTATGGGAAATCGCTGAAAATCAATAGGCTTCTTCGTCTTATGATCTTAAACACTGTGTATAAATTTAAAGTCAATCGGATATTAACTTTGACCTTAAGAGCGTCCACAAGATTTTGTAAAGAGATCAAGGGTCATAACTCTGGCACTAATTATCGGAAATCGCCGAAAATCAATAGGCGTCATTGTCTTATGACCTTAAACGATGTGTATAAATTTAAAGTCAATCGGATATTAACTTTGGCCTCTAGAGCGTCCACAAGATTTTTTGAAGTGATCAAGGGCCATAACTCTGGTAGTTATTATCGGAAATCGCTGAAAAACAATAGGCTTCTTCGTCTCATGACCTTAAACACTGTGTATAAATTTAAAGTCAATCAGATATTAACTTTAGCCTGTAGAGCGTCCACAAGCAATTGTGGACGCCGGACGGACGGACGGACCGACAGACGGACGGACGGGGGCGACGACAATATACGACCACATTTCAATGTGGGCGTATAAAAATAGCCCACCCCTTACTTGACCTGAAATACAATTATTTCTTCATATTTAAAAATCTCTAGGAAAGTTACAAAGCTCAGCCAATGAGAGCACAGGATTCCATAGGGTCTACTGACCTATTTTGAAAGACCAACTTAAGTCTGGAAATAAGGAACCTCTTACAGATTGGCAGACACAAATTCAGGTTTTGTCAGCCACAATCCCATGTTTGGTCCAAAGTACAAAATGTAAGGTTCTAGTTTGTCAGGTACAACTAAAACTATTATTTCCAGGCTATAATGAGAGCTCTTATAGAAGATAGGCTGGCATTGCCAGGCAGGATACGCCCACATTTTCGAGAGATGGATAGAGAACAAGCAATACCGAAAGTGATTTTTCCTACATCATTAAGTTAGAATTTGATATGTGCAAATATCGAAATGAATTAAGATCTTTCGGTTATAAAGGTGCATTTCAGTAGGCTTCAAATTCGATTGGAGATCATGTTGCGAAGTGAGTAAGATGCTGGCTCGGTAGCCTTGAGGTTTGGTGTTTGATCCCTGCATTGGGTGACAAAGTTCATCTAGATTTTCTGGCGTGGTTTCCCCTTGTTAGTGATGAAGGATGGATGGCCTGACAAGAACAGCTGTCAATTTTGGTCCGATTTTCACGAAATTCGACCTCAACCTTCATTACGATGTAACGGTGATATAATCAAACAGTTTTTTAAATGGGATAATAATTGAATGAAGATTGTGACCTCTACATGGTTCACAACCTTGATATACCATATTTTTACACTCTTCACGTACAAGCGGCAGCCATTTTTTCAGTCAATTTTGGTCCGATTTTCACGAAATTCGACCTCAACCTTCATTACGATCAAACAGTTTTTTAAATGGGATAATAATTCTGACCTCCAGAGGGACCACAAGCTAAAAAAGTTCATTTTTTGGACAATCAGGGGCCATAATTCAGGAAGTTACAATCCAATGGACGCAAATATCAAAAAGAACCAAGATCTTTGGGTTATAAACATGCATGTCAAGTTTCATCAAAATCGGTTCAAAATTGTGACCTCTATAGGGTCCACAACCTTGATATAACATATTTTCACACTAATCGCGTACAAATGGCGGCCATTTTGTCTGTCAATTTTGGTCCAATTTTACGAAATTTTACCTCAATCTTCATTACCATGTAACGGTGATATAATCAAACGTTTTTTTAAATCGGATAATAATTTTGACCTCCAGTGGGACCACAAGCTAAAAAGGGTGATTTTTTGTACAATCAGGGGCCATAATTCAGGAAGTTACGAATCAATGAGCGCAAATATCGAAAGGAACCAAGATCTTTGGGTTATAAACATGCATGTCAAGTTTCATCAAAATCGGTTCAAAATTGTGACCTCTATAGGGTCCACAACCTTGATATAACATATTTTCACACTATTCGCGTACAAACGGCAGCCATTTTGTCCGTCAATTTTGGTTCGATTTTCACGAAATTCGAACTCAACCTTCATTACCATGTAACGGTGATATAATCAAACGTTTTTTTAAATCGAATAATAATTTTGACCTCCAGAGGGACCACAAGCTAAAAAGGGCGATTTTTCGGACAATCAGGGGCCATAATTCAGGAAGTTACGATCCGATGGGCGCAAATATTGAAACGAACCAAGATTTTGGGGTTATAAACATGCATGTCAAGTTTTATCACAATCGGTCCAAAATTGTGACCTCTATAGGGTCCACAAGCTAAAAACATGATATTTGGTACAATCAGGGGCCATAATCCATGAAGTTCCGATCTGATACATGCAAATATCAAAAGGAACCGAGATCTTATGGGGATAAACCTATATTTCAAGTTTCGTCAAAATCGGATAAGAATTGTGACCTGTAGAGAGTCCACAAACAAATTGTGGACGGACGGACGTCCGGACAGACTGGGGCGACGACATAATACGTCCACATTGAAAATGTGGGCATATAAAAACTGATAATAAAAGAGTTCTTCTAGAATTAGAAAACTGGATATGGATACAACCTTTTAATTTGAGCAGGCACATAATGAAATTGCTATTCTTTCATTAGGGTCATTCCATGTCAAGTGATCCAGGGGTGGGAAATCGAAACCTTCGAAAAAATCTGGCAAAAATGTATGTTATTGTACATGTAAAAAGTAGAAACTGTTCAAAATTTGTGGCCTGAAGCTTATAAATTGACTTAGATACGGGCATTTGAGTTCAATGAGTTTCCGATAAATTTCCGAAACAAAATATGAATGAATAATTTACTTTGAGTTTCAGATATCTTGTTTTTACCTTTCTAGTGAAGATATAAAGCTCAAAATTGGTAGTCTTAAAGAACCTTTTGTCTAGATTACGAATCTTAAATCAGATTTCAGGTGAGTCATAGGGTTCACATGCTACTTGGCCATAAAAATCACAAAAAGTTGGGTGTAATTGAATATTTTCTGGATTGTGTAGTGCTCCAGGAGCTACAAAGTAATAGTTATAGACCCAAATTTTGATCTATCCAGAGATTGCCGATGGTACCACATAAGAAACATATGAAAATGCCTCAGTCTTTCCTAGATTCCCAGAAAATTAGCCTTTACAGTCTGATTCATGGTAAATAATAAACAGATTTCTACGATTATAAACAAACTACTCTACTTTGATTATTATAAACTTACCCGTGTGTTTGAAATGAACTCCCGTTAAATAAAATCCATTGTACAACTGAATATCTCAACGAATAAAAAAGTTCTCTCTTGCAAAATTAAACCCCTCACAAACTTTGGCATAGAGAAATAAAAATGGAAGCTTATTACGTCACTTATCGGGATAGATCATTTCGTATAAGGGGGTCAAAGCAAGGTTTGTCTATCGTAACTTTGCTTCGCTCTTTTGTGTATGAATAAGCTATTTCTCTCTAATGAGTTTGGGCGTTTACCAATCTGATTAAAACACAGATCCAATTTCGTTTCGTTGTTTATAGTTCAAAATTTCGTTTTTACTTGTCTTTACTACTCTTGGATCCGGAGGACTTGTTATTTAATTCGTGTTCTGCCTGAAATGAGGGGTCAGCCAATCAAATGGTCTGTCGAATCGATCGTTTGACCTTTTCATGCATGGAACTGTGGGTAGATATTACCAGCGGATAGAAATCAAAACAAAACAAAAGTAGATTTTAAAAAGCATGGCGGTCGCTAATTGGTTAATTGAATGAGTGACGTTATCGGGTCAATGTCCCGTGCTTGATACCTGACGTCATAGAACGTGAGCTCCCACTATAACTTGTTAGATCTACATGAGTGTAGGCCATTGAAAGTATAAAAAACGAAACGAAATAAAGATCTATATTTTAATTAGATTGGGCGCCCGCAGTCCGATATTTTGTTTCCACCTTATTGAAATGAAATGAAATCATATGTTAGTCCCAAAATGACCTAGTTTGTGTCGAGTGGACGTTAAACCCCATTACTCTCTCTCTCTCGCTTTTAAAAGTTCATCATCAGGTGTTCCCACCGAACTCTCTAACCAAATAATTAATACAAGGCCCCCCCCCCAACGAAATTTTTTTCTTTGTGAAAGCTGTAAATTTATTTTTCGAGCTTCTCAGACATGGTGTTTTTCATTTGAAAATAATAACACAAAACACATAATTATTTTTATCTTGAAGGTGGGGCAGAAAATTAAATCAAAGAACAGTGTGATCGGTTCTATTTGCTTAAGCTTGGCGCAGACGGTCAACTTTTTGTCGCTTGTTGCTGCAATAGGCAACTACTGGCAACTCCGAGCAATTGGCAACTCGAGGTCTCCCGTGTGCGCTGACTGGCAACGAGAAGCAATTTTTTCCGCGGATGTATCCGGAATGACGATATCACATGATCATTCAAAATGGCGCCGTACTTACAACAACAAAAACAATACGCGACAGCTTTGGGCATTTATTTGATAATGATACGCAGAAGAAGACGGAGAAACAAATAATGTTGTTAGCTGTTCCGACGCCGCTATCTTGAAGTATCACATGACAGTAGAGCGCTCGCTGATTGGACAGTTAACCAGTTGCTTGTTGCAGACGAGCAATTTTGAAGCAACAGATGAACAATTTCTCGGCGACGAGCGATTTTCTGTTGTCGAATATCGAAAAAGTTGCCCGTCTGCGCCTGGCTTTAGGGGGTCACAGTAGCTAAGTGGATAAGGCGCTGGTTCGCTAGCCTGGAGGTCGGGTGTTTGATCCCTGCATTGGCCGAGAAAGTTCATCTCGATTTTCCGGCGTGATTTTCAGTGATGCAGAAGGAGGGCCTGACAAGGACAGCTGCCTAGTCGTTCGGATGGTATAAAAAACTGAGGTCCCATGTACACATTGGAGTGCACGTAAAAGATCCCTTGGCAGTTGGAATTCGATATAAGAGTAGGCCGCAGTGCCGCTGTCCGGGCCAAATTTACCTCATAGCACACTGTATGGTGTATGCCCATCTTCCATTAGCCCAGGTTAGGTGCAAAAGGGTAGGACATTAAACCCCATTTCATTTCATTTCTATTTGCTTGTCAAACAATTTGGACATGATATTCCATCCACAGTGAGGCATTGACCAATCAGCTCCGTTTACAGTTTCGTGCAATAGGTGGATGCAGTGCATAGCACAATCACTTCTTGTAGTCAGCAAAAGGAGTTGGGAATTAAGATGCTGTATTGCCGTGAATTAAATAACTTGAATAAACAATGTAATATGATATTTCGTAAGTTACAGATCATTTAAACACTCGTTTTCTTACACAAAACACACTTTATGAAAACATTCAAATGTAGTGGGGTACGTGCTGCACCCCCCATTGACGGGAACCCTGTGTTGCAGACATTAGTACAAACTATAATTACACTAAGTTTCAGATTTGTAGGTGCTCATCTACAGGGTTGTTTTGGCTAATAAATAAGAGGCAATTTTCAAAAATTTGTGACTGGAACCATATTCAAGGCCAATTTCCTGGGAATCTAATGACACGTTTCTTATGCAGTACTACTGACAATCTCTGTATAGACTAAAATTTGGGTCTTTACATGTATCTTACTATCTATTACTTTGCACTATTTGCAGCTCCTGGAGCACTATACAATACAGAATACAATTACACAAAATGTTTTTCATTTTCATGGGAAAGTAGCATTTGAATCCTACCAATCACCTGTAATCTGCACAAAAGGTACTTTAAGACTACCAAATTTAAGCTGCATATCTTCATTTGAAGGTAAAAACACGGTATCTGAAACTCGGTAACTCATGAAACTTAAATATTGGTATTTCAGTCAATTTTCAAGCTACAGACCACGAATTATGCACAGTTTCTAGCTTTTACATGTACAATAACATATATTTTTTCCAGAGGGGGTCGATTTCCCAAACTCTGAAAATTGATCTATTTGACATGGACTAACCCATTACATGAATGAGTGCATTGAAGAAATAAGAATTTACCCCCAGCTGTTTCAACTCGCGTAATTTGATCACGCTCATAATTTCATGACTAAGATGAAAATCCCGTAAACATAGAGCACAGACTAATTTCTGACATACGATACAGGCAATGTTTTTCTCCATCATTTCAGCATCGTGGATCTCACACTGAGTATATGGTGCTTCCGCATCAGTAACCATTTTGCGTAAATCAGCATTCATGTTGCTGGTGTAATTACCTGAAATTGGATATGTGAATAAGAATTGCAGCCAAGAAGCATCGTAAAAAGATTCACTAGGGGCCGGGTATCATTCAGATTTGATGAAAAAAGGAAAGAAACTGAGCTTACCATCTATAATCTAATACACATATTCAGTTAATAGACTGCTGTCCAGAAAATGTTAAATACCATCAAAATTCATCAAATAACGCCCAGTTTAAGTGCTATTGTTTATTCGAAAGGCGGGGGACAATAATCAAAATATTGACGAGTTTATTACCCAAACTAATCCAACAATGTCAATAACGTCATAAATTCGTCTGTCAAACTGAGATTCATCAAGCTGCACACGGCATTTCGTCCTTAAATTTGATTGGTTAATGAGTCATGTTACTAAAAATACACTTTATACCTGAACGTCATGACTGGTTTTCCCATAGAAATATATAAATATTCCTACGAACACCAGTAACAAACGCGTGATAATCGAGTCTAAAGTAAAGAATGTTTACATCCGGATGATTTGGCATTTCACGCTAAATGAACATGTTTCAAACTTATAATTATCGGTATTTCTCATTTTATCAGAACTTCGGTTTTTATTCCATTGTGCAGTCGTATAATTTTAAATCTAAGCGTAATAATTGGCTACAGGAAACCTGATTGCCCTACCTATCCACATTTATGTCGAGATCGTGGGATGAAGAAATCCGTACGGAAATTGATTATAAAGATAGGTTGCCAGGCAACGAAACATACGCCCACAGCAGCTAAATCGTCCGGGCAGTAAACAAGGGTTGTCGCATATTTTTACTTTTTTTGGTAATGAAACATTTGTAATACACTAAAATCTGATTAAGAGTAACAACTCATTATGTAATTATCTGAAAATCATTAGAATTTGTTTGCTTTTTATAAAAGTTTGGCCCCACGCTAACAATTAGTATAGGAAACATTTATGCACCGGTCAATAGGAATCTTGAACTACCCCCCCTCAAGCATCGACGGCTATTCGACGCCATGTCGGCGTCGAATCTTGACGTCAAAATAGACAGCTAAATGTGAAAGAGATGTAAATCTTCGGTGAGAACAAAATTTGCCAAAGGTGAATCTTGAACAAAATAAAATATTGCTGAACACAAATAGACGTCGAATCTTCAACCAACACATTTTTCAGTAAATATTGTAATTCTAAAAATGTGTTTTTTTTTCTGAAAACGTACGAACCTCCGTTTGTTTTCGTTGGCTGTCATACGGAAATTCCACCTGTATAATTGTAGACGCGATTGTCTTTATGATGTTTTCGTGGTAATCTGGATAATCGTAACTACAAAATGGTTTATGATTTGGCGGTAAGCTAATTTATTTGTACATAAATTTGCTGATTTGTTTGATTGTGTGTCCGGTTGATATAGACTTCATTATTCAAGTCTGGGCTTGCACGTATGTCTAGTATAATGAATGACAAGATAATCTGGTCTCAACTGACGCCTTACGGACCATGTTCAATGTAAGTTAGTTCAAGCCGTTGATGTACCGTTTTGTTTTTTTTTATGAAATTTGCAAATAAAAGTTAAAATAAAAATATATTATTAAAATAAGTACTTTTCCAGTAGGGTGTACAGTCACGTGACTTTAAATGTGTCTAAAACAGCCTAAACCTGCATACCCTTGCACGCTTTCCTCATTTAATGATCTTTCTGTTTAAAATAAACGCATGTACATTTTACATCGTTAAAAGCAGAATTGGATCAGGAGATGTCCTAAATTGATAATACATGTATTTCGAGTTAAACACAAATTTACGGCTCTCCGTGACGTCATGTTCGCTTCGAAGAAAACGGCCCGGTTTTTAGGGCGAGGCTTTTTTTTAGGTGTTTTTAAAAGTGCCATATTCAAATGATCTTTTATAGATATCAACACATTTTTTTTAATCTACAGATAAATAATTGAACTAAAAAATGTCTTTGCTCGAATGGCGAAAAAGATCGGTTCGTTAAAATATTTGTAAAATGCTGGTTAAAAAGGACGATAAATTTTCAAAGGTAAAAAATACCATCAAGGGTGAATGCTTGGGGTAGGTAGTTCAAGATGACTACTGCGTGAATCTTGAACTAATTTTTATTTTTTGACCTGCGTTAGAAAGTGAATCTTCAGTGAATGTGTCTTGGCTTCAAGTACATAGCCGGGTGAATCTTGAACCTAAAATATTAAGCTAAATGACAATCCGGGGTGAACGCTTGAGGGGGGGTAGTTCAAGATTCCTATTGACCGGTGCATTAATATCATGGATTTAGCAGTTCAGTTATCAAAATTCATTGAAAATCAAAATACTTGTTCGTTTCAACACCTTAAACTCTGTGTATCAATCTGAAGTCAATCGGATGATAAGTTTGGCCTCTATAGCATCACAAGGTTTTTTGAAGTGATCAAGGGAGACAACTCTGGAAGTAATTATTTGAAATCGCTCAAAATCAATAGGCTTCTTCGTCTCATGACCTTAAACAGCGTGTGTGTATTTAAAGTCAATCGGGTATTAACTTTGGCCTCTAGAGCGTCCACAGATTTTTTGATGTGATCAAGGGCCATAATTCTGGCAATAATTAATCAAGGGCCACAACTCTGGCACTAATTATTAGAAATCGCTGAAAATCAATAGGCTTCTTCGTCTTATGACCTTAAACACTGTATATAAATTTAAAGCCAATCGGATATTAACTTTGGCCTCTAGAGTGTCCACAAGATTTTTTTAAAGTGATCAAGGGCCATAACTCTGGCAGTAATTATCGGAAATCGCTGAAAATCGATAGGCTTCTTCGTCTCATGACCTTAAACACTGTGTATAAATTTGAAGTCAATCGGATACCAACTTTGGCCTTTAGAGCGTCCACAAGATTTTTTGAAGTGATCAAGGGCCATAACTCTGGCACTAATTATCGGAAATCGCTGAAAATCAATAGGCTTCTTCGTCTCATGAGTTTAAACACTGTGTATAAATTTAAAGCCAATCGGATATTAACTTTGGCCTCTAGAGCGTCCACAAGATTTTTTGAAGTGATCAAGGGCCATAACTCTGGTAGTTATTATCGGAAATCGCTGAAAAACAATAGGCTTCTTCGTCTCATGACCTTAAACACTGTGTATAAATTTAAAGTCTATCGGATATTAACTTTGGCCTTTAGAGCGTCCACAAGATTTTTTGAAGTGATCAAGGGCCATAACTCTGGCACTAATTATCGTAAATCGCTGAAAATCAATAGGCTTCTTCGTCTCATGACCTTAAACACTGTGTATAAATTTAAAGTCAATCGGATATTAACTTTAGCCTCTAGAGCATCCACAAGCAATTGTGGACGCCGGCCGGCCGGCCGGACGGGGGCGACGACAATATACGACCACATTTCAATGTGGGCATATAAAAAAGAGTAGGCCTATGACTGTCAAAAACAGAAAAGCGATGGTCACACATGTTTACTGCAATCGGATATTAACTTTAGCCTCTAGAGCATCCACAAGCAATTGTGGACGCCGGACCGCCGGGGGCGACGACAATATACGACCACATTTCAATGTGGGCGTATAAAAAAGAGTAGGCCTATGACTGTCAAAAACAGAAAAGCGATGGTCACACATGTTTACTGCAAACTCTGTGCCAGGAATAGCAATTTTGTCACTCAATCGTTTATTTTGTTGTTTTGTTATACTAGTGCCAACTCATACATGTAGTTGCCCTGCTCGCCCAAACCTAAATTTGCGAGAGCAGTCATCTGCTCGCCATCAATTTATTTGTGGCCAGCCCTGGACGACAATATACGTCCACATAAAAATGTGGGCGTATAAAAAGGGATTTTTCATACAATTTTAGGGGCCATAATTCCGGAAGGTGTGAATTACGGTGTAACGATGATATGCGTACGTTTTTTTCTTTTAAATCAGAGGGACCACAAGCTAAAAACACAATTTTTTTCAGACAATCCGAAGACATAATTCCCGAAGTTATGAACCAATACGCACAAAAATCGAAAGGAACCAATATCTTTGGGTTATAAAATGATAAAGATAGGTTGCCAGGCAACGAAACATACGCCCACAGCAGCTAAATCGTCCGGGCAGTCAACAAGGGTTGTCGCATATTTTTACTTTTTTCGGTAATGAAACATTTGTAATACTCTAAAAACTGATTAAGAGTAACAACTCATTATGTAATTATCAGAAAATCATTAGAATTTGATTGCTTTTTATAAAGTTTTACCCCACGCTAACAATTGAATTAGTATATATACATGAAACATTTAAAATCATGGATTTAGCTGTTCAGTTATCAAAATTCATTGAAAATCAATATACTTGTTCGTTTCAACACCTTAAACTCTGTGTATCAATCTGAAGTCAATCAGATGATAAGTTTGGCCTTTAAAGCGTCCACAAGATTTTTTGAAGTGATCAAGGGCCATAACTCTGGCACTAATTATCGGAAATCGCTGAAAATCAATAGGCTTCTTCGTCTCATGACCTTAAACACTGTGTATAAATTTAAAGCCAATCGGATATCAACTTTGGCCTCTATAGCGTCCACAAGATTTTTTGAAGTGATCAAGGGCCATAACTCTGGCACTAATTATCGGAAATCACTGAAAATCAATAGACTTCTTCGTCTCATGACCTTAAACACTGTGTATAAATTTAAAGCCAATCGGATATTAACTTTGGCCTCTATAGCGTCCACAAGATTTTTTGAAGTGATCAAGGGCCATAACTCTGGCACTAATTATCGGAAATCGCTGAAAATCAATAGGCTTCTTCGTCTTATGACCTTAAACACTGTGTATAAATTTAAAGCCAATCGGATATTAACTTTGGCCTCTATAGCGTCCACAAGATTTTTTGAAGTGATCAAGGGCCATAACTCTGGCACTAATTATCGGAAATCGCTGAAAATCAATAGGCTTCTTCGTCTCATGACCTTAAACACTGTGTATAAATTTAAAGCCAATCGGATATAAACTTTGGCCTCTAGAGCGTCCACAAGATTTTTTGAAGTGATCAAGAGCCATAACTCTGGTAGTTATTATCGGAAATCGCTGAAAAACAATAGGCTTCTTCGTCTCATGACCTTAAACACTGTGTATAAATTTAAAGCCAATCGGATATAAACTTTGGCCTCTAGAGCGTCCACAAGATTTTTTGAAGTGATCAAGAGCCATAACTCTGGTAGTTATTATCGGAAATCGCTGAAAAACAATAGGCTTCTTCGTCTCATGACCTTAAACACTGTGTATAAATTTAAAGTCAATCGGATATTAACTTTAGCCTCTAGAGCGTCCACAAGCAATTGTGGACGCCGGACCGACGGACGGACCGACGGACCGACGGACCGACGGACGGACGGACGGACGGACGGACGGACGGACGGACGGGGGCGACGACAATATACGACCACATTTCAATGTGGGCGTATAAAAATGTATTTCAAGTTTCATCAAAATTGGATCAAAATTGTGATGCTACACACTATTTGCGTACGAAGGATAGCCATTTTGTCTGGAGGTTTTGGTCTGATTTTCACAGAATTCGAACACTGACAAAATTACTGTGTTACTGTGATATATTCAGTTTTTTAAATCGGAAAATAACTGTGCCCTCCAGAGGAATCAAAAGCTAAAATGATAGGTTGCCAACGAAACATACACCCACAGCAACTAAATTGTCCAGGCGTTTGACAAGGGTTGTAGCACAGTTATATACCTGTAGGTAATTTGGGCCATTACAAGACAGTTCCAAACAGATCAGATCTACGAACTGAAACAATGGCCTCAACTCTGGAAGTAGTTTACAGAAATTGTTGAAATTTGACAGTTTTTTTTTGTTTTACTAATCTAAATAATGCATATAAATTTCATACATATCGGATGATAACTTAAATCAATCAAGCATTAATAAGGTTGAACAAAGCCATAACTCTAGATGTAATTATTGTAATTTGCTGAAATTCAATAGGATTCTCCTCTTTACTAATTTAAATGACACATACACATCTGCAGATAACTTTTGATGTTAGAGCGTTCCCAAGGTGCAACAAAGTGAAACAAGGGCCATAACTGACAGAATTTGCTGAAATTCAATAGGATTCTTCGATTCACAAATTTATATCATGCATATAAATTACACAGTACCATAAGTCTTAGCATAACAAACGGAAATTGCTATCATTCAACATACTTCTTCATTTCACTAACTTAAATAATGCATATAAATTTCAGAGAGATCGGGTGATAACTTTTGGTGTTGGAGCGTTCACAAGGTTCAATAGAGTGAAACAAGGGCCATAACTCTGGAAATAATAAACGGAAATTGCTGAAATTCAATAAGCTTCTTCGTTTCACTAATATAAATAAAGCATTTAAATTTCAGAAAGATCCGAAGATAACTTTTGGCATTAAAATTTAAAACATTCACAAGGTTCAATAAAGTGAAGCAAGGGACACAGCTTTTGATGTAATAAACGTAAATTGCTGAAATTCAATGGCTTCTTCATGTCACTAATTTAAATAAAGCATTTAAATTTCAGAAAGATCGGATGATAACTTTCGGCATTAAATTTCACCAGAAATTGTGGACGATGGACGGACCTACCGGCAGACCAACAGACGACAATCGGGGGCCATAACTCAGGAAGTTACAGGTGCGGATCCAGGAATTTTTGCAGGAGGGGGTTTGCCAGGTTTCTGTTACGGAAATCTGCCATCATCGTCTCTAAATTACATAAGCAGACATACAAATTGAGCTTTTTAAACATAGAAATCATTTTTATACTGATGTAGGATCACTTTGTGATGTAATTTCATTGATGCAAGGCATTATTTTTTTTTATGTAGCTGAGCAAATATCGAAAGGAGAGAGAGAGAGAAATGGGGTTTAACATCCACTCAACACAAACTAGGTCATTTCGGGACTAACATAATGGTTTAATTTTAATTTTATTTCAACAATTTGCGCGTAGGGGTCTTTAGCAGTGGGAGGAAACAGGAGTACCCGGAGAAAACCTTTGAGGTTGCACAGGCGACCATACTCCTTGCCACGTACAACCGGGGATTCGAAACCACGCCAGCTGACTCAATAGCAGGCCATATGATACAGCGCCCGCACGCTAACCATTCGGCCCCCCAACCCCAAATATCGAATGGAACCAAGATCTTTTGGTTCTAAACATGCATTTCAAGTTTCATCAAAATTGTACTAAAATTGTTATGTCTACAGGGTTCACAACAAATCGGATAAAAAAATTATGACATCTCTATAGGGATCACAGGCTAAAAACTTAATTTTTTTTACAATCAGGGGCCATAATTCAAGAAGTTATGGTCCGATATGCGTCAATATTGGAAGGAACCAAGATCTTTGGGTTATAACCTTACTTTTCAAGTTTCAACATAAACGGATAAAAACTGCGATTTATGTCAAATTGTCATTTTTAATTGAAAATCCTATGTGTCTAAAATGGCCTTCAAAATGTGATTTACAAGCAAGTTTGGAAGTTGAGGAGCCTTTTGACACAAAAACAATACAGTTTAAAATTGACATGCCAAGAGTGAGGCTGATGTCCTCCCACCAAAATCCCAAACTAACACATATTAATCAATCACAATTTTTTTTTTCCAAGGTATCAAACTGATTATCAAATATACACTAAGCTTCATCAGTCTCGATCAGACAGAATCAAAGTTATTTTGTCCCAAAGCATCGACCAGTGAAATTTCTTAGCTCTGCTTAGCTTCAGCTCGAAATGTCAATCATTGAACTCGATCAAGACATTCACCTAATGAACATCTACATTAAGTTTAAACATTCTACCTCAATTAAAAACACAGTTGTTTTGTTCCAAAGACTTGACCAATTGCTCATTACCCTTAGCAGAAAATTCTCATCATCGAACTTAGTCAACATAATGATATACATGTAACGAATCTATACACCGAGTTTCATCATCGAACTTAGTCAACATAATGAGATTAAATAACGTAAAGGCAATTGACTGAAAATTTCAGTCATATTGATCAACTATGAACCGTTGGCATGTCAAAAGGCCCCTCAACTTCCAAACTTGGTTGTAAAGTAATCAAGGGAGATAACTCTGGCAGTAATTATTGGAAATTGCTGAAAATCAATAGGCTCCTTTGTCTCATGACCTTAAACACTGTGTATAGATTTAAAGTCAGTCGGATATTAACTTTGGCCTCTAGAGCGTCCACAAGATTTTTTGAAGTGATCAAGGTCTATTACTCTAGTAGCAATTATTGCAAATCGCTGAAAATTAATAGACTTCTTCGTCTCATGACCTTCAACACTGTTTATAAATTTAAAGTCAATTAGATATTAATTTTGGCCTCTTGAGCATCCACAAGATTTTTTGAAGTGATCAAGGGCGACGACAATATAAGACCACATTTCAATGTGGGAGTATAAAAAGGGATAATTTAGACTATGCTGTTTATCTTACTGATTTTAGTAATGATGATTGAGGCTAGGCGTAAATTTCAACCACTTTGTTCTCGGCTCATAGTGGATCAATTTGACTGAAATTTTCAGCAAAATACCTTTACACTTTCTTATTTTCTAGTTTTTAACTATCATTTTATAGTGAGAACTGCCAACTCTTTATCTCCAAAAATGTATCTTTAATCAAAACTAAAGTTACCGAGTCCCAAAGCATCAACCAATCATATTGCTTATCTCTGCTTACTGTAAGCAGAAAAATTGTCATCTCTGAACTGCATTAAGGCATTGACGTAATAAACACCTACACCAAGTTTGAATGTTCTAGTTCAATTAGAAGCAGATTTATTGTGTCTCAAAAGTGTGACGGACAGACAGATGGACCCATTTTAATAGTGACCTGCTTTCTTCAAAAACATGATATAAAGAATGGTATATTATAAAACAGCAATATATTATTGTGGTATGGGTATAAAACATGGTGGGTTTAGGCGATTTTAGGTAGGTTTTGAAGGACTTGGGTAAATTGTGCTACCTTTTAAATTTTGTATTTTTGCATATTCTCCAGCTAGCTCAGAGTGTTTGATAAAGATGAAAAGTGATGCAATCAAAATAAATCAAATCGACTGTTCTAAATCAGGTTCCATTAGATGTGGCACAAGAAACCAAACTGTGTGCAGATCGTTTCATCTCAAAATCATTTCACCCCAAATCGTTTCACCCCAGACTATTTCACCCCACCTATTTTTAAATAGGTCTTTTTCATTACCTTTGTTATTGTAATAGCAGTTAATTAACCAAGTTGTACATCTAACTTATTGTTGGGATGAGAAAAGGCCTGCTCCTGTCAAACTGGCAATCGAGTCATTATAGGCCTACTTGCGGCCCGTAGCCAGATCATAAAATTCAATTAACTGAGTTGTACATCTAACTTATTGTTGGGATGAGAAAAGACCTGCTCTTGTCAAACTAGCGATCGTGTCATTATAGGCCTACTCGGGCCCGTAGCCAGCTCATAAAATTTGGTGTGGCTACAGAATTTTTTGGAGGGGGCTTAGGATGTGGCCGGCTAAGGAAACTCCTAAGAAATCGATATTGTTGGCGAAATATTGGGGGGGGGGCAATTCAATTGTTAAGAGGGCTAAGCCTCCCATAGCCCCCCTCCCCCAATGGCTACGAGTCCGGGCCTACTGCTAAAACAACTGTATTTTGTTCAGACAATTTCAGGATCTGCAGCATTGTTTTGCTTATGCTCATGCTTTCTTTTAAAGCGATAATTTCATATTTTGTAAGAAAGTCAAAACATAATTATTTCTTTGTCTTTTGCTCAACAGGTTGTCAACTCACTATTATACGATCTTAGTCATTATTTCCCATTCTTATAAATCACTTACACCGGAAATAATAACACAATTATCTCCCTTGTTTTTCTGTTCTCCCCACCCCCCACCATGCAATAGCTATCTTAAAACGTTTGAAGTTGAAAATGACATTTTTTGATAATTTCTCAACTGGCAATAGTGAATTGTAGGATTAATAAGATTATTCTTTAACAAGGTAGGGCTGTTTATAGTTACATTGTACCATCTATTTTAAGGCTTTCTTTTACTACTTTTAGTATATTTTAAAAATATAACTTAAAAAATATGAAATTACCACTTTAACCTTTTCTTTAGTTGCAGTATTGAAAAGAATTTTACTCACTGAAGTGGACTGAAAGGTTGTGCCGGTATTTTTAGAATTGTTCGAAATTGTGTTTCCTGTGTCCTGTATGTGTTTGCATATGGTGTATTAGCATTACGCGAAGTTGAAAGAACACCAACATTGTTAGGACATTTTGAATTGTTGGGACTTACACTCGGGTCCCCACAATTATTTTTGTACCAGGGCCTTTTAAACCACCTAAAAACTATATATTTTCAATCTTACACAAGTCCTACCAAATGTGGAAAATCATGCCAGTCTCACACACTGAACACACATTTTACTTCCTATATCACACACATTTGAAGTGTTTGAAGCATGGGTATTATCAATATCCAATCAGATGGCCAGTTACAAAGTTAGATATATTGACCAATCAGAGGCCATTTCTTTAAAGTCCTGACAGAAGAGGCTACTCAAATTTTTTCACACAACTTGTGCATTTAATTGCGAAAGGTACAGATAAGTGTCACCTGGTACTACCCAAAGCTAAGCAACGGTCTAAAAGTATATTTTTTTCTTAAGGGATAGCCAATACATGTATATGATACCAATAAACGTTATGTAGAACATTAGTGTGTATTTCCTGTATGATTCATTATCACATTGGCAATAAGTCCTATCAATGACTGAAATTATTGATTTGGGTATTGTTATAGAAAAGTTTTGATAATTAATCAAATTGTGCGGGTGTAAATTTGAAATTATTAGTCACTTTGTTCTGTCGAGAAAGAGGATACATCTCTAGAAATTAACAGTAGAAAGAAAAAAGAAATAGGTAAGTGCTTACATTATGTCTTAACTACTTCAATTTTAAAGCTGTCAAAATTTGTACAAAATAATGATTTGTCAAAATATTTCTTTTACAAAAAATGGAAAGAAATTGAAATAAACAACGCGTATTGTTTAGATCAAAAGGTCCGTCATTGGCTCAAGGGCCCTGATTTTGTTGTCCGATAACATGAGCAGTACCGTGGGTCCCCCAGTTTCATGTTACTATTAAAGACTCACGAATAGTACCATATGTTAGTCCCGAAAGGCGCTTTCTCCTCTCTGTCTCGACACTCTCTGTATTCCTGCTTATCTCTCCTCACACTCGATTCCCCTCAATCCCCTCCCTTTCTCTCTATCCCAACTTTAATCTTTCCCCCCGCTCATTCCGTGTCTCCCCCCCCCCGTCTTTATTACCATTTATCTCTCGATCACTTTATTCCCCTGTATCTTGTCCTATCTCTCATCTCTCTCGCTTACCATCGCTATTTCTTTTCTTGCAAATCCTCCTCTGTATCTGTACTTTTCTATCTCTCTTCTGTATTCCCATCCCTCTCCTCGTATCCTCTCTCAACCTCTCCCCTCTCTCATTTTGTCCTTGGTATCCTTATCCCTCGCATCTCCACATCCTCTCTATCTCCCCCACCGCCTCTCTTCCCCTCTTCATCTGTATTGTCATGTCTCTCCTCATTCAAACCCCCTTATTCTCTTAGATATTGTGTGGAAACCAGAATGTTTCACTTTCTTCCCCTCTTTCCCTTCCTGCATCTTTATCGTCCTCTCTCTGGTTTATGTATCCCCATCCCTCTCACCCCTCTCCTCGTATCCTCTCTCAACCTCTCCTCTCTCTCATTTTGTCCTTGGTATCCTTATCCCTCGCATCTCCACATCCTCTCTTATCTCCCCCACCGCCTCTCTTCCCCTCTTCATCTATATTGTCATGTCTCTCCTCATTCAAGCCCCCTTATTCTCTTAGATATTGTGTGGAAGCCAGAATGTTTCACTTTCTTCCCCTCTTTCCCTTCCTGCATCTTTATCGTCCTCTCTCTGGTTTCTGTATCCCCATCCCTCTCACCCCTCTCCTCGTATCCTCTCTCAACCTCTCCTCTCTCTCATTTTGTCCTTGGTATCCTTATCCCTCGCGTCTCCACATCCTCCCTATCTCCCCCACCGCCTATCTTCCCCTCTTCATCTATATTGTCATGTCTCTCCTCATTCAAGCCTCCTTATTCTCTTAGATATTGAGTGGAAGCCAGAATGTTTCAATTTCTTCCCCTCTTTCCCTTCCTGCATCTTTATCGTCCTCTCTCTGGTTTCCTCTCATAGTTAAAAACCGACTGAAGTACAATTTCACAATATGGTTTAGTTTGTTGCGAAATAACTTATCTCGCTCCCTTTCTCTCTTCCATACCATCTCTCACTTCGTCCATCCTCCCTTTCACCCCACCCCTTTCAAGTATTAGGTGGGCACCAGACTCTCCTCTCTTTCTTATTCTTTCTATTTCTCCTTTCTTTCTATCTGTTTCTTCTGTTTGCGTCTCTGTCTTCTCTCGTCGTTCGTTTGGTCTCTCTTTACCTACTATCTTCATCTCATAAACAAGTCTTAAAGCCCAAACTGTTCAACTGGGTTTCAAACCCCTGTGTTATAGAATAATATTTTAACTTTAAGTTTAAGATGGTGGGCATCTCAAAATTCTTTATCTTTAATAAAAAAAAACCTTGGTATGATAAGGTGTACTAGAAATATGCTGTAATAATAGAAATAATAAGTGTTGAGTGGATGGCAGTTGCTCTTCACCCAATTGAGTGATAAGTGGACATCAGTCTCTCTCTCTCTCTCTCTCTCTCTCTCTCTGGATTTGAAGTAATCAAAGCTTAGCCCAACCCAAGTGTTAATAACCACTATTATTTTATTATTTCAGTGAATATGAAAACACGTCTGGTGAAGAGCAGAGGAGAGCAGGAAATGTTGAATGTGAAATGTGCATCACAAACAATACGGTTTTAAGGTGGTGAAACTGGCCCTGTGTGAACAGAGTAATGGACATTTATTTAACCAATAATTGAATTCCTAAAAACTGACTCAAATGTATTAAAGAATCCAGAATATTATTTTCTTGAAGTTGTCACAAATTTGACTTTTGAGGGTATCCATTGTTAAGTTCAAAATGTTGTTGGACATCAGTGAAATTGCTTTTGTGTTAAAATCATAAAGAATTAAAACAAAAAGTGAATTATGAAGTATTTTGTTTTACCCAAACTAGTTTCTACAGTTTTACGAATTTAGAGGAAAGGTCAGACAAATCACAATCCAAAACACAACGGTAAACCACCTTTCAGTTTGTCGCACAGTCAACAATGACTCTTACCTTACCCCAAGTTATATTTACCAGTTAGACTAACCAACTGTGTTTCCTTATTGTCATGTATTGATTTACATGCTTAATTATTAGTAATATTTGCAGTTGATAGTTTCGCTGTCTTTGTCCGAGGTAAAGACGGGGGGGGGGGGGGGAGTCTAGTAGTGAGCATAATTTCTGCACTTTCCTTCCCACACCAAAGAGTCATGCCCTTTAATTTAATGTAATAGAAATATCAAAGAATTTCCCCAAAATGACACAGTCAGTGTTGAGTGAATGTAAAACTCATTGGGTTTTATTTTATTTTGATTTTATTTCTACTCAATGAAATGTGTATACATTTGTGGCTTAATCCGCGATCAGATTAGGTTATGTCGCTTGTTGCCCTGTGTTTTATTTTCTATTTTACTTTGGGTCCCTTGCATGGGCCGTTATAATTTGATCCTGATTATAGTTTACTGTACTGTAATGATGGAGATGTCACCAGCAATTTAAGAATTCTTATGGACTGAATCGTTATTAACTGCCTTTTAACTCTTCACAATTTAGTCGAATTGGTCCCAGTAGTGATACAATGACTTAGTGTGTGTCCAGATTTTAAGTCAAAACAAATTTATATTGATTCGTGGTCAAAGGGGAGACCAATCTTGGTGTGCCTGTAATGTGGGCTAATTGCAGCCTTGTTACACTTCATACCAAATCTACAGTGTGGTTACTGTCAAGGACCTGATAAAGACTTAGATGCAGGTAAGTGTGGGTGTGTGTGTGTCAAGTGTGTGTGTGACTGACTGTGTGTAGATCTAAGGTACCGGTACGGTACGGTAACTAGAAAGAATTATATATAATCGTATATTTACTTAAAATTAATCTGCCTTTCTTTTGTCTCTGAGTCGGCGAACTCTCATCTGCCATTTAGGAAAATAAAACAAAAAAACGCCTCTCGATAACCTGGTTATCGTGATCTTGAATGAAATTCAATCGAACGGCAAATCAATAATATCTCAAAATAGACAGTCTGAAACAAAGAAATAAAAACCGATGCAATTGTAATTTTCTGTTATTTTAACCCGTTCATAACTAACATTTAAAAAAAACCGGTTGAATAACTGTATATTTACCCCTGGAATCTTTTGCATGTCCAATTGCAACTTACTTTAAGAATGAAATTACTAACCAATTTCACAAAAAATAGTGTCAACAAGAATGGTGTCGTCAAATGAAAATGCATGCAGGAGTTATCTCCCCTCAACACAAATTCTGTTACTTAAAGTTCCAATAGCATTTTTTTAAGTTATATTTTTAAAATTTATTAAAATAAAGCCCCAAAATAGATTGAACCTATAAACAGTCCTACCTTGTTAAAGAATAATCCTATTAATCCTATAATTCACTATTGCCAGTTGAGAAATTGGAAAAAATATCATTTTCAACTTCAAATTCAAACGTTTGAAGATGGCCGTCCATGGAGAAGAATGGGAAAACAAGGGAGGTAATTGAGTAACTATTTCCTCAATCAATCAGTGTCACCCTTTCTAACCCCCCCAAATTTTGTCCATGATCGTATAATAGTGAGTTGACAACCTTTTGAGCAAAAAACATAGAAATAATTATATTTTGACTTTCTTAGAAAAAGTGAAATTGGAACTTTAATACGTCTAAAAGAGTGCATTTGCATTGTTTTATAACTCAACCAGTTCTCAAATGCCCCAATTTGTATTCTATTTCCATATGCTAGGAACATGCGATTCGCCTATTCACAATATATACTATTATATAAAAATAAATGTATACTGGAGTTATCTACCCTTATAACCAGTTATCCCCCCTTACCACGTGTCCATCCATTATCTATATATTGACACTGGACCAAACACGTTAGCGGGGAGGGTGGGGGGTAGTTAATGGACAATATTGGTGTCTGTCATTATCACATATGTGATAGAACTAGTTAAACACATTCCAGATATAATTTTAACACAGTCATGATAAATGCGTAATAAAGGTTTCATGAATCGGAAGTGACGAAAGCAAAAGGAAAACACGGGTGATAGAGAGACAAAATAGGATTTAACGTCCACTCGACACAAACTATCTCATTTCGGAAATTCCCTTGTGCGTAGGGGTCTTTAGCTGGGTATCACGTCATTTGGGACTCACGTCATTTGGGACTCAACACAAACGACATTTGGGACCCAGTTGACGACGTTTGGGACTTCATTGGCGTCATTTGGGACTCAACAAAAACGACATTTGGGACTCAATATAAACGACATTTGGGACCCGATATAAACGATATTTTGGACCAGAGTTCGACACAAACGTCGACAGATTTATCGGAGGATCCCTAGCTGCGTGCATATTTTGTGCATTTCGCTCGGGAATCGCGCTTCTTTGACGCTCCGTATGAATTCAAAGTACCGGTAGATATTAAAATAATAATTAGATCATGCATTTAATGGTTTCGCTAACCAGTTGTTAGTGAAATTTAAATCTAAGTTGAATATAACCCTCTGACAGAACACCAAATACACTGAGAAACAGTCATTAATAATAATATATTTTTTCCGCCATTGCCAAATCCGCCGATGACACGTGACATTGATTGGAATTTCTAGGTCAAAAAGCCGGCGATGCTACGTGCCGTTATAATTTTTTTTATAGGCCTACACATGCTGACAGAGGCTTAGTTTTAAACATACATGTATTGTCGTTGTTATTATTGAAAGGTATCTGGCATAGTCGTACGGAATTTCATTTTGAAGCAATTCAATTATGGTTGTCACATGATCACTGTGCCGTACGCGTGTGTCTATCATGGACGAATGAATAAAAACATTTGAAAGTTATGTGACAGAGAAAACCCACGAGGTTAGACGGACGACCCTACTCCTTGTCACGTACAACCGGGGATTCGAAACCATGCCAGTTGACTCAATAACACGCTTTATGATACAGCACGCACGTGCTAACCCCCTCCGAAAACACGGGGATCCTCGATACACAGTCCAGAGTGCCCGCAATTGACAGAATTGCAATCGAGTGACGTGGAATTCAGTACTGTCACAGTTCTGTCAAACTTCGGGCACTACGGAGGTGGTGTGAGTAGAATTAAACACTACTGATATGTTTCAGCTGCATGGTTGGTTGGGATATTTACTTAGTCACTATTTTGGGGATTGAGATAATTCAATTCAGGAACACTCAATGGAGTACCGCCTTGAGTGATAGGCTAACATATACACGGCCGAATTTCTGCTCAGTGACCCAGTGTTAACTCTCAAGAAAGCTGTAGATCGGACTAGGCAAGATGAAATCATACACAAACAACAGCCTGTTATTCACGGCAATGTGTCTTCAAACGATCGTCCTCCAAACAAAGTTGAGGAGCAAATGCACCGAAATTCAAAACTCAAAAGCCTTTCAAGAAGATGAAAAAGAAGCCTCATTTTCAACAGCTACCCCCATCAAAACCTCAGCCTGGGAATCAAAATCCGTGTATGTACTGTGGTCAACCCTCACATCCTAGAAGTCAATGCCCAGCAACACATCCCAAATGTAGGAAGTGTGGAAAACTAGGACACTCGAATAATGTTTGTCGCAGTTATCCCAGGCCCCAAAGTTGTCAGAAATTCAGTCAAGTGAAGATCAGACTTACGCATTTCTGGGGAGCATTGGTCATAATAGTGATGCCCACCCAGCCTTGGAAAATTAGCCTACAGGCTAATTCTAAAGTCTTAGAAGATTTCAAAATTGACCCGGGACCAATTGTTACAGTTATTCCACTGGATGTTTACAACGCTAACAATTGCCCCAAACTTCGTAAGAATGATAACTCTGTTCTGTCAGCCGCACTTCGACCTCAAGCTGGTCGGTCACCTCTGGCTTACGGCTGTGGTTTCGATCCCTGGTTTGAGCATATGTGGCATGGAGATAGGGGCGCCTTCGCAACCTCGTGGGTTTCCCCCCACTACTAAAGACCCCTACGCACAAGCGAATTATTGAAATGAAATTAAACCATATGTTAGTCCCGAAATGACCTAGTTTGTGTCGAGTGAACGTTAAACCCCCATCTCTCTCTCTCTTTCTCTCTCTGTTCTTTCAGTAGTGGGTAAATTCGGTGCTAACATGAAGACAATGAAAGGTGACAAATCAAATGGTTAAGATATATATGTAGAAGCGTATGCAAAGGATACTGTATGGCTGTTAGATGGCATTGTCTGTCAGATGGGCGATATTTTTATATATGACACGGGCACTGCTGACCACGACAGAGACTGCAGAATGCTGGTGTTACCCTGAACCCAGAAAAGTGCCAGTTTGCTCAAACGACGATAACATTCCCGGGTCATGTAATTGACAATTCCGGACTTAATCCAGATCCCAAAAAGATCACTGCCATACAAGTATGCTGCCCCCGAAAAATATTTCTGAAGTGCGCAGGTTCCTGGGTATGGTAAACAAACTTGCAAAGTTTGTTCCCAATGTAGCCGAGAAGACGCAGCCATTGAGGGAACGTCTTCTTAAAGATAGGACATGGATTAGGGAAGATGCTCAACAGCATTTCATTCCATTAAGAATCAGCCTATTGTTCGAGGTCCATGTCAGAAACTGAACGTCGCTATGCGCAAATAGAAAAAGAAACGCTAGTAATTGCTTGGGCATGTGAGAGCTTTCTCGATTTTCTCCTTCGGAAACAGTTCCATGTTCAAACGGACAACAAATCACTTTGGCCGTTACAGTAGAACCTGCATTAAGCAGCCACCCAAGGGAATTTTTACGATTGACCGCTTAACGGAAGCGGCCTCTTAATAAAATCTCGTGTTTTTTGTGCTGACATCAATTAAAAGTACATTATGGGAGATAAGATAAAGAGATGGCAGTTCTCACTATAATAGTTAAAAACTAGATAGTGTAAAGGTAATTTGCTGAAAATTTCAGTCAAATTGGTCCACTATTAGCCGAGAAAAAGGTTTGAAATATTTACATAGCCTCGGTCATCATGACTCAAATCATTAATATAAACAGCATAGTCTCGATTATCTACATTAGGGGGCCCCCACAAAAATCTCAGTTGCGCGCCTCGAGCATGGTCGGACCGAGGATTCCAACGGCCGGTGACCTAGTGACGGGGTCCCTCCCATGCTTCGAGGGCCCTCCATCGGAGTCCCTTGGGCCCCCTCAATCCATGTTGTGTTGCGATCGACATCCGAGAATTCGGTGTAATCCGGTGATGGGTGTAACACATGTTTTTTTAATTGTCGTGAGATCTCCTATCGGACCGACCATCGTCTAACTCGAATTATCGTATAACTCGAACACCTTACACGTCCCCATCATTTCGAGTAGCGCGAATTTTGCCTCAGATTGACGTACGATTGTATATAAGCTGTAGTTGTTGTTGTTGTTGTTGATATTTGTTGTGCGTATAAGCTGAATTTGATGAGATGCACACCATGATCACACGAAATATTCATATTTCTTGATTAAATCTAGTATTACCATTTTGTTTGTCAAACATCGATTCCGGCTTGGTCGTAACGTTACGGCCTCCATTCATCAAATCATCTTGGGGGTATAATACGATTCCAAATCAAGTAACCCCGTTATTTATCACTGAGCGACTTCAAAATTAGGTTTGATGTCGCTCTGCCCACTTACAGTCTCCTCCTCTAGAAATGCCATCATTCCATAGCACTCGCATGGATTGGTCCACTGAAATAACGTCAGAATGCGCTAATTTGGTGGCAGAATTTTATTTTTTTCTGGGGAGGTACTTCTAAATGGCTCCAACACAAGTGCCTGAAATGCCAGGAAATCACGTTTCTGGCCTCCAATTTCTGAATATTTCGGGGGAGGGGAGAGAAACCCCCCAGACCCCTATGCGGGGCTTCGCGCCTTCGGCGCTCGCGGTCAATGATCAGGGGCCCCCACATGTTCCAGGCCCCGGAGCACCCACCATGGTTAATCCAGCATTGGCATATAGGAATTCAATCCGCCAACATCGAAGGCTAGCGTTAACTTTAAGAGTTTATTATGGTCTGGATATGTTAATTAATGTCTTATTGATTATTTAGATAACATTTCAGGCCTAAAGAAAGACCTGTAATAAGCAGATTTTGCTCTTGCATAATGCTATTTTAATATTACGTTTGAATGCATTTACGGGGGAATTTATTGTGACCGCTTACAAGGAGATGTCGCTGAATAGGAGTTGCTGCTCTACTGTACTTGGAAGCAAGCCACTTGATCAACTCCCGCCAAGAATACAACGTTTCCGCATGCGTCTAATGCCATATTCATTTTCAATATCTCATCTTCCTATGAAGGATCTCCTTTCAGCTGATGCGTTATCAAGATCACCAGTTGATGATACCGTATGAACTAATGAGAAGCATCATTTGAATGATACCAACATTTATGTTAACTCCGTAATTGCAACTTTACCTGCCACTGATCGTCAACTAAATGAGATTAGACAAAAGTCCAGAAGATCCAGAGACCAAAACAGTTATGTCTTATTGCTCATATGGCTGGCCGACATACAAGTCATTACCTCAATCTTCGAGGATACTGGCTTTACCAAGCCGAACTTTCTGTATCAGATGATTTGTTACTAATGGGTCAAAGACTGGCAATTCCAGTATTGATGTAACAGGAAATGCTAGAGCTACTACACATTTCGCACCAGGGGATTACAAAATGCAGAGCCAGGGTAAAGGAATCTGTTTGGTGGCCCGGTATTAGTTCACAAATAGAACATGTTGTGCTCAACTGTAGGAAATGTTCCCGTTATAGACCAAACTCCACAGAACCTTTACTTCTTTCGGACAACTCTATTCGTCCGTGGTCAAAAGTTGGCACAGACCTTTTTGAATTCAAATCAAACCAGTACTTGATAGTCATAGATTACTATTCCAAGTAAACTGAGCGCCATAGAAAACGCATCACAGATGTCAGTAGCGCGTGTGGCCTCCACGGGCTCTTACGCACGCTGTGCAGCGACGTCGCATGGAATTAACCATCTGTGTCGTACTTTTGGTTTTGACCCCTCTGACTTTATACCGTTGATTACAGATTAAACATCCATAAGTGTACAAATGTGTTGTTATTGATGTGTTCTCATTTGAATATTGTTCACAATAAGAAGCAAAAAAAAAAGATATGTTTACAGGATCATTTTGTTATACGAAAAACTAAGTGGTGCATTTTCTATGGCGCTCAGTATATATTGCCATTGCTAAACTCACCAGTGCAACATCTTCGAGTGTGATCAATCATCTTAAATCAATTTTTGCAAGACACGGGATTCCAGATGTTGTCATTTCTGACAATGGCCCACAATACTCCTCTTACCTTTTCCAGACATTTTCAGAAGATTATTACTTCACCCACATCACTAGCAGTCCAAGATTACCTCAGAGCAATGGGACAGTGGAACGTGTGGTAAAGACAATCAAGCAGATGCTGATAAAAGCGTCGGATCCTTACCAATCGTAAATGTCCTACAGAGCTACACCTCTTGAAAATGGGTACAATCCTGCTCAGTTACCTGTTCATCCATCAAAACTCCATCCCAAATTACCTCCATCCAGTGATGTAAATCAATCTACAGAAAAATATCGCATGCGTCAAAGGCTCAATTTTGACTCTCGTCATCGAGCTCGTGAACTCTCACCTCTGACAGGAGGGGATAAGGTACTCATTCGGCATGGCAGTAATTTTGTACGAAATGGCACTGTAGTCCAATCTGTAGGGGCTCCAAGAAGTTACTACAACAAAACACAGTACCCCAGTCAGGTCGAACTGAATCTTCAGTTGTTCCCGAGCCAAGCCAGTCATCTGGTAGATACATTTGCAGATATGGAAGAATTTCTTTAAAACCAAACAGACTTGATCTTTAAGCACATTTTTAGTGAAAATAGACAAACAAATTGTTTTATGTTCAGTAGATACATTTATTTAATTTTGTTGTAAATCTTAACCATGGGGGATGTGGTATCAGGTAACAGTCCACCCTTTATGGCCCTCAGTATTTAGATGTAACCTACATTGTAGAAAGAACCCCATCTTAGGGGATGTAACTCTAATGAATAAATAAAAGACATGTCTGCAAAGTAAACAAGGGAATTACTTTCTGGTGTCTTCCTTTAGACCTTTCTCCCATCTGTATTTATTCATGCCACATTGGCCATTGCCACAAACGTTACAAATTTCGTTCCAGAATCCAACAGCCCGGTGAGACTGTTGATCAATTTGTTGCTGCCTTACGTGACTTGAGAGCTACATGAGATTATGGTGCCTTCGGTGAAGAAATGATCCGCGACCAGTTGTCACACGTATTCGTGAACGCTTATTAGAGACTTTTGGCAAATTCCTGGTCCGTATCGCGTATCCGTATGAATTTTGCGTGTGACGTCATCAATGAGTGTGTATTTCTTATGCGTCATACGGCACACGGGCAGCTTTCATACGGAAAAGTTCCGTATAACATTGTCGTATTTTTACCGTCTTTTTTGCTACTTTCAGACGCTTGAATGTTTCATCATAGCGTTTTTTATGAATCTATCTGTATCCTAGAGGACGAAGGTGTATATTTGATGTGACTTTAACAATGATAAAGATTCGAATTTAATCATTATTTTTGATATTTTTTTCTAGGAATTATCAAACTTTTACTGTCTGTCTGAATGCTGGTTGATCTACGTGCTAAATTTATGGAGGTGGGACCCTTCAAATTTGCAAATGATTCTCTGGTAAATGGGTATTAACTTTCTAAAATGATACATTAGTGAGACCCAAAATTGCTGTCAAAGTCGAAAATAGTCCGGGAAATAGTAGGCTAAGCACTTGATAGTACTGATAGTGATCTTGGTAGATATATTCTGCTATCATGCTGTAATAGAACAAAACTCAATTCAGCGACGCATACGGACGTGACACAAAAATCTGCCAAAACTCTAAAACTACATTGACGCAATGTATCACGTATACGATACGGATACGTGATACGGATAGGAAAAATTCCGCTTGCCAAAAGTCTCTATTGATGGAAAGTTCTTCCCTTAACCTACAAAAAGCTTTAACAATTGCTCGTTCAAATGAAGCTGGTATACTAGAATCTAAACTACTGAGTGGTTCAACGTTCAACAGAGATGTTAATTCCGTCAGTGGTGCACGACCTAAGTAAGACACGTTTTGATGCTATACGACCTACAGTTACAAAACCAGAGAAAATTGAGAAGAATTCCTCTCATCCTACTCAGAATAATCCTACTGCTTGCTTCCAGTGTGATTCCGTTAAAGGACTCATCCCGATAATTTTTTGGAGAATAAAACTGCTTAAATTTGTGTTAAAATCCCTTAAAACTCACACGCTGTAATATCCGGTGTCTGGATAAAACCAAACATTTTTTATAAAAATGATGTGAAGGTGAAATTTACCTTTCGTTATCAAGTACAGCATATGGATCATTCACTGTATAGACCTCTCATGAATTTGGAATCGATTTTCAGGTCACCCAGCGAAAACATTGACTAGAAATCTTAAAATGGTTACGTGTCCGGATAAGCAGTTTTGACATTCACGCCCAAACGACTCAATATTTTGAGTTGAATTTTTGAGACAAGGTAAATACACCCTTCTCCTATATTTGGGCGCTTAAATTTCATACATACTCGGACTTTTATTTTAGAGCCTCTGTTCAAATCGGGATAGTCCCTTTAAGCATTTTGCTAATGACCCATCTTGCCCTGCAAGGACTGTGGTCGGTAAAATTGGGCATTTTGCGAAGATTTGTATGTCTGACGGTAAAGTTACTACGAAACATTCCTGCAATGTTATTCATACGGAATTTCTACCTACCACTAACACATCTCAAGATTCACATTTCAACGCTTAGAAACTGTTAACTTACAACTGAACCTTGACAAATGCAAATTCCGTCAATCTAGTATCAACCTTTCTGGTCACGTGATTTCTGCCTCCAGAATTTCCCCTAAAGTTGACCTTGTTCAGGACTATTATTGCTGCACCTACACCCAAGGATGCTACTACTGCTCGTTCATTCCTTGGTACTGCTATTAATTACTCCAAATTTGTACCTAACTTTAGTTCCCTCACCGAGCCTTTAAGATGTTTGGGGTGTTGAAAAATGATGTATGTTCTTATGGGGACGTAAATTTACTCTACGCACAGATCATCAGCCTTTGAAGACTATTTTCACGTCGAGAGGACTAGGACGATCAAGTATGCGTATTTCTAGTTGGGCTGCACGCCTTATGGTTTACACGTTTGATATTCAGTTTTAAAAAGGAGTTGACAACACAGTTGCTATTTGCATGTCGCGAATTCCTTTACCTAATTCCGATACGGATGAAGATCGTTGATTGCTAGTGACCTACATGCTTTTTCTTTAACCGAGTTAAAGAGTGGGAGTGCCGAGTGTCCGTTGTCTGCTACTGCACGACACAGGATTTTATATGGATGGCCTGCTAGTAAGAAAGATGTGTCTGCTGACTTTCTACATTTAAATTTTGAAAAGAAACCGCGTTGCTCTACCTGCTGCATTACAATGTCGCTTGATTGAGTTGGCCCATGAAAGTTACCATGGAATCGCGCGTACGAAACAACGCCTTCGTTTACTTTATTGGTGGCCACAGATGGAAGCGTCTGTTAAACTCATGACAAAACTGCTACACCACGAACTGCTCCTTTAACGCCATTAACTTTTCCCAAATGATCTTGGGACCGTGTTTCAATTGACATTGTGGGTCCATTTCAAACTACCTTTTTACCTTGCCGTTATGCCGTAACCTTGATTAATCATTATTCAAAATGGCCCGAAATAAGTTTTACAACTGCATATATTATTGAATTTTTAGATACAATTTTTGCTCGAGAGGGTTTTCCCAAGAACTTGTTATCTGACAATGATGTACAACTTGTTTCCCGAGAGTTTTAAGATTATCTTGTTCAACGTAATATAAACCATTTACTCACATCCAAATATCTCCCTCGGTGTAATGGTTCCATAGAGAGATTTCATAGAACATAAACATTGCAAAATCCACTGTTAGAAACTTTTTGTTGATCTATCGTGCTACACCACATGCTACTACTGGAATTGCTCCGTCTAATTTAATGCATGGTCGTGAAATGAAAACTTTGTTACATGTGTTTGAACATCTGTTGTTACTAATGATCACGTAAAACTTAAACAAGTTGCTATGAAAAGTTATTCCGATAATCATCGTTGCGTAAAACATGTTTTTTGTATCAGGAGATTATGTGCGTGTTCGTAAACCAATTAAACCTCTAAAAGGAAATCCTGGTTATACCGCACACTCTGTGTAAAGTTAGTAATAATTCATATAAATTGAATGCTGGTAAAGTATGGAATGCTGAACATTTATCTACGTGTACAGTTTCTATTCTTCCGCCAGATCTATCATCTGATAACAATTCTACAATAAATCGTAAATCAAGTAGACATTGGGTTGCTAGTAAACACGATAACTTCGTCTAATATTAACTCTACTTGACTTTTGTATTACCTTTTGCAAAAGATTTGCATTTCATATTTTATTTCATCATTTGATTGCTATAATTTTGTTTGGTTGCCTTTTTGAGATTGTTGTCAATCTTAGAAAGGGGGGACGGTATATTATATGAAGCTGTGTACCTAAATAATGCATGTCTTTAATTGGAGTTATTTCCCATTAACAGTATAATCCTTAATATTTGGGGATATTTTGTTATGTATGAATGCATTGTTAATAATTAGTCTGCGGCCTGTGCCATGTGCTAGGAAAGTAGTTGACTGAAAATATAATGTGTTGTGTTTACTCACTACTATGCCTGCTACAATGTCTGCCACCTACGATACAATACCCATTTATTCAGACATCACCGTCATTATTATTGACTTCGAAAGGTATCGACATACCCCTTTTTGGTACAAGTTTCTTATGGTGATCCAAATTGATTATTTTTTTATTTTTTTTTTGGGGGGGGGGGCGATACATGTCGCATCTATTTGGATCATAAGATTATGTTTATATAATCGCTCTGATCAAATATTTGTTGAGCAGCTTTGAACTTTTCACGTAGTTTACTAAGCAGCAAAAGAAACATCAGGTTGTTATGTTACTCTGAATTGACGCATTGTCCAACTTTTACCTGAGCAATAAGGCTCTTTTCCAAACACAGAACTGAACGTAGTAAATGTTCTCAAAAACGCAACCTGACTTGGTAACTTGAGATGGTGATGTGTTCTCTGTGATTTTCATATAAATCATACTGCACGTGCTGGTAATGGTCTGGTTATCGTGACCTTGAAATTAGTAGAGATGTCAGCTGTTCACCTTTAATAACAGATTCAGGAATTAATTTTAATTGTATTTTATTGTTCAGTAACCCTTCTTAGTCACATAATAAATATTCTCAACATCAAATAATTCCACAATTAAAATACAAATTCTAACAAAAATTATTTCTGGTTGTAATCTATGTTCTTATATTTTCCTTTCTCTAAAGTTTCCCACTGTTACTATCTTTAAAACTGATAAAACTCATACATCCAAAATTTTGCCCCCCCCCACCCGCCTTTCGAAGAAAGCAGGGGACTATTAAAATAGATCGGTCTGTCTGTCCGTCACACTTTTTGGGACACAATAACTCTCTAATTGAGCTAGAGTGTTCAAACTTGGTGTAGTTGTTAATTAATGGCACAATCAAACTATACACTAAGTTTCATCACTCTCTGTCAGATAGAATCAAGATTATCTTGCCCCAAAGCATCGACCAATGGAATTGATTAGCTCTGCTTAGCTTTAACTCGAAACGCTAATCATTGAACTCAGTCAAGACATTCACCTAATTAAATGATGATAGTAACATCAAATTGAAACTTTCTTCCTCAATTAAAAGTTGTTATGTTCTAAAGTTTTGACCATCAAATAGCTTATCACTCCTTAGTCTAAGCGGAAAGTTCTTACTATCGAACTTAGTATAGGTAATGATATAATGAATCTATATTCTGGGTTTCATCGCTCTCGCTTCATTATAATCAAAGTTATGTGCCCCAATCACATTGCTTATCACTGCTTACTGCATGCAGAAAATGTTCATCATTAATTCACCTAATGAACGCCTACACCAAGTTTGAACATTCTAGCTCAGTTAGGAGAGTTATTGTGTTCCAAAGTTTCAACGAATCAAATTGATTATCGCCCTGCTTACCCCGAGCAGAAAGTGCTCATTATCGAACTTTATCAAGGTATTGATGTAATGAAACTATACACCAAGTTTCATAACTCTCGCTTAATTAGAACTGAAGTTATCGTGTCCCAAAGCACCAACCAATCAAATTGCTTATCTCTGATTACCCTAAGCAGAAAATGCTCATCTTCGAACTCTTATCAAGGCATTAACCTAGTAAACACCTTCACCAAGTTTGAACTTTCTAGCTCAATTAGGCAGAGAATAATTGTGTCCCAAGAAATGTGACAGACAGACGGACCCATTTTATAATAGTCCCCTGCTTTCGGTGAAAGGCGGCGGACAAAAATATGAATTTCTTGCTTTATACAGCCCTTTACACAAGCAGACCGCTTAAAATGCTACAAATGACTCTTTTCTTGTGGTGGTTTCACAATTTAATTGTGTTTTAACCACATCTACGACTTTAAATACTGGGTTTTTTTTATTTCGAATATTCTAGTCCTATAAAAATTACACATTTATTTTTTTCAGATTTTTATACAACACTGTAACCAACCAACTTTCTATCAAAAGTGCTTGTCTTCATTAGTATGGTTGGTGCAAGGAATTTAAACCCTATTCATTTCCATCAGAATTGTGCTCCACCAGTGACAAGTCTTTCTATCAACAAATGCTTCAGAATCAATCATATATGTTTTGGTTTTAATTAACCAATAAAAGCCTGTTATTTGAACACTGACATCAAAGAAAATATTTAAGATAATAATGTGTTACCATATAAAGGAATAAAACAAAATATAATTGACATTTCATTTAAAACATATTTAAAATTCTTCAGATGATTGTAATTATTTTCAAAATATTTAAAGTAGTTCCTGTGTAACTGTGTTTAATTTTCACTTAAGAAATCGACAGCTAGTTCTAGAGATCCAATCTGTTCAATAATATCGGATAAATGATTTCTGGAATAATCAGGAAACATAACTTGAAGTCTGTCTAAATCATCTCTCTGATAATCACCATGGTTCAGATAATTACAGTTTGAGTGTGATTTAATCGCACCTATATTAAAATAAACAGATAATCATTAATATCACCCAAAAAACACATTTGACACTGGATATCGCTTGTGTGATAAATTACATAATCTACTGCGATTAGGAGATATCGCTTTACAAGAATTTAATTGGTCAATCTAAAATACCACTCATTTAAAATAAAAAGTAAAATTTTTTTTATTAAAAAGAAACTGTTTTTATTTATTTGACCTTGAAGAAAATACTGGGTCAATATAATAGGACTTTGCAATTGGTAAACTGCTGTCAAAAAATGATGTATGAATACGCTGTAATGTAATCAGGCTCAGTAAAAGTGGAATCTATGCCAAAGAATTATATTTATTATATCTGCATGTAAGAAAGGATTGGGTGATAAATAAAATCTCCAACTCGTTTCTTTTTATATCAAAAAATATCAACACTCGTTGATATTTTTTTATATCAAAAAAGACTCGTAGGAGATTCTCTATTTACCAGGATATTTCTTCTCGGTCTGGACTCTTAGAGCCATAAAAAGTTTGCGTATGCACAAAAATTGTGAATGGAATTTTTAAACCATGGGCAATAACTCCCTAATTATTTGTTGAAAAGTTAAAATCTTTATGACTTAACAATAAACATAAGGGTGTTCCATCAGATTCTGTCAAAGACTTTTAACTGTTTGCTTGTGCACGAAATATGGATGGATTGACAGCAGTGGGGTCAATCATATATACGGTAATACTGTAATACAGTTTTTCGAATAAAACATTGAATTGCATTTTTCAATTCTAGCTAATCAATTTAATTATTGACTAGTATTACCTCTAGAATAGACAGCAATACTGTACATTTTCCAAATAAAATGCAGTAAATGAACCAAATCAATGCATAGCCCCATGTCCAATTACTAACACCTATTTATTTTGAATAGCATTCTGTTTGCCAAATAAATAATTAAATATTGTTAAAATTTAAAACAATTACAATTCTGTATCTTGGAACTATGATAGACCCAGAGCCTAGTTTCTGTTTCCAAGATGTAAACAAGTAAAACAAGCAAACCGTGAGGATGATGTCCCCCGCCGAAATCCCCCCAAAAATAGATGACACATATCAATTAATCACACATTTATTTTTTTCGAAAGTATCACAATCAAACTGATTATGAACTGTACACTAAGTTCAATCACTCTCTATCGTAGGATGAAAGTTATCTTGTCTCAAAGCATCGACCGATGAAATGGCTTAGCTCTGCTTAACTTGAAAATGAACATCTTCATCAAGTTTAAACAACATTCTATTTCAATTAAAAGCAGAGTCGTTATGTTCCAAAGTCTTAACCGATCAAATTTGTTATCGCTGTTTTAAGCCTACTGTCTGACCCTTGGTAAATAATAAACGGATTTCTACTCCACTTTGTTTATTGTAAACTTACTCATGTGTTTAAAATCAACTCCCGTTAAATAAAATCCATTGCACAATTAAATATCCCAACGAAAAAAAAAGGGTTCTCGCTTGAAAAGTCAATGTTTTTGCTTGTATTTTCATGTGTCCATCACAACATTACACATGTCACGTAATGGGCTAAACCCATCGTAATATGTTGAAGGGGGTAAAAGTTGACAATTTGTGACAACCACGTGTGTTGTAACCAAAACAGCGGACGGCCTTTTCGTTCGTTTGAGTTTGGGCAAGAAAATAGCAACTGAAGACAATGACATTAATTTTGAACCAATTGATTGTCAGTCTACTAAATTCCATTTACCGAATATACGAACACTCGTAAATACATGCATAATATTGCTTTTCACCCCATAATTTCACCCCTGTATATTATATATATATTTTTATAAAACATTTTACAGCCCAGTCAATTATAGTCAATTTTTTGGCTAACATTTATACATAAACACACCATAGTTCATAATTTTAATTGATCACATTTCGTATGAAAAAAGACCACCGTTTCTCAATAATTTCCATATTTTTAAATTCACGTTCCGACTGTTCATATCATTAATACTCCTGATTAAATTACATTTTTTGTTCATTCTAACATACTGAAATGATAAGAACGGTTCCGGATGTCTAAACATCGTTTATCGTCTTCATAAAAATGTATTTAAAACAAACAAGCCAACAGTGAGGCTGATGTCCCCCGCCGAAATCCCAAAATAAAGAGATGACACATATTAATTAATCGCACATTTATTTTTTTCAAACGCATCAAGCAATCAAACTGTACGCGAAGTGTCATCCAAAAGTGTTTTATAAAGAAAAATGCTAAAATCGATGAGAAAAATGAAAATGTACCCTAGTTAGGGGGACCCTAAAGGCAGACAAAAGGGCCCCCACGCTTGACAAAAGGGTCCCTCTGGCCAAGGGAAAGGGCCCTCGTGTCTGAGTCAATCGTTTCTATACACTGTTACTGTCGAATCCATTACTGAATGAAAATGCAGTCAATGTATTGGCATAAAAATCATCAATCAAGATGAACCCAAGTTATCTTGTCCCAAAGCATCAACCAATCAAATTGCTTATCTCTGCTTACCCTAAGCGGAAAATGGAATTTTTAAACCATGGGCAATAACTCCCTAATTATTTGTTGAAAAGTTAAAATCTTTATGACTTAACAATAAACATAAGGGTGTTCCATCAGATTCTGTCAAAGACTTTTAACTGTTTGCTTGTGCACGAAATATGGATGGATTGACAGCAGTGGGGTCAATCATATATACGGTAATACTGTAATACAGTTTTTCGAATAAAACATTGAATTGCATTTTTCAATTCTAGCTAATCAATTTAATTATTGACTAGTATTACCTCTAGAATAGACAGATGAACCTAAGTTATCTTGTTCCAAAGCATCAACCAATCAAATTGCTTATCTCTGCTTACCCTAAGCGGAAAATGCTCATCTTCGAACTCCATCAAGGCATTGACCTAATAAGCATATACACCAAGTTTGAACATTTTAACTCAATTAGAAGGAGAGTTATTGTGTTCCAAAGTCTCGACCAATCAAATTTGCGTATCGCTCTGCTTACCCTGAGCAGAAAATGCTCATTATCGAACTTAGTCAAGGTATTACTGTAATGAAACTATACACCAAGTTTCATCACTCTCACTTAATTAGAACTAAAGTTATCGTGTCCCAAAGCATCAACCAATCAAATTGCTTATCTCTGCTTACCCTAAGCGGAAAATGCTCATCTTCGAACTCCATCAAGGCATTGACCTAATAAACACACACACCAAGTTTGAACATTCTAGCTCAATTAGGAAGAGAGTTATTGTGTCCCAAAAAGTGTGACGGACGGACGGACGGACGGACAGACGACAGACAGACAGACAGACAGACAGACCCATTTTTATAGTCCCCCAACTTTCTTCGAAAGGCGGGGGACAAAAAAATCACAAGTCAGAAGAGGTATTATTGGGTTTTGTGTGTTAATTATACAGACCGAGGGGGCAAACTCGTGCAAGTTTCGCAGCACTAAATTTATCCATCTGTGTAGCAACAATAAATCACATGCGTTGATTAGCTGAGACATGAACACGATCTACGAAATGCCACCGGGAAATTCCATAAAAAAACGTTATATACCTATTCAATGATTCAACGGCCTCGACTATTAATTTTGCCGAGGAAAATGTAAAAAACATCGGATTTTACCTCGGCTACATTATTATTATTATTATTACTATTATGGCACCTTTTTATAGCCCATCTTTCATATAAGTGCCCAGATGTGCTTTACAATAAAATGATTAAATAAATAAATAGATAATTCAAAATAAATAAATCAAAATAAATAAATTAAAATAAATAAATAAATAAATTAAAATAAATAAATAAATAAATAAAATTAAATAATTAAATTAAAATAATAAATTAAAATAAATCGAATTAAAATAAATCAAATTAAAATAAATCGAATTGAAATAAATCGAATTACAATAAATCAAATTACAATAAATCAAATTAAAATAAGTCAAATCAAAATAAATCGAATTACAATAAATACATAAATCAAATTAAAAATTGTACAACACTTTTATGTTTATCCAGATGTGCCGCTATTTTGTCATGTGTTCCAAGGAACGCCAGTGGCAAAACAGGTTGATACCATCTGTATATTTGTTTTTGTGTAGAATTGTGTGTGGTGCAGTCCCCCTGCACTTATTATTAAAGACGTCTAAATGGTAAAAAGTCAAATCATTGAAAATTTAAGAGGTGTTATAAAAGACAATTTTAAAAAGATGCGTTTTGAGTTTTGATTTAAAAACAGTTAAAGAAGTACAACATCGTAATGGATGGGTCAGCTTGTTCCATAGTTTAGGCGCTTTGAATGAAAAGGCCTTTTCTCCGTAGGAAACTTGTTTAACATTACGTTCGATTAGTATGAACTTGTCTGAACTGGAACGGAGCTGTCTTACAGGTTTATAAAATTGGAGATCAGATAAATATTTTGGTGCGATGTTGTTAATGCATTTAAAAGTAAAAAGTATAATTTTATAATCAATTCGATAGGGCACAGGTAACCAGTGGAGTTTTACTAATATTTCAGTAATATGACAGTAGCGAGGTGCACGTGTAATGAGTCTGGCAGCAGAGTTTTGTAACGACTGAAGTTGGTTGAGAAGTTTCTGTGGAACACCAGTAAGCAGAGAGTTAAAAGTGTCAAGTCTAGCAGTGACAAGGGCTTGAACCAAGGTCTTGATTGTATCACCAGGCAGATAGTTTCTAATTTTACTTATGTTACGGAGATGATAATGTCCTGTTTTACATATGTGTTTAATTTGAGATTACATAGTCATGTGACTGTCAAATATCGCACCGATGTTTTGAGCGGAAGCGGAGGAGAAGTTTGTGGCATCACCAACACGAATGTCGTTTGGTACATTAAAACTGGTCTGTGTTTTCGAGCCAATTATCATGTATTCTGTCTTTTCGTCGTTCAACTTGAGAAAATTTAACCCCATCCATTGTTTTATTTCGTGGACACAGAGCTCAACATTGCACTTACTAACTTGGAAGCTATCAGGGTCTGCGGGTCTGAAACTTACATAGAGCTGATTGTCATCTGCGTAGAGGTGGAATGAAAGACCGTATTTCTTGACGATCGAACCAAGTGGAGATGTATAAAGACTAAACAACACCGGTCCAAGCACAGAACCCTGTGGAACACAAAATTCTAGATCCTTAGTCGAAAAACTGGCATTTTACACTGACGGTCTGATTTCGGCCGGTTAGGTATGATCGTAAGACTGGTAAGAGTTTCAGCGCGTTACCGGAAATGCCAAAAGTTGTTCTAAGTCTTTCTAGAAGTATAGCGTGATTCACGGTGTCAACCGCAGCTGACAGGTCGAGTAATATTAGTAACACAGACTGATGGTCATCAATTGAAAGACAGATATCATTGTGTACTCCCAGAAGAGCCGTCTCGGTACTGTGGTGTTTGCGATACGCACTCTGGAAGGTCTCTAATAGATTGTTGTCACTAATGTGAACAACCATTTGATGGCAGATAACTTTCTCAAGTAACTTAGATACAAAACTTAAATTAGAGATTGGGCAATAGTTTTTCAAAATGTTCTTATCAAGTGTTGGTTTCTTAATCAATGGCGTGACCAAAGCAGACTTAAAAATGTCCGGCACTACACCCTCTATTAATAATGCAGAATTAACAAGGTTTGTAACAACTGGTAATAATTCAGGAAGACAATCCTTTAGAAACTGGGTGGGAATAGGGTCCAATTTACAGCTTTTGGAAGCACATTTATTGAGAACAAGTCTGGAAACGTCGGATTCAGTTTGGAGGACAAAATCACTCAAAGAAGGGGGTGAAGCAAGAATAGGTATACATATACTATCGGGAGTACTGACGTGTTGACTTGGTTGTAGATTGTCACGTATTGTCTTAATCTTGCAAGTAAAGTTGTCTGAAAATGTGTTTGCCAATTTAGATGAAGATTCACAATCGGGCAGGATACTTTGTCCGTAGTTATGACTGAGCAAGGCATTAGACACGCGAAACAGCTCTTTAGATTTGCGTCAGATCCTTTCAGCCTTGTTACGATTCCTCTTCGCCTGTAGAACTTCGTCATTAAACCATTCTGTATTTGGTCTGAGAATAAATGTTTTAGTCCGCCCAGGGAGCACCTTATCATAAGCACACTAGAGTGAAGAATAGTAGACTAAAGCTTTACTGTTAACATCTGGAAGAGAACCAATGCTAGAGAAATCAGTGCTGTCAAGTTCTTTAATAAACTGATCTTTATTGAATTCTGACTGTTTTTGGAACGTTACAGTTTTTGTCACAAGATCTGGCTTTTTAATGTTTTAAGTCCACAAAAGATAGGTTGCCAGGCAACGAAACATACGCCCACAGCAGCTAAATCGTCCGGGCAGTCAACAAGGGTTGTCGCATATTTTTACTTTTTTCGGTAATGAAACATTTGTAATACACTAAAAACTGATTAAGAGTAACAACTCATTATGTAATTATCAGAAAATCATTAGAATTTGATTGCTTTTTATAAAGTTTTATCCCAAGCTAACAATTAGTATATACATGAAACATTTAATATCATGGATTTAGCTGTTCAGTTATCTAAATTCATTGATAATCAAAACTCTATGTATCAATCTGAAGTCAATCGGATGGTAACTTTGGCCTCTATAGCGTCACAAGAATTTTTGAAGTTATCAAGGGAGATAACTCTGGCAGTAATTATTTGAAATCGCTGAAAATCAATAGGCTTCTTCGTCTCATGACCTTAAACACTGTGTATAAATCTAAAGTCAATCGGATATTAACTTTGGCCTCCAGACTGTCCACAAGATTTTTTGAGGTGATCAAGGGCCATAAATCTGGCACTAACTATCGGAAATCGCTGAAAATCAATAGGCGTCTCCGTCTTATAACCTTAAACACTGTGTATAAATTTAAAGTCAATCGGATATTAACTTTGGCCTCTAGAGCATCCACAAGATTTTTTGAAGTGATCAAGGGCCATAACTGTGGCACTAATTATCGGAAATCGCTGAAAATCAATAGGCTTCTTCGTCTTATGACCTTAAACACTGTGTATAAATTTAAAGTCAATCGGATATTAACTTTGACCTTTAGAGCGTCCACAAGATATTTTAAAGAGATCAAGGGCCATAACTCTGGCACTAATTATCGGAAATCGCTGAAAATCAATAGGCTTCATTGTCTTATGACCTTAAACGCTGTGTATAAGTTTAAAGTCAATCGGATATTAACTTTGGCCTCTAGAGCGTCCACAAGATTTTTTGAAGTTATCAAGGGCCATAACTCTGGTAGTTATTATCGGAAATCGCTGAAAAACAATAGGCTTCTTCGTCTTATGACCTTAAACACTGTGTATAAATTTAAAGTCAATCGGATATTAACTTTGACCTTTAGAGCATCCACAAGATATTTTAAAGAGATCAAGGGCCATAACTCTGGCATTAATTATCGGAAATCGCTGAAAATCAATAGGCTTCATTGTCTTATGACCTTAAACGCTGTGTATAAGTTTAAAGTCAATCGGATATTTACTTTGGCCTCTAGAGCGTCCACAAGATTTTTTGAAGTGATCAAGGGCCATAACTCTGGTAGTTATTATCGGAAATCGCTGAAAAACAATAGGCTTCTTCGTCTTATGACCTTAAACACTGTGTATAAATTTAAAGTCAATCGGATATTAACTTTGACCTTTAGAGCGTCCACAAGATATTTTAAAGAGATCAAGGGCCATAACTCTGGCACTAATTATCGGAAATCGCTGAAAATCAATAGGCTTCATTGTCTTATGACCTTAAACGCTGTGTATAAGTTTAAAGTCAATCGGATATTAACTTTGGCCTCTAGAGCGTCCACAAGATTTTTTGAAGTGATCAAGGGCCATAACTCTGGTAGTTATTATCGGAAATCGCTGAAAAACAATAGGCTTCTTCGTCTCATGACCTTAAACACTGTGTATAAATTTAAAGTCAATCGGATATTAACTTTAGCCTGTAGAGCGTCCACAAGCAATTGTGGACGCCGGACCGACGGACGGACCGACGGACCGACGGACCGACGGACGGACGGACGGACGGACGGGGGCGACGACAATATACGACCACATTTCAATGTGGGCGTATAAAAATGAAAAATGATCGGAGATGACGTCGTCAATGACGGTGAGATTACGGCATGAGATGTCAGAGTCACGGGTTAACACCAGATCGATCATGTGCCCTTTCGCATGTGTTGCCGTTTTGACATGTTGAGTTAGAGAGTTGATGTTCAGAATATCTATAAAGCGTGTAGTGTTGGAATCATGTTGCTTATCAAGGTGAATATTGAAGTCACCCACGATAAGGATTTTACAGTTTGATTTCGAGAGTTCATTAAGCAGAATTTGAAAATCATCAAGAAATATTTGGATAGGTAGGTGTGGTGGTCTGTATATAACAACAGATCGTATAGTTTCACCAGATATGGTCAAGACTGTATTGATGTGTTCAAACGACCTAAAACGTTTGGTTTTCTTTGAACATGCCTTGATGGAGGTTCTATGAAGAATTGCAAACACCGCCCCCCCATGAACCTCTAGGTGCGTGTTGAATAGAATAACCAGAGGGGACCAGGGCTGCTAGAGTAACGTCATCATTATCATTGAGCCATGTTTCAGTCAGTCCTATGATATCAATGTCTCTATCACAGATATACGGGTTTAATTGTCCAGCTTTATTACAGACAGATCTACTTTTCAGTAGGCATATGTTTGTTTTACTTACAGAGAGTGCCTTGCTTGAGGTGTCTTTGGAAATCTGAACACAAACCAGATTCTTGGCGTTACTGGATCTTGCCTTGCTGCAGTTAGTATTTTCATGAATATCACGGGCGGTTAATCGAGTGGGTTTCTTTACGCCTTGCTGGTTTGTTTCTCAGCAGATGTTTTGATGAATTTTTAATTTCATTATAGATTGTTTTAGAAGTAGAGAGTGACACAGTATCTTTAAGCAATAAGAGTTCAGAACGGTCATCACTCAGTGTTAGACCTGATGATTTGAGTTCACAATTGACTGACATGTTGAGAAGACTGAACAAAACAATAACACCAAGCTTTTACCATGCTCCACTGACCACTATATGGTTCAGTTTAATGGATGGTTAAACACAGATATTCAGCTGAAAGATTTCTGTTGTATCCAAATATTCTACAAGTAAACATCCAAACAGCCACAAATTTTATCAAAAATGATGCACTGGTATATGAGTAATGTTTTAGACATAAAATATCCAACTAAAAATATATAGTCTTGCAAAAAAAGTAAATCTATCACAGAGCTATTAGGAGCTGCCTACACGCTCGACTCACCACTGGACAACGTTGAAGCAATATTCAACAGGAAATATTAAAAATATTCAAGGATGAGATTCAAGGCCGTAAAAGAAAATGTAATTCAAAAGAAAAAAAAGGAAATATTAAAAATATTCAAGGATGAGATTCAAGGCCGTAAAAGTAATGTAATTCAAAGGAAAAAACCCCACTGAACTCTCTAACCAAATAATTAATACAAGCCGGAAACAAAATACCGGACTACGGCGTATTTATGTTTGTAAACGCCCAAACTCATTACTGGGTCTGAGAGCAATAGCTAAATTTGAATTGTCGTAAAAGAGCCAAGCCTTGCTTTGACCCCCTTATACGAAATGATCTATCCCGATAAGTGATGTAATAAGTTTCAATTTTTTTTATTTCTCGGCGCCAAAATTTACAAGAGAGAGCTTTTTTATTCGTTCGGATATTTAGTTGTACAATAGATTTTATTTAACGGGCGTTCATTTCAAACACACATATACGTTTATAACACAGGCACTTGGAGGGATTAAAATAAACCTTCTTACTACTGTTTGACTATAATAGTATAGTATCATAGTATACAAAGTACTGCAGACGACATCTTTGTTATGACTTGTTTATGATATATTGTCTGCTCTCATCTAGCAATACTCACTAGTTCTAACACTTCATGTCATTTTTATTGCCAACGAGAGTTTATTTGATCATTATTCACCTTCCGATGTAATTAAATTGGTCCTTTTACAGCGTTATTAATAACGAATCAAACTTAAAAAGCTATCACTTATCGACATTCAACTTCGCCAGCCCGGAAGTAGCCCGAAATAAGGTCAAAAGAAGTCTGTATCACCCAGTCCCTTTATAAAGCTATCATTACTCGATACGTGCATAGGAACTGGGTGATCAAGTCTCGCTTAACAGCGGCCTCGCGTGATAGAGCTTACGAAGCGAGGCCGCTGTTGAGCGAGACTTGATCACCCTGTATATTATGATACTATACTATTATAGTCAAGCAGTAGTAAGAAGTTTTATTTTAATCCCTTCAAGTGCCTGTGGTTTATAATAACCAAAGTGGAGTAGTTTATTCATAATCGTAGAAATCCGTTTATTATTTACCATGGGTCAGACAGTAAGCAGCAAATTAGCACCATCAAACTTACTCACGGTAATCCAATTTGAGAGAGAGAGAGAGAGAGAGAGAGAGAGATATTGAATGTCCACTCGACACAAACTAGATCATTTCGAGACCAACATATGGTTTAATTTTATTTCAATAATTCGCTTGCGTGTAGGGGTCTTTAGCAGTGGGAGGAAACCGGAGTACCCTGAGAAAACCCACGAGGCTGGACAGGCGACCCTACTCCTTGCCACGTACAACCAGGGATTTGAAACCACGCCAGTTGACTCAATGGCAGGCCGCATGATACAGCACGCACGCTACCCATTCAGCCATCCAACCCCCAATCCAATTTGATTGGCAGAGACCTTGGAACACAATTATTCTCCTTCGTATTGAGCTGGAATTTGAAGATGGGCAATTTCTGCTTAGGGTAAGCAGAGATACCAATTTGATTGGTTGATGCTTTGAGACAAGATAACTTTAGTTAGTTCTAATTGCGATTAAGTTTGATAATGAGCATGTTCTGCCCAGAGTAAATAGAGCGATAAGCGATGAGACTTTGGAACAAAATAACTCTCATTCTAATTGATTTAAAATGTTCACACTTGGCGTAGGTGTCCAATAGTATTAGGTCAATACCTTGATGGAGTTTGAAGATTGGAATTTTCTGCTTAAGGTAAGCAGAGATAAACAATTTCAATGTTTGATGCTTACCCTGCGCAGAAAATGCTTATTGTGGTAGTAAGTCAAGGTATTGAAGTAATGAAACTATACACCAAGTTTCATCACTCTCACTTAATTAGAACTAAAGTTATCGTGTCCCAAAGCATCAACCAATCAAATTGCTTATCTTTGCTTACCCAAGTAGAAAATGCTCATCTTCGAACTCCATCAAGGTATTGACCTAATAAACACCTACACTAAATTTGAACATTCTAGTGTAATTAGAAAAAGAGTTATTATTATTATGTCCCAAAATGTGTGACGGACGGACAGACAGACAGACAGATTTTTAGAGTCTCCTGCTTTCTTTGAAAAGCGAGGAACAATAATGTTATGTATGCAATCAAAATGAGACATAATATGTCAAGTGATACGAGAACACAGGTATCTTTTAAACTTTGCACATAGGCCAGAAAGTTGACTAAATGTTGCTTCAATGCAAATATATTATTGATTTCAGGTGATGTACATTTTATGGACATGAAATTTAAAACTGGGCTAAATACCATCACTTGAATTTGTCTCACTAGTAGCAATGGTTTGTAAGTTAAACTGAACCCAGCAATAAGCCCACTTTGAGAGTGATAAAAAGAGACTGACAATATATGCATACATTTATATTTTTATCATTTTACCTGAATTAATCTTACTTGATCTATTTCCAGCTTCTAAACGATCCAAAAAAGCGGAATTTTTCCTGAAACAGAAATAAAATTCCAAATAACTTTAATTTCCACAGGATTCTTTAAGTAATTACGGTCAACAGGACACTTCTTATATAACAAACGTCTTTTTCTTTCAGCAATGACTACATTATTACAGTAGTTTCAAAAGATGGGGTTTGAGCATTGTCATGTAAATTAAACGCACTTAGATATTGCAATGAATATATGAAACTTTGATTATTTTATTAATACTTCATTTTTTTACACATTTATTACGGTCTGTTGCGAAATACATGTACATTTTTATTAAAAAGGCACACTTTTAAGTTAAAAGTTAAACATGCATTAATTATGCAAGATGTAAATCTGCCAATTGCAGGTCTTTCTTTCTTTTTTTTAATTTACTTTATCGAGGGGCTTTCATACTTTTGGATTTCAAAAAAGACGAGTAGGAGATGTTATTTTTCACCAAATTCTTTCTTACACGCACAAATAAATAAATGTAATTCTTTGCTGTAGATTTCACGTTCACTGAACCTGATTACATATCGGCTTAGTTATACATCATTTTTTGACAACAATTCAACCATTGCAAAGTCCTTTATATTGACCCAGTTTTTCCATCAAGGTCAATTGAATATTAATATTTCATTTTTAATAAAAAAAAAAGAGAAGTTAATTTAAATCCAATCTGATTTAAATACAGATCTATATTTCATTTCGTTTTTTATACTTTTGATGGTCTACACTACATAAAGATCTGACAAGTATTAGTGGGAGTTCACATCAGAGGTCATACAAGCGTCTTTTGACCCTATGACGTCAGACATTTTATTAACCATCAAAATCTATTAAAAAAATGTTTCATTTTAAATAAAAGGATAGGTTGCCAGGCAACGAAACATACGCCCACAGCAGCTAAATCGTCCGGGCAGTCAACAAGGGTTGTCGCATATTTCTACTTTTTTCGGTAATGAAACATTTGTAATACTCTAAAAACTGATTAAGAGTAACAACTCATTATGTAATTATCAGAAAATCATTAGCGTTTGATTGCTTTTTATAAAGTTTTACCCCACGCTAACAATTGAATTAGTATATATACATGAAACATTTAAAATCATGGATTTAGCTGTTCAGTTATCAAAATTCATTGAAAATCAATATACTTGTTCGTTTCAACACCTTAAACCCCGTGTATCAATCTGAAGTCAATCAGATGATAAGTTTGGCCTTTAAAGCGTCCACAAGATTTTTTGAAGTGATCAAGGGCCATAACTCTGGTAGTTATTATCGGAAATCGCTGAAAAACAATAGGCTTCTTCGTCTCATGACCTTAAACACTGTGTATAAATTTAAAGTCAATCGGATATTAACTTTAGCCTCTAGCCCTTTAGAGCCTAAACCATGAAGGAGGTCTTCAAAAATTCACAAATTGTGTTTTTCATGATGCCTGGGGTGTGAATAAACCTAATCCACAAAAAAAAATTCATCAGAAATCATTTCCAAAATTTTGGACAGGTATCGATTTTGATACCATAGGCTTTAGACAAAGATGACTAGTGGATAAGGCGCTGGTTCGCTAACCTGGAGGTCGGGTGTTCGATCCCTGCATTGGCCGAGAAAGTTCATCTCGATTGTCCGACGTGATTTCCCCCTTGTCAGTGATGCAGAAGGAGAGCCTGATAAGGACAGCTGCCTAGTCCTTCGGATGGGAAGAAAAACCGAGGTCCTGTGTACACATTGGCGTGCACGTAAAAGATCCCTTGGCTGTTGGAATTCGATACGAGTAGGCCGTAGCGGCGCTGCCCGGGTAAAATTTCCTCATAGCATACTGTATGGCGTATGCCCGTCTTCCATTAGCCCAGGTTAGGTGCAAAAGAGTAGGACGTTAAACCCCATTTCATTTCATTTCATTTCTCAACTGAGAAATATATCGGAAAACTCAGGTTTGATATCATATTTATTTGTGATAAGCTAAAAAAAAACAAATTTCTGTCTTTGTCCAGACATAAATTTACATTACATTGACAGTTGGGATGGAAATGTTGGAATTTATTTTTGGAGAAGATCAGGTATATTTGACAGATAATATGCCTGCGGTAGCAAATTTAATACCACATGTTTTCACCACACACCGAGCGATTAAGTTTGCAATTGAATATACTGTGAACTGTTATTAAGTTTCTCTGTATTCTTATATATATGAATAATATATTAATTTGGGGTAAACTTAACTATTTTGTTAAATAATACTCCAATTTCCCTGGTCCAAAAATTTAAATTTCTCAATCGTGGGAGCTACCATCTTTGAAAGTACAAGTGAACCTCATGTACTCAATATAGCAGCACTGTATGGTACTATATTAGATACCATAGGCGTTCTCGTCATGAAAAACCGGGGGATAGATTATTTGTTCAAAATTTAGTTTATTAATTAGTTAAGCTAATTAGTGGTATCAAATCTGATACCGACGGCGCTAAAGGGCTAGAGCGTCCACAAGCAAGGACGGGGGCGACGACAATATACGACCACATTTCAATGTGGGCGTATAAAAAGAAGGTTAATTTAAATCCAACCTGATTAAAATACAGATCTTTATTTCGCTTTATATACTTTTGATGGCCAACACTACATGAAGAGGTCATACGAGTGTCTTTTGACCCTAGGATGTCAGACATTTGATTAACCAATCAGCATTGATGTTACTAGTGGATTACCCACAGTTCCGTGCAAAACATGCCTTAAGCTCGCCGTAACAGATTGTTTCATTGGCTAACTCCTCACATCATTCTGAACACATCATTGGTAATAACTCACCCAGATCCTAGTGAAGTAAAGTAAACCAAAATTTTGAATGATAAAAGTCATAAGAAATAGGATCTGTGTTTTAATAAGATTGATTTAAATCAAAAATGAACTATTCTTTGAAAATCCCCCCAAACAGAAGTTCCTTTTTAACTGAGCAATCTAATTCATGTATAGTGATATTTCCTAACGAGAAATCGCAGTAGATTATGGAATTTATCACACAAGCGATATCTACTGTAGAATGTATTATTAAGTGTTAAATATGGGTCTGTTTACAGTACTGTGTAGAGGTTTGATGATGCCTGGGGACAACTCTATGATTGCATGCCCCCACTTCTCAAGTATTATTATTTGTAACTTGGTTCAAATTGAGTTTATGGCGTTAAAGCAATCGGATCATGCGCATTGGTTTGAGTATTTGTACATGCGCACTTCACAACGAAGTTTCGTCTGGTTAGCTCGGTGGGTCATGCAATACAGCCAAATTATTAATGCGTTTGAAACTTGTATTTTCGTTATTCTGGTGCCTTCTACTAGGCACCTGCTTCCTTTTCACCATGAAGAGACGCAGGAGTTTGAATAGTCATGCTTCATCGATGCCCAAGGTGTTGAGAAGAAGTAGCAGTCGACCCAGCGAAAGACGAGATGTTGTCACCGCCACCGGCCTCGGTAATGGCGGGAGAAGTACAACCACTTTTAGTGGGCCCTCCATTGACGTTAATAATGGTAACAATACCACGAGACTCAACGCAAACAGTGGTGTTTCAAATCGAAGTCTTTCCGACATACCCGAGAACTGGACTTCTGATTATATGAGAGAGGTGTTGAACAAACTTTCATTGGTAATTCCGCCATCGATTCCACGAAAGGACATTTTGAAGATAATTAAAGCTAATTGGCAGTTTATATCGAAAGTGCGTGATATTACGGTTCGCAATGACACTTTGACGACGAGAAGTTTTGCGGCAAGGAGTAATTCTGTTGCTGGGAATGTTTCTAGTGAAACTGGGAGAAGTGGTGTTTTGAATGGTCTTCGAACGACCGAAGATGCTGTTAGCGAGGGCGAATCAGAGCAGACGACATTTGTAGCACGAGATCGAGGCTTTAGCGGAGGTGAAGGTCAGCGGAACCAAGATGGCGGCGCCAATCAACTTGATCTTTCGGGTATTCAAGAACAATTACGACTTTTATCGAGGAATGTGGAACAGTTGTCACAGAGTGGACGGATCCAGGACAGTGGTAGGACTAGCCTTTCTTGTAATGATACCTCTTTAGGCCACTTGGACTCTACCTATGGAGGTTTGTCAAGGTTAAACAATGATACTGTTGTTAGTGTTTTGGATCAGGGCAATGGGATTAGTTCTCACGACGCCCCGTATGTGGCGAATATGTCTTTTAAACTGCAACAACAGATCCTTGAGGGGAAGTTTGTGAACTTTGCTATGTTGCTTGTACCTCCCCATATTGAATCCGAAGAGTTCAGACATATAATTCCATTCAGTCTTATTTAGCAGGTATTCGCTATTTTTATCTCAGACAAGGGAATACTTGTTTGTGGAATTACCAAGTTAAGTTGGATCGATTAAATTATGTATTAAGAGCTGCCAAAAGGTCACAGGGCCTAGCTACACATAATTCTAGACAGCGGTTACCTATAACTGCAAATATTTTGATTCAAATATGTTATCTACTAAGAAGAGGATATTTCTCCCCTCACATTGATCAGCTTATGCTTGCAGTTACGACTCTTGCATTGTTTGGATTCCTAAGGTGTGGGGAATTTCCCGTTCGTGGGAATTTTGATAATTGTATGCATTTGTGTCTAGAGGATGTTAGTTTTGCATCAGATAATTCCTCTATGAAAATCCATTTGAAGGCCTCTAAAACCGATTATTTCAGAGCTGGCGTGGATATTAACATTTTTGACAATGTACGCTTTCAACCAGTTAGATATATGGCTAATTATTTACTTTTGAGGAAACAACTTCAAGCAGGGGAAGCTTTGTTTATTACTCCAGATTTAAAACCTTTGTCAAGGTCATTGTTTATTGGTTATCTTAAAAAAAGTTGCTGATCCGTTTGGGAATTGACAGTTCCCAGTACAGTGGGCACTCCTTTCGTATTGGAGCTGCTACATCAGCGGCAAGACAAGGTGTCCCTGACCACTTAATCTAGAGTTTAGGGCGTTGGAAATCTTTAACTTATACCCGTTACATACACATCTCTAAGGCAATGAGTAGACAAGCTTTGTAATTTATTATTTTTTTTTTTTAACAACCCCTCATCATCATTATTACTTTTCACTATTTTGGCGGTCCGATATGTGTCCTACTTATTTGGGTACATAGGCTATCTCTTTTGGCCTTGCTTACAGCACCGTCAAAATACCTTAGTTAGTTTGATGCATACTTATTAGTGTAACATTTGCTCATTTGTCACTTTTAATATTCATTGGGGCCGCAGCCTCACATTTCTTTGCAGTAACTTAATTTTAAGGTAAAGTAATTGGGCCGCAGCTCATTACCTAATTAATCATCACGTTAATCACAGGGGCCACAGTCTCGAATTTACAGCATTTCATAAGTAGATCGCAGGGGCCGCAGTCCCGGGTCTACCAGCAGTTCATAAATAAATCGTAGGGGCCGCAGTCCCGGATTTACCAGAAATTTCATACGTAGATTGTAGGGGCCGCAGTCCCAGGTCTACCAGCAGTTCATTAATAAATCTTAGGGGCCGCAGTCCCGGATCTACCAGAAATTTCATACGTAGTAGATTGTAGGGGCCGCAGTCCCGGGTCTACCACGTTTTAAGTATATCTAGTTTATTATTATAATTCCATTATCATTCTATTGTTATTTTAAGATAAGATTTCACTTGATTAAGTCATATTCATTAGTTATTGTTACTATGTTAATTTGTTGAATGTTATCTTGAGATACATGTTAATATCAAAAAATCAATTTACTTTTTCGTGCTGTGCCACGAACTTGTTGGGGGTGCAACTCTAGGTGTATTTCTCTGTGACTTAATTTGTTGGAGTGGACCCCCTCTTTTGTGCAAATAAATTGTTCAAATTTTTTTTTATTCTTGTTCTTTGTTTTATTGGCATAAACAGTACCTCTGAGAAATGAGAGAAAACAAACGAAACAAGCCAACTCCAAATTGAACCTGCAACGGACCGGCAGGATACGTCCACATTTTTGCAAGAGATGGATAGAGAATAAGCTAACAATCAAGGGCCATAATTCAGAAAGCTACGATCCGATAAGCACGAATATTGACAGTACCAAGATCGGATCAAAATTGTGACTTCTAGTCCTATTTTCACGAAATTGAAACTCAGTCAACCTTACGGTGTAACTGTGATATATTTGAACGTGTTTTTTTTTAAATCGGATAATAAGTGTGACCTTTAGAGGGATCAGAAACATTACTTTTCGTACAATCAGGGGCCATAACTCAGGAAGTTACAATCCGATATGCATGAATATCGAAAGGAACCAAGCTCTTTGGGTTATAAACATGCATGTTAAGTTTCATCAATATTGGATTAACATTATGACCTCCGACAGGGTCTACAACCTTGATATACCATATTTCTACACTATTCGCAAACAAGCAGTGGCCATTTTGTCTGTCAGTTTTAGTCCCATTTTCACAAAATTCGAACTCAACCTTCATTACGGTGTAACGGTGATATATTCAAACAGTATTTTAAATTGAATAATAATTGTGACCTCTAGAGGGACCACAAGTTAAAAAGGAGATTTTTCGTATAATCGGGGCCATAATTCAGGAAGGTACAATCTGATATGCGCAAATATTGAAAGGAACCAAGATCTTTGGGTGACCTCTACAGTGTTCACTAGCTAAAAACGTGATTTTTTTTTGTACAATCAGGGTCCATAATCCATTAAGTTACAGTCCTATACATGCCAATATCGAAAGGAACTGAGATCTTTGGGTGCACATGATAAACCTATATTTCAGGTTTCATTGAAATAGGATAAAAATTATGACCTGTAGAGTTTTTACAAACAATTGTGGACGGACGGACGGACGGACAGACGGACAGGGCGACGACAATATACGTCCACATGAAAAAGTGGATGTATAAAAAGTAATTAGATAACACACATTTTTCAATTGCATATAATTCTTTTTATAAAGCAGTGAACCTTTTGCTTATCAGTCCGTAATATAATGTTGAAAATTGATGTACATGCTCACAAGGCCAATAATATCTTGACTGAGTTCATTTTTCTGTTCAGGTTAAGTAGAAATACACAATTTGATTTGTCAATGGCTAGGGGGACGATAGCCTTAATTCTAACCAACTAATCAAGTGACATATTGTGTATATTTTTGTTATATCACTAATATTACTATGTTGATATAAAATAAAACCAAGTACGAACAATCCAAACCATTAGGCAAAATTCGAAGTCCTAAAAAAACGTTATAGGCAAAATAGTTAGGCAAAGTAGTGTAATCAGCAAATGGACTGTTCATCGTGTACGAAATACACAACAAAAATGAGAATTTTCTGATTAGATTGATCAGATTAAAGAGAGTGATAAGCATCGCAGGATGTCATTTATTTATTTTGTGAATGAGGCGGGGACATCAGTCTTATTATTGGCTTGTTTCTATCAGTAACTGGCTTGACAGAGTAAAATTCACTGCAACAGTTTGAACACTATTGTGCACAACATATAACTGGTACTGTAGCTTCCAGAGTACTGACTAGACTATGGCTCAGGAAGACAGCATTCCAAAGAAACTGAGGACAGACAGATACTGTACACACGATTTTCTGTCAATAAAATCAGGCAAACTTTTACATGTAAACTTATGACTAAATCTATATAACTTGTATATAAAATAATGACTTGATAATCACCGTCTCATGTCATCTTTCATACGTTCTTTTCTCCTTTTTTCATTTTCTCTTTCTCTCTGTTCATTTAATTCTGCCTACAAAAACATCTATACAGTTAAAACATTAAACAGAGGCAGGGAAAGATTTATACAGTAAAAATGTTGTCTCTATTGGTACTACTAGCTCTAAAATCAATGTTAAAAATGTATCACTTGCACAAGCTTTAAAAGTCAGGATATGACCATCCTCGATATTCCCAGTGTTCTCATCCACTAGGTTAAAGGACAATATTAGTGTCAGTCATTATCACGTATGTGCTAGAATTGGTTAAACACTTTCCAAATATAATTTTAACACAGAGATCATTGCTACGATAAATGAGTTATAAAGGTTTCAACAATCGGTAGTGACAAACACGAAAGGAAAACATGAGTTATCCCTCTATAAACTGACTGAAGTGACAACAGATACATATTGAGCAAATTCCTTCGAAGACCAAAAGTTGTTGTGTGAGACTGTTAGAGGATATATGACAATTCATAAAAAGAATTGACTGCCACTAGATAAAAGAACCCGAAAGAAAAACAGTTCATATATGCCTAATCTACAATCCAGATGAACAGGGACTTGATCCATAGAGGGCATATTTATCATGAAACTGTTATGGGGCAGATTGAACCACTGTCAATATAGACTATTTATCATTAATAATTTGTTTAGCCCAGAAAATTCTTGCATGTCTAATCTACAATTCGGATAAACAAGGGCTTGATCCATTTTGAATTTCTTAAAATTATCTTTGAAAATAAAAACAATAGATTTAGAATATCAGTTGATCCAACTGTGTAGGCCTATCGTGTAAAAGGAATTCAAACTTCAAGAGAGCAGTGTTCGAAAATTGGCTATGGCATGCAGGGGCGCAATGGGTCTCCCGAACTAGAGTTGTTCGTCAGTAAATCAGAATATTAGACAAATATTGGTTTGATTCACTACAAAAGTTGAATTTGATCCCACCAAACTGACTACTTATGTGCATTATATAGCAATTTGTAGGTGCCTAGGGAATCCAGACTCCTGCTTGTTTTGATCATTGCACGGATGTCAAATTTGTGGATATTTGTTCTTAAAGGACAATTTTGGTGCCAGTCATTATCACATATGTGACAGAACTGATTAAACACTTTCCAAATATAATATTAACACAGAGATCATTGTTGCTCCTGTTTGCTCGCTACACTTGTTATTTTGGCGTTTTCCGAGATTCTATCCGGATTATCGCCCTTATTGTTGAAATTGTTTGACGTTTTGACATCTGACGTCAGCTGGCAGACTATCGCCATTGAGGAGACGACCATTGTGAAGATCGGTCGCATTGTTTCTGTTGCCTCTTTTTTCAAATCAATTTTAGTGAAGTCTGTACCAAAACAGACCCGGGACTGTACAGCGCAGTGGACGCTTACGGCTGGCCCCCGGATCCATTCACTTGATTTGATGTTTTCCGCAGGTTAATCTTATAGGTTTTTTGTTTTTCGTGTAGTGCGGTCCCCCTGCACTTACTAATAGAGGAGTAATAAAGGATTCATGAATCGGAAGTGACGAACGCCAAAGGAAATCACGAGTTATCTCTCTATGTGAAGTGATGACAGATAAACGGCCGAATTTCTGCTCACTAATAATTCCTTCGAAGACAAAAAGTTGTTATATGGGACCGCAAGAGGTTATCTGACGATACAATAAAGTACGGTAATTAAGTGTCATAAGATAAGAGAACACGGGAAAAATAGAAATACTCCGTACAGCCCCTTGTTTTTATTCCTTCTATAGGGGAGACCGGACCGGGGCACATTGAACCACTTTGTTCACATACATGTTTGTCCTCAATTCATATCAAATGTTTTTATTAGATCTCTTTATTTCATGATCAAAATTTAAAAAAAATCAATATGCCCTCTTATATGGATCAAACCCCGGTTTATCTGGATTGTACAGATTAGACATATATGAACTTAAGTAGAAGAATTTCCTAGGCTAAGCAGTTAACATGTATGGAAAATGTTTCTCTTTTAAGCGCTTTTTTGAAAAATCCACTGCCTAAGAAAATAACTGACAGCATGTGGCTTACTGATGGAGAAATGGGTCTAAGAAGCTATCTCACTTCTGTATAGTGTTGGGTTGTATAGTATTATTTATAAACGATATATCCATGGTGGTTCAATGTGCCCCGGTCTCCCCTACCTTATAAAAACATGGTAATGCACGGACTTTTAATCTGTTTTTCTATCCTGTTCTCTTATCTAGTGGCAGTCAATTGTTTTTGTGAATTGTAAGATATCCTCTCACAGTGTCACACAGCAATTTTAGGTCTTCGAGGGAATTATTAGTGAGCAGATATTCGCCCATGTATCTGTTATCACTAGTCACTTCAGTTAGTTATATAGAGGAATAACTCGTGTTTTCCTTTGGCGTTCGTCACTTCCGATTCATGAATCCTTTATTACTCCTCTATGGTAGCGATGATCTCTGTGTTAATATTATATTTGGAAAGTGTTTAATCAGTTCTATCACATGTGATAATGACTGGCACCAATATTGTCCTTTAACTAAACACTGATTGTTTACAGATTCATTAGATCACTACGAAACAAGTGGCTAGATTTGAGATCTAAATCCAGATCTATGTTAACATGGAATTTTTACCACTGTTCAATGTGCCACATTATTTGGTTAAACCTGCTCCAATTATTTTGTACTGCAGGGTACATTGAACCATTATGGTCAAGTGGATTAAAATGTGTTGGTTTTTTTTTTAAAAAGTTAAAGATTTAATTGAATCTGATACACGATAGCAACTATGGTATGTCTTCAAATTCAAATAATACAATTAGGTAAAGAGGTCTTCTTATAAAATGGGTTGGGATGGCCTAGTGGTCAAGCGTGCCGCGCCTCGTCCTCTAGCTGGCCGGTCACCTCTGGCTTGCGGCTGTGGTTTCGAGTCCTGGTGTGAGCGTATGTGGCATGGAGATAGGGGCGCCTTCTCAACAACGTGGGTTTCCTCCCACTGCTAAAGACCCCTACGCGCAAGCGAATTATTGAAATAAAATTGAACCATATGTTAGTCCCGAAATGATCTAGTTTGTGTTGAGTGGACGTTAAACCCCATTTCTCTCTCTCTCTCTCTCTCTTCTAATAAAAAGATTTGATCTGGAAGGAGGACTACGGAAGCGTAATAGGGCAACATACTTTTATTTATTATTCTATTTTCAATTTTTCAAGTTAGTAACTTGAATTTTCAAGATACTAACTTGAATTTTCAAGATACTTGACGGCACGGTTATAGACCCGAGACACAAGGACATCTACCTCTGGGACTTTCACCCCCTGGACATTCCCCCTCCTTAGGACATCTACCCCCGGATCTTCTCACCCTGGACATTTGCCCCCGTGGGACGTCTCCCCCCCCCCCCCCAAGTATTAACGAAGTTATAACCGACTGTGATGTATATTTGGTCCAGGCTTTTATCCATTACATATCCGTTACATTTCTGGTAGCCTATATTTGTGTCAAGGTTGTTGTCTTCTCTTCAATCCCGTAGCCCCCTCAAATATTTCGCCAAAGATAGTGATTTCTTAGGAGTGTTCTTAGCCGGCCACATCCTCAGCCCCTCCAAAACCTTCCGTAGCTCCCCTAAATTTTATGAGCTGGCTAAGGGCCCGCTCTTCATAAATCGGCAGTATAAATAAATGAATGAGTGCATGTTGTTTATGGCACGTTGACTCTGTAAATCATGTCAATCTACGTGTTATTGCCGATAATCTGCTTAAGTTCTGGGAGTACCCCTAAGTGATCGGATAGGCCACCCGACCCTCTCCCGAAGAGTCGCCTTCTACGACACGCTAGGAATAGATCGATAGACACATTCTACTATCTAACTCTATGCTATTGACCTGTAAAAATTTATATTTATTTTACATTGTTTCTTGGGTACCTCTTAATGTACACAGGGATCTAAAGGGTTTGGTGTCAGAGATGTCCTAGGGGGCAGATGTTCCAGAGGAAAAATGTCCGGGGGGGGGGGGAACTCTGGGGGTAGATGTCCTAGGGGGGTGGGGGTAGATGTCGCAGGGGGGCAGATGTCCTGGGGGGGCAAATGTCCGGTGAGTAAAAGTCCAAGGGTAGATGTCCTAGGAGGGAAGATGTCTTCAGCAGGAAATGTCCTGGGAGTAAAAGTCCTAAGGGGGGGGGGGGGTATCCGGGGCCAGATGTCCGGCGGGGGAGATATCCAGTACTGGGAACTGGGACGTTTGATTCATCATTAAATACCAAATTTTTTTTTTTTTTTTGTACTTTTTTTCTATAGGGCTCAAAACTGTTAAAATGAATGAATGAATGAATGAATGAATGGTGTTTTATGGCACATCGACACAATGATAATCTGGTCAATTTGCGCCAATCTATGTGCTATCGGAGATGATTTGCCTAATGCGCGGGGAGTAATTTCGCTGCAGGGGGAAATCGTAGTACCCGGAGGAAACCTGCATGATCGAATAGGCTACTCCCGCACCTTGTCACTGAGGTCTATAACCGTGCCGTCCATTGACTAAAGCATTGCATGACATACTATATCATTAGATCAAAACGCTTATTTTATAATATAACAGTAACTTGAAAATTTAAGTTAGTAACTTGAAAATTCAAGTTAGTAACTTGAAAATTCAAGTTAGTAACTTGAAAAATTGAAAATAGAATAATAAAAAAAAATATGCGGCCCTATTACGCTTCCGTAGAGGACAAACATGTATGTTAAAAATAAGTCCTGGTCTCCCCTATAGAAGGAAACAAGGGAATGTACGAACTTTTTCTATTTTTCTCGTGTTCTCTTATCTATTGACACTCAAATAGTTTATTGAATTGTCAGACTGCCTCTTGCAGTCCCATATAACAACCTTTTGGTCTTCGAAGGATATATTACTGTGAGCAGAAATTCGGCCATATATCTGTTATAACTCATCACTTCAGTCAGTTATAGAGGGATAACATATGTATTCCTTTCGGGTTCGTGAAACCTTTATTACGCATCTATTGTCGCAATGATCTCTGTGTTAAAATTACATTTGGAATGTATTTGACCAGTTCTATTACATATGTGATAATGACTGACACCATTATTGTCCTTTAATCCATATGATTTCCACGATTTCAAATTATTTGTCCTGGCCTCGATTGAAGATAAGGTCTACGAACCAATCAAAAAACAGTTTACAAACCAGTTGTTTTGCCTTCGATTTTATAAGGGTGGATAACTATGTCCATTAACTGAATGATTTGTGTAAATAATGTATATATTTCTAATTCATTTCTAATTAATTGTATTAGTATTATTAACACTGTATGTTTTGCTGAATTCAAATATATATAACATCTATATGTTTGATATTTGTTATTATTATTACTATTCATTCTTTGTTTAAAATGTTTCAGTCTGTGATGTTTATTATTATTGAACTTATACTTGGCAATTTGATTTACAATAACTTGTCTACGATATCATGTGGACGTAAAACTCCAGCAGCGAACGAATGATTTTCAATAAATCTCCTCACGTCCGACTTTCATTTAGATAATATTATATAATTTGTTTTTCCTAAATACCCAAGTAGAATAATTTAGCTAATTCCTAACCTTGTCCGATGAGAGTTACTCCTCTTTGCAATTAACGACGGATGGGATTGGTTGATAGAAATAGCACAATCATCAAGGCCAAGTGTGGATAATTTGAAAGCGTGTCTCCCCCATACATTAACCTAGGGGTTAGTGGAGTAGAATGGAATGAAACTACTTGGGATACCAAATATGGGATATGATCAAACCTTTACGATCTCAAAATAATGAAAATTTGATAGAATAGGATCCTTCCTTTTCATTAGAATTTGTTTTTCCGTATCTCTATCACATTCACAAATTTTGTAATAAAAGATTGGTTGCCAGGCAACGAAACAAATGAACACAGCAGCTGAATCATCCAGGCAGTCAACAAGAGTCGCATATTTTTACTTTTTTTGGTAATGAATCATTTAAATACACTAATTATCAGAAAATCATTAGAATTTGTTTCGTTTTTATAACGTTTAGTATAAGAAACACTCAATATCATGCATTTAGACCGTCCATAAGATTTTTAAAAGTGATCAAGGGCAATTACTCTGGCAGTAATTATTTGAAATCGCTTAAAATCAATACGCTTCTTTGTTTCATGACCTTAAAGCTGAACTCCGATTACAAAACTACAGAAATGATCAAATAAAAAAAATTACTGCCAAACATAATCGCCATACTTGTTTTCAATTTGCAGAAGAAGTATGGCCGTTGTACGGTGTACGAAAACAGAGGCAGGCCACGCCCACATCCAGTATACACTTTGGCCACCACACTGTCCACATCCGGCTAGCAATATTTCAACTACCAATTACCAGCTACTGACTGGGCGGTTTTTCTCTATAAATTGACTGAAAACATTATTGCTACACAATTATTATGTCTGATCAGGTACATATTATTTTACAAATTAGAAGAAATAAGTAAAGTCCGGTGTACCTTTGCTCTAAAAATGAAAGAAAACTACTCCAAACAACAACAAATCTATGTTGTTGACATAACATCAAGGGACATAACCACCTATGTCCCTTGATCGTCATAAATAACAACAAGATGAAAAGTATTTTGAAGTGAAGACATACTTCTTCGATGGAGAGAACAGTTGTTTTATTGCTGCTTTGGATATATTTTGGAACGATAATACTGAACTTTATAATACTAGAAATCATTTGGTGTTTCTAACATGTTGTGCAAAACCTTTCAAGAAATAAGAATAAACATGGTTGGATGATGTCGGTAGATTTGTTGATTGTTTGGGGTAAGACAATTTTTCCCATACTTTTAGAGCAAAAATATACCGTAGGTTACTTATTTCGTACAATTAGTAAAATAATATGTACCTGATCAGACATAATAATTGTGTAGCAATAATATTTTCAGTAAACTTATAGAGAAAAAACCGCTCACTCAGTAGGTAATTGGTAGTTGAAATATTGCTAGCCGGATGTGGACAGTGTGGTGGCCAAAGTGTAAACTGGATGTGGGCGTGGCCTGCCTCTGTTTTCATACACCGTACAGCGGCCATACTTCTTCTGCAAATTGAAAACAAGTATGGCGATTATGTTTGGCAGTAATTTTTTTTATTTGATCATTTCTGTAGTTTTGTAATCGGAGTTCAGCTTTAAACACTGTGTATAAATTTTAGGTCAATCGGCTATTAACGTCCACGAGATTTTTTTGAAGTGATCAAGGGACATAACTCGGGCAGTAATTATCGGAAATCGCTGAAAATCAATAGGCTTCTTTGTCTCATGACTTTAAACACTGTGTATAAATTTAAAGTCAATCAGATGTTAACTTTAGTCTCTAGAGCATCCACAATTGCCGACGGACTGACTGACAGATGGACGGACGGGGTCGACGACAACATACAACCCCATTTCGATGTGGGCCCATATGAATGCAGAATTTTTTATGACCAAATGAAGAATGCTGACCTGTAGAATGTTCACAAGAAATTATGGCCTGAGGACAATCAGCTTTTTCAAATATGAAACGGCTGAAGTCTCCTATAATCAGCCGATTATTAAGATCCCTGTTAGAAACCAATGTAAACTTTAAATAGATATAACTTCAGTAAAAGTTGATTTTTGGACTAAAATGTTTTTGAATTAAAGTAATTTTGATGGATTTTAAACTCTATAATTTAATTTGGTATGTTGAGGCTTTAACAAGCTCTCCAGTGATACTAATGGTGATAAAATATATGCATATGTGTGGAATGAGAACTATTAACATCAACATGTCTCTTAGACTTTTCATGACTATCACTGCGTAAGGTGCTGGATTGCAAACTTGTAGGTTCCTGGTTCGAAATTTAAGGTAACAGATGATATGACAAAGTTCTTGATGTTTAACCTATTGTTGTGTACCTGTTTTCGTGCTGCTTGTTTTCGCTGTTCATAAACTGCTTCCTCTTGCTGTTTAGCTGCTGCACGGACCGATTCTCTTTTTAACTAAAAAATAATAAAAAAAAATAGGCAACCAAACATACGTCCACGGACCATGGTAGCTAAATGGTCCGGGCAGTTAACAAGAGTTGTCACATATTAAGTAATTATCAGAAAATCATGAGAATTTGTTTGGTTTTTATAAAGTTCTGACCCATGTTAAGTTTAGTATACGAAACATTTAATACTATGGATTTAGCTGTTCAATTATCGATTTTCAAGAAATTCAAACTCAACCATCATTAATGTGTAATGGGGATATAGTCAAACGCCTTTTTTAAATTCGGAATACAATTGTGACCTCCATAGGGCCCACAAGGTAATAGTCGGGACGTCAAATGCCAAATTTTCACTGAACCCACTTTTCCCTGATATATAATGTTTCTCGTTGGATAACTGTTGGGAAGGGTCCCCTTGATTTTTCCTGGGTGGGTGTGGTCGTGTCACCCTTGGGGAAAATTAAATATTCAAAATCATTTTTCACCAACCTAGGTCGTGTAATATACCTTTTTTTAAAGGTTTTCAGATCGCTGAACACGAAATTGGGCATGATTTTAACATCCGAAAAAAGATATTCAAAATGGCGCCCCAAAATGGTGGCGGGGGTACAAGAATTTCATATTTCACCCTAGTAGGTCGTGTAATATATCATTTTATATGTTTTGGGGGTCGCTTAACGCGAATTCGGACGTCTTTTTAACATTAGACCCATCGTTAAGGCTGAAAATATAAAAACAAAGTTCACACAGCTAGATTTATGATAAATTCCAGAAATTTCAATCTTAGCTAAATCTATAAGTAACAAAATGATACGATATGTGCAACATAAAACCAAAGCAATATTAATATTAATGTATCATATTGTGTCATCTTCATCATCTTCTTCGTCTTCATCTTCACTATTCTCAAATGAGACGGAATCGAAGCATTTGTCTGAATTGGAACAACAAAAGAAATCAGAACATGATAAATCTGACTTCTTACAGCCACAAAAATAGCTGCTTTAGCATAGCGGCTCAGATTGACACCCGCATTTTTATAACTTTTATCAGAACACTCGGTACCATTTGGTTCCATTCTGGGCAACAGTGATTTTTTGAGGAATGGAAGAGTCCTCACTCCAGACGTAGTCTAGTGGACTTATGTCTGGTGGATCGGTTTCCAGGGCTGAAAAACATATTTTTAATTGAAGGTAGGCTCGTTTCAGGTTCATCTTTACAGCTTCGTCTGTTGAGATAATGTCTCAAGCTAAGGAGCCACTGCTTGATTTTTACCTTTTCTCAATTGCCAGCTTGATTGTCGTGCTTTTGAAATTAGAGAATCATCTTAATCCATAGCTGGATAGAATGAATAAATTTATCAAGAAAGGTTTTTACAGAACACTCTTTCTTTCTGATGAGAAGTGTTCCGTAAAAACAATTTTCTTGATTAATCAAAAGTGTTTATTTTATTTTGCTATGCATTAAGGAAGTGCGACAATCGAGCTGGAAATCAGGAATAGGTGGAAATCAGAAAGCCTGACGGCTCGAAATATTGATGAATAGTGTTCTGTAGAGTAACTCCATGTAGTAATATTGGAGGCAGACAGACCACCATTAAATTTCACCTTCTCGGTACCCACAAATTGTAGTAGTCTATTTATGGCAGTCAATCTCTTTTCTCCTCTTTTTCATGCCCATTTTTGTTGAATATTTGGTCTAGAATGGACGAAGAGGGTTTGAATTAATATTCCCTGCCAGGTTTTGGTAAATATTCATGATTTTGAGGCGGAAGGATAACAGGGTTATCAGTTTGGCTACGGTGATATGTGCGGCAACTAGTTACATGTTTTTAGTATGCTTCTTCAAGTTTGTGTATCTCAAAATTTTGGTGGTGAATCTCATAAAAATTTTAGTGCAAAGACATGGCCATTTGTTCCTCAGTCTGTAGTGAAAAGCATTCAGAAAATTTTAAGAAAAATTGGAGGTGGGCAAAGTGTCCAGAATTAACATTGAAGTCAATGGGGAAATTAATAGTGGTCTGCCTCCAATTGCTTACCCTACTGTTAAAAGCTGCTTTTGAATGATTCATTGCTGCCCTTTGTCTTGCTTCCCTTTCAGATATTAATCCCCCACCTTTAATATAAACCATAGTCATAATAAGGATCTGGAAAATTCTATATCAATTTCCAAAATTACTAAGCACATGACTCAATGGTTATGCTTTAGCATGATAGTGCTGTTTATGGCGCCATCATAATAATAATTGTCATTATGAGTCTAACATAATGGTTATATTTGTTCTATGGTCATGTGTGAAATACAGTATATTTCAGAAGGATATTCTTTGAATCCTGAACGTAAAGGGTTCTTTTACAAACATGGGTGGACAGCAATTTTTCATCTAATTGGAACTACATTCCAAAACTTTACCTATATTCTTTTGGTTCTTGGACCACCACCTTTACTTCTTTATTATGATAAACATCAAATCATACAAGTAAGGTACTGGTAGCTATCTGCCCGTAATGAGCATCTTTAGATGTCATAATGCATATGAATCATTATACATAGTAGGTAATCTTCTTACAGTAATATAAACAGAAATATAAACATACTTTTTCTACTTTAAACTAAATCATAGGTACATATATGCACAAACCTGCTGTTCCAACATAAGAAACATGTTGAAGTCTTGACTCTTCTTTATGTTTTTCATATGTCAACATATTTTTCTGTGCTTCTACAAAAAAAAATATAGGTTGCCAGGCAACGAAACATACGCCCACACAGCATCCAAATCGTCCAGGCAGTCAACAAGAGTTGTCGCATATTAAGGAATTATCAGAAAATCATTAGAATTTGTTTGGTTTTTATAATCAAACGTTTTTTTTTTTTAAATCAGATAATAATTGTGACATCCAGAGGCACAACAAGCTAAAAAGGGTGATTTTTCGTACAATCAGGGGACATAATTCAGGAAGTAATGACCCGATGGGCGCAAATATCGAAAGGAACCAAGATCTTTGGGTTATAAACATACATGTCAAGTTTCATCAAAATTGATTCAAAATTGTGACCTCTATAGGGTCCACAACCTTGATATAACATATTTTCACACTATTCGTGTACAAACGGCGGCCATTTTGTCCGTCAATTCTAGTCCGATTTTCACGTAATTCAAACTCTCTCTTCATTACCATGTAACGGTGATATAGTCAAACGTTTTTTAAATCGGATAATAATTTTGACCTCCAGAGGGACCACAAGCTAAAAAGGGCAATTTTTCAGACAATCGGGGGCCATAATTCAGGAAGTTACGATCCGATGGGCGCAAATATCGAAAGGAACCAAGATCTTTGGGTTATAAACATACATGTCAAGTTTCATCAAAATCGATTCAAAATTGTGACCTCTATAGGGTCCACCACCTTGATATAACATATTTTCACACTATTCGTGTACAAACGGCGGCCATTTTGTCCGTCAATTCTAGTCACGTAATTCACGTAATTCACACTCTCTCTTCATTACCATGTAACGGTGATATAGTCAAACGTTTTTTAAATCGGATAATAATTTTGACCTCCAGAGGGACCACAAGCTAAATAGGGCAATTTTTCGGACAATCAGGGGCCATAATTCAGGAAGTTACGATCCGATGGGCGCAAATATCGAAAGGAACCAAGATCTTTCAGTTATAAACATACATGTCAAGTTTCATCCAAATCGGTTCAAAATTGTGACCTCTATAAGGTCCACAACCTTGATATAACATATTTTCACACTATTCGCGTACAAATGGTGGCCATTTTGTCCGTCAATTTTGGTCCAATTTTCACAAAATTCGAACTCAACCTTCATAACCATGGAACGGTGATATAATCAAACGTTTTTTTAAATCAGATAACAATTTTGACCTCCAGAGGGACCACAAGCTAAAAAGGGCGATTTTTCGGACAATCAGGGGCCATAATTCAGGAAGTTACGATCCGATTGGCGCAAATATCGAAAGTAACCAAGATCTTTGGGTTTTAAACATGCATTTCAAGTTTCATCCAAATCGGTTCAAAATTGTGACCTCTACACTGTTCACAACCTTGATATAACATATTTTCACACTATTCGCGTACAAATGGCGGCCATTTTGTCCGTCAATTTTGGTCCGATTTTGACGAAATTCGAACTCAACCTTCATAACCATGGAACGGTGATATAATCAAACGGTTTTTTAAATCGGATAACAATTTTGACCTCCAGAGGGACCACAAGCTAAAAAGGGCGATTTTTCGGACAATCAGGGGCCATAATTCAGGAAGTTACGATCCGATTGGCGCAAATATCGAAAGGAACCAAGATCTTTGGGTTTTAAACATGCATTTCAAGTTTCATCCAAATCGGTTCAAAATTGTGACCTCTACACTGTTCACAACCTTGATATAACATATTTTCACACTGTTCACAAACAATTGTGGACGGACGGACGGAGGACGTCCGGACGGACGGACGAACAGGGGCGACGACAATATACGTCCACAGCCAGTTATCACATACACAATTGAGATAATATATGCTGTGATCAAAGCAGAGACAGTCAGAGTTCAACTTGCTTCAGTTTGTTTTCCCTGACTGTTGCACAAAGTACAATGTTGTAATCCATCCATATTTTCACAACTGGCCTGCTAATTATAATCTATTTATTACCTTTTAGTTGTAATCATGAAAAGTAATGAAAGTATAGAAATATGATAGGCTGGCACTGCCACGCAGGATACGCCCACATTTTTGAGAGATGGATAGAGAACAAGCAATACCGAAAGTGATTTTTTCTACATCATTAAGTCCTGTATTTCATACTGTATTGGGAGCAGCCATTTTGTAGGTCAGTTCCAGTCTGATATTCATGAAATTCGAAGCCGACAATGATTATGGTGTGACGGTACACAACCTAGAAATGTTACTTTTCGTCAAAATCAGATAAGAATTGTGACCTGTAGAGAGTCCACAACCATGATATACCATATTTTTACACTATTCGTGTACAAACGGCGACCATTTCGTCGGGCAAATTCGGTACGATTTTCACGAAATTCGAACTCAACCTTCCTTACGGTGCAACAGTAATATAATCAGAGTTTTTTTTAAAATCAGATAATAATTGCTCGAGAGATAGACAGAGAACAAGCAATACCGAAAGTGATTTTTCCTACAATCAAAGGCCATAATTCATTAAGTTACAATTTGATATGCGCAAATATCGAAAAGAATAAAGATCTTTAGGTTATAAACAAGCATTTCAGGTTTCATCAAAATCAAATTAAAATTGTGACCTCTACAGGGTCCACAACTTTGATATACCATATTTTTACACTGTTCGCGTACAAACGGCGGCCATTTTTTCTGGCAATTATGGTCCGATTTTCTCGAAATTCGAACTCAACCTTCCGTAGGGCGTAACGGTGATAGAGTCAAAGGTTTTTTTTAAATCGGATAATAATTGTGACCTCCAGAGGGACCATAGACGATTTTTCGGACAATCAGGGGCCATAATTCAGGAAGTTAGGATCCGATATGCGCAAATAACGAAAGGAACCAAGATCTTTGGGTTATAACCATGCATTTCAAGTTTCATCAAAATCGAATTAAAATTGTGGCAATTTTGGCTCGATTTTCTCGAAATTCGAACTCAGCCTTCCTTAGGGTGTAATGGTAATATAATCAACCGTTTTTTTCAATCGGATAATAATTGTGACCTCCAGAGGGGCCACAAGCTAAAAAAGGTGATTTTTCGGCCAATCAGGGGCCATAATTCAGGAAATTACGTTTCAATAGGCGCAAATATATCGAAAGGAACTAAGATCAATTGGTTATAAACATGCATGTCAAGTTTCATCAAAATCGGTTCAAAATTGTGACCTCTATAGGGTCCACAAGCTAAAAACGTGATTTTTCGTACAATCAGGGGCCATAATCCATGAAGTTTTGATCCGATACATGCCAATATCGAAAGCAGCCGAGATCTTTTGGGGATAAATCTATATTTCAAGGTGCGTCAAAATCAGATAAGAATTGTGACCTGTAGAGAGTCCACAAACAAATTGTGGACGGACGGACAGGGGCGACGACAATATACGTCCACATAAAAATGTGGGGGTATAAAAATGGGGTTTGATGTCCACTTTTCTGCTGAAAGTATACAGACATTACTGATCAGCGAATCATAGATACATTATGGGAGATACGATAAAGAGATGGCAGTACTCACTATAATAGTTAGCCAGTGGCGGCCAGGCAGGATTCGCCCACATTTTCGAGAGATGGATCGAGAACAAGCTAAAAAGGAAGTGATTTTTCCTAAGATCAAGGACCATAATTCATGAAGTTACAATTCGATATACGCAAATATCAAAAGGAACCAAAATCTTTAGGTTATACACATGTATTTCAAGTTTCCTCAAAATCAGATTAAAATTGTGACCTCAACAGGGTCCACAACCTTGATATACCATGTTTTTAAACTATTTGACTACAAGCGGCGGCCATTTTGTTTGGCAGTTTTGGTTTGATTTTCAGGAAATTCAAACTCATCCTTCCTTACGGTGTAACGGTGATATAATCAAACACTTTTTTAAATTGAGTAATAATTGTGACCTCCAGAGGGACCACAAGCTAAAAAGGCGATTTTTCGTACATTCAGGGGTCATAATTCAAGAAGTTATGATTCGATGTGCGCAAATATCTAAAAGAACCGGGATCTTTGGGTTATAAACATGCATATTAAGTTTCATCAAAATCAGATTAAAATTGTGGCCTCTACAGGGTCTACAACCTTGATATAGCATATCTTTATAGTATTCGTGTACAAGCGGCCGCCGTTTTGTTTGGCAGGTTAGGTCCCATTTTCACCAATTCGAATTCGATCTTCATTACGGGGTAATGATGCTACAATCAAACTTTTTTTAAAAAAAATCTGTTAATAATTGTGACCTCCAGAGGAACCACAAGCTAAAAGATAGGCTGGCACTACCAGGCAGGATACGCCCACATTCTCGAGAGATGGATAGAGAACGAGCAATACCGAAAGTGATTTTTCCTACATCATTAAGTCCTGTATTTCATACTGTATTGGGAGCAGCCTTTTTGTTGGTCAGTTCCAGTCTGATATACATGAAATTCGAAGCCGACAATGATTATGGTGTGACGGTACACAACCTAGAAATGTGACTTTTCGTCAAAATCGGATAAGAATTGTGACCTGTAGAGAGTCCACAACCATGATATACCATATTTTTACACTATGGTCCGATTTTCTCAAAATTCGAACTCAACCCTCCGTAGGGTGTAACGGTGATAGAGTCAAACGTTTCTTTAAATCGGATAATAATTGTGACCTCCAGAGGGACCATAGGCGATTTTTTGGACAATCAGGGGCCATAATTCAGGAAGTTACGATCCGATATGCGCAAATAACGAAAGGAACCAAGATCTTTGTGTTATAACCATGCATTTCAAGTTTCATCAAAATTGAATTAAAATTGTGACCTATACAGGGTCCACAACCATGATATACCATTTTTAAACAGTATTCGCGTACAAACGGCGGCCATTTTGTATGGCAATTTTGGTCCGATTTTCCCGAAATTCGAACTCAAACCTTCCTTACGGTGTACCGGTAATATAATCAAACGGTTTTTTAAATCGGATAATAATTGTGACCTCCAGAGGCACCACAAGCTAAAAGATAGGCTGGCACTGCCAGGCACGATACGTCCACATTTTTGAGAGATGGATAGAGAACAACCAATACCGAAAGTGATTTTTCCTACATCATAAAGTCCTGTATTTCATACTGTATTGGGAGCAGCCATTTTGTTGGTCAGTTCCAGTCTGATATTCATAAAATTCGAAGCCGACAATGATTATGGTCCACAACTTTGATATACCATATTTTTACACTGTTCGCGTACAAACGGCGGCCATTTTTTCTGGCAATTATGGTCCGATTTTCTCGAAATTCGAACTCAACCTTCCATAGGGTGTAACGGTGATAGAGCCAAACGTTTTTTTAAATCGGACAAAAATTGTGACCTCCAGAGGGACCATAGGCGATTTTTCGGACAATCAGGGGCCATAATTCAGGAAGTTACGATCCAATATGCGCAAATAACGAAAGGAACCAAGATCTTTGGGTTATAAACATGCATTTCAAGTTTCATCAAAGGGTCCACAACCATGATATACACTTTTTAAACAGTATTCGCGTACAAACGGCGGCCATTTTGTATGGCAATTTTGGTCCAATTTTCCCGAAATTCGAACTCAACCTTCCTTACCTAAAAAAAAAGGCGATTTTGCGTATAATCAGGGGCCATAATTCAGGAAGATACGATCCGATATGCGCAAATATCGAAAGGAACCAAGATCTTTGGGTTATAACCATGAATTTCAAGTTTCATCAAAATCGAATTAAAATTGTGACCTCTACAGGGTCCACAACCTTGATATACCTTTTTTTAACTTTGCGTACAAACGGCGGCCATTTTGTATGGCAATTTTGGTCCGATTTTCACGAAATTCGAACAACCTTCCTTAGGGTGTAACGGTGATATAATCAAACGGTTTTTTAAATCGGATAATAATTGTGACCTCCAGAGGGACCACAATCTAAAAAGGGTGATTTTTCGGACAATCAGGGGCCATAATTCAGGAAATTACATTCCCATAGCCGCAAATATTGAAAGGAACCAAGATCTTTGGGTTACAAACATGCATGTCAAGTTTCATCAAAATCGGTTCAAAATTGTGACCTCTTTAGGGTCCACAAGCTAAAAACGTGATTTTTCGTACAATCAGGGGCCATAATCCATGAAGTGGCGGCCATTTTGTTTGGCAAATTTGGTCTGATTTTCACGAAATTTGTACTCAACCTTCATTACAGTGTAACGGCGATACAATCAGACAGTTTTATAAAACAAATGATAATTATGTCCTCTAGAGAGACAACAAACTAAAAGATAGGTTGCCAGGCATCGAAACATACGCCCACAGCAGCTAAATCGTCCGGGCAGTCAACACGGGTTGTCGCATATTTTTACTTTTTTTGGTAATGAAACATTTGTAATACACAAAAATCTGATTAAGAGTAACAACTCATTATGTAATTAGCAGAAAATTATTTGAATTTGTTTGCTTTTTATAAAGTTTTGCCCCACGTTAACAATTAGTATATTAAACATTTAATATTTAGCTGTTCAGTTATCAAAATTCATTGAAAATCAAAATACTTGTTCGTTGCAACACCTTAAACTCTGTGTATCAATCTGAAGTCAATCGGATAAGTTTGGCCTCTATAGCGTCACAAGGTTTTTTGAAGTGATCAAGGGAGATAACTCTGGAAGTAATTATTTGAAATCGCTGAAAATAATGAGGCTTCTTCGTCTCATGATCTTAAACATTGTGTGTAAATTTAAAGTCAATCGGATATTAACTTTGGCCTCTAGAGCGTCCACAGGATTTTTTTGATGTGATCAAGGGCCATAACTCTGGCAGTAATTATTGGAAATCGTCAAAAATCAATAGACGTCTTCGTCTCATGACTGTAAATTTAAAGTCAATCGGATATTAACTTTAGCCTCTAGAACATCCACAAGAATTTTTGAGGTTATCAAGGGCAATAACTCTGGCACTAATTATCGGAAATCGCTGAAAATCAATAGGCTTCTTCGTCTTATGACCTTAAACGCTGTGTATGAATTTAAAGTCAATCGGGTATTAACTATTGCCTTTAGAGCGTCCACAAGATTTTTTGAAGTGATCAAGGGCCATAACTCTGGCACTAATTATTGGAAATCGCTGAAAATCAATAGGCTTCTTCGTCTTATGACCTTTAACACTGTGTATAAATTTAAAGTCATTCGGATATTAACTTTGGCCTCTAGAGCGTCCACAAGATTTGTTTATGTGATCAAGAGCCATAACTCTGGGACTAATTATCGGAAATTGCTGAAAATCAATAGGCTTCTTCATCTCAAGACCTTAAACACTGTGTATAAATTTGAAGTCAATCGGATATTAACTTTAGCCGCTAGAGAATCCACAATTGCCGGACGGATGGGGGCGACTAAAAAGGCGATTTTTTGTACAATCAGGGGCCATAATTCAGGAAGTTACGATCCGATATGCGCAAATATCGAAAAGATAGGTTGCCAGGCAACGAAACATACGCCCACAGCAGCTAAATCGTCCGGGCAGTCAACAAGAGTTGTCGCATATTTTTACTTTTTTCGGTAATGAAACATTTGTAATACTCTAAAAATAGGTTGCCAGGCAACGAAACATACGCCCACACAGCAGCCAAATCGTCCGGGCAGTCAACAAGAGTTGTCGCATATTAAGGAATTATCAGAAAATCATTAGAATTTGTTTGGTTTTTATAATCAAACGGTTTTTTTTAAATCAGATAATAATTGTGACCTCCAGAGGCACCACAAGCTAAAAAGGGTGATTTTTCGTACAATCAGGGGACATAATTCAGGAAGTAATGACCCGATGGGTGCAAATATCGAAAGGAACCAAGATCTTTGGGTTATAAACATACCTGTCAAGTTTCATCAAAATCGATTCAAAATTGTGACCTCTATGGGGTCCACAACCTTGATATAACATATTTTCACACTATTCGTGAACAAACGGCGGCCATTTTGTCCGTCAATTCTAGTCCGGTTTTCACGTAATTCAAACTCTCTCTTCATTACCATGTAACGGTGATACAGTCAAACGTTTTTTTAAATCGGATAATAATTTTGACCTCCAGAGGAACCAAAAGCGAACAAAAGCGATTTTTCGGACAATCCGGGGACATAATTCAGGAAGTTATGATCCAATGGGCGCAAATATCGAAAGGAACCAAGATCTTTGGGTTATAAACATACATGTCAAGTTTCATCAAAATCGGTTCAAAATTGTGACCTCTATAAGGTCCACAACCTTTATATAACATATTTTCACAATATTCGCGTACAAACGGCGGCCATTTTGTCCGTCAATTTTGGTCCGATTTTCACAAAATTCATACTCAACCTTCATAACCATGGAACGGTGATATAATCAAACGGTTTTTTAAATCGGATAACAATTTTGACCCCCAGAGGGACCACAAGCTAAAAAGGGCAATTTTTCGGACAATCAGGGGCCATAATTCAGGAAGTTGCGATCCGATTGGCGCAAATATCGAAAGGAACCAAGATCTTTGGGTTATAAACATGCATTTCAAGTTTCATCCAAATCGGTTCAAAATTGTGTCCTCTACACTGTTCACAACCTTGATATAACATATTTTCACACTATTCGCGTACAAATGGCGGCCATTTTGTCCGTCAATTTTGGTCCGATTTTCACGAAATTCGAACTCGGCCTTCATAACCATGGAAAAATGATATAATCAAACGTTTTTTTAAATCGGATAACAATTTTGACCTCCAGAGGGACCACAAGCTAAAAAGGGCAATTTTTCGGACAATCAGGGGCCATAATTCAGGAAGTTACGATCCGATTGGCGCAAATATCAAAAGGAACCAAGATCTTTGGGTTATAAACATGCATTTAAAGTTTCATCCAAATCGGTTCAAAATTGTGTCCTCTACACTGTTCACAACCTTGATATAACATATTTTCACACTATTCGCGTACAAATGGCGGCCATTTTGTCCGTCAATTTTGGTCCGATTTTCACGAAATTCGAACTCGACCTTCATAACCATGGAACGGTGATATAATCAAACGGTTTTTTAAATCAGATAACAATTTTGACCTCCAGAGGGACCACAAGCTAAAAAGGGCGATTTTTCGGACAATCAGGGGCCATAATTCAGGAAGTTACGATCCGATTGGCGCAAATATCGAAAGGAACCAAGATCTTTGGGTTATAAACATGCATTTCAAGTTTCATCCAAATCGGTTCAAAATGGTGTCCTCTACACTGTTCACAAGCTAAAAAACGTGATTTTTCGTACAATCAGGGGCCATAACCCATGAAGTTACAGTCTGATACATGCCAATATCGAAAGGAACCGAGATCTTAGGGTGATAAACCTATGTTTTAAGTTTCATTGAAATCGGATAAAAATTGTGACCTGTAGACTGTTCACAAACAATTGTGGACGGACGGACGTCCGGACGGACGGACGGACGTCCGGACGGACGGACGGACGGACGAACAGGGGCGACGACAATATACGTCCACATGAAAATGTGGGCGTATAAAAACTGATTAAGAGTAACAACTCATTATGTAATTATCAGAAAATCATTAGAATTTGATTGCTTTTTATAAAGTTTTACCCCACGCTAACAATTGAATTAGTATATATACATGAAACATTTAAAATCACGGATTTAGCTGTTCAGTTATCAAAATTCATTGAAAATCAATATACTTGTTCGTTTTAACACCTTAAACTCTGTGTATCAATCTGAAGTCAATCAGATGATAAGTTTGGCCTTTAAAGCGTCCACAAGATTTTTTGAAGTGATCAAGGGCCATAACTCTGGCACTAATTATCGGAAATTGCTGAAAATCAATAGGCTTCTTCGTCTCATGACCTTAAACACCGTGTATAAATTTAAAGCCAATCGGATATTAACTTTGGCCTCTATAGCGTCCACAGGATTTTTTGAAGTGATCAAGGGCCATAACTCTGGCACTAATTATCGGAAATCGCTGAAAATCAATAGGCTTCTTCCTCTCATGACCTTAAACACTGTGTATAAATTTAAAGCCAATCGGATATTAACTTTGGCCTCTATAGCGTCCACAAGATTTTTTGAAGTGATCAAGGACCATAACTCTGGCATTAATTATCGGAAATTGCTGAAAAACAATAGGCTTCTTCGTCTCATGACCTTAAACACTGTGTATAAATTTTAAGGCAATCGGATATTAACTTTGGCCTCTATAGCGTCCACAAGATTTTTTGAAGTGATCAAGGGCCATAACTCTGGCACTAATTATCGGAAATCGATGAAAATCAATAGGCTTCTTCGTCTCAAGACCTTAAACACTGTGTATAAATTTAAAGCCAATCGGATATTAACTTTGGCCTCTAGAGTGTCCACAAGATTTTTTGAAGTGATCAAGGGCCATAACTCTGGTAGTTATTATCGGAAATCGCTGAAAAACAATAGGCTTCTTCGTCTCATGACCTTAAACACTGTGTATAAATTTAAAGTCAATCGGATATTAACTTTAGCCTCTAGAGCGTCCACAAGCAATTGTGGACGCCGGACCGACGGACGGACCGACGGACGGACGGACGGACGGACGGACGGACGGGGGCGACGACAATATACGACCACATTTCAATGTGGGCGTATAAAAAAAAACAAACAAACAAGATCTTTGGGTTATAAATATCCATTTCAAGTTTCATCAAAATCGGTTCAAAATTGTGACCAATACACTGTTCACAAGCTAAAACCCATGAAGTTACGGTCCGATACATGCTAATATCGAAAGGAAACAAGATCTTAGGGAGGGAGATAAACCTATATTTCAAGTTTCGTTGAAATTGGATAAAAATTGTGACCTGTAGAGTGCCCACAAGCAAATTGTGGACGCCTGTCCGACGGACGGACGGGGGCGACGACAATATACGACCACATTTCAATGTGGGCGTATAAAAAGTGATTTTTCGTACAATCAGTGGCCATAATTCAGGAAGTTACTATCCCATATGTGCAAATATCGAAAGGATCCACGATCTTTGAGTTATAAACATGCATTTCAAGTTTCATCAAAATTAGATGAAAATTGTGACCTCTACAGTGTTCACAAGCTAAAAACGCGATTTTTCGTACAATCAGGGGCCATAATCCATGAAGTTACAGTCCCATACATACGAATATCGAAAGGAACCGAGATCTAAGGGTGATAAACCTATATTTCAAGTTTCATTGAAATCGGATAAAAATTGTGACCTGTATGGTGTTTACAAACAATTGTGGACGGACGGACTTGTGGCGACGAGAATATATGTCCACATGAAAATGTGGGCGTATAAAAACTAGATAGTGTAAAGGTAATTTGCTGAAAATTTCAGTCAAATTGATACACTATGAGCCGAGAACTAAGCGGGTGAAATTTTCGCATAGCCTCGGTCATCATTACTAAAATCATTAATATAAACAGCATAGCCTCGATTATCCACATTTTTGATTTAATTATCAATGGCTGTTAAGCGGCATATAGGAATCTAATTCAGCCAACATCAAAGGCTAGCTTTGACATCGACAGTTTATTGTGGTCTGGATAAGTTAATTAATGTCTAATTGATAATTTAGTCAACATTTCAGGCCTAAAGAAAGATTTGTAATAAGTAGATTTTGCTCTTGCATAATGCATGGTTTTTTTGCCTTAAGTAACTTTGACTATGAAATTGTGGTAGTCTTAGTGATAATTAATATTTGGAAAAGCACATTACGTTGATTTATTTCTCTTCTCTTCTTCTCATTTGGCGATATCACAGTAAAACCAGAGACACTAAAATTAGACAAAATATTGAAAATATTGATTTAAAACAGATGTTTCAGAAAGTGAAAGATAGGCTGGCAATGCCAGGCAGGATACGCTCACATTTTCGAGAGATGGATAGAGAACAAGCAATACCGAAAGTGATTTTTCCCACATCATTAAGTTAGAATTTGATATGTGCAAATATCGAAATGAATTAAGATCTTTGGGTTATAAAGGTTCATTTCAATAGGCTTCAAATTCGACTGGAGATCATGTTGCTAAGTGGGTAAGATGCTGGCTCGGTAGCCTTGAGGTTGGGTGTTTGATCCCTGCATTGGGTGACAAAGTTCATCTAGATTTTCTAGCGTGGTTTCCCCTTGTTCGTGATGAAGGATGGATGGCGTGACAAGAACAGTTGTCAATTTTGGTCCGATTTTCACGAAATTCGACCTCAACCTTCATTACGATGTAACGGTGATATAATCAAACGTTTTTTTAAATGGGATAATAATTCTGACCCCAGAGGGACCACAAGCTAAAAAAAGGTCATTTTTCGTACAATAAGGGGCCATAATTCAGGAAGTTACAATCCGATATGCACAAATATCGAAAGGAACTAAGATTGTTAAGTTGTAAACATGTGTTTCAAGTTTCATCAAAATTGAATGAAGATTGTGACCTCTACAGGGTTCACAACCTTGATATACCATATTTTTCCACTCTTCGCGTACAAGCGGCAGCCATTTTTTCAGTCAATTTTGGTCCGATTTTCACGAAATTCGACCTCAGCCTTCATTACGATGTAACGGTGATATAATTAAACGGTTTTTAAAATGGGATAATAATTCTGACCTCCAGAGGAACCACAAGCTAAAAGATAGGCTGGCACTGCCAGGCAGGATACGCCCACATTTTTGAGAGATGGATAGAGAACAAGCAATACCGAAAGTGATTTTTCCTACATCATTAAGTCCTGTATTTCGTACTGTATTGGGAGCAGCCATTTTGTTGGTCTATTCCAGTCTGATATTCATGAAATTCGAAGCCGACAATGATTACGGTGTGACGGTACACAATTAGAAATGTTACTTTTCGTCAAAATCGGATAAGAATTGTGACCTGTAGAGAGTCCACAACCATGATATACCATATTTTTACACTATTCGCGTACAAACGGTGACCATTTCGTCCGGCAATTTTGGTACGATTTTCACGAAATTCGAACTCAACCTTCCTTACGGTGCAACAGTAATATAATCAGAGGGTTTTTTTTAAATCAGATAATAATTCTTCGAGAGATAGACAGAGAACAAGCAATACCGAAAGTGATTTTTCCTACAATCAAAGGCCATAATTCATTAAGTTACAATTTGATATGCGCAAATATCGAAAAGAATAAAGATCTTTAGGTTATAAACAAGCATTTCAGGTTTCATCAAAATCAAATTAAAATTGTCACCTCTACAGGGTCCACAACTTTGACATACCATATTTTTACACTGTTCTCGTACAAACGGCGGCCATTTCTTCTGGCAATTATGGTCCAATTTTCTCGAAATTCGAAATCAACCGTCCGTAGGGTGTAACGGTGATAGAGTCAAACGTTTTTTCAAATCGGATAATAATTGTGACCTCCAGAGGGACCATAGGCGATTTTTCGGACAATCAGGGGCCATAATTCAGGAAGTTACGATCCGATATGCGCAAATAACGAAAGGAACCAAGATCTTTGGGTTATAACCATGCATTTCAAGTTTCATCAAAATCAAATTAAAATTGTGACCTCTACAGGGTCCACAACCATGATATACAACCCAACCTTCCTTACGGTGTAACGGTAATATAATCCAACGGTTTTTTAAATCGGATAACAATTGTGACCTCCAGAGGGACCACAAGCTAAAAGATAGGCTGGCACTGCCAGGCAGGATACGTCCACATTTTTGAGAGATGGATAATCATTTTTAAATCGGATAATAATTGTGACCACCAGAGGGACCACAAGCTAAAATAAGGCGATTTTGCGTATAATCAGGGGCCATAATTCAGGAAGTTACGTTCCGATATGCGCAAATATCGAAAGGAACCAAGATATTTGGGTTATAACCATCTATTTCAAGTTTCATCAAAATCGAATAAAAAATGTGACTTCTACAGGGTCCACAACCTTGATATACCATTTTTAACAGTATTCGCGTACAAACGGCGGCCATTTTGTATGGCAATTTTCGTCCGATTTTCCCGAAATTCGAACTCAACCTCCCTTAGGGTGTAACGGTGATATAATCAAACGTTTTTTTTTTTAAATCGGATAATAATTGTGACCTCCAGAGGGACCACAAGCTAAAAAGGGTGATTTTTCGGACAATCAGGGGCCATCATTCAGGAATTTACATTCCGATAGGCGCAAATATCGAAAGGAACCAAGATCTTTGTGTTATAAACATGCATGTCAAGTTTCATCAAAATCGGTTCAAAATTGTGACCTCTATAGGGTCCACAAGCTAAAAACGTGATTTTTCGTACAATCAGGGGCCATAATCCATGAAGTTTTCATCCGATACATGCCAATATCGAAAGCAGTCGAGATCTTTTGGGGATAAAGTTTCGTCAAAATCGGATAAGAATTGTGACTTGTAGAGAGTCCACAAACAAATTGTGGACGGACAGACGGACGGACGGACAGGGGCGACGACAATATACGTCCACATAAAAATGTGGGCGTATAAAAAGGTCATTTTTCGGACAATCAGGGGCCATAATTCAGGAAGTTACGATCCAATGGGCGCAAATATCAAAAAGAACCAAGATCTTTGGGTTATAAACATGCATGTCAAGTTTCATCAAAATCGGTTCAAAATTGTGACCTCTATAGGGTCCACAACCTTGATATAACATATTTTCACACTAATCGCGTACAAACGGCGGCCATTTTGTCTGTCTATTTTGGTCCGAATTTCACGATATTATACCTCAATCTTCATTACCATGTAACGGTGATAGAATCAAACGCTTTTTAAGTCGGATAATAATTTTGACCTCCAGTGGGACCACAAGCTAAAAAGGGTGATTTTTCGTACAATGGGGGGACATAATTCAGGAAATTACGAATCAATGAGCGCAAATATCGAAAAGAACCAAGATTTTCGCGTTATAAACATGCATGTCAAGTTTCATCAAAATCGGTTCAAAATTGTGACCTCTATAGGGTCCACAACCTTGATATAATATATTTTCACACTATTCGTGTACAAACCGCGGCCATTTTGTCCGCCAATTTTCACGAAATTCGAACTCAGCCTTTGTAACGGTGATATAATCAAACGGTTTTTTAAATCTGATAATAATTTTGACCTCCAGAGAGTCCACAAACAAATTGTGGACGGACGTCCGGACGGACAGGGGCGACAACATAATACGTCCACATGAAAATGTGGGCGTATAAAAAGTATCACAGATCAAGCTTCAGATATATGGAAGGGTATCGATGCCAAGATTAAATGATCTGCTACAATGTCTCTTCCATTGATTACATGTAAAAGGTACAATGTACAAAGACCTAATACCTGTAATGATAAATTCAAAATACCTCTAAGGCGAAAGTTAAATGTAAAATGGCACATGTTAAGTGTCAAATGGCATATGTTTTGTGGGGAAAATGCTTTTTTTGGCTTGTTTACATTTTATGTTTCTCTCATTTCATTTTACATTTGCGTTTTGCCACATACCATTTGTCTTTCACACTTTTGACATAGCACTTTGCGCACATCATCAACTGACATATGCAAATGAAGGATATCACGTGACTTATTAACATATATGGAAACCTGGACAAGCTAGAACAAAGATATTCACCATACTATAACAAGAAATAAGCCTGGCACACAATAAGAAATTTACTTACCTTGACAAACGATCAAATATGGATGGTACTTTACTATACAGGGTTTACATATTAGTGAAAAGCATGTTCATTTCTATTCGTAAATATGTAAATAGTGTTCTGGTACAATCATATTTTCATAATTATTTCAAATTCAACAAGCCAACAGTGAGGCTGATGTCCCCCGCCGAAATCCCAAAATAAATAGACGACACATATTAATTAATTGCACATTTATTTTTTTCAAACGTATCGAGTTATCGTGTCCCAAAGCATCAACCAATCAAATTGCTTATTTCTGCTTACCCTAAGCCGAAAATGCTCATCTTCGAACTCCATCAAGGCATTGACCTAATAAGCATATACACCAAGTTTGAACATTTTAACTCAATTAGAAGGAGAGTTATTGTGTTCCAAAGTCTCGACCAATCAAATTGCGTATTGCTCTGCTTACAGTGAGCAGAAAATGCTCATTATCGAACTTATTCAAGGTATTACTGTAATGAAACTATACACCAAGTTTCATCACTCTCACTTAATCAGAACTAAAGTTATTGTGTCCCAAAGCATCAACCAATCAAATTGCTTATCTCTGCTTAGTGCTTACCCTAAGCGGAAAATGCTCATCTTCGAAATCCATCAAGGCATATACACCTAGCTCAATTAGGAAGAGAGTTATTGTGTCCCAAAAAGTGTGACGGACAGACGGACAGACAGACGGACAAACCCATTTTAATAGTCCCCAAACTTTCTTCGAAAGGCGGGGGACAATAAATATCACAGACGTACGATGTCATAGTAGGGTAGGGTAAATACACTTTTTTCTTCACTACAAGTGTTTCTAGAGGCGAAATTCGACACTGAATCCGAATCTGTTAAAATTTTCGACCCAATTTAAGTCTTTCGGTCAGTACAGCTGCCATGTTTGAAAATGGCGACCAAAATATGACTTTTTGGCCGTTAAACTCCTAAAATTATGTGAGATATGGCCTATAATATGTCTTTTCTATGATGTTCTGGGTTGCTGAGTACGATGTCATGTCCAAAAATGCAATTAAAAGCGTCATAGTTGAAATATAATCAAGTATCGGTGTAAAAATCTAATATTTGTCTTGCATTTACGGCCACTGAAGCACAAAAGCAGCAGAGAAGTCTTGACGAAAATCTTGGCTAGAAGTTCATCACCAAATCTTTAAGGAAAAACAAAACCAGTATAATAATGCTATCGCCTATGCCAAAACCCAATTTATTTTTAAAAGAGAAGATTAACAATGCTGTCGGTAGTAAAGTATTATTCAATATCTGCAAAAGTCTCATGAAGAATTCGTTTTCAGACGCTATGCCATCATGCTGTAAAGCAAACCAGATATTTTACAGAGAAGATTGAGAAAATAAGACACAGCTTTCAAATTGAAAACGATTTTATTGACCACAATGACCAGAAGGATGATTACATTCCACCGTTTGAGGTAAAAGAGATATCCACAGACTACCTCCCGATGTTAATCAAGAAAGCTCCAACAAATCATGTGAATTGGATGTATTACCTACATGGCTTTTTAAGAAATTTTCCTGTGCGAATAAAACATATTTCCATGGCCTTATCAATGGTACAATAACAGCTCGGAATTTCCCGAACTACTTAAGACAGCTTATGTGAAACCACTCCTGAAGAAATCGAACCATGACCAAGATATACTGAAAAATTACAAACCAGTTTCAAATCTATCTTTCATTTCTAAAGTTATTGAAAAAATCATTGCGGATCAACTAAAAGACCGCATGAATCAATCTACTAGAAACGTACCAGTCTGCTTACAGAAATCTGCATAGTACAGAGACGGCCTTAACAAGGGTTCACAATGATATTCTCCGACCGATGGACAAAAAACATGTTTTTCTATTCGTATTATTGGACTTATCAGTCGCATTTGACACCATAGATCGCCAACGTCTCCTGGTTCGTCATTGGGGCTTATTCAACATGCAGATCGCAATTAGTGTGTGTTGGGGGTGCAAAATCACAACCAACAGTACTACAGTACGGGGTTCCCCAAGGATCAGTCCTCGGCCTCTTGGCGATGTTATCAGGGAATGTGATGCAAATTTTCACCTCTTCGCTGATGGTACCCAGTTGTATCTCTGAGGCCCACCTTGCGATGTCCCAGAGAAAAAAAAACACCAACTGGAAAACTGCATTGAACAAATCAGTGTGTGGATGTATGAAAATTACTTGAAACTTGTTCAGATCAAACAAAATTTCTTTCGATCTATAGACCGACCATACAAACCTCCACAGCAGATTCCAACAACAGTCAAATATCTATTGGGGAATGTGTAATTCCTGTTGTCGAATAAGTAAAATTCGAAAATATCTTGATGTGGATTCGACCAAAACTCTTGTCAATGCCTCCATAACTTCTTGCCTGGACTATTGTAACTCCCTACTTTACGGTCTCCTAACAACTTCATTAAATCGTCTACAGAAGATTCAAAATACAGCCAAACCAAACTAAAAAACAAACTTTATGAGCATATTTCACCAATCATTAGGGAACTTCATTGGCTACCCGTGAGGAAACGTGTAGAATTTAAGATTTTACTGTTGACATACGAGTGTCTTCATGCCACAGCTCCAAACTATCTCCAGGACCTAATTCAAATAAAATCCAATCAGAGAACAACCAGGTCGTCAAATATACAACAACTTGATATTCCAAGAACAAATCTCGTATCGTGTGGTGATAGGGCCTTCTCTTGAGCAGCACCAGTCCTGTGGAACAAGTTACCCAACATGTGAAAGAAGAAGGAACTATTGCAGAATACAATATAAAATCATTTCCTGTGACAGACAACTCAACGCCATTGTCCAGTCTACTGGATAATAGGTGTTATATAAATACATTACTATATTATTATAATAACATACATCCAATTATATGACTTGGAGCTTACATGTGGAACGGAATTCTGCCTCTTCATTGTAGCTAACACATTTAAGTTCATGAACTATAGCATCGCTACGAGTTGTTTCCGCTTTGGTAGTTGATGCCATCATATCATATTATCTCTGGAAGTAAGCTTACACAAATAACAAAAAACTTAAATCTCTGATAAGCTAGAGCACATCAAAAATTACAACCTGGAAGAGAACATTCACAAATCATCTCCGATACTCAAAAAAAAACATTCATCGAACACTCCCATCACTGTAGATATGATGAAATAGCACAAAACAAACCAATTTTGGGCGTAAAGGTGGACTAAAATCATTACTGATCCATACAATCATATTTTTTTAACACGGCATCATACTCAGCGACCCAGAAAAAACATAGAAAACATATATTACACATCATATTTCGCATCATTTTAGAGCATAACAGCAAAAAAGTCATATTTTGACCACCATTTTGAAAAAATGCGACTGTACTGACCTAGGCACATGTTTTAGGTCAAAAATCTCTTCAGATTTGGATTCAGTGTCGAATTTCGCCTTAAGAAACACTTGTAGTTTCAGTGTTTTGTGAAAAAGTGTTGTATTTACCCTACCCTAGTCATAGAGAGTTGATTATGGTCTACTGGATTTGACAATTTGACTAATTCTCTAATTTAGATAAAATTTAAGACCTACAATAAGCAAATTTAGCTCTTGCACACTGAATGTGTAAATGAATGTATGTGTGTAGCGGGGGGGGGGGGGGGGGGGGGGGGGGTAGGGGTATTCAGTGTTACAATCCGAGTCTTGTCTCCTTGAAAGAAAAACATTTGTCATTTCTCGCTTAACATTTGACGTTTTGCATTTAACTCTTGCCTTAGAGGTATTTTGACTATCGGTATTAGGACTTTGTACATTGTACTTTTTACATATAATCAATGGAAATGACATTGTCGCAGAGCATTTAATATTGGCAGCGATACCCTTCCATACAGATATAGTTGTACAGTTGTACTATATCCATACAGATATAATTGTAAGGAACTAATGGTTTTCAAGCATACACTAATACAGCATTTCACTAAATTTTATTCACTAAAATGTACCATTGACTGTGACTATAGACAGTGCAGAAACACAAAGACTGGAATAATCCAAAATGTGAGGCAACTAAACCCTTTAACTCGACATAAAGATAGGCTGACAATGATTATGGTGTGATGGTACACAACCTAGAAATGTGACTTTTCGTCAAAATCGGATAAGAATTGTGACCTGTAGAGAGTCCACAACCATGATATACCATATTTTTACACTATTCGCGTAGAAACGGCGACCATTTCTTCCGGCAATTTTGGTACGATTTTCACGAAATTAGAACTATACAGGGTCCACAACCATGATATACCATTTTGTCTGTCAATTTTGGTCTGATTTTCACGAAAATCGAACTCAACCTTCCTTACGGTGTAACGGTAATATAATCAAACGTTTTTTTTAAAACGGATAATAATTGTGACCTCCAGAGGCACCACAAGCTAAAAAAGATAGACTGGCACAGCCAGGCAGGATACGCCCACATTTTTGAGAGATGGATAGAGAACAAGCAATACCGAAAGTGATTTTTCCTACATCATTAAGTCCTATATTTCATACTGTATTGGGAGCAGCCATTTTGTTGGTCAGTTCCAGTCTGATATTCATGAAATTCGAAGCCGACAATGATTATGGTGTGACGGTACACAACCTAGAAATGTGACTTTTCGTCAGTGATTTTTCCTACATCATTAAGTTAGAATTTGATATGTGCAAATATCGAAATGAATTAAGATCTTTGGGTTTATAAAGGTTCATTTCAGTAGGCTTCAAATTCGACTGGGGATCATGTTGCTAAGTGGGTAAGATGCTGGCTCGGTAGCCTTGAGGTTGGGTGTTTGATCCCTGCATTGGGTGACAAAGTTCATCTAGATTTTCTAGCGTGGTCTCCCCTTGTTAGTGATGAAGGATGGATGGCCTGACAAGAACAGCTGTCAATTTTGGTCCGATTTTCACGAAATTCGACGATGTAACAGTGATATAATCAAATGTTTTTTTAAATGGGATAATAATTCTGACCCCAGAGGGACCACAAGCTAAACAAGCCAACAGTGAGGCTGATGTCCCCCGCCGAAATCCCAAAATAAATAGACGACACATATTAATTAATCGCACATTTATTTTTTTCAAACGTATCGAGTTATCGTGTCCCAAAGCATCAACCAATCAAATGGCTTACCTCTGCTTACCCAAAGCGGAAAATGCTCATCTTCGAACTCCATCAAGGCATTGACCTAATAAGCATATACACCAAGTTTGAACATTTTAACTCAATTAGAAGGAGAGTTAGTGTGTTCCAAAGTCTCGACCAATCAAATTGCGTATCGTTCTGCTTACCCTGAGCAGAAAATGCTCATTATCGAACTTATTCAAGGTATTACTGTAATGAAACTATACATCAAGTTTCATCACTCTAATTTAATTAGAACTAAAGTTATCGTGTCCCAAAGCATCAACCAATCAAATTGCTTATCTCTGCTTGCCCTAAGCGGAAAATGCTCATCTTCGAACTCCATCAAGGCATTGACCTAATAAGCATATACACCAAGTTTGAACATTTTTACTCAATTAGAAGGAGAGTTATTGTGTTCCAAAGTCTCGACCAATCAAATTGCGTATCGCTCTGCTTACCCTAAGCAGAAAATGCTCATTATCGAACTTATTCAAGGTATTACTGTAATGAAACTATACACAAAGTTTCACCACTCTCACTTAATTAGAACTAAAGTTATCGTGTCCCAAAGCATCAACCAATCAAATTGCTTATCTCTGCTTACCCTAAGCGGAAAATGCTCATCTTCGAACTCCATCAAGGCATTGACCTAATAAACACATACACCAAGTTTGAACATTCTACCTCAATTAGGAAGAGAGTTATTGTGTCCCAAAAAGTGTGACAGACAGACGGACAGACAGACAGACAGACAGACAGACGGACGAACCCATTTTAATAGTCCCCCAACTTTCTACGAAAGGCGGGGGGCAAAACAACTTTCTACGAAAGGCGGGGGGCAAAAAAAGGTCATTTTTCGTACAATCAGGGGCCATAATTCAGGAAGTTACAATCCGATATGCACAAATATCGTAAGGAACTAAGATTGTTAAGTTGTAAACATGTGTTTCAAGTTTCATCAAAATTGAATGAAGATTGTGACCTCTACAGGGTTCACAAACTTGATATACCATATTTTTACACTCTTCGCGTACAAGCGGCAGCCATTTTTTCAGTCAATTTTGGTCCGATTTTCACGAAATTCGACCTCGACCTTCATTACGATGTAACGGTGATATAATCAAACGGTTTTTAAAATGGGATAATAATTCTGACCTCCAGAGGAACCACAAGCTAAAAGATAGGCTGGCACTGCCAGGCAGGATACGCCCACATTTTCGAGAGATGGACAGACAACAAGCAATACCGAAAGTGATTTTTCCTACATCATTAAGTCCTGTATTTCATACTGTATTGGGAGCAGCCATTTAGTTGGTCAGTTCCAGTCTGATATTAATGAAATTCGAAGCCGACAATGATTATGGTGTGACGGTACACAACCTAGAAATGTGACTTTTCATCAAAATCGGATAAGAATTGTGACCTGTAGAGAGTCCACAACCATGATATACCATATTTTTTACGGCGACCATTTCGTCCGGCAATTTTGGTACGATTTTCACGAAATTAGAACTCAACCTTCCTCATCAAAATCGAATCAAAATTGTGACCTCCACAGGGTCCACAACCTTGATATACCATTTTTTAACAGTATTCGCGTACAAACGGCGGCCATTTTGTATGGCAATTTTCGTCCGATTTTCCCGAAATTCGAACTCAACCTACCTTAGAGTGTAACAGTGATATAATCAAACGTTTTTTTAAATCGAATACTAATTGTGACCTCCAAGCTAAAAAAAAGGCGATTTTGCATATAATCAGGGGCCATAATTCAGGAAGTTACGATCCGATATGCGCAAATATCAAATAGAACCAAGATCTTTGGGTTATAACCATGAATTTCAAGTTTCATCAAAATCGAATTAAAATTGTGACCTTTACAGGGTCCACAACCTTGATATACCATTTTTTAACAGTATTCGCGTACAAACGGCGGCCATTTTGTATGGCAATTTTGGTCTGATTTTCCCGAAATTCGAACTCAACCTTCCTTACGGTGTAACGGTAATATAATCAAACGTTTTTTTAAATCGGATAATAATTGTCACCTCCAAGCTAAAAAAAAGGCGATTTTGCGTATAATCAGGGGCCATAATTTAGGAAGTTATGATCCATTATGCGCAAATATCGAAACGAAGCAAGATCTTTGGGTTATAACCATGAATTTCAAGTTTCATCAAAATCAAATCAAAATTGTGACCTCCACAGGGTCCACAACCTTGATATACCATTTTTTAACAGTATTCGCGTACAAACGGCGGCCATTTTGTATGGCAATTTTCGTCCAATTTTCCCGAAATTCACACTCAACCTTCCTTTGGGTGTAACGGTGATATAATCAAACGTTTTTTTAAATCGAATAATAATTGTGACCTCCAAGCTAAAAAAAAGGGGGCCATAATTCAGGAAGTTACGATCCGATATGCGCAAATATCGAAAGGAAGCAAGATCTTTGGGTTATAACCATGAATTTCAAGTTTCATCAAAATCGAATCAAAATTGTGACCTCCACAGGGTCCACAACCTTGTTATACCATTTTTTAACAGTATTCGCGTACAAACGGCGGCCATTTTGTATGGCAATTTTTGTCCGATTATCCCGAAATTCGAACTCAACCTTCCTTAGGGTGTATCGGTGATATAATCAAACGGTTTTTTAAATTGAATAATAATTGTGACCTCCAGAGGGACCACAAGCTAAAAAGGGTGATTTTTCGGACAATCAGGGGCCATAATTCAGGAAATTACATTCCGATAGCCGCAAATATCGAAAGGAACCAAGATCTTTGGGTTACAAACATGCATGTCAAGTTTCATCAAAAACGGTTCAAATTTGTGACCTCTATAGGGTCCACAAGCTAAAAACGTGATTTTTCGTACAATCAGGGGCCATAATCCATGAAGTTTTGATCCGATACATGCCAATATCGAAAGCAGCCTAAATCTTTTGGGATAAACCTATATTTCAAGTTTCGTCAAAATCGGATAAGAATTGTGACCTGTAGAGAGTCCACAAACAAATTGTGGACGGACGGACGTCCGGACGGACAGGGGCGACGACATAATACGTCCACATGAAAATGTGGGTGTATAAAAAGAATACAGAGTAGAAAGATGGTTTGCCAGGCAACGAAATATACGCCCACAGCAGCTAAATCGTACGGGCAGTCAACAAGAGATGTTGAAACATTTATATAATACACTAAAATCTGATTAAGAGTAACAACTCATAAAGTAATTATCAGAAAATCATTAGAATTTGTTTGGTTTTTATAAAGTTCTGCCCCATGGTAACATTTAGTATACAAAACATTTAATATCATGGATTTAGCTGTTCAGTTATCAAAATTCATTGAAAATCAATATACTTGTTCATCTAAAGACCTTAAACTCTGTGTATCATTTAGAAGTCAATCAGATAATAAGTTTGGCCTCTTGAGTGTCACAAGATTTTTCAATGTGATCAAGGGAGATAACTTTGACAGTATTTACTAGAAATTGCTGAAAATTAATAGGCTTCTTCGTCTCATGACCTTAAAGTCTGTGTATCAATTTAAAATCAATCGGATATTAAGTTTGGCCTCTAGACCTTCCACAAGATTTTTCAAAGTGATCAAGGGCCATAACTCTGGCAATAATTCAATAATTATCGGATATCGCTGAAAATCAATAGGCTTCTTCATGTAGTCCAGATAATTCTGCTGGTCATTTGTTTGAACGCAAGTATTGAAATTTTGCGATACCCTGGTAGTCTAGTTATTTTAAAATAACGGACGTGAGAGATATATATCTATATGTCACATGTGACATCCGTTATTCATAATAACTAGCGATGGTCCTAATTAACTTACTGAGAAATTCTGTTTTCTGGCCTGCTGTCATTATTTTGATTGTCTGGATCAGAATTTCCACCCAATCGATCAATGTTACTGGCACCCGTATCACCATCATACATCGTTATTCTTGTATTTGCAACTCTAACACGATTAGTTCTACCACTGACACTAGGAGAAACTGTTGGGAGGGATTTTGTAGGTGCAGTCCTTGCTCCAACGGAAACAACTGGATGACGATTGTTTACTATTATTGTTGATGTCCGATTCCCTCTCTTTATGTAGGATCCACGTCCTCCCCCACTTGTGTCTCGCCCGCTGCCTCGCCCTGTGACGGAAGCTGTCTTTGTGCTTTGCGTTGAACTCATTTCCGCGTTCTACAGTTTATAGCTTAGTTTCAGTTTCGTTTTCATAACACGAACAGAATAAAAATATTTGTTTGTTAGTTTACACTAGCCGAGTAGACCATAGGCTCGACCATCCAGTCGAAAGAGTTTGTTCAAATATCGAAACAACGCAAATAGAACGAAAGGAAATATTATTAATAAACCGTTAAAATTTAGACAAAGAAGTGGATTATGATTTTGCCGTTATTCTCAGAAAATTTTTCAAGTGCCGTTCGGTATATATATATATACACCTCCATGTTCTCAACCACCTCTACCAGTTCAGGGGGTAGGGGTGGGGGTGGGGTGGTGGCTAGTCATCAATCAATCCGTGTCGAACTGTTTTAAATCGTGCACAAATATTACATTTTTAAATTTTCTCACCGAAATATTTATTGTTTGATAAAAATAACGTAGTGGATATTTTACCGAATTCGGCAAAGTATCTACTTTCGCTGTTTTACCGTACATCGTTTCTGATTGGTTTAATATCCACTTCCGTCACTTCCGTTCGACATGCGCAATTGTGCGATTCTTGATATATTCCACCATTTTGATTACTCTGTCTTTCAAGTTTGGCGCAAAGCACGATTTTACTGGAAAAACATAAACACCACTGACAGTCTTAGTACTTTAATTAAAAACCAGAATCCGCAGAAATGCGCCCTCGACCAAAATAGAGTAATATTCTAAATGGTTTTTTTACAATTTACATTTATTATCTTATTTTCTTTTAAAAATAACTCTATCAAATTCTACCATAGAAATTCAAGTAGGCTATTTCGCCCCTTTATAAGAAACGGAGAAAGAAGTAATGTTAGTCACAGGACGAATAAACTGTTGGGTTAGGGTTAGGGTTTGTATTAGGTTTAGAATTTGGGTTAGGGTTAGGGTCAATCTCCCAAACAGAGTTGTCTTCCCTTGCAGTCCAGAGACTTGCGTGGAGAATGGGTTAGGGTTTGTGTTATGGGTTAATAATAAACTGATCCCGCAGTGAATATTCGCTTGGCCGCTACAATCACTGATAAGCTTAATGAGTACGGCATATTAACTTTACAATCACTGATAAGCTTAATGAGTACGGCATATTAACTTTTTAACTCCGACAAATTAAATTCTCAAACATTTTTTTGAGGTAAAAGAAAAATAAATAAAGACGTTTGAAGTATTTGGAGTTAAAAAATATTTCCTATTTAGTGTAAATGGGTATTAAAACGAGTAAAATGCATCATTTTGCCCGAAGCAGTTAGGTGTTAAGTAAACATTGCACGAGCCGTTGAGCCAATGACTAACGGCGCGTGCAGTCAACGCACCTGTTGTGAACTGTCGTCTGTTACAGAGATATTTCGTAAGTAATTCTCTGTGAAACAGATTGGGTTAATAACAGACGGCAAAAGTCCAGAAATCAGAGAACTGCGCATGTCAACCGGAAGGTACGGCGAAGTAGAGTGAAGTGCCGAATTCGGTTAAATATCCACTGCCTAAAAATAATAATAAAGATCCATGGACCAACTAATCTCCGGGCCCCTCTTTTCACGTAAAGGTTATAGAATAATTTATTTTGACATATCAGCGATCTCGACCGCAGTGGCTCTATCTATACTATTTACTTAACCTTCGCTTTCTCTTTTAATTTTTATTAAAATATTGATCTTTTGAATTTGTGCAATGACCACAATATGTATTCTTATACAGTAAATTTGTTTTAAAAATTTATGCAACCAATTAATAAAGAGTGTAGAGAAATGAATGTTGTTTTTTTTTTAATTTAAGCACTAAAAGTTAACAGAAAACAATAGCCCGCAGAATTATATGTACTGGTATTTTTATTTATTTGTTAATTATTTTATTTCAGGAAATTTGGGAATGGAAAGTGAAAAAAAATTAATAGTCTACGTAAAATGTTGTATTTCTATTTACCGCCCGGAATTATTTTATTTGTTAATTATTTTTAGAAATATATGGAACTGAGAAGGGAAGAGATCAAAAACAGCCTGCAGAAAATGTTGTATTTTTATTTATTTATTTATTTGTTAATTTGTTTTAGAAAATTATGGAATGAAAAGTGACATGTCATTGTCAGCGATCCCGTACTCTACTTTCACTTTCAATTTAATTTCCAGTATAATAATAATATGCCCCGAATGTGTATTCTATAGTAAATATGTACTGGTATTTTTATTTATTTGTTAATTATTTTATTTCAGGAAATTTGGGAATGCAAAGTGAAGAAAAATTAATAGCCTAACTGGCCTACAACATTATACGTAGTAGTCTAGGACGTATAATGTTGTAGGCCTATTTCTATTTACGATTTATTTCAATATTTGTTAATTATTTTTAGAAATATATGGAACTGAAAAGCGAAGAGAAACTAAAAACAGCCTGCAGAAAATGTTGTATTTTTAATTATTTATTTGTTAATTTGTTTTAGAAAATTATGTAATGAAAAGTGACATGTCAGTGTCACTGTCAGCGATCCCGTAGGCCTACTCTACTTTCACTTTAATTTCCAGTTTAATATTTGATACTTTAAATTATGTCCCGAATGTGTATTCTATAGTAAATGTGACTAATAAATTTATAAATTGAAATCTTACCTTACTGTCATAAAGTTTGCTTAACTTTTTGAGGCCTAATAGAGTATTATTATTAGTAAAAATGGGAAAGTAAGTACTAAGTAGACGCAGAGACACTGTTGTTGTCGAGATCGCTGACATGTCAAAATAAATTATTCTATAACCTTTACGTGGAAAGAGGAGCCCGGAGATAAGTCGGTCAATGGATCTTTATTATTATTTTTTATTAAACAATAAGTAGTTGGGTGAGAAAATTTAAAAATGTAATATTTGTGCACGTTTTAAAACAGTTCGACACCGATTGATTGATGCAATAACATAGTGAACATCCGGGTATTTACGTTCATACTCCCCGGAACTAACATGGCGGACAAGGCTCCATCACTCGGCTAATCTCGACAGATTCCGTAAACTACGTCAACTACATTCCCGAAATCTTACGAGGTTTGCCAAGTGAAGGCCCCATGTCGGCACGCTGTCGCGTGACCAGTGCGGACTCTAGTTCCCGGAGAACGCTAGATCGGAGACGGTCCTACGCATATTAGCACATATGACGTCATATATAGATTGTGGGTTAGGGCTAGAGCCTGTAGATTTGGTCGAAGTCCCGAGATGTAAACGGGGCTAGCCCTAACCCTAACCCTGGGCCAAGCCTAACCCTTACCCTAACCCACAATTCACATATGACGTCACAATTTTCGTAGGACCGTCTCCGATCTAGCGTTCTCCCTAGTTCCCACCATCATAGATCGTATAGTACAGTTCTTGCCACCATTGACGTCAATGGTTCCCACATTGGAGAACGCTAGATCGGAGACGGTCCTACGCAAATTGTGACGTCATATGTGAATTGTGGGTTAGGGTAAGGCCGTAAGGGTTAGTCTTGATCATGGGTTAGGGTTAGGGCTAGCCCTGTTTACATCTCGGGATTTTGACCAAATCTACAGGTCCTAGCCCTTACCCTAACCCTAACCCATAATCTATATATGACGTCATATGTGCTAAAATGCGTAGGACCGTCTCCGATCTAGCGTTCTCCTCCCACCACTCGGCTAATCTCGACAGATTCCGTAAACTACATCTAGTCTCGGATGTATGACAGTAAGTGATATGTACCTACGACCATACATTTGCGATGCGGCTACCGGTTTACTTTAACAGGAAAACTTGACCCTATTACACAAATTGGGAACCTATTCGGCTAGCGACCTATTCGACCGATCGAGCTGCAACCTGTTCGTTGGAAACATATTTAGAGTAAAGACAACAGTCTCTATTTATCAACCAATAAAATCCAACGTTATGTCTATCAAATGAAAGTAGAATATATTATTTTTTATCCATTCCTTCAGCTCAGAATAGAAGTGTAATTTCGTCATTATCTTATAGGGTCCACAAGCTAAAAACGTGATTTTTCGTACAATCAGGGGCCATAATCCATGAAGTTTTGATCCGATACATGCCAATATCGAAAGCAGCCTAAATCTTTTGGGATAAACCTATATTTCAAGTTTCGTCAAAATCGGATAAGAATTGCGACCTGTAGAGAGTCCACAAACAAATTGTGGACGGACGGACGTCCGGACGGACAGGGGCGACGACATAATACGTCCACATGAAAATGTGGGTGTATAAAAAGAATACAGAGTAGAAAGATGGTTTGCCAGGCAACGAAATATACGCCCACAGCAGCTAAATCGTACGGGCAGTCAACAAGAGATGTTGAAACATTTATATAATACACTAAAATCTGATTAAGAGTAACAACTCATAAAGTAATTATCAGAAAATCATTAGAATTTGTTTGGTTTTTATAAAGTTCTGCCCCATGGTAACATTTAGTATACAAAACATTTAATATCATGGATTTAGCTGTTCAGTTATCAAAATTCATTGAAAATCAATATACTTGTTCATCTAAAGACCTTAAACTCTGTGTATCATTTAGAAGTCAATCAGATAATAAGTTTGGCCTCTTGAGTGTCACAAGATTTTTCAATGTGATCAAGGGAGATAACTTTGACAGTATTTACTAGAAATTGCTGAAAATTAATAGGCTTCTTCGTCTCATGACCTTAAAGTCTGTGTATCAATTTAAAATCAATCGGATATTAAGTTTGGCCTCTAGACCTTCCACAAGATTTTTCAAAGTGATCAAGGGCCATAACTCTGGCAATAATTCAATAATTATCGGATATCGCTGAAAATCAATAGGCTTCTTCATGTAGTCCAGATAATTCTGCTGGTCATTTGTTTGAACGCAAGTATTGAAATTTTGCGATACCCTGGTAGTCTAGTTATTTTAAAATAACGGACGTGAGAGATATATATCTATATGTGACATCCGTTATTCATAATAACTAGCGATGGTCCTAATTAACTTACTGAGAAATTCTGTTTTCTGGCCTGCTGTCATTATTTTGATTGTCTGGATCAGAATTTCCACCCAATCGATCAATGTTACTGGCACCCGTATCACCATCATACATCGTTATTCTTGTATTTGCAACTCTAACACGATTAGTTCTACCACTGACACTAGGAGAAACTGTTGGGAGGGATTTTGTAGGTGCAGTCCTTGCTCCAACGGAAACAACTGGATGACGATTGTTTACTATTATTGTTGATGTCCGATTCCCTCTCTTTATGTAGGATCCACGTCCTCCCCCACTTGTGTCTCGCCCGCTGCCTCGCCCTGTGACGGAAGCTGTCTTTGTGCTTTGCGTTGAACTCATTTCCGCGTTCTACAGTTTATAGCTTAGTTTCAGTTTCGTTTTCATAACACGAACAGAATAAAAATATTTGTTTGTTAGTTTACACTAGCCGAGTAGACCATAGGCTCGACCATCCAGTCGAAAGAGTTTGTTCAAATATCGAAACAACGCAAATAGAACGAAAGGAAATATTATTAATAAACCGTTAAAATTTAGACAAAGAAGTGGATTATGATTTTGCCGTTATTCTCAGAAAATTTTTCAAGTGCCGTTCGGTATATATATATATACACCTCCATGTTCTCAACCACCTCTACCAGTTCAGGGGGTAGGGGTGGGGGTGGGGTGGTGGCTAGTCATCAATCAATCCGTGTCGAACTGTTTTAAATCGTGCACAAATATTACATTTTTAAATTTTCTCACCGAAATATTTATTGTTTGATAAAAATAACGTAGTGGATATTTTACCGAATTCGGCAAAGTATCTACTTTCGCTGTTTTACCGTACATCGTTTCTGATTGGTTTAATATCCACTTCCGTCACTTCCGTTCGACATGCGCAATTGTGCGATTCTTGATATATTCCACCATTTTGATTACTCTGTCTTTCAAGTTTGGCGCAAAGCACGATTTTACTGGAAAAACATAAACACCACTGACAGTCTTAGTACTTTAATTAAAAACCAGAATCCGCAGAAATGCGCCCTCGACCAAAATAGAGTAATATTCTAAATGGTTTTTTTACAATTTACATTTATTATCTTATTTTCTTTTAAAAATAACTCTATCAAATTCTACCATAGAAATTCAAGTAGGCTATTTCGCCCCTTTATAAGAAACGGAGAAAGAAGTAATGTTAGACACAGGACGAATAAACTGTTGGGTTAGGGTTAGGGTTTGTATTAGGTTTAGAATTTGGGTTAGGGTTAGGGTCAATCTCCCAAACAGAGTTGTCTTCCCTTGCAGTCCAGAGACTTGCGTGGAGAATGGGTTAGGGTTTGTGTTATGGGTTAATAACAAACTGATCCCGCAGTGAATATTCGCTTGGCCGCTACAATCACTGATAAGCTTAATGAGTACGGCATATTAACTTTACAATCACTGATAAGCTTAATGAGTACGGCATATTAACTTTTTAACTCCGACAAATTAAATTCTCAAACATTTTTTTGAGGTAAAAGAAAAATAAATAAAGACGTTTGAAGTATTTGGAGTTAAAAAATATTTCCTATTTAGTGTAAATGGGTATTAAAACGAGTAAAATGCATCATTTTGCCCGAAGCAGTTAGGTGTTAAGTAAACATTGCACGAGCCGTTGAGCCAATGACTAACGGCGCGTGCAGTCAACGCACCTGTTGTGAACTGTCGTCTGTTACAGAGATATTTCGTAAGTAATTCTCTGTGAAACAGATTGGGTTAATAACAGACGGCAAAAGTCCAGAAATCAGAGAACTGCGCATGTCAACCGGAAGGTACGGCGAAGTAGAGTGAAGTGCCGAATTCGGTTAAATATCCACTGCCTAAAAATAATAATAAAGATCCATGGACCAACTAATCTCCGGGCCCCTCTTTTCACGTAAAGGTTATAGAATAATTTATTTTGACATATCAGCGATCTCGACCGCAGTGGCTCTATCTATACTATTTACTTAACCTTCGCTTTCTCTTTTAATTTTTATTAAAATATTGATCTTTTGAATTTGTGCAATGACCACAATATGTATTCTTATACAGTAAATTTGTTTTAAAAATTTATGCAACTAATTAATAAAGAGTGTAGAGAAATGAATGTTGTTTTTTTTTTAATTTAAGCACTAAAAGTTAACAGAAAACAATAGCCCGCAGAATTATATGTACTGGTATTTTTATTTATTTGTTAATTATTTTATTTCAGGAAATTTGGGAATGGAAAGTGAAAAAAAATTAATAGTCTACGTAAAATGTTGTATTTCTATTTACCGCCCGGAATTATTTTATTTGTTAATTATTTTTAGAAATATATGGAACTGAGAAGGGAAGAGATCAAAAACAGCCTGCAGAAAATGTTGTATTTTTATTTATTTATTTATTTGTTAATTTGTTTTAGAAAATTATGGAATGAAAAGTGACATGTCATTGTCAGCGATCCCGTACTCTACTTTCACTTTCAATTTAATTTCCAGTATAATAATAATATGCCCCGAATGTGTATTCTATAGTAAATATGTACTGGTATTTTTATTTATTTGTTAATTATTTTATTTCAGGAAATTTGGGAATGCAAAGTGAAGAAAAATTAATAGCCTAACTGGCCTACAACATTATACGTAGTAGTCTAGGACGTATAATGTTGTAGGCCTATTTCTATTTACGATTTATTTCAATATTTGTTAATTATTTTTAGAAATATATGGAACTGAAAAGCGAAGAGAAACTAAAAACAGCCTGCAGAAAATGTTGTATTTTTAATTATTTATTTGTTAATTTGTTTTAGAAAATTATGTAATGAAAAGTGACATGTCAGTGTCACTGTCAGCGATCCCGTAGGCCTACTCTACTTTCACTTTAATTTCCAGTTTAATATTTGATACTTTAAATTATGTCCCGAATGTGTATTCTATAGTAAATGTGACTAATAAATTTATAAATTGAAATCTTACCTTACTGTCATAAAGTTTGCTTAACTTTTTGAGGCCTAATAGAGTATTATTATTAGTAAAAATGGGAAAGTAAGTACTAAGTAGACGCAGAGACACTGTTGTTGTCGAGATCGCTGACATGTCAAAATAAATTATTCTATAACCTTTACGTGGAAAGAGGAGCCCGGAGATAAGTCGGTCAATGGATCTTTATTATTATTTTTTATTAAACAATAAGTAGTTGGGTGAGAAAATTTAAAAATGTAATATTTGTGCACGTTTTAAAACAGTTCGACACCGATTGATTGATGCAATAACATAGTGAACATCCGGGTATTTACGTTCATACTCCCCGGAACTAACATGGCGGACAAGGCTCCATCACTCGGCTAATCTCGACAGATTCCGTAAACTACGTCAACTACATTCCCGAAATCTTACGAGGTTTGCCAAGTGAAGGCCCCATGTCGGCACGCTGTCGCGTGACCAGTGCGGACTCTAGTTCCCGGAGAACGCTAGATCGGAGACGGTCCTACGCATATTAGCACATATGACGTCATATATAGATTGTGGGTTAGGGCTAGAGCCTGTAGATTTGGTCGAAGTCCCGAGATGTAAACGGGGCTAGCCCTAACCCTAACCCTGGGCCAAGCCTAACCCTTACCCTAACCCACAATTCACATATGACGTCACAATTTTCGTAGGACCGTCTCCGATCTAGCGTTCTCCCTAGTTCCCACCATCATAGATCGTATAGTACAGTTCTTGCCACCATTGACGTCAATGGTTCCCACATTGGAGAACGCTAGATCGGAGACGGTCCTACGCAAATTGTGACGTCATATGTGAATTGTGGGTTAGGGTAAGGCCGTAAGGGTTAGTCTTGATCATGGGTTAGGGTTAGGGCTAGCCCTGTTTACATCTCGGGATTTTGACCAAATCTACAGGTCCTAGCCCTTACCCTAACCCTAACCCATAATCTATATATGACGTCATATGTGCTAAAATGCGTAGGACCGTCTCCGATCTAGCGTTCTCCTCCCACCACTCGGCTAATCTCGACAGATTCCGCAAACTACAACTAGTCTCGGATGTATGACAGTAAGTGATATGTACCTACGACCATACATTTGCGATGCGGCTACCGGTTTACTTTAACAGGAAAACTTGACCCTATTACACAAATTGGGAACCTATTCGGCTAGCGACCTATTCGACCGATCGAGCTGCAACCTGTTCGTTGGAAACATATTTAGAGTAAAGACAACAGTCTCTATTTATCAACCAATAAAATCCAACGTTATGTCTATCAAATGAAAGTAGAATATATTATTTTTTATCCATTCCTTCAGCTCAGAATAGAAGTGTAATTTCGTCATTATCTTACACCTGTATCGGTCGAATAGGTCGCTAGCCAAATAGGTCGCCAACTTGTGTTTGGAATGGGCGCAGCCATGTTTCATCCGGGACCTTTAAAGTAGTTCCAACATGGCGGAATTCATCATACAGCCGAGTTTAGATTCCCGAAATCTTCCGAGGTTTGCCGAGTGCTCCTCCCACATTACATCTCAAACGGTGAGCATGCGCAATAAATACTATGTAGACTGGAATAACCAGACGCTATATATATTGTGATTCAATTGAGACTTCTGTTGTACTTCGCCAAACGTAACTGATTTGATATTAGAGTAAAAACAGAAACGATTGAATGTAAATCAGTTTATATACATTCATATTAAATTATTATATGGCTTGCGACCCATTTGTGTCAATTTCTAGGCCCCAAATATTAGCGATTTAGCTCCTTTAATTTTATACTATGTGTAGGGGGCCTACTTATTTCACATACGCAGCCCAGTCTACTGAAACAACATTCATTTATCAGCAAATATTGACAAAAAAGTAAATCCAGCGTTGTTTTTATGTGTAATTAAAATCTCGAAAAAAAGCAATCTACTAGCGCTGTGATTTAAAGAGGGGATTTGTACCCGTGTGCAGGATTATCTGCTTAATTGTAATTGGATGTGGCAGAAATGTTATAAATAACAATAATCAATCGTTGTTTTGATGAAAAATATTGTCAATTTTGCCAACTTTTTGCGAGTGTGATTCGCGTTCGGCATTGCTACGTGGAACTAAATAGGACCATCGCTCTTATCGCGAAACACGGAGGGTGGAGAGATCGAAGTTTGTTATCTAACATGACAGATTCATCTGCTTCATACCTCGCTTCAGCCCCCCCCCCCCCCCGACTTCCATACTTATGCAAGGGAAAACTGGTGTGCTCAGCATTGGACGGGAATCCAAGAAGGGTTGTGGCTTTCCGGTCTATAATCTCGGACCACATGTTTTTTTTTATACGCCCACATTTTCATGTGGACGTATTAAGTCGTCGCCCCTGTCCGTCCGTCCGTCCACAATTTGTTTATGGACTCTCAACAGGTCACAATTCTTATCCGATTAAGACGAAACTTGAAATATAGGTTTATCCCCATAAGATCTTGGCTGCTTTCGATATTGGCATCGGATCGAAAATTCATGGAATATGGCCCCTGATTGTACGAAAAATCATGTTTTTAGCCTGTGGACCCTATAGAGGTCACAATTTTGAACCGATTTTGATAAAACTCGACATGTATGTTTACAACCCGAAGATCTTGGTTCCTTTCAATATTTGCGCCCATCGGATCGTAACTTCCTGAATTATGACCCCTGACTGTCCGAAAAATCGCCCTTTTTAGCTTGTGGTCCCTCAGGAGGCTAAAATTATTATCCGATTTAAAAAAAAATCCCGTTTGATTATATCACCGTTACATGGTAACGAAGGTTGAGTTCGAATTTCGTGAAAATCGGACCAAAACTGACTGACAAAATGGCCGCCGTGAAAATATGTTATATCAAGGCTGTGGAATCTATAGAGGTCACAATTTAAATTCGATTTTGATGAACTTGAGCATGTTTATAACCTATAAATCTTGGTTCCATTCCATATTTGCGCATATCAGACCGTAACTTCCTGAATTATTGTCCCTGATTGTACGAAAAATCGCCTTTATTAGCTTGTTGTTCCTCTGGAGGTCACAATTAACTATTACCTGATTAAAAAAAAACCATTTAATTGTATCACCGTTACAGGGTAATCTATGTCGAGTGTGAATTTCGTGAAAATCAGACCAAAATTGCCAGACAAATTGACCGCCGCTTGTACGCGAATAGTGTAAAAAAAATATGGTATATCAAGGTTGTGGACCCTCTAGAGGTCACAATTTTAATCCAATTTTGATGAAACTTGAAATGCATGGTTAGTTATAATCCAAATATCATGATTTCTTTTGATATTTGCGCATATCGGATTGTAACTTCCTGAATTATAGCCCCTGATTGTACGCAAAATCAACTTTTTTTTAGCTTGTGGTCCCTCCGAATGTCTCAATTACCATCCGATTTAAAAAAAAAAAAACGTTTGATTATATAACCGTTACACTGTATGAAGGTTGAGGTCGAATTTCGTAAAAATCGGACCGAAACTGACGGATAAAATGGCTGCCGCTAATACGTGAATAGTGTAAAAATTTGATATATCAAGGTTGTAGACCCTGTAGAGATCACATTTTAAATCCGATTTTAATGAAATTTGAAATGTAAGTTTATAACCCAAAGAACGTGGATCCTTTCTATATTCGAGTGCATTGGATTTTATTCCCAATTAAAAAAACCGTTTGACTATATCCCTGTTACACATTAAGGATGGTTGAGTTTGAATTGCTTGAAAATCGATAATTGAACATCTAAAGCCATAATATTAAATGTTTCGTATACTAAACGTCAGCATGGGGCAGAACTTTATAAAACCAAACAGATTCTAATGATTTTCTGATAATTACTTAATATGCTCTTGTTGACTGCCCGGACGATTTAGCTGCCGTGGGCGTATGTTTCGTTGGATGGCAACCTATTTTCTTTGTAGAACGGGGGCAAGTGTCAGCTCAAAAGTTAATATACTCATATAGTGAGAAAAAACTTATATAGGCCCTACATGCCTGTAAGAAGGCTATCTAGGAGACTTTCATGCAGGGGACGATGGAAATAGCGGTTGGTAAGCCTAAGTATTAAATTTATGGGTCTTCTTAACTTGAGAAAAAAATATATACATGCCTGTAAGAAGGCTATTAGGAATTTTTGAAAACGCTGTTAGAATAGTTAACTTCGTATATTATACTAGAAATGAAAGACGGTCGGATTAAAATGGACGCTGAAATGAACCAATCTCCGCCAATTGTTGATTTCTTTCGTTTGATGACATGATCTCTGGTGGGGTGCCACTTTTTAAGGAATGCAGCACCAATGATCACCCCAGCTAAAAGAATCAATTGTCAGTTTAGTTTGGAAATCGTAATTTACTCTGAAACTAACCGGGACGTTAACTGTGCAGTATTCAATGCTAAAAGGGGAAGGGGTAGCCGAATGGTTAGCGCGAGCTAGTTAAATTGTATCACCAGGTCTGTCATTGAGTCAAATGACTTTATCACGTGATAGAACTTACGAAGCGAGGCAAACTAAGATTATTATACAAAATTATAAATAACTCGACTCCTCCCTATCTTAAGAATCTCATAAATCTAGAACCAACAAATACATATTCATTTCGAAACGAAGATAAAATTAGAGAATTTCGATGTCGTACTGAAATATTTTCTAAATCATTTATACCATCCAGTATAAGAGAGTGGAATAAACTCAGTCTCCCTGCAAGAAACTCAAGAACTCTCAAAATATTCTCCGACCATCTCTCTAAATCAGATATAATAATACCATCTTTTTACTACAATGTCTGCGGAAACCCCAGTTAATCCATAGTAAACTTAGACTACGATGTTCTGACCTACAAGGTCACAAATACCTCAGACATGTTGCTGACAGCCCTGCATGCCTCTGCGGTCACATTTTTGAAGATCCATATCACTATCTCTTGCAATGCTCTTTACATTCAAATGCACGAACGGCAACCATAGACACATTACAATACGATCATAAAAACATAAACTGTCTCTTGTTCGGTTCCCCAAACCTCTGTACCGATGTAAACAACAACATTTTTAATCAAGTCTACAAGTTTATTGATATGTCAAACAGATTTTAATCATTAGCAGTTTTATTTTACAATATTAGTTTTAATTCCACGTGATGATGTGACCATTAATATATACAATCATATATGTATTTAAATATATTTATGTATGTTTTTGCCATTTTAACTGTGTATATACACCCATCTTGTTCCTTTGTTTTAATATTATGTATGTATACTATTTAGGGAGAGGGGTTTCCCAATCCCATTCAGACATCCTGAATAAAATATTGTTTATAAAAAAAAAATTTAATTACATCGGAAGGTGAATAATAATCAATAAAGTCTCGTTAGCAATAAAAATGACATGAAGTGTTAGAACTAGTGAGTATTGTGAGATGATATCAGACGATACATGGTAAATCAGTCAAAACAAAGATGGCGTCTGACTTACCTTGTATTCTTGTATTAAGCAGTGGTAAGAAGTTTTATTTTAATTTATTTTAATCCCTTCAAGTGCCTGTGACAATAGTCTACATTTAAATTTCATCCAATTTTAATGTAAACTGCCATAATATGACTTTACGCTTATGAGATCTCGCACGAGTTCGAATGCAAAAGCGATTCGTGGTTTCTCCTCGGAGTATTGCTCTTGATTTAGTCAACATATGTGAAAACAAACCCGTTAAGTTATTAACAAAGCACTTATTAACAACAATAATTCGTGCTATAATAACAGACAGCTTTATGGATAACATTCACTAGGTTTAGTAACTGCAACGTTGCAGTTAATAAACCTAGTGAATGTTATCCATAAAGCTGTCTGTTATTATAATATATCGCTTTCACTAAATGCCATTTAAAGACAATAATTCGTGCGTATGATAGATATTTGTCATCTGGTTTTGATTCGACTTGTTATGTTTCTTTATATTCATGCATACTCTCTCTCTCTCTCTCTCTATCTCTCTCCCGTCCCAGTGCTAGAAATGCCGACTCGGATTAACTGATAAGGGAAGATCGATTTAATAGGCTGGAAGGAGGTGCAAAAGTGCAATAACGCCGGTGAAGGTCGACAAATGGTCTTTTAAAATGATTATGGGGTGAAGAACTGAATTTGAAAAGATTTGAGTTCACGACCATGAACCAGTTTTCTTTTCTGCTTTCGACGACGGTCTTTCAAAAATGGTTATCGAGTGAGGGTCATTAAGTCAAAATCAAATGTCCAAAAACGGAATTTCGTTTTCTGTAGCGCAATTACCCTGACTTTGAACCAATTATCGTTCCTGAAACGTGTCGTCTCTGCTTTCATCTCGAACATCAACCAAAATAATTCAGTGAGAAATATGGTCTTGGCAACTACAAACGCAAAGGTTCAGAGTTCGATAGGAAATTTGTAGTTAAAGTCAAATTCACGGCGATATTCACTCGTAAAGCCAATGCAACTGGTCAATGCCAAATAGTCGTTTATAGAAATTGGTGGCTTGGTGGCTTTGCACAAAAATTAAAATATACGAAAATAAAAGTTATCACGAACTGCAGCGTAAGATAGGAAGCACAGTGTGTCGGAACCCGTCTTACAATCTGAACATCTGATCGAGATACGCTACCTGCGGAGACTTATCTCCTCCCACACACTCAGTAGCCATTGTACCCATATCACGTGATCTACACCAGGTCACAAAAATAACATCTACAATAAAATAAAACCAAGTACAAACAATCCAAACCATTATACAAAATTCGAAGTCCTAAAAAAACGTTATAGTCAAAATAGTGTAATCAGCAGATTGACGTCGTCTTCAATGACAGCTTCAGCGAATTGTGGTTCATGGCGACCGCCATCTTGCACTATTTTGTGCGTCGGTTGTGTCTATTTCAGATATACACAATCAATTCTGTTAATGTTTTTAGCGTGGGGATTGACTTGTAGTTCAATTATTTCAGTCCTAAACAATATTTTAAACTTTTATGCCAATTTAAAAAATAGCCAAATTCTGACTGGGATTACTGAGCAAAGTGGTCATTCACTGAATACGTGCGGGGAAAAAAGCCAGCCATCAATTAATTTTCGTATGTTAGTTACGTACGCCCGTCTTAGTGTCTTGCTATTCGGGTCTCAATAGTCAATAAACATAATGGCGTTAGAAACGGATGAACTTTCCTCCCGAGAGAAGCTAAACTACGTTAAATAACAATGAAATGAAATGGGGGGTTGACATCCTACTGTTCTGCTCCTAAACTGGGCTAATGAAGAAGTGCATACCTCATACCCCATGGCCATTCGCTGTATATGTACGGGAAAAAAAGACAGCCACCAATTAATTGTCGTATGTTAGTTACGTACGCCCGTCTTAATGTCTTGTTATTCGGGTCTAAATAGTCAATGAAATGAAATGGGGTTTAACGTCCTACTCTTTTGCACCTAACCTGGAATAATGGAAGACGGGCATACGCCATACAGTGTGCTATGAGGGAAATTTTGCCCGGGAAGCGGCGCTACGGCCTACTCTTATATCGAATTCCAACTGCCAAGGGATCTTTTACGTGCACTCCAATGGGCATTTGGGACCTTGGTTTTTCGTCCCATCAGAACGACTAGGCAGCTGTCCTTGTCAGGCCCTCCATCTGCATCACTGACAAGAGGAATTCACGCCGGAAAATCGAGATGAACTTTCTCGGCCAATGCAGGGATCGAACACCCGACCTCCAGGCTAGCGAACTAGCTAGCGCCTTATCCACTTAGCCACCGTGACCAATAAACATAATGGCGTCAGAAACGGATAAACCTTTTTTCCTGGGAGAAGGTAAACTGCGGTAAATAACAATGAAATGAAATGGGGGTGGGGGTGACATCCTTATACTGTTCTGCTCCTAAACTGGACTCATGAAGACGGGCATACCCCATGTGCTATGAGCGGAAATTTTGCCCGGGCAGCGACGCTACGGCCTACTCTTATATCGAATTAACACTGCCAATAGATCTTTCACGCGTACGCCAATGTGTACACGGTACCTCGTTTTTTCGCCCATCCGAACGACTAGACAGTTGCCCTTGTCAAGCCCTCGATACTACATCACTAACGCCTGAAAATCTGGACAAACATTCTCGGTCAAAGCAGGGATTGAACACCCGACCTCCAGGCAAGCGAGCGTCTTACCCACTTAGCCACACGATCCCCTAGTTGCTTTGAGTTATCCATTCGACATAAGCCTCGCTTAAATTTCGTTTCTTCTTATTTGGCCGAGTTCGTGTTTTTCTACTTTACTCTTTCAATGAAGTCAGTCAAGTCAGTTAGAAGGCTTAAAGGGAAAATAACACTCTCGGTGACTTGGCAGCTCGAGAAAATAAATAATAACCTTAATTATTCTAAGTACTAGATGTTTAAGCATCCTACCTGTTGTGTAAATTATCTATTACGACCTATTTTACTTGTCCAGAAGGTTCGAAAATATTTTAAAATCCAAGTCACATTTGAAAAGGTTTACGTTAGACTTTTCAAATCAATTAGTTGAATTTTTCCAATTTTTTAAATTAGGTGTGCTAAGATGAAATTTATATCATCAATTAATTGGAATATTCTAAAATAATACAATTTGTTGACCAGAATGAAGATTGGGACATATTATTCAGTTTCAACAAGAGTGGTATTGGGGCTTTAACAGCGTGTTTTGTCGCTCATACTGGTTTTCGCGAGGTTATACAAGACATAGGAGAGCTGATATTTCTTCCTGTTTTAACAATATGATTTTGCGGCCTTAGGGCATGGAGTAGGTTTAGGGAGAAGTTCTTCCCTTTTCTAATGAAACAAACGTATTGTTTTGTAGTTTGTGGAGACAGCATACTGTATTATGCGGACATATGCGTCTCGTTTATGGATTGGTAGACGTCATCTTTGTGGGTGTAGGTAAATGTGATCGAACCATTTATTTCATTTTATGTCCGGGAGTGGTCCATAGACGGGCGTTACCAACCATGCTTGTCTGTATTTTGTGTGTAACGTGATAATTCCATGTCTGATTAGAGACAATCAACAAACGGGACCTGTCAACAAACAGGTTGTACATAAATTTGAAATTCATATAATCCACTGCAGATTAATTATGATTATCTACTGAACACGTCAACACATCAGGTGTTGGTTTAAGGAATAATCAGGATGAAACTTATTATTTGCTTATTATTATCGAGTTAATTTTCGAAAAACCATAGCTCATCTACACCGAGAACGCTTTGCACCACATTCGAGAAATGTTAGGTTGGACATTTTACATGGAATACTGCTGCATTCTAATTATCTTGGTCTGAGTTGACCATTTGGAAATATCGTTTTAACCGCCTCGCTAGACGTATTAATGATTGAGTTCTTACTTGTTAAATGTGTGGTTTTTTTCATTTCTTTTAATTTCTTACAGCAGATGCATTCTAGTATTAATGCAAAATAAAAATAATATAAGTAAATAAAATTGTCTTGAGGGCCAATATCGATTTTCTCAAAGTGAATTCCGGTGTTTTAAAGTAATTTATTAAGTTAGGTAAATTATTATTAAATAGGAAGGTCTTAAGAGTGAATTCTGATATTTTGAAAGTAAATTCCGTTGTTTATATGTTTTCAATATGAATTCCAGTTATTTTAGGTATTTTAAAGTAATTTATTATTAATGAAAAATATTAGTGGATAGGGATTATAGTATAGCGCTTTTGAGCAACTCGTTTGTTGGATATTCCGTGCTTTATAAATTATTATTATTATTAAGGTATTAAGTGCGAATTACAATAGTTTAAAATTGACTTTTGGTGTGTTTCGATGTTTTTAAGTAATTCAGTATTAATTTTACTACAAAATATAAGTAAATAGAGCGATCTTACGGGCGAATTTTCATATCTTCAAAGTGAATTCCAGTGTATGTAAGCGAATTCCGGTGTTTATAAGTAAATTCCGGCGTAGTTAGGTGAATTTCGGTGTTCTTCAATGTTTCCGGTAATGCTGTATTCGTTACTCCTCGGTTTTATGAAAAATACGACTAACGACGGTAAGTAGCGTTCGTAACTACGAAAAATGGCTCGGAAGTCGTAATTACTACTGGAGAACCCGGGTAGCTAAAACTATCCCGAGTTCACGACATATGACGTAACAAGTTGGAAGCGAAAGTTACAAAGTTGAACTTTTTCGATAGTTATGCTATTTTTGTAGTTAAATTAGTGTTGTGGACGTGGATTTCGATTTGAATATGTGATTTTTAAAATTTTACATATTGGGATACATTTTCTGAATAATGTCAAGAAACACATTAAACAGAAAATGAGAAAGATGCCTGACTTTCCATTGTGTTCCAACTTGTTATTTACGGCAGTTCAGGTTTTAGGACGATATCAACAAAAAAGTTACTGTAATGAGACAAAAAAAAACCACCGTGGTTTAACGCTCACTCGGCACAAACTAGGTCTTTTGCGGAATAAGGTACATTTTGTTGAATTTAAGATGTCTACATACATAAACAATTAAATAGATATTACCAATATGCCGTTGCTTAGCTAACTGACCGTGCCACTCATCGACAATAGACCCAATCTTATTTTTCCCAGCATTATGGAAGATTAAGCAATGGTGTTCTCATTATAATAGTTTAAAACTAGATAATGTAAAGGGAATACTTAAAATTTCAATCAAATTGCTGCACTCTGGACGGAGATATTAGCGTTTAAATTATAGGTCTAGCCTCGATAATGTAAAGGGGATATGCTGAAACGAGATATTACAGATTGAACTTTTGGCCTATAGGCCTAACCACGATCATCATTACTAAAGTCGGTACGATAAAAAAAACAGACTCGATTATCCATTTTTCGATTAAATCATCAATGAGCATTGGACAGCAGATCGGATTCAATCCAATGAAAAACGGACACATAAGATTGCATCGAGGGTTGACTATGTTCTTTTCATGTTAATAAATGTCTAATTAATAGTTGGTATAACATTTCAGGCCTAAAGCAAGGCCTGTAATAGGCAGATTTAGCTCTTGCACAATGTATGTTTAACTTACGATAAATTGATTATTTAACATTTACTTAAGAAAGCAAAACCAAAATAGGCCATCAATGGTATTTGTAGATATTTGCTAGCTTGAATTCAATTGGATTTATAAAAAAAAGGCCTGTCAAAAGATTGACCAGTTTTTATCGTTTGTATTGGATGCCGAACGCTGAAAATTTTCAATTCACCATATCTTTGTAAATACTGAACAGAAATGAAACTTCTTTGGATTCATATTCCTTTTAGCGATTTAAATCTCACAAATGATGATTAGCGGTTTTAATAATCCCTGAAGGGATAATGGCAGCCATGTTGATTTTTCCACTTGTGCACCCGAACACAACAAGTGTGGTAATTACTATTTCCTAGTGGGAAGCACCATATATCCGAACGGTAACGAATACAGCTTTAGTCTACCCCAAGGAGTATATTAATAGAATGGAGGGGGCATAACGTCACAACCCGGTGACGCACTCGGCAAACCTCGATAGATTCCGGACTTTGAACTTCGTTAAAGGTCCCGGTTGTAACATGACTGTTATAGCGTCAAGTTTTCCTGTTAAAGTAAAGCGGTAGCCGCATCACAAATGTATGGGCGTAGGTCACTTACTGTCATACAGCCGAGACTTAGATGTAGGGGACCGAAATCTGTCGAGGTTTGCCGAGTGGCCGGTGACGTTAGCTGGCCGCCATCTTGGTTGATATTAGATAACCCCCACTCGGTATTCCTCGACAGATTCCGAAACCCACATCTAGACTCGGCTGTATGACGAATTCCGCCATATTGGAACTACTTTAAAGGTCCTGGATGAAACATGGTTGCGCCCCAAACTGATCCCGCGGTGAATATTCGCTTGGCCGCTACAATCACTGCTAAGCATGACATCGACGAGACTTAATGAGTTCGGCATATTAACTTTTTTACTCCGACAAATTAAATTCTCAAACATTTTTTTGAGGTAAAAGAAAAATATATAAAGACGTTTGAAGTATTTGTAGTTAAAAATATTTCCTATTTAGTGTAAATGGGTATTAAAATGAGTAAAATGCATCATTTTGCCCGAAGCTGTTAGGTGTTATGTAAACATTGCACGAGCCGTTGAGCCAATGACTGTCGCCACATGCACTCAGCGCACGTGTTGTGGACAGTCATCTGTTACATAGATAATTCGTAAGTAATTCTCCGTGAAACAGATTGAGTTGCGCCCATACCGAACACAAATTAGCGACCTATTCGGCTAGCGACCTATTCGACCGATCCAGCTGGCAACTTGTTCGTTGGCAACCTATTCAGAATAAAAACAGCAGTCGCCCAAACTCATCTATTTTTATCAACAAATAAAATCCAACGTTACGTCTATCAAATGATGGTAGAATATATTATTTTTTTTATCAATTCCTTAGCTCAGAATAGAAGTGTAATATTATATGTTCTGAAAGGTAATTGGATAAGTTTTCTAAATATTAGTAGTAACACTTCGCACAATCATATAAAAGGGGTGCTCTCTCATCCTAAACGTCGACATTTTTTCAATATTCCGAGTCGAAATTCGGACCATCGTACATAATTCTGAGCATCCAGCTATATATAATCGGAAAGGTAATTTTGGGCGACTGTTGTCTTTATTCTGAATAGGTTTCCAATGAACAGGTTGCCAGCTGGATCGGTCGAATAGGTCGCTAGCCGAATAGGTTCCGGAACCGGAATCTGTCGAGGATTGCCGAGTGAGATAACCTCATCTCTCATCCATCCGAATTATCTGTATATATATCTCAACGTTTTTAGCTACATTCTCGTAGTTAGGTTGATTTCACAGTGAAGAAGCTCTATGCTCTCTCAAAGTTACCACCACAAGAGTAGCCTACCAGTATCGATATTTAAATCGTTGGGATTTTTAATTTAAGCGTCCAATCGCCAACTGCTCTTTTATGAATAATTTTTTACTGTAACGACAGGTAGGTTGTTATTGAAGGGAGGCAACCCCATTAACGGGATCCCCCACCGGGAGGCAGACCACCATTAATTTTCCGATTGACTTCAATGTTAATTCTCGACTCTTTGCCCACCTCCAACTTTTCTCCAAATTCGTTTTCCAAATCCCCGTGGCAAAAAATCTAAATAACGGTCAACCCCCTACAAATTTATGATGAGGAGATTGCCAAAAGATTGGACGCAACGGAATGTTGAGCAAAAAGCTACAGCCTGTGATGGTACAGCCCCTAGTCATGGACAAATAATTACTAGTCCGTGGCCTTTTGCTTCGATGATAAATCCATGCCATTTCTTGCACTATAGTTTTTTTGTAACAATCCGATTTCCTTACATTATCATAACATATGCTAAAGACGATACGCGCAAGCGATTTATTGAAATAAGAAAATAAACCTTATGTTGTTAGTCCCGAAATGACCTAGTTTGTGTCAAGTTGACGTTAACCCCCCCCCCCCTATCTCTCTCTCTCCGTTCATCAAGTCACTTAATACAACTACTTGACACTCGAAAGCATTCTGCCCTACGATTTAAAATTTTCATGTCGTCTTAAATATTGGATATCAGAAGCCCTACTTTTCACGTTAAAGATACCAACATCAATGTCGATTTAAATCAACCCAGAAGTGGTGTTTGCATTGTCGAAGACTATGCCGATGATATTGCGTTAAAGTCTTGGCTCTTTAAGTTATGATGTTTATAGTTTTATATTTTTTCTACTTGGTAGGCTGGCCTTTAATATGAAATTGGATTCTATGCAAAATGGGTACACGAATTGACGATACGTTACTGCCTGAATTATTGAGGAAATTGAAAGACGGCTTACCCGAATCGTACAAGGTACGGTATGTTTACAATCTAATGGATTTTATTCTTTGGGCCAATTCAAGTCCTGGGTTAAGGTGGTGTAGTGTTTAACACCAGCTAGATAAGCGTAGAACGAGTTAAGGTCTGTGGTGTTGAGGTTGTGTTAAACAAGGATATTTACACACCATGAACACCAATGTCGTATCTGTGTTACCCAAACACTAACTTATACCGGAGTCCCTCAATTTACGTAAAAAAAACTTGTTAGGTAATAATAACTTGTTAGGTAATAAAAGTTATTAGCTTGTGAAGGATAACTCTAACACTAACCCCTAGGAGTTAAAAAAAATCTCAGTTCAAGTCATTTATTACAACACTGGTGTGAAACAACAATCGGCAAGAAGGTAATATCTTTTAAGACATTTAGATTTGGCAAAAACGTAAGACAAAGAAAGGAAATTTCGACTAAATAATGATCAAATGTGTCTACTTAATTTCAAGGAAGTGGTTAGTTTTCCCCAATTACCTTTCTTTTGCTGTTTTTATACGCCCACATTTTCATGTGGACGTATTATGTCATCGCCCCTGTCCGTCCACAATTTGTTTGTGGACTCTCTACAGGTCACAATTCTTATCCGATTTTGACGAAACTTGAAATATAGGTTTATCCCCATAAGATCTCGGTTCCTTTCGATATTGGCATGTATTGGATCAAAACATCATGGATTATGGCCCCTGATTGTACGAAAAATCACGTTTTTAGCTTGTGGACCCTATAGAGGTCACAAGTTTGAACCGATTTTGATGAAACTTGACATGCATGTTTATAACCCAAAGATCTTGGTTCCTTTCGATATTTGCGCCCATCGGATCGTAATTTCCTGAATTATGGCCCCTGATTGTCCGAAAAATCACCCTTTTTAGCTTGTGGTCCCTCTGGAGGTCACAATATTCGATTTAAAAAACCGTTTGATTATATCACCGTTACACCCTAAGGGAGGTTGAGTTCGAATTTCGAGAAAATCGGACCAAAATTGCCATACAAAATGGCCGCCGTCTGTACGCGAATAGTGTGAAAATATGTTATATCAAGGTTGTGGACCCTATAGAGGTCACAATTTTGAACCGATTTTGATGAAACTTGACATGCATGTTTATAACCCAAAGATCTTGGTTCCTTTCGATATTTGCGCTCATTGATTCGTAACTTCCTGAATTATGGCCCCTGATTGTACGAAAAATCACCCTTTTTAGCTTGTGGTCCCACTGGAGGTCAAAATTATTATCCGATTTAAAAAACCGTTTGATTATATCACCGTTACATGGTAATTAAGATTGAGGTAAAATTTCGTGAAAATCGGACCAAAATTGACAGACAAAATGGCCGCCGTTTGTACGCGATTAGTGTGAAAATATGTTATATCAAGGTTGTGGACCCTATAGAGGTCACAATTTTGAACCGATTTTGATGAAACTTGACATGCATGTTTATAACCCAAATATCTTGGTTCTTTTCGATATTTGCGCCCATTGGATCGTAACTTCCTGAATTATGGCCCCTGATTGTCCGAAAAATGACCTTTTGTGGTCCCTCTGCAGGTCAGAATTATTATCCCATTTAAAAAAAACCGTTTGATTTTATCACCGTTACATCATAATGAAGGTGGAGGTGGAATATCGTGAAAATCGGACCTAAATTGACTGAAAAAATGGCTGCCGCTTGTACGCGAAGAGTATAAAAATATGGTATATCAAGGTTGTGAACCCTGTAGAGGTCACAATCTTCATTCAATTTTGATGAAACTTGAAACACATGTTTACAACTTAACAATCTTAGTTCCTTTTGATATTTGTGCATATCGGATTGTAACTTCCTGAATTATGGCCCCTGATTGTACGAAAAATGACCTTTTTTTTAGCTTGTGGTCCTTCTGGGGTCAGAATTATTATCCCATTTAAAAAAAACGTTTGATTATATCACCGTTACATCTTAATGAAGGTTGAGGTCGAATTTCGTGAAAATCAGACCAAAATTGACAGCTGTTCTTGTCAGGGCATCCATCCTTCATCACTAACAAAGGGAAACCACGCCTGAAAATCTAGATGAACTTTGTCACCCAATGCAGGGATCAAACACCCAACCTCAAGGCTACCGAGCCAGCATCTTACCCGCTTAGGAACATGATCCCCAGTCGAATTTGAAGCCTACTGAAATGAACCTTTTATAACCCAAAGATCTTAATTCATTTCGAAATTTGCACATATCAAATTCTAACTTAATGATGTAGGAAAAATCACTTTCGGTATTGCTTGTTCTCTATCCATCTCTCGAAAATGTGGGCGTATCCTGCCTGGCAGTGCCAGCCTATCTTTTTATACGCCCACAATTTCACGTGGACGTATTACGCCGTCGCACCTGGACATTCATCTTCAATAGAAGGCTTGACCTCGCCTTAACTACGCACATCTTATCAAGCCCAGAACGTAATACCCTGCATATTTCGCCACTAAGTTCGATTGGGTACACAAGCCAAGGAGATATCTCCCGAGGAGATATCGCTTTACCTGAATTTGATTGGTCAATCAAAAAGGAACTCTACTTTATTATATTTTAAAGAAACCACTTATTTTAAATAAAAAGTAACTTCTTTATTTTTTGTTAAAAAGAAACTGTTTTTTTTATTATTATTATTTAATTAACCTTGAAGGAAATAATGGGCCAATATATAGGACTTTGCAATAGTAAACTGATGTCAAAAAATGATGTATCGCTACGCTCTAATGTAATCAGATTCAGTAAAAGTCAAATCTATAGCAAAGAATTATATTTATTTATTTGTGCATGTACGAAAGGATTGGGTGATAAATAAAATCTCCAACTCGTCTATTTTGATAGTAGTCACAATGTGTATCCGATTTTGATGAACTTTTTAACTTTAAATTTATGTTTATATCACAAAGGTCTTGGTTCCTGTCGATAATCGCGTATATTCGAACGTAACATCCTGGCTCATTGTCACTGATTGTTCGTAAAATCGCACTTTTAGCTTGTTGACTCGTTAGAAGTCACACTTTGTTAGGGTGCCCCGAGCTCTCTAAGAAAGTTGGTCTTACCTCGAGAGGTGTTTACTCTGCCAAGACGAATTTCTCAATGATGACGAAACAGGCTCGGGCACAATGGGAGCACTTGCACGGACCAAATATTCACTGTATACAGCCATGCACGTGGTATTGTCACAACATAAAATTGTAAATAAAGACACGTTAAAAATATTTTCATCACGCGTTTGTCTTTCAATATTATTGGATCGCTAACTACGTTAAAAATTCTAAAAATGATTGTCGTTTTTATTTTTCAATTTGCTATTTATTTACAGAGTGCTGTCGTTTAGTTTCGGCGATTTAACATCTCCTAATAACACGTTTTGGAAAAAATGAGAGTACAACCGGTATTTTTCTTTTAATTTTGAAAGGTTCGTGAAATCGTCGTTGTACTAGACTAGATGTATTATACCAAATTAGGAAATATAACAATTGTTTCGTATTTTTAAATTTGCTACCGGGAATTTATCGAAGCGAAATGTAGTCTCGATTGACCAGATTTCTGTTCGAGACTACTTGCTTTTAGGGTTAAGGGGAAACAAATCTTTTTATTTTGTTAAGGAATTGACCGACGGTCTTTTTAAAATTGTTGTCAATCGATTCAATTAGCAGACATGGCGTCCAACGATGAATTACTATCCAGCCGTGGTTCGGGCGATAACTATGATGTCGGCACAATAATAAAATTTGCCTTTGCAAGAACTACAGGCTAGAACTAGGTACCATTAATAAATTTCCGACCAATACAGAGCGCCAGTCTATAATTACTGCTTTACATGACGTCAGTGTGACGTTTGAAGACAACGGTATTCGAAAGACACTGGTCAGACTGAAGACAAAGGCTAGGTAAACATATACAAAATTATATAACGATTATCTCGACAGCCCCCTTGTTCCCGGGACAGTGGACAATACACCATCGAAAGATACCAGCAAGACACATTTAATTAATAGAGAGACACAGACATCTGTCGATTCGACTTTGGCCAAATTAAATAGGAAAAATAGGTTTTAGTAAGTAGGATCAATAGGTATAAAAAAAAACAATTTTCAGTTTAACAAATCGACTAAGGAAGACATTAAAAGAATTGATTCACACGAAGGCTAATAATAATAAAGTTTGGTTTCAAGTCCCAACCTCGTGTGGAAGAAGTAATTTTGTATGAACGTCGACGCGGTTATAACCGCATTTTTTGCTGTCGTGGGACTCAAATGTAATTACACTCCAACAAAAACTACAGTCCAAATAATATCATGTGAGCGCGTCGGTGTATCTTTAAAACATGTTTCGGAAACCCCAAAGTCAGCGAAAAACACCACTTTATATACGGACGAAACACCAAAATATGGCTCCAAATTCGGCACACATATGCAATAACCGCTGACTCGACTCATACGCCAAAGATTATTGGTCTTCGAAATATGGCTGATAAATCTGCGCAAATTATTTTGGAAGATCTTGATGATATAGCTGTCTCCATTAGTAAATCCGTAATTTTGAAATTAGAAATAAAATGCCGCAATTTGTGAAATATATGACCGAGCATAGGCCTATAACAAATTTTTTTGGTGATTTTAAAACAGAAAATAGTTTGACATACCGTTACGAAAGAAGATCTAACATACTGGTCACGAAGATATGTGTTTTTATTAATGTAATCGATCGCTTTCAGTCCCAATAACGTTATAGGAATTAGCCCAGTTCGGAGCAGAACAATAGGACGTTAAACCCCATTTCATTTCATTTATAGGAAATACATAATAATGTATTCAGTATATTTATTCTTGTGTAAATGCTATCATACAATAAGGCACGGGATCCCGAATATGAATTTGTTCTTAATTATGTATCTTCTAGTTTGTATTCACTTATTCAAATCCAACTTCAAAATGTCAAAGTACATCTCAAATCTGTATATAACTTGATGATGAGCTATTGCATATTTTTCATTCAGATTGATTAAAATAGTCTGTCATTATTCATTTAATACTCTTAATTATTCCATAAAACTTTCCTGAAATAAACATACTTCCTAACATTATACGAGGGGTTTTTCGAGCCCCCCAGGACCCTATTATTAACGTTTGTGAGAAATTTTTTCATAATTGTCTAGCGAGAATGTCATGAGTGACAATACGTGAAATAATTTGTTTTAGTCTGATTGATTATTGTTAAGTCTTGATATAAAGCTGTAGTTTGATCGTATTTGAATACAATTATTCATCCAAAACCTATTTATGTTTGGGATCTCAGGTTACCAATTGTTGTCGACAGCATTTTTCGCGCGACGTGTACGCACAAGGGTTAAATGGGACATCAAATATAATTTACAAAGGCACGTTCACATCTATGTGTATAGAAACTATAAAAAGATCGGTCCATTGTATCAACAAAAACTTAAACAAATGTAAATAGGACTGCACACATAAATTACACAGGAATGGCCGATCCAAACACAGAGCCGTATTGCGCATGCTTGGAGATCTGAAATCCAATCGATACATGGAGCAGATTTTGTTAGATAGCAAATTACGATTTAAACGAATAGTCCCGAATGGTAGTGGTGGTTAATTCTTATCGGAAAAGAAATCCATAATTTTCAATTTCCAAGAAAACATAAGTCAGTCAACATTGAAATCCCAAAATACAAATGTCCGCCGCTAGTACACCAAACAGTGTATTTTACCGTCCAGTCGAATGAATATATCTTGTGAAATAAAGCACGCAGGTACAGTTTCTTGACAGTTTATAATAAAGAATTATCTGGCGTTGTTGTTTGTATATATATTGTGCAATAACTGTAAATAGTTTTCGAGATTTTTTTTAGCTCGGGGCACCCTAACTTTGTTTTCAATTTTAAATACCATATGAATATATACTATTCAAAAAAAGTAGGGGATATTTGATTTTTAAGTGTTATTAAAGTCACCTAATGAAACTGACGAAGAAACAAATGACAAAATGAAATGAAGTTCACATTCATCGATTTATTCCAAATGATCGTTAGACTAAGTAAGGCACAGACTGACAATTATAAGGGTAAAATGATACCCGGGGTCAAACAGCAAAGTTACCACAGCATCACAACAAAGTCAGTAACGGGTAAATCCTCCTCTGTTTGCCAAACAAGCATTGATCCGACGTGGCATACTCCTAATGAGACGTCTAAGGTCATTTTGGTCCAGATTGTCCCATTCCTGTTGCAACGCAGCAGCAAGTTCTTGGACATTGGCAGGACGTTGTTGACGTTGACGTAACCTCTGTCCAAGCATGTCCCAGACATGCTCGATGGGGTAGAGGTCGGGACTCAGTGCTGGCCAAGGTAATATGGTGATGTTCTGTTGTTGGAGGTAACCTGTAACGATCCTGGCCCTGTGACATCTTGCGTTGTCATCCTGGAAGATGAAACGGCGGCCATGACGTCGTGCGAACGGCACAACATGTACTGCCAAGATGTTGTCCCGGTAGTACTGGCCTGTAACACGCCCTGCAACAACATGTAAAGCCGTTCTTCCAGCAACAGTGATGCCTCCCCACACCATAACAGAACCACCCCCAAATCGATCATGTCTGATGACGTTAACGTCTTGGAAGCGCTCGTTTCGGGGACGCCACACCCTCCTACGTCTGTCCAAAAAATCAACAGTGAACCTTGACTCATCTGAAAACATCACATTGCTCCAGCGTCGATTATCCTAGTGTTGGCGATCCCTACACCAACGACGTCTTGCCTGAATGTGATGATCTCTCAAACAAGAGATCACGCGAGGACGTCGGGCGCGAAGGTGACCCCTATGCAGTCGATTCCGAATCGTCGGTCCACTCACTCTCACACCAGTGTCTGTTTGAAGACGAGCGCTGATCTGATTTGCTGTGATGACACGATTTCTCAAGGCCAAGGTACGGATAAATCGATCCTGGGCTTGAATTGTCGCCCTTGGTCGACCTGAGCGTGGCCTGTCCTGTACAGATTGTGTATCACGGTATCTGGACCATAGCCTGCTTATGGCAGACTGAGAAACATTCATCGTCCGCGCCACAACCGCCTGTGTTGTGCCGATCTGTAGCATGCCACGGGCACGTAACCTTTCATTTTGGGTATGCCGACACATATCAAAATTTGTTTTCTGGTCACTAAAACAATTAAACTGATGTTTCCACCCTGGAATTCAATGCCACAATGACTGTAACATTCAAAGTCAGAGTCGTGCAAATCTTGGGTTGGACCCCCATGATGATCCCAAGCATCACCTGCATTCCATGCGGTAGCTATTGGTGCGTTTGGGCGTCACATGTAACTGGAAATGTTTCTTCTGTTAGGTTCTATAGTGACTTTTTTCGTAGTCATGTGCATATTTTAGTATTATGCCCCCAAAATCAAATATCCCCTACTTTTTTTGAATAGTATATCACTGATACACATCAATCAAGGTTGAATTTGAATTTTGTAAAAATCTGACCGAAACTGCCAGACGAAATGGCCGCTTGTTGTACGCAAGGTTGTGGACTCTAGGTTACAATTTTTCTATATCCAATTTAAAAAAAAAACTCATGGCGGTTGCGTTTCTATTTCGTGAAAATCGAACCAAAATTGTTTGACAAAATGGCGGCTCCTTGTACGTAAAATGTGTAAAAGTATATTTTTTTGTCCGATTTTAAAATCCGTTTAAATGTATCACCATTCCAACATAATGAAGGTTGAATTCGAATTCCGGGAAAATCGAAATTAAACTGTCCGACAAAGTGATCGCTCTTTGCACGCAAATTGTGTAGGCCTACAAGTATGTACAGTGGACTCTGTCAAATCCGACATCGTACGGGATCGTCACAATATGTCGGATGTCACAGAGATCCGGAATACCCAGTTTTGTCAAAACCGGAAATATTATAACTTCGAAAACCGGAAGTATTATTATAATTTTGCTTCGAATCTCCAGAACGTTATTCCATTTAAAAATGATAAACTTTGCTGTACATTCAAAATTTTCTAACATTAATTTTTATTTCATTCAACATGCGAAGGCACTCTAGACCACTAATGATTTTCTAATGATTTGTTAAAGTTGTTAATCAAATTTCAGAGTATTATAAATGTTTCATTACCGAAAAAAATAAGAATATACGAAAACTCTTGTTGACTGCCCGGACGATTTAGCTGCTGTGGGCGTATGTTTCGTTGCCTGGCAACCTATCTTTATTATAGGATGCGCCTCTGACATTGACAAATGAATTAGTCTTCCCCGCCTTTGGGTGTCCAAATGGTTTAACGCGTGTGCGTTACATCATGTCTACCATTTAGTCAACTCAGTCAAGTAGAATCGCCTGTCCAGTCTCGTGGTCCCCCCCGGGTACTCTGCTTCCCTCCCACAACTAAAAGACGAGTATGGGCAAGCGAATTAATGAAATAAAATTGAACCATATTATGTTAGTCATGGTTGCTCCGAGAAGGGCATTTTGTTTGTGATTTCCGACACCCTTTTCATCCTGATAACCCACGATGTTGTATTCGTAGGAATATTCCCATGTAAAGAATACAATTGAGAAGAAATGGACTTCTGTGGATTTTTATGTTGATCAATGGCCGGAGTTTACAGCATTAGTTATTCGTCCACATCCACAAAAACACGAGGTAATGTTTAGTTTGAAGACACCTTTCATGACATTGGCCAAATATTGGAATGGTATTGTTGTAGAAGTCATCACTTGGAGCCGCGGTGTCTGAAGGCGCCGACTCGCTAACCAGGGGGGCCCTGGTTCGATCCCGATATTGGTAGAGCGAGTTCCTCCTGATTTTCCAACGTGGTCCCCCCACCCCCCTTGTCAGCGATGCAGGTCCTTGCCCCCCCCCCCGCCCCCCAACGTTGGTCTCGTGTACACATTGGCATGCACGTAAAATAACGCACTTGACATTTTTATACGCCCACATTTTCATGTTGACGTATATTGTCGTCGCCCCTGTTCGTCCGTCCGGACGTCCGTCCGTCCGTCCGTCCACAATTGTTTGTGAACAGTCTACAGGTCACAATTTTTATCCGATTTCGATGAAACTTAAAATATAGGTTTATCACCCTAAGATCTCGGTTCCTTTCGATATTGGCATGTATCGGACTGTAACTTCATGGGTTATGGCCGCTGATTGTACGAAAAATCTCGTTTTTTAGCTTGTGAACAGTGTAGAGGTCACAATTTTGTACCGATTTGGATGAAACTTGAAATGCATGTTTATAACCCAAAGATCTTGGTTCCTTTCGATATTTGCGCCAATCGGATCGTAACTTCCTGAATTATGGCCCCTGATTGTCCGAAAAATCGCCCTTTTTAGCTTGTGGTCCCTCTGGAGGTCAAAATTGTTATCCGATTTAAAAAACCGTTTGATTATATCACCGTTCCATGGTTATGAAGGTTGAGTTCGAATTTCGTCAAAATCGGACCAAAATTGACGGACAAAATGGCCGCCGTTTGTACGCGAATAGTGTGAAAATATGTTATATCAAGGTTGTGGACCTTATAGAGGTCACAATTTTGAACCAATTTTGATGAAACTTGACATGTATGTTTATAACCCAAAGATCTTGATTCCTTTCGATATTTGCGCCCATCGGATCGTAACTTCCTGAATTATGGCCCCTGATTGTCCAAAAAATAGCCCTTTTTATACGCCCACATTTTCATGTGGACGTATTATGTCGTCGCCCCTGTCCGTCCGGACGTCCGTCCGTCCGTCCGTCCGGACGTCCGTCCGTCCGTCCGGACGTCCGTCCGTCCACAATTTGTTTGTGGACTCTCTACAGGTCACAATTCTTATCCGATTTTGACGAAACTTGAAATATAGGTTTATCCCCAAAAGATCTCGGTTCCTTTCGATATTGGCATGTATCGGATCAAAACTTCATGGATTATGGCCCCTGATTGTACGAAAAATCACGTTTTTAGCTTGTGGACCCTATAGAGGTCACAATTTTGAACCGATTTTGATGAAACTTGACATGCATGTATGTAACCCAAAGATCTTGGTTCCTTTCGATATTTGCGGCTATCGGAATGTAATTTCCTGAATTATGGCCCCTGATTGTCCGAAAAATCACCCTTTTTAGCTTGTGGTCCCTCTGGAGGTCACAATTATTATTTGATTTAAAAAACCGTTTGATTATATCACCGTTACACACTAAGGAAGGCTGAGTTCGAATTTCGGGAAAATCGGACGAAAATTGCCATACAAAATGGCCGCCGTTTGTACGCGAATACTGTTAAAAAATGGGATATCAAGGTTGTGGAACCTGTGGAGGTCACAATTTTGATTCGATTTTGATGAAACTTGAAATTCATGGTTATAACCCAAAGATCTTGCATCCTTTCGATATTTGCGCATATCGGATCGTAACTTCCTGAATTATGGCCCCTGATTATACGCAAAATCGCCTTTTTTTTAGCTTGGAGGTCACAAATATTATGCGATTTAAAAAACCGTTTGATTGTATTACCGTTACACCCTAAGGAAGGTTGAGTTCGAATTTCGGGAAAATCGGACGAAAATTGCCATACAAAATGGCCGTTGTTGTACGCGAATACTGTTAAAAAATGGTATATCAAGGTTGTGGAACCTGTGGAGGTCACAATTTTGATTCGATTTTGATGAAACTTGAAATTCATTGTTATAACCCAAAGATCTTGCTTCCTTTCGATATTTGCGCATATCGGATCGTAACTTCCTGAATTATGGCCCCTGATTATACACAAAATCGCCTTTTTTTTTAGCTTGGAGGTCACAATTAATATCCGATTTAAAAAAACGTTTGATTATATTACCGTTACACCGTAAGGAAGGTTGAGTTCGAAGTTCGGGAAAATCAGACCAAAATTGCCATACAAAATGGCCACCGTTTGTACGCGAATACTGTTAAAAATGGTATATAAAGGTTGTGGACCCTGTAAAGGTCACAATTTTAATTCGATTTTAATGAAACTTGAAATTCATGGTTATAACCCAAAGATCTTGGTTCTTTTCGATATTTGCGCATATCGGATCATAACTTCCTGAATTATGGCCCCTGGTTATACGCAAAATCCCCCTTTCTTTAGCTTGTGGTCCCTCTGGAGGTCACAATTATTATCCAATTTAAAAAAACGTTTGATTATATCACCGTTACACTGTAAGGAAGGTTGAGTTTGAATTTGGGGGAAATCGGACCAAAATTGACAGACAAAATGGCCGCCGTTTGTACGCGAATACTGTTAAAAAAATGATATATCATGGTTGCGGACCCTGTATAGGTCACAATTTTAATTCGATTTTGATGAGGAAGGTTGAGTTCTAATTTCGTGAAAATCGTACCAAAATTGCCGGACGAAATAGTGTAAAAATATGGTATATCATGGTTGTGGACTCTCTATAGGTCACAATTCTTATCCGATTTTGATGAAAAGTCACATTTCTAGGTTGTGTACCGTCACACCATAATCATTGTCGGTTTCGAATTTCATTTATATCAGACTGGAACTGACCAACTAAATGGCTGCTCCCAATACAGTATGAAATACAGGACTTAAAGATGTAGGAAAAATCACTTTCGGTATTGCTTGTTCTCTGTCCATCTCTCGAAAATGTGGGCGTATCCTGCCTGGCAGTGCCAGCCTATCTTTAGCTTATGTGGTCCCTCTGGAGGTCAAAATTGTTATCGGATTTAAAAAAACGTTTGATTATATCACCGCTCCATGGTTATGAAGGCTGAGTTCGAAATTCGTGAAAATCAGACCAAAATTGACGGACAAAATGGCCGCCGTTTGTACGCGAATAGTGTGAAAATATGTTATATCAAGGTTGTGGACCTTACAGAGGTCACAATTTTGAACCAATTTTGATGAAACTTGACATGTATGTTTATAACCCAAAGATCTTGGTTCCTTTCGATATTTGCGCCCATCGGATCGTAACTTCCTGAATTATGGCCCCTGATTGTCCAAAAAAATCGCCCTTTTTAGCTTGTGGTCCCTCTGGAGGTCAAAAATATTATCCGATTAAAAAAAACGTTTGACTATATCACCGTTACATGGTAATGAAGAGAGCGTTTGGATTACGTGAAAATCGGACTAGAATTGACGGACAAAATGGCCGCCGTTTGTACACGAATAGTGTGAAAATATGTTATATCAAGGTTGTGGACCCTATAGAGGTCACAATTTTGAATCGATTTTGATGAAATTTGACATGTATGTTTATAACCCAAAGATCTTGGTTCCTTTCGATATTTGCGCCCATCGGGTCATTACTTCCTGAATTATGTCCCCTGATTGTTCGAAAAATTACTCTTTTTAGCTTGTGGAACCTCTGGAGGTCACAATTATCTGATTTAAAAAAAAAACTGTTTGATTATAAAAACCAAACAAATTCTAATGATTTTCTGATAATTCCTTATTATGTGACAACTCTTGTTGACTGCCCGGACGATTTGGCTGCTGTGTGGGCGTATGTTTCGTTGCCTGGCAACCTATTTTATTATTCGACATAAGAGGCCGAGGCGATACTGTCCGAGCTACCCCCCTCCCCCGTAATACAGTACATGGGGTATACCCGTTTTCATTAGCCAAGTCGGTCCAGAAAGGTATGACGTTAAACCATATTTCATTTTATTTGTAATTTACGCGAATTCTTTACTGGCAGCTAAAATATACTGATAAATACCATTTTGTTTACGGTACCAATCCAAAGCAACTGATGAACATTATTACGGCTGATGGCTTCATAAACTGGTCAGAAAGGGTTACCTTTGGTGGTGAGTTTTAATTTGTGAATACCTCACAATGTTACACACTAAAATACCTCCAAAATACCTCTATTTATACATCGAATTTCAAAATATTATAATTTGATTGTTGGGATAGCTGAACAGCACCGGGTAATCAGATGTAACAGGTTCGGGACAATTTACAGGTGTCGCTAACAATATTCATACAATTAACTAAATAAAGAAAATTTACCGTGCAAGAATTAAAGATACATTAGTTAAGAGTTTAATAAAGAGTTGGCCATTCTTGTTATTATAGTTCGAAAATAAATAATGTAAAATGAATAATTTGAAAATTACTCTATTGTGAGCGAAGATATTAGCCTTAGACGGTTTAATAAGACGTGTGCTATAATTGCAACTACCGTCCTTGTTGTTCGAAGCTAAATCTCGTTCGTCCAATTTATAAACTAATCAAGATATGGTTGAACGAATCCGTTCTAATCTATTTCAAATCGGGCAAATCCTATGCTATCGAGAGTTGATTATGGCTTGGATCAGTTAATTAATGTTTAGTTAATAATTTAGATAACATTTCAGGCCTATAGAAAGACCTACAATACGCAGATTTAGCTTGCATAATGTATGTTTAAGCTCCTTTATCATTTTAGACACAAGCAAAGTAAAAATCTGATAAAACTGCCACTAAAATTTCTAATTTCTACTGTTGCAATAACAGGGATTGACATAATAATCAAATCAACTAGCTTAACGCGCAGGCAAACTTTATTAACTATCTTTTAACGGCAAAGGACTTGTAAGTTCAGACTAGAAATACATTTTAGAATCATTAAAGAACCCGAAAACTACGAAAACCTAATACAAAGTTGTTAATTTACATAACATTTTCTACATTTTAACACTAAAAATCTACAAACATATTAAAGAAGATAATTAATATTTCAGGAAAACTGTATTTGAAAAATAATTAATAAAAATCGATTTGCAGAAAGGGAGTGGATATTCGCCATTCGCATGGCGAATAACCCAGACCCATAAGAATGGTTATTCGCCATTCGTTTTATATAATAAACTTAAAATCCTTGCAGATTGTTTGTGCTTTTATTCAAACTGCATGCCTAGAATCCATTTTTAATTGTTATTTGTTATTTGAAGCTTCACCGTGTAAATGAAAGCCATCGTTCACCGCGAAGTAGAACACATGTGAAAAGTTCCGTACTCTGTAAAATTCTGTATCTTTACTGATCCAGGGCCCTGTTTCACGAAATTTTAACTAAAGATAAAATCCAAATTTTAGCCGATACTTCAATTTTGATTGGCTAACAACTAAAATCAATCTTATATTGTCCAATCAAATAACTAAAATTCAGATCTTATTTTAATTAAAATTTTGTGAAATAGGCCCCTGGAACATTGAAAACGCATTTCTTTGTACTTTTGTTTATCACAAAGTATATAAAATACAAACTTAGTCTAATTCCATTCCTGTCGAGCGAAAGCAATAGAGGCTTATTGAAATTGTTCTATTTGATCTGCCCGCCCGCCTACCACACAGAGTCGTCTACCCATATATTTCGTTGCCAACCGCATGTTTTATCTGCGACCTGTAGTTTATATATTTTATTTTCCATTCATATATTTCATTCCCTACCAATAGAGAGATAGAGGGAGAGAGAGAGAGAGAGAGAGAATTTAACGTCCACTTGACATAATGTAGGTCATTTTGGGACTAACACATGGTCCAATTTCATATCAATAATACGCTTCCGCGTAGGGGGTCTTTAGCTGTGGCTAGATATCGGAGGGGGTGGGGGAATTCGGGACTAACATATGGTTCAGGTTTTTTTTATTTGAATAATTCCCTTGCGCGTAGGGGTCTTTAGTAGTGGTAGGACCCAGAGAAAACCCACGCGGTTGGACAGGCGACCCTACTCCTGAACATGGCCCAACAAAAGGTATTTCTCCACGTATAAATATAAATGGTGAACAAATTAAGTAATTTAGAGAGAGAGAGAGAGAGAGAAATGTGGTTTAACGCCCACTCGACACAAACTAGGTCATAGCGGGACTAACATATGGTTTTAATTCTATTTCAATAATTCGCTTGCGCGTAGAGGTTTCTAGCAGTGTGAGGAAACCGAAGTGCACGGAGGAAAGCCACGAGGTCGAGAAGGCGCCCCTATCTCCATGCCACAGACGCAAGCCAGAGATGACCGGCCAGCGAGAGGTCAAAGAGCGGCACTCTAGACCACCAGGCCATCCCTACCCTCCTAGTAATTTATCCCTTTTATTCTACAGCATAGGCCCAGCATGAAATTCATATTGATGTATTCCGATCAGAACATTCTGATCTATACTCGAACGTTTTATTTTCAAAAAATGTTTATTTCCAATTCATTTACTTGAATAAAATTATTTTGTCTTATTTAAACTGACAGGTCATAATAAGGTATGGTACTCTTTCGGGTAGTCACCGCTAGGCTATAAATAGACCTCCAATGGCACTCTGCCAAACGACGTTTGTTGTAGTATTTATTTTCGCATTTTTACTGCAACGAAAATGATATATGTTCATTTTGTAGGATGAGTTTAAACTAGTTTAAGTGCTTTGTGGCATTACCACTCAACCAGACATCGTGATAGGCCAGAGAATATCGATTTTAAAAAAAGAATGGCGAATAACAAAAACGAATGGCAACTAGACCTGCATGCAGGAATGACGGGTTTCACTGGTGCCACGTTACTTTCGGTGCCACGTTGCCCTTGAACATATGTCACTTCCGATACCAATGAAACCATTAAACAGGTTTCCACATAGGCATTGCAAACATCAAATAAAATGGACGAAGAATCAACCAAATCCAGCAATATCAATTCATTTTATACATATGTTACTTGTAAGTGATCCTGGCGAAATTTCATTACTTCCGGTGATAATGAAAATGTTCAATTAGTTTTATGAAATTAGAAATGGCATAAGGCATCACATGGCGAAGATTGTATGTAAATCGAATAAGAATTGCCACTTTTATAGACCAAAAACCTTGAAAAGTGACTTGTAGAAAATCGTCTATTTCTCGGCAACCGCACATGATAAAAACTATTTTTTGGTATCTATATGATCGTATGGGTTCAATCTATTTGTTGATTGGAATCAAATATCATAATTTTAAATATATTACAAATCAGACTCATTTGAAAAAAATATCTGTTTTGGAGGCTAAAAATACAGTTTTTGCCAAAATGACATTACTTCCGGTAATACTGAAAATGTTAAAATAGTTCTATGAAATCATAAATGATATAAGATATCATATGGTGAAAATTTTATGAAAATCGAATAATAACTGACACTTTTGTAGACCAAAAACCTTGAAAAGTGACTTAAGAAAAATCGCCCATTTCTCTGCAACCGTACAAGTTGGAAACCATTTTGTGGTATCTGTATGATCGTATGGGTTCATTCTATTTGATCAATAGAATCAAATATCATAATTTGAAACAGATAACAAGTACGACTCATTTGAATAAAAGATTGTTTTTGAGGGCTAAAATTTAAGTTTTGAGCAAATGACGTCATTTCCGGTGGCAGCGTAAGACGTAAAATGATTTGACATAGTCCACTATGGCATTAGGCATCCAATGGCGAAAGAAAATTGAAAATCGAATAATTATTGATTCTTTTACAGCCAAAATTACGTGAAAAGTGACTCATGCAAAATTGCCTATTTCTCGGCAACTGCGCATATTACAAATTAATTTTCACATACATTCTCTTCGTATGGGTTATTACTACGAGTTTATGAATGTTACGAAGATATATGTTTTAATATGGTGACGCAGGATGGGTTGTAAATAGCTTATTTTGACACCTTTTTTCACCCTTTAATCCAAATTGCCTGAAAACGAAATCGAAATTAAAAAAACTGAGCCCGATGTTTTGTGCGCCTTTACATGGCACATCTTTTCAGTCACATAAGATTTGAAAAAAATGATATTTGCTTTCAAAAAGTTGTACCGAACTGTCAAAATTGTAGTTTTTGCTAAATTAAAGTCACTTCCGGTGCCAACAGGCAACTTCATCGGTAACAAAAAAATATGTCACTTGGGGCCACGAAGCATATGCACTTTGTTTTATACAAATCGGGTAATAAATAATGTATCTATAACCGATCAACTGAATTAGCCAATAGCGGCCACGGAAAAATATCGGGACAAAAAATGTTAACCGTGGGTAAAAGGCCATCAAAAAATATTCATTAATAAAAAAGTTTTTTGTCAAAATTTAAATTTCCAAACTTTGGCGCCTAATATTTCCGAAGATTCGTCGAAATTCAAAATTCTAAAGAACCGTGGCCATGTGCCTTGTCTCTGGCTATGCCAAAATCTATCAAACGTTACAATCCAACAAGTGTTGTTAATATTACAGCATTATTTAAAAAAACGACAACTTCGGAGATTTCGGACATTTCGCATTGTCGCAGAACGTTTGAAATAGCTTTAATCTCTAAGTCACACCCACTTTCCCAGTAAAACCGAAAAAATTGGATCAATCCGACAAGTAGTTTCTGAGATATGATCAAAATGGAAAAAAAAAAATAATAATAATAAGAATAATAATCCGAACAAAAACAATAGTGTTTCACACAAGCTACGCAGTGTGAAACCCTAAATAACGTAAACGAATGGCGAATAACTCTTTGCCATGCGCATGGCGAATATCCTCTGCCTTGCAGAAAATATGACATGAAATTATTAAAAGATGAATAAAATTCGACATGTCATAGGCACATCAAAAATAATGATAGGCACATCAAAAAATGATAGGCACGCGTCAAGGATACTAATTTGCAGTAATAAAATATAAAAACATAACTCGAATATATTCCGTCGATGCCTGACGATATCCATCTCTCAATGCAATAAATGTTCATAATATGTGTATATAAAGGATTAAAGGGGTGGCACATCTAACACATTAAACAAATATTGACGAATTAGATAATGAAATCTACATTACATAAATATAGTAAACCAAATTATCCCATTCTACAAATTTATATGGAAAACAATCACTGAGTTTATTTCACACTACGTTCCAACAAGTTCCTCTTGTCGTTCACAAGATGAACCTGTTGAAACGTAGTGTGAAATAAACTCAGTGATTGTTTTCCATATAAATTTGTGTTATTTATCATATGTTCAGTTACTAAATGCCGTATAAGGATTCCGCTCTACGTTATTAAATAGGAATTGTTCATCATTATAACATAACACATGCTGATTTCATTAACAGATTGCATGGGTTTGTTAGATGTGTAGATGATAGTTAATATTTACTGCAACTACTTTCAACATGACTTCATAAATTCAATGGGCAACATCATACTGATTTTAGAGCAACGCATTTCAACGAGTTGTTAACTCCAGGGGCGTAAATGTGGGGGGGGGGGGGGTACACCCCCCAGCAAAAAAAATAGTCGGTCGCAAAATCAGTGCAGTCGGTCGCAAAGTAGAGGTAGTCGTTATCAAAATAAGTATACGTCACGCTACTCACGCAAAACTTTAGTATAAAAATAGTCGGTCGCAAAATCAGTGCAGTCGGTTGCAAAGTAAAGGTAGTCGGTATCAAAATAAGTACTCACTGTATACCTCACGCTACTCACGCAAAAAAAATAGTCGGTTGCAAAATTAGTGCAGTCGGTCACAAAGTAGAGGTAGTTGGTATCAAAATAAGTACTCACTGTATACGTCACGCTACTCACGCAAAACTTTAGTATAAAAATAGTCGGTTGCAAAATCAGTGTAGTCGGTCGCAAAATAGGAGCAATCTTAGTATAAAATAACCTTGTCAACTTATCATTTTTGAAAAGATGTTGTGTTTCACTCTCATTCTGTTGTGAGTATAATGTTAGTCTTACAACAAAATGTAACCCAGGGAGAAAAATAGTCGGTCTCAAAATAAGTGCAGTCACTGCAGTCGGTCTCAAACACGATGCCAGAAAAGATCCCAAATACTGTATATTTGCGTGAATCCGTGAGCCTAAATTGCATACGTCACTCTTATTCTGTTGTAAGTATGTTAAATTGGTCTAACAACAAAATTTCACCAAGGGAGAAAAATAGTCGGTCACAAAATAAGTGCAGTCACTGCAGTCGGTCTCAAAAACAATGCCAGAATAGATCCCAAATGCTATGTATTTGCGTGAATCCGTGTGCCTAAATTGCATACGTCACTCAAAACTATAGTATAAAATAACCATGTCTGCTTGTCACTCTTATTCTGTTGTGAGTATGTTGTTCTATGAAATGTTTTCTACCACGGCAAAAAATAGTCGGTCTCAAAAAAAAAGTACTCACCGCAGTCGGTCTCCGACTAAATGAATTAATGAAATAAACATACAATCATAAAACAAGCGAAATTGACAGATAAGCCTCAAGATTCTGTCCTATTTCTTATCAACCCCAGTCCCAAAAATTTAAAAGCTCTGTTACATATCTGAAAATTATAACATCATTCTTCTACTCGGTTACATATCTGAAATTTTTTCGCGCCTGCGGCGCTCAATTCCATTTTAAAATCATTCTTCTACTCCTCAGTTGTCTTATACTGTCTCAGCACTATCATATTCACGATTATAGTGAACTGCCCAGTTTGTAGTACCACTGGTGTGTGGGGCGGGGGTATGTGCATCAGTCGGTCGCATTTTGGCTAAAAACACCCCCCCCCCCCCACAAACAAAATCGTTATGTACGCCCCTGGTTAACTCGGTAAAGAATCGAGTGAAACTTTAAAAACTGTAGCCATCATATGCCATATTGATATTGAACTACGTTTCACTTGAAATCACAGAAAAAGGCAACACGAAACGGTCATCTTATTAGGGCGTGCGCAGCGCCAGTTTAGATTTTCGGGGTTGTTTATTGCTAATATTAGATGACAATTAATTGGATTGCTAATATTAAATAGCAATTAATTGGATTTAAATAGCAAGATCGTCGCAACCAGACTTGATGTTCAAGTTAGAGAACAAATTTTATTGTCCCTCGCCTTTCGAAGAAAGCAGGGGACTTTTAAAAGGGATTCGTGCGCCTGTCTGTCTATTTGTCTGCCTGTCCGTGGGAGTCACGGTGGCTAAGCTGGTAAGATGCTGGCTCGCTAGCCTGGAGGTTGGGTGTTCGACCCTTGCATTGGCAGAGATAGTTTATCCAGATTTTCAGAGAGTCTGACAAGGACAGCAGTCTAGTCGTTCGGATGGGACGCAAAACCGAGTCCCCGCGTACACATTGCCGTGCACGTAAAAGATCCTTGACAGTTGAAATTCTATATAAGACTTAGGCCGTAGTTCCACTGTCCTGGCAAAATTTCCACCATAGCACACTGTATAGCGTATGCCCGTCATCATTAGCCCACCCCGGAGAACTTTAAACCCCATTTCAGTTCATGTAAATCATTTTTCATTTCAATTTCATTAGTCGGGCCGGCTAGAAAAGTAGGGCTTTAAACTCCATTTCATTTCGTTCCCATACCAAGAGGCATTCAACTCCATTAGCCTATGGAAGAAGACCAAACAGCTCTTTATTCAGTGTTCTTACTTCTTAGTTCTTAATTCATAGTCATTAATTGTTACTTCTTGTTGTCTTATTTCGACATTTGTACACAAAAATTAACATTTGTATTTTAAAATCAATATTTGTTTCACAAATCAGATATTTGTCATATCAGATTTGTAAAATGTATTTCAATATAAAATAATTTTTTTTTAGAAAATGAAAAAATTAGTCTATATTTACATTTCAGCAGAGAAATTCAACGAAAAACAAATCTCGCGCAACAAATTTCAAAATACAAATCTCCAAATACAAATCTTGCAAAATATTTCTCCAAAACATTTCTCCAAATGCATTTCTCGAAATTCATCGAATCGGAACATTAAGACGACATGCGGAGAAATCAAGCTGGCATACAATAAGTCACCATACACTAATGGGAATCGAATGCACGTATGTACAATAAGAACAATCGCTCGGGTAGGCCGTAGCGCCGCTGCCCGAGCAGAATTTCCCTCATAGCACACTGTATGGCGTATGTCCGTCTTCAATAGCCCAGTTTAGGAGCAGAAAAGTAGGATGTTAAACCCCATTTCATTTCATTTTTCTAGTGAAACCACGTGCGTAAAACGGTTAATGGGACCGGGCCTTCGATAACGAAAATAAATTGAAAGTGGGCTTTGTCTGATAGCGACATATTTCTTTGTTCAAATAGAGGGAGAAATGGAGTTTAACAACCACTCGACACATCTAGGTCATTTCGGGACTAACACATGGTTCACATAAATCATGTTTTCATGACTGTGCCTGGGAATAAGTTCATACAGATTTTCCGGCGTGATTCATCCTTGTCAGTGATGCAGGACCGAGGGCCTAACAAGGGCAGCTGCGTAGTCGTTCGGATGTACGACAACCCGATCCCCCGTGTACACATTGACATGCACGTAAAAGATCCCTTGACAGTTGGAATTCCATATCAGAGTAGGCCGTTGTCCGGGCAAAATTTCCCCCATAGCACACTGTATAGCCTATACCCGTCTTCATTGGCCCACAATGAGGGGAGATGGAGGGGATTTAAAATTTAAAAAACGATCTCAATAAGAAATTCTCGATATTTGTTGATATACTACTGGAGAGTATGTTTTTTGCTTGCTACAAAAAGAAAAACGATTGACTGGAACTAACGAATGAGGGGTGGGTGGGGGGGGGGTATTTAACGTCAAAATACCGGTCATAACACGAAATGCAAGATATCGGGTTGCACACCATTAAGAAGGTCCATATACATTTTAAGAATTGTAAAATATTTTCTGACATATACATATTTACGTACTTGAAAAGCAGATACAATTTGTCTGTGTGTGTGTGGGGGGGGGGGGGTGTATTTAAAAGTACGCGTCTTAATACGAAATTCCAGTTGTCGAGTAATGCTTCACTGGGAAGTATTAATTTGTCTATCGTTCTTTGAAGTCCTCTTTCGTTGATCCAAAAACATATGTCTTCTTTCAATTTATTTTATTTAAAGCTAGATCATATATATTTCTATATAGAAACACAATACGCGCGTGATTTCGTTAAAGTCACGGTCATTGCGCTATTTTACTTGTTGTATACTTGCTCGATTCTTCTTTATTGTATGGTGACTTATTGTATGCCAGCTGGTTGATTTCCGCTCGTGTCGTCATAATGTTCCGGTTCGATGAATTTCGAGAAATGTTTTTATACGCCCACATTTTCATGTGGACATATTATGCCGTCGCCCCTGTCCGTCCGGACGTCCAGACGTCCGTCCGTCCACAATTGTTTGTGGACTCTCTACAGGTCACAATTCTTAATCCGATTTTGACGAAACTTGAAAATATAGGTTTATCCCCATAAGATCTCGACTGCTTTCGATATTGGCATGTATCGGATCGAAACTTCATGGAATATGGCCTCTGCTTGTACGAAAAATCATGTTTTTAGCTTGTGGACCCTATAGAGGTCACAATTTGGACCGATTTCGACGAAACTTGACATGTATGTTTATAACCCAAAGATCTTGGTTCCTTTCGATATTTGCGCCCATCGGATCATAGCTTCCTGAATTATGGCCCCTGATTGTCCGATAAATCGCCCTTTTGAGGTCAAAATTATCATCCGATTTAAAAAACCGTTTGACTATATCACCGTTACATGGTAATGAAGGTTGAGTTTGAATTTCGTGAAATTGACAGACAAAATGGCCACCGTTTGTACGCGAATAGTGTGAAAATATGTTATATCAAGGTTGTGGACCCTATAGAGATCATAATTTTAATTCGATTTTAATGAAACTTGAAATACATGTTTATAACCTAAAGATCTTGGTTCCTTTCTATATTTGCGAATATCGGATTGTAACTTCCTGAATAATGGCCCCTGATTGTACGAAAAATCGCCTCTTTTATCTAGTGGTCACTCTTGATGGCAATATTATTATCCGATTTTAAAAAACGTTTGATTATATCACCGTTACACTGTAATGAAGGTCGAGGTCGAATTTCGTTAAAACTGGACCAGAACTGCCGGACAAAATGGCTGCCGCAAATACGCGAATAGTGTAAAAATATGATATATCAAGGTTGTGGACCCTGTAGAGGTCACAATTTTAATCTTATTTTGATGAAATTTGAAATGTAAGTTTATAACCCAAAGATCGCGGTTCTTTTCGATATTCGGGCATATTGGACTATAACTTCCTGAATTATGGCCCCTGATTGTACGAAAAATCATGTTTTTTACCCTGTGGACCCTATGGAGGTCACAATTTTATTCTGAATTTAAAAAAAAACAACGTTTGACTATATCCCCGTTACACATTAATGATGGTTGAGTTTGAATTTCTTGAAAATCGAGATTTGTGTTTGGAGATTTGTATTTAGAAATTTGTTGTTCAAGATTAGATTTACGCTGTGTGTCTATGATGAAATGTAAATGTAGATTATTTTTTGATTTACTAAAATAAATTTTATCTTTATATTAAAATACAACCGAATTAAACACAAATACATTTTACATATATGATATGACAAATGTCTGATTTGTGAAACAAATATTGATTTTGAGATACAAATGTTAATTTTAGTGTACAAATGTCGAAATAAGAAACAAATGACCCCCCGCCCCATGTGTGACGCCCATGCTTGATGGAGTACGTAATGTCAATTTTCTGCTTAGGGCAGTTTGATTGGTTGATGCTTTGGGGCACGATAACTTTAGTTATAATTAAGTGAGATTGATGACGCTTGGTCTATAGCTTTATTACACCAATACCTTGACTAAGTTCGACAATGAACATTTTCTGCTGAGGTTAAGACGAGCGATAAGCAATTTGATGGGTAGAGACTTTGGAACGCAATACCACCCCCCCCTTTATAGTTGAGTTAGAATGTTCAAATTTGACTTAGGTGTTCATTAACTGGATGCCTTGTTCGGTGATGAACATTGTCTGCATACGGTAAGCAGAAATAAGCAATCTGATTGGTTGATGCTTTGGGACACGATAACTTTGGTTATAATGAAGTGAGAGCGATGAAACTCGAAACTCCAAAAATAGATTCATTATTCCATTACCTTGACTAAGTTCGATAGCGAGAATTTTCTGCTAGGCTAAGGAGCGATAAGCAATTTGATTGGTCAGGACTTTGGAACATAACTCTGCTTTTAATTGAGGTAGAATGTTTAACCTTGGTGTGGATGTTCATTAGGTGAATGGCTTGACCGAGTTCAATGTCTAACATTTCTAGCTGAAGCTAAGCAGAGCTGATAAATTTCATTGGCCAATGCTTTGGAACAAGATAATCTTGATAGAGAGTGATATTTGCTCGATACCGTTGAAAAAATAAATATGCCATTAATTAATATGCATCATCTATTTATTTGGGGATTTCGACCGGTCTCCTTGTTGGTTTCATACTCCGCGCAGCGTTTCGTTTGATTAGAGGTAATCCCACTACACACTGCTATTATGAGTGGATATTGTTGTTTTAAATTTTGATTGATCAATAGTCCGACTACCAACCAATCACTAGCTGCCCTACAAAAGCTTTACATTTAAAACGAGTGCCAATATTGGACCAAATATGTTTACATAACGTTACGTCATGGCTCACAATTTTATCATGCCTAATTAACCCGTGCATAGCAGAATAGTGCAGTAAAACTAATTGCGTGACAAACGAGGCTATCAAGTCGAATGAAATGTAAACAATAGGGACCTTTCGCATCGGTACGAAAACGAACACGTCATCAATTCGTGTGTATTTGTGACTTCAATCCGTAATGAGTGTTCAGCCACAGGAAAACGTTACGCGTGTGGAGCTAGATTCACGTATGTACGCAAACGAAAATGTTTTTGTCTCGTACACTGATTTTTCCACAATTTTTCGAGGCATTGTGTATATTGTTGATTGTGTAGTGTTTGTAGAATGTGTTCAAATGCAATATTCTGCTTGATTTGTTGTACATCTACCAAATTATCGATTGAACACCTTGCCTGGACAGAGAAGTTCATGGAATGGAAATTAACCCATCTAGCTATTATCGTACGTCGGATTGCGAAACCACGTGTTAGAGGATACGTATACGAAAACGTAAACGAACATATGTTCGTTTTCGTGTTCGTTTTCGTACCGATGCGAAAGTTCCCTAATATTGTTTGGAAACGAACATACTTTCACCGTTTTTAATACCTTAAATCACTGTCCAAAGTTTTAGGGAAGACCCACATTAAACGAAGGACTGTCATGTTGCTGTACTTAAGTGATAGCTTTCATTGAACGGAAAGAATCGACACATTCCCGCATAAGTTAAGTTAAGGAATATGTGTTGGTTTGGGTTTTTTTTTTTAATTTTGAAGAATTTTCATAAAAAAGAGTAGTGTATTGTCATATCCCCATTATTGGGCTATTGTTTAAATTGTTCTGTATATGCATGATTTTAATGGAATTGGTGTGATATTTCAGCTGTCCCTAGTCGATTTTGGTCAGCTATAGACGACCTGCTGATTGAGAAAAAAGGCGAGATTACCAAGGCACCGGGGTGTATAGTTCATACAATAACTAAAGAAGAACTGGTTTTGCAGTAAGTGTATTGGTAAAAACTATAAAAAGACCCCAATCACCCACACGCAAACCTATAGGCAGTGCCGGACTGGGCCCACCTGTCCACCTGTCCGTGACAGGTGGGCCTATGCTCATTAAAAAAGTGGGTCTAACCTATAAAGAAAATAGAAATAACAGAAAGAAAGGAGGGGGAAGAAAAGAAAGTAGGAGAGGACAGGACACAGGACAGTAGAAAGAAAAGATAGGAAGCTTTGGTCTGAAATGCTTGGAAAATGGGTTTGCGCTTGTCAATTTTCAAAATTTTCCCGGGGAGAGAACCTCCCCAGATCCCCATCAGACGCTCGCGTGCTCGTGACGCACCTTTGATGTGTACTTATGTGGACCTTGGTCACTGAACTGACAGGTGGCCCCTCGGCCCACCAGTCTAGCACTGTCTATAGTTAATTAGTATAATCTATGAATGTTTTTATACGCCAACATTTTCATGTGGACGTATATTGTCGTCGCCGCTGTTCGTCCGTCCGTCCACAACTGTTTGTGAACAGTCTACAGGTCACAATTTTTATCCGATGTCAACGAAACTTTAAATATAGGTTTATCACCCTGGTGAACAGTGTTGAGGTCGCAATTTTGAACCGATTTTGATGAAACTTGAAATGCATGTTTATAACCCAAAAATCTTGGATACTTTTGATATTTGCGGCCAGCGGATCGTAACTTCCTGAATTATAGCCCCTGATTGTCCGAAAAATCGCCCTTGTTAGCTTGTGGTCCCTCTGGAGGTCAAAATTGATTATATCACTGTTACATGGTAATGGGGGTTGAGTTCGAATTTTGTGAAAATCGGACCAATATTGACGGACAAAATGGCCGCCGTTTGTACGCGAATAGTGTGAAAATATATTATATCAAGGTTGTGGACCCTATAGAGGTCCCAATTTTAATTCGATTTTGATGAAACTTGAAATAAATGTTTATAACCTAAAGATCTTGGTTTCATTCCATATTTGCGCATATGGGTTTGTAACTTCCTGAATGATGGTCCCTGATTGTTCGAAAAATCGCCTTTATTAGCTTGTGGTCCTTTTGGAGGTCACAATTATTACCTGATTTTAAAAAAAAACAACGTTTGATTATGTCACCGTTACAGAATAATGTAGGTTGAGTTCAAATTTCGTGAAAATCAGTCCAAAATTGACGGACAAAATGGCCGCCGTTTGTACGCGAATAGTGTAAAAAAAAATAAAGTATGTGGACCCTATAGAGGTCACAATTTTAATTTGATTTTGATGAAACTTGAAATACATGATTATAACCTAAAGATCTTGGTTTCTTTCGATATTTGCGCATATCGGATTGTAACTTCCTGAAGTATGGCCTCTGACTGTACGACAAATCGCCTTTATTATCTTGTGGTTCGTCTGGAGGTCACAATTATTACCTGATTTATAAAACATTTGATTATATCACCGTTACACTATAAGGAATTTTCGGTTCGAATTTCATGAACACTGGACCAAAATTGCTGAACAAAATGGCAGCCACTTTTACGCGAATGATGTAAAAATATGGTATATCAAGCTTGTGGACCCTGTAAAGGTCACAATATTATTTTGATGAAATTTGAAATGTACGTTTATAACCCAAAGATCACGATTCCCTTCGATATTCAGGCACATCGGACCATAACTTCCTGAATTATGGCCCCTGAGTGTACGGAATATCATGTTTTTTAGCTTGTGGACCCAATGGAGGTCACAATTATATTCCGAATTAAAAAACCGTTTGACTATATGCCCTTTACACATTAATGATGGTTGAGTTTGAATTTCTTGAAAATGGATAATTGAACAGCTAAATCCATACTATTAAATGTTTCGTATACTAAACGTTAGCATGGGGCAGAACTTTATAAAAACCCAAAAAATTCTAATGATTTTCTGATAATTACTTAATATGCGACAACTCTTGTTGACTGCCCGGACGTCGTGGGCGTATGTTTCGTTGCCTGGCAACCTATTTATTTGTTTTAAAGGGGTATGGTCTAATTTATTTTAGTTACTTTCATTGCAAAATAACCAACTGTTTCTTATATATTGCATAGTGACGTACCGGGTGGGATGAAGTTGAAATGGATGAACCATAAAGAAGCACCAGAACTCTACCGCAGCAATTCAAAATACCAACTTACTGGTGTCTTAGAATATAGCCAGGCTTTAATATCCAAATTTCGATCATTAGCCCTTATCACTAAAACCGGTCAAGATTTTGTTGGCGTCGCTAGTCAAACGTACTACGGTACCATTGGATTCTTATTTGTCCACGAGCAGTATCGCGGAAATGGATGCGCTAAAGTTATATTATCACATTTAGCCAAATCACTGCTTGATGATAACCAGATGTTTGTGTCGTTAGCTGAGGATGACAACACACCAGCCATCCGGATACATCGGTCAGTTGGATTTAAGCCTATAGCACTGAGAACTAGGTGGTTCAGATTCAAACCAGGCAATTTGTCATAGATTTTCAACCTATCCTTTTGTATTTTTCAATAGATTATAAATTTTGATTATAAAACATAGGCTTATTCAAATTGATACATTCCATATTATACCCTCTAGCCTACCTGAAGGCTACCTACGATAGTTTTTCTTCTTTATATTTTGCAATTTTGAGATTAAACATACATGTATTCTGTTATTGATCTGTTTAATTGATCATTGCGGTTGATTATTGATTATTTTTATGATTGACTACGAGGCATTATCTCTCTAGTTTTGAGTACGAGTAATTATATCTTTATTTATATAAAAGAGAAAGAGGGTTCTTTGTTCGATATAGGGAACCAAAATAATTAATAATGATATTAATAAAGGTGTATTTTGTCGTCCACAAAATCAATCCGACAACTAACTTACTAACCGACAATCGTCGCCTTCGACTTTTTTAAAACCCGACAAAATACAATTATTTCGCTTTGTCTTGCCGCGACTCGTCGCGTTCACGACCGACACGTCGACAACACTGGTACATGGGGACAGGAACGCCCTTATTACTATGGCACACCAGACCTATAATAATATAGTCTATGTGATTTTTCAAAAATTTTGAGTTTCATTTTTTTTCTGAACATTTTTAAAATTTTTAATCTTATTTTATCCATATTTGATGCTAAATGATATAATATTTACTTTACTATCAAACATGTAATTCATATTTAGAAAATAATACCTTCTGATGTATTTATAAAAGAGAAAGTTAAGACACTTTTCTGTTGACGTTTCTTTTCCGTCATTTCTACTCAAATGTCGATGAAATGTAAAAAATCTCGAGTGATTTATGGCAAATAAACTGACTTTACATTTTTTAAAAATCTGAAACGTGTGTTTTTATCGAAAGAAATATATATAGAAAGTAACTGGGTGGTTGATTTGTATTGTAACCCAATTTTATTCACTATTTTGAATTAAATAGCGATAGAGGTACCTCACGGAAAAGAAACGTCAACAGAAAAGTGTCTTACCTTTCTCTTTTATAAATACATCAGAAGGTATTGTTTTTAAATATGAATTACATGTTTGATAGTAAATATTATATCATTGAGCATCAAATATGGATAACAATAAGATTAAAATTTTAAAAATGTTCAGAAAAGAACAGAAACTCTAAAATTTTGAAAAATCACATAGACTCTATTATATAGGCCTGTTGTACCATAGTCTAATAGAGGCGTTCCTGTCCCCATGTACCTGTGGTCAACAAAATACAGATATTTCGACTTGGAAGTCAATCATTGCGCATGAGCAAGCAGTTTTCGGTTAAGTATGGAAGCCTGATGTCGACGAGGCGAGGGAGCAATTATTCAGCATTTGTTTTTGGTTGCTACACCTGACACAGATAGGAATAGGAAAAGATCGTTTGGTTAAATTTGTAGGTAACGACCCATAAAATTAGGAATCTATTTCAGAAGAGAGTCAATTTTATATGTTGATATGTATTCCAATGTATACTTTCAATATATCTATCATAATTGGGAATACGCTAGCTTTGCTATAATAAAACATATTTAGAATTTAAATCCCTTTTCTTGGGTTGTGTCTAGGCAAGTTTCTTTTACGGAATACACTATTGCTTTTTTTTTGGACCTCATCCCAATTTCAATTCTCCTTGACTTTGGCCAAACATTAAGAGTAACTGTATCGCTGGTTCACTAACCAGATGGTCTGTGTCCAGTATGGCTTCCCCGATGTCCCAAAAATGGTGGCGTGCACGTGATGGAACCTTTGTCAGTTTGAATTTTAACAAAAGAGTAGGCAGTGGAGCCGCTGTCTGGACATAATTTCCCTCTTAGCATACTGCATTGGTGCAGAAAAGAAGCTCGCTTGATGAACTATGCCGGGGTTTAAGATAACTGTGGCCTGTACCTAAGAAGTTTATTTGTGTCCCCATGCTGGCGTTTGCGGATGGAAGTAAACAGTGTCTAGTATTTCTGGCGGTGTAAGCGTACACGTAATGGAATCCAAACCATAATCAACTCTCAATGTCAAGGATAGCTTGCGATATTTATTGGATTGTTGTTGGATTAGCTTCAAACTTTTCCTTCGTGATTATCCGATTAATTGGATAACTGAGACTACTAGTTTTGTCTTACCGACTTTAGTAATGCTGACCGAGGCTAAGAGGAACTTTCATTCGCTTAGTTTTCGGTTCATAGTGGATCAATTTGACTGAAACTTTCTACAGATGTATTGCCTTTACATTAGCTAGTTTTTAACTATTATAGTGAGAACTGCCAACTCGTTATCTAATCTCCCATAATGTATCTTTAATTGTGTTTTTTTTTCAATTTTTACATTTGTATTATTGACTGAAGATGGTGTAATCTATCATTCATTAGTCATGTGGACATAACTAAGTGTCAAGATTCTTTTTGGATAGGCTTACAGGAAAATTTGTATGTGAAATCTTATCTGTACATCATTGTAATATTTGGGACACATTCTACAATAATCACCAGCATCCACTACAGAGGCACCACATGATTTAGAAGTAAATAATAGTCTTGTACCAAACACAAACCCAAGTTTAAACAAATGAAATTGCGAAGTAATAGGAGTTGGCTTACGTTGATGTAATCCGGGTTTTCCAATGGGGTGGGGGAGGCGGTGTTTCGAGTTTCGTAAATGTAGTCGATGTTTAAGTGAATCATAGTATTGTTTGCATTAAAACCATTTATGAATCGGTATAATTGTCAATGGGAATTGGTTAAGATAAGTAAAGTAACTTTTTGTGATAATATGTAATATTTATAAAACATTCTTCCATTTCTGGAATAGACGCTTGTCCGGGTTTCTTTAAATGTAGGACAACGCCAGCATATTGCGTATGTATTGAACATCAACAAGTTTGTGACACGATTGTCCTAATGTTGATGACGAATTAAATTGTGATTTTGTTTGTTCCGAGTCGTGTATATGCCAGGGAGCTATGGCCAAATCACAGGCACTTGAAGGGATTAAAATAATACTTCTTGCTACTGCTTGACTATATACGTCAATCAGAACAGAACTACTTAAAGGAAACCTTAGAAGCAAGTCTTAAGGACAATAACCGGAAAACATTTTGGAAGTATATTAAAGCTAAAAAAAAAAACAAGATAATATCGGAGTAAGCCCTCTTAAAGTGGGTGGTACCCTTCACACAGATAGCACGGACAAAGCTGAAATATTGAATTTCAATCGGTCTTCACAAAAGAAGAACCAGATGCGCCTATGCCATCACTATTACATGATAACTACCCTATCATGAGAGACCTAATCATTGACGAAAGAGGAGTAAAGGCCTTAATCCGTAAACTTAAACCTGATAAAGCTAGCGGACCAGATAAGCTTCCAAATAGAGTCTTACAACAGTGTTCCAAGGAATTAGCCCCTGGTCTCACACATATCTGCACGCAATCCTTATCCACAGGAGAAGTGCCGGAAGACTGGGGAGACAGGCGAACGTTGCCCCCATATTCAAGAAGGGCAGTAGACAATTAGCTAGTAACTATCGCCCAGTTTCACTGACTTGTGTGTGTGATAAGATGTTAGAACATATTATCTGTAGGCTTCCGTTCTTGTGAATCCCAACTCTTAATCACAACTCATGATATCATGAACATGTATGATAGCAAGCAAAAAGTCGACATAGCCATATTAGATTTCAGTCCCTCATAAGAAACTCCTATATAAACTTGAAAGCTATGGTGTCAACACTAAACTCTTAACATGGATTAATTCCTTCTTAACTAAAAGAACTCAGTGTGCTGTGATAGAGGGCAAAACATCGTCATCTGTGCGAGTCGAGCCAGGAGTGCCCCAAGGGACCTGTTTAGGACCAACTCTCTTCCTCATTCATATCAGTCATCTTCCCGTGGGAGTGAAATCAACAGTTAGGCTATTTGCAGATGACTACCTACTCTACAGAGCCATAAACTCTCTTGAAGACCATTATCAACTACAATCCCTGGAAATTTGGGGCAAAGAATGGGGGATGTCATTCAATGCTAAAAAAGGCTATATTCTGAGAGTATCAAGATCCAAAAAACCAAGCACATACATCTACAAAGATTACAGCTTACCAATCTCTAGTACGCTGGGTGTTGGAATATTGCTAAACGGACATCCTATCCCTTGAGAAGGTATAAACTTAAAAAAAACTATAAACAGATTCAGTGTAATAGTGAACTATTCAGACAGTCCTTATTTCCAAGGACCATTAAAGACAGGAACCAACTTCCAGACAAAGCAGTCCTAACCACATCGGCGGAGGCTTTCATCTCGTATATACGAGAATAAACAGCGCATGCGCACCACCCTTGTATATACGAGAATAAACAGCACATGCGCACCACCCTTGCCCAGCATAAGACTCGGGTTTGAGTGTGTCTGGGTCATAATACAGATACAGATAGTATAGTATAATAAATGTAATTCAGACGCCATCTTTGTTATGACTGGTTTACGGTGATAGCGTCTACGAAGCGAGGCCGCTGTTGAGCGAGACTTGATCACCCAGTTCCTAGGCACATATCGAGTAATGAAGGGACTGTGTGATACAGAGTTCTTTTGACATCATTTCGTCGTAATTCCGATTCGTTCAAGATATGCATGGCCAAGTGAACACACTTTAAAGGGACAGTCCCGATTAGAACAGAGTCCCAAAAATAAAAGTCTGAGTACATATGAAATTTAAGTTCAAAAATATAGGAGGGTGGTGAAGTGACCATGTCTCAAAATTTTACGTCCAAACTGCTTATCCGGACACGTAACCTTTTTAAGATTTCAGGTTAATATTTTCGTTGGTGACCTGATAATCGATTCCCGTTCCTTGAGGGATCCATACAGTGAATGGCCCATATGCTGTACTTGATAGCGAAAGGCATATTTCATCTACAAATTATTTTTATTTAAGAGAAAGTCCGGTTTTATGTAGACACCGCATCATACAGCTTGGGACACCCGTCTCAATTTCCAGAAGAAGACTGACGTGTTTAAGTTGTTTGAAAACGTATCACAAATACTGAGACATTTGCTCGGCCATTTGGTAGAGGATTTTAAGGGATTTTAACACAGAATTAAGCAGTTATATACTTCAAATAAATATAGGGATTAGCCCTTTAAGTTTGATTTGTAATTAATAAGGCTTGATCGTCCTGTTCCTAGGCACATATCGAGTAATGATAGATTTATAAAGGGACTGGGTGATACAGACTTCTTTGACCTCATTTCATCGTAATTCCGATCCGTTCAAGATATGAATGGCCAAGTGAACACACTTTAAGTTTGATTTGTAATTAATAACGCTGTAAAATGAACAATTTAACTACATTGGAGGGTGTATAATGATCAAATAAAGTCTCGTTGGCAATTAAAACGATGGGAAGTCTTAGAACTAGTGAGTATTGTGAGATGATAACAGACGATATATCGTAAACCAGTCATAACAAAGATGGCGTCTGAATTACGTTTATTATACTATACTATAAGTCAAGCAGTAGTAAGAAGTTTTATTTTAATGCCTTCAAGTGCCTGCGGGCCAAATAAAGAGGATCACGCGTTCATGAATATAATTATAACAATGTCGGCTATTACATAGAAATTAATTTTAGACAATAATATAATTGATTTGGAAAGGGTTCATTTTAAAAATCCGTCGTTGCTACGAGAACTTAGTTTCAGCAGCTGTGGAATTTCATACATTCCGGAAGATCAATTTATCAACCAGGAGAATCTTCCTTCCCTTGATTTAAGTTTCAATAATATTACTATTCTTTATTGTGGAACATTTCGTGGTTTGCACAGACTACAAAATTTAAACCCCCTGGGTTATGAACTACTTTTTATAAGTTTTCGTTGCTGCAAAGTCTAAATCGGATCTTGAAAAATAGTTTTGACCATCCAATATGGCGGATATTCAAGTAAGTGGATACAAACACCGCCGCCATTTTGAACAAAGCCTTTGTTAATTCGAATATATGGCTTGTAAAATGTCTTTTTGTAGGTTTTCGTTGCTGCAAAGTCCGAATCGGATCTTGAAAAATAGTTTTAGCCACCCAATATGGGGGATATTCAAGATGGTGGATGCAAACATGGCCGCTATTTTGAACAAACTAATACATAACCTGGTGACAACTTGAAATAAACCCAAATTTAGTGCTAAAAATGCTGATATGATCTCAATGTCATGGTAATGTCTGTATGTTTGTGTCTCTAACTGTATCTATCATGTAATTAGATTAACTAGATGTACACGTATGCACTGCAGTTGTCTCATCCCATGCACGATTCGCACATCGGCGCAACGTTTGTGTACTTTCAGATGTTGTTATCGCAGTGTACTAGTGATGTCATCCTATGTGTACCCTCCAACATGTATAACTTATCAAGTACGATATCAAATATTCTTGCAGGTATCTGCTTGGCATTATTGTTACTCCCTACAGGACATCGAGTTGGCAGTTTTCCACGTCAGTTTTTGTGTTTTTAAACTTTATTACATTTCTGTTAGGACCGTATGCAGGATTTAAAAATTGGGGGTGCAGTAGAGTGATGGGACGCCAACAATAATGCCCCGCCCCCCACCAAAAAAATGAAAATATAATAAACGCACTTGGAGCCGCATTCAAAGTCGCTATCGCAAGTGATCGCCTCAATTTTGGCGGCGCTATTTCTCATTTTGACGTGAAACACACCAAAATGGGGACCTTCTCAATTGGAACTAGTCACCAGGTACTCCATGAATAGATCATAACTAGACATCAAGTTGAATACTTATTTAATAATCCAAATGTGATGACAGGATCGAGAAAATGGGTGTCGCTGTGAGATGCATATGGAAAGCGGGCCTGTAGCCCGGGATGGGGGTGGGGGGCAAAAATCAAATTAGCCCCCCCCCCCCCCAATATTTCGCCAACAATAGTGATTTTTTGGAGTGTTGTTAGTCGGACACATCTTCAGGCCCTCCAAACAATTCCGTAGCCCGCCCCCCCTCCAAAATTTTATGAGCTGGCTACGGGCCCGATGGAAAGTACAACACGTCATACTTTATATTATAAAAGATTTGCCAACCAATACCTAATTACAAACAGTTCGAAACCCGAATAAGGCCATGTGGGTAGAGCCACCACAACGAGAATAATGTCATTTGGTATCGGCTCCCCCAAAGACCGAAAAGGCCCTAACAAATGTGGTTAGAGCAACCACAAAAAGCCCTTTGTAGTCATGTGGTTGCACAGTCGCGGATCCAAAAAGGAGTGATATGAGGGCAACAATATGGGAACAGCACCCATGTCGGGGGTCCGCCCTAAGAAAAATTTTGAAAAATATCGCTGCTGTAAACAGTTTTTCGGCTACTCTGATGGATTCTAAGAGTCTATTTTGCATTTTTGTTTCGTCCCATAGCCTCCACATAAGTGATATAAGAAAGATTGGATCAAGGCAAACGAACCAGGCGCCCTTCAAATCAACCGACCGATCAGTGCCTTATAACAGAATCACTGTGTGATCATAATCAATTGTATTATGGGGGGGGGGGGCGCCATTTCCCGCGCGCCTTATTTTTCTGGGTTTGCAATATACCCCTGCACCCCCGCTAGATACGGCTCCGCAATCAACCATGTAGACCACCGGGATGGTCGAGATTTAAATGGATAAGAACTCTTGAAAGATATAGAGGTTAACGATAAAATGTATAATCGAGAGATAGTCTCGATTTCCAAGCACGATAATACGCTACATCTTCAAGCATCCAAATCTTCGCTAAGAATAAAGTAATTTGATTGAATTTTTCAATAGGTTCATTTTTATATATCTATCTTGGAACAAGTATTATAGAAAGAACGGTCAGCTGTTCATCTAACTCTTAAATAATACATATTTTATCATCATAACCGTTTTCACTTTATTTTGACCCACAACCATCTAATTTTGTTTAATACCGACACGTCATATAGCTATTTTTCAGGAAATTATTTCTGTTATACTAACTTTCAATGGAAGAACACTGGAGATTGGCAGTAAACAAGAGAATGTTTTTGGTTTGGGTAAACTGCTGTCCAAAATGCTAAGACTTTATGCAAGCAAGACGAAAAATAAATAAGAACTTCGTTTGAAAAAATATGTATTTAGTCCGTTGAAGGAAGGGCTATATTATTTTACATTTTGATATAATATAGATATAATGGCGTTGGTAGTTTTGATGCCTTTTTGTGATTTTTTTATTGTAAAGATATGTGTTTTCGACAGTCGAGATCCTACATAGCCAAAGACGGTCCACTTTTATAAATTGATGATTGTGTGTGTGTGTGAGAGTGAGAGAGAGAGAGAGATAAATGGGGTTTAAAATGTCCACTCGCGATAAATGGGGTTTAAAATGTCCGCTCGCGATAAATGGGGTTTAAAACTAGGCGATTTCGGGACTAAAATATGATTTAATTTTATTTCAATAATTCGCTTGCTCGTATGGGTCTATAGCAGTGGGAGGAAACCGGAGAACCCTGACCCCACTCCTTGTCACGTACAACTGGGGATTCGAAACCACGCCAGTTGACTCAATGGCAGGCCGTATGATACAGCGCGCGCACGCTAACCATTCGACCATCCAACCCCCCAAATTTGATGATTGTACATTTCGTTTGAGAATTACATTTTCGACAATTCAGAGTAGCAACATTAGGTAGCGACGATAATAAACGAGAATGTGTTCACGATCTCGTCAACGCAGCACGGATTGAATACAAAATATTAATCACAATTATATTACGCATGGGTTATAAAAAGAAACCGAGTACGTGTCATTAAATTAATTCACAAGGCGTGAGTGTTAGAGGCATCGCGTGAAGGCTTCGATACCATCCCTCAAAGACTGGAACATTATCCAACTAAATCTTCAGTATTGCACAATGTTTGCTCCCCTTACTGCTACTGCTGTATGCTCTTTGGCAAGGCTACTTCCTATTATTCATCATGTTCTGAAAATCTACACCTGCCGTTTTGTGGAGCAGATGGATGGCCAAATTATAATCAAAGAAACAAGCCTTTTTATATATTTATCACCATACATTTTCAATTATTTTATTGTTTTAAATAAAATAGGTATCGAAACACCAGAATGGTTATGTGCTGAACAGAAATGTATTATGTAAATAAATATATGCGAAAGTGATTTGAAAATTTTAACGTATTCTGTCCTCAATACACACCAATGAAAGCTGTTAATCTTTATGGCCGACAACGTTAAACCACACCGCGCACGTTCCGTTGCTACACCACCTTCGCCAACCAAAAGCTTTTATATGCGTCCATTTGGGCATATTTGGGACGTTCTTGGACGCACAATCCGTCAGGGTGACCCAACGGATAATAACCTTGACGACTTGAATCAGACACTACATCCCGGATGAAACAAAAGAGAAGGAGAGTTTATCATTCAATCCAGACTGGTGGAGGCTATAATAATAATTTTAGTAGTTCCTTGTCCGTATTCTTTATCTCAATCGGTGCAGAACAGTAAGCGTTAAACCCTATTTCATTTGCATTTCAGTTCCATGCTTTCCCCGCGAGCATGTGTAAAATTATATACAATGCGGGCTGAAAACCAGTGTTCCATTCTCGCCACAGTAGGTCGAAAATAAATCTAAAATTAGTAAATGAGCCAACTCCAGAAACTGAACTGGAGTGAGCCTAGAAACCCAATTAACAAATACCGATTTAGTACCTAAACGGGGTAACATATAATGTTTACATTTGTCAACTATCAGATATATGACAGTTATCATGTCTTCCACCGATAGACATCCCTCAGTCTTATTACGTCACTGGCGGAGGGGTTGAGGTAGTATAACTGCGAAATCGGAAGCGGTTGTCGAACGCCCATGTTACTCCCCGATCTGAGCTATCCTTAAGCACCAACTTTCATCCTCGTGGCAGATCCAGTGTCACTCATAATTATTAACATAGATAGATATGTTCAATACATATAGTTGCGCTCATTAAGTTCTATCTGGATAAAGTTATATATGGTAACCCAATATATACTTATGTATCTCATTGTGTTATACAGTCGATTACTAAAACAGGCACGGTAGATATTTATTACATAAGAAACGTTTGCATTCGTCCTGTAGAAGACATGGGCCTAGTTTGACAGGGTGCAGAAAAACATCAGAATAATTAAATGTATCTTGATATAAAACTCTGTCCTCATACCACAAATAGCTACCCTGTAATCTCACTATATTGTCTTGTTTATCCAGGCCATTTATGATAGTTGGTACAGTGATTTCTAGATAGACGCCGTATCCGTCAAATATGTTCACTAAGAATCGAAATTGTTTTGATAGACGACGAGGAATATAAAAAATATCAGAAACTTCGTAAAACACTGCATTATTACTGCCAGAATTTAAGGCTAATTGATTTAAGAATACGTGTGTAATTTCATCGGTTTCGCTCAGTTTGCGCAAATGCTGAATAGCTTTGTGTAAGGTAACCTTACCTGATGATGATTCCCACGGCCACCATGTTGGATTTCTCCAAACATCAGGGACCGTAGACTGTAACAAATTTGCAACGCGCATACTTTTTTGAAACCACAGTTTATCAGTTGGTAAGTTGTGCATGCTCCATACATTCAATAATACGTCATCACTTAAGTGTAAATATCCTTCTACGTCATAGTTCATGCGCATAGCATTTTGAAGACACTGATAACCGAATTCACCTCTGCTAAAATCATCGCCCATTTCAATAAATGATATTGGAAAAGATATGCTGGCATCTACATTAGTTCCACAGTATATAATGTTTTTAAAAAAGGGTCTGTATATACTTTCAAGATGACGGATAACATGATAGTGCCCATCGGTATTGAATACGATTACTAATAAAATATTATCCCAAGAACGAATTGGAACCACATCAGAATAGGGGCAGTTTGGTATACTCGTGCTACACATATGGTCAAAATGGATATCATATTGTAATTTAGGGGAATTTATTACTGGCTGAAAGGCAACTTTATGAACCGGCTCTAACGATTCTTGATTGGTCGGTTTTTGCCTCATAGACGGCACTTTGTAACCACTCTTACGAAGATCATTAAGCCATGACTTGATTACAGTGTACTCCACGTATGTAATAAATTGAAGTTTGCTCATGAATAAACTGAGTGACCCGACACAAGAGAAAAAGTCTTCGTCGTCACAAGTCCATGTTAACATTTTGTTAAATACGTTGGTTAACATTTCATTTGAGTGATTGGATTTGGATTTGCAAACAGATGAATTAGAAATCCTCTTTTCAACATGTGCAAAAGATACGAAATTACCAATTTCCTGTAACAACCTCTGTAACCACAAGGACCAGATATGATCATTATCTTCTAAAACACCAATTGCCCAGAATGAATCATAATGAAATAGTATGTTTTCTTTAATGAATAGTTCTGATTGGGCTGTTGACAAAATGACTGGAGGCGCTCGTTCATCTCTGTATGACTCAAGGTTAAACAATGTAGAGCTCCCTTTGTTTGACAATGATACGGTTAACTCCCCTTGATGGATGGCCTTCTGAACCAAGGCTCTTTTCCACAAACCTAATTCGTATTTCGGCTGATCTTTGTCACTAGTACTCTCTTGATATTTAAAACCCAACAAACCGAGAAAATAAGACAACAAATTTGATTGGTTGTCGATGTGCTTCAGAATCCACACATACGGTTTAACGTTCAATCTCTGCTCTATAGTTCGTACCACGTCATTGAATTCGTAATTTGACGTAAGGTACAGAAACTCAGCACCGCGTTGAATGGAAAATAAAACTGCTTTGTGCAATGAATCAATCCTGAGCTTACATGCAGAGCTGAAATAAACGAAAATTTTTTGTAGTATATGGTTCAAATAAAATACCACTCTAATGCTATTCTTTTGATGAATATCAAACTTGACCATCCAGCTAACGAATAGCTCGGGTGTGTTTCTTATGTTTGTAGAATGAAGGAGCCATGGTGGCTCAGTGATTAAGACATTGGTTCGCTAACCTGGGTGTTCCTTTTTGATCCCGTGGTTTGTACCACTGTCAGTATTGCGCGACGGAGTGCATGATTAGGGACAACGTGTAGTCGTTCAGATAGGACAAAATACCTAGGTACCGTAAAAAGCAACCGTTGGCAGTTGGAATACGATATAAGAGTAGGTCGTAGCGCCGCTGCTCGGCCAAATTTACCTCATATCACACTGTATGGGATATGGTCGTCTTCATTAGACCTGTCAGAGTAGAACAGTAGGACGGTAAACCCCATTTCATTTCATGCGAAACAGATTGGCATTTGATTTGTCGAAATCAAGTAAAATATACTCTTCAAAAAAAAGAAACGCACAACCCATTTTTCATCATTTTTTTATTTGAACCAGGTCTTTGTTTCGGTAAATCTTACTTGTTTTTAATGCCATTATGTAAGGATAAAAAAAATTCATTATTGATTTTAAAGGTAGGGTCACTAATTGTGACTGGTCATCCTTTTTGTCGAAATTTTTTATCGCTTGATTGCATGGAACCTAAATCTAATGTCTTTAAAATCCAGGGGTTCTCGGTTTCCGAATCAGTTGCACATGTAAATACTCAAAGACCCGAGTGATGCCACATCCGAACGAAGACCAACGCAACAACGCTATTGGTGGATTACAAGCAGGTGACTCCAAGACAGATGTAGCCAGGCTGCTGAATGTTTCCCTTAGTTCCATTTCTCGCCTTTGGGATAGGTACCGACAGCGAAGTTCAACACGTGAAAGCCCTAGCTCAGGCCAAACAAGTGTGGTCCCACTTGTCCTGGGTCGTCACTTCCGGTTACGTCATTGTCGTAAATGGTTTTCAACAGCGACCTCTACTGCAGCAGCAATTCCCAGACGACGTAGAATCTCGTACCAAACAGTAGGCAAACGCCTACGTCAAACCGAATAACGAGGCAGACGTCCCCGTTAGAGCTTCTGTTTTGAAATACGCCGATACCATGAAATCCAACTTTAATGGGTTCAGGCACTGAGGGTATGGTCACAGCAACACTGGAGAGCAGTTTGGTTCAGCGACGTGTCGCCGTTCTTGTTGCAACAAGGCGATAGTAGAGCGAGGATATACTGACGACGAAATGTAACGTTGCGTTTCTTTTTGGGAGAGTATATTATATCTCTGCTGATTTTGGACAAAAACAAACATACCGTTATAATGATTTTTTCTATAATTTAAAGGGCAATATTGGTGTCAGTCAGTATCACATATTTGATAGAACTGGATAAACACATTCCAAATATAATTTTAACACAGAGATCATTGCTACGACAGATGAGTAATAAAGGTTTCAACAATAGGAAGTGACGAACGCTGAATGAAAACACGAGTTATCCCTCTATATAACTGACTGAAGTGGCGAGTGATAACAGGTATACGAGATCGAATTTCTGCTCAACAATAATTCCTTCGAAGATCAAAAGTTGCTATAAGGATATCTGACAATTCAATCAAGTAATTAAGTGTCATTAGATAAGAGTACACGAGAAAAATAGAAATAGTCCGTAAATTCCCTTATTTTTATTCCTTCTATACCTTATAAAAACATGGCAATGCACGGACTTTTTCTGTATAATTTCTTTCGTGTTTTCTTATCTAGTGGCAGTCAGTTCTTTATGTGAATTGTCAGATATCCTCTCACACAACAACTTTTTGTCTTCGAAAGAATTATTAGTGCGCACAAATTCGCTTATGTATCTGTTATCACTCTTCACTTCAGTCAGTATATAGAGGGATAACCCGTGTTTCCCTTTCGCGTTCGTCAGTTCCAATTGTTGAAATCTCTATAACTCATCTGTCGTAGCAATGATCTCCGTGTTAAAATTATATTCGGAAAGTGTTTAACCAGTTCTATCACATATGTGATAATGACTGACGCCAATATTGTCCTTTAATATAAAAATTTTCTTTGGCAAAACTACTTTCGCTGAATAGAACTATAGCGGTACGATAGATGCACATTGTACATATTTACCTGAATTTATCACCAATATACAGTATTCTCCATGGCGTAGAGGATATATTAACCTTGGTGGCACGTTCATCTTGATTATGGTAATAAGTGTCTACAATCCATCCATGATCATTCTCGAATCTAAAAGAAACGAGTATTGTCACCATTATTTTAAAGGTAAATGCGTCACTGTACTCCTTAATTTGGTTCAGCATATGGCAGCATAGTTACGGTTATTATTTCTAAAACAAATTTGGGAAAATCACTCAACTAGGATAATATTAAATGGCTAAACCTCTATGATTTACGTCAACGCATAGTATTGAATTGGATTGCTCTGATGTATTATTCTAATTAATGACTGCTGATACCATTAAAAATAATGAATTAATCGACCTGGGAAAATTCCTATACCTGGCAATAGAAGCATCGTACACAGAAAAATGTCTGTTAACCTATAATTTCTAACTTATATTTTGAAATGTAATCAAGTTTAATATTGTGTTGTATATATGTTAAAAAATTGTTTTTGTGCATGCTGTATTTTATTTGTATTGTACTAAATGTTATACCTGATGGGCCGTTGGTAGCTCCCTCTCCCCGCATCCTGTAATAATTTTTACTTTTGATAGGCACCGTTCGTCGTGGACCGTCAAGTGTAGGTACATCGGCACCCCCAGAAGCCCCATTGTCCCCTCCCGCAACACTTTTTTGGCTAGCTACAGACCTGAGTTCAACTGATTATAGGTCTATATAACGTTCAAAGAAATCTTTTGCAAATGAACTTACCTGTGAATGGATTCGATGCTTGTATGTAGGATTTTATAATCCTGTCGATAGTATATATATTTATATAAATACGCTACAATTAATATAAAACACATAGCTGCTAACGCACAATAGACGTCACGTGATTTACGCCGTCTGCACAAAACCAAACAGCATGCCATCATGGGAGTGTTTCAGTTACTGTGCTGGAACCTATTTAATACATATAAACATATATTTGAGAAATATTGAAGGTGTTACATCTTGAAACTAAAAGTTTAAAAATCGAACGTAATGCTTATTGAAATTCCAAAGTGTTAAACACTATATCCAAATGGAAACATTATTGACTTCATTCTGATCAGGAGATGTCCGAATTTTCCATCCGCAATTCATACAATTGGTGGTTTGTATGTTTTAATGAGCTTAGAAGGCCGACGACTGGAGCCTCAGGATCTACGATGTATAACATTTTTGACACCGCCAAAAGCCTTTCCTACTCACATAAAACATCGGTCAACATCCTCGGCTTTTTCAACTGAGTTTAAAACACACTTTAATCGTTTTTTTTGCTCGGCTTAAGGTTGGGCATTTATCTACCAAATCAATTCTTGGATTCTTGTTAATCAAACTCAACATGAATGCTAGATCATTTGCTAATGCGCCTCTACATTTGTCAATATTTTTAGTTTTCTGTCCTTTTTCAAATCTTATTCGCGAACATATTAGTTTATTAGACCCTGTATGTTATTGGCTAATTTTTCATAAAAGGTGTAAGTGGTCTGTCAATGTTAATTATGCTATTGCCAAAGGCAGTAAAGATGACTGAGTGCGTCTGGATTAAATCAAATATAGATATTTATGCAATCTTTTGATTACGCCGACGTGGTCTGGAATAATAGTGTAGTAACGATTAAACTAAACATGAAATTTAACAACTACATATAATAATACGTTTATTTAAAGGAATAAGATCATAGACGTAAAGTACAATTTAACAAACACTTTAACAGATAACAGTATACAATTCATTTCTTTACGTTTCCAATTTTCGATGTGATACAGATTTTAATAATCCGATGTCAATTGATGTGCAGATTTTGGATTAGTGCCGCTGAACACAGGGAGTGTTTATATAAAGTATTTGGAATATATACAGATATCGTATATTGCCCAATTTAGGACATATGAACAGAAAGTGATAAAGGGTCTCAATATCTGATTTACACAGAGGACAATTGCAAGTTGGGTAAATATTAGGTTTCCTTCTACATGGAGTTCCTGAGTCGAGTCATGCTTCAAGATTATAATCCAGATATATAATGGTCTTGACAAATGTTTATCTTAAACAACTTATATTCATTTAATGATTCACTAGAATCTAGCTTAAAAGACAATTCCTGGGTATTGATATCGGAAGTCTTTGTTTAATATCGCAAATGAATAAATTAATATCACCTATAATGTGTGACTTCCGTGCACAGGCGAAACCCAGCATTTGAAGTACTTTTGTATACTCATAGAAGAAATGTACAGAAATTGGTTTGGACTTGTTCACTATCGGGTCTATATTCGAATCTCCATATTTCAGATATGTACAATAATATCGGTCTTATTATATAGTCAAATATCTTAAAGGATGTTTTCAAATGGACGACAACTTCACACATTTATCACATTTTGTTGTAACTCTAGAATTGTCCAAAAACATCGCACATATTTCACATTAACTCTGGCAAAGAGGATCGAACGCGCGTCAAACTCGAACTCATCCAAATTCACTTGATCCTAACATAAATTTGTAGTTTCATCTAACTTTCATTTAGAAGGTCCCCAACCTTGGCATTACATGCTTTTATTTGAGACAAATAACTCGGTTTTTTACCACAAAATCTGTGGTTTAAGTTGTATTTCTGTCTTAAGACATAAACATCGGTATTTTTACATACTTTTCAGTATATTAACTGATAGAAACTATTTATTAACAACATAAATTGTATTATTAAGCAAAAGACCTGTAAAATGTATTGTTTAATGGTCGAGAGTGAGACATTAAGTAATATATTGTAACAACATAAGGGTCGTAGGCCTGAATGCTTTTACAATATATTACGCAATGTCGTAAGCTCGAGACCATTAAACATCTTAAAATACTGACACTCCGCATAACATTTTAAAGTGAAATACGTCACAATAGTCCACTTTTACACCGGTATGAATAAAGTACTATTGGCAAGTTGCCCGTACGATTATTTGATATAATGATACGTCAACATCAAAGGGTGATGTCACATCTGTATTTTAATCCAGAATAACCTGTATATTAACGGCACTGTTCCGTTACTTCACATAGTTATATTGTTAGATTCGGTCAACGCATGCGCGTCGCGGACCTAACTCTTATGACGGCGAATGTTTGAATGACATGGGTAGCTGAGGGGAGGGGGCAATTCTAGGTCCGATTTTCACGAAATTCGAAGGTAATTAAGATGTAACGCTGATACATTTGAATGTTTGTGACCACTACTGGATCCACGAGCTAAAAACCGTGCCAATGTCGACAGATTGATGTAGATTAACCATTTGGAGTAATGGTTAGAATGGACCGTTACTCAACAGTTGTTTTTCCCATTTATTCATTTACATTATTCATTTGGGATATTATTCCTCGAGAAACACTTACCTTCGACTATTGCTATGTATGCTATAAATTCTCCAAATATCATTTTATTGACCACTAAAGTGAATAATATTACTAATCATAATTATGATATAAGGTTTATCCGTCAGATATATCAACACGTAGGTAAATACTAATTAAACTAATAATTCATTTCTGTCATATACGGAAATTGATATATCTAATTAACCGATTAAAAGTACACGATCGACCCCTTAATTTGTCAAAATTTGACACTGATTGTATGCTTTTATCAGTCACATACAATGAATTATGGACCATTAAAATAGTCCTCGGACAGTTTCTCTTTAGTAATGTGTTTTACATTTTCGAAGTGACATTTGGTATGTCCCCAATGGTCGTGAAATTATCCACGTAAAATCTGGAGAAGCTATTGGATTTTCAAATCACGTACAACTGGGGATTCGAAACCACGCCAGTTGACTCAATGGCAGGCCGTATGATACAGCGCGCGCACGCTAACCATTCGACCATCCAACCCCCCAAATTTGATGATTGTACATTTCGTTTGAGAATTACATTTTCGACAATTCAGAGTAGCAACATTAGGTAGCGACGATAATAAACGAGAATGTGTTCACGATCTCGTCAACGCAGCACGGATTGAATACAAAATATTAATCACAATTATATTACGCATGGGTTATAAAAAGAAACCGAGTACGTGTCATTAAATTAATTCACAAGGCGTGAGTGTTAGAGGCATCGCGTGAAGGCTTCGATACCATCCCTCAAAGACTGGAACATTATCCAACTAAATCTTCAGTATTGCACAATGTTTGCTCCCCTTACTGCTACTGCTGTATGCTCTTTGGCAAGGCTACTTCCTATTATTCATCATGTTCTGAAAATCTACACCTGCCGTTTTGTGGAGCAGATGGATGGCCAAATTATAATCAAAGAAACAAGCCTTTTTATATATTTATCACCATACATTTTCAATTATTTTATTGTTTTAAATAAAATAGGTATCGAAACACCAGAATGGTTATGTGCTGAACAGAAATGTATTATGTAAATAAATATATGCGAAAGTGATTTGAAAATTTTAACGTATTCTGTCCTCAATACACACCAATGAAAGCTGTTAATCTTTATGGCCGACAACGTTAAACCACACCGCGCACGTTCCGTTGCTACACCACCTTCGCCAACCAAAAGCTTTTATATGCGTCCATTTGGGCATATTTGGGACGTTCTTGGACGCACAATCCGTCAGGGTGACCCAACGGATAATAACCTTGACGACTTGAATCAGACACTACATCCCGGATGAAACAAAAGAGAAGGAGAGTTTATCATTCAATCCAGACTGGTGGAGGCTATAATAATAATTTTAGTAGTTCCTTGTCCGTATTCTTTATCTCAATCGGTGCAGAACAGTAAGCGTTAAACCCTATTTCATTTGCATTTCAGTTCCATGCTTTCCCCGCGAGCATGTGTAAAATTATATACAATGCGGGCTGAAAACCAGTGTTCCATTCTCGCCACAGTAGGTCGAAAATAAATCTAAAATTAGTAAATGAGCCAACTCCAGAAACTGAACTGGAGTGAGCCTAGAAACCCAATTAACAAATACCGATTTAGTACCTAAACGGGGTAACATATAATGTTTACATTTGTCAACTATCAGATATATGACAGTTATCATGTCTTCCACCGATAGACATCCCTCAGTCTTATTACGTCACTGGCGGAGGGGTTGAGGTAGTATAACTGCGAAATCGGAAGCGGTTGTCGAACGCCCATGTTACTCCCCGATCTGAGCTATCCTTAAGCACCAACTTTCATCCTCGTGGCAGATCCAGTGTCACTCATAATTATTAACATAGATAGATATGTTCAATACATATAGTTGCGCTCATTAAGTTCTATCTGGATAAAGTTATATATGGTAACCCAATATATACTTATGTATCTCATTGTGTTATACAGTCGATTACTAAAACAGGCACGGTAGATATTTATTACATAAGAAACGTTTGCATTCGTCCTGTAGAAGACATGGGCCTAGTTTGACAGGGTGCAGAAAAACATCAGAATAATTAAATGTATCTTGATATAAAACTCTGTCCTCATACCACAAATAGCTACCCTGTAATCTCACTATATTGTCTTGTTTATCCAGGCCATTTATGATAGTTGGTACAGTGATTTCTAGATAGACGCCGTATCCGTCAAATATGTTCACTAAGAATCGAAATTGTTTTGATAGACGACGAGGAATATAAAAAATATCAGAAACTTCGTAAAACACTGCATTATTACTGCCAGAATTTAAGGCTAATTGATTTAAGAATACGTGTGTAATTTCATCGGTTTCGCTCAGTTTGCGCAAATGCTGAATAGCTTTGTGTAAGGTAACCTTACCTGATGATGATTCCCACGGCCACCATGTTGGATTTCTCCAAACATCAGGGACCGTAGACTGTAACAAATTTGCAACGCGCATACTTTTTTGAAACCACAGTTTATCAGTTGGTAAGTTGTGCATGCTCCATACATTCAATAATACGTCATCACTTAAGTGTAAATATCCTTCTACGTCATAGTTCATGCGCATAGCATTTTGAAGACACTGATAACCGAATTCACCTCTGCTAAAATCATCGCCCATTTCAATAAATGATATTGGAAAAGATATGCTGGCATCTACATTAGTTCCACAGTATATAATGTTTTTAAAAAAGGGTCTGTATATACTTTCAAGATGACGGATAACATGATAGTGCCCATCGGTATTGAATACGATTACTAATAAAATATTATCCCAAGAACGAATTGGAACCACATCAGAATAGGGGCAGTTTGGTATACTCGTGCTACACATATGGTCAAAATGGATATCATATTGTAATTTAGGGGAATTTATTACTGGCTGAAAGGCAACTTTATGAACCGGCTCTAACGATTCTTGATTGGTCGGTTTTTGCCTCATAGACGGCACTTTGTAACCACTCTTACGAAGATCATTAAGCCATGACTTGATTACAGTGTACTCCACGTATGTAATAAATTGAAGTTTGCTCATGAATAAACTGAGTGACCCGACACAAGAGAAAAAGTCTTCGTCGTCACAAGTCCATGTTAACATTTTGTTAAATACGTTGGTTAACATTTCATTTGAGTGATTGGATTTGGATTTGCAAACAGATGAATTAGAAATCCTCTTTTCAACATGTGCAAAAGATACGAAATTACCAATTTCCTGTAACAACCTCTGTAACCACAAGGACCAGATATGATCATTATCTTCTAAAACACCAATTGCCCAGAATGAATCATAATGAAATAGTATGTTTTCTTTAATGAATAGTTCTGATTGGGCTGTTGACAAAATGACTGGAGGCGCTCGTTCATCTCTGTATGACTCAAGGTTAAACAATGTAGAGCTCCCTTTGTTTGACAATGATACGGTTAACTCCCCTTGATGGATGGCCTTCTGAACCAAGGCTCTTTTCCACAAACCTAATTCGTATTTCGGCTGATCTTTGTCACTAGTACTCTCTTGATATTTAAAACCCAACAAACCGAGAAAATAAGACAACAAATTTGATTGGTTGTCGATGTGCTTCAGAATCCACACATACGGTTTAACGTTCAATCTCTGCTCTATAGTTCGTACCACGTCATTGAATTCGTAATTTGACGTAAGGTACAGAAACTCAGCACCGCGTTGAATGGAAAATAAAACTGCTTTGTGCAATGAATCAATCCTGAGCTTACATGCAGAGCTGAAATAAACGAAAATTTTTTGTAGTATATGGTTCAAATAAAATACCACTCTAATGCTATTCTTTTGATGAATATCAAACTTGACCATCCAGCTAACGAATAGCTCGGGTGTGTTTCTTATGTTTGTAGAATGAAGGAGCCATGGTGGCTCAGTGATTAAGACATTGGTTCGCTAACCTGGGTGTTCCTTTTTGATCCCGTGGTTTGTACCACTGTCAGTATTGCGCGACGGAGTGCATGATTAGGGACAACGTGTAGTCGTTCAGATAGGACAAAATACCTAGGTACCGTAAAAAGCAACCGTTGGCAGTTGGAATACGATATAAGAGTAGGTCGTAGCGCCGCTGCTCGGCCAAATTTACCTCATATCACACTGTATGGGATATGGTCGTCTTCATTAGACCTGTCAGAGTAGAACAGTAGGACGGTAAACCCCATTTCATTTCATGCGAAACAGATTGGCATTTGATTTGTCGAAATCAAGTAAAATATACTCTTCAAAAAAAAGAAACGCACAACCCATTTTTCATCATTTTTTTATTTGAACCAGGTCTTTGTTTCGGTAAATCTTACTTGTTTTTAATGCCATTATGTAAGGATAAAAAAAATTCATTATTGATTTTAAAGGTAGGGTCACTAATTGTGACTGGTCATCCTTTTTGTCGAAATTTTTTATCGCTTGATTGCATGGAACCTAAATCTAATGTCTTTAAAATCCAGGGGTTCTCGGTTTCCGAATCAGTTGCACATGTAAATACTCAAAGACCCGAGTGATGCCACATCCGAACGAAGACCAACGCAACAACGCTATTGGTGGATTACAAGCAGGTGACTCCAAGACAGATGTAGCCAGGCTGCTGAATGTTTCCCTTAGTTCCATTTCTCGCCTTTGGGATAGGTACCGACAGCGAAGTTCAACACGTGAAAGCCCTAGCTCAGGCCAAACAAGTGTGGTCCCACTTGTCCTGGGTCGTCACTTCCGGTTACGTCATTGTCGTAAATGGTTTTCAACAGCGACCTCTACTGCAGCAGCAATTCCCAGACGACGTAGAATCTCGTACCAAACAGTAGGCAAACGCCTACGTCAAACCGAATAACGAGGCAGACGTCCCCGTTAGAGCTTCTGTTTTGAAATACGCCGATACCATGAAATCCAACTTTAATGGGTTCAGGCACTGAGGGTATGGTCACAGCAACACTGGAGAGCAGTTTGGTTCAGCGACGTGTCGCCGTTCTTGTTGCAACAAGGCGATAGTAGAGCGAGGATATACTGACGACGAAATGTAACGTTGCGTTTCTTTTTGGGAGAGTATATTATATCTCTGCTGATTTTGGACAAAAACAAACATACCGTTATAATGATTTTTTCTATAATTTAAAGGGCAATATTGGTGTCAGTCAGTATCACATATTTGATAGAACTGGATAAACACATTCCAAATATAATTTTAACACAGAGATCATTGCTACGACAGATGAGTAATAAAGGTTTCAACAATAGGAAGTGACGAACGCTGAATGAAAACACGAGTTATCCCTCTATATAACTGACTGAAGTGGCGAGTGATAACAGGTATACGAGATCGAATTTCTGCTCAACAATAATTCCTTCGAAGATCAAAAGTTGCTATAAGGATATCTGACAATTCAATCAAGTAATTAAGTGTCATTAGATAAGAGTACACGAGAAAAATAGAAATAGTCCGTAAATTCCCTTATTTTTATTCCTTCTATACCTTATAAAAACATGGCAATGCACGGACTTTTTCTGTATAATTTCTTTCGTGTTTTCTTATCTAGTGGCAGTCAGTTCTTTATGTGAATTGTCAGATATCCTCTCACACAACAACTTTTTGTCTTCGAAAGAATTATTAGTGCGCACAAATTCGCTTATGTATCTGTTATCACTCTTCACTTCAGTCAGTATATAGAGGGATAACCCGTGTTTCCCTTTCGCGTTCGTCAGTTCCAATTGTTGAAATCTCTATAACTCATCTGTCGTAGCAATGATCTCCGTGTTAAAATTATATTCGGAAAGTGTTTAACCAGTTCTATCACATATGTGATAATGACTGACGCCAATATTGTCCTTTAATATAAAAATTTTCTTTGGCAAAACTACTTTCGCTGAATAGAACTATAGCGGTACGATAGATGCACATTGTACATATTTACCTGAATTTATCACCAATATACAGTATTCTCCATGGCGTAGAGGATATATTAACCTTGGTGGCACGTTCATCTTGATTATGGTAATAAGTGTCTACAATCCATCCATGATCATTCTCGAATCTAAAAGAAACGAGTATTGTCACCATTATTTTAAAGGTAAATGCGTCACTGTACTCCTTAATTTGGTTCAGCATATGGCAGCATAGTTACGGTTATTATTTCTAAAACAAATTTGGGAAAATCACTCAACTAGGATAATATTAAATGGCTAAACCTCTATGATTTACGTCAACGCATAGTATTGAATTGGATTGCTCTGATGTATTATTCTAATTAATGACTGCTGATACCATTAAAAATAATGAATTAATCGACCTGGGAAAATTCCTATACCTGGCAATAGAAGCATCGTACACAGAAAAATGTCTGTTAACCTATAATTTCTAACTTATATTTTGAAATGTAATCAAGTTTAATATTGTGTTGTATATATGTTAAAAAATTGTTTTTGTGCATGCTGTATTTTATTTGTATTGTACTAAATGTTATACCTGATGGGCCGTTGGTAGCTCCCTCTCCCCGCATCCTGTAATAATTTTTACTTTTGATAGGCACCGTTCGTCGTGGACCGTCAAGTGTAGGTACATCGGCACCCCCAGAAGCCCCATTGTCCCCTCCCGCAACACTTTTTTGGCTAGCTACAGACCTGAGTTCAACTGATTATAGGTCTATATAACGTTCAAAGAAATCTTTTGCAAATGAACTTACCTGTGAATGGATTCGATGCTTGTATGTAGGATTTTATAATCCTGTCGATAGTATATATATTTATATAAATACGCTACAATTAATATAAAACACATAGCTGCTAACGCACAATAGACGTCACGTGATTTACGCCGTCTGCACAAAACCAAACAGCATGCCATCATGGGAGTGTTTCAGTTACTGTGCTGGAACCTATTTAATACATATAAACATATATTTGAGAAATATTGAAGGTGTTACATCTTGAAACTAAAAGTTTAAAAATCGAACGTAATGCTTATTGAAATTCCAAAGTGTTAAACACTATATCCAAATGGAAACATTATTGACTTCATTCTGATCAGGAGATGTCCGAATTTTCCATCCGCAATTCATACAATTGGTGGTTTGTATGTTTTAATGAGCTTAGAAGGCCGACGACTGGAGCCTCAGGATCTACGATGTATAACATTTTTGACACCGCCAAAAGCCTTTCCTACTCACATAAAACATCGGTCAACATCCTCGGCTTTTTCAACTGAGTTTAAAACACACTTTAATCGTTTTTTTTGCTCGGCTTAAGGTTGGGCATTTATCTACCAAATCAATTCTTGGATTCTTGTTAATCAAACTCAACATGAATGCTAGATCATTTGCTAATGCGCCTCTACATTTGTCAATATTTTTAGTTTTCTGTCCTTTTTCAAATCTTATTCGCGAACATATTAGTTTATTAGACCCTGTATGTTATTGGCTAATTTTTCATAAAAGGTGTAAGTGGTCTGTCAATGTTAATTATGCTATTGCCAAAGGCAGTAAAGATGACTGAGTGCGTCTGGATTAAATCAAATATAGATATTTATGCAATCTTTTGATTACGCCGACGTGGTCTGGAATAATAGTGTAGTAACGATTAAACTAAACATGAAATTTAACAACTACATATAATAATACGTTTATTTAAAGGAATAAGATCATAGACGTAAAGTACAATTTAACAAACACTTTAACAGATAACAGTATACAATTCATTTCTTTACGTTTCCAATTTTCGATGTGATACAGATTTTAATAATCCGATGTCAATTGATGTGCAGATTTTGGATTAGTGCCGCTGAACACAGGGAGTGTTTATATAAAGTATTTGGAATATATACAGATATCGTATATTGCCCAATTTAGGACATATGAACAGAAAGTGATAAAGGGTCTCAATATCTGATTTACACAGAGGACAATTGCAAGTTGGGTAAATATTAGGTTTCCTTCTACATGGAGTTCCTGAGTCGAGTCATGCTTCAAGATTATAATCCAGATATATAATGGTCTTGACAAATGTTTATCTTAAACAACTTATATTCATTTAATGATTCACTAGAATCTAGCTTAAAAGACAATTCCTGGGTATTGATATCGGAAGTCTTTGTTTAATATCGCAAATGAATAAATTAATATCACCTATAATGTGTGACTTCCGTGCACAGGCGAAACCCAGCATTTGAAGTACTTTTGTATACTCATAGAAGAAATGTACAGAAATTGGTTTGGACTTGTTCACTATCGGGTCTATATTCGAATCTCCATATTTCAGATATGTACAATAATATCGGTCTTATTATATAGTCAAATATCTTAAAGGATGTTTTCAAATGGACGACAACTTCACACATTTATCACATTTTGTTGTAACTCTAGAATTGTCCAAAAACATCGCACATATTTCACATTAACTCTGGCAAAGAGGATCGAACGCGCGTCAAACTCGAACTCATCCAAATTCACTTGATCCTAACATAAATTTGTAGTTTCATCTAACTTTCATTTAGAAGGTCCCCAACCTTGGCATTACATGCTTTTATTTGAGACAAATAACTCGGTTTTTTACCACAAAATCTGTGGTTTAAGTTGTATTTCTGTCTTAAGACATAAACATCGGTATTTTTACATACTTTTCAGTATATTAACTGATAGAAACTATTTATTAACAACATAAATTGTATTATTAAGCAAAAGACCTGTAAAATGTATTGTTTAATGGTCGAGAGTGAGACATTAAGTAATATATTGTAACAACATAAGGGTCGTAGGCCTGAATGCTTTTACAATATATTACGCAATGTCGTAAGCTCGAGACCATTAAACATCTTAAAATACTGACACTCCGCATAACATTTTAAAGTGAAATACGTCACAATAGTCCACTTTTACACCGGTATGAATAAAGTACTATTGGCAAGTTGCCCGTACGATTATTTGATATAATGATACGTCAACATCAAAGGGTGATGTCACATCTGTATTTTAATCCAGAATAACCTGTATATTAACGGCACTGTTCCGTTACTTCACATAGTTATATTGTTAGATTCGGTCAACGCATGCGCGTCGCGGACCTAACTCTTATGACGGCGAATGTTTGAATGACATGGGTAGCTGAGGGGAGGGGGCAATTCTAGGTCCGATTTTCACGAAATTCGAAGGTAATTAAGATGTAACGCTGATACATTTGAATGTTTGTGACCACTACTGGATCCACGAGCTAAAAACCGTGCCAATGTCGACAGATTGATGTAGATTAACCATTTGGAGTAATGGTTAGAATGGACCGTTACTCAACAGTTGTTTTTCCCATTTATTCATTTACATTATTCATTTGGGATATTATTCCTCGAGAAACACTTACCTTCGACTATTGCTATGTATGCTATAAATTCTCCAAATATCATTTTATTGACCACTAAAGTGAATAATATTACTAATCATAATTATGATATAAGGTTTATCCGTCAGATATATCAACACGTAGGTAAATACTAATTAAACTAATAATTCATTTCTGTCATATACGGAAATTGATATATCTAATTAACCGATTAAAAGTACACGATCGACCCCTTAATTTGTCAAAATTTGACACTGATTGTATGCTTTTATCAGTCACATACAATGAATTATGGACCATTAAAATAGTCCTCGGACAGTTTCTCTTTAGTAATGTGTTTTACATTTTCGAAGTGACATTTGGTATGTCCCCAATGGTCGTGAAATTATCCACGTAAAATCTGGAGAAGCTATTGGATTTTCAAATCCTATTTCAATGTGGATTAGTTTCTTTTTTAAAAGACATATTGTCTTCAGCTTGGCAGTCTTTGGCGGAGCTCTCTTTCCATATGAATAACTTTAGTGCGCTAATTTTCATCTAATGAACTTTTTCCCAATCCCTATTGGGACGGGGCTCAGACCGAATGTCACTCAGACTCTCTGATATAAAACGAAGTTTGCAACCAATTCAGTTACATTGTATGTAAAGTCTCGCCCTTTGTGGAGTCCTACTAATCACCATACTGTCTGTCTACAAGTAGCTCCATTGTGTGGAGTGGGGTGATGGATAATTTCTTGTTGCTAATCAACAGCTGGATATATCCTTTGCATATACTTCAGATACCATTTCACATTGTAAATCTTCAATCCAGCCGTGCATTGTAGGGTCATCTTGTTCGATCATTGGTTTTACAGCTTGTCTCCAAAAAAAATGATGCATTTAAAGTGGCTATCCAAAATCTTCAACATTGAAAACACAAATTATTTGTCAATTCAAATCAACATTGATGCTGTGATCTTACTAGAAAAAGATGGGCTTCTGATATCCAATATTTAAGACAAAATAAATATTTTACCATTGGTACACGAATTGTGTACCATGGTGCGCTTCATCCCCAGTTCTAGCAAGAGACTCGAGGAACGAGGCTAGAAAATGCACTTCCCGCATTGGCACGACGAGTTTGCGCAAATCGGACGGTGTCGTGCCGACTCGAATCGTGCCAATGCGTGCCTTGCTTAAATCATATACATTCATATTACAATATTATATGCGTTGCGACCCACTTGTGTCAATTTCTAGGTCCCAAATGTTAGCGATTTAACTCCTTTAATGTGCAGGAAAGGACCACCACGAATGAAATGTCTGTTATTTTTTCGCCCAGAAAAATCTTTCTTCTGGCGTGATCGACTGATGTATTAAGTCACCTTTCGCGATATTTTCTACCGCTGTCCGCTTCATTATCGATCAAAATATGTATTTTTGGATCATCGTTTGCGAGGAAATAATTGGGTTGTCTGTTTCGCCCGAGCAAGAAAGCAAAATACAATTTGCTTCAGAGAGAGAGAGAGAGAGAAATGGGGCTTAACGTCCACTCAACACAACTAGGTCATTTCGGGACTAACATATTGTTTTTAATTTTTATTTCAATAATTCGCTTGCGCGTAGGGGTCTTTAGCAGTGGGAAGAAACCGGAGTGCCCAGAGGAAACCCACGAGGTTGAGAAGGCGCCCCTTTCTCCATGCCACATACGCTCACACCAGGGATCGAAACCACAGCCGCAAGCCAGAGGTGACCGGCCAGCTAGAGGTCGAAGCGCGGCACTCTAGACCACTAGGCCATCCCAACCCCCCAATTTGCTTCAGCGCCTCCATGATGTGGCAATGTGATGTAGAGTAAGCAAGGTATTTTGGTGTCCTCTTAGGATAGTTTTGACTGTTTCAATACTAATCTTGATATATTTTTGGTCCAATCAAGATTAGTATTGAAAGTGTTGAGAATATCTCGGCCTGCTTCCAGTGGTAATTACTCTGTCTTTATTTTTCAAGATAACTCCAAATTTCTAACAATTCTAAAGAGTTGGCACAGACAAATGATGGTTATAATGACATAATTGTTGGTTTGGAAATAATTGTTTGTACTATGTGCAGCGAAAGGCGACTCATATAAGTAGATGACACGAGATGAAAGATTTTCTGGGGGAATTTTAATCATGAAGAAAAACAACAAACCTTTCTATCTTTATTATCAACTTGTCTGATTAGTCTTTTGCTGCATATTAAGGGTAGCAATTATGTCGCAACAATATGGAGAAAATCTGCAAAACAATGATCGAACAAGATGGTCCTGCCTTGCATGGCTGGAGTGAAGATTTACAATGTGAATGGGTATCTGAGGCATATCCAAAGGATATACATTGTATACGAGCTGATCATTAGCAACAAGATATTTATCCTGCTCATATTATGAACTTTGATTTTGAATCTGCTGATGAAGACTAAGAATAAACTAATATCTGAACATATGTCGCCTGTTTACTGTGAAGTTGATATTACATTTCCAGATCTCTTGCAAAGTACCATTATAATTTAATATTGGTACAGAACAAAAGAGCTAACAGTTGTCAACGGGCATCATATACACTTATTGTAATGTAGGTTTGTCAATACATAACATGATGATCGTTTATGTCAACATAATCACATTTCCCAATATCTCGAGAACCTCCCCTCAGACGCATGATCACCACACAGATTTCGAATCTTCGCAAAGAAACGGTATAGAAAAACGTGATCTCATAATTTCACAGCCCGCCCTGTGATTGATCTCCCCGCCCACCCACTTCAGCCACCGCACCGAAATAAAATGTTTTCAAACAACTTAAACCCGCCAGTCCTCATCTGGAAATGACGATCGGTGTCCCAAGCTATTTTCTACGGTGACTGGATAAAACCGGACTTTCATTATTTGTTTTAAACAATGTGTAGGTGAAATTTACAGTTCGTTATCAAGCACAGAACATGCACCACGCACTGTTTTAACGTCTTAAGGAACGTTGATAGATTTTACCCGAAATCATAAAAGAGTTACGTGTCCGCATAAGCGGTTTTGAAGTTCACGTCTACACGACTCAATATTTTGAGCTGAGATTTTGAGACAAGTTAAATACACCATTCCTCTATACGCAGACGGAGGTTTATTTCTGAGACCTTGTTAATATCGGGATGGTCCCCTAACGAAAAGAATGATCCGGGATCTGAAAAAGATCACGTAAAGAGAATATGCTGAAAATTTCAGTCAAATTACTTCACTCTGAGCCGAGAAAACCGAATTTCAAGCCTCCATTGTCATTTTTACCGTTTTTACGATAATAAACAAAGTCTCGATTATCCATTTTTACGGTAACTCATGAACAGTCATTGGATCGCAGATCGGATTCAAATCTGTTTAAACTCATGGTCTTGTCATGTTAATAAATGTCTAATAGTTCATATAACATTTAAGGCTCAAATAAACACCTGTAATGGGCAGGTTTAAGTCTTACATTGTGTATGTTTAAGTAACCCAGAAAATCCTATTCGGTATATCCTTACAAACTATAGCCACACGAAATGAAATGAAATGGGTTTAAACGTCCTACTGATCTGCTCCGATTGGGCTAAGGAAGACGTGTACACGCCAAGCAGCGTGCGATGATGGAAATTTTGCCCTGTTTGTGGCGCCACACCCTTCTCTTTTATCGAATTCCAACACTGACAAGGGATCTATTACGCGCGCGCCAATGTGTACACAGGACGACTATACATCATGGCCCTCCATCTTGCACCATTGACAAGGGGAAAATCCGATGAACTTTCTCGAAATCGCGACCCCGGTAACCAAATTACGACCCCCGGTAACGAAATCACGACCTGCAGACTGGCGAGTCAGCGTCTTACTCATTTCGCCATATAGCCACAAGAAATGAATGACATTTTTCCTCTTAATTCGTCATTTTGAGTTCTACCTTTACAACATAATGGTTGTTCTAAATTATATATTGGGGTCAGAGTTTAGAAACCTAAAAAAAACATACAAAAGTCATTTCGAAACGGAAACACATGAAGATTGTTTACAACGCTGTTTTCATTTGAGTTTTGGCTCCCATTTAGATTCGCTTAATTCATTTTTGAGATTAGAATTGAATTCCGTGACCTCAAAAACCATATAAAAGCCATGCTATAAGTAATAACTAACAGTATAAAATGAAAAGTAATTTAAAATCAACTTTTTGGGGATCCATTTCGAACGCCATTAATAGAACGAAGACAAACAACGAAAAATAAATTTCGTACAACAAATTTTCGAATATAAATCTCTAAATACAAATCTTGCGAACCAATTCTCCAAAAAACAAGAGAATCATTTTTGTAACGTAGCTTTAATAGAAATACAGTAGTTTTAGTTAAAACAACATTTTATTCAATAAACTGAAATGGATTGAACAACTGGCAAAGGCCTATATTATATGTTATCTCCAAACATATAAAATAGTTAAATCTTATGTTTACAACTACAACAAACAATGTTCTTGGGGCAGAGTAGGCTGGGCATATGAAAAAATAGTGACAATTATCGTCATCTGTAGAATTTCAGTTTGGGCACCTTTTTGTTTCACTCAGAAAATGGTGGAATAAGTGATTTTTTAAGTTACTAGATTTATTTCTTAATTGACAATGGATAATATTCTCTTTTCTATTTCCAGTATTATAATATAAAGGTGGTCTAATTAAAGAATATAAACGAGAAAGGTCTGATTTAAATGTACTTGACGTTTGTGAGTTTTTAATATGTTCTGGTAGATTGTTCCAAATTTTAACTGTACCAGGAAAGAAGCTATAAGAATACGAATTCGTTTTACAAAAAGGATGGATTGAGGTTTTGATTTTCATTACGAAGGTTATAATTGGACACTAATGGTTTAAATTCATACAGGTAGCTATAGGTCATAGTTTATTTTTCATTTTATATAGATATTATAATTTGTGCTTTTTTCTGCGATTGAACAATGACTCCCATCCCAGTTCTTTGTATCGATTATTTTTTGATGAATTTCTTCTAAGGCAAGTTATTATTCTACCTGCTTCAATATGAACCCTTTCTAGTAGGTCCGAATCTTTCATTGAGCAGTAATCCCATACAATATCAGCATATTCTAAAATAGAGCGAATAAAAGCAAGATATATTTTATTAAGTGAAATGTTAATCCTAAATGACAATGAGTATTTACGTTTTCAACTTTTGTATTTTCGAATATAACATCTGGATGAATTGTATTTTTCCTAGTAAAAATAATATTATTAATTTTATTTGGGCTAAAAGTTACACACCACTGTTTAGCCCACGATGAGATAATATTAAGGTCTTTAGTTATAGTGTTCACGCTACTTAGACGATCATTAAGAATAATGGTAAAAGTGAAGTATCATCGGCGGAAAGCCTTATGTTGTTAGTAATATTATCGGAGATATCATTTAAATAAATTGAAAATAAAAATGGACCAAGTATAGTTGTCCGGGAAATACGGATCATCCTTTCCTTTATACGCTGTGTCGTCTTCCAAATAGCAGGTAATAATTGGAGTTCTAGTGAAATATCAAAAAGTTTAGTGACAGGGCTTGTGATTGATGGAGTTATCTTTTTCAATACAGCTTGACTAATATTGTCGGGACCAGAAGGCTTAAAGGGCCAATCCCGATATTTTTTTGCGGAATAAAACTGCTTAATTTTGTGTTAAAATCCCTTAAAACCCACTACCTAAGGGCCGAGCAAGTAACTCGATATTTGTGGTAGGTTTGCAAATAACTTACATCCGACATTATTTATTTGGAAATGGATACCGTTGTATTATACAGTGTCTGGATAAAACCAGACTTTTTTCTATAAAATAATATGTAGGTGAAATTCACTTTTTGTTATCAAGTACAGCACATGGTCATTCACTGTATAGACCTCTCAAGAAATGAGAATCGATTATCAGGTCAATCAATGAAAAAATTGACCTGAAATCTTAAAAGGGTTACGTGTCAGGATAAGCAGTTTTGATGTTCACAATATTTTGAGCTGGAATTTTGAGACACAGTAAATACGCCATGCCTCCATATTTTGGTCCATAAATTCCATAAATACTCGGACTTTAATTTTTTAGACCCAGTTCTTATTGGGATAGTCCCTTTAACACTTAAAAATTAGTAACTGGTCCAGGGGCGGATTGGAGCGGCCCTTTTACTGACAGCAAAGCCAGATCGGTGGGGGGGGGGGGGGTCCGGGGGCTCACCCCTTGGAAAATTTTGAATAATGAATCCCAAATATGCGATTGCATATCGGATTATAATCTCTGTCAAATAATATATTTCATAAGTCGATTAGCTTAGGCCAAAACCCCGACGTGCAAGTAATTTACAACCATCAACCTGTGAAATTATCATAGCGTCATATTATTAATTAACGTATTATCATTGTATCGTCAAGAGTCAAGGGAATTTAACTGGTTAAAAAATTGGACTAGTTGAGAAAATTTTGACCATTTGATTAACCAGTTAGGAAAATTGAAAAAGTAAGAATATTTTTATTGAAAAATAACCCATTTTTGTTGCCGGGAGTGCTAGTTGATTCCTCCTGTGATGAAAGGCCACGAGACACATTGGTACACAGTGACAAAAGTGAAATTCAAAAAAGCTGCTTTTTGAATTTTGGATTCTGGCGCATCCCTACAAACAAGGTGCAGGTGACTTAATAATTAGTAAATTGTCGGGCGACAGTGTCGGGTGAATCCCATGAAATTTTCGATGAAATTCAGAATCCCCATTGCAGACTCCAGTGATGGCGTGGCGGCACGTTAAAGCCACCGGCCACATACAACATGGTCATCATCGCTCCATGGCCGGTCCAATACCCCCTTCCCCATATAATGTTCAGCAGAAAACGGGACAAAATTTTATTTTTCATTTTTTTGTCCGACTGTCCCTTCGGTCGATCGTTCGACCGGCCCTTCGAATAGTTCTTTTGTATGTTAATTTTTTGTATTTTTTTATATTTAAAGATAAGATTATTGGTGAATGTTTACTGCATATAGGAGCATTAACATTAATATCTGATATAAGTGATAAGTGATTAGTAGCCTATTAAAAAGATCAATACACGAGCCGGGTAGCGTTGTGAAATTTGTAGGAACTTTCATCAGGTTTTCAAGGGTTAATCGTTTTTTTAAATGTAATACAAATACTTGAAGTACTTAGAATGTTGATATTAAAATCCCCAGTTAGAATTAAAAAGGGGCCACTATCTAATGCATTAGATAACGTGTCGTAAAATATATCGAAATTTGGTATTATCAGTAAAAATATCTATAAAAATTAACTCACCAGGCAGGAGAATGAATGAATCTTTAATAGAGTTGTCTAGGTGGGATTCAGTACGAAAATCGAGTCATTCAGTAATATCATAGTTGGAGAATTTATATCTAATTTTGACAATAAACTACATACATTATTGTGGACAGTGGAAATATTACCTGCACTTAATGTATTAAATGGACCAGGGTTTTGTTCAATGCAACCGATAATTAGCAATGTTTAATTACAAGTAATAGATGAATATTTATAACATAACAATAGATAGGATGTAAGATCACATATAGGGCATGTTGATTGTTCTGTTCAAGAGAGCAAACATTATTAGTTTTAATCATGGCTGTCGTTAAGTAATATTTTACGTTCACGTGTCAAAACGGAACAATCAAACATATATTTATATCTGTTTGGGTATGCATCTATAATGAGATATGACTTTAAATTAAAATTTACAATAATATGAAATTGATACATTTAACACTCCTGGAAGTTATGTGAATAAAATAGTGTAAAATTGAGAAGCAAATATACAATATATTACATAACAATAAACCAAACATAGTATTTACAATCACTATTTCGAGACAGACACAGTTTTTGCGAAGCTTTGCTATGTACAGAACGAGTCTAAATTAGAAGAGAACCTATATACAAACACATGATAGACAACAAGTTAAAAAACTTGTGAACAGAATAATGCGTATTAATTACCTCTTTGGCAGAAAAAGGGTTATGTCAACAGCTAGGGATGGGTATACTGTGCAAGTTGCGTATATTTTTAATTTAAATATACATGTAGTATCATTACTGCGGAAACTTATGATTACGTCAGAAGTAATCCTAGAGATATTCTATAACTTTACATGCAGCACCGAGTTTTCATAGTGAATATAATATGTACAAGCAAATAAAAACGAGACATCATATTTATTAGTTATGTCAATTATAATCTTTACAACCTCTCGTGCCTTTAATATAATATATTATGCAGATATAGGCAAGGCTATATTCAATAACAAGTGGTAGACAGGACCGTATGTAGCGGGGTGCAGGGGTACATTGCACCCCCAGAAAAATAAGGCGCCCCGAGAAATGGCGCCCTCTCAAACATTTTGAGAACCTGTCAATTATAAAATAATACACATGGTTATGATCACACAGTGATGCTCTTAAGGCACTGATCAATCGGCCGGTTTTAAGGGCGCCCACACTCTTATATCACCTATTTGGACGCGGATCTGCAGTCCCAGTAAAAAAAATATCGTTCGTATAAAATACAAAAGCGACCCTTAGATATCACCAGAGTGGCCAGTGTTAGTTTTCAAAATTTTCTAAGAGTGGACTCCAGACGTGGGTGGCACACCCATAGACGAAATGCACCACCTGTCAACCTTTTCTAGGTCGGCGCATTAGAGGGTTCGTTTTGGTCGTCCTATCCACATTTGATAGGGCCTTATGTTATCGGTCTTTGGGGGCGCCGCCACCAAATGACATTATTAGAGATTCTCGTTCTAGTCGCCCTATCCACATGGCCTTATGGGTGTTTCGGACGAGTGTCTTATTCTGGTGTGTTTAACATCATAATGACAAATAGCGCCACAAAAATTGGCACACGGGATTGTGGCTCCAAGTGCGTGGAAACGGGTTTGCGGCAGTCACATTTTCAAAATTTTCGGGTGCCCACATAACAACATGACGTTACTTTTACGTAAAATTTACGTAAAAATGGTCAGTCAGTTTACCATCAGTTTGCTCATCTTCTTAACGAAAATGTAACGTCAGGAAATGATGTTAATTTAACGTAAAATTTACGTCATTTTTACGTTATATTTACGACATTTCCTGACGCAAATCTAACGTCAAGTTTACGTCATATTTTGACATAAATCTAACGTAACGTTTACGTAAAGTTTACGTTAGATCTACGTCAAAAAATGACAAAAACTTTACGTTAGATTTGCGTCAGAAAATGATGTAAAAATAAGGTAAAAATGACGTAAACTTTACGTTAGATTAACGTCATTTCATGACATTACATTATCGTTAAGAAGATGAGCAAAATGATTGTAGCCTGACCAACCATTTTGACGTAAATCTGACGTAAATATAACTTAAATTTTTGACGTTAATCTAACATGATTTAAACTAACCGACCATTTTATGGAAATCAGGGTCATGATCCTCAAAGTAAAATGTTGGCTCAACTAACCTGCAGACCCGGGATTGGTACATGCATTGACTGAGAATCAGGATTTCAGAGCAGTAGGACTTTAAACCCCATTTCATTTCATTATATATCTAACATTGGGGGGTTGGGATGGCCTAGTGGACTAGAGTGCAGCGCTTCGACCTCTAGCTGGCCGGTCACCTCTGGCTTGCGGCTGCGGTTTCGAGCCCTGGTGTGAACGTATGTGGCACTCCGGTTTCCTCCCATTGCTAAAGACCCCTACGCGCAAGCAAATTATTGAAATAAAATGAAAGCCATATGTTAGTCCCGAAATGACCTAGTTTGTGTTGAGTGGACATTAAACCCCATTTTTCTCTCTCTCTCTCTCTCTATCTGACATTAAATTTCAAAATTTACATCACTTTCTTTTGTGAATCTTTAATGAGTTTGTAGAAATATAACCCTTGAAATGTTAACAGTCAACCAATAACCTTTTGAAATCGCAAATTCATATAATTACAACAAACAGTCAACATAATATCTAAATTTTATTTTAAAAAAAATTTAAAAAATACAATTGTTAACAGTAATCATACATCGTGAAATAGTGATAATTGACAAGAATACAAACAGGGTGACCATACACAAACCATAACTATAAACATTTGTCTCGGCAGCAGGGCTACGGCATACTCTTATATCTTTTATAAAATTCCATCAAACTGCCAAGAAATGTTTCACACATACATCAAAGTGTACATAGTACTTTGGTTTTTGTCCCATTCGTATGACTATTCACCTATCCATGTCAGGTCCTCTTTCCTGCATCACTGATATTTGAAAATGTCCAAGAAAAAGGTCTACATTAGTCTTGTGGAAGTGTTGATATGCATATCAGAAAGGAAAACTGGGATATTGACCAAATTTGGCCAAAACCTTTATGTGTAGCCTATCTTGTTTGCTCAAGGCACTGATGGAATGAAATGAAATGGGGTTTAACGTGGCTAATGAAAATCGACATACTCTATACAGTGTGCCATCAGGGAATTTTGTCCAGGCAGTGGCTAAGGCCTACTCCTATATCGCATTCGAACTGCCTGGTGATCTTTTACATGCACACCAATGTGTTCACAGACGCACGGTCATTCATACCATCCAACGACTAGACAGCTAAGGCCTACTCCTATATCGCATTCGAACTGCCTTGTGATCTTTTACATGCACACCAATGTGTATACAGACGCTCGGTCATTCATACCATCCAAACGACTAGACAGCTTTCCTTGTCACGCCCTTTGTTTTGGGGCAGGGCACTAGATCCCTGCATTGGAAGTGAAAGTTCATCCAGATTTTCCAGCGTTATTTCCTCTTGTCAGTGATGCAGGAGGGCCTGACAAGACAGCTGTCTATTCATTCAGATGGTAAAGAAAAACTGAGGCCATGTATACACATTGGCATACCCTTGACAGTTGGAATTTGATATGAGTAGGCCATAGTGCAAAATTTCCCTTATAGCATGTATGGCATATGCCTGTCTTCATAAGCCCAGTTCAGAACAAAACAGTAGGTCATTACACTCTATTTTGTTTCATTTCATTTGGCTAGCCACAACACTGTTTTTTCACCCAAGACCACATAAATACTTTATTTCGCACTTGTCATTTGTTATTATATCACAGGAGGTTAATGCCTTGAAATTCCCGCTCAAAGTTTTGTAAACGTTATTAGCACTCGCTGCCAAGCATGGAACTTAAAGCTATAATATTATTAATTCAAACATGTATCAACAAGTCTTCCTGTGGTCCAACAAATATTTTGATCGAATTTTTTTATCAAATGTGAATAAAATTGGTTAACCAGTTGCAGTTAGTTTTTTGTTCCAAATAGCATATCTACATTTATTAAATGTATATGAAAACAGCCTTGATTCCCTTGTCATCGTGAGAGTAGGGTGGATGAGAGCACTTTTCATCATAACGTCCACCATCATCATTGAGTCCAGTGGTATGGCATTGATCCTACATTTGTACAAGGAGTAAGCTGGTGTCACCTGGCTACCATTTACGTAAACAAAGCCTTCAAAAAATCTTTTTGTAACTTCTTTCACATTAGTACCATCAATATTGCTCAAATTTAGGATCTGTAAAAAAGATTTTGCTTAGAGATAGAATAAAGAACATATTCAAAGTGAAAAATGTTTGATTCCCGTGATTTTGAAACAGGATGTTTTTCGATTAAAGTAGTTTAGATTGTGTATAAATCGTGCAGCTACAAAGTTTTACATTCAGAAAATAACAGGCCATCTAATCTTGTGACTTTGTTTTACCGTTAGGTTTTGTTTAGCATTTTTACGGTGATTGTGTAAAATTGTCAACGGCCATTATTTGCTGAATTTGTAGTTCTACAAATTATATTTAGACGGATGTTTGTATGTAAAAAAGACACTTACTTTCCTATATGCTTCTTCTAACTTTAAATCAGGGCACCATTTCTTTTTTGTGTGAAATAAATAGTATTTTGTCCAAAATCTCCGATATTCAATCGCTTTTGGGCGCCATCTTGCTATACCCACAATTCCGTTCGCTTTTATTATTCCCCACACGGAAGCCGTCGATACGTATTTTTTTTTTGATAATGGAATCTATAGAATGTAATCTGTTTCTGTGCGCTCTGCTAGATTTTATATTAGCTATACTTAATATTATACGAATAATCCAATAGAGAAGTTTTAATTTTCAGATGTCTTTTATCGGGGACGATATGTCGACAAGATCTATAAATTCCGGAAATAACTGGTTCGAACTGGTTCTTGACTCAAAGTGAAAGTCTTGTAAAATGTGTTTTCGGTTGAATTTGATTGTACATTCCAATTCACCCCTATTATTATACGTGGCCCTATATACAATAAATTTGATAAGCTTTATATTTGTCGGGTTTTACACCTTATATATAATAATAAATACAAGCGTAAAATTTAAAAAATCTGATATAAACAAACCAACGAACGAGTCTGGGCGTCATGGCCTTTTTCATAAACCGCCACAAGAATTTAAATCATTAAATTTAATGTTTTAATCAGATAAGATTCATTCTAAGAACATATTATTATATTATATGGGAAGATGTAAAGACAAGCTAAAATCTTTTAATCAACCCATCTCCTTATAATATTGGGTCATACAAAATGAAAATACAAAATGTATACATATATTTTGACTTTAACATTGACTTTCTAGTTTTTTAAGGATGATTATTATAAAATATAAAAAAAGGGTTGGCATACGTGTATGTTGCTCCACAACATTTGGGCTGGAAGATCTTTCAGGCAGTGCAAAAATTACGTACTGGTATATAATATTTGTGGAGATTTTTGTTTTACCTTACATCTAAATGACCTAGTTTATGTTGAGTGGATATTAAACCCCATTTTTTTTCTCGCTCCCTTCTTGATGGTGCCACAGCCAGTTTTTTGTCTGTGTGGGTAAGACGCTGTCTCGTTACCCTGGAGGTCGGGTGTTCGATCCCTGCATTGGCTGGGAAAGTTCATCCAGATTTTCCGGGGTGGTTTCCCCTTCAATGATGCAAAATGGAGGGCATGACAAGGACAATAACTGTCTAGTCGTTCGGGTGAACAAAAAAAAAACCTTAGGTTCCGTGTACACATTGGCGGTTGGAGTTTGATATATAAGAGTAGGCCGTAGTGCCGCTGTCTGGGAAAAATTTCCCTATAGGCCCATCTTTATTAGCCCAGTCTATGAGCAGAACAGTAGGACGTTAACCTCATTTCATTTCATTCCATCCAGATTTCCTGACGAGGTTTCCCCTTGTCATTTGAATGGGACAAAAAACCTGAGGTCCTGTGTACACATTGGCGTGTACGTAAAAGATCCCTTGGCAGTTGGAATTAGATTAAAGAGTAGGCCATAGTGCCGCTGCCCGGGCAAAATAACCCTCATAGCACACACACACTATATGATGTAGACTCGTCTTCATTAGCCCAGTTTACGAGTAGGACGTTAAACCTTGTTCATTCAATTTAACTTTTTTGTTAATTTTTGTCTATAAATAGTCTACAGGTTCCAGTTAGTAACAGTTTTATGATTCCCCCATTGTACCTCTTAATTAAATAACCATACCAGTGTGTGCACATTTTACCAATTGATAAATAATCAGAATTGTTTCATGTCTGAGTCCCAGAGGCAGAGCCACATCAACTTTTCGTGTTTTTTGGGGTTTTTTAACTTGGTATATTTATTCCTTATGCCGTAAGGATATTAATAACTATCAATTTCGGTGCATGGCTCAACACAGGGGTGGTGCCACACCCACTTTTTAATGTTTTATCCATAAATATTATACAGGTTACAATTATTAACAGATTTTGTTCAAGTTGCCCAAAAGAACGCTTAAAATTTAGTAAATTTGGTTAACTTTAATGGTTTTTTTTTGATTATGGTTGGATAGCCAACAATCAAAAACTAACATTTATTTAATCGTTGTTATCCTGATATTAAACTGACATTTGTTTACGTAATTGTTAGTATCCTAACATTATAAAACTGACATTCTTTTCTGTTAGACAATGTGGGTAAGGCGCTGGCTCGCTAACCTGGTAGTCAGGTGTTCGATCCCTGCATCTCGATTTTCCAGTGTTGTTTCCCCTTGTCAGTGAAGCGGCCTAGTCATTCGGATGGTCCGAAAAACTCAGGTCCCATGTACACATTGGTGTGTATGTTAAAGATCCCTTGGCAGTTGGAATTCGATATTAGAGTACGCTGTAGTGCTACTGTCTGAGAAAAAGTTCCCTCATAGCACACTGTATGGCGTATGCCCATCTTCAATTAACCCAGGTTAGGTGCAGAAAAGTAGGACGTTAAACCCCATTTCATTGCATTTCATTTCCGATAGAGAACAAGTATTAGGTTTATGTTAGATTCACATTAGAAACTTATGTTAGAATTATGACATAAAACTAACGTTACATTAACGTTAGATAACTAACGTTATGTTAACGTTAGAAAATTAACGTTAGATTTACGTCAGAAAACTAACCATAATCTAACAGTTAGAAACATGACGTAAAATTTATGTTAGATTAACGTTAGAATTATCACCAATAACACATATATAATTATTTTGTCTGAATTCCGACTATTTATCAATTGTTAGACTGTGCACATACTGATATGGGTACTTAATCAAGAAGTATTTAAAGCGACAAAAATTGGTAAGAAAACGGTCATAAAGTTTACGTTAGATTTACGTCATTTTCTGATGTAAAAGTAACCATAACCATTATGACGTAAAAGTAACGTAAATTTAAACGTAAAATTTTACCATTATTGGACGCTAACCATAATCTAACCATAATGACGTAAAAGTAACGTAAATCTAACCATCCATGTTTACTGGGTGGATGGGTAGGGGGGGTGGGGTGAGGATGATGTCTTGGTGTCGTCGCCCCGCGCTCAGTAACTCGGGTTATTATATTGCTGCACCCCCACTTTTCAAATCCTACATACGACCCTGGTGGTAGACCTATTGTATGCAAATATCATATTATGATTTTCAATTTTCAGAACTATATATCTAGATATTAACAGGTATTTCAGTAGTATATATTCATGAAGGTATCGTACTATATTGTTCAGTAGCTACATAATATTGTGGCTATGGGGGTATGATGTATTATAATATCACCCTAATCTATACTACAAAAAGAAAAAAATATATGTATATATACTCTTCCAAAAAAGAAACGCAATGAGACATTTCGTCGTCGGTATACCGTCGCTCTATCATCCCCTTGTTGCAACAGGAACCGCGATACGCAGCTGAACCAAACTGTTCTCCGGTGTTGCTGTTGTCATACCCTCGGGTCTGACTGAACCCAATGAAGATTCAAAACAGCAGCTCTAACGGAACGTCTGGCTAGTAATCTGGTTTCGCGTAGGCGTTTAACGGACCATCTGGTCTGAGATTCCACGCCGTCGAGGGAATTGCTGCTGCAATATAGTGGTCGCTGTTGAAAACTGTTTCCGCAAATGACGTAAATGGAATTGACGATCATGGGCAGGTTGGATTACTGTTGTTTGGCCTGAGGTTGGGCGATCACATGTTGGACTTCGCTGTCGGTACCTATCCCAAAAGCGAGAAACGGTACTCGGGGAAACATTCAGCAGCCTTGCTAGACATTTGTCTGGGATTCACCTGCAAAACTTAGAATCCACGCCTAACAGGGGTGTGAAAACAATGGATCGAGAGGGTCTGATACGGAAGTGTTCTTCACTAGATAAATTAATGTTAAAGTTGATAAATAAAAGAGACACAAACACTGTTTCCATCGTCAGATGTTATCGGACCAACGTTTCGAAGAGGTACTATCTCCTTCTTAGAAGGTAATAAATAAAACATTTAGAAGTAATCTCTGGGGAAACAAAAATGACGTCATAGAGAACTATGGCGCGTGAAAAGGGGGAAAGTGCCGAAAATTGTTAAAGGCAGGTCTAAAAAGTACTGATGGGAAAGATCGTTTGAGGATTGTTATTAATGCCTTGGGGTTCAAGAGTTTTCAGTAGTCTAACCCCAAAAGTTTCTTTATTTAGAAATCAGAGGCGGTGACACGAAGAGATGGTCTATACTGTGATTAGAAGTGTTGAAATGTCTGGCGATTGGGGAGTCTGCATGGTTGTTGAAATCTGATCTGTATCCATAACTCCGTTCTTTGAGTTTTTTTTGGTGAGTTTCGCCGACGTATTGTTGTTTGCGTTTGGTAAAGGTAATTAGATAAATAATATTACATGAATTGCAGTCGAGACGTTTGCGGATTAAGAATTGTTTCTTGGAGCAACTACACGTGATAGTGTTCATTTCTTCAGAGTGTCGAGTACATGGTAATACATATTTTCTTACTGCATTTGTAAAATCCTGGTGTATCTGGAGCTTTAGGTAGTTTAGACTTGACCAATGTATCTTTCTTCTTTTGACGCTGTTGTAGAGCATGCGGGCGTGAGATTCTAGTAGTTTTCTTGGTAACATCAGTTATAACATGCGTAGTTCATCAAAGCGATTGTTAAGGAATATGAATAATGAGCAGATGCGTCTAAGGCGAAAAGCGAGGCTACAAGGTACACTGCGTTAAGTATGGTAAAGGTGGCAAGATCCCCAATTTAGATATTGGTGAATGTCATTGGTTTTCGAGAATAGATCAGTTTTTAAGCGGTCGTGGATTTTGTGAATTGAAATGTCAAGGAAGCTAATTGAATCTCTTGAGTGGCTACATGTGAATTTGATAGTCGCATGGGCTGAATTCATATATTCGTTAAATTTAAGACTCTTAATTTCTCCTTGGCGTGTTGTTGAATGTAGGTAGTGTATGTCGTTAAATACGAAGTTGTTCAGAGTAAGTACTAGATGCATAAGTTTGCAGAGGAGAGGGGTATACAGTCAACTGGTCTGCTCTCCGGAAATGCTATTAATGCCTTCTTGGTTTCGGTATATTGGTATAAAGTGATTTAACATCCATGAATCGGTGTTATGTGGGAATATACAACTGGCGGTAGTTTTTTCCTCGATGTGCATATCAGTTATATCTCATAACAACCTGTCATGACTGTTCATATCAAACGCTGATGACGTCATGACCGGTTGCTGATGACGTTGATGATCGAAATAATACAAAGAACACAGACATACATGTTTATTCTTTTGACAATTAAAATTTTTTATGGTCCAGTTTGTAGTATTATACAGCACTAATTTAGACAGACAGCATACTTATCGGCATATTTTGATCTGTAATCAACGTCCAAAATATCTTTTCAAATTTTCTTTTCGTCCACATTTCGAATATTTCTCCACACACTACAAGACTTGAAAGTATTTATAGCCCAAGAGTTCATTTGTAAAGTATTTTTGGTACAATCCACTTAACACAGTTGGTGAAATCGCTGAACTTTCGGTAATTTTCGTTATTTGACGGAAACTATCGATTAGATATCCAATCAGGTTTGTGAAGAGCCCATTAAATTTAAGGGTGAATGGCGTTGTATATTTTAGATATAAACCTACTCTCCCTCGGGTAGGTTAATATTCTATACCCAAAGTTGAATCTCTAATATAATATGAATGTTGGTCCAAAAGTAGTTAAATTCCGTTCTGTATATAAGGATACGGCGAATGGAAAATTCCATCGAATTATGCTACCCCGACATTACGACCGCCGTGATGCACTTGTTTTAAAGCCCATTGAATCAAATCCGGGAACTTGTCAATTGTTGGTATTTTAATTTGGTTTTCTGAATTAAATGTTTAATTTTAACTCGAATTAAGCCCTGAGAAATTTAACATTTTTTTAAAAAAATACCAATCTTGCAACGATACGTTTAATAATATAAAGCGAGTTGTTATACTGCACAGGTTTTTTCTTAATAGTTACGTAATGTCATGCCTGATAAACAATAACAAAACATTTTATCTCGTGGAACAGACTGAAATTGTCTCACATTGCGCAAGAGATTATTAATATCGAAATCTATTTTTAATACGTGTTGAACTGTGAAGCAGAATGGAAAAAACACAAATTGAGCAACGGATTTATGATATCTAAATTTATTTGTAACATGAGTCGCATTGATTAAATTTCTGATATGACATGTCAAGCAGGCGATTAATCCAGTAATGGTTGCAAAACTGAGGTCAGTCTACAAACTATTTATTAGATATGTTAATTGTGTCACGTAACAATAATGCGTCGAGAATACAATTATTTAATCTAGCTTTATGTTTGTATATTGTTGATCTATTCATACCTGTCTGTACATTTTATGCTATTATTTACATTTTGTATTGTATTGACGGTATAGATGTTTAATAATGCCAACTGCTTGTCACAAGCAGCCTAGATAAATAATTCATTCTTCAATAACACTAGGCCTAGTAATGGATATCGTTATTATGTATTAGCTAATGTTTTATATTTTGTTCAAAAGTCGTAGCTGACCTCCATACGACAGAAACAAAACTATGCGTTTTCAATTTATTTGCTTATAGATTATAAATCTCAATAGGGCCAAAGTCAATATTGGCCGGACAAAATAGCGTTAATATGTATACATTTTATGGCTGTTTTGGTTACACGCTATACGCTAATGTCTCAGTACACGCCTTAACAACGGAGGGTCACGGCGATTTACTTTCACTCAATCGTAATCGTTAAACCCCGGGAGACAATTGTGTGTGTGTGTGTGTGTGTGTGTAGGGGGGAGGTCCAATCGAGTATCGGCCGTTAGCAAGGGGAAGAGGAGACCGGAGAAAACTCGGGAGGTCGGGCAAGCAATACTATTCCCTGTTACACACGCGCTTTGGATCTAATCCACGCTATTAGACTTGATGACATAGACCTTCTAAAAAAACGCACACGTTAGACCACCCCCTCCACACACACACACACACACACACCCACACCCCCGTGACTTAAAGCTGAACTCCAATTACAAAACTACAGATAAATATCAATAAAAAAGGTAACACCCAAAATCACGTCCAGGTCAAAATTTTGAACCGATTTTGATGAAACTTGAAATGCATGTTTATAACCCACAGATCTTCGTTGATTTCGATATTCATGCATATTGGATTGTAACTTCCTGAGTTATGGCCCCTGATTGAATGAAACGTCATGTTTAGCTTGTGGTCTCTCTAGAGGTCACAATTATTATCCGATTTATGCTTTGATTGTGCCCCCTAAAAAGGATTAGTAATGTCCCATTATTATATGCCCCTTGATCATCATTATAACAACAATTTAATTGATGGAGAGGACTACAGTTTTATAGCTGCACTGGAGATATTTTTGAACGATAATGCTAGACTTTATGACACAGAACAGCATTTGGTGTTTCTACTCTGTCGTGCAAAATATTTCACGAAATAAGAGAAAATTGGTTGGTGCTGGCAGATTTATTATTGTTTGGGGTAAGGTAGTTTCTCTGTTATTTTTAGAGCAAAAATACACCGTGGCTGACTTATTTTGTCTAATTAGTAAAATAATATATACCTGATCAGATATAATAATTGTGTGGCAATCATATTTTCTGTGAGCTGAAAGTGGAAAAACTTCAAACAGTCAGGTGGGAATTGGTAGTTGACTAACTAACCGGATGTAGACACTTCGCTTGCCACGGGATACACTGGAACTGGACGTGGCCTGATTTCAGTCTTTGTCCACCCAAAGCAATCGCCATGATAGTTACCTTTTCTCAAATTTAATTATTTCTGTAGTTTTGTAATCGGAGTTCAGCTTTAAGTTTAAATGAATAACAGGTATAGTCCTTGTGATAAAATAATTAATGGGAAATTAAAAACAAAACAAAGTAAGCTGTTAAGGATATTATTACGTAAAACCGGAATTTACCAGTTTTGTTTAATATTTGGCTGTTCATTTTGGATATTCTATCATGGTGTAAAATCAATTGTATGTATTATCCTGAAATAAGTATTAATACACGAGGGCGACATTCTGTTATATTTTATTATTTTATACTTATGGGTTATTCGGAACCTATTTATACAAAGTGGTTATAAGTGTCTGTAGTCGAGGATACAAATAAAAATGAAAAGAGGATACTTCTCTTAATTTATTGATCTATAAAAATTTTAATGTTCCGTACAGCTAGGTGCTTAATATTTAAGGGGGTGGGGTGTATTTGTCTCGCGAGTTCTAGCCAAAATGGTCGCTGGTTCGTTAACCAAGAAGAAAATTAAATATACACTATGCAAGAGCTACATCTGCGTATTGCAGGTCTTTCTTAGGTTCTGAAATGTTATCTTAATTATTAATTAGACATTCATTAACAGGAAAACCGTAATCCACTCTCGGTGCCATCTTATTTGTCAGATTTTTAATAGATTTGAATCTGATTTGCTGCCCAACGCTCATTGATGTTTTTTATCGGACCGACTTTGGTAATAATGATCGAAGCTAGACCTAAAATTCAAAAACTAATATCTCGGTTCAGAGTGGAGCAATAGGACTGAAATTTTCAGCATATTCCCTTTACATCATCTAGTTTGTAACTATTAATCTGGACCAAATAGCTTCTATGGGTATGGGAACTGGTTGATTGGATGTTCGAGTTGACTGTTTACACAATGACTTGCGAGAAATGTCTCCATCCACCAGTTAACGCGGCATTATACATTTTGAAATACAAGATGGAGATCGTGTTCCTTTGAACATACAGCGATCATTTGAGCTGTTTTTCCGAGACTAATATTCGTCATAGTCAAAGAAAATGACCTTGACTACAGTTTTAAGGAGGTACGGGGTTGTAAATTGATATATTTCTGCTTTTACTTTTGAAGGAACTAAACCGCCAACTTAATATTCATTATAATATTCAAAATTAAAAACGCGAATTAGATTTCAATATTGGTTAATTTCAATCATAACCCAATATTTAAGACACAATCAACATTTTTAAAAATCACTACAAGAGTCACGGTTTCAGGTGCCATTTCTAATGAAAAAGAAACATATTCTACAAGACAATGCGGGCATAATTATTAATGGTTGATTCATAAAAGATAAAATAATAGTTTAAAAAACGAGTAAAATGGTGATACCAGGTGTGAACAACCTCTGTCCTTCAATTTGGACAGTTCATGTATTTCACCGAAAATAAAAAATTGAACGTTAATCTCTTGAGGATTACATTAATATGGGATTTTAGACCAAATTTGGTATATTTTGATATTTCAAAGAATAGCGCGATGCGCCCTTTAAGGTGACTATCAAGCTCATTATTATAGTTAACCTAGCGTTATTATTTTAAACGTTCAACTTACTATCAAAATATACTTTTCAGTTCTTATTATTGTTAAATTTTAATACAGAAACTGATTGTTAATTGGCACGTCATCCATACTAAAATCTTATTAATGTCTTCATTTAAGTGGCATCCCACCCCACAGCTGTATGTTTATTATTCTACAACATTGATAAGTAGTGATATGAATACTCATCTTACTCTTATTTCATACACATCCAACTTAAGTGTTACTTAATTTCCTTATTTATTTTATTTGGAGAGTTTTATAACTCACTTATAATTTTCAAGATGAAATTGTCAATAATATCTTTCTGTGGCTTTTGTATTTGAGAGTGGAGTTAAAATTTTAATATCTTTAATATATTACAGTGGCCTATTGAGAGTGAACGCGAAAACCGGGCCTAGAGGCTTCCTTTACATTACTTGCAATTGAGTGGATCCGATAAATACTGAATTTGCAGTCGAGTTACTTGGTTGCTGATAATACACTTTTATCTTCGTTACATATAACTCTGATACAGGTAATTTCAAAACTTTATTTGATATAAATTATGATCCATTCATTTCTTTACACTCGCTATTTATAAGATGGTTACAATAAACTTTGGCGTTGGTGAGTCAACTGAAGTGCTAAGTAAGTCTTATCTACCCATTGTAATCAATGATCAACCTAGAGTGTCCCGCTATACTTATGCCTGACCTAGCGTGACCCATTACTCACCTAGAGTGTCCACCATTTCATATATGACCTACAATTTTTATGCGAGCCCTGGTCTGACCCATGAAACACCTAGGTTTTGTTTTCGATAATGGAAATTAGTGTTGTTTTTTCGGTATCTAGTGATTCTTCGGTATTTAGGGGTTTTCGGAATAGTATGAAATCAATATCAAAAAAGGGTTTTTTCGATATTTTTTTGTACTTTTCGGGGGATTTATTCGCCATTCTTCGTTACTTTTCGGTATATAGTACAGTCGGTGATGTCCTTGCTCGCATGCCCACATGACTCTTAACATAGGTAATAGTATATTAGAAATGTGAGAAAGGTAGAAATTTTAAGGCTGTTAAAACAGCGACGTCGGCCCTCTACCCCCTTCCCCTCTCTCTACACCTCCCTCCCCCCCCTCTCTCTCTCTCGCTCTCTCCACCAATGGTATGGAACGATCAATCTGTAAATACTAATATTTACTGACTATTATATAATTACTATTATTAAACTGGATAACAGGTCATTTTTCTTCATTCCTCTTTTCATAAATAACGAAATATCACAGAAAAGAAGCGCCTGGAACTCATGACGATGACCGATATGGAATTCGATTCTCCTAATGATGCTGCCCAGCAGCTGGCGAAAATATTGAAATTCTTAGACCAGGACAGTATTCTGTTTAAGGACATCAAGGTAAAAACATTGTCATTGTACAGGCGCGGATCCAGGATTTTTTGCAGGGGGGGGGGGTCTGGGTTTGATAATTGCTTAACTAATTGCGCTCAACCGATTAACGGGGGGGGGGGCGTCCCTCCCCCAGAAACATTTGATAAATTAGATTCAATTTGGTGCATTCTGACGTATTTCCGGAAGGTAAATTCCAAAATTACAGGTCTAAAAATGGCCAATGAAATCGCATAAAAAATTTTCAAGCCTGAGCAGCGGGGGTCCGGACCCCCTGGACCCCCCCCCCTCTGGATCCGCGCCTGTTGTATTTTAATCATTTATTCCTACAATGGAGTTTCCCATTGTACATTGTGTAGACCAATGACTATTATCGCATTTGCTTTATGAAATTTCCAACATGACGTGTTACAATAATTTCTATTTATTAACTATATATTTGCAGAAATCTGAGAAAGGAACTAATAATGATGATAAAAACACCGTGCCTTTAATACCCCAGTCTCAAATTCCCGTCTTAGATATTGAAACTTGGAGAAAAAATAGAAGAGATCTATCTAAAGGTAGGCTCCCATTATCTATATACTTCCATTCTCATATTAATCTGTGCAGAAAAGTATAATGGCGTTAAACCCAGTTCGTTTCACGTCGTCATATTATTACCCAACTGAATGAAAGAAACACACCGGAGTAATTCGGTGCGTGCCCAATTTCTTTAATAAAAAAGACAGTAAAGATCATTTTATTTTCTACCATTTCGGGTTTCATTTGCTGGAAAACTCTAAACTATTAACTACGTTACGAGTATGTTGTTTAAAACGCTCGAATTCTTTCATTTTGTCTGTTGTAGAATTTGCGACATATGGTATACAGTCTGGTTTTGCTCTTGGTAGAAGAAGTATTATTGGAGGGAATCCCATCATCCTTGAAACTGCCCTGGTATCTTATCTTTTTATATACCCATATTTTCATGTGGATGCATATTGTCGTCACCCCTCTCCACTCGGATGTCAGGAAGCCGGTTCGTCCGGATGTCAGGGCACCCGTTCGTCCGCCCACAATTGTTTCGTGGACACTCTACAGGTCACAACTTTTATCCGATTTTGACGAATCTTAAAATAATTCATAGATTTATCTGCAAAAGATCTCAGTTGATTTGGTTATGGCATGTATCGTGAATAATGGCCCCTGATTGTATGAAATATCGCGTTTTTGCTTGTGGACACTCCAGAAGTCACAATTTTACGATTTTGGCGAAACTTGTTTATAACACACAGATCTCGGACACTTCTGATATTCACGCATACTGGGCCGTCACTTCACCGATTATGGCCCCCGGGTTGTACGCAAAATCGCGTTCTTAGCTTGTGGTCCCTCTTGAGATCACCATTTTTATCCTATTTTTAAAAAAAAAGAAACGTTCGAATATAATATCGTTGTTACACCATAATGATGGTTGGGTCCTAATTTCATTAAAATCATGGCGAAACTGTCGGACAAAATGGCTGTTCCCGCAAATAGTGTTAAGGTATTAATACCGGGGATTGTGATCCATCTACAGGTCACTATTTTGATTCGATATTTATGAAATTAAAATATATGTTTATATTACAAAGATCTCGGGGTTTTTTTCTATATTTGTATATATCAAACCATAAATTCTTGGATTATGATCCCTGATGGTACGAAAAATCACATTTTGGCTTATGGACCCTCTAAGGCCACAATTTTTATCCGATATTAAAAACCCATTTAGATATATCACCGTTACACCTTAATGAAGTTTTCGGGAAAATGGCCACCCCTCGTACGCTAATAGTATAAATTAATGTATGTAATACGTAGGTGGTGGATCCACTAGAGGTCATGATATTTGTCCGATTTTGATGAAACTTAAAATATATGTTCACATCCCCCAAATCCCAGTTCCTATCTGGATTACGGTCCCTGGCGTATCTTGCATGACAACCGCTGGTATACTGATGATATACTCAAATTAATGATATGTATTTTGGTCATTGTCAAAAAAAATATTAAAAGGTTATAGGTGCCGAATTCGTTACGATTAGTATAGAAACGTTATAGATAATGTAGATACGGGCCATTTCTTTACCTGATTTTTTTTCAGGAAATTAGAAATATTGTTAATGGATCAGCCATCCATTCCCTAAGCAGTGAATGGAAGAAATCCGCAATCACTTTTTGTTATCTCCACAGCTCTTTCCCTTATGGTCTACAGACTCAAAGAGGGGTAAGTGAACCAAATCATTCTACGAGTGACAGATGCGGCACGTCTCTGTCACCGTTTTCTTCCATTTTCAGATTCTGAGCATACATACGCCCTCAACGGGTTACTTGTCCCATTCAGTCAATCATTTTTCTCGTAGAAATTGCGTTTGGATTTAGACTATAGTACTTTCTCAAACCATTGACGTGGATGATAAAGGACAATATTGGTGTCATGTATTATCACATATGTGATTGAACTGGCTTTACACGTTCCAAATATTACTTTTAACACAGAAATCGTAGATGCGTAATCAAGGTATTAACGAATGAAAAAGGAAAACACGAGTTATCCATCTACGTAACTGACTGAAGTGACTAGTGATAACAGATACACGGGTGAATTTCTGTTCAGTAATAATTAATTCGAAAACCAAAAGTTGTTATATGTGACTGAGAGGATATTTAACAATTCAAAACAGTAATTGACTGTCACTAGAAAAGAGAAAACGAAAACATATAGAAAAAGTCCGTGCATTGCCATGTTTTTATCAAGTATAGAAGGAATAAAAACAAGTGAATGCACGGACTATTTCAATTTTTCTCATGTTCTCTATCAAGTGACATTCATTTTACCTTTTTTAATTGTCAGATATCTTCTCACAGACGTAGTGATATCGGACATATCCCACACATAATTGAATTGTATTTGCCAAGATTTCGTACAGATTCAGTGTTATCTTCAACTACAGTGTCACCAATATCCAAATAATCACTTTTTTGTTTTGCTGACATGGTTTTTGTTTCCAATTTTAAGTAATTTCAGGGGCGGATCCGGGGGGGGGGGGGTTGACTAGGGTCATGCACACGCATGGTCGTATGGTGCGCATCTTATCAAGGCACACAATCAGCAGTTATGTTACTAGCGGCAAAAATTAGCTCCGTAAACCGCGACTGATCACTTAGGACATTTGCAGGAAATTCATCGAAGCATTTCCTCGCCGGATGAAGGCATCAACACTTTTGTCAGACTGATTATACATTATTTTACGATGGTATCGATAGAACTGATATCATTGGCGAAGAAAATTGACTGTACATTTGCAAATATTTGATAAGATTCAAACAGTTTGTTCATTATTAGGTTCATAATCTGGATATATAATTTGCTGTTTTTTTATAAGAGGCGTTGACAACTTTTCCGTGAATTTGGCAACTTTTTTGTACGTACAGACCGCACCATCTTTGATGTATGCAAAATTTCACAACAATCAACATATATGAATTTTGAAATTTATTCTTCAAATTTTGAAACTCGTCAACGAAATGAAACATTGTCGACGAACAAAAATCATTGTTCGTTATGGCTCAAATGCGAGGAAATCGAAATAATTTTTCACCCATCGATCTGCGGTCGGTGAGACATAACCCGAGGTTGTCACCCCCCTCAAAAAAATCCTGGATCCGCCACTGGTAATTCGCTCTTGTCATCATGTAACTTATTTGTACTTAATTGAATATAAACAATATGAACAAAGTACATGCTTTTCGACTTTTGAAATTTATGTGAACGATCGAGCTTGTGCCTTTAATTAAAAAACAAATACAAGATAGCAGATAGTAAGATGGCTTCCTAAATGTATATAATCAATACCCTAAAAGTGAAACGGTATCAGGTGTTCCAGAAAAGAAAGCATACCAAAAAATAATTTATATAGGATGAATTTATGGGTTAATTTATGAAAATGGTTATTCACATTAGCTTTTAAGATGGTTCTAAAGATGGTGATCGGGTAGCTTCGGCTACCGAGACGTCATCTGAGACCATTTCTATGTGTCTTCCACCAGCTGCTTAAATTTTTACAGCCGAGCTCCAGGCCATTCTTCAGGCCTTGGAGTTTATTCAGTCCTCTTCAGCTTTAAAACATATCATCTTTACTGATTCTCTGTCCTCGTTTCAAGCAATTAACAATAAACAGCTTGAACACCCATGAGTGGCAGATGTTTATCGTCTGCTACTATCTTACGAGTTCAACAGCAAAGACATCGTCTTTTGCTGGCCCCCAGTCATGTTGATATAAGGGGGAATGATCAAGCAGATTTTGCTGTCAAAGCTGCTTTAGATCTTCCCCAATCACCCTTTTTAATACCATATAAAGATTTTAAATCATGTATAAATCATTTCATTTATGATCGCTGGCAACGGTCTTGGGGATCTTGCAGGCACAAACAAACTTCATCAAATTAAGCCTCTCCTAGGAGACTGGCCAAGCTCCTATAGAACTAGCAGGAGGGATGAGGTTGTTTTGTGTCGCTCTCGGATAGGTCATACATTTTAACTCACATTTTCATCTTAAAACGAAAGCCTTAACCAGAGTGTGAACACTGCCATGTTCTTTTGACAGTGAAGCACATTCTGATTGAGTGCAAGCATCTCAAAGATATCAGATCAAACTATTACCCTTGTCAGTCTTTACGTCAATTATTTGCTCAACCGGAACTATATAATAAAACGTTAGAGACAAACTTTTACTCAAAATTTTAACTGTATATATTTTATCATATATATTATATATTTTTTAATATTTATATATGTAAAGTGATATATTGTAAGCCACCCAAGCACCCTGTCAAAGCTGGTTGGTCTACGGAATTCTTCATTTTGTCAGGCCGATATAATAAAGTCTATCGTATTGAAATCTCGTTGTTTTCCCATCCCAATTATTAATTACAATTCAGCTCCAACCTCTGTGTTCACAAGGGAGCCACACTTCTAACTCATCAGTGCTCCCTCTCCGTGTATGAACATATTACAACAATACAAGTTTGTATATGATTAAGCTGGATTCATTAAAATATCAATACAACAACGCTTATTATAATATTATGAAAATCTATAAAAATAGTGAAATGGCATCCCGCGTGGTGGAAGATAACGTCTTACATTGTCCCTAAAGGTCCTCCATACTAACAAGCGTGAAAGCCCAAGATTGTCATGCATTACAGATGTATTAAATTACTATTTCGTATTTATCATAATTGACTTGTTGAGAACCTGCTATCTCACCTTCAGGTTTATAATAAATTTGCTATTTTAACTGTGGAATAGTGAATAATCGTAAAAATCTGTTTTCGACTGCTTAAGGAGACAAGTCTTTCACGTAAGACGCTGAGACGTTATCTGCCATACTGCCGTCACGGGGTTCTATTTATAACCTTCGTTAGGGTGTCACGTGAACGTCGTGACCAATGATTACTTGCCCTTTTTAAGTCCCGTTCGGCGCAATATTTTAATTCGTACATAAAACGTTATTCCCCCACTATTAACTTGCCCTTTTGTTGCCCTTTTACATTATTAACTATTATGGACATTTTGCGACCATGCATATGAAATTCGAACAAGTAATAAATAAATTATGAAACAAATAAAAACATAAACAAAAATGCACAACAATGCGTCACGCGGAACAGTCGCTAAGTGACGTGGTACAATATAGTCCCTATGCCAATCCGTATCTCTAGGTATATAAAATTACGTGTTACCAAATCTACGATGTACATTGATTTATCAAGTCGTTCCTTACACAACAATTAATAAAATAAGCATCTTAACCACATAAATTAATTATGGTTCATGAATACGATATGTTTACATTTCTACGAGTACGACGGTGGGTGACGAGGAGTCATGAGTTAGATAAAGTTACTTCGTTTAACCTGTGTTCTACTAATACTAATAATATGGACATACAATTTACATTTTATGACTTTAACTGTTACAATAAATAACGGATATATGCTAATTCATAAATAAGAATGGACATCATAACAATCAAAGTAAGTAATTATTATTTCTATTCGCGTTATGCGTGGTAATGTTACTGTGACATGGACATCACGCTGTACCAGGGGCGTACATAATGATTTCGTTTGGGGGGGGGGGGTGTTTAGCCAAAATGCGACCGACTGATGGACATAACCCCCCCCTCCCCCGCAGTGCGATTGACGCAGCCAGGAGCCGAGCACCAAGTGCGAGTTTTCTAGGGAATATGGGGTGGGGTAGGGGCGGTTTCAAATGTAGGGCGCCATCCACAATCCCACCCCATAATGAAAGTAAACAAAATACTAGTTATAACATTAAGCGTCCCGGTAGAACATAAATATTAATCTATAATTGTGTAGTTGTTCGCTGATCGTTGTCTCGTCGGAAAGTAGTTTTATTTTAATTCACATATAGTTTATGTCATATCAATGGTGGTGCCTATAACACTGAGTAATTTGAGAAAATTTTTGAAAAATTGATTCAATATCCTGGCATTTGAGGTCATTGCTGGGAGAAATTCCTGTGGACGAGTGTACCAGAAATGTCAGTAAATGGGACAGAATCTCCAGATGTGTTTTGCAAGAGTTGGCATAACATCTGTACAATCTGACGTGCCCGCCCCATACACCAGTGGAACTACATCTGGGAAGTTCACTATAATCGTGAATATGACAGTGCTGAGACAGTATAAGACAACCGAGGAGTAAAAGAATGATTTTAAAATGAAACAAGCGCCGCAGGCGCGAAAAAATTTCAGATATGTAACCCAGTAGAAGAATGATGTTATAATGGAATCGCGCCATAGGCGCGAAAAAATTTCAGATATGTAACCGAGCTGTTAAATTCTTTGGTACTGGGGTTGATAAGAAATGGGACAAAATCTTAAGGCTTATCCGTCAATTTCGCCTGTTTTGTGATTGTATGTTTATCTCATTAATTCATTTAGTCGGAGACCGACTGCGGTGAGTACTTTTTTTTGAGACCGACTATTTTTTGCCATGGTAAAAACATTTCATAGAACAACATACTCACAACAGAATAAGAAATACAAGCATACAGGGTTATTTTATACTATAGTTTTGTGTGACGTATGCAATTTAGGCACACGGATTCACGCAAATACATAGTATTCTGGCATTGTTTTTGGGACCGACTGGAGTGACTGCACTTATTTTGTGACCTGTTGAAATTTTGTTGTTAGACCAACATACTCACAACAGAATAAAAGTGACGTATGCAATTTAGGCTCACGGATTCACGCAAATATATAGTATTTGGGATCTATTCTGGTATTGTTTTGGGGACCGACTAGAGTGACTGCACTTATTTTGTGACCGACTATTTTTCTCCCCTGTTGAAATTTTGTTGTTAGACCAACATACTCACAACAGAATAAGAGTGACGTATGCAATTTAGGCTCACGGATTCACGCAAATATATAGTATCTGGGATCTATTCTGGCATTGTGTTGGAGACCGATTGCAGTGACTGCACTTATTTTGAGACCGACTATTTTTCTCCCTGGGTGAAATTTTGTTGTTAGACCAACTACTCACAACAGAATGAGAGTGAAACACAACATCTTTTCAAACATGATAAGTTGACAAGGTTATTTTATACTAAAGACTGCTCCTATTTTGCGACCGACTGCACTGATTTTGCGACCGACTATTTTTATACTAAAGTTTTGCGTGAGTAGCGTGACGTATACAGTGGGTACTTATTTTGATACCGACTACCCCTATTTTGCGACCGACTGCACTAATTTTGCGACCGACTATTTTGGGGGCTGGGCCCCCGCACACACCCCCACATTTACGCTCCTGCGCTGTACATCGTTGACTTCGCTGCTAGGCTTGCTGTCGTCGTACCATAGTTCCAATACACTGCCTTACTAGAGAAGGTCAGTAACATCATCCCGTTAACCTTTGCCAAAAGGCTAACAATATAAATACATCCACCAGTTTAGAAAATACACCATAAGGCTCAAACACAGACCTCGAATATAGGCCTATAATAATAACATCCATCGATCAGGTCTACACACGGCTCACAAACGTTGGCCGACTGAATGAAGGCCTATAATAATAACTTTCATGGATAAAGTCTACACACGGCTCACATACGTTGGCCGACTGGATCTGGTGACTATTACAATATTTATTATTTTTAATTTTATTGTCTGTGATATTTGTTTTTATTTACACATATAATTACAATTTTGTGATATTTCCTTAATTTGTCTCATTAAATTCATAATGTGTTTGGCGCAATATAGCCCGGTTGGAGCTGACGTGCCTTTAAACTCCATTTCATTTATCATTCATTCATTAGCTTTTAAAAATATGAATTTGAAGATACCAGTTCAAATGACACATGTTGCAGTGTGTCTTCTACTTTCAGTGTGGTAGTAAAAGTTTATTATTATGTATACAAGCCTTTATATTGAAACATCTTTTATTCACCACTGGAGATGAGATAAATCTTTTAGCGATCAGGTAAGCATCATAGCTAGGGTGCCCCACCATATATAATTATCTCCAAATAGCTAAACAATTACACCACAATATTTATATATATAACATGTCTTAAAACTATTTCACAAATTTATAGTCACTAAATAAACGGTCATGTTAAACTTAATAAGCTATGACCATTTAAACATCATAAATAATACACTGAAAAATGGTTCGGAGCGTCGTCCATAACATCCAGACACTTTCGAGTAAAAAATAGGTTACGTGCCCTTGTTTTGAAACTAGTCTCACTTCACCAGCCTACCGACCATTCTCCGTCTGATTGACAGGCCGGGATAATCCAGACTACTTTTTACGAAACGTGACTGAAAGCTGGAACAAGAAATCGAATTTATAAATAACACACAGTGTTGACTCAACAATTGTTTTTTCTAACCTTGTAAAAGTAAAACGAAACTGCTGCTGGTATCATGATTCTGTACAACCCAAGTTATTCATAGATATTATTTGTACTAAACCAAAATATGTCGCTTCTAACGGTTATGCGAAGGATAAAGCAATTTAAAAAATAAAACGAACGTAATTTCTAAAGATGCCGTAATAACCAAATCGATAAATATTACTGCTACTCAGAATCGTCAACAATAGATTTTTTACGACTGTAATAGTTACCAGTGTGTTTAGAATTTCCACGGGCTGTTGCTATTTATAGACTCAACTAGTGTGCGAGACTGTCAGAAAATTAGTAGTAGTGAACCAAGTAAAGCGTGCATATTCAACGTGTCTAGTACAACTTTTCAGTAGGCACGTGGGGCACCCTATCATAGCATATTCTGTTCTTTCCAGTCTTCAGTGGATCTCGGAAAAACAGTCCGTTCAAGAATGCAAATCAAACTCCAAAATATGCTGAAATTACTCTTTAACTGTTTATTACTGGTTTTTTTTTTTGTTTTGGGGTTTTTTTTTTAGGGGTTCGGTGACATAATGACTATTTCCTTTTACTGCATGAACAACTTTATTGTCAACTCGTGTGTATTCTAACTGGCGCTGGGTGCTAACGTGTCGTTATCAGTTATACATGTTTTAAATTATCCTTACAGCTTTCGCAATTCATATTTTCAGTCCCCTTACACCGAGTGAATCAGAGAGGAATAAGGCATTAGTTCGAGCCTTGGCGGAAATATTATGGACAGCGGGAGAGAATCAGAGGTGCTGCATTTGCCTTCATCTTGAGGACGTCTGTTTTGATACTGATTATCGATATAGACCTGATGGTATCACAGAAAGGGTAAACTACGGAAGACGGGGAGGGACATTCCAACTTCAAAGTTCCGACTGCAAACTTCTAAGTTCCAACTTCCATGTTCCTACTTCCGACTTCCAACTTCCATGTTCCATGTTTCATTCTCCATTTTATCAGTAGCCACGTGTGTGTAAGATTGTGATAATAGCTTAAGTTTTTATCAATATTTATAGTTTATGAATACACTTAGTACAGGTATCTACGAAAGACCGAAAGGGACATTCCAACTTCCAACTTCAGTGTTCCAAGATCCAAGTTCCGACTTCCAAGTTCATAGTATCACGTGATAGCAATACGGTCAGATGGCCAGAACATCACGTGATTAAAAAATTAAAATGAATGAGCTTAAACAACTATTTGACGAAGAGAGATAGAGAAAGAGAGATGGGGGATGGGGTTAATTTAACGTCCACTCGACACAAACTAGGTCATTTTAGGACTAACATATGGTTTAATTTTATTCAACAATTCGCTTGCGCGTAGGGATCTTTAGCATTGGGAGGACTGGACCCGGAGAAAACACACGATGCTGGAAGGCGAACCTGAATTCCCCTTGCCACGTACAAAAGGGGATTCGAAACCACACCAGTTGACTCAACGGTAGGCCGTATGATACAGCGTGCGCACGTATCAATTTTTTATAATTTTTAATAATTTCCATCTACATGTAAGACAAATAACCAAGAACTAAACCAAAAGTGGTTTTCATTTCACTGTTTACAGCAGTGTCTTGATCTTGACAGATGTAATTTTCCTTTTTATACGCCTGCTTTTTCACGTGGACGTTGGTTGCGTTCGATACGCACACCGGACCGTAACCTCCTGGAGTATGGCCCCTGGTTGTACAAAAAAAATCACATTATTTTTTTTTTGTTAGCTCGTTCTCTGTCCATGTGGGCAGATAATTTTTAGCTTTTTTATTTTTATATATTAATTGTGTTATGCTTATTTTGGCAATATACATAATACAAGAATAATCTGTTTCATTGGAAAGCTTTAGATACAGGGACTGTAATCCTTTTAATAACTGTTCAATTAGTAATATGCATTATCAGATAATTTACAGGTTTTAAATGTTTTAAAAAACCACTACCACCAGAACATGTAGTAAGATTTCTAATTGTCATTTAAAACACCTATATGTACATGTATGGATTTAAGGGGGGGGGGGCGAGGGGTCCTAATTTTCGACAGTGCCCTTTTTTACTGCTAAAAGTGACTTTTCTCAGACCCAAATATGTCCGTTCCGAACGTTTACTTAGACGAAATATCAGCCAAATAGCTCTTGGAATGGCTACAGATGCAAGGAAATCACGAATAATTTTCTTCCCCCCCCACCCCCTCTCGACGGCGTGCCCTCATTTTGCGTCACCCCCCCCCCCCCCTTTTCAAAATTCCTAGATCCGCCCCTGTGTATCATTTATTTTAAAAATTAAGACGTTGTAATTTCCATTTCTTTGTTTGGTTTCTGACATGGCTGTTATATGCTTGCATCGCATCCTGTTCACATATTTATTTCTTTGTTAATAAACAACGTTAAAAATAAAATGGTTTACATTTATTTATTCACCAATAAGAAATAAGAAAGGGCATTACATTTCCCAATAAAACTTGTTAAACATTAGCTGGGTTCCTCGCCTATTACATGCCGTTCTTTAAGCATGATTGCAATTTGTCAGTGCATGGTACCTTACCTTACCTGTACTGTAGCCAAATTCTGTAGGGGTGAGGGTAGGAAGCTTGGATATCGCCATTTTTGGCGATTCTCTAGAAACCCTGCTTAAGATTGAATATGGGTTAAACATGCGTAAACGGTAGATTACTAGAGAAGCTTTGAATTTTCTTCCCTAATCCAAGTTTGTTATTGAGGTAATGATAATGTGGGGGTTTACATTTAAATAACTATTACGTATATTATGTACAATTTCGAATAGTCTTTTTCGACGTTCAAAAGTAAATGTACAGTGCTAAGACCACCTAAAGATAAATTTTAATTGTTCCTACTATTAATTAGATCAGGTTTCGCTACAGTTTTTATATTTTACGCTGACATTTATTGCTTTAAATCTTCCTAGTGCTAAACGGAAAATTTGACCTTTTAACCACCAGGATCACAAAGAACAATTTAGCAAGTTTACTTTTTTATTGAAAGGGTGATTACTTTCGATCATTTTTAGCTTATTTTCATGATACAAGACTGACTGCGCATTCAGTTTCAGCGCAAATGAAATCATTTGACCTTTGACTGCCAATATCTCGAAAACGCTCCCAACGACGGACTGGTTACCACTCGGCATCATCTTCTACGCAAAATTTTACTCTATAAGTTGGGTCTGGATTTGTGCCCATTTGACCCCCCCCCCCCACACACACACACACACACTCACACACTGAGCGTCCAGGCTACTAGTTCCAGTTGGAGAACTGGCATAAAACAGTATCGCAGAGTCACGTAAATCCGCCAATTGCTCCTGTATTGCAAAATAAAAAAAGTTTTTAACCCATACAAATTTAATGCCAGATATGGTCCTGGTGTAGAACACTGACGCCTGATTAATCGATGGGCCTAACGACGATATATTCCATCAGGATCAAGGACTCGCATAATCCCCACCCCCTTCTTACTGGGATGCCATAATTAATAAAACGAATTTAAGACAAGCTAGTACTTTAACTTTTACATATGTAGGCACTGGTACTGGTGCATACGTAAAAGATCCCTGGTGGAATTCGTTTAATTGGTCGTAGCTCCGCTGTCCAGGAAAAATTGCCACCATAAACCTCAAGAAAGAACAGTATTCCGTTAAACTCCATTGCATTTGATTGCTGTTATTTCCAATGTGTATTATTACATTTACTTCCAAGTTGTAATAAAGAATAATGATTCACAGCACACTTGGCACAAACCAGGTCATTTCGGGGTGGGTGAACACATGGCTGAGTGGGCTAAGTGGGTAAAAAGTAAAGTAAATTTATTGCATAAAAACGCCCACGAAGAGCAGCATACAATTACAAAAAATTACATTCATACAAAGCAACAAATATACATGTAACATAAACGCTGGCTCGCTAGCCTGGAGGTCGGGTGTTCGATCCGGCGTTGTTTCACCTTAGCAGTGATGCAGAACGGAGGGCCTGACAAGGACAGCTGTCTAGTCATTCGGATGGGACATAAAACCGAGGTCCTGTGTACATATTGACGTGTACATAAAAAATCCATTGGCAGTTAGTTGGAATTTGATATAAGAGTAGGCCGTAGCGCCACTGCCCGGGCAAAATTTCCCGCACAGCACAATGTATGGCGTATGATCGTCTTTCATTAGCCCAGGGTAGGTGCAGAAAAGTAGGACGTTAAACCCCATTTCATTTCGGGGCATATGGTTCAATTATATTTCAATAATTCGCTTGCACGTAGGGGTCTTTCGCTGTGAGATGAAACCGAAAGACCCGTAGATAACCCGGGGACTGGATAGGCGAGCCTACTAACTGTCACGTACGACCGTGGAATCGAAACCAAGTCAGTTGAATCAATAACAGACCTAATGGTACAGCGCGCACACGCTAACCATTCGGCCACCCCTCCGACTTAAAAAGTAATTCAATTAGTATTAGATATCTGTACTAACTGTATTTATAAACTATAAAATATTGATAAAAACTTGCTTTATTTAAGCTATTATCACAATCTTACACACACGTGGCTACTGATAAAATGGAGAATGAAACATGGAACATGGAGGTTGGAAGTTGGAACTTAGAAGTTCGAAGTCGGAACACTGAAGTTGGAATGTCCCTACCCGTCTTTCGTACATATGAGTTGTTTTAGTATTGTATTGTTACTTTTGTGAATTTATAAATCTATATTTGTCCCATTGTAAAGCAACACGGAACACGTATACATGTACATGTATATTGAAATGTTTATATCATTGCCAGTTGTCTTGGGTAACTACGGAAGCCCATAAGGGTCAACCAAATGAAAAAAAAAAATTCTGACTATCTTGTAATTACAAGATAGGCTATCTTGTTATTACAAGATAGCCTAAGATAACCTACCTTGTAATTACAAGATACCGAGATGCCCATGAGTGACAATTTAAAGGTCACCATACACCGATTGCATGCTCCCATAAATATCATTGACTTCATACACCCACCAACTACATATTTATATCATGACTCATCAATTTTAATGCGCTCTTTGAAGCCACAGAATGCTATTTCTATTTTTCGGAAAACTTCTTTAAATTTTGATTTTTGGAAAGTAAGTAAGGAAAAGGATATTCTGAAAAATGGACCCTCCCTCAATGAAATGAGCTGACTGACATAGCGTCTAAAAGCTGTTTATTCATAGCTTGTGGTATCTCCTGACGAATACAATGTTTTGAGAGGGATTTGAAGCAAACGTTTGATAGATTAATTAGTTTGAATATATTTTAGCCCAAATAAATATATCATCAAATCACACAGTTTGTACGCGGGGAAGGTATCTTTAAGGAGAACATGAAATCAATGTATCATAAATGATATTAATGAGGGAATGAAGTTAATGAGAGTATGAATAGTATTTAATTAGGGCACAACCAGGTGATGCCGATCCCGTGACATACAAAAGTACTTCGTTGGGCTGGAGGGTTGGATGGTCGATTTGTTAGCACGCGCGTGCTTTATCTTAAAAGCCTGTCATTGAGTCAACTGGCGTGGTTTCGAATCCCCGTTTGTACGTGACAAGGAGTATGATCGCCTGTCCAACCTCGCCTGTCCTCCGGTTTCCTCCAACTGCTAAAGAGGGGGGGGGGGGGTAACGTCCACTCGACACAAACTAGGTCATTTCGGGACTAACATATGATTTAATTTTATTTCAATAATCGCTTGCGCATATGGATCTTTAACAGTGGGAGGAAAGCGGAGGACCCGGAGTAAAACCACGATGTTGGACAGGCGACACTACTCCTTGTGGCGTACAACGAGGGATTCGAAGTCACGCCAGTTGACTCAATGACAGGCTTTACAATACAGTGCGCACGTGCTAACAAATCGACCTGCCAACCCTCCAGCTCAACGAAGTATTATTGTATGTTACGGGATCGGCATCATCAGGTTGTCAGTCCTCCGGTTTCCTCCAACTGCTAAACAGAGAGGGGGATGTGGTTTATCGTCCACTCGACACAAACTAGGTCATTTCGGGACTAACATATGGTTTAATTTTATTTCAATAATGCACTTGCGCGTAGGGTCTTTAGCAGTGAGAGGAAAAATGAGGACCCGGAGAAAAACCACGATGTTGGACAGGCGACTCTACTCCTTGTCACGTACAACGGGTGATTCGAAACCACACCGGTTGACTCAATGACAGGCTTTATGATACAGCGCGCACGTGCTAACCATTCGCCATTCAACCCCCGACCCACTACTAAAGACCCCTGCGCGCAAACAAATCAATGACATTAAATTAAACCATATGTTATCACCTAGTTTGTGTCGAGTAGACGTTATACCCCATTCCCCCTCTCCCTCCCCCTTCTCTCTCTCTCTATCTCTCTCTCTCTCTCCCACACACACTTCTTTGGCCTATAACTATTCAATAAATCAGTGTGGGACGACCTTGAAATAAATTAGTTTTTTTTTCATCTGATTGACCCTAATGGGCTTCTCCGTATCTTGTAATACAAGTAAACTAATTTGGCTATCTTGTAATTACAAGATAGGCTATCTTGTAACTACAAGATAGTCATAATATTTTTTTTGTCATTTGATTGACCCATATGGGCTTTGGCTATCTTGTAATTACAAGATTCTGAAAACGCTAATCAAAATAATTTGGATTTGAATTTATAGATATATAATTTTGAACATGATAGAATATAAACTAGAAAACACATTTTTGACAAATTAAATAACAAATTAAAAAATAGGTTGCCAGGCAACGAAGCATACGCCCACACAGCAGCTAAATCGTCCGGACAGTCAACAAGAGTTGTCGCATATTAAGGAATTATCAGAAAATCATTAGAATTTGTTTGGTTTTTATAATCAAACATTTTTTTAAATCAGGTAATAATTGTGACCTCTAGAGGGACCACAAGCTAATAAAGGCGATTTTTCGTACAATCAGTGACCATAATTCAGGAAGTTACGATCCAATATGCAATGGAACCAAAACCTTTAGTTTATAAACATGTATTTCAAGTTTCATCAAAATTGAATTAAAATTGTGACCTCTATAGGGTCCACAACCTTGATATAACATACTTTCACACTATTCGCGTACAAACGGCATAAATTTTGTCCGTTTTTCACGAATTCAACCTCATTCTTCATTACCATATAACGGTGATATAATCAAACGGTTTTCAAAATCAGATAATAATTTTGACCTCCAGGGGGACCACAAGCTAAAAAGGGAGATTTTTCCGACAATCAGGGGCCATAATTCAGGAAGTTACGATCCAATGGGCGCATACATGTCAAGTTAAATCAAAATCATATTAAAATTGTTACCTCAACCTTGGGTCCACAACCTTGATATAACATTTTTACACTATTCGCGTACAAACGGCGGCCATTTTGTCCGTTAGTTTTGGTCCGATTTTCATGAAATTCGATCTCAACATTCATTGCAGTGTAACAGTGATATAATCAAACGTTTTTTTAAATCGGGTAATAATTTTGACTTCCAGAGGGACCACAAGCTAATAAAGGCAATTTTTCGTACAATCAGGGGCCATAATTCAGGAAGTTACTATCCGATATGCGCAAATAATGAACCAAGATCTTTGGGTTATAAACCATGGATGTCAAGTTTCATCAAAATCGAATTAAAATTGTGACCTCTACTGGGTCCACAACACTATTCGCGAACAAACGGCGGCCATTTTGTCCGTCAATTTTGGTCTGATTTTCACGAAATTCGAACTAAACCGTCATTACCATGTAACGGTGATATAATCAAACGGTTTTTTAAATCGGATAATAATATTGACCTCCAGAGGAACCACAAGCTAAAATGGGCGATTTTTCTGACAATCAGGGGCCATAATTCAGGAAGTTACGATCCGACGGGTGCAAATATCGAAAGGAACCAAGATCTTTGGGTTATAAACAGGCATGTCAAGTTTCATCAAAAGCGGTTCAAAATTGTGCCCTCTACACTGTTTACAAGCTAAAAAGGTGATTTTTCGTATAATCAGGGGCCATAACCCATGAAGTTACAGTCCGATACATGCCAATATCGAAAGGAACCGAGATCTTAGGGTGATATACTTATGTTTTAAGTTTCATTGAAATCGGATAAAAATTGTGACCTGTAGACTGTTCACAAACAATTGTGGACGGACGGACGTCCGGACAGACGGACGGACGAACAGGGGCGACGGCAGTATACGTCCACATGAAAATGTGGGCGTATAAAAATACATAGTGATATATGCAATGCATTAGCATGTCAAAAGGCTGGGGTGGAATGTTATGGAATGTTAAAACAAAGTGCAAGATGGCAATTATTTCAAATGCTGGCAGGTCTTTACTCAAATATTTATTATATTTCAGTATGAATCCGTTATATTAATAATAATGAGAATTATGACATAACATCAGAAGACGAAGATGATCACATTCCTGAATGTAAAACAACCTCCTATTCATCTTCAACGGGTTGGCTATCAACACATAAACCGAACGCTGGTTAGTAATTTTTTTAATTATAATTTCTCATCCACGTAATATATCAGTCATCAATTAATGTTTGTGAATTCTACGTATTGTGTGGTATTCGTAGGTTTGTTTTTGTGTAAATTATGTGTGGTGCAGTCCCCTTGCACTAACTAATACCGTAGCATTAACTTGCGGAAACAGCATCTAATCACTGTTTGTATTGGTTTAACTCACTAACTCAAAGGTGTCAAACTCATTTCGATTCAGGGGCCACATGAATCAAAATTTTACATCAAGTGGGCCGAACAAAAACCATCGTTGAACTTTATTGAATTCTAAAAAAAACCACAAGTGTTTGAACCTTACTGAATGCTAAAAACATAGCCAACCGTTCTTGACACAAGTAATTGTTTCGACTGGTTTCCAAATTGCCAAGATATAATATTTGGCACCCAAATGAATGAAGCAATCACCGACCCATTATCTCCTCAGCATCATAGTAAAAATATTTGAGAAAATAATAAACATGTCTTTAACTTCTTCTAGGACAATTTAATACTAACAACACTGCAAAATGGTTTCCTATCAGGTGTTTCTACTGTCTTCCAATTAGACATACATTATTCAAGAGAAAAATCTGTCTGTTATAGGTCTTTCTTCGGGCCTGAAATGTTATAAAAACTATTAATTAAACATTCATCAACTTATCCAGGCCATAACACTTGATGTCAAAGCCAGCCTGCGATATTTGTTGGATTGTAGCTCGATTTGCCGCAAAACTTTCCTTCGTGATTTAACGATTATATAATTAACCGAGACTACTAGTTTTGTCTTACCGATATATGTAATGATGATCGAAGCTAAGCGGAACTTTCATTCGATGAGTTCTCGGTTCATAGTGGCTCAATTTGACTGAAATTTTCAGCAAATTACCTTTACGTTAGCTGTTTTTAACTATGGTGAGAACTGCCATTTCATTATCTAATCTCTCATAATCTATATTTAATAAATCTAAATCACTTTTTGTCTTGCCATTGATCACAGCAAATACCTGAATCGTCTTTTGTGACATAAGCAAGGCTTTTGACATAGTCTGGCATTCTCGACTCGGTCTGGCATGCTCACCTCTGTCACATGTTGGTTCCTGCTTTGTCCGGGGAGGGCTATTATTCAAGAACTATATAGATAATCTACAGGAATGCGTCGTAATGCATGGAACCTCCTCGGACTCCAGGGGCATCCCAACTGGTGTCCCACGGGGCTGTATTTTGGGGCCACTATTATTTTTTATAATAAATCAACGACTTTTTGAATGATATCAAAAACAGACTATTTGCAGTTGACACCTCTCCGTAGGCCTACTTAAAAATGGATGATCCACGGCCATGCGCAGTTACCCTAAACAAAGATCTCCAAAAAATCAATACATGGGCGGAAACGCGACTAGTGACACGTAACCCGCTCAAGACAGAAACTTGAACCTTCACGACTAAACGCAACATTGTGAAACCATCCCTATTAATGAAACAAATAATCTCGAATCCTTTCCCCTTGGTGCACTACGCACTATATGTGGACAGTTATGGGCACTAGCCATGCTTCTCTCTACGCGGAAACTGGGTTTATTCCACTCAAAGAGCGGCAAAATCTACACAAAGTAAAATTACTATACAAACTTATTTAAGTAACCGTTCTCCTCCCTATCTTAAAATCTCATAAATCTGGACCCAACAAATACATATTCTTTTCGAAACGCAGATAAAATAAAATAAATTCCATGTCGTACTGAAATTTGTCCATACCATTTATCCCATCCAGTATAAGAGAGTTGAATAAACTCTGTCCACTTGCAAGAAAGTCAAGAACTCTCAAAATATTCTCCGACCATCTCCCCAAATCAGATATCAAAATTCCATCCTTTTACAACGGTCAGTGGAAACTCCAGATAATCCATAGTACATTTAGACTCACACGGCCACAAATACCCCAGGGCCGGATTCCTAGAAATATTCTTAAGCACGTTCTTGTGATTAGATTTCAAGTAGACTTTGCATTTTAGTAAACTTATCGCATTTTGTGTTCCTAGAAAATTCTTAAGAACGTCCTTGTGCTTAGATTTTAAGTAGATTTCAGTGTAAGTACAAGTACGTTAATAGAGACTTTTGACAAGCGTAAATTCCTTGTGCGTATCGCTTATCCGTATGGATTTTGTGTGTGACGTCATCAATGTGTGTGTATTTCTTATACGTGATATAGCACACGGATACGGCAGCCCGTATCGAACAGCTTACATACAGAGAAGGTCCGTATAACATTGTCGTCTTTTTAGACACTGAAATGTTGTATCATAACTATTTTATGAATCTATGTGTATCTTAGAACAAATAGGTGTAGGCCTATATTTGATATGAATTTAATCACAATAAAGACTGGAATTTAATCATTATTTTTGATGGGTTTTTCCCGGAATTTTCATACTTTTCCTGTCCGTCTGCACGCTCGTTGATCTACGCGCTAGATTTTTTTTTTTAAAAAGATGCGACATTAATTTTTTTAATAGCTCAGCAGTCGGCGAATGACTTCACGCATTTGACTAGTAGGCTACTGATGGTGATCTTGGTAGATAACTGCCATCATGCTGTACAGAACTAAGCTTAGCTCAATGATGCATACGTAGGCTATGCGGCGCAAGAATCTGCCAAAACTCTAACACTACTCTGACGCAACGTGTGACGTATATGATACGGATAGGAAAATCCCACTTGCAAAAAGTCTCTATTATGATGTGTTCCTAGAAAAAACTTAAGCGCAACTTTATTCTTATCTAAGCACAAGTCTCAAGCAAGGTAGGCCTATAGAGCTTGCTTACCAACCTTAAAGTTTGTTTCTGCTTCAAACAAGATGGCTAACAGTTAGTTATTCCACGGCATTTTCTACATCTTTTGATACGTAGGAGGCAGAGAAAATCCTTTAGAAACATATTCTCGAGAAATATGCTATAGAAAATTTCGCTTCTGCCCTGAAACCATTTTATTTATTTACCAATTATCTGTAAACAACACAAACACACAGGCTACTTTAACATCAGGCGCCCCTGTTTTGTTATTTATTTTTCATTTTTTTAATATTTTTTTTAGCTTGTGTCACATTTCATATGTATATGTGTCAAATGCATCTAAATCGACCATTTACCGGGAAGCAGACGACAAATTTATGATGTAATTCGCATACCAAAACTGTTTTTATGACGTTTGAGAGCACCATAGTCTCATTTTACCAGTCACAATGTGCTTAGACTCGTACTTGACTTGTGCTTACGTACATGTAAGAACGGTCTTGAGAATTTTCTAGGGACGGTATTTTATTAAGATTCTTACGTAAGAAAAAGTGAAGCATAACTTTGTGCTTACTTAAAGAATTTTCTTGGAACCGGCCCAGATGTGTCTTCAAACAATACAATAAAGTACAGAGATCTTCTAATAAAAAACATTTGACATGGAAAGAGGACAAATATGCAAGTGAAAAAATGGTTAAATGTGCCCCGGTCTCCCCTATAGAAGGAATTTTTAAAAAATAGCTTGCCAGGCAACGAAACATACGCCCACGGCAGCTAAATCGTCCGGGCAGTCAACAAGAGTTGTCGCTAAG